>CP126891.1:57415000-59815000 GCA_030440675.1 Furcifer pardalis
GAGAGTTTTCATTTTTTTAAAAAATGGTACCTTTTCCAAGTTTTGCAGCATGGCTTGGATTTGGATGTTCAAGACTTGATTCTGCCACAGCACATTGCTTGTCCTGAGGAAAACTGAATGGAAACATGGCCTGTTAATCTCTGCTCAAATCATACCTGCAGATCTTGCTTCTGGGAGACCAGCCAAGCCTGCAAATAAGCCTCTTAACAATAGCAGGCTAAAGAAAAGTATGTCAAGAGAAAAAATGCCAGCCTTACTGTCAGTGGTGGGCAGCAAAAAAAAAATTGCTACCACATCATGGGTGGTGCCTATGTCATGGGCAGAGCCTACATCATGGGTGGAGCCTATGTCGTGGGCCATCTAGTTGTGCCTGCCATATTGCCATGTATACATCTGCAAACACAGGCAGCACTGGCTCTTTGGCTGTAAATGGAGATGAACACTGCACCCTAGAGTCAGATATGACTGGCTTTTGAATAAGGGAGACCTTGAGCCACTTGCAGGGACAAAACCTGACGTCAAATTTGAATACCAATCAGGGATCTTCTATTAGGTAAAGGTTGCCCTTGCTCAAAAGCCAGTCATTACCAACTCTAGAGTTCAGTGCTCATCTCTGTTTATAGCCAAAGAGCCAGTTGACTTGATCCACAAAAGCTCACATTAAAATACAGCAGTTAGTCTTTAAGGTGCCACAACGTTTTTGTCTTTTTGTTTTGTTTACTCTCTGAAATGCTTGCACAGAATAAAAATTTTAAAATGGTAGCTGTGTTAGTCTGGGCAGGGCAGGGCAGGGAGGTGTGTGTGGCCACCCAATTTCACCCCCCCCCCCGCCGCCTGAAGGCCACCTAATTTTGCTATCCCACCACCTGGGGGGGGGGAGACCTGTTACTGCCCACCACTGCTTACTGTTACATGAGATGTTGGCCTCAGACTAAAGATGCTTGCCATGAGATTTTTTTGTGGGGGACTACAAATCCCATCATCCTTCACTCTGAGAGTTTCACCTGGCATTAAGACACCTAATGGCATCATAATGTGTCTCAGCTGGAAGCAAGGTCTAAGTCAGAGTGCTTTGTGACCTAGCTAGCCTAGGCACAGTGATGGCGAACCTTGGCACTCCAGGTGTTCTTGGACTTCAATTACCAGAAGCCCAAGTCAGCACTCCTGCTGATCAGGGCTTCTGGAAATTGAAGTTCAAGAACACCTGGAGTGCTGAGGTTCACCATCGTATCTTCCTATCTAAACAGTCATAGGAATCTAGGAACTACAGAGGAATTTTGGAAATTACCATAGCTCTGATCAAACTGTTGTTGTTGTTCAGTCATACAGACGAGTCTGACCCTTTGAGACCCCATAGACCACTGCATGCCAAGCTCCTCTGTCCTCTGCCATCCTCTGCAGCCCAGCCAGAACTACGCCCATCACATCAACGATTCAATTTGTAACGAAATTAATTATAGCCTGTGCTTTAGCCTAATCCAAGATGGAGATTTTAACGTGGAGGAGTCTCTTCATACCAGGATTGGAATGTAAACAATGTTGGCCTCATGAGCTGGGAGAAATGAAACCTAATATGTGATGGACATATCATCCTGTAATATCATTGGTTGCAATAGGGAAATGGCTGGGAGGTGGACCCTCAGGGAGGAGATATAACCCAGAAAAATGTAGGGGCTGGAGAAACTTGGATGCTATGCTTTTGAACTGCAAAAATGTAGAGGCTTGAGAAAGAAGGGGGCCCTTGGGCTATCCCTTGAATCACCAGCTTTCTTTATTTCTTTATTTTGAAATGCTTTCTTAAGCTTCTGATGCTTTATTCTGACCTTTGCTTTGATTTCAATATACTTTTAAAATACCTGAAGAGGCCTGGAGTGGTTATTTGGCTCGACGCTACCTTATCTAGACATATCTAGAAGCATTGGTTGTCCAACCAGGGAGCTGCAACTCAGAAGAATGATAGGGCTTACTTGAGAGTAAAGCACCCTATTGTTACATCATCCATCCACCTCATCCTCTGCTGCCCCCTTCTCCTTTTGCTTTTGATCTTTCCCAGCATCAAGGTCTTCTCAGGGGAGTCTTCTCTTCTCATTTGGTGGCCAAAGTACATGAGCTTCATCTTCAGCACTTGTCCTTCCAAGGAGCAGTCAGGGTTGATTTCCATCAGGATTGACTGATTTGATCTGTTTGCAGTCCAGGGGACTCTCAAGAGTCTCCTCCAGCACCACAGTTCAAAGGAGTCTATTCTTCTGTGCTCAGCCTCCCTTATGGTCCAGCTCTCACAGCCATACATAACTATTGGGAAGACCATTGCTTTAACTATGCAGACTTTTTGTTATGCTGCCTACGTTTCTCATAGCTTGCTTCCCATGAAGTAAGTGTCTTTTTATTTCATGGCTGCAGTCACCATCTGCAGTGATCTTAGATCCCAAGAAGGTAAAGTCTGTCACCATTTCCATTTCCTCCCCTTCTATTTGCCAGGGAGTGATGGGGCCACTTGCCATTATATTGGTTTTTTTGATGTTGAGTTTTAGGCCAGCTTTTGCACTCTCCTATCCTCTAACCAAACTAGTTACATATAATGAGTTACCTGTGATTACCTTCAGCCTGCAGTGACTAAAGCATAATAAGTTACACTGCTGCTGAAACTTAACTCAAGTTAATTATGTTCTTTTATGATTGTTTTAGTTACTTTTATAGTTACAGACAGTGATGGGATGTAACAGGTTCTCACCAGTTCGCTAGAACCGATAGTAACTTTTCCCAGTGTCCCGGAGAACTGGTAGCAGCTTTTGGGGGGAACCACCTTTGGGGCTTACCTTTTCACTGGTTCCCCCACTGCGCATGCGCACCAAGCACTTGGTGTACATGCATGCCTACAGTGCTTGGCGCGTATGCACGGCCTCCTTGCTGCCCTCCCAAGTGGGGAGGAGGAAGAGAAGCTGCTAGCCTGAAGCTCCCTATAGCCTGCTCCCTAGGGTAAGTGACTCACCTTTGGATGTGGTGTGTCTGTGTGTATTTTAATGTGTATTTAATACCTTTACCTATATTGACATACTACCACAGTTCCTAAAAAGGCCTGGTGGCTGGGAGGCCTGGCTTGGGGTTTTTAAGCAAAGTCTTGGAGTTACCTCATCAATAAGCTACACCTGTGCTGTTCCAATTGCTGTTCCAATTGGAGAACCCTTAAGGAGGTACAGCTGTTTTACATTTACATTAAGGCATATTATCTTAGAGAACTGGTTAGGTAGTACCTAACTTCTTTAACTGTTGAAAAGTTGAAAAATGCCAAAATGAAGCCATCTTGTGGTGAGTTCATTCTGTAGTTCCTTCCATCTGACCTAGTGTAAAAAAGATTAACCAGAATAAGGATTAAGCTCAGGTTTAAAAGCTCTGGTTGATTTTTGTTTGGGGTGGGTGCATGGGTGGGTGAATTTAAATGTATTTTTTATTTTATTTATGGGTTTGTGTTGTGGGTGGGTGGGTGGGTAGGTGGGTTGAGGGATGTGTGTTTATTTTTATTTTATTTTATTATTAATTTTTTCTTTGGCCCTACCCACATCATCATGATGTTGGCTCCGCCCACAGCGTCATGACATTAGCTCTGCCCACACTGTGATGACATCACGGTGGGGTAGTAAAATTTTTGACATCCCACCACTGGTTACAGAGTGTCTGGTCTTACTATTCACTTGCTTATGAGTTATCTAGCGAGACCCTCCAGGTCAGAAGCTTTCAATTAGCACTTAAACAAATGAACTACGTAAAAGCCCCATTAAAAACTCCAGGGAGATCTTAACTATTTTTCAAAGATATCTCAAAGACTTCTTTAAAAAGAAATACAGTAAAACCTCGCATAAAGAACGCCTCACTTAGAGACTAATTTGCTTAAAGAGCAGAATTTTCTCTGAATGGTTGCCTTGCTTAACAAATAAAACCAACCAAAAACTTGCTCAACAACTAAATTGGGGTTTGCAACACACACACACACACACCAGAAGTCACAAGTGGTCACTTACAATGGTGTTTCGCTTAAAGAGCAAACTTGCTTAAAGAGCAATCCTGTGGAATGCATTATACTTTTTAAGCAAGGTACCACTGTACCATTCTTTATACGAAATGGCTTTTAAAGGGAGGTTTGAGTGTAAAATCTGAGTAAATCTGTGGTTCTTCATGATCCTGAGAAAGCAAGTATGCTTGAAACACAGACTAACATGCCTTCTATTTTAAAAAATTCAACTGAGAAAGAGAAGCTCTGTAGAGATAATGTTTGGAGATACAGTATTCACCTTTTGATTGAGGTCTGAGCCATGTTGAAGTTCTGCCATAAGGACTCCAAATTGATCAACTTGGAATGGATAAAAAGATACTTCAAAGTAACTTGTTACCACTGTAAGGCCAAAGTAGTTAGGTACCAATACAGTTATTTTAAAAAATCTTCAATTCCTTTTGTTATTCCAAAATAAAAAATGAATTACTTTTCAGCTACTTAAAACAATTCAGGGACTGTGGTGGCTCAAACTGTTAAGACACTGAACTTGATGACTGGAAGGCTGGCAGGTCAGCAGTTTGAGACCGAGTGCTGCATGATGGAGTGAGCTCCCATCTCTGTCCCAGTTCCTGCCAACCAAGCAGTTCAGAAGCAAGAAATTGCTAGTACATAAATAGGCACCATTTTGGTGGGAAGGTAAATAGTATTCTGTGCAGTCTGGTGTCTAGTCATGCCTGCCACATGTCCATGGAAATGTCTGCAGATGCAGACACCGCTGGCTCTTTGGCTATAAACAGAGATGAGCACTGAACCATAGATTTGGACATAACTGGCTTTTGAGCAAGGGTGACCTTTACCTTTACCTTACTTTAAAAATCAGGATGCCCTCAATTTGCTGGCCAGTCTGGCCTTTGGATAACATGTTGATCACATACTTTGTTCTCCTTTATACTAGAAATCTTTCTAACCTTGCATTAGTCTAGACTGGGAAATAGCAGTTTATCCTAGGTGACTATTGCCATCTCCAAAGCCAAACCTGAGTTCTATTTCACTGCAACTTGCTAGGAGTCTTTCAGAGTTTTAATTTAATTTCAAAATTAAATTAAATCTCTGAAGGACTTTTGGCAATTTAGTTTCAAGAGGCTGTGGTTGCTCAGTGATTAAGAAGCTCACCTTGTTAGCTGGAAGGCTGGCAAGTCGGCAGTTCAAGACCCGGTTACTGCATTACAGATTGAGTGCCTGTCTCTGTCCCAGCTCTTGGGGACATGAAAGGAGTCTCATTTGGGTGTCCCCCCCAGTGGAATTTCTTCAGATTTCAGTAACTTCACATTGATCATGAAAACAAGGAGAGAGAAAAAGAAAAACAGATTATGAACCACAGACTTCACCTTTTGAACCCTGAAAATTGCTGTCAAATCAGAAGTATTGAATTTGCAGAGATTTCTGTCCTCACTCCTGTTCTTGGTTTTATTTTGCAGCTTAGCAAACAGAAGCAATTTTAAATCAGTTTTCTGGAGCAAAGAATGTTATATCAGGGATGATTTGCCAACATCTGCTGCAGCATTTTCTTGGCAGAAAGTGAGATCTCTTATGTCTCGGTTACTTCTGTAAATGCAATTCTACAGCTGATATATTACTATCTCCATGCACCAAACACAAGCTGCCATAAATTCTGCTGAGAAGCTTGTATTTCTGACTTATCTATCTTTTTTGCTGACCTTATGCTGACGGTCACGAAAATCATTATGGAGGGAAGTTGTGTATAATTTGGTCAGTAAGCCATGCAGAAATATATTCTAAATGGTATGGCTAAATGTGGTTTTCCAGATATCATTGAAGTGCAGCTCTTATCATCCACTTAACCTTGTCTATGCTGATATGTTGATGGGGTTGAAGTCCAAGGAATCTAGAGGGCCACTCATTGCCCACCTCTGCTAAAATGCTATGACAATTCTGGGTAAATTGTGGCACTTCAGGTGTTATTAGCAAGAGCTCACCTTCTGTAGCTGGTTGAAAGCTTGGAAGTCCATGTTGATGTCAGCATCTTCTTCTTCATCATCATCTCCATCTCCTTCTGACTTCAATTTGCAGAATCCCTCCAGCTCATTTGGCCTGTAGGCTATGGGAATTTGAGCTACTGCAAACTATGTGGCAGGTTCTAGGGACTATAATCAGAAAAAAAGTGTAGTTTTTAATATTGCATGGGGGGGAATGAGCTTATGATTTCCAAGCATGTAATTAAACCAGGACAATTAGGAATCAAATGCTTAAGCCATTAGAAGATGGAAACAAATTTAGCATATCAAAGCTACAACTCCATTTGTGCTTTGTATCTGAACAGTCAAGAGGCAAAGTCCATTTTTAAAGTTATGAAACAAAACAAGCCAATCTGAAAGCTGTAAATCAGAAGGATTCAAGAGAGAATAGTCAGAGATCTTAAGAATTGCTGCTTCTAACTGATCTGCAAGGGAGAAGGATATATTAGTGTGCATGGCAGAACTGAAGTAGTAGTTCTGAAAGTTGGCTAGGGCAGAATCAAGTGTTCGGAGGCAGTAAACCAGAACAAACAAATAAATCCAGCATGCTTTTTTGTGAGAGTGGATATGTGTAACCATTTGGCTGGATGCTACCCCCGGGCTCAAATGCAAACTTCTGAGTTCCCGGCACCTTTTAACCACCACCATCTCACACACAACTTTTAACATACTGAAAATAAATTTTGACCCAACAAGTGCCCAGCGTCCCTCTAGACAGGATGTTGTGTCCTATGTGCCACCACGCTGGAAAAGGGCTTTCATGGTAAGTAAGATATTTAAGGAGTTGTTTTACTAGCTCTATTCCCCCATTAAATTTCCATGTCCAAGGAAAATCATTTGAACCCAGATCTCCTGAGTCCTTTTCCATCACTCTATCTTCTATACCACATTAAGGGGCATGACATCTTTTGAGTTTCCAGCACCCCTGAGGCCTGCCGTTTAAAAATAAATAAAAAACAATTTGTTAGCCTCTATAGGAAGCAAGGAGCATGCTCAGTATTTCTTAAATGTAGGAATTATTTTTAGTTGAGGTTGTGGGAACAGCTATGATGATCACCCAGTCTACTTTATGGCCAAAGAATGTTGAGAGTGTAGGATGAAAGGAGAGAGAATGGATGGGTTAGGGAAAAACAAAGTGCCTAAGAGATGAGCCTAGCTCACAAATAAGAATGACTGCATCCCTCCCTGAAACCTTTTGATGTGGGGAAAGAGTCAAATCTAAATTAACTAATTAAGTGGTAGGTCATAGCCATCAAATATCTACATAGAGAAAGAAAGAATTAACCCAGTAACCAGAGCCTAGAAATTTGTCCAAGATGGCATGTTCAAACCTTTGCACCCGTCTCTTAATATGAAGAATCGTTTCTCTGAAGTCTGCCATCACCTCATCCTCTGCTCCAAACTTCCTTGTTTGGATCCAATATATCGCCATCTCACCTCTGTTCAGCTTATTTTCTTTGTCAGAAGTACTACACCTTTCCAGTGTGCTCGTTAACTGCTTCATCTGATATAGACTTCCATAAGGTAGGCTCAGCTGTAGAGCCTTGTTGTATGGCATCTGAATGAACCATGCGTAATGATTTTATTTTATTTATTTTTAAAAAGAAGTTTTATTTATTTATTTACTTAGTCATGCTTCTATGCTGCCCTCCTCATGATTGACTCAGGGTAGCGAACAACAGTTAAAAACACAATCAACAAGAAAACCCATGACAAAATACCCACCCAACTCAGAAAGTTAAAATTTAGAGATTAAAAATTAAAAAGATTAAAAGTTAAAATTCACCAGTTAAAATTACAGATGGGAGGGGGGAACAGTCAGATTAGCCAGCTGGCCGGGATAACCGACTGGCCTGAACTCCACACCTGCCCCGTCATAAAGCTGCTCCTAACTGACCTTAAAGCCCTCCTGGCCATGACTGCCACCTGCTCTTCTGTCATAGAAAGCCCCTTTTTAAATGGTGCTTTCTCTGTTAGCTTTGTACCTACTCAATTGAATTTTAGTACACTTAAAATGGTGATTCTGGATCTGGGGGAGAAAGAAGAATTCAAAACAATTGAACCTAATGGAATTGCAAAAATGAAAGTGAATATGTGATTGACATGCCTTGCTGTAAGATCATAGGCTGTAATCCCTAAGGAGGAGGGCCAGAGGTGTAACCCAGTGACACACACACACACACATACACACACACAGCGTTTTCTTTCTATGGAATGCTGTACAGCTATTCTGCAAATGTGAGACTTGTGGAAGGAGGGGGGGAGTGCTTTCCCTGGAACCTTAATGGTTAATTCCTGCTTTGGAATGCTTGCTGATCTTTTGATGAACTGTATCCTGTGTGTTACAATGCTTTCAATATATTTCTTGAAGAACTTGGAGTGGTTATTTGGCCTAATGCTAACTTTTCTACACATATTAGAGGCTTGAATTGTCCAGCCAGGGAGCTGCAACCCAGAAGAACAAAGGGCCTACCTGAGAGGCCAGTCCCTTCTTTGAGCAGGAGTCGTGAGTCCAGGAGGACCCCAAGATTATGCACTGGGTCAGTTTGGGGCAAAACTGCCCCATCCAGAACCAAAGATGGCAACTCCCAAGATAATGCAGGACCCCTGACCCACAACCACTCAGTCTTGCCAGGATTCAGTTGTAGCCTGTTGTCCCCCATCCAGACCCTCACAGCCTCCAGGCACCTGGAAAGGACTTCCACTGCATCGCTTGGTTCTCCATTGGCCGAGATATACAGTTCGGTATTATCTACATATTGGTGATACCTCGCCCTGTGGGAACAGATGATCTCACCCTTTTTAAAAGGGTGTTAATAGGAGAGGCGAGAGCACCGAGCCCTGAGGCACTCCATATTGGAGGGGCCTAGGGCTGGATCTCTCGTTCTCCAACCACTCTATAGTTTCTTGACTCTATGAGTCTAAATTATAACAAAACACTAGCACGAGGGCAAATACACTAGATCAGTGGTGGTGAACCTATGGCACACATGCCAGAGGGGGCTCTCAGAGCCCTTGCTGTGGGCACACATGCCACTGCACCAGCACAGAATTTGCTCTGCCCCTCTGCCCAGCAACCCAAAGGGAGCGCTTCCTCCCTCCCCTCAGCACAGAGTTCACCCCACCCCTCTGCCCAGCAGTCCAATGGTAGTGCTTCCTTCTTCCCACAGTACAGAGTGGGTTTTGGGTTGCAGTTTGGGCACTCAGTCTCTAAAATGTTCACCATCACTACACTAGATCTTCCCATCTCTGTTCTCATAATGTTGAGGACAAATGACTGAGACACAAATATTTTTTTAATTTGGGGACATGGTTTCTGACATGTAACTGAGGGTGGAAATGATTAGAGTTAAGTGATACTTTCTACCTCAAACATTTTTCTTCTAGGGACAAATGATGTAGCACTTTGTGAGAACAGATTTTGCCAAGGTCAAATTGAACCCAGACAGAACTAGTACCTCCTGTGCAAAACACTTGTCCTCTACCCTTATAAACTAGTTTCTAGGTTCTTTGCCAAAATCCAAAATTCTCAAAGAAAATTTTGTGTTCCCAGCATCACTACATAAGGTATTTGCAGATATACTGTACACCCTTTTTTACAGTCATGAAGAGGCAATAAACACAGCACAGGAAAGATTCCTTTTAAACATTTATTTAACTTGAATATATATGGCCTGCCTAACGATTTCAAAAGAAAGTTTCATGTGCAAGCAAATAACAGCTTTAGAAAGTACTTATTGCTTACATCAGTTAGCAACAGTGAATATGACACTTATATATTATAGCAAGGATCTATTACTAAATTCACGTAAGTATAACAAAATAGTTGTACCTATTTATGGCTTTAGAAGGATATGAAGTACGGTAATTAATATATTTTATACAAAAAATTATAAGTTTAATCAGAAAGATCAAAGTAAGCTTTCCACAAATAGCCAATAATAACACTTATTACTTATATTGATAACAGAGAGAGACAGAGACAGACAGACAGAGAGAATTAACTTATCATTCAAGGTGAATATGACAAATCAGATTCATCAATACATCTGTAATATAGTTATTAATCGTAACCAATTTGTTTTGCTTCATTCTTGTTTAAAAAAAAGTTTTGTATGCTGCCATGGGTCTTCACTAGGCTAAATGGCAGGACAATAAATGAATGAATGACTCTTATTGGCTGAGAAAATCAATTGGGTTTTGTTTATGGGTATTTGAAAAGCATCTCTGTCACTCAGAAGTGACATTGTGAAGTCACTGATCACCTAACTTGGACAACCTTAGCTCAGGGGCAGTATGAGCAGTGGTTAAGAAGTTTGCCTTGTTAGCTGGAAGGCCAGAAAGTGGGCAGTTTTAGACCCAGGTACTGTATGATCGATTGAGTGCCTGTCTCTGTCCCAGCTCTTGGGGACATGAAAGGAACCTCATTTGAGCATTCCCTGAGCTGAGTTTCTTCTTCAAAAATCTTTTCAACCCAGAATAATTTCTCACACAATATTATTATAGTGTGAGCAAATGAGGGCAAAGTGAGGCCCAGATGAGGAAAGAAAAAGCCATTGAAAAGAAAAGCCCTGAAACAAAAGGAATGTGTTTCCAAAGAATGTAGAAATTCACTGAAATTAGAAGGTACTTTTCAGCTCTTGCAGAAACAGACATGAGATAAGATAATCCATGTTTAGCTCTCCTCTAATTAAAACATTTGCCTATGTTTCTTTTAAATATGTCAAACTTTGGAACTTGAAAGAAAAGGTGAAAGCTGCTTTGGTTTAAAGCCTGTCCCTATGGCTGGTTTTGCAACAACCTTAACTTTACTGGAAAGAATTCTGAAGATTTCCATCCCTAATTACAATGACCTAACTATATCTGGCCTTTAGGTTATCATCTATCCTGCTTCCTATTGCTTGATAAACAAAAGAGAATGTGTTGGGAACAGTTGAAAATCTGGCAGATGCAAGTATTGTGCAGAAATTCATTGTTCTTTGTCCAACATTGCCTGCTACTTGGTTCTTTTGGGTTGTTTTAATAGCAGACAACACCAATTAATCTACATTATGAAGTGTGCACAGAATATATGCAAAAATACCTAGAAAATACTCATTAATCTATCTGGAGTTTGGTGCTGGATAGTAAGAACTCCAAAGCTCCATCCACACATATACACATCACAGAATGCTTCATTTGTTTCAACAGAACTTATTCATTTATTGCATTTATATACCATCCTATTGGCTAAGAGATATTTGGAGGGTAGTACAGATCATCCCCTCCCCCAATATCCACAGGGGAAATGTTCCAAGACCTACCATGGATACCAGAAACAGCAGATAACACGGCATATAAATTGAATATAATAATAATAATAATAATAATAATAATAATAATAATAATAATAATAATAATAATAATAATAATAATAATAATAATAATAATAATAATAATAATAATAATAATAATAATAAATTTTACGGAATTTTTTGGAATAGTAGCCGTGTTAGTCTGTGGTTCAGGCATCTCAGAAAGCAAAACAAAATAAAATAAAATAAAATAAAAACACAGTAACACTTTAGAGACTAACGGCTATATTTTTATTGTTAGCTTTCGTGGATCAAGTCCACTTCATCAGACAAAGAATGAAACTTACAGGCATGTTCTTTATATACCAAATTCAGGGGCTCGACGGGAGAAGGAGTGTGGTCAAGCAAGATGACAGACAAGCGAGCACAAGATTGCAGTTTTATTATTTTACATTACAAACAATGGCTTCTAGTGGCCAGCTCTGGTAATGCACAACATATGCAGAGGACATGTACACATTTTAAGAAAGCAAAAAACTGCATTAAAATTATATTATTCAATATAATATATAACAAAAGATGAATACAAGTCGCATTTGACTTCTGCAATAACAAGAGGTGCTCAAAGTAGTTACCATCATCATCCAGACACTTCTGATTATGGCAAACTATTGCTTGAGCAACATTGACCAAAATGTCCAGTTTTATTGCCTTACATGCCATTTAAATTCCTTCCTGAAATACCATCAGTGTAGCTGGATTTTCTACAGTATACCATATCCTTTAAGGTCCTCATAGGCAGAAGTCAAGGGGTGTTAAGTCAGGATAATGTTCTCAGATTTCAAACACCACTTCAAAATGGTCTTGTGCTCCTTGAACAAAAACCATGCTTTCGCTATTTCTTTGACTATCTTGCCTGTCACATGGTGATGCTAGCATTAATTCTTTTGAGTGAACCTCATACTACATATTGCTACCGTAATTCAATTCAACTTTAAGAAGTAAGAGATAGATAACATATCTTAAAATACATATACATTTTTGGCATCCTCTGTATATTATGCATATTATTGAATATTTTTAGACCCATGGATAATTGAAACCATGGATACTGAACTCGTGGATATTGAGGGTGACTTGTACAGGCAAAGTTAAAGCAGACATACAGATATAATCATAAAACTAGTTAAAATACATTATTAAATGGCAACAGGTTAAGCCAGAGTTTCCCAACCTTTGTTTTTTTAATTTAAATTCCCAGAAGCCTAAGTCAATCCCCCAAGGCATTGATCAATCAATGTACAGACTTAGGCTTCTGGGAATTGAGGTCCCCTTGTGGGGCCTGTGCTCCACATTGGGAACCACTGGGTTAAACAAAATGCTCTTCCAGCTCCTTCTGAATGCTTTGCTTAAGCAGAAACTGCCAAATCTGCCACTTTTTTTCTTACAGTGTAATTGAAAAAATATTTGTTTATTTATTCAGTAATCTTTGTATCCCACTTTTCCTTCACTCCTTATTTTGTCTCTACAACGAAGTTGCTGAGACAGATCAAGCCTGAGAGGAAGAGAGAGAGAATTATAGCCCAAGGTTTCCTACCAAGTTCTATGCCTCAGTGAAAACTGGAATCCTGGATCATTCACGTTGCACTCCAACCTTTGAATCATTATGTTTACATTTATAAAATAATTGTAATCTTAATTTCTTTTTAAAAAACCAGCCAATACAGCCAACACACAAAGACTGCTGAAATCACTTCTTACACACAACCATTGAAGGTTCAAGAAGAGACAGGTCCTTTTCTGCAAGTCACTAGCCTACTGAACTATGGGGACAAAACAGGATCGGTTTCTTCAACAAGTACTGGCATTTCATTTTTCTGTGGCAGAGGGTGAATGAGAAGAAGAGAAATAAGAAATGTTTTTTCTTTTAAAAATGTCTTCTGAAAAAATATTATCCAGTTCTAACTGTGGCAACATTATATTTAAAAAGCTAATTACAACTTAAATTTGGATAATGCTTTATTATGTGAGTTCTGGGAATAAACAATGAGCAATTTCTTCTCATGAACTATGGGGTGTCAATATATTTGCAAAGTTAAAAAAGCCAAGGAGATTGAATTCTTTAGAGCAAACCAGAAATCTTAATATTTTTTCATTATATCCCTCAGCTTCTCTCCCCCCCAAACCAAATTACACAGCAACAAGGCAAAAACAAATCAGTACAGTCATAAAAGTAAATTTTGTAACCAATAATATAGCAGCTAAATTTACTTTTTTCTTCCTCTTCCCTAGTTTCTTTTCTTTTCATGTCGTGTCTTATAGATTATAAAACCATGGTCTTAAATTATTGCTTATAAAACTGCTGATATTTCTGAGATGATATTTCTGGCAAGCATTTGTTATGAAAGTGTGGTGGAAATGCTCTAATTAAATTGATTAAAGTAGTAAAAGCAAATCAAAAGGAACATAATGCCAGGAGACGTAATTATGAAGTGGGATGCAGCCTGAGAAAATTATACCATCTTACCTGACACAGCCATGAAATAAAAAGGCGACTGATTCTTGGGAGGCAAGCGATGAGAAACCTGGGGAGCATAGTGAAAAGTAGAGACATCACATTGCAAACAAAAATTCGTATGGTCAAAGCAATGGTATTCCCTGTGGCAATGCATGGTTGTGAGAGCTAGACCATTAGGAAAGCTGAGTACAGAAGAATAGATGCCTTTGAGATGTGGTGTTGGAGGAGAGTTTTGAGAGTCCCCTGGACAGCAGGGAGAACAAATAGGTCAATCTTAGAAGAAATCAACCCAGAATGCTCCTTAGAAAGTCAAATTGTAAAGATGAAGCTAAGGTACTTTGGACATCAAATGAGAAGAGAGGATTCACTTAAGAAAGCCTTGATGCTGGGAAAGGTGGAGGGCAAAAGAAAAAGGGGGCAGCCAAAAATGAGATGGTTAGATGGTATTGTAGAGACAATGGGCACAGAACTGAGCGAGTTGAGGAGGATGGTGGAGGACAGGGGTGCCTGGAGGACAGTGGTCCATGGGGTCGCAGAGGGTCGGAGTCGACTGTGCGACTGAACAACAAAACCTGACACAGGTATTAAGCAAAATTATCTTGAGTGCATGTTCCAGACTTGCAAAAATACTCTGTCTCCAGTTGCCAGCAACTACCTGAGCTTTGTTAAAATGCAATTGACCTAAGTAACATGGGACATTTATTAACACTAGAGGAGACCACATAACTTCTCAGTTATTGTGCTCTCCATGACTTCAGTGTTGAATCTGAGGAAAAGAACAGTCTTGTTCACATATAAGGCTCTCCACTTTACCAAGAACCCAGATGTTTTAGGGTTCTTGTACACACATAGTGGCTAAATGTGAACAAGAACCTGTCTTCTTCAGACTCAGTGTTGCAAGTAGGAAGAACATGATGTTGGAGGTCGTGGAGCTAGACATTTCACCCCATACACTTTTCCTTAAGTGTATTCACAGGTCCAGGTTCAGTAGTGCCTGAAGAAGAGTTAGTTTCATAAAATGGGAGTACTCCAACTGGTGTTAAGATCTAAGGCCATGGTGAGCTATAATAATAATTTTGTGTCAGAGATTACTCTGGGTTGAAAGGATTTTTGCTGGAGAAACTCTACTCAGGAGACGCCTGAATGAGGCTCCTTTCATGTCCCCAAGTGCAACCCTTGGGTATCAAAACCTGACCTTCCAAGTTTCAAGCTCAGCCACAGAGAGAGCTGCTATGGTGAGCAACCTTACAGATTCCCCTCAGCCCACAAACAACAACAACAACAACACACACAAAAAAAACACCAACTCATTTTCACACTGTGGCCACCTCAGTTGGACATCCTGCTCAACATGCCAAATAAAAATTCTAGACTTAGTTCATTAGCACAGTCTTGGTGGCTCAGCTTTGGTTAAACTGTTGTATCACAGCCAAAACTGCTGACATTGTGAATTTGATCTTGACGGGACACGTGGTTGACTCAGCCTTCCATGATATAATACCTCGCTTAAAGAGCAGAATGCATTCCACGGGATTGCTCTTAATGTGAGTTTGCTCTTTAAGTGAAACACCATTGTAAGTGGCCAATTGTGACTTCTGGTAGGGGGGATTGCGAACCCCGATTTAGTTGCTAAGCAAGTTTTTGGTTGGTTTTAGTTGTTAAGCGAGGTGACCATTCAGAGAAAATTCTGCTCTTTTAGCAAGTTAGTCTCTAAGCAAGGCGCTCTTTATGCGAGGTTTTACTGTATAATGCAGTGGCCTTCCACCTGCCTTCTGCATCACAGCATGACATCCGTACCACTGATCCAGTTCCTCAAGACAATTTCTAGTCCTGAGCCCTTTTGGTACACAAAGTCCTCGTCAGCCCCAGGCCAGTATTGATGAAGCTGCTGCCCTCCATTAAGATGGATTCAAGTGGAATTTAATCCACTGGAGACCATCATCCTTACTCTTATTTGAATGGTATTTATCTCAGGCAGAAGAAAATAATTTTGTACAAGTGCCCTGCTGTTAAATGACTACTAGGAATGTTTGCCAATCTGATATGTTTCAACTTTGTGTAATTACCTAATTGGAAGTGGGTGTTATTGATTGATGAATTGATTGATATTGCCTAGCCTAAGACATATCACTATAGAGCAAAATAATAATATTTATGCTGCCCCTATGCTCTTCCCCTGAGCCTGTATTTCCCCCCCTCTTTTTAGAGTAGTCTTCGTGAATGAGGCATAAAGGTGGCTTAGATTCCCCCTCCCCCATCACAGCACCATATATTTTCACAGAACAAGCAGTTTCTCAGTGGTCTTTCACCTTCTTGACCTCCAAAAACCAAGATCTATTAATCTTGGCTAGACTGGATACAAGAGATCAGATGCAAAAGCAGAGGTTAAATTCACACGGGGAGAAGCATACACACTCCTGCTCTTCTGAACAACCTAACAAGTGATTATTTATGTTTTACTCCTGGCTGCCTTGAAGTCCCTAGAACTGTATAATATTTGTGTCCAGAGATGAATGGATTCTTCTCATCAAAAGCCACAGCAATTCTACACACTGGGAAAGCCTCTGTTATCGTGATGGCTGGTGATAGCTTTGAGGCATGTGTGTGTTGAAAGAGAAAGAGAACTCTGCATATTTTTAGCCTGTTCACACTGCTAACAATTCAGGGAAACCAAATCCGATTTCAATTTGCTACAGATCACAACTATGAATTACCCTGGAACTTTTGTGCCAGCATATTGATTACTCTACAGTCAAGTGCAAACAGATGCATAGTCTAGAAGGCCATTTTAAAAAAATATTTCATTTATTTAGACTTAATCAGCCCTATTCTTAAAGGCTTGGTGAATAACAACTTGTGTGTTTATTTAAAAAATGAGATAGGATTTCAAATATAAATGCATCCTCCAATGCTAAACATTTGCCAGGATAAAAATATCTTGTCTGTTATTTAGAAAAGATGATCTATTTTTAAATATAACAAGACAAAAGGAGCTATGGAGAAAGGCTGCTCTAATATTGTCCTCCAATGTTCCTTGGAAGGACCATCAAAAGTCTCCCTTAGCTTATTGGAAGAACATAGTACAACTCACCTTGTAATGAAGATGAAAGGTTTCCCATAGAGAAGAGAAGAGGGATGTTATCATGGAACCATGGAATCATAGAATCACTGAGTTGAAAGGGGCCTTTTAAGCCATCGGGTCCAGCTCCCTCCTAAATGCAAGAATCTGAATCAAAAGGCCAAAGACAAGGCTGGAAATTATGGCCCTCTAGATATGTTTATGGTGTTACAATTCCCTCCAGCCACTAACCTACTCAATGAAACCAATACTGAAACAGTATGGAAGTGCCACAGTTTCACCCAGTTATCTGAAATGTATAAAAATGTACACTGAAAGTTGTGCTCCAAGAATGTGCTTCAAAATGTAGAAACTTCATAACCAAGAATTTTCAGATGTTCCACATACAGATTGAACAGATAAGGAGATAAAATGCACCCTTGTCTGACACCTTTCTCTATTGGAAACCATTAGTCCATTGTTGGAAACCATTAGTCCATTTGCCTTATGAGGCAAACTGGCCTTCCTCATTTTCCAGTTGCTTGAGGATGGGAGAGGGAGTAAATTACATTTAGCCCGCTCCCTACTCCAAGCAGTTTCCCTGCTCTACTTTTTAATTATTTTTCAGCAGCTGCAAATGGTGTGTAGCAGCAGCAACAGCTGAGGTCCTCACCAACTGGTGAGCAGCTGGGAGCCTTTTCTGGCAAACAGTTGGCTGGTATGTCAAGGCACCAATGGGGCAGCTATTTTTTTTACCCTCTTAAACTAATCCACCATAACAACAATGGGTAATGAGGTTAAAAAATTAAACAGTTCCTCTGTCCAGCCACAACATATAATATAGTAAAATGGTTTGAAGTATTATTTGCAGATCAAAATCATGTTCTGTATAGTTTTTAGCAGATTGTAGTAAGTCTTTAGTCTTGGAGATTAAGAAGTAGAAACTCCAACTCTTTAAGAGTAGGAATGATCACAATAATAGAATATTTGGCTAACCTTACAAATATTTCTTCTATCTCATTTTCAAAATATTTAGGAGTTATCATTTCTACTCACACCCTCCTGAGATTATTTCTTCAAACATCAAATGTTTACAGAAACATATTAAACAACTTTTTACAAGCCATTCAAAACTCCAATTTCTTTTGCTCAGAGAGAATCCTGCTGTTAAAATGTTTATCTTTGCTAAGCCTACTCCAAACCACCTCATTTCTGCTCTTTTACAATGGAAAAAGCTATTTTCTAGTTTCTCAATAAAGCCACCCAAAACAGGAAGCCCTGTCATAATCGTTATCAGCTCAGTAGTTTGAGGATTCCTAGCTTTCAGGTCAGGCTGAACCTACAGAGATGTCCAACTAGGCTGACAGGTCACCTCCAAGAGCACCCAATAGTCAATTAGAAGCTGGGTTCCTCTCTGAAATGGAGGGTGGTATGATATATTCACATACTGAGACCTATCAATCCCTTACTGGATTTGGAAGTTCTGGCAAAATAAATTGATGCTCTCTCACTTAATCTCCTATCTTTGCTACAGCAGAACAAATTTAGCAATTTATATGTTTGAAAGTCAAGTATATATATATCATCTTGAGCAACCTTCTGAGGGCATCTCACCTAAATCAGAAATGTGGCTCACTTCATAGTCAGCGCCAATGGGAATCTCCTGGTTTCTAATTAATCAGGAGGTCAAATTTGCCTGTCATCCTTATGGTAAATTTCAAATAATCTGTCCACTTATAGCAATGAAAATCTACTTTTTTCAGTTTAAGGATGTAGGCATACATTTCACATTTATACAGTACTGTATTATAAAGCCACCTCTCTCTTTATAGCAGATAGGGCTTGGCTAGATGGCTCAACTGGATCAGACTGGTGTGGACGAAAGGTCATGTAGAGATGCACCCATATGGCATACACACCTCAAGAGAGCCTAGGGCGGGGTTTCTCAACCTTGGTGCCCCAGATGTTCTTGGACTTCAGTTCCTAGAACCCCAAAGTCAGCACACCTGTCAGCAGGTCATCAGTTCAAGACCCTAGTGCTGCATGACAGACTGAGCTCCTATCATCTCCCCAGCTCCTGCCAACCCAGCAATTCAAAAGCAAAAAATTGCAAGTAGGTAAATAGGTATCACTTTGGTGGGAAAGGTAACAGCATTCAGTGCATCTACTCATGCCTGCCACATGAGCATGTAAACCTCTGCAGACACAGACAGCACTGGCTCTTTGGCTGTAAACCAAAGTTTCCCAGCCTATAGCCCATGGGCTGGATCTGGCCTGAGGCACCATTTCATGTGGCCCGCATTGTTGCTGTCGCTGCACTGGAACCAGAAGCGGAAACATTTAGGACAGCTGTAAATGCGCCCGTGGCTGTGTAAATACATTTACAACAGCTGCAGGCGTGTTTCATGGCAGTGTTTATGCCGGTGGAAACCACCAGTCCAGCCTGCTCAGCTGTCTGGGGGCGTGGTCCGGCCATAAAAAGGTTAGGAACCTCTGCTGTAAACGGAGATGAGCACCAACCCCTAGAGACAGACATGACTGGCTTTCCAGCAATGGAAACCTTTACCTTTACCTAAACAGTGTTATAAATGTATACATTACAAGCATTTTTGAGACTGTGACAGTCCTGATATTACTGCCACAATCCTTGGTGAAAGAGAGTGGTGATAGAAAGATGACAAAAGGCAGGTATGGATCCCAGGTTGTGAAGGCAATGGCAGACAGGAATTAAGAGTTGGATGCTTCATTTCAGAGCTTCAGTACTTAGGCCTAGAAACAAGCACTTTTTAATTGATTGATTGATTTTTATTATTTGTTTATCTTAGAGACTGGGAAAGTTATGTTTCTAGAGTCAGACTATAAAAATGTCCATGCTGGCTGAGGAAACCTAGAAGCCATATTCTGAAAAAGTAACTTTTCCAAATGCTCTGTCTCTCCCTCTCTCTTTCTCCATCCTTGTTCTACAAGATGGTTTCAGATCACACTCAGTTCACAAGACAACTATGAAAATAAACCTAAGCACACTTTTCAAGAGGTGTCTTGAGAGCTTTACAATAACATAATCTCACTTCTATATCCCAGCAACTTCAATTAGCAGTTTCAACAAAAGATGCAACAAGAAAGGCTACACTTGTTTTCTTCCAGAGCACCTGGCAGGATCTTCTACAACTACTTTGAAAATAATTGGTTAGAATACTGGAGGCTAAGATTTGGAAGATTATGCTATTTCATTTAACATGGGTGTTTCAGAGGAAGCCAAGGGAAGATGATGTTGATTAAAAGGGGTTAATTTGAGGCATCTTTTTCATTTCTGCAGGTTTTCACAATCTCTTTGAAACTCCTTGTATTTAAATATGGGTGATCGGGTCATATCATGGCTCAAAGCTTCTACCTGGTACTCCATGCAGTATTTGGAATTTCCCATCCAGTAAAGTCTGGCTGGCACACACTATGGCATTTTGCTTGGCATATCTTTTGCTGGAGACTTACCTTTGTTTTTGGATGTGCAGATGCTGGGAGCTTTTTTAAAAAATCTGGGAATATCAACACTGTCTTTTACTGAGTCAGATCTTTGGTCCATTTAGCCCAAAATTGTCAGCTCTGACTTGCAGCAATACTCAGGATTTCTGGAAACATTAGGTGAAATCTAGTACTGAGTTGCAACTAGAGCAGTCCTTTGGATCAATGGGACATACATAAGTGTTAAATCACCAAATATCCACTGATTCAATGGGCCCACTCTAGTTGTGATTTGGTAGTGGATTTCACCCAATGTTTCCTAGACTGGAGATCCTTGGAAATCAAGACTGGCCAACCATCAAGGATTAAATGTAATCTCTACGGAACATTTGGTTCAGCCCAATGATTTGGGAAATCAGGAGAAGGAGCTGTGATTCAGGATTTGAATTACAAAGAACAGGAGAGAGTAAACAAAACAAAACAAAAAAAGACAAAAAATGCTGTGACATCATAAAGACTGACTCCTGTATTTTAATGTTAGCTTTCGTGGACCAAGTCGGAATGGCTCTTCATTCTTAGGACAATAAAGGGCCTTGACACCTTGCTTTAGGGCAGTGGAGGCAAACCTATGGCACTTGTGCCAGGGGTGACACTCAAGCCCTCTCTGTGGGCACCCATGCGGTTGCCCCAGCACAGAGTTTGCCCCACCACTCTGCCCAGCAGCTCAATGGGAGTGCTTCCTCCCTTGCCCAGCACAGAGTTTGATCTGCCACTCTGCCCAGCAGCCCAATGGGAGAGCTTCATGCCATATTGGCACTTTGCAATAAATAAGTGAGTTTGGGCTTGGAATTTGAACACTCAGTCTCTAAAAGGTTCACCATCACTGCTTTAGGGTTTCAGAGACAGTATATGTGAAGCTAATTCCTTTATGTTATGCATGTCCCAATTCAATTGATAAACACATCTTGGACTTTGTTCTTATTTGGTTTCATTGAGACATATGAATTCTTCAATAATTGTTAAAATAATTCTGGCTGAGATGCTGGTGGAAAGAACTCAGAGTGTGCAAACTGTAGCATCCAGTTTTATTATATCATTACTGTTGTTTGCTTGTTTTATATCTATGTATATAGGCTGTTGTCACTGTAGTTCCTGTTGCACTGGCGACAAAGCCAAACACACCTGGTAGCTTAGCCTCGCTGCTTGGCAGAGTGAGACAACCATTTCAAGCAGTAGAGGCTGGGAGGCACAAAGCAATCACACCCTGATCTGACAAGACACAGTCAACTTTGACTGCTTTCAGGTGCAGTGGATGTTCCTGTGCCTCAGGCATCAAAATATTTTTGGGTCTGCCCTGAATATTAAACAAAGGGAAATAAACTGTGCTAGTCTCACAGATAATTGAAGACTGTCAGGCCTTAGGCCACCTGCCCAAATCTCAAGGAACTGTTATGCTTCTCTGAGTCTCCAGATGAGGATTGAAGGAAGGGGATCTCAGATGCTAGAAAGGACATTTGATTTTATTGTGTGCAATGTCTTTCATACCTGATCTACTGGTGTCAAGAGTCACTTTGTGTAGTATGTAATACTGACTTGGAAGGTAGTGCAAGAAGTCTACTGTGTGTGTGTGTTTTCTCCCCCACCCAATTGTCACCCAGAAATATTGGAATGTAAACAGAATTAATATGCATCTCATTTCTTCTGTCTTCATGTACAATATCCATAGGCAATGTCAAGGTCTTTCACCCCCCTCCATGCTGTTTTTAATTTTTAAATTGGTCTTGGAGTGGACAGCCTTTCAAAACAAGGATACCTTCTAAATAGAGGGAGGAATCTCAGAAGGAGGAAGCCTTCAGAGGGAGGAATCTCTCCTGTAAAAAAAAAAAAGGCCATCCCAGGCCATCCTAGTTTTGGAGCTAATTTAAATTTCTGCTGTCCTACTCTGGTCAGGAGCTGTGGTGGCTTAGCAGTTAAGATGCTGAACTTGACAATTGGAATGACGGCAGGTCAGCTGTTCGAGACCTGAGTGCTGCACAATGGAGTGAGTTCCTGTCGTCAGTCCCAGCTCCTGCCAACCTAACAGTTTGAAAACAAGAAATTGCAAATAGATAAATAGGTACAGCTTCGGCAGGAAAGAGAACAGTGTCCATGCACTCTTGCTACATGACCATGGAAATGTTTGCAGATACATACAGTGCTGGCTCTTTGGCTGTAAATGGAGATGAGCACCACACCCTGGAGTCAGACACAACTGGCTTTCGAGCAAATGAGAGCTTTACCTTTACCTATTCTGTTTGGATTCACAGCATTCAGTCAGGCAGTCCAAGCAGTGGCGTCGCGCAGTCTTCAGCCGCCTGGGGCGAAGAACAAACTCGCCGCCCCCCCCCCAGCTCGCCGCTGCCGCCGCCCCCTCCCCCTGACCCAGGTAGAAGCCGGCCCCCTGGTGACTAGCGGCGTGCGCGCGCACGCGCACGCGCACGCGCGCCACACACCTCCGTCCGCTCGCCCGCCACACACCTCCGTCCGCTCACACCTCCGTCCGCTTGCCCGCCCGGCTGGCTGTCGGGGGCTCTCCGCCGCCTGTTGCCCCTGGCAGCGGCTTTCAGGGGGCGGCAAAATGTCCCCTCCCCACCCTTTTGCTGGCGAGGAGGAGAAAAAGTGTTTTTTTTTAGGCGGACAATTCAAGGAGGGGCCCGCCCGCCGGGCTGGCTGTCGGTCGGGGGCTCTCCTGCCCACCTCCTCCTGCCCACCTCCTCCTGCCCAGCCAGCCCCCAGGGGCTCCCCGCCACGGCGCCACCCACCCCCGACGAGCGCCCCGTCTCACGGCAAGTTGGGTGGGTGGCTGGGCGGGCGGAGGCGAGCAGCGTCCGCGCGCATGCGGGCCGCCCGCCAGGAGAGCCCCCGACGGCCAGCTGGGCGGGCGACTGGGCGTGCCCCTCCTTCCCTCCCCACCCTTTTGCTGGCGAGGAGGAGAAAAAGGGGTTTTTTTTAGGCGGACAATTCAAGGAGCCTCCTTGAATTGTCCGCCTAAAAAAAACCCCTTTTTCTCTTCCTCGCCAGCAAAAGGGTGGGGAGGGGACATTTTGCCTCCCCCTGAAAGCCGCTGCCAGGGGCAACAGGCGGCGGAGAGCCCCCGACGGCCAGCCGGGCGGGCGAGCGGACGGAGGTGTGAGCGGACGGAGGTGTGTGGCAAGCGGCGAAGCGCACGTGGGGCGCTCGCCAGCAAAAGGGTGGGGAGGGGACATTTTGCCGCCCCCTGAAAGGCGCTGCCCGGGGCATCCGCCCCCCCCCCCCGCCCCCCCCACGCTACGCCACTGAGTCCAAGTCACTTTCCTAACTCAGCTAGCTGGGCAGGCACAGTTGCCAGCTTTAAAAATATCTCATTCTTTCTGTGCCAAGAAGAATGTCACCTGCAGATGTCAAGCAGCTGTGAACAGCCTAGGACAAGGGCTGGTAGAAACACTGGCAACTAGAACCTGAACCATAGAATTATATCCCTGCCTGTTCTTTCTGAGTTTTCATTTTACTATCCTGTGGATTGCAGTGGCTCAAATGGTTAAGATGCTGAAATTGATGACTGGAAGGTCGGAGTTCAATTCCAGAGTACTGCACGATGAAGTGAGCTCCTGTCACTGTCCCAGCTTCTGCCAACCTAGCAGTTTGAAAGCAAGAAATTGCAAGTAGATAGGTACCACTTCGGTGGAAAGGTAAACAGCATTCTGTGCACTCCAGTGTCTAGGCATGCCTGTACATGTCCACAGAAACGTCTGCTGACACAGACAGCACTGGTTCTTTGGCTATAAACAGAGATGAGCACTGAATCTTAGAGTTGGACACAACTGGCTGTTGAACAAGGGCTACTTTTACCTTTACTCTCCAGATACTGGTCTACAACCCATATAATCCCTGCTCTCTCATTTCCCAACACCGAAAGTGTTTGTTGTTCAGTCGCAGTTGATTCCGATCCTTTGCAACCCTATGGACCATTGACCGCCAGGCACTTCTGTCCTCCACCATCCACCTCAACCCACCTAGCTCTGTGCCCATTGTGTCTATAATACCATACAGCCATCTCATCTTTGGCTTCCCCCTTCTTCTTTTGCCCTCCACCTTTCCCAGCATCAAGGCTTTCTCAAGTGAATCCACTCTTCTCACTTGATGTCCAAAGTACTTTAGCTTCATCTTTAGTATTTGACCTTCTAAGGAGCAGTCAGGGTTGATTTTTCTAAGATTGTCCTATTTGTTCTCCTCACTGTCCAGGGGACTCTCAAAACTCTCCTCCAACACCACATTTCTGTGCTCAGCTTTCTTAATGGTCCAGCTCTCACAACCATACAGTACCACAGGGAATACCATTGCTTTGACTATACGAATTTTTGCTTGCAATGTGATGTCTCTACTTTTGACTATGTTCCCCAGGTTTCTCATCGCTTGTTTCCCAAGCACCAGTCACCTTTTTATTTCATGTCTGTATTCACCACCTGCAGTGATCTTGAATTCTAAGAAAGTAAAATCTGTCACTGCTTCTACTTCTTCCTCATCTATTTTCCAGGTGCTGATAGGGCCTGTTGCCATCATCTTGGGGTTTTTTATATATTGAGTCTCAAGCCAGCTTTTGCACACTTCTTTCAACCTAATCAAGAGCTTCTTTAGGTCTTACTCACTTTCTGCCATTAGGGTAGTGTCATCCGCATACAGTATCTCTAATTGTTGATGTTTTCTCCCAGGAATTTTGATCCCATATTGTGATTCTTCCATCTTGTTTGTACTTATCTCCAAACCAGGAATAGCTTCTCTTACTCCAGGTGCTGTCAACAAAACTTGCTCAGGCTGCAAATCAAACTGCCATTCAAGCTACAAATGCAAGCCAGGCAGTGGTGGGATGTCAAAATTTTTACTACCCCACCGTGAAGTCATCACAGTGTGGGTGGAGCTAACAACATGATGTCATGATGTGGGCGGGGCCAAAAATAAAAATAAGCACGCACGCACACACCTGAACCCACCCACCCACCCACTCACAACACAAACCCGTAAATAAATAAAATAAAATAAAATACAAATACATTAAAATAAAGCCACTCACCCACCCACCCCAAACACAAATCAACCAGAGGTTGTAAACCAGAACTTAAAGCTTATTGATGAGGTAACTCCAAGACTTTGCTTAAAAACCCCGAGCCAGGCTGCCAGGCCTTTTTAGGAACTGTGGTAGTACGTCAATATAGGTAAAGGTATTAAATACACATTAAATTACACACAGACACACCACATCCAAAGGTGAGTCACTTACCCTGGGGAGCAGGCCATAGGGAGCTTCAGGCTAGCTGCTTCTCTTCCTCCTCCCCACTTGGGAGGACAGCAAGGAGGCCATGCATACGCACCAAGCACTGTAGGCGTGCATGCACACGAAGTGCTTGGAGCACATGTGCAGTGGGGGAACCAGTGAAAAGATAAGCCCTGAAGGTGGTTCCCCCCAAAAGCTGCTACCAATTCTCCGGGACACTGGGGAAAGTTACTACTGGTTCTGGAGAACTGGTGAGAACCTGTTACATCCCATCACTGAAGCCAGGCCTTTCCTCCCCACTCTCTCTTTCTCTGATCAGTTGGCAATGCTGTGTTTTCAAAAGAATGAACTCAACACTTAGACAAACTACTTAAGTGTCCTCCAGTGTGTGTCTGAGAACAGGTTTTTGGCCAGTGGGTCTTTTTGTGCAAAGTAACTTAGGAACCAGAGATAACAAATTGATGACAGATGATCAGGAGACTAAAGAGGGCTTGGATTAAAGTATATGGTGCCAAATTGGGTGTCCTTTCCCATCTTCTATTTCTGGCACCTACTGATAAAGAGCTGTAATTAATGTTCAAAAAGTCTTCAGTCTCCTTTCATTATTTAACATTTTGATAGGTGGTGACTTCAAGGTTATCTATTCTCAGAGCAGAATCCAGAGGAATTTCAGGGACTAAACAACATAGTAAAACTATGAAGGTTAGTAAGTTATTTTTAAAAAAAAAGGGGGGGAGAGAATATGCTGGCCCAGAATGTTGTTATTCCATAAAAGTAAAACAGGGTTAAACTGAGGTAGAAGAGAGAGGTTTTGTAATGAAAACGGTCATTAGATAGTGGAACCAACTGCCACGAGAGGTGGTGAGCACTCTAAGACTGGAACCATTCAAGAGAGAATTGGGCAGCCATCTGTCATATCTGCTTTGTTTCCAGTTCCTGCATTGAGAAGGAGGTTGGACCCAATGGCTTAAAAAGCCCCTTCCAACTCAGTTATTCTATCATTAGTGATGAAATATTGCCCCATTCATTGAATCATGCACCATTTCTGAGGGAGTAGATTCCATGGCCTAGCAGGTGGCTGAGAACATTGCCGCCGCCTCTGGGCCCACAACAATGGCCTGAGGGAGAAGATTCCAAGGCCTAGCAGGTGGCTGAGATCATTGCCCCCTTCTCTGGGCCCACAACAACTGCCTGAGGGAGAGGATTCCAAGGCCTAGTAGGTGGCTGTGGACTTTGCCCCCTCTGGGCCCATAACAACGGCCTGAGGGGAGTTAGTCTGTGTTCTGCTTTGGTTGTTTGTGAGGTTGTATTTTATAATTTTTACTGTACTGTTGCTGTTTTGACTGTAAGCCGCCCTGAGTTGCCTTGGCGAGTGGGCGGCAATATAAATCTGAATAAATAATTAAATAAATAAAATTTTGCTTCCAAAAGGTTAAAGGGAAACCCCAGTTTTTATTAGCTTTTGTTTGTTCTCTTACATTGGATGGCTAGGATTAAGTGAGAAAAGCATTGCCTGCAAAATCTCTTTACCCTCAGTGACATCTGAGAAGAGATCCATTTGTAATATCTATGTAGAATTATGATGCCATCACATTCCCTATATGATCCCTGATAGGTTGGGATGCCTTGAGGCTGCAAAGTCCTGACCAAGAGAGTCATGGGTTTGTACAAAAGCAGAAACAGATGAAGGACTGGGGAAATAATAACCAATAAAGCTTGACATTCTCAGAATACAGGTTTTGTCAAGATGTGATAGTTCACATATATAGACTACTAAGATAATTAAGGGGATAAAGAAAAAGTGCTTTTAAAATTGAGGCTTGAACAATTGTTTGCTAAATTCATTGCAAAACAATTAGCTAGCTCTCCAGCTGAGCAAGGTCACTGTAACATCACATTCCTGACCCATGATCATGTTTTACAATTGATAACAAATCATAAACAAAGGAGATAGATATTTTTATGTGCACTCTATATACAGTAAAACCTCATATAACGCTAAAACCTGGTTCCACAAGTCTTCGTGTTATATGATTTTTCGTGTTATCTGATCCTCTATGGGATCCATAGAGATACATTGTAACCACACAGGCTTTCGCGGTTGTTATCTGAAGCATCCCATAGGATCTTAATGTTATCTGATGCAATTCTTCCCCCCAGATTCCTTGATGTTATGCGATTTTCGTGTTATTCGATACTAATGTTATATGAGGTATTACTGTAGCTACATTATTCTTGTTTTCCTGGAGTCTGGTTCTCCAATAGCCCAGTGTACCCAAGGTTTTAGTCCACATGCCTCTACCAGGATTTGCATGATGTTAGTCAAACAATGACATTATCATAATAGCAGCCTGCAGATTCTGAGTTACAAGTTCTTGTAGTTACAGGAGGTGCAAAAGCAGTAGAAATTCCTATTTTAAAAAATTCCTTGGTGTACCAAGCCTCTGTACCAAAAGTCATCAACAGAAGAAAATGTTTACAACCAAAATGATAATGTAAACTTCTAAGAGAAATATAAATATGGGAAATCAGGAGACACATATATCGAAACACAACACAAATCAATACAACAGCAAAGCCACACCACACATACCAGATATTAAGTAGCAGCAGCAACAGTGGTAATAGACAAGGAGAATATGAATTTTCCTCCATAGATTCACATTGGCTTGGCTAAGAGAGCAATTAATTTTCCCCCCTCTGTGTTCATTTTAACATGTTAAAATATACTGTAACGGCTTTGGTTGTTGTTGTTTTACTTTTAAATTATGCATTTTAAAGATGTGCTCTTTACTTTTCTGATGTTACATTTTAGAATATAAGCTCTTGAATTTTTAGACTATAATTAAAACATTTCATTTTGGTATTTTCATTGTTCTTTTTATGTTCCTGTATTTTGGATATAATTCTGATTTAAGTATTTGCTTGCAACTTATTTTTAGTTTTCATATACTTTTAAGCATTTGTACCTATAATTTTTTTCATTGCTTTAAGACTGTGATGTCTTTTAACAACTTTTAAATATTTTTCAGTTATGGAACTTAGAAACAATGTATATAAATAAAGCTTGTAAAAATGGACAAGCTAATGTTGCTTGGGATTATTTCAACATTGAACAGCTATGGTTGAAAATGACTGTTTGATTTTATTCTGGAATCAAGCCATTACTAGGAAAAATGCCAGCTGCGAGGAGCACAAGCTTCTGATTTTTCTCCTAGAGGTGTACAAAGTTCTGTATGACTCTTGTAGGGCTTTTGGAACAATGATCAGGGATCAAACTCTTTGACCTGACAGTTTGTTTGTTGGAAGGTGAATATATGCACTCAATGGACTGAAAAGCAGTACATCCAGGTTATTTAAAGGCTATAGTTTGACAGAAGCATTCAGCTTTCAGAAAATCCTGTCTCACACATTGAATAAAGTTGTGTTAAATTAATGGGATTGGGGCTATTAACACACTCTGGAGTCAATATCAGGTCTAGTCTCCAATGGTGGTATGCTTGGCATTAGTAGTATGCAGGAAATCTAGGTGTGCAAAGAGATGCATGCATAGAGCTGTTCTGAGAAAGCAGAAACAGAATTGCCTAGGAATCACAACTGCTTAAATAATGACTTTTATTTATTTATTTATTTATTAGACCTATACCCCGCTCATCTGGCATACACTCCCACTCTGGGCAGCTCACAATATTAAAAAGAGTGAAACAGACACCATAAGACAATAAAACAACAACAACCACCCCAGTCAAAATCAAAACCGAGGACCACTAGCCCGAGTGGCAGAAAATGATGGGAGGGTCTCCTACTTGGTCTTCAACAACTACCTTAAGACCCACTGAGTTCAGCTCAACATGATTAAATTTAAATCTAGCCCATTGTGCACAGAGTCCCTCTGGCCACGATTCCTGGGGAATTTTAATTGTAGTCCAAAAAAGTGTAAGGAGGCATCATCTGAGATCAAGACTAAGATCATCCATACTGTTGTATTCCTAGTCTACATGAGAAACGCACCCAAGTCGGTTGTACCAAGTAGGGCAGTATATAAATAATAATAATAATAATAATAATAATAATAATAATAATAATAATAATAATAATAATAATAATAATAATAATAATAATAATAATAATAATAATAATAATAATAATGATGATGATGATGATGATGATGATGATGATGATGATGATGATGATGATGATGATGATGTATGGGTGTGAAAGCTGGACAGTAAAAAAAAGCAGATAAGGGGAAAATTGATTATTTGAATTGTGGTCCTAGAGGAAAGCTTTGCCAAAAAGACAAACTAGTAGGGCCTAGATAAAGGTAAAGGTTGTCCTTGCCTTGCTTGAAAGCCAGTTGTATCTGACTCTAGGGTTCAGTGCTCATCTCCATTTATAGCCAAAGAGCAAGCCCTGTCTGTGACTGCAGTCATTTCCATGGACATATGGCAGGCATGATTAGACACCAGAGTGCACAGAACGCTGTTTACCTTCCCACCGAAGTGGTCCCTATTTATCTACTTGCAATCTCTTGCTTTTGAACTGCTAGGTTGGCAGGAGCTGGGACAGATGACAGGCGCTCACTCTGTTGTGCAGCACTCAGGTCTCAAACTGCTGACATGTCGACCTTCCAGTCATTAAGCTCAACGTCTTAACCACTAAGCCACTACAGCCTAGAGGAAGTCAAAGCTGGGGGGGAAATGATGAAATTGAAACTGTCCTACTTTGGACACATCATGAGAAAACAACCTCTCTAGAAAGGTCAATCAGGCTGGGAAATATGGAAGGCAGCAGGAGCAAAATGGATGGATCCACTAATGGAAACCACAAACTACAACTTGCAAGAGTTGTACAGGGCTGTTAAGAACAAGACATTTTGGAGGTCATTCACACGGTCAACATAAATTGAAGATGACTTATTGGCATGTTAACAACAGCAGCATTAGATATGAAAATACAGTACACAATTTCAGCAAGGAAGAACAGTTTGCACAACCCTAAGGCAGGCCAAAGGAGAAATGGAAGCAATTACTTTTAAGTTATCAACCTGAGAATTCTGGTTGCCTTCCCCTCCCATCCCACAGTAGAGTTAAAGACTCCTTGTGTACTTAAGAGGCAGTGGGAGCCTTTTCAAAATGTCCACATGTGACATGGGCTTGAAAATAAATCTGTATGTGATGGAACTGTCTCAGCAAAAGTGAAAATTACTCCAGAGGACACTGTGACTATCCAATCCTTCAAAACCTGATGGAATCTGTCCAGTATTAAGACTCTCATAAGATATCCCATAATTGCTATTTTGGACAAGGCCAAACATCTGCCACACCAGCTTTGCCTTTAATGGTATTTGAGGCAGCAGTTTCTGCTCCTGGTTGAATTGCCAGAAATGTGCAGTTGCACAATCAAATAACGAATGCTTCACCAAGCTTTCATATACATAATATATAAAGTAGATTTGTGACTGCACGTGTGCACTAGCACACACAGTGAAAGGTGGAAATAGGTTCTTTTGGAGGAAGAGATAGCAATTCTCAGAATGTACCCCATTCAGAGGTCCTTGATAGAAACAGGCAAAGAATTCACTTCAGTTCATTTTTTAAATAAATGTTTCCCCAAATTTCCACATTCTGAAACCTTAGTTCTTTCAGTTAGAAATAACAGGAAATTTGCTGCCAATATTGGATAAATTTATTAAAAAATGAATTGTAACAACACAATTGCAACGAGCACTGGGAAAATTCAATAGACCCATCTAGTCACAGCATAGAGAAGAACAAGTTTATTTATATTTATTTATTTATTAGTTCAAATCTATATTGCTGCCCACTCGCTGTAGCTACTCAGGGCAGCTTACAACAATGCATTGCATTACAATACAATATGTTGATGGGGGCTCAGGAGGAGGGGTGGAGAAGTCCTCAGCCTACCCTGGCTGCTTCTTCCCTGGCTGTTGGTGTGGGCGCAGGGGGAGGGGCAGCAAAGTCTGTCTGTCTGCCTGCCATGTTGGTATTAAAAATGAGGAGCTATTGAGGGGTTTGTGTTAAAAGAAGGCATACCTGTATATCTCTAATTCAACACTGACATGGTTGAATACATCTGGAATCCAACCCAGACTCTTGAGAGCTTTCCAATCAAAACCTTGCCTTGGATGGATACATCTGGCATTTCTCCCAAACTTTCTCCTTTTCATCTTCTTTCTAAACTCTATTTCTTTCCCTTCTGAAGAGGAAGAAATTTGCAAATTTTGATGTACACCTTGTATATTCTTGTAAAAAGGGAACAAAATTCTCATTCTCACCTTCATGGTCGGTGAGATGATCCAAGCTACAGGAAGAAGCCTTAACTGTTTTGTAAGAACGTAATTTTTTTGATAGGTTTTTGTGGAAAGAAAAGAGAACATGGCTGACCATTGCATAATATAATCTCAGCTAGATGTGTTTGTTCATAGTAGTTTTGCTGGCGAAATACTTCTGGTCAGATTTAGAAACTGATATATGTAAAATATAATCTGTTGCAATTTGCTTCCCAAGAGATCATTTTATATTTGTCTTGTTATATGTTACCCCAAATGGATAGATGGACAGACAGACAGACAGATGGATAGATCCCTACTGAATATCAGAGGCCTGTGAATGCTTCATGAAGTTCCCAGTGCCTCTCTGTTGTCAACTGCATGGTTGAACAGCTGAACACTTCCCTGTGTGAGTAAGGGGAGAAGCCATACAGGTATCATGTTCCTACCTATGATACTGTACCAACGAGGTTTTTAGGAGCATACAAATGAAATACGCTTGCCCTTATGCCTTACCTCATCATTTCCCAGACTTTTTTCAAAGTGCAACAAAGCCTTGGCATGCCAAACTTTGTTTGAGTTGTATTTCCTTGTATATATGATGAAAACTTTGTTTCAATGGCCAAATTCCAGCTGGCATTTATGTAAGCCTTGCTCTACTTGCCACAGCTAACTTAACTAATTGATGAGGTGCAGAAGCGTATCTTACCTTGGCGGGGCCCCGTATAAAAATTGTTTGGGGGCCCTTTATATGTGGGGCGGAGCTAACGTCATGACATCATGACGTCGTGGGGGGAGCCAACGTCATGACGTCATGGGCAGGGCCAAAATAAAAATAAAATAAATAAAAATAAAATAAATAAAATAGAATTAAAATGTAAAAAAAAAAACCCACACACACCTCAACCCACCCACCCACCCACCCGAAACACAAAAACCTCACTTACCTTAATCCTGGGGCCTCTTCTTCCTCCGCCTCTGCTGTCACCGCCGCGCCGCCGCTGCTGCCATCGCACGACCCCTCCCTCGACGCGCACGGCGAAGGCAAGGGGCAGCTGTGGAAGGCGAGCGGGCGCAGCGAGGCAGCCCCGAGGCCCTCCCCCCGGTCGCCGCAGGGGCTCCCTGGCAGGCTGCGCCAGCCCGGGCGGCGCTCTCCACCTCGACGCTGGGGTGACAGGTCATGTGGCAGGCATGACAAGCGCACGGAACACTGTTTCTCTACAGTACTTGCAATTTTTTTTGCTTTCGAACTGCTAGGTTGGCAGGAGCTGGGACAAAGACGGGAGCTCATTCTGTCCTGCACTGGTGTAAAAAAAAGTGCTGTTTTTTTTTAACTCGGCAGCTTAACCTATCAATCCACCTCTTCGGAAGCAGCTGGGCCTTGTGATTATGACTAAACTCGGATTTTTGCTATTTTCCCGAAAGAGACCCAATTAAGGCTCGGAATTCTACTGAAATTAACGCGAAGCTTAGCCGGTCTACACGGCTTCGATGCTCTCCGGGGATGGGGCGAGGGAATGGGAGCCATGAATCGGGCGCACTAGGACCCAGCGGAGGCTTGGTGAACAACTTGCCTCCCCTTTCCCTCCTCTGTTGCGGCTCCGCCTCCTGCCGTGGAAACTTAGCCATGGGTTTGGAAGCGATCCGGTACCGTCGGGGCTCCCTGCGGATCCTCAACCAGCTTCTGCTGCCGCAACAGAGCCTTTATGAGGAGATTATTTTTAATTTTATTTTTTGCCGTTGGGGGCCCCCATAGCCCGGGGGCCCCGTATAATTGATACGGCTGATACGGCGGTAGCTACGCCTCTGATGAGGTGCCAACACACATCCTTTCCTTTCCAGCACCTTCCCCCTTTCTCTCCTTCCCATAATCCTTTCTTTTTTCTTTGCTGTTGGACTTCTGACAACTAGCAAACTAGCATCTCCTTGAATTTCTCTCTTTTTTTTCTCCTGGAACCCTAAGCAGTTCAGCCTAATGCATGAATAATAGGGAGAATATAAATTTGCATATCACCTTGACAGGGAAAGGGTGGCTTTATTTTGCAAAAAAAGGTTCTGTGAAGTGTTGTTGCTCTGTGATTTAGCAGTGCATGGCCACCACGCCTATTAGGCTACAGCCAATACCACATATTGTGACACTAAAATTGCAGTTGTGGCTTTCCTGTGGCATCATGCTTCTATTTCATCATGCCAGCCCAGTTTTGAAGAACAATGCAATAAGCATGTGTGTTATGAGATGCCAATATAACCAACAACCTACAGGTGCAAGCTTCTTCATTCTTATAGGATACTCCCACTCACAAAGCTATATCTTTGTTGCACCATATCAGTCCATTCTACCAAGGGATTTTTGGTGCTTTTGGTTTGCCACCCTCATTATACAAGGTACAAACCTAGCTGTGATGTATTATGTAATTTTCATCTACCGTTTCTGACCATTTAAAAGGATTTTCTTTAAAAACTGGTTTACATATTCAAGATTGTATAATCCTTTCTGGTTAGCACCATTAGTTTCCATGTTATAGCCCTCCTCCTCCTCCTCCTCCTCCTCCTCCTCCTCCTCCTCCTCCTTCCGTATCTGAATATAGGCAATCATCATGGCGATCAGCCATGAGGACTGCCCTGAGAATATAATGCAGTGGCCTTTCATGTGCCTTCTGCATCACAGCATGACACCAGTATCACTGAGGCAGTGTCCATGAGTCACTTTCTGGTCCTGAGCCCTTTTGCACACAAAGTCTTCATCACCCTCAGGCCAGTATTGATGAATCTACTGCCCTCCATCAAGATGGATTCAAGTGGGATGTAATCCACTTGGGGACCATCACCCTTCCCTGTGAACTTTAGCACCCACGTTCTTAGTCCTCAGGGTGATCAGGTTAGTTAGCTGCTGCCTGATCCTCGGCATTGAGTCTCTGGCAGTATGGTCTACTCCAGTGATGGTGAAGCTTGGCACTCCAGCTATTCTTGAACTTCAATTCCCAGAAGCCCTGGTCAGCAGTAGTGCTGACTTGGGCTTCTGGTAATTTCAGTCCAAGAACAGCACGAGTGCCAAGGTTTGTCATCACAGGTCTACTCTGTTACCATAGCAGGATAACCTGGCCAGATTATGTGTTATACCCCACACAAAGAAAATAAAATTGCAAAAGAACATTGAGTAACCATTCCCATCTGGGAACAAGAAACAGAGTAAAGGACACCCTGTTGTTGTGGTTTCTTTGAAGAGTTAAATCACTTGAATACAGAATTTCAAAGAAAAGTGAGGAGAGATAAGGAAACCTACCTGAATGAACAGTGCAAAGAAATAGAAGAAAACAACACAAGAGGCAGGACTAGATATCTTTTCAAAAAAAATGGGGAAATCAAGGGAATGTTTAAAGCAAAAATGAACATGATAAGGGATAAAGATGGCAAGGACTTAGCTGATGCAGAAGAGATTAAGAAAAGATGGAAAGAGTACACAGAGGAACTCTACAAAAAGGACCCCAACACTCCTGATAATAACAATGATGAGGAAATTGAACTTGAGCCAGACATCTAGATAGTGAAGTCAGAAAGGCCCTAAAAAGCACTGCAAACAACAAAGCCAGTGGAAATAATGGTATCCAAGTTGATCTTTCCAAAGCCCTAAAAGATGATGGAATCAAATTATTGCATTCTATATGCCAGCAGATTTGGAAAACATAACAATGGCCACAGGATTGGAAAAGATCAGTATACATTCCAATCCCCAAAAACGGTAATACCAAAGAATGTTCAAATTATCAAACAATTGCACTCATCTCACACGCTAGCAAGGTGGTGCTCAAGATAATACAGGACAGACTGCAGCAGCACATGGAGAGAGAATTACCAGAAGTGCAAGCGGGGTTCAGAAGAGGCAGGGGGACTAGAAACCACATTGCCAACATATGTTGGATCATGGAAAAAACAAAGGAATATCAGAAACAAGTCTATTTCTGTTTCATTGATTACACTAAGGCCTTTTGACTGTGTGGACCACAACAAAATGTGGCAAGTAATTAAAGAGATGGGAATACCAGAGCACTTTATATGCCTCATGAGAAATCTGTACATGAATCAAGAAGCAACAGTTAGGACAGAATACGGAAGGACGTAGTGGTTTGGCATAGGAAAAGGAATAAGACAAGCAATGGTGGGCAGCAACAGGTTCACATCACCCGGAGGGTGTAGCAAATTAGGTGACATCTGGGCAGATGGGATGGCAAAATTGGGTGACCATGCCCATCTACCTACCCTGTCCCACCAGGTTTTGTCCCTGCAAGTGGTTCAAGGTCTCCCTTGCTCAAAAGCCAGTCATATCCAACTCTAGGGTGCAGAGCTCATCTCCATTTACAGCCAAAGAGCCAGTGTTGCCTATGTTTGCAGATGTATACATGGCATATGGCAGACATGACTAGATTCCCCCATGAAGTAGGCTCCACCCATGATGTAGGTTTCACCCATGACGTAGGCTCTGCCCACGGTGTGGTACGAAAATATTTGCTGCCCACCACTGAAGACAAGGCTGCATTTTGTCACCCTGTTTATTCAACTTATACACAGAGCACATAAAGCACAATGCAGGGATGGAGGAATCACAATTTGGATCAAAATTGCTGGGAGAAACATCAACAACTTGAGATATGCAGATGATACCACACTAATGGCAGAAAGTGAGGAGGACTTTAAAAAGCTTCTGATTAGGTTGAAAGAGGAAAGTGCAAAACGTGGCTTAAGATTCAATATCAAGAAAACCAAGATAATGGCAACAGGCTCTATCAGTCCCTGGAGAATAGATGGGGGGAAGAAGTAGAAGCAATGACAGATTTTACTTTCTTAGGATCCAAGTTCACTGCAGATGGAGATTGCACCCATGAAATAAAAAGGCGACTGATTCTTGTGAGGCAAGTGATAAGAAACCTGGGGAATATAGTGAACAGTAGAGACATCACATTGCAAGCAAAAATTCTTATAGTCAAAGTAATGGTATTCCTGGTGGCAACGTATGGTTGTGAGAGCTGGACCATTAGGAAAACTGAGCACAGAAGAATAGATGCATTTGAAATGTGGTGTTGGAGGAGAGTTTTGAGAGTCCCCTGGACAGCGAGGAGAACAAATAGGTCAATCTTAGAAGAAATCAACCCTGACTGCTCCTTAGAAGGTCAAATAGTAATGATGAAGCTGAAGTACTTTGGACATCAAATGAGAAGAGAGGATTCCTTTGAGAAAGCCTTGATGCTGGGAAAGGTGCAGGGCAAAAGAAGAAGGGGGCAGCCAAAGATGAGATGGCTGGATAGTATTGTAGACACAATGGGCACAGAGCTGAGCGAGTTGAGGAGGATGGTGGAGGACAGAAGTGCCTGGCAGACAGTGGTCCATGCGGTGACAAAGGGTTGGAATCAACTGTGTGACTGAACAACAAACAAAAGCACATTAGTCAAACTTATATAAATAAAAGAAAGTCAGCAGGTCAGCAGTTTGAGACCCAAGTACTGCATGATCAAATGAGTTCCTACCATCTGTCTCAGCTCCTGCCAACCTAGCAGTTCAAAAGCAAGACATTGCAAGCAGATAAATAGGTGGGAAGGTAACAGCAGTCCATGCAATCCAGCATCTATTCATGCCTGCCACATGACCACAGAAATATCTGCAGACGCAGACAGTGCTGGTTCTTTTGCTGCAAATGGAGATGAGCACTGCCCCCTAGAGTCAGATAGACTGGCTTTTGAGCAAGGGACACCTTTACCTTTACTTCTTCCTTTGTTTCTTTAGTGCTGCATTTCCTCCTTTTCTTCTTTTTGGTGATGCGTAAGTGGCTCTCCAAAGGAACTGTGTCAGATTGTAACTCAATAGACCTTGACAGATCTGTCCAGGCCTATGCCAGGATTCCAAACCTAAGGCCCATGGCCCAGATCTGGCCCATGACACCTGTGCCCCTCACCCCTCCAAGGGCATTTGAGAAACAACATGGCCACCTCCTTTAAAGCTCTTGGGACAAAATGGCCATCCCCATCATGAATGCAGGGCAAAATGGCCATCTGGCCCTTGAAGCTGGCTGAGAGACTTGGCCCCTAGCTTGAAAAGATTGGGAACCCCTGGGCTATGCCCTCACTTCACTTTTGTTTTCTAGCCTGAATGTTTGCTTGTTGAGAAGTCAAGTTTTTTTTTTTTCAAGAACGCTGCAACTTGCACCCAGGTAAGATTACATAGAATTGTAGCTTTAATTGCTTTTACATTAGCACTGGGGAATTCACTCTGGGACCTCTCAAGACACCTTCCATTGTTCATATGTTATGATTCTTTAACAGAAAGGCAGAATGCATGCCTTTGAATTATTTGAGTGCGGAAGCTGTTTGCAACTGCTTTCTTCTACTCATCCAAATATGTTTAAACACGATGAGATCCTGAAGCTAGAAATAAAGGCAGGTGGAAAGAGCCTGGAGAGCTGTAATAATAACAATAATAATATTAAAAGGAGGCAGCTTAATGGGCTTCCGAGGGATAAGAATTAATCTGTATCTCAGGGAAATGCTGTCTGATAACTCTGTGAATATTATACCAAGAGGATATGTTTTGCACCTCCCTAGAATTTGCTATCATCCATATACTGTGCGCTACTGAAATCTGCTGCCAAATCCCTTACCCTCAAATGTCTATATAATAAAAAGTAATGTGTATTCTTAGCACACTGATAATAAATAGAAAAGCATTGGGGGGGGGGAGAGAGACCACCTTCAGGAGGAAATTTGAGATCCTGTGGGATATGCATTAGTCCCCTCAATAAAAGAACACAAATCAAAAGAGGGGTCTGAGCGACAGATTATTCTGCTATTTTAGAAACCCATTCCATGAAAGGCATTTGAAAGATTGATTGGAAATTACTTCGCTGCTTAAATGAATCAGCCCTGGAACATTTCACACATGTTTTTCGCAGTTGAGTATTTTCCTAAGGTTTAAGTGCTGCAGGGTTGTGTACAATAGAAAGTAAGCAAACTGGTTGCAACTTGCTATCACAGTTTGATGTTTCTGGATTGTGCTTTCATGTTGATTTAAGCTAAATACACACACATGCACACACATAAATAAAAAGGTGAGACACAAGGTTGGGTACAAACATGTGCCACTAACTTTACTGAACTATTGAATCCCCAAATTCTTTGGCTATACACGGAGATGAACACTGAACCCTAGAGTTGGATACGACTGGCTTTCGAGCAGGAGAGACCTTTACCTTAACCTGGGGCCTGAAGGTATTTTGGAAGACCTATAGACAGGAGCAGGTGGACCAACCAAGGCAAAGGTAAAGGTCGCCCTTGCTCAATAGCCAGTAGTATCTGACTCTAGGGTTCAGTGGTCATCTCCATTTATAGCCAAAGAGCCAGTGCTGTCTGCATGTGCAGATGTTTCCATGGACATGTGACAGGCATGGATAGACACATGGAATGATGTTACCTTCCCACCAAAGTGGTACCTATTTATCTACTTGCAATTTCTTGTTTTCAAACTGCTAGGTTGGCAGGAGCTGGGACAGAGATGAGAGCTCACCCCGTTGTGTGATACTCAGGTATTGAACTGCTAACCTGCCAGCCTTCCAGTCATCAAGTTCAGCGTCTTATCCACTAAGCCATCACAGCCCCTTTCTCTTATCTTAGCATGAGTGAGTCCCATGCTCCACAAGGTCAAGCCATGCCTAGCCGGCCAAGCCCTGACAGTTGGATTGGGAAGACATCCTTGGGTCTGTCTCCGTCCCAGTTCTCCTCATTTATTTATTTATTTATTTATTATTCGCATTTAATACCCCGCCCCACTCGGGAAGACCCGACTCTGGGTGGCTTACAGAATGAATTACCGCAATAGGTAATCCAAAAACAAACAATATATAAAACCTTAAAAATTCATAAATTCATAAAAATTTAAAACATTAAAACAGTAAAACAGATAAAACAAATAATAACAGGTACAGATACCAGGTTTTTTTTTTTTGGGGGGGGGGAATGGCTGCCCTTAAATCAGCCATCCTGGATGGGAACCTACATTACTGTGTCCCCACACTCGACCTGCCAGCCATGTCTTTAAACCCTTTCGAAAGGGGAGAAGCTCCATCTGCAATTGAGGCTGGTTGTTTCCCAAGGCTGCATTAGAAGGTCATCTCTTGCCCTGCACCTGAATCTCAACATTCATGGTACCTCTTCAAGGGACCTGATCGCCAAATATGCCAATCTCTTGGGCTCACTGCTACCTCCTTCTGTTTGCATTACCCGCTGGAGCATTGGCGCAGGGTGGGCTTTTAAATCTCCCTTGTTCCATCTGCTTTGCCGCCCTGCTGGGACATCCTTGCTTCACTGTGCTTAGTCCTGCCTATAGATCACTGGAGTGGGAAATGATCCCATCCCACCCACCTGTATAGCAGCAGGACTACAGAGGCAGTATTATGCTCTATAAACTGCAATTCAGACACAAAAGTTTCTCATAATGTAAGAAATGTCTGAGTAAGAACAAGTGGCTGTTGAGAAAGGAGCAAAACAAGGAACTTAACAAGCTGATGTAAAGTGGGTCACATCAGAGAATCAATATCATTGTCTATACTAGCAGAGTGGGAGCTGATGTGTTGAAATGTAATTTGTTACCCAAATTTGTAATAATTTTTCCAAACAGTTGAAACAGACATTTTCACTGCCTTAATGTCACCAACATTAATTGCTTGAGTAATGATTAACGTTGAGCATTACTTTAATTTATTGCTTTTTTTGGGGGGGAGGGGGATTTTTGAGCCATTTTTAGTAATGATAATTGATTTTTTAAATTTCCAGAACTGTATGCCTCTAACATATTAATAATGTAATGAATTAATTTTATTGGTCAGAATCCTGTTGAAATCATATGCCATAAACTAGTATTTATAAGAGCAATGCACAGTTTTTCCAACTGGCTGAGTCCTACGAACACTGAGGCCTACACAACATTGTGTGCCCAGATGCAATTGCTACATCTGCAAAAATACAAACACTGCCTATGCAAATTTCTCTTATGTGTGTGGTGTTTTGCAACATAATTCATGAAAACTTTTCAAGCCATGGGCCAGTCATGTGGTTGAGTCACATGATTCCTCCCACCTGGAAGTGGAAGTAAAATGTGCATGCATGTGCACATAACACTGCTGTAAATGACCCGTGGCTGTCATAAATGGATTTATGACCATTGCAGGTCATTCATGGCAGCATCATGCACATGCATGAGTACGTTACATGCATGTTTTACTTCCACTTCAGGGGGTGGCGAGGGTGGCGCAGGTCAGATTAATTGGCAGCCTTGTCCATAGTTTGGGCACCCCTGTCTAAGGTCTTTAATCGATACATGTATAAATAGTCCGTTTCCAGCTAATTTGCATTCAGCCAAATATGGTGCACAGGGTTGCTTCAAACCAATGTAGAACAATATAATTTTTTGTGACGTGACAATGGTTCTATGTAGGTTTTTAATAGGTTAAATTGTTTTGTTGCTTTGGTTTTGTTGCTTTGATTTTTACCTAATGAGTGACTGAAACACCATCACCATGTATACTTTTATATCAGCCAGAGTTCTAATTGAAATGTTTTCAGAGTTCTTAATAGCATTGGGTCATGTTCTGCTTATAGCATTAAATAGTGATTACATCTAATGCATTTGTCTTTTAATTAGCTTCCTCATTTCTCCATGAGGGAGAGCTTGTCTAGAGCTAGACCATAATTCACTTTTGTTTATAACAGGAATAGCAGTACAGGCAGTCCTCTTGGATGTTAGGTGTGTGAATATATCATTTACGTTACTGACTTGCAGGCTGTTGGGCCAGGCTATATTTTTAGTCCCTCTCACTTATCCGTTCTGTTAATTGCTCTTTAATGGCAGTGAGGTACTAGCATGAACACATTCAAGGTTGTTATATGACTTCTTAAGACATGTTTTCTATTATTTTAATAAGGGATAATCTTCCATGTTAAGAAGAACCCATTGCAAAGAAGTAAACTTTGTTCACTATGCTTTCTTTTCTCAAGGGAACTGAATATAAAGAGAATTACTGGCTAGACATTGTGTTTGATTGCACACACATGCGTGTGTGCATCAATGTCTGTGTATTTAGGTATAACTAAAATAGTTGCCCTCCTTTGTATTCTATTCATGTTGCAGGTTTCCAGCTGTGAACCATATTTACTCTGCAGAGAGGCTCATATCTATGTAACAATTCATTGATATTTCTCCCCCTGCACTACAGCCTTCAAGAAATGATGGATACGCTAGTTAACTTGACAAGACCTTCACTTTGTAATTAAGAACATAGGAATTGGCTTGCTGGACCAGACCGAAGATCCATCTAGTGACACTCTATCTTCCACAGTAGCTAACCCAGATGCCATTCAGAAACTCCCATGCACATAGCAAGGATATTACCTTCAGTTGATTATTGCAGAATCTGTAATTAACAATCACACTTAGCATTTCATAGAGTACTTTCATGGGCATATAAGAGACTCCATATGCATTACTTATCAGTCTGTTTTATTTGTGTATTGCCAATGGGTAGTAGAAGCAGCAGGTCCCATGATCCGTGAATAAGCTCATGGAAGGACCAGAAGACCACAAAACTCACTGTTGAATGTGATGGGTGGGTGTGCATGTCTTACCTTACAGAGGATGGTCAATCTGTTTAAGGCAGTGTTTCCCAACCTTTGGTTTTTGGACTTCAATTCCCAGAAGCTTAAGTCAATTCCCCAAAGCACTCATCAGCCAATGCAGTGACTTAGGTTTCTGGGAATTGAAACCCACTTAAGGTATGCTCCTTTTGAGAAACACTCGGTCCAAGCCTAGTGTAGTGATAATGGCCACTACCCAGTTTGCAGGGTTATGGACAATTGCAAAATTATTTCTCTGCTCTGGCTAGCCCCCTCTTGTGCAACCAATCACACAACTAGTTGTACAACCAATCTTGCAAGGAATGTGTAACTGGGCATGCAAAAGAGATCCTGCTGAAACAGGAGGAACGGAGTCCTCATGGTGCCTTGGTGAAACTGTAGCACTGCAGCCAAAACTGCTGATGTTGTGAGTTCAGTCCTGACTCAGCCTCCCATCCGTCCAAGGTCAGTAAAATATGTACCCAGCATGTTGGGGGCAAAAATGCCAATTACCTAGTGAATGTTCAGAAAGTACTCTAAGCATTATAAGGCAGAATATTAGTGTAATTGTTATTGCTATTGGTAACACAACATCACTCTTTCCCAGTCACCTACTGTAATAGGATTATGGCCAAGGAAGCCTAAGAAACCTGGGATGGTGACACTAATGTGTACAATCCCAACGGACTGAGCAATGCTGTGGAAGAAAGAAGCTTGACTGAGATAAAGAGTTCTGAAGGAGAAGAGGAGCCTTGATATTCTGCTTCAGTCATTCATGGAACTTGGAGAGATTCAACAGGCACATAGCTGACCTGCTTGCTGTGTTACGCATTGTGTTTTACAACTCCACTTAAATTATAACAATCATTTCTGTTTAATTTTTAAAAACCATTCCTCTCTCTAGTGAGAGTCAATGGTATGGCTGCTTTGGTTGTCTTAAGTGTGGTCACCATTACTCCTAAAATATACCAGAGGTCTCCGTCTCAGCATGCCCTGGTACTCCTTCAAATATTTGCTCCTGAAAAGAAAAAAGGAGAGACAGAAGAACTTGAGAACAGATTTTCTCCAGAGTATCAGGAAGAAGAAACAGTGGAGACAGGTACAACGGACATTAATATTAGGAGCACAGAGAGAGAAGGACCAAGGAGACAAGATTAAGAATGACGACATTTAGCTTTAATATGCCAGATTTCAGCAATACTGACATCAACGTGGAGAAGACAAAGCTATGAAAAACAATTTCTATTTCATTTCTTTTTCTTCTTTTTTAAAGAGGGGGAGAAGAGCAAGGAGTCACCAGAGGGTGAAAAGGAAATTTCTGATGCACATTTCTTTCCAGCCTGTTAAGGTAGGTTTGCTGTAGCCATGCCTCCTGCAAAGCTGGACAGCCACAGCTGAGCTACCTTTACAAGCTGCAAACAAGGCAGACTGCCAAAACCCACCTCTCTCCAGTGGTGGGCTGTCCCACCGGGCTACCGGGACTCATCCCAGGGTGCCCTAGGGCCCCCCCCCCAGCACCAGTGGCCCGCCCTTCAGATTGACCACAGGCACTCACGTGCACCCGGCAGGAGTGGCAGGAGAAGTTGCTTTGCTGTTGCCATGACAGAGGAGAAGCACCAGGCTGGTTTTTTCTTCAAACCAGAAGGTTCCCCTTGGTTTGGGGGAAAAAAACAGCCTTTTGCTTCTCCTCTTTCATGGCAACTGCTCCCATCGGGAGCACGTGCACACCTGTGCGCTGGGTGGACCAAGCAAGGGGAGGACATGCGAGGCAGGGGCTGCAGGGCAGGAGGCTGAGCTAAGCTGAGCCATGCCATGGGCAGGGGAAGAACCACCCCACAAGCAGGAAGTGTGGGAGATCCAGTCAGCCCCAGCCAACAAGTGGGCAGAGGGGTCACGGATGGTGGAGGAGGCAGTGAATGCACCAGCTGGGTGGAGCAAACTTTTCCTCATCCTCCCTGCTTCCACATCTGGGGGCTGGAAGAATGCTGAGTCTCGCAGGGCTCTCGCTGCCACTGCCATGGAGGAGAAAACTCACACTGGGCCAGCAGCCGCCCTGCCGCCCTGCTTGGTGAGTGCCGCTTCCTGTCCAGCTCCCAAGGTGGCCAGCACTCCCCTGCCCCCCTCTCTCTGCTGTATTCTATGTGGTAGGCTCAAGCTAATTCTCTTGGGTGATAGCACAAGAGTTGCTCACCTTCAATTGTACCATCCGAAAGGTCAAAGGGAAAGACACATAGCAGAAGAGAGGCAGTGCTCTCTTTGAATTTAGAGGTGGGAAGGTGTTGTGACCTGGGGTCCTGGGTGCAAGGAGGAGGAGGACAGTCAGCCAGCCCAGTTGCCTCCTGCCAGCTACGATTTGGAGCCTAAGCCTAAGGAGGACCGGTTGCCATTCCTTCAGGCTACAGATGGGCCAGATCTGGATGCCGAGCAGGAGGACATGGATCTGGCACCAGCCCTGCAGCCAGCTGTCACTTTGGAGCCAGTCCTTCAGGGCCAAGCCAGGTGCCAGCAATCGGAATGACAAAGAACAAGCCGGCACCTCTGAGAGATGTAGGGCCTCATTAAGACAGGCCTTGGAGCTGAGGAGAAGGAGTGCCTGGACATGCATCTTGAACTGGCCCTCAGCTGTGGGGTCTGACTCTCATTAAAGCTGGGGTGTGCCAGCAAGCTCTTTGTCTGACCAATCTTTCCCTTCTTGGACCCTAACACCGAGAGACCTGGATTGAAACCCTTGGAACCCTGAACCCCTGCATGTAACCTTGATGATGCCTCCGCAAATCTCTTTGAACCTACAGTTGCTATTGACTGGCTGTGACCTTGGACTCCTGACATGACCCTGCTTAGACCCTGAAAACCTACTGTAAGACTCTCTTACCTTCAGTGCAGCAGCTGCCAGCTGGGCAGCCCTGCCAGTGTCTGAGCCACAACAGAAGGAATGATTGATCAATGCTGTGTAGTCATCCCAGCCCAGAAAAGTCCCTTTCCGTCATTCCAATTACAGACAACATGCAACAATGTTTAATAAAAACCCTAAAACTAGATTAAACTACACTGTCGTTCTCACTCTTAGTCATGCCACTCTCTAAAAACTGTCTGCAAAGATAAGTGGGATAGAAACAGAGGCGTAGCTACCGCCGTATCAGCCGTATCAATTATACGGGGCCCCCGGGCTACGGGGGCCCCCAACGGCAAAAAATAAAATTAAAAATAAAAAAGAGCAAAAATTTACTGTGCATGCGCAGAAACTCAATCTGATGCATTGCGCATGTGTCAGATTGAGTTTCTGCGCATGCGCACTTTATTGGAGCCATTTTTGGCTCCAATTTAAAAAAAAAAGCCGGAGTCGGAGAGTCGGAGTCGGAGCCGCAGCTTTTAAGCAGCGAGGCAGCCCCGACTCCGAGGCCCTCCCCCCGGTCGCCGCGGGGGCTCCCTGCCTGCGCCAGCCCGGGCGGCGCTCTCCATGGTCGACGCTGGGGTGGGAGTCCACCAGCTGCAGGACCAGCTCGCGGGCGCGCCCCGTCCCGCGGCAGGTGGCAGGTCAGCTCCAGCCAGGCGCAGCCACCTGGAGCGCGCCTGGAGCTGACCTACCGCGCGCGCCTGGAACTCACCTGCCGCGTGCGCCTGGAGCTCACCTGCCGCCTGCGTGCGGGATGGGGCGCGCGAGCTGGTCCTGCAGCTGGACTCCCACCCCAGCGTCGAGGTGGAGAGCGCCTCCCGGGCTGGCGCAGCCAGGGACCCCCCGCGCCGCGGCGACCGGGGGGAGGGCCTCGCTCGGGGCTGCCTCGCTGCGCCCGCTCGCCTTCGCGCGCGAGCTGGTCCTGCAGCTGGACTCCCACCCCAGCGTCGAGGTGGAGAGCCCCGCCCGGGCTGGCGCAGCCTGCCAGGGAGCCCCCGCAGCAACCAGGGGGAGGGCCTCGGGGCTGCCTCGCTGCGCCCGCTCGCCTTCCACAACTGCCCCTTGCCTTCGCCGTGCTCGGCGAGGGAGCGATCGTGCGATGGCAGCAGCGGCGGCGCGGCGGCGGTGACAGCAGAGGCGGAGGAAGAAGAGGCCCCAGGATTAAGGTAAGTGAGGTTTTTGTGTTTCGGGTGGGTGGGTGGGTGGGTTGAGGTGTGTGTGGTTTTTTTTTTACATTTTAATTCTATTTTATTTATTTTATTTTTATTTATTTTATTTTTATTTTGGCCCCGCCCATGACTTCATGACGTTGGCTCCCCCCACGACATCATGATGTCATGACGTTAGCTCCGCCCCACATATAAAGGGCCCCCAAACAATTTTTATACGGGGCCCCGCCAAGGTAAGCTACGCTTCTGGATAGAAATATACCTAATAAATGTCAATAATTAAATAAATATACATCTCTGCAGATTACTTGATCTATTGATGAATGTTGATACAGTATTTATGTAAGCAAAAATCTGAAATGGCAGCAACACCCCCTCAAAAAAGGCAACAACAGCAGAAAGTCATATTTTTGTAAAAAGCCTAATTTGAAACCAAAACAGCTATTGCCTTTTGGGCTTGATGCTAAGAAGCCCAAGAGAGTGAATTTGCAAAAAATGCAAAGCCTAAGCAGGTTTGTTTCTGAGATCTCAGCAGGGAATGTAATAGGAAAATTCAAATCAGGTTTGTGTGCTCCAGGAGATGGTTTTCCGAAGGTCCCTCCACTCCCCAAGCATTTAAAGTTAATTAACTCTCTCTTACCCAGTCTAAAGTACAGAACCTCAGCTTAAAAAACCCAAACCCTCATTTTTCTGAAATTTCATCATTTCTCTTTCATTTGTTTCTCATATCAGTGCTGCACTGCAATGGGCACACAAGCAGTGTGTAAGACCAGCATCTTACTTGGTTTTCATTGAATGTTGGGTACATATACAGTACTGTGCAAAAGTCTTAGGCCACCACCAACAGGTTTGTGGAAAAGTCAATTAGTGATTTAAGGGAGAATAACCAACCCTTGAGCCTCCTAGAAACACCAAAATTGGAGAAAGTCTTCTGTTGACTCTCTTCTCAATCCTCTCCAGGTTTGGTGAAGTTTGTAGTTAAGATAGCCAAGTTATCCCCACCCCCAATCCACTCGTTGAATTTCTCCCAAAACTGCCTGTGGTGACTGAAGACTTTTGTACAGCACTGTTTGTTTGGCATATTTCTATCCCGTTTGTTTTGAATGAGCTCAAGGGCTCAGACCTGGTCGTCTTCTTTTCCACTTTCCCAGTACAACAACCTAATCAGGCAAGTCAGGCTGGGAGGATTTTAGTGAACCAAGGGCAACCAGTGAGCTTCACTTGTGAAGAAAAAGCAATTTGCAAAGCTACAATAGGAAATGTCACCTAAGGGGTTAGTAGTGTTGTGAATTGTGAATGCTTATAACCTTTAATAATGGTATCATGTGGCGCGTTTTGTTGTTTGTTTCTAGCAAAAAATATCCTACGAGGAAAAATATACAGGCCTTATTAAGCTGTAAGACTTTATGTATATGAGGTATTAATATCCTGCCTTCTCTTTATGGACATCATCTGTTAAGAAATGCTCTGCTCAAGTCCCATTGAAACAAGCTGAAATGGCCAGGTGCGTTTTTACTATTCTACTTTATTATTACAGGAACTAACCAGGAAAAATGTTCCAGTGGATTGTGACCCGTATGCAGAATGGCTGTATAAAATCTAGAATTCTACTTTAACTCATACCAATGCTGGATACACTATGTAATATTCAACCTGATGTTGTTATGTGCCACCTAGTTGGCTCTGAATCATGGAGGCCCTAATAGGGTTTGCAAGATACACAGGATGTATTAAGAGTGATTTATCATTGCTTTCCCTAGTGAGTTTCTATGGCTGAATGGGTATTTGAACAAAGGTTTTCTTAGGTTAGTATTCTAATGACTACGTCATGTGGACTCTGAAAAGGGAAAGTTTGATTTGCAGCAGGTGTGGGGGACGGACCTGGGAACAACTTGACCCTCCTGGTATCCTTAGTCCAGTCCTTTGGGCAAAGACAGATGACCACTTCCCTCATAGTTGATTTTTTTTTTTTTGAATAGTAACCATGTTAGTCTGTGCTTTTTGGGGCAGGTTGTGCAAGTACCTTATTTTTCTGAGCACTTATGGTGAGGCCCAAACGATCACATGCATTTGCTAATAAGTTTAACCTTTTTTGTTACAGTGTGAGCACATCCTTTGTTCTGTGAGACAGCCCACATTGTGAAAGAGAGGTTCACTGCCAGATGTTTGTTTTGTATCTTCCTAATATTTGCAATTGAAATGCAGTAAAATCTCTACATACAATTCCACGTTGTTATTTGTATGTCAAAAAAATTGTCAAAAACTTATTGCATTAACAGAAGAGGCCACTAGATGTCACTATTTTTTGTATGTTGGGTTTTTCCTATTAAAAATTTGTATGTCAAAATATTTTCTTAGCCAGGATTTCTATTTGTATATCAAACTTTTCGTAAGTCGAACCGTTTGTATGTCAGGGTTCTCCTCTATGTTGGGACCCTGCTTTATGGACAGCTCGCTTAAGGTAAAATTTGCTTCATGGAAAGAAGTCCTGAAAAAATGCCCCTCTGCTTAATGGGGGGAAATCGCTACAGACAGGTTTTTTGGTTGTCCGACGCTTCCCACGGTAGTGGGAGGGTGTTTGGAGCATTTCTGCTCCGTTTTCGAAATTCTTTGTCACATTTTGGCATCTCCAGAAGCATTCCCCGCAACCAGAAAGAGCTGGAAATTCTCCCATCCCCTCATCAGCTGTTCGGCAGGAACTTTCCTGCAATTAGATGGTGATGTCAAAAATATGCTGAATATGCATAGAAAATCAAAACAATCACTAAAAAGGAGAAAAAAATCTTTCATCCTTCAAAACTCCTTCCAAAGTGTATTTTGAATTTTTTGCTATGTTTTCACCACTTTAGAAAGAGTTTCAAACAGAAAAAATACATCCTCTTGGCTCTTTTCTAACTTCTGGAATGAAAATATTGGTCTTCAATGCATTCCTATGAGAAACTGCAATTCGCTTTAAGGAAAAACCACTTTAAGGAAAATCCCATGGAACTGATTAATTCTGTAAAGTGAGGGTTCACTGTAGTATCTTCCTACATTTGCAACTGAAAAATAGGGGAATTTACAGCTAATCTGAATACCAACCAGAGATCATCTGCCATTACCGATTGTATGAAGCCAGATTGATTTGAATGCTTATCTGTTATTCTAACCAACCATTCTGTAGCTCTATACCTGATGTGTATAAATTGATGCCGTGAAGCCTCACTCCCATGTCTGATGAAGTGGACTTGATCCACAAAAGTTCACATTGAAATATAACAGTTAGTCTTTAAAGTGCTATAGCATTTTTGTTTTGTTTATTCTCTAATATGCCTGACACGTCCCTCATGATACCTTCATTGGGTAGTCTTTGCAATGGCTTTCTTCCATCCTATAGTCAGCACAAACTTAAAGCTAAATTATGTTGATGTTTCTGATTCCATCTTATTGATTTTGGGTTTCCCCACCTGTGGAGTACAGTTCTTGAACTTAATTTTAACCCTCAGACTCAGAAAAGTTATTCTGCACTTGATTTATAAACTTTCTACACATATGTACAATATAGATACATTATGTGTTTCAGCTCTTGCCATTTCCAGTTGGAACAAAATGGAAACTGTGTGACCCTCCAGCGGTTGATGAATTTCAAATCTTATTGTCACTTTCTTATCTGGGCAGGAAATATAGGAGTTGTAGCCATGTGTTCCTCCAGATTTTGGATAGCCATGCCAGGGCGTAGTTGAAGCCTTGAATTTCTGGTGCAAACTGGAGAAGAAAAAGAAAAAACTGTGGACATTGGATTGGCCAATGACAACTTAGCTAAGGCACCGTCATGTCTCCACTAGCTATACTTTTGCAATAATAAATATCTTCAAACAGTACATGAACAAGGCCTATGTCAGCAGCTTGACAAAGATATCAGCAGTCACTTGCTTTCATGCCTTCATAAAGTGCTTCCATTCCAGACAGTCATTATGGATCAAACAAAGGCTAGTTTTAGCATGTATTTAGAAGTGGTGCTCCCTTGGGTGCATAAAAGACATCTTTATCTTACAGCTGTTTATAAAACAAACCAAATATTTCCTCCATTCTTTTCAATAGACAGGCCATTTTCTCTCTTAGATCTCCAGTCCATGGACCATTTAATATATCCTAGAACTTACCCTTAATATATTCTTGACTCCTAAGAGTAGGTACTGGCTATCAATATGTTTAGAAAAGTTACTTTTATAATTTTATTGCAGTTGCAAGAATCCTTCTATACTTATGCTGTCTGGCAGACCCTGGAAGCAAAAGTCCAAGAGGGTAACATTTTCTAACCTTGCATCATAAGACATGATTAGAATCTAATCCTAATCCAGCCTATTTTTTGTGACTGGTTATGAGAAGGTAGACACAGACTTAATTTGCAAGTCAGAGAATGTATCTCTGAAGAAATCCTATGTTAGAAAGGAATACATGTTCCCCTTTACACCTAGCTTGACAATCAGAATAACTATTTAGATTTAAGAACTATTACATGAATTCTCTTTTTGCCATTTCCTTTCCCTTCTTTTATCCTTTGCATTTCTTGTTTAGTCATTATAACCCTGAATGTAGGGTACATCAACTTTTGAATCTTGGCAAAAAATGGCCAGCATCCTATTCAAAATGTATGACTGTGAAAATCCAACTAGATGAGTTTGTATGACCGTGCAGTCAGATCAAGAGACCAGGCTATTCCTACGCACATCCAGCAGCCCATCAAATCACTGCGATATCTTTTGGAGTCGCAGATCTGAACAGATAAATTTTGTGGATACTGGTCGTAGTGCCTAGAAAATGTATTTCACCATCATCATTATCATTGCCAATAAGTGTCTCTGTGGCAGAGTATGCTGCTGCTGTATGAAGCACATTCTCACATGTGAAGCAAGCTGACATTGCTGTTAATGAAGCAATGTGTATAGTGACAGGAAGCCTCAAACGTACACCAATTGAGAAAATATGTCATCCACCTAAGATATGGAGAAGTAGCAGCAGATGCTGAGAGAACTAAACAAGAGAATGACCTTCAATGTCCTCTGAATGAATATGTGCCTCAAGTCTGCCAGCTGAGACCCAGGAAGAACTTTATAGCAAGAACCAACGTTCTTGAGGGTATACAAGAGCAAAATCAAATTAGAAGATGGAGGAAGGAGCTCACTCAATAAGGAATAACAGTAAAGGAAGATATAGCTGAGGAACTCAACTTCCCCTATGTCTCTTTGAGGACCCTGAATAGGCTGAGGGTCAGAGTCCCAACATGCTCAAATAGGGGCTGCAGGCGGACAACACACTGTGTAAATGTGAAGAGATACAGAACCTGGCTCGTTTACTGGTCTGCAAATTACTGCCAGTACTGATGAGTACTGAAGTTTGGCCAATGACAAAGCCAAGAATGTGGTTTTATTTTGGCAGTCCAAAGTTTGATCGAAGAAGAAGAAGCACAAGAAGAAGAAGACAAAGAAGAAGAAACAATAAAATAATCTACAGTAGTTCCTCACCCATGCCTATCATATTGGTTACAAAACCAGTCAAAAGAGGATAATCAGTATATTTTTTCCAACCCTATGCAACACAGAGCACAACAGATTCCATGAAATAAATTGTATTTCAGATTTTGTTTCCCTGCACAAGACGGGCATAACTGAGCGCTCAGCATGTCCCAGCCTGTGTTCAGATTCCAGCTGTGAGGACTGTGCTGCACTTCCCTTTTTATTGCTGTCCCCACAGCCTTTCCTTTCATGCCCTCCATGAAACATTGCAAATGTATATACAGTATAGTCTTCCACATTTGCTTTTGAATTTGCCTTTTTACCTCTTTCTCTCCGACTTTCAAGCTGTCGTTTTGAAACCTTTTGAGAGAGAGAAGAAAAAGCCGGCTGGCCCAGTTGTAGAATTTTGCTTGGATGGGCAAATATGGAGATTTGACTGAGACCCGGAATCTGCAGCTTTTTGCTTTTGAATCCTTTTTCTTCTTCCTCAAAGAGAGAGAACTCATGCTTGATACTCATGGCATCAGTTGCACATGATGGTGGAATGACAGCACAGGAAACAATGAACTGACATTCTGTTTTGTAGCTGAACTTTTTTCTTGCTTTCCTGAATGTTTGATGCCACAAGAAAAAGGAAATGTATAATTTCCATGTACAGCTCAGGGTGAGTTTGTGCACATTGCATGAGCCTCATTGAAACAAAGGAGCTGGATTTGTGGGGTTGATTTTTGCTTGTTTGTTTGTTTAGCAACAGATAAAATTATCATTCTTGCATTCTCTCGTGCTTGGGAATATTTCACCTTAAGCTCTTTACATTAGTTACTTCGGCTTAGAAACAGAGATGAGCACTGACCCCTAGAGTTGGATACGACTGGCTTTTGAGCAAGGGAAACCTTTACCTTTACCTAGTTTATGAAGATGGTTGCTATGGCTAGTATTCTGTTGGGATCCATAAGGGAAGTCACATAAGCTTTTCTCTTCCCAGTAGACCCCAGTCAGGTGACTGATTGCACAAGCCATTACACAATCAGTCTTCAGAGCCAGAAGAGTAGCGTGCCTTGGCGGGGCACCGTATAAAAATTTGTTTGGGGGCCCTTAGGAAGGGTAAAGATTTGTTTTGCTTACGCACGTTGGGGGCCCCCGTGGCCCGGGGGCCCCGTATAATTGATACGGCAGATACGGCGGTAGCTACGCCTCTGTTCAGAGCATAGTAAATGTTACTGCAATTGTGTTTCTAAAAGTATATAACATGAAGCCATATTAGCCTAGAAGTGGATCATTTTATAAGGCAGTCTTCAGTTCACATGTTTATCTCCCATTTTACTGGTTTATTAGATTAAACATTGGATGGACTTTCTGTATTATTAGCTATCTCTCTTGGCCTGTAAAACTGTTGTGAAGTAAGGGAAGCCAACATGGTTATGATAAATCAAGCACTAGCTAGTTGGTGCCTTCTAGAACTAGGATTTCCCCTATCCAAGATGCACCATGATGAAAACCAAAAGAGCATTGTTTTTAAAAGATAGAAGAGGTCACAAGCTTGCTGGATAGGGTTGTCCCCGCCATCTGGTAGTGTGACATTTTTGCCTCAGGGGATAAATGTTGAGAGAAGGCAGAAAGGTTTTGTTGGAGAAGTTATTGTGCAGCATAGTTTGCTACACAAACACACACAGAGGTAACCATGTTGTCCTTGGGTGCTCTTGAAACTATGCTCTCATTGGCAGCACTGAAAAAACAATTCAGCTGTCAGTCCAATTGCACACACAGACTGGAAAGAGGGAACTAATCCCATACCAGACCCACCAACTGAGTGTTTAATGTTCAAAGCTGCATTTTATTTTATATATGTTTGTGTTTCAGTTGCATAGTCAAGTCTGACCCTTTGCGACCACATGGACCACAGTATGTCAGGTTCCTCTGTTATCCACCGTCCTCCAGAGTCTGCCCAGATCTGTGCCCACTGCATCAATGTTGCTGTCTAACCATCTCATCTGCTGCCGTCCCCTTCTCCTTTTGCTTTCAATTTTTGATCCTTTTGCTTTTGAATTGACTGATTTGATCTCCTTGTAGTCCAGGGGATTCTCAAAAGCCTTCTCCAGCACCACAGTTCAAAGGCGTCTATTCTTCTGCGCTCATTCTTCCTTATGGTCCACCTCTCACAGTTAACATATATATGTTTAAGTCCAATTTTTAATGTTCTGCTTTTAAATTTTTGACTGATTATTTTAATACTGTTTTATAATTGATCGCAGTTTAAACTGGTGTGTCTCTTTAACAATTTGTGAGCCTCCTTGGGTTCAAAAATTGGGAAAAAGGTAATAAGATGAAATTTTAAAAATATAATGAATACCTTTATTTTGAAGATATTAAAATAAAACAAAACTACCTGTTTTATTATTGTTTGTTCAATTTCTTTACTGGTGGAAGTACATTACCCCCATCTTTCCCTGTCCCCCCTTTCTGCCCACTAGCAATCATACATTCTTTTTTCCTTTCATTAAAAACCATGAAAAAAAACCACGAGGGGTTGGAAGACCTAAATTGGATTATTCTCACTCTCTTTGCAAAATAGATTGTTGCCTGTAATTGCATTCTACTGCCTAAATATCCTTGCATTAGTTGGCAGCACAAACTGACAATTATTTTCCTTCATTGTTAATTTGCTTGTTTGGGAGTAGACAGATCCCAATACACAGTAGCAAAACAGCTGAAGAATTCAGAGATTCATTTCAAAGGTTATACAGTACCAGACTTTGGTCTCTCTCTTTTTCTCTGCCCCATAGCTTTTAAATAATCATAGAATCACAGAACAACTGAGTTGGAAGGAGCCTTGTAGGCCATTGAGTCCAAATCCATGCTCAACGCAGGAATCCAAATCAAATCAAATCTGACAGATGGTTGTATAATTTTATCATGAATGCTTCCAGTGTTGGAGTACCCACCATTGCTAGAGGCAGTTGATTTCATTTCATTTCATTTCATTTATTCGATTTGTATACCGCCCTACTCGGTGCAACCGACTCAGGGCGGTTTACAGAAACAATACATATAAGACAATCAAAAGTAATATAACATAATCAAAGGTCATACAGTATAATACAATAAATATAACAATACAGTGCAGCAGTGCAGCAAAACAAAACCACACTGCAAAATAAAGTTACAAAGTTCAATTCCAATTACATATATATTACATAGTTTCAATAATACGATACAATGTAAAAAATACAGAAATACAGTACACGATCCAATAATGTCAGGGCTCTCACCTTAACTACAAGAAAAGAACAATTCATAAACAGGTGGGCGAGTCCCGGGGCCGGACGCAGAGGTGGCCTCCCTTCAGCCGCAGGCGTTGTTGTTGGCGGTGGCGGTGCGAAAGTCCTGCCACCACCGCGGCTTTTAAGCCTCTCTGTCGGGCGGAGCCTCCGGGAACAGGTGGGTGAGTCCCGGGGCCGGATGCGGAGGTGGCCTCCCTCCAGCCGCAGGCGTTGTTGTTGGCGGCGGCAGTGCAAAAGTCCTGCCGCCGCCGCAGCTTTTAAGCCTCTCTGCCGGGCGGAGCCTCCGGGAACAGGTGAGTTGATTCTACTGTTGTACTGCTCTAACCATTCAGTTGTGGTTACTGTTGTTCTATCACAGGGGTTCACTACCTATGGCCCATGGGCTGGCCCCAGCCCTCAATGCCATTCCATCCAGTCCACAGCGATGACCCTGAAAGTGGATACATTTATGGCACATGCAAACATGTTTGCACAGGCACAAATGTGCCTGCTGTGGTTTACAGATGCATTTACGACGGGGAACCCATGTGTCTGGCCCACTCAGCTGTCTGAGGGGAAGTGGTCTGGCCCGTGGCATGAAAATCTTGAGAACCCCTGTTCTAACAGGTCTTCTAAATCAGTACTCTTTCATTCAACATGATATATCAGTGGTTTTTACTCCAGCACTTATTTCTTAGTCACCTTTTAGCTTCTCATTATTATACCACATTTTATTAAGTTGATTTTGCATTGTGATTCACACTGCCTTTTCCACACAAATTTGCATCTCTATTTTTGTAGAGTTCATTTTGCAGTGCAACTTTTTTAGAATTTTCCTTTATTTTGAAGTTGTTTCTCACAGACACCAACCTGCTTTGTACCTGTCTCATAAATATAAATGATAAATAAATAACGATCAATGAGATGAAATAAGATAAGCTAAGAAAACAGTTTGTTGGACAATCAAGTCTGTGGAACTTTATCAAGAGGTAAAGGTCACCCTTGCTCAAAAGCCAATCGTATCTGACTCTAGGATTCAGTGCTCATCTCTGTTTATAGCTGAAGAGTCAGTGCTGTCTACATCTGCAGATGTCTCCAAGGAAATATGGCAGGCATGGCTAGTCACCGGAGTGCACAGAATGCTATTTATAACGAAGTGCCTCATAGAATGAATAATTTTTGCTATACGGGGTTCTACTGTACTTGCAATTTCTTGCTTTCTAGCTGCTAAGTTGGCAGAAGCTGGGACAGAGACAGGAGCTCATTCCATCATGCAGTACTTGGCTATTGGCTGCCTTCTAGTCAGCGTCTTAACCACTTGAGCCACTGCAGTCCCTAGTGGCAGTCAAGTGACCCAACTATTATTCAAGTACAAGAATGGGCAATGTCCTATTTGCTTTCTAAATACTAGAAAAGAGAAGGCAAAACACTGCCAATCCCACTAACAATAGTAAAAAAATAATAATGAAACATGTAGCTCTATCTTATCTCACCAAAACAAAGTATTTTGTATACTTTGGCTCCGTCATGTGACATTGGAGACCAAGGTCATGGTATAACACTGGAGACTGAAGCCAAGACTATCCATAGTATTGTATTCCAGATTTCTACATACATATTTTAAAGCTGGACAGTGCAGAAAGCTGATGGGGGGGGGGGATTCATTCCAAGTATGGCACTGCGGGGAAGCTAAACAGATTACTGTAATGCGCTGTACCTGGGGTAACCTTTGAAAAGAGTACATAAGCTGCAGCAGGTACAGAATGAGGCTGCCTGGTTGGTGCTTGAGATTTGGCTAGATTTTCCCAACCTTGGCATGACTACACTGGCTACCTGCAGGATTCCATACCTGATTCAAGATTTTAGTATTGACTTTCAAAGCCCTAAATGGTTTGGGACTTTAGTACTTGTCCAAATAGTTCTCTTTGGTAAAGAGTTCCTAGATAACTAGGTTATCTCAGGCCTGTGGGTTGTGCCTGACTACTTCAACGGAGGCCTGGAAGGCTTTGACTAGGAATCAGGCCTTCTTGATAGTGGCACCATTGCTCTGGAATGCTCTTCCCTCACACTTTCACTAATCTCCCATCCTCCAGGTGTTCCATAAAATACATAAAGGCAGAGCTGTATAAGGAGGCACTCTTTGTTCCATCTTGCTCCTGTATTAAGGTTTATTTAGTTTGATTTAGGAATGGCTGTGGCGGTTTAGTGGTTAAGACACTGCGCTTGACAACCGGAAGGTTAGCTGATCAGCAGTTCAAGACCCGAATGCTACACGATATAAGTGAGCTCCCATCATATGATCCCGATTCTACCAACCTAGCAGCTCGAAAGCATGACATTGCAAGTTGATAAATAGGTGCTTCTTTGGCAGGAACTGTAGCATCATTCTATGCACTTAGGTGTATAGTCATGCTTGCCACATGATCACGAAAACGTCTGCACATGCAGACAGTACTGTCTCTTTGGGTTTAAATGGAGACGAGCATTGCATTCTAGAGTTTATTTATTTATTATTTAAATTTGTATGGCCGCCTACTCACTGAAGTGACTCCAGGTGGCTCACAATATAACTGGCTTTCGAGCAAGGGAGACCTTTACCTAGTTTTCTTTACAGAGTGATGTATGTTTTAGCTATCATTGATGCATGAAATAAATGACTTTGCCTTTTGCTGACAGCCCCAGAGGTTTCATGCTCTGACTATTGCTCATCCCTGCCCATTCATGATGAAGTTACGCAAGCACCACACATGCATACGTCTGTTGCACAATCAACACAGACCTTTCCCCACAAACCTGGGGAAAGCTGCTGCCTGGTTCCAGGCGGAGTCCCGCTCTACTGCCATAGAGACCTGCACCTTTGCAAAGAAGCACCCATCTCTCTGGAAATGAAATAGGTCTCAATTCCAGCAAGCTTCCACTGGTGGCCCCTGGAAGTGATAGCTGGACTACTCTCATAGGGATAAATTAGCAGGGGTTCTGTTAAAAGATGCCTGCTCTTCTGGAACTCCAACTCAGAGATAAGGAGTGACTTGGTCCTGGTGCCAGTGCCTTCTGGAAGATGTAATTACAGTACAGTATAGCAAAAAGTCAAAAGAGCCTCCAATTACCCAATTCGCGGTGGAATTTGACCAGGGCAAAAGGGCAATTGAAGTAACTGTGACAAACATAATATTCTAATTTATGTAATTAGGTAAAAGGGCAATTGAGGCAATTGTGATAGAAATAATATTCAAAGTATTCTAACTCCAGTTCTAGGACACTTAGAAACATGGGGTTTTCTTCTGTGAGTTGCTAATAAAAAAACTTGATTTCTAGCAAGGACTGCAGGGGCTACACTGAGTACATAACAATGATGACATGTCAACTAATACTTTTGTGATTGTCCTTCCAGTCTTAAAAGAGTGCGGTCAAGCTACAGATGTGTCTGTGAGACTATTCCTTGAGAAGACAAAGACAATAATCTCCCAGACATACTAAGGGTGCTGTAGAAGGCACCTGGTTGAATACAGGCTTGCCATGAACAATTGGGGCTCTGAGATAATCTTGTCATCCCTAGATGGACTCCAGAGATAAAGACAATTCCTGTTAACATCTTATCAATGGCATGAAGTTCCAGGCTGCTCCCTGAGGTGCTGTCTGTGCAACAGAGAAGCTCACCCTTTCTCCTGGAGCTTGTGAACATTTGCACCACATTGAGACAGCCCTACCCAGGGGGCTGGAATGCCAGCAGGGACTCCTTTGTTATTTTCTTATGACCACTTGTGGACTTTTCCTTAGATTATTCTTGTGTAATAGTTTGAACATTTAAAGCTTTGTAGCTCCTTTTGTCTTTGGTGATGTGTGAGCCTTGAAATCCTTTTATTGTGATAATGTGGTACAATTGCCTGATTTGGTGACACTGCTTGCCTCACCTTGTGACAGATGAGGAAGTTCCCCCCTCCCTTCTTGTATCTGTTGTGTATAAATATTCTTGGTTTACTCAGCATGGGGCTGATCCTTCGCATTAGAAGGCAGCCTTGTGGGGAGATTTATGCATTGTTATCTATGGTGTACAGGGCAGTAAATCATTTTATTTCCCCACAGCCAAACTTCAGAAGTAATCTGAATAACAACCAGAGTCTTATGCTATTACCAGTTGTAAAAAGCCACATTGATTTGCATAATTATCTGTTGTATCAACCAACCATTGTGTACCTCTGTACCTGTTGTGTATAAATTCATGCCATGAAGTCTTACTCTTATGTCTGGCAAAGTAGTCTTGATCCACAAAAGATAACATTAAAATAAGGGAGTTAGTCTTTAAGGTGCCACAACATTTTTTATCTTTTGTTTTGTTTACTCTCTGATAAACTGGGGTACAGAAAGTCATACTCTAGTCATAGCAGCTATAGGATGTTTGCAGGGTTTACTTACTTGGTTAGTGTGGTTGCTCAAAATGGAGATGCAGAGGTGGATGTTAAATGCCATCTTGGAAAAGCAACAGCTACTTTCTGGAGAATGAATAAGATCTGGTCCTCACCATCTATATTGCTGAAAATTAAACTCCTTTTGTTCACCTCCATAGTCACCCCAATAGCCACCTATGCCTGCAAGACTTGGAAGGCATCAGCACAAGTGTCAACAAGAGACTTTACGTCTTCCAGCAGAGGTGCTTCCATCATATTTTAAAGATTCGCTGTTTTGACCACCTTGCCAATGAGGAGGTACTTTGAAGGAGTGGTTTGTGCAAATTACATAACATTGTTGCACAAAGAAGACTCCAAATGGCAGACCATATTTTCCGTATGGAGAAAATACATGGCAAAGAACTTTCATGGCAGATTTAAAGACCCTGAAAATTAAATGGGAGGATGTTGAAGTACTACCCAAGACCCGATATGCTACATAGCATGGGTGGATCTAAGTAAGTAAGTGAATATCCCCCCATCCCATTTCTGTCTCTTTAACAGCAGCCTTAGGAAGAAATACAAAGATGTCACTTTTTCAGGAAGAGGGACAGGAGTGAACAATGAAGCCAATGAGTAATGGTCAAATTGTAAATTACAGATCACTCATCAATGGAGCTGGAATCACATTAATATTCAAGTGATTCTGAAAAATCCTTCTGTCTCCCAATTCAGATTTGCAAGTGAAGCCCATGCCCAAAACCCAAAAAACAATCACAAAACAAAGCAAGATAATTTGCAAAACATAGGAGGTGAGTAAAGTTCTTGCTGAATGCTGTGATAATCAGACACTATCATCATTTAAGGGAGCCCCAATGCTAATAACAGGTGTGAAGTATAATTTGCCCAAACAACTACTTCCGGCAAATTTGGAAAGGCCAGTTGCTTTTTTTTTTTTTTGTTCTCTATGGAAAAAAACTGAAAGCCTTCCATGAGCAGAAATATTATGAAGGTCCTTCTACCCATTAACCATATTTCCCCCTATATATAAGCCTAACGCCTCATGTATTTTAATACTAATGCTTAATGACTGTGGTTTCCAATTGCTGAAATGAAAAGCAGGTAATGATCCAAGAAGACACAGCCAAGTAGCATTGGTAAAGAAGGAAACAGAACATATATTATAACAGAGGAGGTTTTAACAATGGTTTTTTAAAAAACTTATACCTGACAGTTGTGGCCAAGTGCTTATGTATATCATAAAACCAAGCTTGTATAATTAGACAAAACTTGTGATATGTATTTTGTTTGGAATCTGCAAGAAATGCAGCAGGATGGTTCAACATTCGTGCATATATTCTTGAGTGGTAAATCCCTTTGTAGGTCAAGGTTGTGGTCTTTCTTTTGTGACAGCAAATACCTTCTTATTTTCAGGATTTTTCAACTTTTGGGGGAAAAAAATCCTATTTGCCAAGATAACTAGCAAAGAGTATACTTTGGGCACTAACCTTCATATAAAGATGTTTAACTTTTTAAAGGCAAAATGGTGCATGAATTGAAATCCTGGAAAATGTGTGTGTCATTCATTGCTATAGAGGTACAATGGTCAAACCTCAGAGTTACAAGTCTTGGTCAACTGGAAATCATCATCATCATCATCATCATCATCATCATCATCTTCTTCTTCTTCTTCTTCTTCTTCTTCTTCTTCTTCTTCTTCTTCTTCTTCTTCTTCTTCTTCTTCTTCTTCTTCTTCTTCTTCTTCTTCTTCTTCTTCTTCTTCTTCTTCTTCTTCTTCCGTATCCGAATTCAAATATTGGTGATCATCATGGCAACCAGGCATGAAGACTGTCCTGAGAATATAATGCAGTGGCCTTTCATCTGCCTCCCACATTGCAGCATGACACCCATACCACTGATCCAGTTCCATGAGTCCCTTTCTGGTCCTGAGCCCTTTTGGCATACAAAGTCCTCATCAGCCCCAGGCCACGATTGATGAAGCTGCTGCCCTCCATCAAGATGGATACAAGTGGGATTTAATCCACTTGGGGACCATCACCCTTCCCTGTGGCTTTCAGCACCAAAATCTGTTCGTTCTCAGGGTTGTCAGGTTAGTTTACTGCTGCCTGACACTTGCCGTTGTGTCTCTGGCAGTACGGTCTACTATATTAGCATAGAAGGATAACCTGGCAAATCACCCATATCTAAAGCTAGAGGGTCACCGAAGTCTGATTTTACTGTTAAAGTTGCTGTAAAGCCCTTATTGCCACCATTCCCAATTTGTACCAAGCTTCACTTGCTTAGCACAAAGGCAATTTTGTATGTGTGGGGTATTGGTTTATGGTGTAGTGTAGAAAGTCTGCATACCTCACTGCCTTTCATATGGACATAACCATCACACATGTCTAGAAAGTTATACAAGTTCTTCTGTGATTTCACAATATCTTGCTTCCTAGTCCCAAGTGTGGAACCTGAAAGCTCAGGGAATGAGAAGTATGGACCTCATGACAGCAATCTTACTTCATAGCCTGAAATGTCCCCCAATCTTTTCTGTGATAGTTAAGCCAGGGAAGTGGGGCAAGTCTTCCCAAAAAGAGCCATAATTTAAGGCAGGACAGCTGGGGCTTTGGCCCAGTTGGCCATAATTCTGAAGGTGACAAATGTAGAGATGAGTTGTCAAGAAACTATCAGGTAAAATGCAGTACTCTTTAGAGAAACACCCTAACGTTCCCAGAAAGGGGAGGAGCAATAGGAATAACATTTATATACCAACCCATAGCATGCAGTGCACTCTGGGCAGTTCACAAGTTAATTATTTTGAACTCATAACAATTTGGATACAGTCCAGCAGCTTCAAGTTAATTCAACTCTCCATTCTTCTGTGTCAGTAAAATGACTACCTAGAGCAGTGATGGCAAACCTTGGCGCCAGTGATGGGCAGCAACAGGTTTGCACCAGTTCGCCAGAACCAGTAGTAACTTTTCCCAGTGTCCCGGAGAACCAGTAGCCGCTTTTGGGGGGAACCAACTTGGGGGCTTACCTTTTCACCGGTTCCCCCACTGCGCATGTGCACCAAGCATTTGGTGTGGATGTGTGCCTACCTACAGCACTTGGCACACATGCACGGCCTCCTTACAGTCCTCCCAAACAGGGAGGAGGAAGAGAAGCTGCTAGCCTGAAGCTCCCTATAGCCTGCTCCCCAGGGTAAGTGACTCACCTTTGGGTGTGGGTGTGTATTTTAATGTGTATTTTTTTGTATTTTATGTCTAATTTAATTTGTATTTGTATGTGTACTTATTTTTATGGGTTTTTATGTTGGCTCCGCCCACATCATTGGCGCTGCTTATGACATCATGATGTTGGCTCTGCCCATGACATCATGATATTGGCTCTACCCATGATGTTGGCTCCCCCCACAGTGTGGTAGTAAAATTTTTGGCTGCCCACCACTGCTTGGCACTCCAGGTGTTCTTGGACTGCAATTACCAGAAGCCCAAGTCAACACTCTTGCTGATCAGGGCTTCTGGGAATTGAAGTCCAAGAACAGCTACCCCTGACCTAGATTGTTAGAGGGAAAATGCTAATTATCTTATCAACCTCCTGGAAAGTGCTCTAAGCACTAAGCATTTAGGGGCCATATATGTGTAAATGTTATTGCTATTTAGTTTTCAGTTGTACCTTGTTCCAGGTTCCTGGTTGATCCTGGCATGGTACCAACTAATGCTTAGCTCACATCAGCCAGCAGTTCAGTCCTAAAGATTAAAGTACCTTATTTTATGGACCATAAGGCGCACCTGACCATAAGGCGCACCCAGTTTTTAGAGCAGGAAAACAAGAAAAAATATTCTGAACCAAATAGTACCAGTATACTAAAATATTTATGAAAATAAACCAAAATATAGTAACGAACCCGTGGGGATCGATCTGCCCCTTGGTTCACAGAGGAGCTAAGAGAGCTGAAACGAGCTAAGAGACGCCGAGAGCGCCGCTGGGTGAAGACTCGGAGTGAGTCTGATCGAACACGGGTTAGAGCTACTATTAAAGACTACCTCGTGGCGATGAGGGCGGTGAAACGCAAATATTTCACCGCCCTTATTGCCTCCGCAGATAATCGCCCAGCCACCCTGTTCCGGGTGACCAGGTCCCTCCTTGGTAGAGGGGGGACTCTGGCCCGGGTTGGCAGGGATCGGCTGAGGCTTTTGCTGATTTTCTGACGGGGAAAATCGTTCAGATCCGCTCAAAGCTTGATCCCGGCGTGGAAGGTATGGAACTGGGGGTGATTGAAGCCCAGTCTAGCCATGTTATCTGGGATCGGTTCGATCCAGTTGGCCCTGAGGAAGTGGACAAGCTTCTTGGATCTGTCCGCGCCACGACCTGTGCACTGGACCCATGTCCTGCCTGGCTGATAAAAGCCTCTAAGACCGTGACAGCTGGGTGGGTCGAGGCAATAATTAACTCATCGTTAAAGGAGGGGCTTTTTCCAACATCTCTTAAACACGCCATTGTGCGCCCCCTCCTAAAAAAACCATCCCTCGACCCCATGGAAATTACTAACTATCGTCCAGTGTCCAACCTACCCTTTTTGGGTAAGGTTTTGGAAAAGGCAGTGGCGTGGCAGCTACAGGATGTCCTGGATGAAGCGGATTATCTGGACCCTTTTCAGTCAGGATTCAGGCCCGGACATGGGACTGAAACTGCACTAGTCGCACTGGTGGATGATCTCTGGAGAGAGCGGGATGGAGGGGACCCGTCTGTCCTTGCTCTTCTTGATCTTTCAGCGGCCTTTGATACCATCGATCACCGCATCCTTCTGGGAAGGCTCCAAGGGTTGGGAATCCAGGGCACTGTGTTGTCCTGGTTTTCCTCATTCCTGAGGGGCAGAACCCAGTCGGTGTGGTTGGAGAAGGAGGAGTCCAGCCCCAGGCCCCTACAATATGGGGTGTCCCAGGGCTCGGTGCTCTCTCCTCTCCTATTTAACATCTATATGAGGCCACTGGGTGAGATCATCCGTTCCCACGGGGTAAGGTATCATCAATATGCTGATGATACCCAGCTGTATATCTCGGCCCGTGGGGACCCAGGCGGTGCGGTGGAAGTCCTCTCCAGGTGTCTGGAGGCTGTTAGGGTCTGGATGGGGGCAAACGGGCTACAACTGAATCCCGGCAAGACTGAGTGGCTGTGGGTGAGGGGCCCTGTGTTATCACGGGAGTTACCAACTTTGGTTCTGGATGGGGCAGTTTTGCCCCAAACAGACCCGGTGCGTAATCTGGGGGTCCTCCTGGACTCACGACTACTGTTCGAAGAACAGGTGGCAGTCATGGCTAGGAGAGCTTTTGCACAACTTCGTGTAATACACCAGTTGCGCCCGCTCCTAGACCGGGACGCCTTGCTCATGGTCACTCATGCTTTGGTCACCTCCAGGCTTGATTACTGTAACGCGCTCTACATGGGGCTGCCCTTGGTGACCATTCGGAGACTCCAGCTGGTCCAAAATGCGGCGGCCCGAGTAGTGACGGGGCGCGGGCGTTATGCTCATGCTACGCCGCTGCTTCGGGAGTTGCATTGGTTGCCAGTATGTCTCCGGGTGCAATTCAAGGTGCTGGTCATTACCTTTAAAGCCCTATATGGTAGTGGGCCAGGATACCTAAGAGACCGCGTCACCCTGAGAACATCTGTCCGCCCCACCAGGGCGGACCGGAGGGGCTCTCTTGTTGTCCCATCAGCTAGAGAGGCACACCTCTCTAGCACTAGGAGGAGGGCCTTCTCCGTGTCCGCCCCAGCCCTTTGGAACCTCCTGCCAATCGAGCTGCGCCTACAGACAGAGCTCCTACCCTTCCGGAAAGGCCTAAAAACCTGGCTAGCTAAGCAAGTGTGGGGAAATAGGGTCGTGGGGTCTCATATAGGGTGGCTGATTTAGTGACAGCCACCCTTCAGTTCATTTGGTGTGATTTTTATGCTTTTATGAATTTTTAAAGTTTTAACATCGAGTCTTAGGATATCGATATTTTAGTCTGTAATTGCCGCTCAGAGTCGGGCTTGCCCGATTGGAGCGGGGTAGCAAGTACGAATAAATAAAATAATAAATAAATAAATAAATAACGTTTAACAGCGTAAATTCAACAGTGGTGTTAAGAACCATCATCACTTCCATTAACAAATGAGGAAAGACTTAGAGACTCAAGCACTTTTCTAGTTTTCTAGTTTGGGCACCACTGGTTAAAGGTAAAGGTTTCCCTTGCTCAAAAGCCAGTGATATCCGACTCTAGGGTTCAGTGCTCATCTCTGTTTCAAAGCCGAAGAGCCAGCACTGTCTGCTTCTGCAGACATTTCCATGGTCATGTGGCAGGTGATCGTGTGCTGGGATCAATCAGCATTTGGGTTGCTGGCAGGAATGGGTGTGCATGCCCATTCCTGCCCACAACCCAAGCAGTGATTGATCCCAGCACGTGGCACTTGGGGGGGGGGAGATGGGTGTGTGCAACCATTCCCCCCCAATTGCCAATCACACACTGGGATCAATCGGCACTTGGGATGGGCACCCATCCCTGCCCACAACCCAAGTGCTGATTGATCCCAGCACATGATTGGGACTTGGGAGGGGGAGGGGGAAATGGGTGAACACACCCATTCCCCTCCATCCCGAGTGCTGATCATGCGCTGGGATCAAGCGTCGATTGATCCCAGTGCATGATCGGTGCTTGGGGGGAATGGGTGTGTGCACCCTTCCCCCCTATCCCAAGCACTGATCTTGTGCTGAGGTCAATCAGCACTTGGGTTGTGGGGAGGAATGGGTGCATGTACACATTCTTCCCCATATCCCAAGTGCCGATTGATCCCAGCGTGTGATCGGCGCTTGGGTTGGCGGGGTCGGGTGTGCGCACCCGCTCCCCCCCAACCCAAGTGCCAGTCTATCACAGTGTGCAATCAGCGCTTGGGTTGGGGGGGATGGGTGCGTGCACCCATTCCTCCCTACAACCCAAGCACCGGTAGCAGTGCAAGGGTGGTGAGGCTGGGAAGGTGTATGGGGAGTCCCGGGTCGGTTTTCCTCAGCCATGCCACCCCTCCATCAAGCCGCACCTTTGGACCATAAGACGCACCCTCATTCCCCCCCCACACACACACACACTTTTTTTTGGGGGGGGAGTGCGTCTTATGGTCCAAAAATTACAGTATATCTCCACCACACACTTGCATCAGATTGATCACACCTTAACTATCATGGCTTCCTCCTACAGACTCCTGGAATTTGTAGTTTGGAGAGGTACAGGTTGACTTTTAATTTCTCTTGTTTTATCCTTTTTAATAATTTTAAATACAATTTATTTTTAGCTTGATATTGCTGAGCAATACATGTTATAAACCACAATATTCCACTGACTAGAAAACCTTTAGAGCAGCAGTGAAAACAATCTGTGCAGCTTCTGTTTCATTTTTTAAAACTATAAAAGTAGTTAATGGAATTGGTTCACGGCCATGCAACAGCAAGCAAATCAACCAAAGCATACAGAAAGGGAAGTTTGCTTAATTGAGTAATACTATAGTTAAAATGACATTATAATGACTGCTGCTCTACACTTCTATTCCTTCATTGGTAAACCTCCTAATCAATTTTCCTTCATATAAACCCACTCCTAGAACACTATGGCTCCTATTTTGTGTCACTATCATCATATCACAATCACAACCATTTTCTGACTATTTGTTGTTAAGGAGGGAAATAATCATATCCATGAATGGAAAATGAAAGGTAACATGATCAACAAGATAGCACTTACTGATTCAGCAAGTACTGTACTTGGGTCAAGTGTGGGTAGAAAAAACTGGGTTTAGAAGTTGCTGGACTGGTTTTCCAGGAGACAAAATGCTCCCAGGCATCTGTATGGAGAAAAGAAGAAAAGCTTTCAGGTAAACTATATTCTGTTATGGAGTTTTGAACTGGGGAAAAACTCACAGGTGAACATCAATATCTGTGCCTATTGTTATTTTATCCATTTTATCCACACACACACACACACACACATTTAAAAAACAGAAGCATTGGATGGGTTGTTTGTGTCTTTCTGAGTAATTAGCTAGTCCTTGCCATGCATGTGTGTGTGTTTTGCTTCTGAAAATAATAATAGTTTTGAGCAAAGACAGATAAATTGCTGAGAACATGACAGGGAAAAGCAATTGCTACTTCACTCTTGTTCTGTAGGCAAGTTCTGTGCTTTGTGTCTCATAGTGTTAGAACAGCCTTAAGGAATGAGATTGAAAAAATCCCTACACCATTGGTTCCCAACATGGAGCAAACGTCCCACAGGGGGCTTCAATTCCCAGGATCCTAAGTCAGTACATTGGCTGATCACTGCTTTGGGGGATTGATTTAGGCTTCTGGGAATTGAAGTCCAAAAATCAAAAGTTGGGAAACACTGCTATACATCCTTAACCTGGATAAATGCAGAGCTTTTAACTTAATGACTATATATTATAGGGATAACCAACTGAAGCCAAACTATAAAAACTCAACTCGGTGCTTTTCAACTGAAAAACCGTAAGGCATCAAGAAGGTTGCAGGTGAACTGGAATGGCACAAGGCTTGGACACTGTAACACCCACAAATACCTGGGAGTTACCCTGGATCACACTCTCATCTTCAAGACCCACTGCCTAAATACCAAACAGAAAGTATTTGTCAAGAACAATATTTTGAGGAAAATAACAAGCACAAGTTGTGGAGCCCAACCACACACATTAAGAACTTCTGCACTGGCTTTCTGTTACTCTGTAGGACAGGGTTTCCCTACCTCGCCCTGCATTGCCATTCCATCCAGCCTGTTGCTGCTACTGCTACACTCAGAAGTGGAAGTGGATGCGTTTATGTAAATGCATCCATGGCTGCCGTAAAAGCGGAAGTGGGCACCTTTACAACGGCTGTAAATGTGCCCGCTTCTGCTTCTGGGGTGCGTGGTCGGGCCTGCTCAGCATGGTCAGGCCCGCAACATTAAAAGGTTGGCTACCCCTGCTGTGGGAGAATAAGCTAGTCCAGCGTGGTACAGATCACAGCATGTAAAGCAGATGGATGTGTGGCCCTAAAAGAAACAGCAAGACTGGTCACAGGATGCCTAAAACCAACCCCAATACAAAAAGTGCATTACTTAGCTGCCATCCTTCTACCAACATTTTGCCAAGAAAGTGCTGCTCAGAAAGAGTGGGTGAAAGCAAGATCCTTGGAAACACACCTGCTGTTTGATCAACCACCACCAAAGCAGAGACTGAAATCAAAGCACAGCTTCCTCACAACGTCTGCCCCTCTGAACAACCAGCCCCCACAAACCACCTTAGAACTTTGGAAGGCAAGCAAGAAGCTACCAGATAAATGGCCAAAACCATACAACTCTCTACCACCTAGCCAAGAACAACCATGGCACGTGTGGAAAGCTTTAGACAGACTGCATTCCCGGGGTAGGAAGATCAAGGGCTAATCTGAGAAAGTGGGGTTTACCTGTAGATGACAGCCTGTGTGAATGTGGAGAACAATCTATCGCCCATATGATGTAATGCACACAATGCCCCTCAATGAGCACTGAAGAGGACTTATGATGAAAAACAGAAATGCTGTTGATGTGGCCTGGAATTTAATTCTTTTAATTCTTTTTTGGTTTAGATATGTTAATTTTAGCTTTGTTTGCTGATGATGCCGCTGACACAAATAAAACAAAGAATGTAGAACTCCTAGAATTCCCCAAGATGATTGGTGATGTCTGTGAGCTACACTCCATAGAAATAATTATTCCAGGCATTGAATAAATGTGGATCAGAAATTCTTGCTCTTGCCTCCACCATCAAACATTTTTAAAAATATTTAGCAAAGAAGGATTTAGAAAATTAAATGTTAATAAAAGCATCCATTGTTTTAAAGCTGCATGTGGCTCCTAATCTGGCTTTAAGCATAATTCTATGGTACCTTTGCTCCATTTGGCAAAGGAATGAGCAGTAACCCAAAATGAGATCCCTGCCTAGCAAGAAGTTCAAAAGCTGCAAAAGAAACCAAACAAAGCCTTAATCTTAGCAGCTTTGGATAGCAGGGAGAGACATTCCAAGCAAACCTTGTCAAGGGCATGCTAAATCCTAAGAACTCAGAATTTCAAAGTTTCCTTTGTGTTAAGAGTTGGGGCTGTGCTCTAGGGAATAATAAGAAGCCAACATCACAGTTGAGTTTGTCAAGCTTGCCATTCTGTAGAGGAGAATCTGTTGCCGTGAAAATAGTAATTGTTCTGCATTTTTCCTAATGCAGTCCTGAACGTGGTATATGTTTATCTGGGAGTCATTGTGGGCTGCAACTCATATCCGAGAATGCATTTTTTCCTGAAGCAGGAAAAATGACACTGGCATGAATTTGTTTAAGGTGGATACCAGCTTGCCATGAAATGACCCACACGCTATGATCACAGAGCCATCTCCTGCAGCACATATGAAATGAGACATGCAGGATTTAACACCGGGACTGCAATGGACTGCCGCAGCCTTGAGGATATGGATAAGGTTTACATTCACAACCAGTCCATCTGGCATGGCCTCTTCCACCTCCATGACCATTGGGAATTAGAGTTCCTCCTCTGCTCATTTTGCCATTCAGCCCAATATGATGGTTTTCAGTGGTATTTCCTCCACTGAGGAGACCATCACCCCACCTAAAGGGACTCATCTACCCATAGCCATTGGCCCCTTTAGGCAGTCAGGTTATTTACCGCCGTCCAACACTTGGTGTTGAGTAACTGGCTGTACAGTCTAGTCCATTACCATAGCGGGATGTCCTATGGAAATCAGTAGGCTGTAGATTTATATAAAATCTCATTGGGAAGATACTTGAGTTTGGCCACACATGGGGTTGATAATGCATGTATCTTCATACTACCTCTTTCACTGCAGATCAGTTGAGGCAGACTCATATGCATTGCTCTGCACTGAAGGAGAAAGAAGAGGTTCATGAGTAGGGGAATGGATGAGCTGGGCTGTGTAAGACATCTAACCACTACCCAAACTCTACAGCAATGAGAAACAGCTCTGAAATTATGGCGTGCAAGCTTGGCAGGAGCCCAAATCTCCAACAAGTAAAAGTTTGCTTATATTGGACCGAAAGCTTCAATACTTACTTTAGTTACTTTTTAAAATGTGTATCTGAATAGGTTATCAACCTTGGTACCCCAGATGTTCTTGGGCTTAACTTCTCAGAAGCCCTGATCAGCCGGTGTGCAGGCTTCATTCATGTAACCTATGAGAAGATATTGCTTTGTCATAAAATGTCAAGATCAGAAACACAGGCATCTTCAGACTTAAACGGCATAGTCAAAAACAGAGAACACATGTCTTAAAGCTGTGGTGCCCAAACTAAGGGCTGGGTGCGGCCCCTGCTGCCAATTCGTCCGGCCCACGAAGCCCTCGTCACTCCATACGGGCGCTTTTTACTTCCACTTACAGGAGCGATGAGAGCTTTGTGGGCCGGACAAATTGGCGTCAGGGGCCGCATCCGGCCCCCGGACCTTAGTGACTGGCTCCCTCAACCACATGATCGGCCCACGGCCCAAAAAGTTTGGGCACCCCTGCCTTAAAGCATTAAAAGTAAAAAATATTAAAATAAAAAACATTGAAGCTTTAAACAGTCTTGAGCCTTAAGCATGTTTAAAATGAGTACACAGACACAAAATTATTTCAGTAGCTCACTCAGTTATGCGTAATAAAGTCTACAGAGAATAAAGTGTTGAGTTTCATGGTTTCACAGCAGGGCAGGTTTCAGGCCTAGAATTATAAGCAAGCACACACACACACACCAATTCCCCTTTATCTAACTAGACCAGACAAAATGATCAGGGAGACGATAGTAAAATAAAATGCTATTTACTCAGAAAGATTGTATTTAAAATCTTGATATGAAGGCATACTATGGCTGGTGCTGAAAAGAAGAATTATTTAGTCTAATAAACACTAGGGAAAATGTTTTTCACTCTCTGCTAAATGGCTGAGGAAAGAGCTCCACAGAGAGTGTACCTCACAAAATGAAGAATCAGCCGCAAGTCAGAGAAGACAAAATTTTACCTCAGAGTGAAGAAAGTTAAGGGGCTAAAATAGGAGGGAATCTTTCAGCACATCCTTTAAGGTAGAGTTCTCCACCTAACAAAAGACATCAGATTATTCCATCACAAGTATCTCCCAATCTGCATTTTATAAATTGGCTTGTTTTTGTATTATTTGTCATCATCTGCAACCCTGATTGTGGTTTTAAAGATGCACTGCATGCCTGGAGAAGAAATGTTGCAACAACAAGAAATATGCATTTCCCTTAAAAGTACGATGTTCCCCTAGGCTCTGTTGTTGTTTTACTCTTTTAGATGTAGCAACACCTCTTTTCTTGATTAGATACTTATCAACCCGCCCAGTCAAAGAGAGCACATAGGATGAATTGCAGGATGTCACAACATGATCCAGTCATCAGGTTTGGTAGTGTGATGACATCACTGAACACATGTGAGGTTGACTGATGGAAAGAACTATGAACAACTATTAAATGGGAGATTTAAAAATTAGGAAGTTGGAGAATCAGCTGGACAGAGAAGATTTTTTTATTTCACAGAGAGAGAGAGAGAGAGAATGCTGGCAAGATAAAAACAAGTGAATAATTTTTGTTCAGCTCTAATTAAGAACCATGTCCTTCCCACCAATCTACCCATAAGCCATTGCATTAAGCCCACTGCACCAGGAGTTGAAACAATGCAGCATCACACTTCCATGTGGGGTTGCAGTTGGGCTGTAAAATAGTTCTCAACCTTTTATAGCCGGGGGCTGGGTCACACTCCCTCAGGCAGCTTCCGGGTGCTAGATAGCCATTTTGCCCTTTCTCCACCACATGGCACTTCCTGGTGCGATGGAGGCGGTGAGGGCCACATTAAATGGTGCCATGGGCTGCATCTGGCCCATGAGCCACAGGTTGAGAATCCCTGCTGTAGAGGAAGATGAATGGAGAATGGCTTGGAGGCTGCCCTGCAGCTAAGTGCAGCTTTCCTGTTAGATGGCACAGGAGTTGCAGTGGGGTTGAAAAGAGGCTGCAACTGAAATAGAAATGAATGATAGTACCTTGCTTGCCATGCTTGCACCTACTGTCCATCTGGAATCAACTCGCAACCCTACATAAAAGAACATCTGTCTACTTATGGAACAAACATGTACATCTGCCAGTTCTAACGGGTATTAGAATCATGATCATGGGCACATGCCTCATTATCCCTTCTTCAATATCTCTAATCCTGTTGTGCCCAAGAGATAAGATCACTTATCCCAGGTTCATTTCTTGACATTGTTATTGAAGCAATGTGTATAGTGGCAGGGTGTCTCAAACCTACAATAGTTGAGAAAATATATCCTCTTGTTGCTATCGCTCCACCTAAGATAAGGAGAGAAGTCACAGCAGACACAGAGATAACTAAACAAGAGAATGACCTTTAACATTCTCTGAATGGATGTGAGCTTCAAGTCTCCCAGCTCAGATCCAGGAAGAGCTTTACGGCAAGAACAAATACAGTCAAACCTCGCATAAAGAGCACCTCGCTTAAAGAGTAACTCGCTTAAAGAGCAGAATTTTCTCTGAATGTTCGCTTCACTTAACAAATAAAACCAATCAAAAACTCACTTAACAAATAAATCCGGGTTCGCAATCCCCCCCCCCCCAAATTGGTCACTTACAATGGTGTTTCGCTTAAAGAGCAATCCTGTGGAATGCATTATGCTCTTTAAGTGAGGTACAACTGTATTCTTGAGGGTTTGAAAGAGTAAAACTAAATTAGAAGATAGAGGAAGGAGCTCATTGGACAAAAAATAACTCAACCTCACCATCACTTAGAGGATCCTGGATAGACTGAGGGTTGGAGACCCTAAATGTAAGACCAATGTGCTTAAGTGGGGGCTGCTGGCCGCAGACAACATGCTGTGTGAATGTGGAGAAATACAGAACATGGCTCATTTATTGGTCTGCCAGTTACTGCCAGAAACATGTATCAATGAGGACTTAAGTTTGGCCAACAACAAAGCCAAGAAAGTGATTTCCTTTTAGTACACAGAAAGAGCCTAATCAAAGATTGTGGTATTTTTTTGTAACCACAATCGGGCATACCCTGGTAATGGCAAACTTGTGTGGCCGGCTAATCTTTCTCATACTAGGTCAGGCGAAAGGAACTGCAGAATGAACTCTCAAAAAGGTGCCTTCATTTTGGCAGCTTCACATTTGCCCTAGACATGGATGAAGAAGTCAGCAGATCTGGGATACACTGACTAAGGGATGGTGGACTCATTGCCTTATCCAGTGCATGGTCAACAAGACAGCATGGAGAGGTGGATTACTACCTCACACAACTGTTGACAGGGCATGGCTGATTCAGAGCCTACTAACTAGCACCACTTTAGGGTGGATGGTGATGCTTCATGCCCCGCCTGACAGCCTGTGCAGGAAGATGCAGAGCACGTGTTTTTTCATTGTCCATGCCTTGATGCAGAACAGGAAAATTTACAGAGGCATCTTAAGACATAATCGGTGAGATGTTGAGCATGGAGACTACCTGGGTCGCGATGTCCCAATTATGGGGCCGGGGTCATCTTTGAACTTAGACTTGTGGAGAGACTGTGAAGAGGGCAGCCAGAAGCATAGAGGAGGAGGAAGATGAGTAGCTAAACTGGAGGAGGGTTTTAATAGCCAGTCTGCCCCCCCCCCCCCGCACGAAGTAATGCCTGACGGTGGTTCTGCAGGGTGGCGGGCCATAATGTGAGGTGGTTTTAGTGGGTAAAAATCCCACACACTGTGAAGTAAGGACTCCACAGTGTCTTTTGAAGATTTCCACCTCTGCCCTAAAAAACAGAGAGAGAGAGAGAGAGACAGTTGGGTGAAAGAGAAATAGAGAAGCAAAATTTTCCAAGGAGCCTTATGAGTGAGCTGCAGGATGGCTCCTTTTCTCGACTTTAGTTGACACCACGCACATGTGTGCTGACAATGATTGGGCATAGGAAGCCAAGGAGCACCCAGCAGTCCTAATCAGGCAAGGGAAGGGTAAGCCAGCTCATTCTGCTTTAAATGCAGTCTAAGACTTGACAAGATTCCTCCGCTAATCCAAAAGGGAATGTGGTCTGAAGTCAGGGGGGTTGGTGGGCGGTAAATATATATATCCCTATGAGAAGTGAAGAGAGGGCAATTTTGAAGGAATGGCTAGTCTAAAGGGTCATCAGCCTGAGGATGGAAAAAATAGCAATTACACTTATATACTTACGCTTAAGGTAATATAGTTACACTTAAGGTAAAAAGGTAAATGTCGCCCTTACTTGAAAGCCAGTCTTATCCGACTCTAGGGTTCGGTGTTCATCTCTGTTTGCAGCCAAAGAACCAGCGTTGTCTGCATCTGCAGACGTTTCTGTGGACATGTGGCAGGTATGACTTAATACCAGAGGGCACGGAATGCTGTTACCTTACCACTGAAGTGTACCTATCTATCTACTTGCAATTTCTTGCTTTCAAACTGCTAGGTTGGCAGGAGCAGGGACAGAGGCGGGAGCTCACTCTGCCATGCAGCACTCATGTGTCTGTGGCTGTTGTAAACTCATTTACAGCAGCTATAAATGGTGGTGGGGGGATCACCAGTCCAGCCCCTTAACTGTCTGAGGGAGCATGACCTGGCCCCCGACTTAAAAAGGTTGGCGACCCCTGCACTAGTGTAACAACTACACCATTGAGTAGAATACTGGACTATTCAACTAAATGGATAAGCAGTTTGATCTGGTCTCTTCCCAAACACCTAAAAATAAGATTGTCCCTCTTTTTTCCCTTAAAGCCTCTTCTTTTCCCCATTAAAACCTGCTGACAGCTTTTCTGTCAGCTAAGACCTAAGGAGAAAGAATATTTCAGTTATGAGTAACACCATCAGAGAAGAAATCGGTTGTCTCCTTTGGATAAGATCTGCTCAAAAGCTGCAGACAGCAGCAAAGTACAAACACATGTGGTGGTGGTGGTGGTGGTGGGGTGAGTCTTATAACATAAATGTGTAGCAATTAAAGTTTTATACCAGAAGAGAAAATAGAAACAGGCTTATGTGCACGTTTGTGCTCATTTTAACAAGCAATTACTCAATATATCCAGGTGTAAAGGGGAAAAAAATCTTGCTATTCTGTGATACAGGGAGAGCATATAGTCCCATTTGATAAGATACTTCATAGCTACGAAGTCTATATATATTCTGATATTATCATCTATTTGCCAAGCCTTTGCTATTTTCCAACCTGTTAACTGATGACTGGAAGTTTGGCAGGCCAGCAATTCAAGACCAAAGTGCTGCTCGATGAAGTGAGCTCCCATCTCTGTCTCAGCTCCTGCCAACTGAGCAGTTCAAATCAAGAAATTGCAAGCAGATAAATAGGTACCACTTCGGTAGAAAGGTAAACATGTTCTGTGCGCTTCGGTATTTAGTCATGTCTGCCATATGTCCATGGAAATGTCTGCAGACACAGACGGCGCTGGCTCTTTGGCTATAAATGGAGATGAGCACTGAACCCTAGAGTTGGATACAACTGGCTATCAAGCAAGGACAACCTTTACCTTACATCATTAAGCCTGTTGTCAGGTTTATTTCAACCATTTTTGAAGGATTGCCAAATTTTGTTTTCCAGAAGGCCTCTGTGTCATAAGACCCTCTTTCTCAAATTTCCAAAAGTTTTCATGTTTCCCCCTTAAATTTTAAATTAAAACTGGAAGCATGCTTCACTTACTCTCAAAATACATAATAGTAGCAGTAGATTTTGAAGTGGAAAATCTCATTATGAATTCAATCCTCTGTACATTTATCTGGGGAAAACTTCATAAAATCCACCCATTTTGCAATTAGAAGTACAGTAAAACCTTGCATAAAGAGTGCCTCGCTTAAAGAGCAACCCACTTAAAGAGCAGAATTTTCTCTAAATGTTTGCTTCACTTAACAAATAAAACCAACCAAAAACTCACTTAACAAATAAATCAGGGTTTGCAATCCCCCGCCCCACCAGAAGTCACAATTGGTCACTTACAATGGTGTTTTGCTTAAAGAGCAAACTCACTTAAAGAGCAATCCTGTGGAACACATTATGTCCTTTAAGCGAGGTACATCTGTATGAACCATTTTGCTAAGTAATGCAGCCTTTCAAACTACTATCATGATGTAAGAGCTCCATGAAAGAAGAGGGGGGGAATCCATGCTTCTTCTTCTTCTTTTTTTTTTTTGGTGTGTTTCTCTCTCTCACTATTGTAACCTATTGCAAAAAGTAACAAAACTTGAAAGCATTATTATCACCTCATTCCCTTACTTGGAAAAACATGGTCCATAAATTCTCTCTGTGTTAATAGATTGCTTTGCTTCTGCTTAAAAGACAAGTTCTACAGCTGTACTTTCCTACATTCTTCCACCATTGCTCGAATGCCAATCATGTCCTACTCTAGGGGGTGGTACCAGTGGTAAGCAGCAAAAAATTTCACTACCACACCGTGGCTGGAGCCTATGTCATGGGTGGACCCTATGTCGTGGGTGATCTAGTCATGCCTGCCATATGGCCATGTATACATCTGCAAACAGGCAGCACTGGCTCTTTGAATGTAAATGGAGATGAGCACTGCACCCTAGAGTCGGATATGACTGGCTTTTGAGCAAGGGAGACCTTGAATCACTTGCAGGGACGAAACCTGATGGGGCACCACAAAATTGTGGCCACCCAATTTTGCTAACCCTGCCCAGAGTCCACCCAATTTTGCTACCTCCTCCCGGGAGGTGCAAACCTGTTGCTCCCCACCACTGGGTGGTACTCATTTTCATTTACAGACAAAGAGTCAGCACTATCTGCATCTGCAGACATTTCAGTGGTCATGTGGCAGGCATGACTAGAGGCTGGAGAGCACAGAACACTCTTACCTTTCTTGCCAAAGCGGTACCTATTTATCTACTTGCAATTTTCTGCTTTCCAAACTGCTAGTTTGGCAGGAGCTGGGACAGAGATGGGTGCTCACTCTATTGTGCAGCACTCGGGTTTTAAACTGCTGACCTGCCAACCTTCCAGTTGTCAAGCTCAGAGTCTTAACCACAAAATCACCACTTAATCACCACCACCTACTATATCACTGTATAATTATGAGAATGAGCTTACTTTACCAAAGTGACCCTGTGTTTCTGCATAAATTCCGTGTTTTGGATCTATCTGTTGATTTAGTTCAAAGCTGAATCACTTGCAGAGATACAACAGATATCCTCACATAAGGGGAAGTCATTTTTGCATTAGCTCTGGCTAGAAACTAATCCAGTACGCTTCAAGGTAGGTACAAAAACAATCAGAGGGTTGAAAAAAGAAATAAAGCAGACAAAAAAAATATGGTCAGATCTTGTTGTGGCCTGGAGTTCTGCAATTTAAGTCAGTCCCAAGATGGAGATTTGAGACGGCCTCGTGTGCAGGTGTGTGCAGGTATCAAATTATTCTTTGCAGTGCACAGCATGGAGAAATTGCAATTCTCTGCTGGGGGGGGCGGGGCGGGCAAGACTCACATGACTGAGAAATCTCAAAGTTGCTACACTCAAAAGCTTTAACATCTCCCCACCTCATTTATAGGATTTTCACTGAAACTTGTTAGAATGTTAGTTGTTGCCCAAATGTGTGTTTTATTTTTGTTTATTTCTATCTATTAACACTCCAGCAGTCCACTCACTGGGAATAACCACAATAAAACTATATGCTGACAGTCCAACTAGGGCAGTGTTTCTCAACCTTTGGTTTTTGGGCTCCAATTCCCAGAAGCCTAAGTGGATTCCCAAAAGCACGGATCAGGCAATGTTCTGTGGGGCCCATGTTAGGAAGCACTGAACTAGGGGGTGCAACAAAAACTCACTGCAGTAACTTTGTCCCCCTTCTTCATCTCATGAGAAACTGCAGAATGAACTCACCAAAAAGTGCCTTTATTATGGCAGTTTCAAGTCTGGCCTAGACACAGAAGATAAATAATTGCATGCAATTCCCTCCCTTATTCCCCTCTCCCCAACCCCCCCCCCCAAATCATGACCATAACACTTCTGTAAATGTCTACTCAAAAGCTTCAGTGGGGATTTACTCCCAGGTAAGTGGATATGCAAGGGACTGTGGTAGCTTAGTGGTTAAGATGCTGAACTTGACAACTAGAAGGTCAGCAGGCCAGCAGTTCAAAATCTGACTGCTGCACAATGGAGTGAATTTCCGTCTCTATCCCAGCTCCTGCCAACCTAGCAGTTTGAAAGCAAGAAATTGCAAGTAGGTAAATAAGTACCACTTTGGTGGTATGGTAACAGTGTTCCATGAACTCTGGTGCCTAGTCATGCCTCCCACGTGACCACAGAAATGTCTGCAAATGCAGACAGCACTGGCTGTAAATGGAGATGAGCACTGCACCCTAGAGTTCTTTACAACTGGTTTTCAAGCAAGGGGGACCCTTACCTCTCTGAATATGGAGTTACATCTTTAGAGTGCATGCTTTACTGTGTCTGCTCATTTATAAATGATCCTAGGTAATGATGAAAAGGTCTACATCCTATATTTTGGCCCACAAATCCAGTAATCATATTTTACATTCATGTTTCTGTCACTGTCAGAATTCTGAATCAGGACAAAAACAAGTCTTGTCTTTATTATTGTGATTTATTACATCCATAATAATAATAATTTTGTGTCAGAAATTATTCTGGGTTGAAAGGATTTTTTTTGTTGGAGAAAATTTGCTCAGGGGATGCCCAAATAAGGCTCCTTTCAGGTCCCCAAGATTTTTTCCCACCGAAGTGGTCCCAATTTATCTGTTTGCAATTCCTTGCTTTCGAACTGCTAGGTTGGTAGGAGCTTGAAGAGAGATGAGAGCTCAAACCGTCATACAGTACCCAGATCTTGAACTGCTGACTTGCCGACCTTCCAGCTAACTAAGTGAGCTTCTTAACCACTGAGCTACCACAGCCCCTACATCCAGAATGAAACATGAATACATTCAATATTTAAAATTACATTCTATATCCCAGCAGATTTGGAAAACACAACAATGGCCACAGGATAGGAAAAGATCAGTATACGTTCCAATCCCCAAAAGGGGTAATGCCAAAGAATGTTCAAATTATTGAACAATTGCGTTCATCCCACACGCTAGCAAGGTGATGCACAAGATAATACAGGATAGACTGCAACAGCACGTGGAGAGATAATTACCAGAAGTGCAGGCAAGGTTCAGAAGAGGTAGTGGGACTAGAGACCACATTGCCAACATATGGTGGATCATGGAGAAAACAAAGGAAACAAGTCTACTTCTGTTTCATTGACTACACCAAGGCCTTTGACTGTGTGGACCACAACAAAATGTGGCAAGTAATTAAAGAGATGGGAATACCGGAACACCTTATAGGCCTCATGAGAAATCTGTACATGAATCAAGAAGCAACAGTTGGGACAGAATACGGAATGACAGAGTGGTTTGGAATAGGAAAAGGAGTAAGACAAGGCTGCATTTTGTCACCCTGTTTATTCAACTTATACACAGAGCACATAATGCGCAATGCAGGGATGGAGGAATCACAATTTGGGATCAAAATTGCTGGGAGAAACATCAACAATTTGAGATATGCAGATGATACTACCCCAAAGGCAGAAAGTGAGGAAGACCTAAAGAAACTCCTGCTTAGTTTGAAAGAAGAGAGTGCAAAAGCTGGCTTGAGACTCGATATCAAGAAAACCAAGATAATGGCAACAGGTCCTATCAGTCCCTGGAGAATAGATGGGGAAGAAGTAGAAGCACGGACAGATTTTACTTTCTTACGATCAAAGCTCACTGCAGATGGTGATTGCAGTCATGAAATAAAAAGGTGACTGATGCTTGGGAGACAAGCTGTGAGAAACCTGGAGAACATAGTTAAAAGTAGAGACATCACCTTGCAAACAAAAATTCATACAGTACAGTATAGTCAAAGAAATTGTATTCCTGGTGGAAATGTGAGGTTGTGAGAGCTGGACCATTAGGAAAGCTGAGCACAGAAGAATAGATGCCTTTGAGATGTGGTGTTGGAGGAGAGTTTTGAGAAACCCCTGGAGAACAAATAGAACCGTGACTGCTCCCTAGAAGGTCAAATAGTAAAGATGAAGCTGAGATATTTTGGACATCAAATGAGAAGCGAGGATTCCCTTGAGAAGGCCTTGATGCTGGGAAAGATGGAGGGCAAATGAAGAAGGGGCTGGCCAGAAATGAGATGGCTTGATGGTATTGTGGATGAAATGGGCACATAGCTGGGAGGGCTGAGGAGGATGGTGGAGGACAGAGGTGCCTGGAGGACAATGGTCCATAGGGTTACAAAGGGTCGGAATCGACTGTGTGACTGAACAACAACCACAAAATAGGCTCTTCGATTATAACAATAGCAATTGTGTGTTACCAAGTCAATTCTGACCTATGGCGAGCCATTCCACAGTTTTCTATGTATAGGATACACATAGTAGTGGCACTCTGGGACTGTGTAGCTTGCCCATAGCTCTCATCCCAAGGAGGCCTTGTAGGGAATCAAGCTTCCAACCTCTGGCTCTGCAGCAAGAGACTCAAACCACTGAGCTGTATTTAAGCAGTTTGTTTCACATTCTTTTATGCAAGACTATGATGATGGCAGGGACTGCAGTGGCTCAAGTGGCTAAGATGCTGACTGGAAGATGGCAGGTCAGCAGTTCGAAACCCAAATACTGCAGAACGGAATGAGCTCCCGTCTTTGTCCCAGCTCCTGCCAACCTAGCAGATCGAAAGCAGGAAATTGCAAGTAGATAAATAGGGACCACTTCAGTGGGAAGGTAAACAGCGTTCTGTGCACTCTGGTGTCTAGTTATGCCTGCCACGTGACCATGGAAACATCTGAAGAAGCAGACAGCTCTGGCTCTTCAGCTATGAGTAGAGATGAGCACTGAATCCTAGAGCTGAATACATCTGGCTTTTGAGCAAGAGTGACCTATGATGATGACCTTCCACTGGTCAAAATATCTAAGACTTTGGGAAGTCAAAAATGCACACATGATAAAGAGGCTGAAAAGCACAACTGCTTTTTCAGTAGTATTTTTGAGACCTGGAACACTCTCTGGGTTGACAGCTGTCAGCCCCCCTTGATAGCCCTAAAAGGCAAGGATTTCCAGTGCCCCAGAATGGACAGTTAAGGGCTGACCCCTGGGGCCACGAAAGCCAGCATGGCTTGATCTATTCCAGGTGCATTGGTTAGTCTTGGGAAATTTTAAACACCTGTCAAGATCACAGCTTACTCTGTTCTGGAAAATGTTAGCAATACTAATTGATCCTGGTGGCGCTTGACAGCTTCCACAGTAAGAGTGGGACAAAGACTTTGCTCCAGGGCACAAAATTTTAAAGGTGAATCTACTGGTGAATGTTAGGAGAAAATGTCTTGTAATCATATTCACCTTTCCTTTTTTGAAAGCATAACTCTTCTTTTTCTTGGTTTACTACATTATTATTATTATTATTATTATTATTATTATTATTATTATTATTATTATTATTATTATTATTATTATTATTATTATTATTATTATTATATACAAATCTACCATTTGATTCACAGTCAAGGAGTAATATAAAATTAAAAGTTCCAGACCTAACCAAGGACCTAAGAACTGTTAAGGTAACAGTACATACTTTTTTTAAAAAATATTTTATTTATAAATTTTCAACAAAGAAAAAATACAACAAAAAAGAAAGAACTACATAGAAAAGAAACACAAAATACATAATATATAAAAGACTACAATAGAGATAAGAACTAATAAACAAGAATAAAATGAGCATTTACTATTGAAGCTTATACAATTTAAATTTTCTTATCACATTACTTCATAATACATTTATATGCTTCTTTCATACTCTACTAGTAGTCTTCTAATATAATTCACCATTGTGCTATATATACATTGTCCGGGAGGTTATAAAATTAAAAATTCCAGACCTAACCAAGGACCTAAGAACTGTTAAGGTAATAGTACATACTTTATGTATGTACGTATGTGTTCAATTCAGCATTCGATTCAGTCGAAAACTGCTGTAAAATTAGTGTTTCCCAATCTTTGTTTTTTTGGACTTGAATTCCCAGAAGCCTAAGTCAATTCCCCAAAGCACTGATCAGTCAATGTAGTGGCTTAGGCTTATGGGAATTGAAGTCCATCAATGTTCCGCGGAACATAGTTTGGGAAATGTAAGGACCTAAGAACTGTTAAGACAACATCTAAGCATATATGCAGTTCCTAGTAGAGCTGTATTTTTTGGGGGAAAGTTAGGATGTTCAAATCCAATAGATCCAAAACTTCGAAATATCTAGGGAGTCCTTTAGGTTTTGCCCTAAGTGCTCCGATCACTATGGGTACAACAACAGACTTCTTCCTCCATAGATGCTCAACTTCAATTTGCAAATCACAATAGTTTGTGATTTTCTCTAGTTGTTTGTCTTCAATTGGTGCATCTCCTGGTATAGCAATATCAATAAACCAGATATCCTCCTCCTTATTACTGTATATACTCGAGTATAAGCTGAGTTTTTTTGCACCCAAAATGAGCCCCAAAAAGGGGACTCAGCTTATACTCAGGTCAATAACCACGAGGGTCCCAGAACCGTGCTGGATTGACATGTGCCAAAAATTTAATTAATTGTACCATGTTTTCATTATAGGAACTCACTAGCAGCTGCTGCATTTCCCACCCTCTGCTTATACTTGGATCAATCTATTTTCCTGAGTTTTCAGGTCAAAATTAGTTTTGTTGTTCAGTCGCACAGTTGATTCCGACCCTTTGCGACCCGATCCCAAGGACCACTGTTTGCCAGGCACTCCTGTCCTCCACCATCCTCCTCAACTTGCTCAGTTCTGTGCCCATTGTCTCTACAATACCATCTAGCCATCTCATTTTTGGCCACCCCCTTCTTCTTTTGCCCTCCACCTTTCCCAGCATTAAGGCTTTCTCAAGTGAATTCTCTCTTCTCATTTGATTTCCAAAGTACTTTAGCTTCATCTTTACTATTTGACCTTCAAAGGAGCAGTCAGGGTTGATTTCGTCTAAGATCGACCTATTTGTTCTCCTCGCTGTCCAGGGGACTCTCAAAAATCTTCTCCAGCACCACATCTCAAAGGCATCTATTCTTCTGTGCTCAGCTTTCCTAATGGCCCAGCTTTCACAACCATACATTGCCACCGGGAATACCATTGCTTTGACTAGACGAATTTTTGTTTGCAGTGTGATGTTTCTATTTTTCACTATGTTCCCCAGGTTTCTCATCGCTTGCCTCCCAAGAATCAGTCGCCTTTTTATTTCATGACTGCAATCACTATCTGCAGTGAGCTTTGATCGTAAGAAAGTAAAATCTGTCACTGCTTCTACTTCTTCCCCATCTATTTTCCAGGGACTGAGAGGGCCTGTTGCCATTATCTTGGTTTTCTTTATATTGAGTCTCAAGCCAGCTTTTGCACTTTCTTCTTTCAACCTAATCAGGAGCTTTTTAAAGTCATCCTCACTTTCTGCCATTAGGGTAGTATCATCTGCATATCTCAAACTGTTGATGTTTCTCCCAGCAATTTTGATCCCAAATTGTGATTCCTCCATCCCTGCATTGCGCATTATGTACTCTGTGTATAAGTTGAATAAACAGGGTGACAAAATGCAGCCTTGTCTTACTCCTTTTCCTATTCCAAACCACTCTGTCCTTCCGTATTCTGTCCCAACTGTTGCTTCTTGATTCATGTACAGATTTCTCATGAGGTATATAAGGTGTTCTGGTATTCCCATCTCTTTAATTACTGGCTTATACTTGAGTATATACGGTACTAGTATATACGGTACTATCATCAGCATTATCCCCCATGCATCAGTTTTGAGTCTTTGGGCATAATGTTTGTTGGCTGAATGTAAAATTGCTAATTACAACTCTGGTTATCAGTGAGATTTTCAATCTTTTCTTCCTCCAGACCATAGCCTTGAGCACATTTAAAGATACAGTAGATATCATGGTGCTAAAAGCCTACCCATGAACATGCGCAAAGTGCTAACTATACATGCATCCTGCATGTTTAGTACCAGGGAGCAAATCTTCTGAGGCAGATGGCAGAGCTCTTCTACAGCCCTTATGGCTGGCATCTCCTTTTTTCAAAAACTCCAGTGCTACCCACACACCATTCTACATCAGAGATTCTGAAAATACATGTAATGTATGTTTGAATAATTGCTGTATCACTACAAAACTTTGAACTAGTCATAGGAGAGGTTTGTTTGTCAGTCTGGTCTAGCCATGTTTCAAGCTTAATAACAATGCAGTTGGACTGCATCTCCCATCACCCCTTACCGATAGAGGTAGGGATGATGGGAGAGGCAACCCATCAATTTTTGGAAAACTATACATTTTCTATCCCAGCATCTTACACCTTTAGGTATGCCAAAGGGAATTGAGCCAGCAAAACATGTATAGCCCCATGTTCCTCCTCTTACCTGATCATTTAATTTCAGGGTATGCAACCCTCTTTTTAAGCCTATAACTTCCACCTACTACTCTAACCAGATGGTGGGAGTTGCAACCAAAAATGACTTAAGTGGAAGCTATATTGCAAATAAGGCACATGATAACGAGGAGAATCATCCGAAAAAACGAGAATGCTGGGGAAAGTTGAAAGCAGCAGGAAAAGAATAAACCTGAACATGAGGTGGATTGATCCAATCAAGGAATCCACAGGCTTCCATTCGCAGGACCTGATCAGGGCAGTTGATGATGGGGTTTCTGCAAGGTGATTCCTTCATGGGGTCGCTATCAATTGGAAGTGATTTGGTGGCACACAACAAAGAGAAAAAGCAATCTGAAAACCAGGAAACAGCCAAATTGTTGTGCTGTAAGCGGAGATGTCCCAAGGGGTTAACCCTCCGACTGTCCAGACGTGTTCCATTTCTGAAAGTCACACCGCGGGGCATTAACTATTAGGCAGGGAAAGCCTGATCTGCTATTTGGATTTTGCATTTGAAAGCGGTTGGGTGGGTAGAGCTCGCGGGGACTGGGCTTCCCACCCGCTGTGCTTGGCCATCCATACCGTATTAAATCGACAGGATCGGGGCAGGAGGGGGCAATTAGAATCGCCGTCCGCGCGTGATCAGGGGAAGGAGGTGGAAAAAAAGGATCCCAGCCTGCCCTTCCCTTGACGCTGTAAAAATAATAATCAATAATAAATAATAATCCACGACAGCTCCTGGCTCCGGAGGTAGCAGGACAGGTGAGGCTGACCACACCTGGCAGTGCCTCAAGCTCCTGTCCCAGGTACGGAGCCCCCAACAACCCCACCCCCGTCCGGGTGTAACTCCAGCCTCCCCCCCCCCAACTCCGGCTCCCTCCGCTGGCTGCGAGCGGAGCTGCGTCGGAAGAGAAGAGGAAGGCGGAGGCGCGGCGAGAGGAGGAGGAGGAAGCGCCGCCGGGACGCGCCGCCAAGCGGGGTGGCGGGCACGTGTGAACGGGGCCCTGCGAGGGAGGCCACCCACGGACTCCCACCCGACCTCCACCCCAGGGAGGGAGCGAAAGCCGATCGCTCGCCGAGCTCCAGGGGGTCGCGGGGGTGGGCAAGCCACAGCCCGGGCAGCAGCCGCTTGTTGCTCAGGGCCGGAGAGAGAGGGGATCGGCAACCACCTGCGGCCCGTCGGAGGAGGAGGAGGAGGGCGGCGAGGGGCAACTCCTGCAACTCCTCCTCCTCCTCCTCTCGGGGGCTCAGGCGGACCCTTCCCGCCACCCCTGCCTGGGCTCCTGGACCTGGAAGGCGCCGCCGCCGCCGCTCGAAGCGCAGCCCTCCGCGCCGCTTGGTAAGTTTCCAGCGCCGCCGCCGCCGCCTTCCTGCCGCTCCTCTTCCCCCGGACGGCAGCCGGGGAGGCGGAGCGGTCTGGGGGAGGGGGGCGCACCTGGGCTCGCTCGGGGCGAGGGGCAGGGCCGGGAAGGAAGGCGGCTCTCGGGCAAGAGGTAAGGGATGCTGTTGGGGATGCCTGGCTTGGGCGCGGGCGGGGGGGAGCGGGGGAAGGCCATGAAAGAGAACTTGGAGGGCAGGTGCTCGAAGGAGGTGCTCGTCCCCGGAGAAGGAGTGGGGCGCGGGGGCGCGAGTGGCCCTGGAAAGTTGGAGCGGCTTGGATGGCTCGGGAAGAAGGAGGGGCGGGGGAGGGAGGGTTATGATGGGGCCGGGAGACCTGGAGGAGTTGAAAAAGAGGCGCCCCTGCTCGGCTCTTTGGTGGAAGAAGCCACAGGGGAACAGGTCTCCCTTTGGGATTTTGTGAGCTGGATCTTTCACAGTGAGTGTAGCAGGTGCTCCCTTTGGAAATTGGGGAGCTGTGGCTTTAAAGGTGTCTGTTCCTGTGGGTGTGTAGCAAGGACCCCTTTGGAAAATGGGGAGCTGTGGCTTTAAAAGAGAGTGTGTGTAGCAGCAAGTTCCCCTTTGGAAAATGGGAAAGTGTGTTTTTAAAAGTGTCTGTGTCTGTCTATGTTTGTGTGTGTAGCAAGTACAGTACCTCTTTGTGTCTTTAAAAGTGTAAGAGTGTGTGTCCATCTGGTCCTCTCTCACCCCCTCCCCATCTCTCTCTCTCTCTCTCTCTCTCACACACACACACACACACACACACTCACACTCACACACATATATAATGGAAGTGGTGCTAACCAAAATATCACCATCTTGAAAGCTAACCTAGAGCTGGTTTGTTCTGTTTTCCGGGTTGGACACTTGGGGATTTCCAGGTCTGTGGAGAAGGAGAAATGCTCTCATCCCTCCCCCCCCCCCCCCATTTTTTTAAACAACTAAATGTAGAAACGTTTGAGTGGATTTTCTGGTTTATTTTTAAGGTGTCGGAGCCTCTTTTGGTAAACTTTACTGTGTTTCTGGTTGCCAGGTAGCCCTGCTCAGTGTGTTTTACATGTTCCCTGAGAGGTCACAGAACCCCAGCCTTCACCTGAAATAAGTTGATAGACTCTTATCAGTGCAGTAATAATTTCTTGAGATAAGAAGAAAGGTCTACTTTGCAGGATGAAACTAAAGATGATCAGGGGGAGAACTGCCTTGAGCATTCAGGAAGTGTAATAGAAAGACAGAAGTTTAAGGCTTCTTGTTAATTATTAACACCACCACGGTTGCTACTGTATGCTTTTCCTAAAAGCTACTGACTGTCCATTGGCAAGCTGGAATGAAGGGGCTGTGGTGGCTCAGTGGTTAAGAAGCTCACCTTGTTAGCTGGAAGGCCGGCAAGTCAGCCGTTCAAGACCCAAGTGCTGCATGATAGATTGAGTGCCCGTCTCTGTCCCAGCTCTTGGAGACATGAAAGGAGCCTCATTTGGACATCCCCTGAGTGAAGTTTCTCCCACAAAAATCCTTTCAACCCAGAATAATTTCTGACACGAAATTATTATTAGTTGGAATGAAGGGGCACTGAGTTTAGTCCAGAAGGACACTGAGGGGTCCTTTGACTAGATAATGAGCTGTCCAGATCTGGAACTTGGTTTCTGGTCAGACACATTGGGAGGACAAGGGGATTATTTGTATGTTTGCTAGCTGCCTTCTAGATCTAGAACTGTAGATGGAGTGATGTTGACTAGGCTTGTGTGATGTGACCCAGGAGCTATGACTTTACATTTGCTAATTGATGCATGAGTAAGGCCCTCTGTGGTTTAAGAGAATAGGCGTGTGGCATAATAATGTAACTTTTCTCCTCTTGTCTTGATTTGGTCTGTGTGATTGGGTGGTCTTCTCCAGTGAGCTGAAGAAGCTTAAGCATTTAAGTCATGCTTCACTGGATATCTGAGTCTTTGAAGTGCAAATGCTTAGTGAGAGCCACCACATGTGAAGGCTGTAAGGAATTGTTGCAAACTATGTGTCTGGTGCTTGCTGTGTGAGTTTTTGTGATGTCACACAATCTTAGGGACTTCAGTGGCTCAATAGTTAAGAAGCTCATCTTGTTAGCTGGAAGGCTGGCAAGTTGGCAGTTTGAGACCTGGCTACCACATGATAAATTGAGGACCTGTCTCTGTCCCAGCTCCTGCCAACCTAGCAGTTCAAAAGCAAGAAAATGCAAGTAGATGAATAGGGACCACTTCAGCAGGAAAAAGATCTTGGATACATGAAAGGAGCCTCATTCGGGTGTCCCCTGAGCAGAGTTCCTCCAGCAAAAATCCTTTCAACCCAGAATAATTTCTGACACAAAATTATTATTATTATTATTATTATTATTATTATTATTATTATTATTATTATTATTATTATTATTATTATTATTATTATTATTATTATTATTAACAACACAATCTTTGCTTTATAGACCTCTTCTGGAGCCCTTTTGGGGGAATTTGTACTCATTGGTGTTTAGGAGAAGTGGTCATTGCATTTCCTATGCATGGTTTTTCTGTGGTGTGTATGTGGCATTGTGCTCTTTTGAATTTCTGTTTTTAAAAAGTGTTTTCTCATGTCTTTTTGCCTTTCCTTCCCTCCTTCCTGTTCGGTCTTCTTGCCCATGTCTGATGTATATTCAAAGGCTTCACTTATATCCTTTGATGCTACATACAAACTCAACATTATGTCATAATACTGAAGCAAAATACCACTGTTCTTCCACATCACTGCTTAGGCAGTGACCACATATTCAAATTCTGACATTTAAAGTTTCCTGTCGGCACATTAGTTTGCTTTTTTGTTAACTGCATCCTTGGACAGGTAGTGACGTGGTAATTCCCAGGTTCTGACCTGTTGCTTTGTTTTTCCTGTTGCAGCTTCTTTGTGAACTCTCTTGTTTGTGGCAGTTGTACATTGACCTCAACATTTTGGTCTTTGCCCCTTTTGTAACATGTTCCCAAACTGGGTACTTACCATATATAGTTGTCCTGTTATGTGGTTGACTCCTGTCTTCCCTGCCTTTGTCAATAGGAAATCTGTTGTCCCTTTCTCACATCAGGTCTTCACACTCTGTCTAGCTCACAAAGTGGGGGGGGGGGTGTCAAACTGAATGACACATGGCTATATTTAATATACAGTGGTACCTTGCTTAAAGAGCATAATGTGTTCCACAGGATTGCTGAGACACCATTGTATGTAACAAATTGTGACTTCTGGTGGGGGGGATTGTGAACCCCGACTTATTTGTTAAGCGAGGTTTTGGTTGATTTTATTTGTTAAGCAAAGTGACCATTCAGAGAAAATTCTGCTCTTTAAGCGAGTTACTCTTTAAGTGGTTCCCAGAAGCCTACATCAGTACATTGTCTGATCAGTGCTTTGGGGAATTGATTTAGACTTCTGGGAATTGAAGTCCAAAACCAAAGGTTGGGAAACAGTGGGTTAAAGTAAAGGTGACATCTTCTGGGATGGGGAATAATCACTTTGTGGATTGTACCAGGTGAAAAGGGGAAATCCTTTGCAAAAGTGAAGGAAGTAGAGTAAAACCTCGCATAAAGAGTGCCTCGCTTAGAGACTAACTCGCTTAAAGAACAGAATTTTCTCTGAATGGTCGCTTCGGTTAACAACTAAAACCAACTAAAAACTTGCTTAACAACTAAATCGCGGTTTGTAATCCCTCCCGCCAGAAGTCACAATTGGTCACTTACAATAGTGTTTTGTTTAAAGAGCAAACTCGCTTAAAGAGTGATCTCGTGGAACACATTATGATCTTTAAGCGAGGTACCACTGTACTTCTTCTAAAGCAGGAGTTCTCAACCTTTTCAATCTGAGGACCGGGTCATGCTTACTCAGACAGCTTCAGGGGCCAGATGGCCATTTTGCCCTTCCTCCACCACATGGCACTTCCAGGTGTGGTGGAGATGGTGGGGTGCCACATGAAACGGCACCGCGGGCTGCATGTTGAGAATCTGTGTTCTAAAGTTTGTTTCCTACAAGTGAAGGTTCCCTTCAGTACAAATTTTAGCTGTTATTGACATTTCCTCCAGAAGAAGTTAATGTCAAATATTCAAAAAATGTATTGGGAAACTTTGTACTTTCCCTCCAAAAGAAGGATTTCCCTCTGGATAATAGCATAGTGTTCTGTCTAGAGAAGCCAGGTATATTTCTTCTGATGTCATCATTTGTTTTTCTGGGTTTTCTGTCCAGCTGTCTTCCCTACTCCCTCTCTTGACTTCTGTGACAAATGCATTTCCGGATCAGGTTGGTATGTTGAAGAATACATCCAGCCACTTCATCTCCCAATTCTGGATTGAGAATAGTTGTTGCCAAAGGCTACTGGGTGAATACATAGGACTGAGGGAATTTTTTTTTTTTGGGGGGGGGGGGCAGTTGGCCACACAGAGCTGTGAACCAAGAATGTCATGACCTAGCTCTTAATATGAACCAGGAATTTGCTTGGTTGCCTTCAGCCACAACCTTTTAGTTTCAGTTCTGTTCTGCAAAATGGGGGTAATGAGCCTGACCTACCTTTGATGAGGACGTACAAAACTTTGTTTTAAGTTTTACACAAAGAATATAGGCAAGTAGTTTGAACTGCCCAAAGTGGCTTACTTTTGTTGTTGTTCATTCGCACAGTCAATTCCGACCGTTTGCAACCCCATGGACCACTGTCCGGCAGGCACTTTTGTCCTCCACCATCCTCCTCAACTCGTTCAGCTCTGTGCTCATTGTCTCTACGATACCATCTAGCCATCTCATTTTGGGCTGCCCCCTTCTTCTTTTGCCCTCCACCCTTGCTTGAATTTTGGCCAATTGTGAATGCAGTGCTATCCATGTCTTCCTGTTGCTTAGAGTAGTGCATTACACCAGAGTAGGGCCATCAGATCCTTGGGAACTTGGTGAACCAACTCCTATAGGTTCCATTGATTCAAATAGACCTACTGTGGTTGTGACTTCCTTTAGCAGAGTAAGTTGCAACTAAAGTAGGCCCATTGGAATCAATGAAACTTGCATGGGAGTTTATTCACCAAATCCCTGCTGATCTGTTGAAGCCATCTAGTGTGATTTATTTCGCTAAACAAGAGGATTTCAGCCAAATGGACTTATCTCCAGAGAAGTATTTAATGCTTCATAGTCTGGGTTATTCTGTCAAATTGAGAACTCTACCCCCTTGTTACAATGGTGAACCGTTTAGCAACCGCATGACCAAACTGCAACCCAAAACCCACTTATTTATTGCAAAGTGGCAACATAGCAACGGGGAGGAAGAAAACGCTCCCATTGGGCTGCTGGGCAGAGCGAATTCTGTGCTGAGGGAAGGAGGAAGCGCTCCCATTGGGCTGCTTGACAGAGAGGCAGGTGAACTCTCTGCTGTGTGGAGGGAGGAAGCACTCCCTTTGAGCTGCTGGGCAGAGGGGCAGGGCAAACACTGTGCTGGGATGACTGCATAGGTGCCCGGAGAGAGGGCTCCAAGTGCCACCTCTGGCACACATGACATAGGTTTGGCACCTCTGGTCTAGTGATACCTTAGAACTGTAGACAGTTGGTTTCCCCCAGAATAATGGCTAAATGAGTAGGTCATGGGAAGCTGGCAATGTTAACTGAAGGATTATAGGAGAGGCTGCTTAACCCTTTTCCTGCCAGCTCCCATCCCCAAAGCTGCTATGGTTAGTTTTGAATGATCATGGGGAACAGCTTATGTAGAGAAGATAAAGTGCTTTCTTCCCTCTCCCCAAAGATTCTTCAGGTAACTCTGTAACATCCACTGGCAGCTTTCTGCTAAGAAAAATAAATGTGATGACAGAGTTATAGATTGCACTGTGTAACATGTAACTGGGCATTTAATGATTTCTGTTTCGGTGGTTTAACCTTACTGAGAAAGAGGCCTAACTATACTAGTGCATTGTGGGAATTGAATGGGGAACTGCAAGGTGAGAGAGATGCAAGATGATTTAGAGAAGTCCTCTGCAGTTATTTTTGTCCTGCTTATTTATACCTGAATTAATGTCTTGGTTTTACTTTAGCAGGCATGGGGAATCAGGTAGAGAAGCTGACCCACTTGAACTACAAGGAGGTTCCCACGACTGACCCGACAGGAATGGATAGAGATGAGGGTCCCAGGATTGGAGTCTCTTACATATTTTCCAATGATGATGATGACACAGAGCCACAACAGGACCCAGTGGTATCGGACCTTGGCGGAGAGCATCGTGCATCACAGCCATATGACCCACAGCTGCATGAAGTGGAATGTTCCATCTATTATCGTGATGAGTGCATTTATCAGAAAAGCTTTTCTGGTAATGATATGTCGTCTGATGAGAGTGGAGATGGAGGAGGGCCTCTTGCTACCTACACGCCTGAAAACCTCTTGAACAAGTGTAAACCTGGCGACCTGGTGGAGTTTGTGTGCCAGGCTCAATACCCACACTGGGTGGTGTACGTTGGGGATTTCCAAGTGGTGCATTTGCACAGATTAGAAATTGTGAACAGCTTTCTGACAGATGCTAGCCAGGGCCGGAGGGGCCGCATTGCTAACCAGCTCTACCGTTATAAACCTCTGAGTCCGGCCACGGTAGTGAGGAATGCCCTGGACCAAGTGGGTTGCAAGGACCGGGATCTCAGTTGGAGGAACTCTGAGTGTTTTGCGTCTTGGTGTCGTTATGGCAAGCGCGAGTTCAAAATTGGGGGCGAGCTGCGCATTGGCAAGCAGCCCTACCGGCTACAGATCCAATTAGGGGAGAAACGCAGCCACACGCTGGAGTTCCAAAGCCTGGAAGATCTCATCATGGAGAAGAGGAGGAACGACCAGATAGGGAAGGCAGCTGTCATCCAAGAACTTTCCAGCCATCTCCAGGCCACTGAGGCAGAAGACGAGGGCGATAACAAAGAGCCAGGTTCCCAGACTGCCCCCGAGTAGTGGCTCTCTTGCACAACCAGGCTGCTTAGCCTGGGTGACGGGGATTAAAACTGAAGGCAGCGAAATTGAGCTGTTATAAGCCCTTTGGGCTGCTTCAGTGCAGCTTCACTCCAATCACATGTGAAGGGAAGGGGGGGAAAGCTGATTAAGTGTCAGTACTTTAGCACTTAACCTCTTCAGTGCTCAGTAGAACCAGCAACTTTTATTTGCTGAGCTTTAAAACTCAGGGAGATCTGTGTAACTCTCTGCTTAGGCAAAATGTCCCCCTCCCAAACCTTTCTCCTCTGTTTCCATTGCTCTAAATTGGATAAGGCCTAGCAGCTTTTAACTGTATGATTAAATTGAATGTCTGGGAATACTCCCCCTTTGTTCCCTCCCCACCAACATTTTGGCCATCTAGTTTGCTTTGGCATTTCTGGAATTTATTTACTTAAGTTTATTAGCTGCGACCTCGATGGGGACCTTCCCACCTCCCTCTCCCCATCTCTCCAAGGATTTAATGGCTAAAACACTGTTAACTTTAGGTAATTGGGTTGGCCTGCTTGTGTTAGCTGTTTTTGATCATGCAAAACAACTTGGTGAAGATGTGATGTGAAGGTGTTCACTTCCTCTCTCTAGATCAGGGGTTTTCAACCTTTTTACGCCAAACAGCTGAGAGGGCCAGACCACACACCCCAGAAGCAGATGCATTTATGGCTGTCATAAATGTGGACAGTTCCACATTTATTACAGTTGTGGGCACGTTCACTCATGAGCGGGTGTGTTTTACGGCTGATGTAAATGTGCCCACTTCCACTTCCGGGTGCGGTGGCAGCAGCGATGGGCTGGATGGAATGGTGGTGTGGGCCAGGTTCGGCCCACAGGCCGTAGATTGGGAACCCCTGCTCTAGATTCTTTGAAAGCACAGGAATACTCTTGGACCTCCATGTCTGGGTTATGCCAAGGGATCTAATCTCTCTTAATTAAAGAGGGACTTCAAAAAGCCACAAAAAGAATGGATTTGCTGCTTTTTGTTGAAGTTGCTTCAGTTTTCTTTCAGATACAATTGAACTAACTGGCATGGTTCCCATTTCTTTTACTATAGAATTGAGCTGATCTATCCCCACCACCTTCAAACACCATGGAAGCCAGGCCATAAATTAGAATAAATGGGAAGTGGGAGAGAGATAAAACCACTTATCACTACTTATTAAGGAGCATTGTTTTGCTTCAGATCCAAAGATTGCTTGGGCACATCTGTATCACTGCAAATTATATATCAGTTCTAAACAGTCTTATTTCTCCAAAGCTGCTTTCTTTCAGGATCTCCTAATTTTTGAGGTTAGAGAGTCAAAATATCCTTGGCATGTGAAGCTGGTTTGTACTGTAATCGTGCCCTGACAACTCCTTTGGAGATCAGAATGTTGTTGAAATAGGAAGAAGCATATTGTCTCATTCAGTTTTGTATGTAATTTCATTTATTTTTAGAATTATTGTTTTCAGTATTTCAGGAAAGCTGCTTCAATTGTTTTTGCCTCTGTCTTTGTGCTTCACTTTTAACTGCTGCACATTGTAGGAGAATATTTCCCTCTTTGAACAGAGTTGGGAGAGAATGTAGAAGTCACACAGGTCTCTGCAAAGCTACAGTGCTCTGTCATGATAGGAATATCTGTCTTCTTCAGCTACAAATCTGTTCTCTTCAGAGCTGTTATTTTGGTGGAACATTGTTATTATTGAAGAAAGAAAGAGGGAGCAACTGTTCCCTTTTTGGCAATAGATCTAGTTAAAAATCATTGGACTAGTTTTGTCAATAGCTCACATCACAGTTGCAGAATGAGAGGAGTTGCAACTTACTTCCTTGGTCGTCTTTCTTTGGGTACCCCTGCTGGTACCCTGTTTCCCCGAATATAGGACCTCCTTGTATAGTAAGGCACCCCCCCCCCTATTTTCCCCCACTTCAGAAATATAAGGGCCTCCCCGAAAATAAGGCACTCACCTAAATCTTGCCCTGGCGATCCACTGTATCAGCAATAAATGTGTACTGTATTCTTTTTTGTCATGGAAAAATAAGACATCCCCTGAAAATAAGACCTTGTGCATATTTTGGACTTTTTAAAAATATAAGACAGTGTCTTATATTCGGGGAAACACGGTAGTATAGTCAGGAAGGCTCTCATTCTTTGCGAAGGGCGAGTCTTTTCATTTCAGAGAGGTTTACATTGAAATCACACACTTGATAGATTGTTTTCCTGCTGGCAGCTGAATCCCACTTTCCAGATTCCAGTGAATAGAAATGTCAGCGCTTCTGTTCATGTATTCTGTTCACCTGCATTGATTGTTAAATTTCTCACTGTCTGGACAGGAAGAAAATAGGTAATTTCTCATATGAGCCAGAGGTTTGGGGCAAGTTATGGGAATTAGTTTTTGGAAGCTACAGTATTTGGTGTAATTAAGCTGAATAATAGGTATATATCTCTACCTACCCCCACGCATAAAACAAATTCTGGGAGATTGTTTTTATCACTATTTAATGTAGTGAATGCCTGTACCTTGCACTTCCTTATGATAAGATGAAAAGCCTATTTGTCAATCATGAACGATAAGTATAGCATAATTGAAGTAAGTACTGTAGTTGCAATCTTTATACAAGGTACAAGTTGTATTCCTCTTGAAGTCATCAAGTCTGCTCCATGGTATGTGACTTAAAGATTGTGGCTTCTCCGAAAGACACATTAGTTCCATATATTATTCTGCTTGCAAGTAGAAATTGGTTGGCCAGTGATGGTGTCTTTCTTTCCTTTCCCTGTTTCACTTTCAAACCATTTGAAGAAACAATGGTTGTATTGAAACGATACCTAAATAGATCCAGAAACAAGTTCAGCCTGAACATTGAGTGATCTTAAATCAACTTAATCTATCATCTCAAATGAACTTTGAAAAGTAACCCAACACTACTTATTCTGAAGTATTGGAGACATTAATGATGTTACTCCAGGCAGGTGACTATTTAAGGATTTTGGATGAAGGACCCATTTTAATATTGTTTAGAGCAGGGGTGCCCAAACTTTTCAGGCTGTAGGCCGGTCACATGGTTCAGTGGGCCGCTCACATGGTTCCTCCCACCGGAAGTAAAACACACCTTGCCTTCTGTTTTGCAACAGGATGAGATAGATTTCAAGCTGCCATTTTCTCTGCTTGAACCAGGGGTGCCAAAACTATGGCCTGTGGGCCAGATCCAGCCCCCAAAGCCAATTCATTCAGCCCGCATTGCCCTCATAGCTCCCGGAAGTGGAAGTAAAACACGCCATACAGCCATGTTTTACATTCACTTCTGGGAGCAAGAAGGGCAGTGCGGGCCAGATGAATTGGCATTGGTGGCTGGATCTGGCCTGCAGGCCATAGTTTGGGCACATCTGCTGTAGAGTAGACTAGTAAAGACTTTCCAGGGCAGTCTCTCTTTAAGCTGCAACTGAAGAATGAGCAGGATCCTATGACTGCTTTTTTGCCAGCAGTGCATTTCCATCCACCCACATACACACGTATGCAAACTCTTCCTGTAATAACAAAAGAGCATGCCAGGAAGAATATAATGTGAGCACTTCCGCCTATAATAATTGCTCTGTGCACACAGTACTTCACCCTTGGGGCACTCAAACATGAACCTGGTTTTTTCTTTCACAGGTTGCTTGAAATGGTAGAGGCCAGGCAGGAAAACAAAACTTGCTGCTTCGTTCTGATGGAAATGTAAGCAAGGTCCCTTACCTTGCAGTTTATTTTGGGTTTTTTTAAAAAAATTGTTCAGCCTCCAGCAAAGCAGGGTTTAACCCTGGGAACTTTAGTTTAAAAGGGCTGTGAACTTGTTACTTTTAGGCAGTTGGTAAAGAGCAATATAGAAAGTGTGGTGTAGTCTCAGTGTTCTCTTTTACTGCTTAGCTTTTCCAGCATCAGGATTGTAGAAGGTCACAGGACTATCTCAAGATGACGTCGGGCTGAAATTTAGACATACAGGCAGTCTGAGTCATAGACTACAGACATTGTGATCATTAAGCAGATATGCACCATTACTTTTTCTAGGAAGTGAGATCTGAACATGTCTGGTGTGATTCTTTCAGCAAACAGACTTTCAGTGCAGAAAAAAAAAAGTACGGTAGTTCTTTACATACCAGCCTACGCTGGTGCAGTCTCACCAAGCTTTAGTCTGTACTGACAGCAAGGGAGTTTTGAAAAGTATTTTTTGGATTATTCCCAGAATCTCCAAGCATGCCTGTTGGATGATTTTTAGAGTTGTTATCCAGAAAAGCAGCTGTTCTAGTCTCAACATGGTGTGCATGAGGCATAGGTATAAATGGAGGTTGGTTTTGAAGAGCAGTTGGTTAGCTTTCTTGTTACTTGTGTCCAAACAGAATGAAGAAATAATTCACACAAAAAGTGGACCTTTCCCTTTCTCTAATTGAAGAACATGTTTTAGGCACCAGAAGTTATTTTCACTTTCAAGCCAAACCTGACATTAAGTAGTTGTTGCTTCTTCGAGAAGCTGTATATAGGAAAGCAGTAGGAAAAGCAGGTATATGTGAGATTTAAAGGGGATTGAGGCAATGATGCAAGTGGGTGTTACATATATGTATTTTCTCTGTATGTCCCCTTGATAATACTTGGGCAGATGCTTTGTAAAGGCAATGGAGAAGGGTTGAGCTTTCTTGTAGCTCTTTTACCTCTTTAAATCTTCCCTTTACATGCCTTCCCTTGGTGGAAAAAGAGGTAGCCTCTATTCATAGACCCGTGTTTGCCATTCAATGTGAAACTGTTCTTTCAGAATGAAGTCTCTTGAATTTCTGTAAGGGAGAAGTTTAACAAGTACAACTTCTTCTACTGCAAGGTCATGTCAAGTAGCTATATGTCAGGGGTGCCCAAACTTTTTGGGCTGTGGGCCAATCATGTGGTTAAAGGAGCCGGTCAGTAAGGCCCAGGGGCCAGGTGCGGCCTCCGACACCAATTCATCCGGCCCGTGAAGCCCTCGTCGCTCCTGGAAGTGGAAGTAAAATGTGCCCATATGGGTGCATTTTACTTCCGCTTCCAGGAGCGACGAGGGCTTCACGGGCCAGATGAATTGGTGTTGGGGGCCGCACTCAGCCCCCAGGCCTTAGTTTGGGCACCACTGCTATATGTGCTGAAATTCTCCTTTAAAAATGGCTGTTAAAGACAAAAGACGGTTTCCCCCCTGTAAAATTCAGCAATTTATACCCCGGCTCCATAAGTCAGAATTTAGTTATAAACTATTCTGATCCCGAATTTTGTACTAGAGCAAACATTTATTTCACTATATAACAAGTAGTTTTTTTTAAAAAAAAAATGATATTTTCTTACAAGTATTTTTGAAAGGAAGTCCATCATGGGAATATTTACATTTTTTAAAAAAGTTACTTTATTTTTCACACACCTCTTCCAAAGTCCTCTAAATCAATATTTATTTTTTGTCATCGGTGATCTATAAGTGTTTTCTAGGTCATAATTGTAACATAAAAACTATGGATGTGAAACAATTATGAAACTGTATCTACAAGGTACTTAACTGTAAATTAACTATGAAAATATTTTTCCCTATGTGTTTGGAACATTGGTGAAGGTTTAAGGCAAGAACAAGGATTTCTTTTCTTCATGGATTATAAGCAAATACTTGTTCACTGCTGGTCATCTAGTCAGGTACAAACCAAATTGTTTAGCCAGCTAAAATACTGGTGTAGCATAAGTGTTTGGGTACAAAAAACGCTCCAAGCAATTCAAGGAATCAGTCCAAATGTTACAAACTAATTTTAGATGAACAGGAATAGTTGGACTTTTGCTGAAGTAGATGCTACTGAGGTAACAGTGAGTAATTTAGTATCTCCTGTCAACAAAAGTATAATGCTATCAGACTTTGCTGCTGAGCAGGTCAGAAGAGGTTTGTAGCAAACCCATCTTCCTAAACTGGGAGAAAACTGTAGCCTCCTACCCTCAACATGCAAACATTTTGAATTCTCAAAAGCCTTCTGTACATAATGACTAATATTCTTTGTCATGCAAGTTTTCCATCAGTTGGGAGGTCTTGGATATAGTAGAATGTTGTAGTTCAATCAAAGCTAATCTTTGGATGCTCAGATAATTTGACCTCATTTAGCTCCTGCCATTCCCTTGTCACTGATTTTGCTGGATGGGGTCAATTAAAGCTGTAGGCAAAACACCTACAGGTCTGGGATATTTGCTCTAGCTGCTGTCTCAGATATCCTTAAATCTGTTTATATCTGATTCCTGTCTCTCAGATTTCCTTGAAATGTTTGGGCCATACAGTTAACTTGTCAAGGTAACATTGTTAGCTCAGGCTTTTCTCCTCAGATCACTTGTCTCTTGAGAAGGACTAGTGGAATGAATCATAAGTGGTAAGAGTGCATTCATCTGCATGCAGCCTAGGCTTGAGTTTGCTTTCTCTTTAATAGACTGTATATCTTTAAGAGACGGCTTGATAGAAAGGGTGAGTAGACAACTGGAAAGGAAAGGGAGAAAAATTGTATATGGCATCTTTATGTGAGTTGTGAGACAAGTCATGCTGCCTGTTTGAATCAGTGGTTGTGTTTTGACACATCACAGGAAATACAGTCAAACCTCGCATAAAGAGCATTTCGCTTAAAGAGTAACTCGCTTAAATAGCAGAATTTTCTCTGAATGTTCGCTTCGCTTAACAAATAAAACCAACCAAAAACTCGCGTAACAAATAAATCGGGGTTTGCAATCTCCCCCCCCAAAAAATTGGTAACTTACAATGGTGTTTCGCTTAAAGAGCAAACTCGCTTAAAGAGCAATCCTGTGGAACGCATTATGCTCTTTAAGCGAGGTACAACTGTATGTCTATTTCTGAGCACATGAGCAAATAGGAAGTTTGGGAAACTCACCAGATTAAAAACGAGATCATGGCGTGTACATTCCCAATAAATCATGATATCTCCGTTGATTACACCAACTACATCTTTTTGGCCTGTTAAGTAACGCACAATTGATGATTTGTCCAACAAGGGTTGGGAGAGAAGAGTGTTGGTCATTGCATTGAGGAGTGAAGTTGTTTCAGTGATTTTGTCAATATTGGTTGAAGCAGATCCATAATGTACTGCTGAGTTGTGTCCAGCTTGAATCTGACTTGCTCACTTATTTCAGGCTTGCTTGATTGGCAGGAGATCTGGAATTTATCATCGCTATACTTAAAGTGCTCATCAAGGGGGTAAGAAGCATGGAGTTCATTCGGCATCACCTCATCAAGGGGGTAAGAAGCATGGAGTTCATTCGGCATCACGTGCAAAGGGTTGAGAAGAATTTTCCCCCTCATAATCTGCTTCTTATATGTTAGATCTTGTATGGGAGGAGAGAAGGTCAACTTGGTTCCGCTCAGTAGGTGACATTTCCTTGCACTGATATCACTCTGACCATGTAGAGCAGTCATCAAAGGAGCAGTATATTCGTAAGGGATGATACATCAGGGTGAATTCAACCAATGTCTTTGGCAAGCAGAAACAAAAAGTCCTTTTAAACCTCTGCTTTCCTAGTGCCCAAATATCTGGGTGATCTCCTCTGTACCACCAGGCCTTACAGGGGTCAATTAAGAATTTTTCAGTGATGGTGCATCCAACATCTGGTAAAATTGGACTGTAGTCAAAGTTGCAGTCCTGAAAAACTCCCCATGATGTTGTTGTGGAAAGAAGCTTACATTTGGTTACAAAGGCATCAATCTTGATGCTGTCTGTGTTCATTACATATACAGTGCAGTTGTGGAGAGAGCGTGTATGAGCGTTGCTGTCAACAAGCTGGTATCTCAATATATTCGGTGTAGTCGACGTGTCACAAATTAGCTCTGTGGTTCTATTTGTATTGACTCCAAAAGCCATCATAGGAGGGATTGATTGGAGGAGGAGCAGCAGAGGGAAGAGTTTTTTGAGATTTGGTGAGCTCCTTGGCAGGATATACTGATGATGCAAAGTTGATGGATCCTGTGTGTGGAATAGAGGAGACAAAGCTAGAAAGAGTTAATTTGCTTACATGTTTCTCAACCTTAACTAGCCTAGCATCAATAGATAGGAGATGTGAGAGTATCTTGTCTAGTTTCTCACTTACATTTTCCTCTTTCCTCTCCTGGGTCATCTTCTCCATTGCCTCAGCTAACCTCAAGCACGTGGCTGATGCCGAGATTCCCTCTTCCTCTGTTAATTCCGGAATGAGGTCCAGCACTGCCATCAACTTTGAAGATGTCTCTTTGGATTCCTCCGGATCTAGTTGACATCCCTCCTCTTCCTCAGCCTGGTGGATCACATCCTCTAGCTCCCCCTGGCTTATTTCTAGCTCCCTGAAGTTCAGCATTGCCACCCTAGGCCCCTTCCCCCAAAGAAAGACATAGACGACAGCATGGAATGAAACTGGCCACTTTATTAAGTGACAAAGAGATATCAAAAATTTAAACTCCTAACCGCAGGGGCCAGAGGCATGGGGTAAACCTCCGGGGGGAGGAACCATCCCTGAGATAAACTTTTTGTTGACCACCCCCCCCCCCAAACTAGGCAGCCAATCCAAACACCCCAAATCCCTCCCCCCAACAACAAGAACCCCCTAAACCTCCATGCCGTCTGCCCTACCCGTAGAATGCTAGTGCCCTAAAGCCTTACTCATCGACATGGGGTAGGCAAAAACAGTCACAACACGGCCAATCAGTTGAGACCCAAAATTCTTACCTGGCCCAAAATATTGCAACCACTTTAGCTACTTCAGTTTTCAGGGTGGGTGGGTGGGCGACAAGCTCCCAAACCCACAAGACAATTCCTGAACTTTCCCCAACACAAAACTTAAACCACGCCCCCAAAAGCCCTACCACCAATGAGCTTCTTCCACGCTGCCGTCACCCAACCACCCCCAGGGGTGGGACGGGGCGGCAAAGACCCCTCGCATGCAGTAGGCACTGTCGCGAATGTACCCTTGCCTGCACTCTCTTTGCATGTCTGGACTTCTTGACTACCTTCCTCAGTGCTCCTTTGAGCTCCTGAATGCTCTGTTTTGACTTCAGGGGTTTCCTGCTCATCTTGACTAGTTATTCTTAGCCTATCTCCTATATAAGGGACCTTATTAATACCCTTTCCGACATGGTGTCATGTTTTTCTTTAATAGAACTAATCATGGGATGCATTTGGTCTTGCATTAAGAGCAGCGATGAGTGTTGCCAGCATGTCCATGGAAGCAGATATTGAGGATGATTTCTTGGTTGTTATTTGGGTGATGTCTTCATCGGTGGCACCGAGTACATTCTTCAGACCATCCCTGTCTGCCCTTGATGGATGTTTTCTTGATTGGGGGTTCGGCAAGGGCTGTCTCAATGCCGTTGTCCGGGATGGTGGAGAGTGACTCTTTCATATTATGGTAGTTCCTTTTTGTATGATCGAATTTTCTTTTCCTTGAATTAGCAACTTTAAACAAGTTTGGGTATCCTCTAGCATCTAAGGTGTCTGCTCCTGCTAGCTTGAGAATTTTGACATAAGGAAACAACACCTCTCAATGGTCACCCTTAATTTTGTCAACTGATGCCTTGAACTTTGCTATCTCTGTCCCGACACTCGGTAGTGCTGCGGCATGGGTAATTCCAGCTTCAATGAACTCGTTCATGGTCAAATAAGGAGTCATCTCTGCATAGGAAGAAAAAAGCTTGTCTTGAGAAAGAAAGGCATTTGCTGTTGGTTTAAGATCAGTCCTAATAGATAAATCGAGTAAATTACAAAGGATCTTTGTATCAAGTCCTGCTTGGGCTAACCATCTGGATGTCTCGTGGGAATCAAGCATTGGATCAAGTTCTACATTTGGAACAGGAACACCAAGTTTGACAGTCGAGTAAAGAGCAGAGAATCGTTTCCTGATTTGCACTGTTCCTCCTTGGGCAGGCTTATGCACAATCCAGTATACCAAACTTAGTGCACCGAAGATAACTTTATCCTTGACTTGGGATGGTGTGGCAATGGTTAAGCTCTCAGCTGGTGCCCATGGAACCTTGTCATTTCTTGTGTGACTCACGAGACTCTTAATTCTTTTGTCTTTATAGAGAATCGGAAAGGTTGCTAGTAGAAAACTGAGAACAATCGATATTGTCCCTCCAATAGTATTTCCAATAGCAGCAGCAACATTTGCTAGGCTGAACTCTGAAGCTTTAAGAACCATCGTAGGACTTGGTATGATAATCGCCTGGGCTTCAGACTCACCTAGCTTCAGAGTCTCCATTGTAGTGTCATTATTTTCTGGTGCACTCATCACCTTTTTATTACTCTTCTCTCCCAACCCTTATTGGACAAATCATCAATTGTGCGTTACTTAACAGGCCAAAAAGATGTAGTTGGTGTAATCAACGGGGATATCATGATTTATTGAGAATGTACATGGCATGACCTTGTTTTTCTTCCCTGGATGAACAACACACTGTATCCTCCTGTGCTTGTCAAAGTCAGGTTGGGGTACTTTCATCCTTCACCAAATTAAGGGCTTAATACAAATGATGTTCCTGTATGTATAAAGCAAGCATAACATGGAAAATGTTGAAGTTCTTTCTGCTGCATCTATTTTTCTGTTCTCTATATGTGAGGACCAAAATGAGAAAGCCATGTGCACAGACTAGGATCAGTTTTATTCCACAATCTCTTATTGATATAGACTAGAGCCATTTACAACACTGTTCTGGCCAGACTTACTTTAAACTTTTCAGTTATCATGATATAGAAGAGTCTTCTAGCAGCCAGACTCTCAAATGACTGAAAAAATATGAGGTGTCCTCTATCTTTATTTTGGTGAGGAGTTGTGCCTTTTTCAACTCTTGCTTTAAAAAAATGGAAATGCAGTAAATAGATCGAGCTCATTTTACACTGTGGCATGGAGAATAAGTGACCTATGCTAAACTAGAAGCCCTGCCATGAGAAAGACAACTACTATTTGAGAAACTAATACTGTGCCTTTGATACCTGTATGACTTGTACAATCAAGTTTCCTCCGCACAAGAACTTCATTTACAATATTCACAATAAACAATGGGTTCAAATGAATCTTGTCATATGCTGAAAGCATATGTGAGACAGCTGAAAGCATACTCAAGTTCTAGGCCATGCCATGAGTCCACCTTGTTGCTGATATTCCTGCATGCAGTACCCCTAGTTGCCTGTGTTTGTGAGCATGTGGGTTAATCAAGACCTCTCTTCCCATAGAGGAGCTCTGTGTTCGCTCTTATGAACATATGGTCAGTAGGTAAGTCTGTAGGCCCAATTACACAGTCATTGATAATGTAATGGAGTGCCTGAACTGAAGCCAATGGAGAGGGTTTCCCTTCTTAAGTATTAGGACAAAAGTAGTACTGCTGAATCTGAAGCAGATTTATCTCTCTTTAAATTCTCCAGAACCTAAGCTAAAACATTTGAAAATCTGAAAGTTCAGTAGGGAGGTGGTTGATTGTTTATTTCAAATTATATATTAAAAAAATGCAGCCTGGAAATGCACACAGTATTGTTCGGTATTTTAAAATCAATATCTTTTTAAAAGGATCTGAAGTCTGCCTTTCATTTTAGTAGTCATACATCTTCCACATTGTTTATGAAATGATAATAAAAGCACACCCTGTGTCTCTATACAAAAGTTTTCCCTAGAGGATGGAGGCTTGTTTGTCAGTTGCTTTGACACCTGTGCTCTTGTCCAATTAGCTGTAATGATTTATAATACCAAGAGCCATGTAGATAACTAAATCAATATTTTTTAATAAATGGAAAATAGATAATATAGAATAAAATTCAGGTCAAGGATAATAGTATTTCTTACCATAGCCAGGAGGTGTATTCTTCTAGCTTCCTTTCTACAATTCATTGGTTCCACCAGCTTCCTGAATGAAAACTGGAGGTGCAACTTGGATATCAGTGAATGAATGTGCTTTTTAACCCACAGCCGCCAGTTTATTAAAGAAAAATAATCGTGAAGTTCTCTGATTTCCTGCTGGATACTTCCAACAGTTGCAAGATTTATCTGTACAGTATTTCATTTTGAACTCAAATCATGTCTACAATGTGTAATAGCAATACAGTAGTTTTCCTTTCTTTCTCCCCCTCTTCTGAGCTGTATATTTTGTAAACCACTCTTTCCCAAACTGAATAATGTGGGTCTCAGGTTTGCTTGTTACTTTACTGTATTAAAATTGGAGGGGCATATAATTTGAAAACAATTCATTTTTTTCAGTACCTTCCTGGTAGGGTTGAGATCTTAATTTTGTCTCTAGTCTTCAACTTTCCTCTTTGCCCACTTAGGGTTTAAGGATGTAATTTGAGTTTTCTGAGCAATGGAGATTTCCCTGTTAAATACATGGGCTGTGATGGGTAATTTTGGTGTGTCCTCCTTTTACCTGGAATAAAGTTGCTGCATAAATATTGTTGGAAGGGGCACCTCCTAAACCCCTTTGGCATCTGTCACAACACAAACCCCATCTTCCACCTGTCACTTGCCACAAAATGTACCCTAGCTATGTAGTTTGGGAATCACTGTTCTAAGCTGGCTTTCCTTGGTGAATATTAAAAAAAGTTTTCTCAAACATCAGTTGTCCTTTCCATAAGGAAAAGAAAAAAATATTGATTGTACTATTTCCTTCAAAGTGAAGGGTATTGCCTAGTTATTGAGGAAAGAAAAATAAAAGATTTATAATGTCCTTTACTTGCCTTCTGGATGAAGTTTATTAACCCCCTTTTGCTGATCTCTTTTGATGCTGGTGTATGACTGGATGAGTTAATGTTTACTGCGGCTCATAGACACACCAACTTGAAATTGAATATGAATAATCAAGATCACAACACACCCCTCCCTTTTTAACCTTTGGCTGGATAGTCTTGCTAGGCTCACCTAAAGCAGGCAGGCACACGCGCGTGTGCACGCACACACTCTCTCTCTCACACACACACACAATGGCCTCTTGTACTGATTGCGGTGGTGTTTGGTGAAAGCAAAGAGATGCTGTCAGATAAAAGATAATCCTTCCTCTTGAAATATAGGCTCAAAATACTAATTAGAATACTCTTTGGAGACAACTGAAACACATGGATATGTTTATAATAACAGTATAGCATTTTAATATCAAACTTCCTTATAAAAGTACATGCCAGATTAGGGATTCTCAACCTGTGGGCCAGATGTGGCCCAGTGCACCATTTCATGTGGCCCCACCTCCTCCTCCACACCTGGAAGTGCCATGTGGTGGAGGAAGGGTTAAATGGCTGTCCGGCCCCCAAAGCTGTCTGAGGGAGCATGACCCGGCCCCGGGCTTTAAAATATTGAGAACTGGTCCAGATGTTTTGCTGTAGAACTATAAGTATGAATGTTAAGGGTCTCAAACCTAAGACTCAGGGTAAAATAAATGTTATTTCCTAAACCAGATGGCACAAAGGTACAATCTGAATCTACTGGTTTATCTCAGAGTAATCTACAGTATTACAAAGAAAACCTCAAAAGATGTGGGTTGCTAGGTCAACAGGTTGGTGTTTCCTGACATTTCAAGGACTAAAAGGTGAGATCTAATGACCCTGAAGAACAGCTTTCTGTTCCTTTTTATAGCTATAGCAAAAGGAGGCAGGATTTGAAAAAAGAAATCTTACAATTATTAAACCAGTTTAAGTGAAGCAGCAACTCCGCTTTCAAGGGGACATTTTAAAAAAACCTAATTAAACATGACTGCACATACTAGTATTCCTACCTGTTCCTAAAAGTGGGGTTGGATAGATGGGTTAAGAAATTCTAAGGTAACTGAGGTTGTGATCTATTGGTTTAAGTGATGTTTTCAAAGTTGAAACCCAATTTTAAATTATAATTTGATTTTTGCTGTTGCTAAAAAAAGTGTTGAATAAAGGTAAAAGAAGGGGAGAAATTCAAGAGCTCTTAAATATCAAAAGTGGGGAGGTTGTGCCAGAAAGATTAGGAACCAATATATTATACCTCCCACACTTCAAAGAGCTATACAATCAAGAGTTATACCAAGAAATGTAGCACTGAAATAAGCCTGCAAAAGTAGATAACCTAAGTAATTTTTTTGGCAGAAGAGATCGGAAGCCCTCATTCCCATATGGGGTGTGAAAAAACAGCCAGCAATGCAAACACCTACTACTTGGATGCATTCATGTGTCAGTTGTGAAAGAGTGTATTTCTTACGGCTAGCATGGAGAGCAGGTGGGCTAGCACAAGAAGGACTGAGTGTTCAATTCTTCATTCAGTCCTTCTTCAGCTGCACCAAACCTCCCATATGCAACCTGTACTGAATTATCCACAACCCCAAGTCAGCCACCGTACCAGGGCCATAGCCAGAATTCTAGGGGGGGGGGAATGTCCAGGGGGCAGCAATGTCACACTCACACATATAACATTGGAATCCTGACGTGGGCTGGGGGGTGGGCTGTTAGCACAGGAGAGTTTTTGCCTCCCTGCCTCCCCCCACCCCAGGCTATGGCCCTGCACCTCCTGGTTCTTATGGCTCCATTGATTCTCAGCAACTCCAAAACAGAAAGTTCTCTCAGCTTCACCTGGAGATGCCATGGAGCTTATTCCATGCAATGTAGGCTCTTTTATTTACTCCAGTCCTTCATAAGCCAGTGTACTGGTCAGAATGTTGGATTACAACTCAGAATAGCATGGGTTCAAATCCAAGTTGGACATACACCTTGGTGTTTGAGCTTTGGTCTCTCAAGTCTCATCAACCTCATAAAATTGTGAGAGTAAAACGGGGCAGGGGAGCTACAGTACGTATGCTGCGTTGAGGTTCCTAAAGGAATGGTGGAATAGAAATGTAACTATAATAATTTTTTCATCCAAGGCTGGATAGTACAGATATAAGTCTATACAGGAAAATTTGGCCTGCATTTCAAAGTTTTTATATAAAAGTTTATTTTGTGTATATTTTTAATGATGTAAATGCACCACCCAGAGTGGGAATGCCTCCCAAATGGGCAGTAAATTTGCTTGCTTGATTGATTTCCCCCAGTACCCATGAGAATAGGGGGGGGGGAGAGTCCTTTCAGGAAATAGCCTTCTTCATTGTTTGTCTCAGATGTGTCAAAGGACAATTAATGAATTTATTAGGAATGTCCCCCTAGTAACAGACAATATCAAGATTATTTGGGGCAGCTAATATCTGTTGTCTCATGATACATGTTGAGGGACATAGAGTACATTGATAGAGGGGTGACATTGCCTGTTCTTCAGATTTGCCAAGGATTGTGTCAATGGAAAAAAACATTTTCTTAGGTTTGCCTTGGTCTCCTCAATGCGAGTCTGAAGCTGATCAAGTGGCTTCCAAGTAAACCAGTTCTTCATACGACGAGGAACTAGAATTTCCTGATTTTCCATTCTTTTAAAAAGATTGGCAATTCTTTCCACAGTATAATCCTGGCATCATCTACTGTTCCTTGAAGATTCACAGATATTAGGGGGGGTGGGGAATAATTCTAACCAAGCACTGGAAACAGGTGTTATATAATGCTGTGGGAAGAAAAGGTGAGGGGGAAGTAATAGGAATGTTACAACAGGAAATTTCACCTAAGGGATAAGTAATGCTATTAACTGTGAACGCTTAAAACCTTTAATAATGTTATCAGGGTTTGGGGGGAATTATTTTTGTTTCTAGCAAAAATATCACATGGGGGGGGGAGGCAGGTCTTATTAACTATTAAGACTTTATGGATCTCAAGTATGAATATCTTGGCTCCTCTGTATTTACATATGTTAGGAAATTCTCCTGCACACGTCCCATTGATATAAATTGATGCTGCCAGAAAACAACAGTACACTTTAATCTTGTTCATTTTGACAGGAACTAACCAGGAAAAATGTCCTGGTGGATCATTTCCCCAAGTGCAGAATGATGGTGCAAATTCTAGAAAATATACATATACACTCAATACATAATGTAAAATTAGATCCAACATTTTTATGTGTCACCAAGTTGATTCTGAATCATGGAGACCTGAATAAGTATGTGAGATGTTCAAGGAGTGGTTTACCTTTGTCGCCCCCAGTGAGTTTCCATGGCTGAGAGGGGATTTGAACTTGGGTCTCCCAAGTCTTGGTCCAACACTCTTGTTCACTGTACAATACCATCTTCACCTGATACTCTGTTTCTTTAAAACACAGACTCAACTTTTAAAGTACAGTATATGTATATATAGTTCTAGGGCAATTGTGGCTTAGTGGTTAAGATGCTCAGCTTTATGACTAGAAGGTCATCAGTTCAAGACTTGAGTGCTGCAAAATGGAGTGAGTGCCCTTCATCTGCCCCAGCACCTGCCAGCCTAATAGTTCAAAAGCAAGAAGTTACAAGTAGATAAATAGGTACCACTTAGTCAGGAAAGGTAAAAGTGTTCTGTGCGCTTCAGCATCTAGTCATGCCTGCCACATGATCACAGAAATGTCTGCAGATATGGACAGTGCTGACTATTGCTGTAAATGGAAATGAACACCGCCCCCTAGAGTCAGACACAACTGGCTTTTGAGCAACAGGGAACTTTACCTTTTTATATAGTTCTAGTCCTTCTGGCTTATGGATGGGGAGAGTAATGTGTGCTGAATTCTCAAAAGTGTGGCAAGTCATTGTTAGTTCTTATAAGCCAGGGAAATCTAGTTGCTTAGCATAGTAAATCGTTATAGGAGTAGGCCCATTCAGTCAATTGAGATTTAGAAAGTTAACTCTATAAGTTCCACTGATTCAAATGGCCCTACTCTGTGAATTACATTAGGATAATAAGTTACAGTTGAAGTAGGCCCATTCGAATCAATGAAACATACAGAGGAATTGACTCACCAAACCCCCACTGGTTCAGTTTAGTAGGCAATAGAAATTTCACCATTGATTCATGGCCTTCCATAACTCATTATTTTGCCTTACAAGATCACAGGCACAATAAAAGGTGCAATTCATATACAGTTTTCAGAACAATACAAAGTTACATAGATATGTTTCATATGCACAATATTTTGATGCGTTTCCAGGATTCCTTTTCTCTGGTATAAGGTAGATTTCTATTTTATTTTAAATACTGTACAGGATACGCAAAATCCTTGGAGCATTTAATGAGTTTAAGTAGAAACTCTTTTTTCTGAACCTGATTACTTCAGTAAAACCCTTGATTGTCTTGTGCATTATTATATATTCAGATATCATCCTGGCATTTGGTTTAAGGCTTTTCCATGTGGATATTATCACAGTCATTCTCAACATACTAAGGTGGGCTGGATGTCTTGAGATGAAAGACTGCTCATGTATCATATTTGTGACCGATTCCATTGTATTATGAGAAGCTGCAAAGCCTGATAAGTCAGAAGCCGGCATACGGTCACAGATTGGAAGCATGCCACTGGAGAAAGATAATGCTGACTGGACAACTTTATCTCTGTGCTATTCCTGTGAGAATGAAATGGGCCAAAGCTCCTTCTTAGTCCAGGTCATTTGCTTTTAGATATGCAAGCAATGTACCTAAAAGCAAATGACCTGGACTAAGAAGCAGCAGCTTTTAGGTGAGCAGGTAACTAGGAGCAACAGTGGCTTAGTGGTTAAGACACTAAGCTTGACAACCAGAAGAGCAGCAAGTCAGCAGTTCGAGACCCAAGTATTGCATGACAGAGTGAACTCCTGTCATCTGGCCCTAGTCATGCCAACCTAGCAGTTCGAAAGAAAGAAATTGCAAATGCGGTATTACCTCGGATAACACTAAGACTTGTTTCCGCAAGTCTTGGTGTTATCCGATTTTTATTGTTATCTGATCCATTTTAAAATCCTATGGGATGGATCAGATAACGTTAAAGCTCCATAGAGATACATTGTAACCGCACAGGCTTTAGTGGTTGTTATCCAATGCATCCCATAGGACCTTAATGTTATTCGATCCAATTCTCCACCTCAGATTGCTTAACGTTATGCGATTTTAGCGTTATCTGAGGTAAACGTTATCCGAGGCATTACTATAGATAAATCAATGGGAAAGGTAACAGTGTTCTGTGCACTCCAGCCTACCATATGACCACAGAATTGTCTGTAAACTCAGCAGTGGCTCTTTGGCTATAAACAGAAATGAGTACCACCCCCTAGAGTCAGATACAACTGGCTTTTGAGCAAGGAAGAGCTTTACCTTTACTAAGCAAGTAACATAGTGTTTGTTCAAACTGGTGAGATAACTTTCACAAAGTGATAAATAAATAAAAGTATCTATCTATCTATCTAGCTATCTAGCTATCTATCTAAGGCTTTGAATAAACACTACAGTATATAGCTAGGGCAGCGGGGGGGGGGTATTGCTCATGATACTACCATGGAAGGGCAGGTAAGTAAGCAAGCAGTCCCTAACTCTTCAGCCTAAACAATAAAAAAAACCCGTAGGAACCATATATTACCCATTTAGTCATTAGCTGCAGACAAGTATCTTCAGTAGAGACAAGTAAACCAGTTTCAACTGCAGTCCCCGATGTGTGCATGCCCCTCCTGGATATGCAAGGGGTGGCTGGATAGCTGCCACTACACAGAGAGAAAGACAGAGGATTAAGCAGAGGCATCAGAAGAAGAAGTGTTTGGTTACCAGGCGATGGTTGTCTGAGTACAGAGGAAGATTCACAAGCATCGTTGAAGACCAAGAAAAAGGTCCAAGATCCAATGTAAACAGGCAGTCAGATTTTCACTGGTCAGAGAGTCGCAATATCAGGAGGCAATAATGATATTGTTCCAACGGTGAATGCAGGGAGATGCCTCCTTAAGAACGCTCCCTCTCAAGGTTCTTCATCTGATACTGGTCTGTGCATAACAAGCCCTAGCCACCCTTCTGCACAGCTGGAGCTAGTCACACAGCTGTTGCCTGCAATGTTCTGATGTTGAGGGCCCAGCCTCACCACTGTGAACTGCTGGCTCAGTGATTGCAGGTCCTGTAATTAATGTTTCTTGAGCAATTGGATCAGGAGGAGGCAGAGTCACACTCAGAATGGGCACAAATGCTGGCTGCCTGTCCTCATCATCTGAGCCGGAATCCAGGGCCATAACATTATGTGCACAGTTATTTTGTAAATCTTAAATTTGCTCTTCCTTATTATTTTGCACTAAAGAAATTGGGAGAATATTGATGATTCCAAGACGAGGAAATTATAAAACTCAAGGACACAAATTGTAAGAGAGTGTTGGTCATGCTGTAAGCTCAGATTCAATAATTCTAAAGAGAAAAAGGTTAAACAATATAACTAATGGAGACTGTCTATCAGGCAATCCAGATGCATGTGAAGCTGCTTCCCAGTCCTTTATATTTTCCTTCTCCCATCTTGTTTTGAATTCAGGGTGCAGTTTTATTTCTGGGTTTCTGAGATTATTTCTTCTGCAGATGCCTTGCTGGAAGAAAAGTACATTTACTACTTGAACTTAAGTTGACCCTATAACAGTGGTGGTGAACCTATGGCATGTGTGCCAGGGGTGGCACTCAGAGCCCTCTCTGTGCAGTCACCCCGGCTCAGAGTTTGTCCCACCCCTCTGCCCAGAAGCCCAATGGGAGCACTTCCTCCCTCCCCCCAGCACAGAGTTCACCCTACCCCTCTGCCTAGCAGCCCAATGGGAGCGTTTCCTTCCTCCCCTGTTGCTGTGCTGGTACTTTGCAATAGATAAGTGGGTTTGGGGTTGCAGTTTGGGCACTTGGTCTCTAAAAGGTTTGCCAATCCTACCGTATAAGCACTTCTACTTGGGGAAACTTATTTATGAGTAGTTTTTTAAAAAAGAGGAAACCTTGCTTTTATTTTACTGAATTAATGCCATTCCCCCTTTTGTTCCATCTACATGATAGTGGCTTTAACCAACCACATGGGAAAGCTGTAGTAGTGTGAGTGCTTCCCAATAACTACCAGATTTACCCAAAACATGTATCTTTAATAGATACAAATAGACCACTGCTAACTGCAAATCTCTATGGTAGCAATCATTTTGTAATTATTGTTCTTCCTTATTATTTTGCATTGGGGAGGGGAGTATTTTGTATCTACTCAACACATTGCATGGAAATGAAAATCAATTTCATTTCATTTTGTGCATTAAAAGTCTCTGTGTATTTGTTTTGATGATGAGGCAGATGCAATATGAACAGCTGTGTTGACATCCTCAGTAGACAAGCACCACAGACGTATCAGCTCATACCATTTTACTGGACACAGCTGAGGCTCTGCTTTTATTGACACTGAATGATGCTGCCATGTGAGCTGTAAACCAGTGGGAAAAGCAGAAGGTATATAAAATTACACCATGGTTCAGGAACTGACTACCTTTGAGCTGGGGAATGATTAGATTTGTCATAACAACAGAGCACATATAAAACAGTAGTTTAAAATGAAACATGAATGCAGTCTAGATTGCAAATCCCAAGAGAAAATCTAAGCATTTTTCAACTGCTTTTATTTATGTTTTTTCATACTGAAGAAAAGTTGTCAGTGAAGAAACCTGTGCACTGCACTAGAAATAATACATGAAATCAGTTCAGTACCTACAAACTTAATTGTGAACCAGTATTTGACTCTCAGGCTAACCTTCTTGAAGACCTGGTCGTGTTAACTCTAATTTTGTCTTAACATATTTCTTAATACTGGGAGTGTGATTTATAGCTGAAGTTATAATTTCTTCCATTTATCAAGAAATAAAACGTAGATAATTGAAATATGAAGATCCGCTTAAATTTCACAAAACCAGAAATTATCTGTTGCTACCTATTGGAAGTAATTGGAATAGCCTACCATGGAATAACTGAGAAAGGGATTTCAATTTGTAGGTGGACGTAAATCAGCCAGCTATGGGAAACTTTGGCTCTTCAATTGTTTTTACCTACACAATTTCTGACCATCAGTCATTCTGGGTTGGAATGACTTGAACTGTAAGCCAAAACATTTGGAAACCCAAAGATTCCCTGGCTCTGAATTAAGCTTCTGTAGAAATGCTGAAAATCTCATTACAAGAGATAGTCTCTTCATTAAGATGAAAAGCAAAGTTGGCCTTTTAAAGTCAGATGTTAAGCATCTCTCTTTGAAAAATAGATTTATGGAGTTGGTGAAAATTTTCTTTGGCACATTTTGAAAAAGATCTTTCATAAACTCACAAATATGTTAAAGATTTAATGGCCAGAGCTTGAGAGTTTTAAAAAATTGAAACCAGAGATAAAAATAGAAATGAAGATTCACTCATTCAAGCCAAGGTTTTGAGTGCAGTGAAATGGCTTCAAAGATTCATGCTGATTAGACCAGAAAGAGTTGCTTTAATGGGAATGATCTCCCTTAAACCAAGCTTTCAGTCCGCAGAGAAATCACTCCAGTGTGGGCCCCCAAATAGAACCCTATAGTCAGGAGTGGGGTTCAGCTGGTTTCCACTGGCTCTGCAGAACCAATATCTAATTTTTTTGTTGAGTCCAGTGAAACAGTTGTTAAAATAGCACTTGTAATCGGGGTTTTCTCTAAGGTAGGCACCTGGGCAGCTGCCCAATGTAGAAATCACAAATTTACATTCCATGCTCTTTTTTTACAGTTCATCTGTACAACAGTGTATTCTAAGCATTCATAGTAATGTTCATTCCGTCCATAAGTGGGAAAAATTAGATGGAACTATGCTTGTAATATTTATTTATTCATTTCTTAAAGCTCATTATATCTTTGATGAAATACTACATTTTCATTCCCTCACGGTTTTTACTTCAGTAAACAAACATATGAGGTAAAGAGAAAAGTGCTAAACAACCAGGGGGTGACATGCTTTCATATGTTTCAGCTTTGTGTTATACCTAAAATTCCCACAAGTGTTCCCCATTTGGTAAAACCAATAGGAAGCTAGGACACAATGAACCAATAGAAATATAGATTTCAAAAAGTGTCAAAATCAGCTGATAAAAAAATTGAGGGGAGAAGAGAATATTCTATCCAATTCTGAGCAGAAGGAGAATGAGATTGTCCAGACAAACAATTACTAGTGTGTTCAATACAGTTTATTTTAGATTGAGTTGGACTGAACAAAAGCATTAAAAAGAGGAACAGACAGGAGAGTCAAGATTCACAGCTTCCTATGATGGAATTCTACATCTGGAAGAGTCTACAGACAATTCCCCTCCAGTAGATCCTTTCCTGCTTTTACTGGCCAAGTAGTTTGGTAGGGAAATACAGACCAATCCAGTACTGGATCAGGGGGTTTATAGTAATTGCATGCCATCAACTCAATTTCAATATACGGTAACTCTTTCAAGAGTTTTATAGGTAGATAATACACAGAAGTGGTTTACCATTCCTTTCTTCTGGGGACATCCTGGGACTGTGCAGCTTGTCCATGACTATGCAGGCTGGTTCTTCTCCCAAGAGGCACAGTGGGGAATCAAACCCCAACCTTTGGTTTCATAGCTATAAGATGGTTTATTGTTATAGATAAAACTTTATTCCAATTTACTTCTGTTACTCCCATTTTGCTACACAAACCTCACATATAACTGATGTTGGTATGTTCAGTCGCACAGTCAATTCTGACCCTTTGCAACCCTATGGACAGGCACCTCTGTCTTCCACCATCCTCCTCAGCCTGCCTAGCTTTGTGCCCATTGCATCTACAATACCATCTAACCATCTCAATTTTGGCCGCCTCCTTCTTTTGCCCTCCACCTTTCCCAGCATCAAGGCTTTCTCAAGTGAATCTTATATTCTCATTTGATGTCCAAAGTACTTTAGCTACATCTTTACTATTTGACCTTCTAAGGAGCAGTCAGGGTTGATTTCTTCTAAGATTGACCTATTTGTTCTCCTCGCTGTCCAGGGGACTCTCAAAACTCTCCTCCAACACCACATTTCAAAGGCATCTATTCTTCTGCGCTCAGCTTTCCTAATGGTCCAGCTTTCACAACCATACATTGCCACCGGGAATACCATTGCTTTGACTATACAAAGTTTTGTTTGCAAGGTGATGTCTCTACTTTTCACTATGTTCCCCAGGTTTCTCATAGCTTGTCTCCCAAGCATCAGTCGCCTTTTTATTTCATGGCTGCAATCACCATCTGTAGTGATCTTGGATCCTAAGAAAGTAAAATCTGTCACGGCTTCTACTTCTTCCTCCTCTATTTTCCAGGGACTGATAGGGCCTGTTGCCATGATCCTTGTTTTCTTGATGTTGAGTCTCAAGCTAACTTTTGCACTCTCTTCTTTCAACCTAAGCAGAAGATGTTGGTATAACTGCTCTATTTTGTGGGTGACATATCCCAAGCTCATCTTTTATAGAGACTGCTAGTTAGGAGTAAAGACAAAGTATTTGGGTTCCACTGGGATTAAAGAAACTATAAAACTGTATCATTATCATAATCCCATTGCATTATTGAATACCCCAACTATGAGCTGAGAGAATATGGAAGCATACATGTGGCCTAACCTTTGAAAAGAAGGACCTGGTATTCCATATAGCTAGACAGTGAATACTAAACAAATCCTCAGTGTTTTAAGACTGCTGCTGGAGCTGGTGACTCAGTAATGCTGCTGCTATGGAGATTCATGGAATCATCTCTTCTAAGTAGTAAAACTGGAGTGGCAACATTTAGTTTATTGTCAGCTAGTGGAACTGGTTACAAATATTTTGTTTGCTTAAGAAGGTGGCCTGATTAACTGGTAGACATACTTAAAAAGAAAGATTATTTGTAATAGAATACTTGTAAAAACAGTGCAGAGGAAATGCCATTTTTTGCCTCTGTGCCAGTAAAAAGATAAGAATCCCTTTCTCTTGACAACCAAAAACAAAGTACACTTTCCTCCCTATGATCTATTAAAAGCAAAAGTGATAAACAAATCTAAAAAGCATGTTTCTGCAGATGGTGTTGACAGATTAATGAATTAAGATTACTTTGAATAGTGCCTGTTTATAGCCTGGAAACAACAAGCTACAAGTAATTTAGTTGTATGTAGCTACTTTTTTTCTTGGGTAATGAGAACATACCAGTACAGCAGTACAGTAATACCTCGGATAACGTTAAGACTTGGTTCCACAAGTCTTAGCGTTATCCGATTTTTAGCCTTATCCGATGCATGCACCAGATAATGTTAAAATCCTATTCAGATGGATCAGATAACGTTAACTCCATAGAGATAAGCAACAGAGGCTTCAAGGGAAAGTCAAGGAAACATGCTGGAAACTTAAAGAACTTTAAGAAATAATTGTCTAAAAGGTAAATATATTACAAAAACATGGCAGACCACTGTGACTGTAGGGGAACAAAGCCATACAGCATTTTTAAATTTTTGAAAATCTTATAAAGTGCTGTTTTAAAAGATCTGAACAGAAGTTAGGAAAATGTTTTCCTTTAGAATCAGGCCCCCTACCATGGCTTGCTTTGGGGCTTAGCTGAGGTCCATTGCTGTAATAAAGGAAGTTCCCTCAGGGCTTTGCAGGGTGTGAAAAGCTTAATTGCTTTGTAGATGAAAGGTTTCAGTCTCTGCTTGTTTTCCATTGACAATGCATGAGGCTTTCGGAGCTACGATCTTGGTTTCAGACTGTTTAGAATTTAAAGGGGAAACTTCATAAAGGTAATTTGGTCAAATTGTCTCTTTGCAATTATTTTTCTGCAAAGTGTTATGGGTTACACTGGGGAAAGGGTCCTAAGACTCTCTTAAGGGAAACACCACCACCCCCATCACTATGTCCCGTAGCAAGCCAGACGGAGGCTTTCTGAACAGAAGCTAGGAAAACTTTTTCCTTTCAGAATCAGGCCACTTACCATGGCTTGCTTTGGAGCTTAGCTGAGGTCCATTGCTGTAATAAAGGAAGTTCCCTCAGGGCTTTGCAGGGTGAACGCTTAATTGCTTTGTAGGTGAAAGGTTTCAGTCTCTGCTTGTTTTCCATTGACAATGCATAAGGCTTGCGGAGGCTTTCTGAACAGAAGCTAGGAAAACCTTTTCCTTTCAGAATCAGCTCCCCACCCCACCATGGCTTGCTTAGTTGCTGTAATTGTTATTGAGAGTGTCCTCAACCTTGGGAGAAAGAGAACAGGACTAACCAGTTTGCCTTTCCCCCAAGCCATGCTTCAGGGAATTTGAGGCAAACACATTTGCATCAGATAACGTTAACAGAACAGATAATGTTAACGTTATCCGATGCAAATGTTTGCCTCAAATTCCCTAACGTTATCCGATTTTGGCCTTATTTGATGCAACGTTATCCGAGGTATCACTGTACCTCGGATAACGTTTGCATCAGATAAAGTATAACATTAAGTAATCTAGAAAAAATATTGCATCACATAACCAGCACAGGCTTTAGTGAACGTTATCCGATGCATCCCATAGGATTTTAATGTTATCCGATGCATGCATCGGATAACATTTAAAAATTGGATAACACTAAGACTTGTGGAACCAAGTTTGAGCGTTATCCAAAGGTTTTTGTTGTTGTTCAGTCGCACAGTCAATTCCCACCCTTTGCAACCCCATGGACCATTGCCCTCTAGGCACCCCTGTCCTCCACCATCCTCCTCAACCCACCCAGCTCTGTGCCCATTGCATTTACAATACCATCTAGCCATCTCATTTTTGGCCACCCCCTTCTTCTTTTGCCCTCCACTGTATCTAAATTCCATTCCTTTTGAATCATTAGCTAAAATGGAGATGGACTGTAGTGGCTCAGTGGTTAAGAAGCTTGCCTTGTTAGCTGGAAGGCTGGCAAGTCAGCAATTTGAGACCCAGGTACTGCATGATGGATTGAGCACCCATCTCTGTCCCAGCTCTTGGAGACATGAAAGGAGCCTCATTTGGGCATCCCCTGAGCAGAATTTCTCCAGCAAATATCCTTTCAACCCAGAATAATTCCTGACATGATATTTGTAATTTACTATGTGATATCTGTAATTGTTTTATGCTATGGAATGTGCTATGTATCTGTGACTGTTTCTTCTGTAAGCCACCCAGAGTCGCTGTGTGAGTGGGGCGGCATATAAGTCAAAATTAATAATAATAATAATAATAATAATAATAATAATAATAATAATAATAATAATAATAATAATAATAATAATAATAATAATAATAATAATAATAATAATAATAATAATAATTATTATTATTATTATTATTATTATTATTATTATTATTATTATTATTATTATTATTATTATTATTATCCTGCTGCTTAGTGTAGTAAATTGTGCTAAAATAGGCCCACTGAATCCGTGGGGATTTGGTGAGTCAGTTCCTTTGTATGTTGTGTTGATTCAACTGGTCCTACTCTAACTGTGATTTACTATCTAAGCAATGGAATGTCCATGTTTGATTGTTTATTTTTAAAAATGACAACATAGAACAAGAGTCTAAAAGTGAATAATTATAAAAATGTATATATATTTCTGGATAAGTAAATAAATTCAACTGCAACTAGTTTAATATTCTACAAGCCTCCATAATAAATAATAAGTTATTCATTATTTGAGCCAAACCAAAGCAATTATCTTGATGTACATCTTAAAATCAGATACTTCTACCTGTTTTTCTGTACTCATATAAATGCTAGAAAACATTATTAATATAGCTCATGTCTATATTAATATTAAACATACTTCCCCCTCATGCATTCCAAAAAGGTTGCCATTAATTAAGAGAACATCATTATCTTTTCTCATAACCTAATTAATTCAGTTAATTTTATCAGGATTGTAATCAATTTAAGAAAGGGAACTAATAATAATTCTATAGGGGTTTTTTGAGTAATGAGTAATTTTTCTAGTTGCTTTCAGAAATTACTTTTATGAGGGTAAAAGCATTTTAAATTACATTCTGCCATGATCATTTCATGTTTAAGCCCAAATCTCATTGCTTTTACCCAGGGGTGCCCAAACTTTTTGGGCCGAGGGCTGGTCACATGGTTGAGTGGGTCAGTCACATATTTCCTCCACCGGAAGCAGAAGTAAAATGCACCCATGTATGTGCCCAAACACTGCTGTAAATGCACCCATGGCTGTCGAAAACGTATTTATGACAACCATGGGTAATTTACAGCAGTGTTTTGCACATGCACGGGTGCATTTTACTTACACTTCCAGGAGTGGTGAGGGTGGCATGGGCCAGATCTGGCCCAAAGGCCATAGTTTGGCTGGGCACCCCTGGTTTAATCTTATGCCAGCATAACTCAGATTGGGCATTGTTAATTTAAACTCATTGAAAGTTTCCTATTCTTTCCCATCTTTTAGGTTCCAGGACTCCCTTGGAATCTAATTTGCTCTGGAGAAGCCTTTAGCATTAATGGGTTAAAGGAGGAGGAAGCCTTTAAAAATTAAAAACAAAAATGTCACTGAATCAGCACTGGCAACTTGGGGGTCACAATCTAGCAGTTTTGTTTTGTTACTATTAAAGGCTTCCCCTACCATAATTCCCAAAGGCTTCTATATGGCAAAAGAGAGCCCTAGGAAGTTTTAGAACCTGAAGGTAGGGATGTATTAAAGTAACTACCCAAATGTTTTCGGTGCCTGCTTCAATTGTTTTATCAGTCTTGAGTGGCAATGGATGTTTTGTTTCACCTTTCTTGTTTCAGTACTCAGAAAGAGCCTCCTCAAAGATTGTGGCATTTTTGTACCACAATTGGGTGTGCCCTGGTAGGGGCAACCTTGTGTTGCTCACTTATCTTTCTCACACTACGTCAGGTAAAAGGAACTGCAGAATGAACTCACCAAATGGTGCCTTCATTTTGGCATTTTCACATCTGGCCTAGACACAGAAGAGGCGGCGGAGGAGGAGGTACTAGATAGTGTTCCCTGTAAAAAAGGAGGAGGAGGAAAATGATCATCTGTCTGGTCAAAAGTAAAGAGTAACTAATGGTGTGACTACACAGCAGGAAAAGTGTGAAGTGATCCACTGTGATGTTGCACCCATGAAGTTGCATTTTCCTCTGTGAAATTGCTAGAGTGCATTTGTTAGCACCTTGTTAAGGTGGATCTAGTGCAGCCATCCAGATTTGCAGGGGGCACTGCTATCATAAAACTACCTTAATAAACGGAAAAGAAGGGTTGACTGCCAAATTCCTTCTCTCTGCTGATTTTGTCCTCGCTTGCTTCTTTTTAACCTGTTTGGACTCCATCTCTCCAGTGTAGCAGGCCTGGCATCAGACCTTTTAAAAATGACTTTGCGACAGAGGTATGTTTGGCTGAGAAGAATTGATATTCCAATAAGTGCCCCTTTGTTTCCTTTTGCTCTGCTCATTATGTTGGCTGAAGTGATTCAGCCAATGAACCAATGCAAATGCATTTGATTCTTTAAAAGTAGAAGCCCCATTGGCAAGGGGGAGACCTCTGGTCCAATCTGCATTAATCTGTATATCATGTAGTTGTGAAAATGATTAAGACTCAGACAGGGCCATAGCCAAGGTATGGCCAGCGCGGGCTTGGCCCACCCTGAATTAGCACTTTGCCCACCATGGCAAAGCATAGTTTCCCATAGGAATGCATTGAGAATAGGCTGTGTTGCCCATCCTGAAAAAATATTCGCTCACCTAAGTCTAGAATCCCGGCTATGGCCCTGGACTCAGACCATGAAAATCCCAGAACATTTCCTGTATTGTTTCTCAAAATTGTTGTGCTCCCTGAGTTCATTTTTAAAAAATGCCTCAAGTTCTGTGACAGCTAGAACCCAACACCTTTGCAAAGGCTTGATGACCTGTCTTGAACCTCATTAAAACACAAAATGCAAACAGTAATGAACTGATGCTGGTAATATTTTACTAACATAGCCTTCAAACTAATAATGTCTTTAGGGCAAGTGTTACTGTAGAATTCTATGTTTACAAATGGGATCATGGCTAAATAGCTTCCTTCTACAGTTGTACCTCGCTTAAAAAGCATAATGTGTTCCATAGGATTGCTCTTTAAGCGAGTTTGCTCTTTAAGCGAAACACCATTTTAAGTGACCAATTATGATTTCTGGTGTGGGGGGAGGATTGCGAACCCTGATTTATTTGTTAAGTGAGTTTTTGGTTGGTTTTATCTGTTAAGTGAGACAAACTTTCAGAGAATATTCTGCTCTTTAAGCGAGTTACTCTTTAAGTGAGGTGCTCTTTATGTGAGGTTTGACTGTATTGAGCTTTGCCCGACTGTACTGCATATAATATGCTTGTAAAAGCTGGGGTGTGTTAGATGTCATTGGGCCAGAATATCATGCCTCATTTTTGCTCAAGCTGACTTAGGCTGATTTGAATTGGAATTCAACAGCATCTAGAAGGCCAAACATTTCTTAGCCGTCCTATAGAGATCTCTTCATCTTTTTCACAACCATGTTCATTTTCTTGCTACTGGCGCAAAGAGGAGAAAAATGGATTGCATTGATAGAATCAGGACAAAGGGGATGCAATACTGTATAATACTGTCACCATCGGTGAGTAGGGCAGCAAATACATCAAACTATAATAATAATAATAATAATAATAATAATAATAATAATAATAATAATAATAATAATAATAATAATAATAATAATAATAATAATAATAATAATAATAATAATAATAATAATGCAGGAAAAGATGAGTTTTGACAGGAGAACCTGCAAACAGAATTTCCAGTTCCCCAATATTATAAAGGATTCTCCATGAGAAACTGCATTCTCATTAACAAAATGTCACCAGTTCTGTACAGCTTACATTTTGCTATTGCCACTGGGGCACCTTCCAGCAAGCCGTAGGAGATTATAATTGATAAAACAGAAATCTTCTGATTGTACAATATGACTGTGTAGTTGCTGAATTACTGTGGCACCTGGAAAAATAAAGCCATTGTGGGGAAATAAACATGCCACACCTAGTTCTCTCCTGTAGAATGTAATATGAAGAATCTATAATGCTATGGAAAGGAATCTTCTGTGCAAAGTTCTTATATTTGTGCAGAAAATCTTGCAGTTCCCCCCAGAAAGTCTAGTATGCTGCACAATGTAAAATGCTTCTTAATGCAAAATATGAAATGTTCATACAAAAAAACCTCGCAATTGTAAATATTGCTGGTGGGAAAAGGTGTAGTCTTTTTTGCTCTCTTGTGGGAGTAAAAAATCTTACATTGATAGCCATTTCATGGCATACTTTTATGTATTCTGGTTGAAAGCTTCTGAAACTATTTGTTACATCATTAGGAAGGTATTTTTCCTTTCCATTTTTAAAACGAGTGGTTCAAGTTTTCGTGTTTGGGAGAAAAAGATTCACAAAATATTTCTGAATACATAACAGCATGTTGTCCAACTGTATTTTGACAGCTGCCTGGTTTGCTAAAACAACATCCAAGTTGTATAAATTAGGTGATACTTTCTCCTTTAAATTCCTAATGTACTCCTCACACAGATAAACAAACAGTCCACCTAAATTGTGAGGAAATTATCCCACATTTTTAATCTCCAGTGTGAATATATATGGTAGTGGGTCAGGTTACTTGAGAGACCGCATCTCCCCAAAGGTATCTGTCCATCCCACCAGAGCAGACCGGAGAGGTGCCTTAGTGGTTCCATCAGCCAGAGAGGCTCGACTCTCTGGCACAAGAAAGAGGGCCTTCTCCCTTTTCGCTCCGATTCTATGGAACCACCTGCCTCTGGAGCTGTGCCTTCAGATGGGGTTATTGGCTTTTAGAAAGGGCCTGAAAACCTGGCTGGCAGGAATGGTGTGGGGTAATGAGGGTTTACTGACACACACCCCTCCGCTGGCTTATTTAGCATCCTGTATCTCCTCCCCCCCCAATTCCTACCCTCATTCCTATATTTGGTGGGTTAGTGTAGGGAATGAGAAGTTTTTAAAGGGGTTTTAATTTTACTTTGTTCTTTTTGTGTTTTTAAAGGTTTATTTTATGTCTGTTGTGCTCCGCCCTGAGTCGCTTGTGCGAGAAGGGCGGAATATAAATTTGACAAAATAAATAAATAATAAATAAATATGCCACAATTACATACCAATATAGCAAGGGTTCCTAACCTAAGGCCCGTGGACCAGATCTGGCCTGTGGCACCATTTCATGTGGCCTCCACCCTTCCAAGGACATTTGAGAAACAAAATGGCTTTCCATTTGAAGATGTTGGGACAAAAGAAAAAATTATTAAAAATAAAAAATAAAATAAAAATAAGCGCACATACACACGCCTCAACCCACCCACCCACCCACAACACAAACCCGTAAATAAAATAAATAAATAAATAAGTAAAAATACATTAAAATACACCCACCCAAACCCCCTACCCACCCACCCCAAACACAAATCAACCAGTGTTTAAACCAGAGCTTAAAGCTTATTCTGGCTAACACTAGGTCAGATGGAAGGAACTACAGAATGAACTCACCACAAGATGGCTTCATTTTGGCACTTTTCAACAGTTATAGAAGTTAGGTACTAAGTCTTTGCCTAACCAGTTCTCTAGGATAATATGCCTTAATGTAAATGTAAAACAGCTGTACTTCCTTCAGGGTTCTCCAATTGGAACAGCAATTGGAACAGCACAGGTGTAGCTTATTGATGAGGTAACTCCAAGACTTTGCTTAAAAACCCCAAGCCAGGCTGCCAGGCCTTTTTAGGAATTGTGGTAGTACATCAATATAGGTAAAGGTATTAAATACACATTAAAATACACACAGACACACCACATCGAAAGGTGAGTCACTTACCCTGGGGAGCAGGCTATAGGGAGCTTCAGGCTAGCAGCTTCTCTTCCTCCTCCCCGCTTGGGAGGACAGCAACAAGGCCGTGCATACACGCCAAGCACTGTAGGCATGCATGCATACCAAGTGCTTGGTGCGCATGCGCAGTGGGGGAACCAGGGAAAAGGTAAGCCCCGAAGGTGGTTCCCCCAAAAAGCTGCTACCAGTTCTCTGGGACACTGGGAAAAGTTACTACCGGTTCTGGTGAACTAGTGAGAACCTGTTACATCCCATCACTGCAGACATGTGTATCTGGGAATTGTCTTCAGGTTGAAAGGATGCATTTGCCATCTGTTTACTTAAGGAATTAGCTGTCTGGCTGATGCTCAAGAAAGCAGCATGTTGTTGACCTTTTGACCATTTTTACCACCTTTGATCCATTCTTCCCTTCTGGAGTAAAGTTGTGAACTAATTACTGCCTTCCATCTTGGGAAATCTATGATCCATGGGGCCATTTGAGCATGCTTCTAATACCAGATATGAAGAATATACATTTTTTGCCTTCGCTTCCCTCTGCTGGTACACTTGTAGAAAATATGACAAATTTTCAGAAAGGGTGGATTTGATACATAGCAAGGAATGCCTACAATTCCCTGCTTTATTTACTAAATGGAAAGCATGAATTAGGGCCATGCAATTCATATGGCTGGAATGATTTGCATCAACCTAAGACACATCTAGGGACTGGGATGGCTTAAGATGCTGAACTTGATGACTGGAAGGTCAGCAGGTTAGCAGTTTGAGACCCAAATCCTGCATGATGGAGTGAGCTCCCATTTCTGTCCCAGCTCCTGCCAAGCTAGCAACTCGAAAGCAAGAAATTGTAAGAAGATAAATAGGTTCCACTTCGGTGGGAAGGTAAACAGTGTTCCGTGTACTCTAGTGTTTAGTCATGCCTGCCGCATGTCCACAGAAACGTTTGCAGTTGCAGACAGCGCTGGCTCTTTGGCTATAAACAGAGATGAGCACTGAACCCTAGAGTCAGATACAACTGGCTTTTGAGCAAGGGTGACTTTTACCTTTATCTAAGATAATCTGGATCGAAGTGGGTCATTCTGATTCTGTTCCAGAACAAAGTGTCACTGTCAAAAGCAGTTAAGAGGAGAGGCAGCAAAACTGACAAGAATAAGCTCTTATGGAATCTAGTCTAGTTCTGCGGCTGGTCTAGAAGATGTTCTTGATTAGATTTACTTAGTTGCCTACTGCTCTCCACTGCACCACCTTTCAGCCTGTCTGGCTACCTCTGGCAACCACTGCACCAAGCTACTTCTCAGTGAAATACTTCAATCCTGACCATTGTGTTTGATCTTTGCTGGACTATTCAGTGCAGAAGTACTTAGCTGGAACCTTAGCAATGCCTTGAAAAGGACCTATTGAGTTAGTTGCTTGATGGTCTGCTCTGCCATTTAGCCCCTCTGGCCACTGTTTCCAAATACTAGTGTTTCTTTCCTTTCAGTTCAATACTTAACCCAGGCCAACTTTGCCCTTTTAACTAGCCCTCCTTTGGCACAGTTCTTCAGCAGGAAAATATGGCAATTCCATTACTTCCAACAGTAGGTAAAGGAGGCTTGAAAGCCAGTCGTATCCAACTCTAGGGGGCGGTGTTTATCTCAGTATACAGCAAAAGAGCCAGCGCTATCTCATCCTCAGGGTGAGTTGTTGAAATCTTGTCATGGGGCAGGCATGACTAGAAACTGAAGTGTGTGGAATGATGATACCTTTTTCACCAAAGCGGTACCTATTTTTCTACTTGCAATTTCTTGCTTTTGAACTGCTCAGTTGGCAGGAACTGGGACAGAGATGTGAGCTTACTCAGTCATGCAGCACTCAGATCTCGAACTGCTGACCTGCTGACCTTCCAGTCATCAAGTTCAGCATCTTAACCACTAAGCCACCACAGTCCCTACCTCCAACACTGGGGGACAGTAAAAGGATAAAATCATCACCATGAATTGGCAAGACCGAACTACATGCTTTTAAGGACAACATTTTGTTTATTGAGAATAGCAAACTTTAAAGGTGGCTGGCATTGGAAACCTCTGAAAGTAGTTTTCCAAATGCATTAATTTTAACATATTTAGGTTCTATGGTGTCTTCAGATTTCATGCACATCTATTTGCTTTTCCAGTAAATGTTGATGAGACCACATTCTGGATCTGTACTAATGCAGACTGAATTGGATTCAGAGCCAAACTGCCAGATTAGAAGCTTAGGAAGAGCTTTTATTTCTGCTTCTCCTACTTCTGAAAGCTATGCCAGATATGTCAGGACAGTCAATTCTTTTTCTCTCTCCACATTTGTTTACATCTGAAACATAAGAGGGAGGAAGGAATGAAAAAGAGTTCTGCGGGATTTAAGAGCCTCAGTATATGACATCTTTTTCTACCTCTAGAGACTCATTCTGAGAAGAACACTTCGTACCTCAAGAAAGTACACATTTGGGAGGCTTAAAGGAAGTTTCAGAAAAATAAAGTGAACATGAAACAAGGCACATATTCTAAAACCAACAAGGAGTTTTAGCGGCAGATTAAAGATTCACAAATTTTGCCCAGCATACAGACTTCCAAAGACTGCAGCTCATTGTTTCAGATATAAATTTTTCCATTTCATAATGTGAATGCACGCTTATATATACACAAATACACATTGGTCAATGGGAAAGTGTTAAGTAGATACTGTATGTGTAAATGAATGCACTTTTAGGGGAACATGCATTAAAATATGTACAAGTTTCCATGCAAAAGATTACATAAAGTCTTGCAACCTGCTATAAAACAAAGATGGGGGAAATGCAGTTTGGACTTGGAAAAATGTAGTAAAATGGCAACTGAGATATTTTTATATCCCTAGAAGTTCTACTCTTTTTGCAACTCTCTTCCTGTGTTCCATTCTTTTAATCAACAAGTTTGGATTAATCTGGGTTGCTTGCTTTGTAGGTCTGCACAGAATGCTGATGCATATTGGGGATGGAGTTATTCTTAACCCGTAACAGCCTGTTTTTCCCCAAAGTCTCCCTAGTTCTCACTTTTCTTTCCTCTCTTAACTACCAGCCATGTTGGCAATTCTCCACATGTTGACTTTGCCCTTCTCCATAGAGATATTATGATTTCTGAAAATGGCATGCTGCAAAAAACATACTTATTACTGTATGTTTTTGGCACTAGATAGTATTTCCCTAATTTTATATAAAACACAAACTGATCAAAACTGTTTTTTTTTTTTGTCACAATATTTGAAGTTGGCTGGTTGGTTGGTTGGCTGGTTGTTTGTTTGAATGAATGAATTATGAGCTTCTTTTTAAAAAAAATTATTAAAGTTTTTTAACAGAAAAGAAATTAAAAAAGAAAAAAAGAAAAAATTACAAAATGACAAGAATTACTATACAAAAAGAAGAAATAACAATTGTAACAAAACACAACAAGAAAACAACAACAACAAATTATTTCAATTATTTTCAATACATTCTATCTCTTAACCATTCTACTTATATGTACAGTAATACCCCGGATAACGATTGCATTGGATAACGCTAGAATCGGATAACGATGCATCGGATAACGATTCTTTTAGCGTTGTCCGATGCAATGGTCTGCGGGTGTGGGGTGGTTTGGGTAGAACTACCCAATCCACCCCCCACCCGCATCAGTCTCTGCCACTGCAGTAGGGTTCAGGGGAAAGCACCCACCTTTCCCCGACATACTACAGTCGCAAAGCCTCCTTGTCTCTTTATTTCCCTCCCTGTATTTAAACTACAGGGAAGGGGGAAAGAGAGAGAGGTGATTGGAGAGAACCAATCACATCTCTCTTTCCCCCTCCCTGTAGTTTACATACAGGGAGGGAAAGAAAGACGGAAGCACTTCTCTCTCTCCCTGTAGTTTAAATACAGGGAGGAAAAAAAACGCGTTGTGTCTTTTTCGCATCCGCGTCTTTTTTCCTCCCTGTATTTAAACTACAGGGAGAGAGAGAAGTGCTTCCGTCTTTCTCTCCCTCCCTTTCCCTCCCTGTATTTAAACTACAGGGAGGGGAAAAGAGAGATGTGATTGGTTCTCTAGAGAACCAATCACTTCTCTCTCTTTCCCCCTTCCCTATAGTTTAAATACAGGGAGGGAAATAAAGAGACAAGGAGGCTTTGCGACTGCAGTATGTCGGGGAAAGGCGGGTGCTTTTCCCCAACCCTACTGCAGTGGCAGAGACCGCTGCTCATGGGGATGGCTTTAAAGGCAGGAAGGTCTCTTTCTTCCCCTGCCTGCCTTTAAAGCGGTTTGTCCCTGAAGTCAGGGCTTTTTTTTTAGCATTGTTTGATGCATGCATCGGACAACGCTAAAAATTGGATGACATCATGACTTGTGGAACCAAGTCATAATGTTATCCGGTGTATTACTGTATATGTAAAATATACTTTTACACTTTGTTTCAACTTTATTACAACTTTTTATAACACAATACATGTACCACCCAAGTGCACTAAGGTCCTTGAGTCTGCCAGCTGTCCTTTTAACAACTCAATTGTTCTGCCAAAAACCCATTGCATCTGGTGCAGGTTTGTCTCCTTTATTTTCCCTCAGTGTATACTGCAAAAAAGGTTTCCAAATGTCCCAAAATCTATTTTGTTTTAATATCCCCCTTTTTATGTTTAAATCCCATGTAAGTTTTTCATTAAGTGCCATATCCCAAACATCGATATACCATTTGCTCAGTTCTAAATTCAAAGCACCTTTCCAATTTCTGACCACCTGTTGTCTTGCCAAAGTTAAGAAAATAGCTAATAAGTCCTTTGTATTTTCCTCTAAATTCAATTCCTCTAAGTCTGTCAGTAAAACAATTTTTTCATTCAACTTTAAATTAAAATTTAAAATTTTAGCTATTTCTTGTTAAAAATTTTGCCAAAAATTGGAGATAATTTTACAATCCCACCACATATGTTTATATGTCCCAATTTCCTGCTGACATCTCCAACATCTCTATGAATTACTTCTACTGTATCTATTTGATTTAGTCGAACTGGCATCACATACCACCGCCACAAAATTTTGTAATTATGTTCTTTAACTTTTGTGGAAAGGTTTTGCATAATCCTGTTTTCCCACTTTTTCTTCCAGTTTTTCTCAGAAATGTTTATATTTAAATCTGTTTCCCACATTCTTTTGAGAACATTCTGAGGTTCTTCAGTACAATTTATCATTTTGTATAACTTACTTACTACCCCTTTTATCCCCATTAAGCCTTTTCTTATCTTATATAACATTTCTTCAAAGTCTATCAACTGTCTTGTAGTTTGTAGTTTCTCTTTATATTATTTATTCCACCTATCCAGCGTTAGTATCTGAAGCCAGTTCAACCTTAATTCCTTATAAATTTCTGGTATTTTCATTCTCCATCAAACTCAACCAATCTTTTAATAAAACTATATCATATTTATGCATTATATTTTTTAGTAACTCCGAATTTTTAATCTGGAATGTCTTTAAATCTTGCAACTCTATTATTGGAGAGATATTTGGTGCCAATTTTTCTTTTAGTTTTATCCATACACTTATCATAGCTTTTAGGACATTATTTTTTTTAATGTAAAAGTGTATTTTCCAAAAAATCTCCACTTATACACACATTACGGTCTTTCATTTCTGTATCTTTCCATATAAGATCCTTTATCGTCAGTAATTTTACCAAACCTTTAATTTGAAACGCCCTGTAATAAGATTTAATGTTGGGTAACCCCAAACCGCCCTCTTTCTGTGACTTATACCATAAACTTTTAGGTATTCTTGCTCTTTTCCCTCCATTATAATAATTATTCAATAAATTTTGAAAGATTCCTAATTCTTTTTCTGTTTGCTTAATTGGGAGGACCTCGAATAAAAAAATAATCTTGGGTAGTAGACTCATCTTACAAATAGCAATCCTTCCAAACCAAGAGGTCTTCAACTTCTGATATCAAACAATTTTGTTCTTAATTTCCTCTTTCACGTTATCATAATTTAATTTCTTCAAATCCTCTACATTATCTGCAATATTAACTCCTAAGTATTTTATACTTTTCCTAATTTGAATTTCAAAATTTTCCTTAATTTTCCCTATCTCTTCCTTATTTAATTTACTGAAAATTGCTTCCAATTTCCCCCAATTTATTTTCAGGCCTGTTATCTCTTCAAATTTTTGCAGGTGATTTTGAATCTTAAGCTTAGAGTGATTTCTCTAGAATTCTTTTCAGAGTTTTCCCTAAAACGTTAAGCCAAATCCTATTGATTACTGTTTCAGGGATGCTTCACTTCTTAGGGAGTTGGACAGCAGTACAAATATTCATGGACTTCCTTTCATATAAACTCATGTTTCCCTGAAATCTAGCAAGTGTAGTGGCAGAAGCTATAGAATAAACAGTGTGGGTGTATGAGTAGTGATGCACAAACAGTTATGGCAACAGTTACAGCAACCCAGGGAATGAATGGATGTTGAAATTTTAATTAAACACTGCATTTTGGGCTAGGGCAAGCAATTCAGGAGAGAGAAACACAAGTGTCTCCGTTTGTCTTTAAACTCTTTCATTAAGCACCCTGGAAACAGGGAAATGGTTCTTAACAAGGAATCATTTAACTCCTTAATAACGATTCCTTAATAAGGAATCACTCAACTAGGTAACCTCTAGCTATTAAAATAAACATTCTCCGTTAGAGCAGCCTGATCGCCCCCTTCTCTTCATCTATCTGTCTCTTCTTTGAAAGGAAAGATCAGATTGCTCCAATTGGGTGTATTTGGGTTTTGTAGCACATTCCAGATAAGATAGTATTGATGGGAAAACCTCTATGCAGCCAAGGTTTACTGAGAAAATCTAAGCCAAGTTGGAATAAATCATGAGCCGCTGGGCTGTGCAGTTTATCTCTGTGCTTCTGGAGAGCTATATTACTATTAACTATTTCCTACCATACAACTGGACTGAAACCCAGCACAAATGTCTTCTCAAACTGAAGGGTGCTCCCTCCACAACACAAGGTGAGATGTCTGTGTGGCTATATCCATAATTGTTCCTGAGGTCTTTGTTATGTGTATTTTATTATTATATTCTTATTTACACATGATGTGAATGCTGTCTGCTCCTGTGAGTAGTACTTTAGCACTAAATTAAGACAGTGTTCAAACAAAGAAACAAATGATTTGCAGTTTAAAAGGATCAGGCAACATGTGATGGACAAGATTTTTTCCCAGATGTTCCTGTCTTAGGAATCTGTTGAGTTTCCATCAGTTTCCAAGAAGATGCACAAATCTAAGGGTGGTAGTGCTAAGTATCATTTTATTATGTGTGGCTGCTTTAATATCCAGGCACCCATTTCCTCCTGCTCTTAAATGGTGCCAGGACACATTGGCAGAATACAATGATATTTCAGTATGGCACACATAATACTTATTTATAAATTAGGGCAGGAAACCCACATTATTCACTGTCCACTCTCATTTGCAAAACTATTTTGCAGGTATTACCCAAGGATCTGCCCCCAGTTTTGGATTTTAGCACTGATATTTCAAGGAATCAGAAGCTGCTGAGCTGGTGCCCTAGTCCACCTTGAAAACCACCAATAGTGAGAGTAGCCATTCTGGGCCTACAATAAGAGAATCAGAGAATAATTGAGTTGGAAGGGGCATTTTAGACCATTGAGTCCAACCCTCTGGTCAATGCAGGAATCCAAATCAAAGAAGACCTGGCAGAAGGTTGTCCAACTCTCTCTTGAACACTTCCACTGTTGGAGCACTCACCACCTCTCAAGGCAGTTGATTCCACTGTTGTATTGGTTTAACTGTTAAGAAGTCCCCCCCGCCCCCAATATTCTGCCTATACCTGGCTTCTTTTAGTTAGGACCTGTTATTACCATTCCTGCACTTTAGGATGATTAAGAACAGATCCATCCCCTTCTATTTATGGTTACCTCTCTCAGCCTCCTTTATACAAGGCTAAACATGCCTGGTTCTTTCAGTCTTCTTTCACAGGGCTTGGTTTCCAGTCCATTGATTACTCTTGTTTCTTTTCCCCAAACTTGTCCCAGTTTGTTAGCATCCTTCTTAAAGTGTAGTACCTAATTGGACACAGTACTCTAGATGTGGTCTAACTACTGCTGAATAGAGCGGGGCTAGTAGTATCTCACAGGTACTGGAAGCTGTTTTGGAAAAGCCAGAGGTACCATCTAGCTTAGTCCTTTAAAGGACAAAGCACCATGTTGCCAGTTTCCTAGCTTACATGTGACTTCTCAGTCAGCAGGTAGGTCTGTGGCACCCCCTAAAGGTTGGCTGCAGCAGCATTGGACAGTGGAATCAATTTACAATCGAGTAGGATTAACAGTGACTCAACACCAATTGTCCCCTAGTTAACTAACTTGATAACCCTGAGGACTAAAGGCCTTGGGTGGTGAATTCCACAGGAAACGGTGATGATCACCAAATGGATTAAATCCCACTTGAATCCATCTTGATGGAGAGCAACAGCTTCATCATCAATACTGGCCTTGTTGTGAAGGACTTTGTGTGCCAAAAGGGCTCAGGACCAGAAAGTGACTTGTGGAACTGGATCAGTAGTACTAATGTTATGCTGCAATGCAGAAGGCAAATAAATGGATGATGACTACTGCATTATATTTTTCTCAGGAAAATCTTCATGGCTGATCACCATGATGATAGCTAATAATCAGAATTGGATACAGCACTTGAAGAAGAAGAGGGCAAGATTCCTGTACATTTAAATATCACATGGAGGAGGAAATTTCAGTAGGAAGTCCTGCTGCATTTAAACCTTGGAAACTTGCATAGGCTGGACTTTAGAAAGCTGTCTTATACCAACACCAACCACTGATCCATCCAGCTCACTAATAGGGACAGTGAAATGCTGATCAAACCTGACGAGAGCACTTGTTATTACAATCAATTTCAACTCTTCCTGACATTGCAACACAACCCACACCACTGCAATTCAGCTTTTCAATATACTCATACTCTAACCTGCTGCCTGAGGTGTGATGGCGGAGGATATAAAATTTAAAGGTAAGCATCCTACATGAAATCACATGCATTTGCTGGGTTTCTGATTTACTATGATACAAGCAAGAAATGACCCATTGCCACTCATGGGGTTAGCATAGGACAGCTGAAGAGGATACTGGCTGAGCTTCTTTAAAAAGTAACTTTTCCAAGTACTTGTAATATTCTTTACACTGAATGAGGAGACAGTGCCATTCAGGCTCACAGCTTTTGTAGGCCAACCATGACTGAACTACAAATTAGTGCTCACAATCATCCAAAACTGGTGTCTCTTTTTTTACAGAACCTCATTACTATATATTCTTTTACAGCAGGAAAAAAAGTTATTAACTTCCCAACATTAAAAAAAAAGTTTAAATGTCATTAAAAAGTTTCAGTTCCATCATAATTCTCCTTAATGGCAGAAATTTCAGGCCTGCACCCTCAATCCTGAAATTGCATTTTCAAATAACCCTGTGCTTTAAGTCTCAAATTACCTAATTACCATATTTATTGGCAGATTCTGTTTTCTAATCCCTGATGACTTTGTCAGATATATTTATGTCTTCTTGTTTTTACTGCTCTATAAGGAAGACATGCAAAACTCAAGAAGGGATTTGGGATTTGGAAAGGGCATGTAGGATCCCAGGTTGGAAAATATAGTTGGTCGCAAACAGTATTACAAACTGACAATGCTTTGTAAACCTTTGTGCAAAATAATTCCCATATAAGTGTGTGAACAGGTGTTGGATTTTTTAAAAAAAGGTATGGTTAACAACAAACTTTATTTTTTTTAAAATTACTTACTGGATCCATCTGCTCTTAAATTTAACCTAAACTGCTTGTCTTAAATAAACTTAAACTGTCCTCAAAGAACAAAAATCTGAAAGCAAAACTAGAGTTAAAAGCAAGAATTGCACTATATTTGTAAAAGCCATATTTTTAAAGAAGCCCACTAGAAGGGGGCGGGGCGGGAAGCATAATTGCTTTTATTGTTCACCTTGGAAATAATGGTACCATGTGTGTTTCAGTAGGGAGCTTAGTTCCAGATTGTATGTACTACAACTAAAAAGATTCTGTTTTAAGACCCCATCTGCTGCATACCAGGGAACAAAGCATATTAAAGGTAAACTGCTTGAAAGCCAGTTGTGTCTAACTGCAGTGCTCGTCTCTGTTTACACTAAAAAGCCAGCACTGTCTGTTTCTGTCAGCCTGTGGTTATGTGTCATGTGCTGGAGCATGCAGAACTCTGTTACCTTTCTTGCTGAAGTGGTAACCTATTTATCTGCTTGCAATTTCTTGCTTTCAAACTATTAGGTTGACAAGAACTGGGACAAACAATGGATGGTCACTCCATCATGCAGCACTCGGGCCTTGAACTGCAGGTCTGCAGACCATCTAGTCATCACGCTCAGCATCTAGGCCACTAAGACACCATGGTGAACAAAACATAGAGCCCTAGAAATGGAATGGATATCTTAAGCAGGTTTGTTTGGAAGTAGGCTAACCAGATCTCAGGACATGAGTTCAAGTCCAAGAGGATCACTAAACTTCTCCCAATGGGGAAACAAATATCAAGGAAAGTAGCACTGGAGGAGGAGGGAAATGGAAATGTTTGTGTGTGAAGGGGATTTTTAAAGTCTGGTATGATTCCTCACCCTTTCTCAGCTGGTACCATGGTTCACAGACTCAGCATGAAGGTGTTTTGTATGTATGTTGCATTCACACAATACAGTATTGTCATGGCAAAATGTCAAGGGCAAGAGGATGGAATGCTGATGGGTACATGTGCAAGGGGTCCATTGTGCCATTTGGAGTAAGTCAGAAAGTGGAGCACCAGCATGGTAGCCCACTAGCGTCTTGGCTGCAGTACAGGGCATAGGGTTTAAAAATAATCAAAATGGGAGTCAATAGTTAACTTTCTGCAAATCCAAGACCAGCACCAGAAGGCTTGGAAAAGCTCTCCTTGTGCCATGCCTGCTATAGTCAGGGCTGTTGACTGTGGGCCCTAGCAGGAACCTTGGCAGCTGCTTGGAACTCCCTGGAGCAGGATTTCTCAACCTGGTCACCCCAGATGTTCTTGTATTTCAATCCCCAGAAGGCCTGATCAGCAGGTGTGCTAACTTGGACTTCTGGTAATTGAAATCCAAGAACAGCTGGAGCACCAATGTTGAGAAACCCCGGTCTAAGTCATAAAAGCCTACCCGAAGAGATGGGTCTTCAGCTGTTGGCAGAAGAAGAAAATGGAGGAGCCCAAGTTAAGGTCTTGATGGAAAGCATTCAACAGACTGAGAGCTGCCACAGAGAAGGACCTCTCTTGTATCTCCAAAAAACAAACTTCCAATAGCAATGGGATGGAGAGAAGGGCCTTCTTTGAGGATCTTAAGGGCCAGGAAGACTCACAGGGAGGCTGCAGTGGCTCAGTGGTTAAGAAGCTCACCTTGTTAGCTGGAAGGCTACCAAGTTAGCAGTTCAAGACCTGGGTACTGCATAACGGATTGAGCACCTATCTCTGTCCCAGCTCTTGGGGACATGAAAGGAGCCTCATTCAGGCATCCCCGGAGTGGAGTTTTTCCAGAAAAAATCCTTTCAACCTAGTGTAATTTCTGACATTATTATTACTAGATAAGTTTGGAATTCCCCTCTCCGAAAAGATTGAGGTGTTTTGTGTACCCTCCAACTCAGTTTCTATCCCAGGTCTGAGGTCAGGACTTCTGGGAATTGAAGTTCAAAAACATGTGGGAGCCCAAGGTTAAGAACTCATTTGGCAATTTTGAATTCTCTACTGTGGTTGCCTCACATGCAGTGTGTTTCAGTTACCTAACCTTGATTGGGCGATTCTTGCAGCTTCTTGTTCTTGCACACAAACTTAAAGGGGTTGGGAGATTTTTCTGAGTAATTTTATTCCTGATAAAACTTATAGGAAATTTCATGGAATTTCTGGAAAATTCGGGTACCCCTGCATTTTGCAAGAAATGCAAAATTGCTTCCTAGTTTACAATTCTGCCTAGGATGGCATCTTTCCTGTGCATGACTCAGTGAGAAAGGGCTTGAAACTGCACAGAACTTGGCAGTCTCTGGCTCAGAATAACAGGCAAGAAGCAAAAGCAACACAAGAAATGGGAAAACAAGATTGTGTGGTAAGTTGAGAACTCTTACTGAGGCAGGGGCATCTCTGTGGTGAGTCTCAGCAAAGTGAGAATATCATTGAGAATGAAACATTTTAGAGTGTTCTTCACATCCTGACCTAGAAGTGTCTAGAGTAGTGGCTCCCAACCTTTTTTTGACCATGCCCTGCCTAAGCATCTCTAAAATCCTGATAGCCCCCTCTCCTGCAAGAAATAATTCTTACTATAGTACTGTATTAAAAAAGTGAACTATTCAAGTGGAGGAAGCCTAAAGCCCATTCAAGGTTAATAACTCATGCTTGAATTGCACACACACACACCTTAAAAATTAAATTGTCCCCCTGTAGGGCATGTGCCCCATGTTGGGAACCATGGGTCTAGACCATAGATGATTTAAAGCATGCTCCCCACCCCTTTCCAGGAACGAAGTGCTCTTTCTGTTTTTCTTAGGAAAAATGTACTCCAAGCCATCACCAACCTCATCATGACCACCTCAGGAACATCACAGAACTCTCCCTGCCTGCTGGAGAGGGGGAATGAGGGCCAACTGTGTGGACCAGCTAGCTCAGCCATAAAGACTTTGCTGCTACTGCTATTGTTGCCTTCATGACCACCTCAGGAACATCACAGAACTCTCTCTGCCTGCTAGAGAGGGGGAATGAGGGCCAGCTGTGTGGACCAGCTAGCTCAGCCATAAAGACCTTGCTGCTACTGCTATTGCTGCCTTCATGACCACCTCAGGAACATCACAGAACTCTCCCTGCCTGCTGGAGAGGGGGAATGAGGGCCAACTGTGTGGACCAGCTAGCTCAGCCATAAAGACCTTGCTGCTACTACTATTGCTGCCTTCATGACCACCTCAGGAACATCACAGAACTCTCCCTGCCTGCTGGAGAGGGGGAATGAGGGCCAACTGTGTGGACCAGCTAACTCAGCCATAAAGACCTTGCTGTCTCTCTTGACTGTATTGTATTTTTACATTGTATTTTATTGTATTGTTTTTTTCTTTTATGTAAAATTTATTGATTGTGTTATCTGTGCTGCATCTGTTGTTATATTTTTATATTATGCTGTATTTATATTTGAGATTGTGATACTGTATATGTTTATGTTATGTGAGCCCCTCTGAGTCGCCTCAGTGAGGTGAGTAGAGGGGCATATAAATCTAATTTAATAATAATAATAATAATAATCTGCATATCCATGAGCAAGATAGACCCAGGAATACTATAAAGATGCTAATCCATTTTTTCTAAAGCTAGAATGGGTAACCATGTCCTGCAGCAGTTCCTATGCTGCACAATGCTGACCATCATTCTAAGCCAAAAAAATCAGGAGAATCACATTTGCCCAACTCTGTCTTAGATGGCAGCAATTCTGATTGATGGCACATCCTGTTTGCAGCCAAGTGAATTTACAACAGTCCCAAGCCAGTGGTGTTTGACAGGCAACTACCCATCCTGCTCCAATGGAGGACAAGCCATATGCACGATCAGGAACACAGCAAAGTCAAAGGCAAGTCCTACCACTCAATATGTCAGTTCTGAGCAGTTCCACAACCAAGGTCAGCCGAAACTAGTAATGCAAAGTTTGATTGACCATGACCAACAACTATATGACATAATTCATCTGCTGTTCTGAGCAGCTGAAGTTGGTTAGAACAGGAGTTGAATTGTGTATTATAGTTGTTCAGAAGTGGAATTTTTAACTGGTTTCTACTATGAGATACAGTATTGAAGACTCAGGTGTATATTATTCCTCAGTAAGTCTATTTGTAAGGTAGTTGTTGCTCACAAGGAGACCTTCTTTGGAACTGGTCTCAAGATGAGTCCATCCCTTCATCCTTCCTTGCTGTTGTAGATGGGAAGGAGTCCAGCATCTTCTGCTCAACAGCAGCAACAGCAACAACAGCAGCAACTTCTGTGTTGCCACTTCTGCCATTCCATATCCAAATCCGAATATTAGCAATCTTCATGGTAATCAGCCATGAAAAACATCCTGAGAATATAATACACTGGTCTTTCAATGCCTTCCGTATCACAGCATGACCCCCATACCACTGATCCAGTTCTGCGAATCACTTTCTGGTCCTGAGCCCTTTTGGCACACAAAGTCCTCCCCAGCCCCATGCAAGGATTGATGAAGCTGCTGCCCTCCATCAAGATAGATTCAAGTGGGATTCAGTCCATTTGGGGACCATCAGCCTTCCCTGTGGACTTTGGCACCCAAGGCCATTAGTCCTCAGGGTGGTCAGGTTAGTTAACCGCTGCCTGGCACTTGGCATTGAGTCACTGGCAGTATGGTCGAATCTATAACCATAGGAGGATAACCTGGCCAGACTGGTTCTCTCAACGAGGATCTGAATTTTCCTTTTCATAAGGTGTGGCTATATACCCCCACCCTCAAAATGAGAGTTTTCCCACACAACCCTGTGTCTTAGATCCTCATCTTTCTACAGGGCTCGACCAGTCAAGGGAGGAAAGAGTTAACTTTTACCATCCTCTTTATTTACATAATAAAAAAGTCTGCATTTCTGGGGTGAAGGTTTGTCCTAGTGTTCTCACTGGCATGCTGTTTTGTAAAACTACAAGGAGATAAATATTTCCCTTTTCAAGGAACAACATTCAAAGACACAAACCACCAGTGTGAAGAGCTGCAATCATTACCACTTGTTTCCTTTGGCTGTGAAAACTTTCCTGGCAACAACCGGACTTCATTGTAGCTGCAGTATAAAAGAAGAGAATCCTCTGTCTTACATTCATGATAAGAAAATACATTGTTAGTAATAGTGCATGCAAACCCAATTCAAGCCATGCCTATGCTACTCAGACTGATCATTGTTTTGGCAACCCTGAACTATGAAATATTCAGGAATAAATCAAAAGACCCCACAGAGACTGGCAAATAGGGTTTTTTTCCCAGAGGTTTTCTTATTCTACATTATTAAATGGAATGATACACCCATGAGAGTTGATATACCTAGGACTAATTAGTAAGAAGCCTAGAGGCATAATCAAATTCACTCTGGTCCAGTAACTAACAAATAGAGCAAGACCTACTGCAGTCATCTGGAAAGAAAGGAAGCTTATTTAATATGGAAGAATTCAGTGTCATCAAAGTCAGCACTGTTTGAGAAACACATTGTACTACAATCGCCTTTTCATGTAAATGTGCTTCACTACCGCATTTGTGAGATTCCACAGCAATTTTAGGGCAGTTTTTCAACAGAAACTTTTTTATCCCTTCCATTACTCACAAAGTAAAACTGTACCAGATCCAGATATCAAAACATCTCCTGGCTTATCCATCATGGTGACTATACACTTTTTCCATGCTAGTATTCAGGCTCTCTTATTAAGGCAGGCAGAGGACTGCAGAGACAGAATGAGAGAGTTAGTTTTATATTTTAAAAACAATAGCAGAATGGAAATGAGGGCCTGTCCAGTCTGCCGACAAAACAGATGCCTAGATTGGCTAGAAAAGCATCAGATGCTGTTCAGCGGCAAAGAAGATATATTTCCTTTCTCATGCTCCTCCTGTCCAAATGTGATCCTTTGAGTATTATTGAACACTTCCCCTGATCGTTCCCGAACAGTCAGGGGAAGTGATTTTTTAAAAAATGTTTTGTATATTATAACTACTGCAATGTATCAGTTTATTTTTATAAATTATTTATGTGTGTTTGTGTTATGTCTGGCCAGACATCTCGCTACAGTAATGGAGTAGACCAGTATTTCCCAAATGCTGGTTTTTGGACTTCAATTCCCAGAAGCCTAAGTCATTTCCCCAAAGCACTGATCAGCCAATGTACTGACTTAGGCTTCTGGGAATTGAAGTCCACTAGTGGGCTGTGTACCTCTTGTTGGGAACCACTGGAGTAGACAATACAGCCAGTGACCCAGTGCCAAGTGTTGGGCAGCAGTAAATAACCTGAATCACTAAAGGGGCCAATGACTATGGGCGGATGAGCCCCTTTAGGTGGGGTGATGATCCCCCTCCGTGGAGCAAATGCGATTGGAAACCATCATATTGGGCCCAATGGCAAAATGAGCAGAGGAGGAACCACTTCAGTATTTTGATTCCCAATGGTCATGGAAGTGAAAGAGGTCATGCCAGATTAACCGGCTGTGAAGGCACACCTTTCCAATATCCTCAAGAGTGTGGGAGTCCATTGCAGTCCCGGTGTCAAATCCTGTATGTCTCATTTCATACGTGCTGCAGGAGATGGCTCCATGATCATAGTGTGTAGGTCACTTCATGGCAAGCTAAGATCCACTTTAAACAAATTCACACCAATGGGATTTTCCCTGTTTGTCACTCTTCTTTCACACATCTGTCACCTGTGAAAATAATCTTCAGGAAAAAATGTATACTCGGACACGAGTAGCAGATAACAATGACAATGTTTGTGTGTGTTGTAAATTGAAATGGCACCTGCAGTCATGGTTTAGCTACACTATGCATACAAACACAAATAATTTATTTTGGTTTTTCTTCTTATTTCATATCCCAATCAAACCCTGGACTGCCAAGATGAAGCCACTTTCTTTGCTTGTCATTGCCCAAACCTAAGTCTTCATCGATGCATGGCAGCTCCCCTGGTGGCTTAGTGGGTAAGACACTGATTGAGCTGGAGACTGGAAGGTCAGTGTTCAATGCCCGAAAGCTGCACTTGGGGACATAAAAGGAGTCTCATTCAGGTGTTCCCTAACAATCCTTTCAACCCAGAGTAATCTCTGACACGAGTGTGTGTGTATCAGTGCATGTTTTTGGTTTAAACTAAATGATGCATCACATTTATGATGATTTTGAAGATTTAAAAATATTTCACATCCCCTCACCATTCACAAATGATATGGGGAGGTTTCAATATTGTTAGACTCTTCAGCACACTGGATATTTACACCAGAAGGCAGCTTTGAAAGCTAACAAGCTTCTGTATGTGCCATTTCCAGAATCCACAGGCACTAGGAAAGGTGGTGTGTTGAAAAAGTAGAATTTGCTGAAAAGGGCTTAAGAGGTGCATATTGGGATCAACTGGGATCACTCTGGCACTCAACAAATGTGGATGCTGTAAAAACTAAATAAAAAGCAGACCAGACCACCCCTCAAAACTCCAAAACAAGTAGTCCTGATGCCTGTCTAGACAGTATCCTAGTAGAAATGAGAACAAAGCCAAAATAACTCAAAAAATAATGCTTTGTGAGAATTGCCTCTTTTTTGATTGTATTTTGAAATTCTTATGCCAGAATTCTATTGCTGATGTGCAGTGCAAACTGGAAATTGCACAGCTAGTGTGTGTAATTGTGCTTGCAGCCCAAATGTTGTGAGAGAGCACTAATGGCTATGAGGTGGTATATAAGTATAATTGCTTTTACCAGTGGTGGGCATCAGCAGATTCACACCAGTTCACCAGAACTGGTAGCAGAAATTCTGGATGGCCCTGCCCATCCAAGTTTTGAAATAAAGTAGTCCTAATTTGGGTGCAACGCAGGGCTTCCCCCTGGCTATGCCCACCATACCACGCCCACAGTGTGGTAGTAATTTTTTTTTTTTGGAGCTCACCACTGGCTATTACTATTGCTACCAATGCTCAAACGTGCTCAAATTGTTCACTCCCCCCCTCATATCATGTACTTAGTCAGTTTGTATCCTCCAAAGAAACTTCACCACCACCACTATAATCCAGTTTTGTTCTATTAGCCAGTTCGCTTGCCTTCAGTTTCTTCAACCCTGAATGACTCTGCAACTTAAAAAACCAGCATAGTCTAAGAAACTGCATTTTCCTCACAGTTGAAACACTTGCCAGGAAATTGGGTCCTTTGACGTGCAACCAACTTGCTAGGACTAAGAAGGCACATTGTTTGCTTGAGTGGGTGTGCTTTGAAAGCCATCATCATATAAAATCCCTCAGTATCTTAAGCTATTTAAGCTTGGCTCCCTTTAACTCTTAACTTGTTTTGTCCAACTCCAGGAAATGGAAAACTCATAAAAAAAGAACACCCAAGAGAGCATAACTAACTGTAAGAAGGTGTAGAGAAGGCATTTGAGGGTTTAAAAAAAATAATCAGCTTCTAATATGTAGCAATAATTTCCCAGAGAGTTTACCCAGGGTTAAGGGTGTTTAATTTGCCTATGATTTTATGAGCCATTGGCTTTGATATTAAGCCACCAAGCTCCAATCAAATAACTGTCAGTCATGATTCAAGAAAGCTGAAAGGTCTGGGGGGAGTGTTGTTTTCATGTTCTCTTTCATAAAACATTGTTTTATACATTGCTGTCTTGAAGGGAAGCCCCTGCATAAATCACTCTGTATTTTCACTCAGCTGGAAAGGAAAATTAAGATAAAAGCAAGAACAATGTTTGGGACATGGCCAAGTTTCCTTAGCACAAAAGCCATAGGTAAATGCTATGCTCAGGAAGCAAACCAGTAGACATACAGTTGTATATAAATAAGACCTAAACATGTTATCAAACATTCTCGGATGTAATTAAATAGTTTAGGATGATCTATTCTACATTTATTCTGTGTGTGTGAGAGAGAGAGAGAGAGAAAGAGAAAGAGAGAGAGGGTGAGTGAGTGTGTGTGTGTGACTTCCCTGAACAAGTATAAAGTCCTGACACTGTCAACAAGAAGGTTTCTGGTTTGTGTTACATAATCTAACATTCCATGGCTGAAATCCTGTTCCATAAGGCTGATGACATCATCAACTGTGGCAACTTTTTAGAAATAGAGCATTTCTGATTCCATGTGGCCTGAAGGTCCTGAGGCCACCATGGAATATCTTCTTTTTTGAGAAAGCTATTGAGGCGACAGAAAGTGGGATTGTGGTAAGGAGTCTTTTATTGATGATTTTACAAGCAGCTGTGATTTTCAGTAATTAAAGACTCCCCCTCCTATCCGATAGACTGCAAAAGCTTTCCTATAATGAAAGGGATAGCACAGGATCGGGGGTGGGATATTGGATTTTTAAAATTTCTAATAAAAGTTCTCATCTGACGACATCACTAGTCTTATACAGCATAGCCACACATAAATGATTTCAACCCATAGGTTTGAAAATCACAGGATGTTAATATCATCCTCTTTATGCACATTCATTTGTAAAAGTAAGCAAAGTTTTGTTTTCTTTGTGTTTTTATTGTGACTGTTAGACATCTTTAAAACATATAAGAAAGTGTAAGATATAACTTGAATAATTATTATTGTTAATAATTTGAATTTATGATACTTTTGAATTTTCTAGGACTACTATAATACATTATAGTAATGTTATATAATAATATTGAATATTATTCTTAATGTTATTTTTTATGCCTGCTGGAGGAGAATAGGAATAGGAATAGGATTGAATCAGACTGTTGACCTATCAATCAGAGTTTGGGATGATGATGTTTAGGACTGTAACTTCTACATATATATTTCCGGATCTGAGCTCAGTCTGCACAGATCAAAATGTTGCAAATGCAGCAAAATTTGGCAAATCTTTACTTTTCAGTGTGTAATGCGTATTATGGAATATCCTGTCGGCTGATTATTGTTATGTGTGAGTTTCACTGAGATTTGATTGTTAAACCTTGATCATTTTATAATGCATTCTCTCCATGTTGCCTTCTATGGTGCTGTTAGTACTGGCACTACATGGGGTGTCTAATAAATAATAGGAGACATATGCATAAACTCAGCTAATATTTATTTCTTGATATTTGCTGAAATATTTAGCTATCACTCATAGGAAAGGCTGATTTACAGTGGCAATCTGAAGCTTAAGATAAATTGTGGCAATTTTGACAGTGTAGTTGGGAACATCTACAACCCAACATAATTCATTTAGCAGTGATATTTGGAAAACATAATTGTTTTGTTCAGTGCAGGTATTTCCAAGTGGGCATTTCTCTCTCAGCCAATTTGCTTGATCCAGCAAAGGTGGCCCATGTATGAAAGCAGAGGCACCCTATAGTAAATTATGTGTCTATTCTGTTATTCCATGACTGATCCAGTGTTGGATTTTGAAAAGAAGGTGCTTTTATGACAGCCTTCTGACCCCACATCTTTTCAAGAAGAATCCAACTAAGAAGTTCTAGAAGTAATCATCTCTGCCAGAAGCAGGTCCTTTGTAAAGCTAATAGATATTGCTTGCTCATTAAACATCAAGCAACTCCAAAATACTTTGCTTTTCAACAGGGTTATGTCACTAACATTTAGCATGCTTAGAAAAATCCAGTTTCTCCCTGCTCTCTAAAGAGTTGCAGCTAAGCTCAGCAGGGATATTGAGTCTGAAAAGTATGGCAGAAGTTAGCTAATCAAAACTATAAGCCCATTTTCCAGGACAACCCTCTTTCCTACTTGAATCCCCATCCAAGTATCTGCCAGCATTCACTATAGCTTTGAGTCAGGATTCTGAGGTCAACGTTATTCTAGTTCCTGGATTTTCTGGGCCAAAATCTGAGAATGAATTGATGGAATTTTGTAATGCCACAGGAACTAGAATTTCCACAGCGAAGGGGATGTGGAAAACAGGAGGAAAGGAACATCTATAAATGAGCCCAAAACTTTGGTAAACACTACTTAACCAGCTACTATGACAACTCAGACCTGAGAGAAGGGGTAGGAGAAATCACTTTTGATGGCCATTTGGAGATGGATTCTCAGTCTTCAAAACTGGTTGACACATATACCATTCAGGCAACCCTACTCTGAATCCAGTCAGCTGATCTGACAATGAAAGTTATGTTTAACTAGGATGCAGAAGTAGAATTCAAAAACATAGATCAAATATCTTTGTTAAAACAAAAAACCAGAATTGCATCTAATCTGATAATTTTTTTAGCCCACCTGGTGTTGGATGAAAACTGGTCTGTGGTTTGTATGAATAAGCTTATTTGTTCTTAGAGAATGGGAGAAGAATAGGGGAAAAGAACAATATTCTGATGCTCCATGATATTAAAGGATCAAAAGATCCAAAAGCTGTTTCTGAAGATCTTGATTAAAAACTGCCAATAAAAACAAACCATGGCTTGCTATTTTGATATCCTCCAAACCACAAGGACCCAATCTGTTGAATGAGATGAATATCTGGATGTGCATATTTGAATGCACTTTGCCATCCACACTCTTCCCTGAAGAACTATGCATTAAAATCTTACTTATTGATAAATAGGGATTGAAAGTGAAAATTAATGTGATAAAGTGGGCAGTGTCAGGCTAAAGAGCAGGACACCAGTCTTCAATTCCCTGCTTGGTCACTGAAAGTCACTGGTGCAGAGCAATGGTTGCAATGCATCATATACAATGGCACATAACAGCAAAGAGGGAGATGTGGAGTGGAGAATGATGTTCCAGAGGTGGAGTTCAAAAATAGGAGTGGACAGGATTGAAGCATTTCTTCTTGTATAGGTGGAATTGCCATATATGTATCTTGGAAATGGCTTCAGAACAATTGTTGCAAATTTCTTTATTATAGCCTAAATTTATCGGGGCTGGAGCTGAGTTTGGCCTGTGAGTTGGAGGTTCTCCCTTCCTCGTGTAGGGATTTGAACATGAAAACTGATATCTAAAGCTACATTCCTTCTCTTATTTTCTAAAAGGAGCTCCTATTCCCCTCATTTTGAGCACCATAAAGACCCTAAAAGAAAAGAAATAGGATTGCACATCTGCAGTTTCCTAAAGAGCATCAAAACCTGAAACCCAAGGTGGGGTTTTCTGAAGTCATAGGAAGCAGTCACTTGTGTAACTGCTGCAAAATAGGAAACTAAAATGTTGTGGTGCCTTAAAGAGCTTATAAATACAACAGTTAGACTTTAAGGTGCCACAATATAAGCTTATACAGTATCTATAGCAATTAATTTTGAAGATGCCGTAACATTTCTATCTCTAGCTCTCTCTTTTCTAAGGAGACAGATATTTGGATTTCCTACACTACCTCCTAAATAAATACACAGAACACACAAACATCTCATGTTATACCACTCAGGTCTGTCACCAGTTGGGTGTGGGAAAGATATAGCTGTCCAAGTATTAAAGCTTACATGCCTTACATGTATACATGTATCTGATACATTCCATGTATCTGATACATTCGAGGAGTTTGAGGGTGGGCAAACTGCTAACTCAGGGTGGGCAATGCCCACCCTGGCTGCGGCCCTGTGTTTCTGTGGTCATGTGGCAGGCATGACTAGACTCCAGAGAGCATGGAATACTGTTTACCTTCCTACCAAAATAGTCCCTATTTATCTCCTTCAATTTCTTGCTGTTGAACTGCTAGGTTGGCAGGAGCTGGGACAGAGATGAGAGCTCATAGCAATTGCCTAAAAGCTCGTGTGGAGCCCTGAAATCTCTAGCTGCCACATCGTCAAATGTTTTATTCACATTTTTATGCACAGGATACATCATCAGGGTCTTCTACTCAAATCAAAAATATGTCTTCTTACCATGGTCACTATTTGTTAGGAAGTGCTGCTAGTGAAACAGCGATAAATGCACTGGAAATGCAGGTTAGGCAGAGAAATACTGCCTGTGGGAAGTAAGCAAGAAAGAGGACAGGTGTTATCTTTGCAATCAATGCAAGATGAGTTGTTCCTTGAAGTTGAACCCTCTGTACATGTTTTCTGCTTTGGTGCCTTCCTAAAGGGCAGCATTTAACACAACTGCACTCAGTGCCTCTGCTACTTGCTGAGGTAGCATGTATCGAGAAGACACAAGTAGTGCAGGGACATTGAATCCCACATGTTACAATTAATATACACTCTACAGATGCTCAGAAAAGCACTGCAGCCTCAACTCATCCAATTTTATCCTTTTTTGGGCACTATTTCTTCGCCTATAATTGGTCTTTATCTGTCAAATGGAAACACATATTAAAAGTCACAGTACGTCTAATTTCCCTTCTCCAGCAAACTTTAGTGAGGAGCAAATTTTCAAAAGATTTATACAGTATATACAGGTTAGAGGAGTTACATTTTTAGAGTACAATAACCAAAATGTATGAGCTGACATACTGTCTAGAACATTCTGGGATTTGTAAACCAAAAGAGGAACTTTGCTGACTTGAGAAGATTTGGGGAACTGCAATCTGAAAAAAAAAAACCCCATTATGAATGATATACCCATTCATGCAATATCTCAGTGAATTTCAAAGGAAAAGAGTTAAGGGAGACTTAATCCTCTCAGAAACATTGGGCTATTATTGTGGCCTGTGAAAGAGAGAATAGAGTCCATTGTTTCAGAAGCAGATCACATGAGAGGCCTAGAAAAATCCTGATTATGGTTAGGTCTCTAATGAATGAATAATAATAGTCTTAAAACTGCAGAGCTGGATGGGACCCTGATCAATGATGGCAAACCTTGGCACTCCAGCTGTTCTTGGACTTCAATTCCCAAAAGTCCTGATCAACAGGTGCACTGATTTAGGCTTCTGGTAATTGAAGTCCAAGAGCAGCAGGAGTGCCAGGACTATAGATCATCAAGTCCAGCCCTGTCAAGGAGGACATAGTGGGGAATCAAACTCCCAGCCTCTGGATCCACAATCAGATACCTAAGTCACTGAACGGTTCTATGTCCATGTATAATGGCCAGTTAAATGATGGGTAAATCCCCTGTATCTGTTTACAGTTGCGTGAAAGAGAACAACTGTGCTTCTAAAACTACATTTCAGCAGACACACAACTTTCAAAGACAGAGAGGCCTTCTTCTCCATTTCATATGGTCACCCTAAGTTCATGGGAAGGTGATAGTCAAGCTATTTCTTTTAGAGATGGTCAACTTCTTCTCACCTAATTTGGAACAGGTTTTGGTGAGACTATGTATTTCCAAAATAAATGTAATTTTAATCCCAAATTAAAGGCTGCATAGTGCAATGGATAGAGTACTGGACAGGGATTTTGTAAGACCCAGGTTCAAGTCCTCCTTGAGCCATGAATCGTGCTGGGCGACCAAGGGCTACTGGAAAAAGACAAGCCTTACTGGAGTTGATGGCCTCTTAAAAAGGCTGATGGTAGCCCTGCTTTTCTTTTCTTCCTCTGATAAGACTGGTAAACCCTCTGGACTATTTGCTTCAGAATAAGAGATAGGTAAATTGTTACAGTGGGACTGCAGTGGTTTAGTGGTTAAGACACTAAGCTTGAAAAATGGAAGGTTGGCAGGTCAGCAGTTCGAAACTCTAGTGAGCTCCTGTCTCTGTCCCATCTCCTGCCAACCTAGCAGCTCGATAGCAAGAACTTGCAAGTCAATACATAGGTACTATTTCGATGGTAATGTAAATATCATTCCGTGCACTTCAGTGTCTAGTCATGCCTGCCACATGTCCACGGAAATGTCTGCAGCTCTTCATCTTCATCCCTAGAAGTGGATACAAATGGCTTTTGAGCAAGGGTAACCTTTACCTTTACCTTTACCTAAATTGCTATAGAAAGGATCATGCTTGCAAAGTTTTCGTTTTGACAGAAAGCTGAAAATGATATTTTTGTTCCTAAGGAGCAAGCATTGGGTCCTTTCTCCTCTTGGTGTATAATATAATAATATGGCCAATCCATTGTGCCTTTGAACTTATCTTTGTATTTTATTTTAAGACATTAAGAGTTTACCTTTTAAGTTACTTGTCTATCTCCATCACATCATTGTACAGAAGAAGTCCCTTAGACTAGAGAATGTGAGGTCTTTGCATTTAGTTCCTGAGTTCAGAATTAAAGAGACTTTGTTAGGGGTTGTTTGTTTGTTTTTGTAAGCAGGCCCTGCTCGGGCACCTTATCAGTCCATGGAACCAAGAGGTATATCATGGGTGGTCAAACTACAGCCTGCAGGCCGCCACTGCCCTCGCCGCTCCCGGAAGTGGAAATGGACGCATTCATGACAGCCATAAAACATGCTCGTGCATGCTTAAACATGCCCACACCTGCTGTAAATGCACCTGCAGCTGCCATAAATGTATTTGCAACAGTTGTGGGCATGTTTTACGGCAGTGTTTATGGTGGGAGCAACCATGTGACCAGCCCAATCAGCTGTCCAGGGGCATGGTCTAGCCCACAGAGCAAACCGTTTGGGAGCAGAGCTATTTTGTGGGAGGGGGTCGTTGTTCTTGTTTCAATTTAAAGTTTTAAACCTTGCAACATTGGTTTTTTTGTTGTTGTTGTTGCTTCGATTTGAAGTTTTAAAATCTTGCAACAATTATTGTGTTTTCAATATTTACATAAGAAGAGAGTCCTGCAAAACCAAGAAAGTGGTATATTTGTGTCGCCAAAAAGTTGGAGAAATTATTTATAGGACAATCAGTGGGTTTATCAAGTTGCCCGCAGGCAGCACAATACACTGCACATACAAAATTTATTGTGCATCATGGAAAGCAATGTGAACCTAATGAGAAATAATTCTAACCTATGGCTGGTTTGTATTTCAGAAATGCATTTGAACAGGTTTGGAAGCTGCATCTCTGTGAAATCTATGCTGCCATTAGGTTTAGGAACTGAAAAGATAGTGAGGAGGGAACTCACAGCCAAGAACATTGTAGGCACACCACTAATTTGTTATGTGCTAGAATGCTGGACATGTTTACTTGGCAAAGCTCAAAATAGAAGTCAGGGCAGGCAACATCATCCACATTTGAGAAGTGCTATGCTGTAATCCCATAAAAGAGATGAGAAGAGAAAAGGCTGCTGTTCAAGCGATGCTTTGTTTTCCAAATCCGCTTAGATTCTTCCTTCTCATTTTGAGTTTGCTGCAGAACAAAAGCAAAAGTTCAAAGCATGACGCATGAGTCCTGCTCACAGCCGAAGAGTTTTCAAGGAAGCGAGCAAAGTTTGAGGGAGACGGCAACCATTCTTGTGTTTCTAGGTAGAGACTGGAAAATTATTTTGCAATTTGGCTTATGAACTCAAGGAATTCCTGGTCAGAATGAATTCTGTGAGTTGTAAACCAAGGAAAAGAAATTTCTCTCAAATCTTTCATGCTAGAATATTTCATTAGGTTCCTTTATAGCATCCACACGACACAGTCCCTCAATTCTGACTGTTTCATTCAAGCTACACACTGGCCTAAACCCAATGGAATTCTAGCTTTCTTCCTCTACTCTTTAAAGCCTTTTGTGCTCCCTGTAAATCCAGAGGTTCCCTATCCTCCCAGAGCAGCTGCAGAATTGAGAAGAAATCACATTCCTTCTTCTTTTGACAGAAACATTTCCTTACTGCTAAGTGGCTTCTGATCATTATGTGGGAGATCTGTGATGGATGGTGCTTTAATTTTCACTTTAAAATAGCTGAGCATATGGCTCCATATTTGGTCAGAGCAATGGCCGGGAGACAGATGTTCAATACTTTCTCCCCATAGAATAGCACTGGACTCATATCATTATACTAGTCTAAGGGTGTTGACTACACAGACTTGTCTCACTTTCAGTCTGTTCTAGGGATGGGTCTGTTTATTCCTTTTCATGACGTCACAATGCAAGTGCCAGTGTGAACCAGCCCACCTCCAGAGCATGCCTAAAGTAAAGGTAAAGGTTTCCCTTGCTTGAAAGCCAGTCATATCCGACTCTAGGGTTCAGTGCTCATCTCTGTTTCAAAGCCAAAGAGCCAGTGCTGTCTGCTTCTGCAGATGTTTCCAAGGTCATGTGGCAGGCATGACTAGACACCAGAACGTATGGAACACTGTTACCTTCCCACTGAAGTGGTCCCTTGCAATTGCTTGCTTTTGAACTGCTAGGTTGACAGGAGCTGGGACGAAGACAGGAACTTATTCCATCCTGCAGTACTTGGGAATCAAACTGCTGACCTTCTGCCTCCCAGTCAGTGTCTTAGCCAGTTGACTATATCAGTAAACAAAATAAAATAAACAAAACAAAATAAAAAACACCGTAGCCACTTGAGCCACTGCAGAGCATGCCTAATCACACCTTTTTGGGAAACTTTTTTTTAGTTGCAGGGTGGCTTGAGATGCTGAATTTGATGACTGGAAGGTTGGCAGATCATCAGTTCGAGACTCGAGTGTGCACGATGGAGTGAGTTTCTGTCTGTCCCAGCTCCTGCCAACCTAGCAGTTTGAAAGTAAGAAATTGCAAGTAGATAAATAGGTACCTCTTTGGTGGGAAGGTAAACAGTGTTCTGTGCACTCCAGTGTCTAGTCATGCCTGCCACATGACCATGGAAATATGCAAGACGCAGATAGCGCTGGCTCTTTGGCTATAATCAGAGATAAGCAACCTTTACCTAAGATTTCTCTGTTTTGGTTCATTTCCAGCCCATGCGATCACTGGGTTTGAACCTAAATTAATTTGCTATCAATTTGCCAATTCCTGTTCAAATTTCTCAGGATCATTAAATGACTTAAGAAGCCATTTCACAGTACTGGGAAATTAGAAGAATCCTTTATTCCTTCATTTAGGAATAAAGCAAAGGGTCCCTCCCCACCCTGTTTAAAGTGCTGGTTCTTTGTACCTTTTTGGGGCAGGGGAGGAATACAAATTAAAAGTGCCCTCCTAGAAGGAAGGCAAGACAGGAAGAGGTAACAAGGAAGTTTTTTCTTGTTATTGTTGCTGTTGTCTTTCTTTTTCTTTCTCTTTAAAAGGAAGCAGGGTAATTTGGGTCACTTGAGGCATGTATGCCATGTGGATACAAGGATTGCACCAAATCACACACCAAATCTACATCACATCAAGCAACCCTATTTAATCCACTCCAGCCTGCTCCAGTTGAGCTGTCTAAGCCAAGCCCAAATCATTCGAGTGGTATCTGTGGTGAGGAGGAGGAGGAGGGAGATATAACTTTGATAGTGGTTTATATTCATGGTGGGAAGGGTAAATATGGTGGGATTCAACAGCTTTTCCTCCTCTAAAGAAAAAGCAATGGGATTTGTGTGTTGTGACTTCCAATAGAGAAAGTAAATGAATCAAGAACCTTTTCATTCAGCTCTCCTTCTCTCGTGTGTGTGAGTGAGTCTTCCACTTCAGACTGCGACTGGACAATCAAGTAATACTTTATAAAACAATCAAATAATACTTTGGTGAAAATGACAACCTGCGACTCAGCATCACATGCGGCTGAGCCCTTAGTAACATTTAGTCAAAGCATTTTGGATTTCCATAGAGAGCTAATTATTCATAATGCTTCCTGTGAGTAGGTGATAAGGATTAATACTTGTTTATAGTGAGAGCACTATTTCTGTATCGTTTCCAGATCCTGTTGTTTTGAATATGTGGAAAACTTTAATGGCGAAGATAAAATGGGTATGACGAGTATTCCAGGTCTTGTTTAGCTATGCCTTGAGCTTTACCTCTAAGCAGCCTTCTGTGAATATGTAGCCTGTGGCCTAACATTATGCTCAGTGAATCTGAGGAAATAGCTATAATCCACAAAAGCTCAAATGGAAATAACCATGTAATTCTTTAAGAAGAGAGCCACACCATTTATGTTGGTAATTTTGTTATACATGCCAAAACACGGCTGCCTCTTTGAAAATATCTAGAGTGAATCACAACTCTCCTCTGAAAACCTACCCTTTCCTCCCCCACAAGACTGCCCTGGATGGTAGTAAAACAACCTGGCCTGGTTTTGATAGTTGGGGAGATCTTTTAAAAGTAGCTGTTTAGTAAAGACTCCATTTGAGATGGCAGTGGCTTAGTGGTTAAGACACTGAGCTTGATGACTGGAAGGTTGTCAGGTCAGCAGTGCAAGACCTGAGTGCTGTATGATGGAGTGAGCTCCCAGATCTGTCCCAGCTCCTGCCAACCAAGCAGTTAAAAACAAGAAATTGCAAGTAGATAAATAGGGACCACTTGGTGGGAAGTTAGTGTTCTATGTGCTGGCTCTTTGGCTGTAAACTGAGCTGAGGACCAAAGCCTAGAGTCGCATATGACTGGCTTTTGAGCAAGGGCCACCTTTATATTTACCTAAAGACTCGATTTAGAGGAGATAACAGTGATATTTGCTTTGTGCTCCTTGATTTCTCAATTAAACAGCAAATAGTCTTCAAGAGAACTTTCCCCACACCAGGTACTGGGGCATCAAGGAGAAGGCAGGCTTTATTTGGGAGAAAGAAGCAACCCGGAACCCTTACAAGCCACTCTCCAGTCTTTCTTCTTTGCCCGATTCACTACATAGGATAGAATTTTCCCTCTCCACTAACTTCTTCAAAGCTGAAGGTAAAGGCAGTGCTCGGTGGTACAGTATCAAGCTTGCATGTAGAAGGTTCTAGGTTCAATCCCTGGTATTCCCAAATAAACACAGGAAAAAATTTTTGCCTCAAATTCTGGAGAGCTACTGCTAGTCAGCATCAGTAATATTTCTTGCCTTTCCCTTCTTCAGCTTGGAGGAGAATGCAAAAAAGATGTAAGGTTGGAGGAAAAGTGTATGGGGAAGATAGATATTGAAATTTAGTTGACAAATGTGAAGGTCCAGGTAGCCTTTTCCCATACCAATACTTTTATGATGACTTTGACATGTTTCAAAGGTCATGTTACCTAAAGGTTTATCAGTAGTAGGAACACAAACTAAGTTGAAAAGTCAGTGGGAGACACTTTCAAAAAGGTCCCACCTTAAAGCCAGCTAGGTCTGGCATGCTGGAATTGGTGAATCATGAATCAACAGAGGTAGTCAGATAAAACACCTTTAATCTAGAAGCCTCCATGTCTACAACTAAATACCTTAGCAGCTCCTGGACATTGTCCTAATACTGTTATGGAATGAGCCTCCATCCTCCAGAGCTTCACAATCCTGGAAGCCAGCACCTGGCCTGGCAGGAGCTCCTGGAGAAGCGATAAAGTGCCAAACTTCAGGTGAGGAAGTTGCCCCTATAAATGCTTTTTATTTGATGGGGAAGAGTGGAGCCTGGAGCAGCAATGCTTACATCTTCAGACAGTGGTGGCGAACCTATGACACATGTTCCAAACATGGCACTCCCAGCCCTTTTTGTTGGCATGTACACTGTCACTTCCTCCCTCCCACCAGCACAGAGCACACCCCGCCCCTCTGTCCAGCAGCCAATGGGAGCACTTCCTCCCCCCAGCCCAGAGTTTGCCCCACCACTCTGCCCAGCAGTCTATTGGAAGTCCTTCCTCCCTCCCCCAACCCAGAATTCACCCCGCCGCTTTACCCAGTAGCCCAATGTGAGGGTTTCCTCCTCCCCCCAGCACAGATTTCACCCCACCCCTCTGTTTGGGCATTCACTCTCTAAAACATTCACTATCACTGTGCTAAGAGCTGCTGGAAATGACTGTGTGCAACTTATCTTGCACTCGAGAAAATCCTTGAAATTGCTTGGGAAATGAGAAAGGGTCTCATCATGTTTTTTGTACTGTCCTTTGCCTACTCTTAACTATGCTGATCTTCATCTAATTTTAGACTGCTATTTTTAGGGTTCCTTTCTTCTCACAACTTTTTTTCCTCCAAGGAGGACACAGGTTGCTGTTTTCCCCTAGATATTAACTAGGCAGTCACGATTCCTGACATCTACAATTTTAGGTAGTCAAAACTAGAACTTATACCATCTTTCCTATCACAAGTGTATTCCTCTAATAAATATGAGCTTTCTTATTTTCTTAGAAGAGTAGACATGATTCCTTTACAAAATAGGAGGTAGTACTCAGTTAATCATTCTGAGTCTGAGGGATGCAACCACAAATTAAATGTTGTCCCAGTACATCAACCAGGAGCAAAGTTGAGGGAATTATCCTTGATGCTGTACAGTACCTTCTAACAGACTAGCTTCCCCTACTGAGTAGATCCTCTAGACTAGGGTTCCTTAACCTTGGCTCTCCAGATGTTCTTGGACTTCAGTTCTCAGAAGCCCTGATCAGGCATGCTGACCTGGGCTTCTGCTAATTGAAGTCCAAGAACACCTAGAGAGCCAAGGTTGAGGAACCCTGCTAGAGACAAATGGACAATGTGCTTAACAGAGTACACTAACTGTATTTATACACCCTTAGAAGTTTGAACTGACTACTTCCTTTTTCAAAACAGTTACAGAATTTCTAAAACATATAACTATATGCAAGGTTATACAAATGGAAGGCCTATGTCAGCACACTGAGCTACGCTTTATTTGCTCATCTAAGCCTTATTTGTGATAGATCCTCTCCAGCTTGATGAACATTAATTAAAAGGCGGAGAGGCTCTGAAGCTCATCAAATGAAAGCTATGTATGACACTTCCATGCTTAAGACACATCACAGAGCGTGCTGGCATACAAAACAATAAGGGGAAGCGATAGCCCAGAGCAGCATCTGCCTTGTTCAGCCTAAGAAATTTTTACAGCAAGGGCACTTTGGAAGACTAATTCACCGTACAGTAATTAAAGCTGATTTGGCTTCTCAGAAAGAAGTGCCAGACTTTTGTACTGAGCTTTCACAAATTTTGCATAGCCTCATTGTTTTTTAAATATATATATATATATATATATATATTATTATTATTATTATTACCATCACATCACCAACCCACAAGCACAACCTCCATCACTGGAAAGTTTCTTTTTGCTGTCACCACTTCAATCTTTCAGAGATAAACTCTGCTCTCTAAAAGCAAAGAGATTTTTAATACTTCCTTCCCCAGACTTTTTTGCCTCCTCCTCTTCAGTTTATCTTTAGTTCTTTCTAATTTTCTGCTTTCTTCTCTTAATACCATTTATGCTAGAGCTGTGTGATGAATTCGGAGTCCTTTCCAAGCATCTGAAGAACTGAATTATCTCTCCCCTCCCCTCTATTAACAGAGAGAAAATTATAGGACCTTATGAGGAGGAGACACTAATCCTGTATCTAGAAATATCACACCCTTAAGGAGAAAAGTCAGTCTAATTGTTCTGACAGAAGACTACCTCAGTTTGCATTTGGTCAGTCAGATAACATTGCTTTTTTATTTCTACATGTCAGATGGTTCAGGCATATAACACTGAAAGATTTGTATGTCTGGAGGGAGAACAGCAACCAAATGAATGTCAACACTGATAAGAGAAAGCAAAGGACAGTCCAAGAAACCAGGAGAAGTCCCCTCTCTGATTTTTCCATGCATCTTCTTGAGAAGAATTTAAGGTGGAACCAATCATGGACAGCCAGGGGATTCACTGCTTCCTTTTCTTCTGTTCTCCCTGCTGCTGTCACTTCTTTCTCTTTCTGGCCCCGGCAGCCAACATTTTTCACAAACTGCTAAAAACTGAACTGTTAAGATGCTGAACTTGATGACTGGAAGGCCAGCAGTTCAAGGTCTGAGGGAGTGAGCTCCTGTCTCTGTCCCAGCTCCTGTAAGAAATTGCAAGTAGATAAATAGGTACCACTTTGGTGGGAAGGTAACAGCATTCCATGCACTCCAGTGTCTAGGCAAGCCTACCACATGTCCACGGAAACATCTGCAAACACAGACAGCACTGGCTCTTTGACTATAAGTGGAGATGAGTACCAGTTGCTAGAGTCAGATACAAGTGGCTTTCAAGCAAGGGCAGCATCTATCTATACCTTTTAAGGAGGCATTTGTGAATATTTTGCCCCTAAAGTTAGCTGGTTCTCCATCAACATATTGCTCCAGCTGCCACAGGCCAAACCTGGCCCCCAACGCCCACGCCGATCCCAGAAGTGGAATTAAAATGTGTTCTGCACATGCATTTTACTTCCGCTTTGGGTGGGAGGAACCACGTGATCAGCCCAATCAGCAGTCCAAGAAGCATGGTCGGGCCCACAACCCAAAAACCTTGAAAAAGCCTGGTCTAACCCCTTGCAGTCCTCTAACCCCTTGCAGTTCCCATAGCCCTTACTCACTCTCACTCAGTTCCTCCTTCACAAGAAGATAACAGTTTCTGTCAAAAGCTTCATTTCCCCATCTGTGAGACACTAAAAACTCCTCTAGACTAGAGATTTTGATTTTGGTGGGACATGCATGGTTACTTTCAGGAGAAATGTATAGCCACTTTTAAGGATAAATTTCGGAATAAGAGAAGGGGGCTTTGACACACAACATAGGACATAAAGGCTTCATGATTCCCACCTGCTTACTAACTGAATCATCTGCCATCCTTTCTCCCATTCATGTAGACACAACTCCTGAAGCACAATTGTTCATCAACACAGTCTTCATAGGCTGTCATCTCTGAAGGAGGAACAATAAATACAGGTAGGTGTGTGTGTGGCATATGTGCATATTAACATTTTAGAACAATATAGTGTCGTATGCAAAAATCCACCCCTTTCTTGAGATGATCTAAGGCAGGGGTGCCCAAACTATGGCTTGTGGGACAGATCCGGGACCCAACACCAATTCATCCAGCCCTCTCTGTTCCCATAAGTGGAAGTAAAACATGCATGCATCAAACGCTGCCGTAAATGACCCACAGCTGCATTTAGAACAGCTGTGGGTCATTTACGGCAGCATTCTGCACATGCATGGGCACATTATGCATGTTTTACTTCTGCATTCAGTGGGAAGAACCAAGTGACCATCCCTTGGCCCCAAAAGTGTGGGCACCCCTGCTCTAAGGGTTGTACCTAAGCTTGCAGAGAACAGAGAAGCATCAGATAGTCAAAGAAAACCTTATCATTTGCTAAGCAAAATATCCAAGTACAATGGTGCTTCACTTAAAGAGCAAACTCGCTTAAAGAGCAATCCTGTGGAACACATTATGTTCTTCAAGCGAGGTACAACTGTACTTCCCCCATTACACTACTGCCTTTCTATCTCAGTGAGGTTTTCAGGCCTTAAGATGAGAATAGCACAAAGAATTGTCAGGTGGAAACGAAGATCTATGTTTGCACATACTAGGACCCGAACTGAAAAAGTCACTCGACACTTTATCAACTTCCTAGCCAAATTCTAACAAACCTCTGCAGATTACCATTTTATCATCATTGGTTGCAAATGAGAAATAAAGCATCTGAAATCAAGACCCAGCCGTCCAGGTGATGCAGAATACGAATCACCCTGTTTTTCATTTCTGTTCATCTCCATTAACTTGCCACTTGCTAATAAGAGCAGGAGAACAATCATTCTAAATAGAGGGCCAGCGATCAGCTCTCCTAATGTATGAGCAAAAGCGATTAAATCATCCTTTGCTAAACCTCTGCGAGAAATGCTACTCACGGAGGAGTGAATGAAGGGAACTTTATTAGAAGCATGTCACAATATAATGTTTATTTTGCAGTTTCTTGGTCTGATGAAGCTCCAGCCTCTGTTGGATCCAATTTTGCCTTTGTAGTTTGGCAAATTGGTTCTGAGAACTATCTTGTCATCATCATTGGTGTAATCAAAACTATAAGATGCATATTTCAGAGACTTCTGCAGCCTCTGCTGCAGTTTCATTTGTGGGAATTTGTGGCACATCGGGCTATGTCTGTGTTTGAAAAGAATGGAAAAGAGAAGAGAAGTTACAGAACAGTACTTGGATATCTTAATCAGTAGCTCATTACTTGGAATACATTTTAATTTTAATTTAATTTAATTTTTGCATTTATATGCCACTCTCTCAGGTTTTTAGCCTGAATCAGAGCGGCTCACATCAATTGAACAATCACAATTATACAAATCATGGAATAATCCATTCTCATATGGAGACAGTCAAAAATATACAGTGTTGGGTAGGAAGGAGATTTTTTGTTCTCTCCCCCCCCTTAGATTACAGAGCCTGAAATTCTTCATTTTTGGAATTATGCCTGACAGACAGATACCCAGTGGTGGGCAGTAACAGGTTCGCACACACACCCTGGCAAGGGTGGGTAGAAAAATTGGGTGGCTTTCAGGCAGGGGGTGGTGACATTGGGTGGACTTTGGGTGGGTGGGTGGGGAGTGAAATTGGGTGAGGTAGTAAAATTTTTGACATCCCACCACTGAGTAAACCCATTTGGGCTTCATGCATTCTAGCAAGGATATATTTACATTCCCTTTGGCTAGTTTAATAAATGAGCCACACATCGTGTGGTGGGACCACATGCAAGCAAATTAAAACATCAGATCACTTTTTTATTACCAGCAAAGATTCACTTGGCAAGTCTGTGAGCAGGACATTGAGGAAAGGAGATGCAAAGTTGCTGAGTAATGCAAAGAATCCCACATGACTCTATTTTGAAAGACCTCGGCTATTAAAGAAGTATGTTGTATCTTCATTTAGAAGCCTTTAAAAAAAGAAACAGCACAACTGTAAGAAAGCAGTGCAAACAAGTAATGGTAAAGGGTGCCCTTGCTCGAACACCAGTCGTATCTGAATCTAGGGTTCAGTGCTCATCTCTGTTTATAAACAAAGAGCCAGCGCTGTCTGCATCTCCAGACGTTTCCATGAATATGTGGTAGGCATGACTAGATGCCGGAGCGCACGGAACACTGTTTACCTTCCCACCGAAGTGGTCCCTATTTATCTACTTGCAATTTTGTGCTTTTGAACTTCTATGTTGGCAGGAGAGTGCAAACAAACATAGCTATATATATATTCATGCCGGCAGTTTCAAATGATATCTAGTTCTGTTTACCCCAATCCCACACCCGTTCCTTCTCTCAATTCCTTCTCATCAAGATTCCAATTTGCTTCAGATTCTGTAAGCACAGCTTAGTGTTTGGTATTCATCACCACACTTTTAGCCCTAAATGAGGAAAAGCTTCTTTTTAAAGACAAAAGGGGGGATAGGAAGAGAAAAAAGGCATTGCTTGTGCTTTAAATTCTCTGCAGGCCAAGTTCTAGGAGCATATCCAACATGCTTTAATAGGCTAATCTGATTATTTTTTTCCAAGAATGTACCTTTTTATTTTTCATGGTTATGTGGAAAGATAAAGGGTCATACTCTGAAACCAACTCCCTTGGAGAAGGAGTGTAATTAGTCAACAGAGCCAGCATGGCCCTGGTTCAGTACCTGGTACTTCTAGATTCTTGGCTGAAATTCAGGACGCAAAAGCCACAACTCCCAATCAGAACAGACAATGTTGAACTGAGGTCTGACACTGTATAAGGCATCTTCCTGACACCTAGTTTTTGTGAGGGTATAATGACTTTCCACACAGAAGGAAGGGAAAAAACCCCTTCTGATTAAAGCAAAAAGTTATGAATAGACTGTATCCCTAAAATTAAGGAAACTCAGATCAAATTCCTCTCACTCAAAACATGGATACCCTGTTGCAACCCACTTGCTCTTTAATTCCACCCCACGTGTGTGTGTGTGTGTGTGTGTGTGTGTGTGTGTGTGTGTGTGTGTGTGTGTGTGTGTGTGTGTGTGTGTGTGTGTGTGTGTGTGTGTGTGTGTGTGTACATACATACACACACACCTTTGACTAAATGTCCATGAAGCACAGTGAAATATCATTCCCTCCTCCCAATAGAGCCTTGCCGGACTAGACTAGTAAAGGTTGTGCAACTGTGCATAGGATTCCACTTCAAATCTGCTGTCTGTAAATGTTGACACTACCAAAACCCATGTTTCATTTTATCTCTTTCATACCACTAATATGTGCTACATAGGGAATGAGTTAGCTAGTGGGATTATTTTGGCATTGCATTTAATCTGTCTGGCCAGACTATTACGCTATGGTAATGGAGTAGACTGTACAGCTAATGACTTAACACTGAGTGCTGGGTAGCAGTAAATAACCTGATTCCCTAAAGGGGCCAATGGCTACAGGCAGATGAGCCTCCTCCACTGAGGAGGAAATGCCACTGGAAACCATCATATTGGGCCCAATGGCGAAATGAGCAGAGGAGGAACCATGTTCTGATTCCCAACGGTCATGGAGGCGGAAGAGGCCATGCTAGATGAACTGGCTGTGAAGGTGCACCTTGTCAATATCCTCAAGGCTGTGACAGTCCATCACAGTCCCAGTGCTAAATCCCGCATGTCTAATTTCATATGTGCTGCAGAAGATGACTCCATTATCATAGTGTGTGGATCACTTCATGGCAAGCTGGGATCCACCTTAAACAAATTCAAGCCAGTGGCATTTTTCCTGCTTCAGGAAAAAATGCATTCTCGGATATGAGTTAGAGCCGGTGCCACTCCATTTAAGGTACAAGAAAGGTGTGTCAATGTGCCTATGCTTTGGCTAACAAAGTAGTATCGCTACTTGGGGTACATGAAGCCAATTTCAAGTGAGGATGTTCTTCCAAAACAAATAGGCAGCTATTCCTCCTCTCACTATCTTTTGACACTACCATAAATTATGTGAAAACTGCTTATCATTTATGATCCCCAAATAAGTCCATTTCCTTTGTTGCTCAGGCAACTATCTATGTGGTTTGGAACATTGTGAAAATAGTTAAGCATCAAACTGAGCAATATGCTTACCACTTAATTAAAAGCAATGCTCTCTCAAGTGGTGAAATGTATCTATCTGTCATAGCACATGCTTTTCCTCACATCCATTCTTGCATTTCAATATAATTTTTCATGATAACCAAAAACAAGCTTGCTTTTTATATAGGTATATATAAAATGGCAGAATAAAATCTTTGTATCTTCCTCAGCATGCAAACGAGTAAAAGAAGAAGTAAAGGAGAAAATACTTAATCTGCTAAAGGGGACCCAAAGTGGTTAACATCATATAAAACTATAAAATAATCAACAATGTAAAAATGCAATATAAATATCATATTAATGGCGGGCAGGCAGGCAGAAAGACAGGCAGGCAGGCAGGCAGGGAGACAGACAGGGAAAACACCCTTGAGGTTGGCCCAGAAAATGCAGCTGACACAAAATGCAGCAACTAGATTATTGGCATAAATCTTGATTAAAACCCTATTGCACATCTATGTTTGTATAAGTCTATGTTGTGCAACAGACTGTTTAATTTTAGTCAAGGTATAACTTAGATGTTAGATTGTTCCCCATGCTCTTATCTCTCTGCCCATTGCATTGCATTTCAAGGGTGAAGTCATATAACACCTGGGCATAACTGCTGGCAAATGTATATATACATAACTTTACACTATGTCGACAAACAGGGTTGGTGCCAATGTATTAGGATTTTTTTTCTTGGCCCTTAAGTTGATTCTGATTATGACGACCTAGCAAGTTTTTCAAGATATGTGACAAATTAAAAAGTAGTTTACCAGTGTCATCTCCCACAGATTCTCTATGGCTGACCAGGGATTTGAGCTTTTGATCATGGGTGACCTTTACCTTTAGGGTGGCCTCATGAAATGGCCCAAAAGGCCTCCTGTACCTTTAATAGTTGTGTTAGGAAATCTCAACTGGTATAGCTTAGATGAGGAGCTATACATGCTGAAACCTCCCCTTCTACATCTATTAAAGGTACAGGAGTCCCATGCGCCATTCCATGGGGCAGCATTATTTTTGCCACCAGTAGAAGGAGGGAATATTTCATACATAAAGGGTAAAGGACAGCATGCAGCTCATAGTTTTTGCGTTGCCTACCCCCTACTTTAAAATCAGCACAACAAACCAAGGTCCAACAGCTTAATCTTTTCTTAGCTTAAAGTAGCAGTGAAAAGGAAAACAACATCTGTACTGTTTATATAGTTTTGTGTAAGTGTTAAAGAAACAGTAACTCTCCCAGGAGGAAAAAAGAAAATGCTAGCATCCTAAATATTTTCCAGAATTAGCATGGGAAAAGTAAATCCTAGCAGGATCAATTAAAAGGAGTGCACAGGAAATATATAGAAATATATAGAGAGAGTGCACAGGAAATAGGTTTCAGCAGGAGGTGAGATACAGTATGTGATGATCATTGGGATTCCCCTCCCCCCAGTGTTATTCTCCTACATAATACAGTTCTATAAAGCAAGGATTCTCAACCTGCAGCCTGTGGGCCAGATACAGCTCAAGGCACCATTTCATGTGCCCCACCACTGCCTCCACCACACCAGGAAGTGCCATGTAGTGGAGGAAGGGCAAAATGGCCATCCGCCCCCCAAAGCTGTCTGAGGGAATGTGACCCGGCCCCAGCTTTAAAAGGTTGAGAACGTCTGCTCTAAAGTATAAAGATGTAGAAAATCACCAGTGCTTCCAGATAGCAGGCAACTAAAAGATGCTGATGTTACATTGATGCTGGTGATACTGTCAATACTTTACTGAGCTTCATAAACCAAAGAGGACCTGCAGCAGCAGAGTCAAAAAACGGCCGGCTATTTTTATCAGGCTCTTTACGTTTTAAATGTTTTTATTGTATAAGATACACTGAGAATATTTATACTGAAGCACTTTTAAGAAACAACACAACAGGGTGGAGGGAGAGATCCTTAGAGGTGAACTGGCAATGTCTCCATCTCAGAAGCAATTTTGAAAATAAAACCACCTTCCTCTTCCCTGCTCATGTCTTGGGGGGTGATGCTATAACAAGCCCTGATGTTTCAATGCAATTTATAGCTACTGATCAGAGCAGCTCATTTTGGATCAGACAGTTTTACAGACTGTCCAGTTCTCCATCTTTCAGTCTGATTACTCTGGTTATCATAGATGCTGCAAACCTGCCGATAGAGATGAAAGCTCTCCTGTAGGTGGTGATGAGATGGCTGGGGAGATAATGCCTTCTGATGATGCTTTTCAGGCTGGTTTATTCTCCAGCCCTGATTATTTTTCATCTCTAAAGGGATTGCAAACTGTTATTGGTTCTTCAATTACACCCGGTGATTGTTTCTGAAGAATGTCTCTCTTTCAGCCGTCCTCACTTCATGCAAGGCCTTTGGGGTAGAAGGAATTGGTAATCTTTTCTATGGTAGAGTGCAGTGAAAGGGAATATACTGTACATGTGGTATAGTTTGGTGACCTCCTCTGCTGAAGATGTTTGGGTGCCCAAACTACAGCCTGCAGACCCATTCCATGTGGCCCGCAACCACTCGTGCCACAACTGAAAGTGGATACAGGCGCACCCATGCATGCACAAATGCACCCATGCAACACCCAGAAAGGGATGCGGATGTGCCTGCACATGTGCAAACATGACTGCACCACACCTGGAAGTGGATGCAGACACACATGTGCAAATCCGCCTGCTTCCAGTGGCGTGGTCAGGCCGGCTCAGCTGTTTGTCAGGCCTGTGGCACAAAAAGTTTGGGTACCCCTGATGTAGACCATTTGAGGAAAGCAAGAAGTAAAAGGGAGTGAGTGAGCTGAAGCTGAAACTGAGATGGGAAAATTGCATTCAGAAATTGTAAGGGTTACTTTTAAAAAAAATAATTGCCATTCCTCATTAAAATTTGAATAAGTCAACTGACTGATAAGCCCATGAATGGAAACAATTTCAACCAATTACATTTTGAAGATGATCAGGCATTAATAGCAAGTACTGTACAGCTAAGGCACTACAACAATACCTTACATCCATGCGCAAGAATGTAAGATAAATAATATGACAATCAGTAAAGACAAGACTGAGGTCATGGCAATTGGAAGGAAATAGCATGGGATCCTATCCTCCATTTCTTGTGATCATCATTGTTATTAGACATCCCTGCTTCTCATTCGCGATGTGAATAACATTCTTAAAATAAATGACATCTGGAAAAGCAACTTCCAGCAGGCATCTTGGAAGGAATTCCTCATTCCTGTGTAGGGTTTTTTAAAAATAGCTTGATTAATTTCAAAGCCTTACTTATTTCCATTTATCCCACTTCTCCCGACTGGTGCCTGGTTGCCTTTCATTCTTACTTATCCACTATCCCTCCCCCCCCCCACACACACACACAGGGTTTTCTTCATTAAATTAGCATTTGGAAAATATTTTTCTCAGAACCTCACATTTCTTTATGTACCCCCTCTGAGTCAATGCCTTTAACCTAGTTGGTGCTTGCATGTCTCATAGCATTGTGGGTGCATAAGCAGTGAGAGAAAGAACATCACCTCTGGTGACTAGTCAATATATTTCATTTCCTCCCTTCCTTTTAATAAACTTGCAACAGCTTGGGGGGGGGGGACCCAGTTGAAAAATATCTTCATCTCACTCTGGAATAAGTACACACATCCTTTTGAACATGATTTATGGGTTGAAGGAATTTAACCTTTTAAAAAATCAGGAGAGAAAAGAGCTGGCAGAGAAAGAAGAGCACAAAACAGATAAGGAAGGACAGATAATCTTAAGGTGGCCACTTACCGATTCAACAAAAATAAAGACACCCATCAAAACATAACAGGAGAAATAAGGGTGCTGGCTTGCATAAGTTCATTTACTACTACTACTACTACTACTACTACTACTACTACTACTACTACTACTACTACTACTACTACTACTACTACTACTACTACTACTAGTTCTGCTGTATCCGAATCCGAAAATTGGCGATCATCATGGCAATCAGCCATGATGACTGTCCTGTGAATATAATGCAGTGGCCTTTTATCTGCCTTCTGCTTTGCAGTGTGACACTCATACCACTAATCCAGCTCCACAAGTCACTTTCTGGTCCTGAGCCCCTTTGGCATGCAAAGTCCTCATCAGCCCTAGGCTAGGATGGATGAAGCTACTGCCCTCCATCAAGATGGATTCAATTGGAATTTAATCCACTTGGGGAGCATCACCCTTCCCTGTGGACATAGCCAAGGTCGCTAGTCCTCAGGGTTGTCAGGTTACTTAACCACTACCTGACACTCTGCGTTGAGTCGGTGGCAGTATGGTCTATTCTATTACCATAGCAGGATAACCTGGCCAGACCTGGTTTTACTTCTACAGATGCAAAATCAGAAGATTTTTTTTAATGATGTAAATGTTCTCGAATGAGAAAAATTATGGACAAGTGAACTATTTGCCCACTGACTCCGCTATCCAGCTGTTCTCTGTGAATGGACAAGTTCAAGGCACTTGATATCCCTATGGTTCCTTGACCAGAATCCTATTTTTTATGTACACTGGTGTTAAGTCCAACAACATAAATCTCTAATGTGAATTGCCACCAGTTAAGAAGTCAATGTTTATATTCCTTGTCATACAGGAAGTCAAACAACTAGTGCATAGCAAGAAATACAATGCCGGCTTCCAGAAGTTCACTGTTGAGATTTTGCATCATTGGACTTAGGCGAATTTATATTCTTGGTTTGTAGTTTAATAAAAATTTAAAAAAAATATCTGAAAAAAGGCCAACATCTTATTACTAATCTTTGTTACTTATAATAAGATGTTGGTCTTTAGAATTATTTTTCAAATTTATTTATTAAACTATAAACCAACAATATAAAAAAGCAATAAGCAAATCACATCTGTACAAATAAAAAAGATCATTTGTGCACCCAATCACATTTGATTCATTCAAACTTAGTTCTTAACTTCTTTATTTCTTTTTGTTGTCACCTACCACCACACCCCCTCCAAGAAAGCCCATGTCTTTGATATTTCCCTTTCCCTTTTTCAAATACATACAATATAAAAATACTGTATCCCACATATCTTTAAAACAATTTGTTTTCAAAATTCCTTTCTTTAGCTTCATCACACAAGTCAGTTTTCACTATTGACTATCTTCTACGTTTCTTTATACCAACCTTCCATTTGAAATTTCAACTTAACTTTCCAGTTCCTCACTATAATCAATCTTGTTACTGTTATTAAAATGATTACTAATTGTTTTCTTTCCCATATCAACTGAATATCTCAAAAGCTATTAACCAAAGCTACCTGGGGATTTTTATTCAATTTTTGGCCAATAATTTCATTAATCTCTTTAAACACATTTGTCCATATTTCATTAATATCTTTACAGTCTCACTACATAGAGAAATAAGTAACGAGGGCTTGATTAAATCTCCAACACTGAGATAAATAGCCTTCATTTTTAAACCTGTGTTGGACTGCACAATCCTTCCTATGGAATGCCTTTCATAAAGAAGACATATGGCTAATGCTAATATGTTTGTCAAAATTAAAGAATGAAGAGCAGGTTCCCACAAATAGAAATGAGTTTATCGTGCAATCAGGGAACAATGTAGTAGTAATACATTTAATCTCACCACTTTTGATGGGAGTCATCAGGCTCAAAATCATCACTTTTGAATTCAGTGCATACTAGGTTTACAACATCCCTGAATGGCTGACTGGTGCCAAGACAACTGAGTAGTTAAGTCAAAGTCACCACTGTTATAATTCACTCATGTTGCATCTGAGCAGCACAACAAGGCTGCAGTGCCTCACAACCTGGTCCTGAACCAATCGGTGTTTGTAGACCTCACAGCCCCCCCTAGCTACTTAGGAATTCTGGGAATTGTAGTCCAAAAAATAAACCTGCATGCTGATGAAAATTAACAGTTGTATACTATAAACCTGGGATTCTCAACCTTAGGTCCCCAGATGTTCTTGGACTTCAATTCCCAGAAGCCCTGATCACCAGGAGTGCTGACTTGGGCTTCTGGTAATTGGAGTCTAAGAACACCTGGTGACTCATGATTGAGAAACACTGCTATAAACAATTATATGTCATCAAGGCTGACTTGTCAAACTCAGGGTCTAAGAAAGCCATGGGCTGGACAATCCCTGGCTCTTGTGCAGGGACCCCACCTTCACTAGCCTCATGGTCACCATAGCAACAGCAGGCCACACACAGTATCCAGGCAGTGACAAAATGGTGCTGTTCTGCTCCACCCATTGGTCCTTCCAAACTTTGTGATTGGTGCTTTGAACCTAATTAATTGGGTTGATTGGTACAGCAACAGAACCTCAAATGCTAGCAACATTTTTTCCCCTTCCACATGCCACCATGAGCATTGGTTTTGCTCTCCTTTTCTACAGGTCGTTCACAAAGGAAGCTCTTCCTGGGTGATTAAAAATCCCTCAATCAGCCTTACTGGCTGATACCTTTGAGGGTTCAGCAGCATCACTGCGGAAACCACAATCTATGTTTCATTGGCTCTATTCAACCTTTCCAGGTACGCCTGCTGCAAGCCTGTAATAGATATGTCAAGACATTTGACCTACCTTGCTCAATGACACAGAGGAACCAACTGTCATAACCATCTTCCAGCTTTCTGTGCCCAAGGCAAAATGCCTCAGTTGTCATTTTGCCATTACAACTCTGATATAAATGCAAAAGATCCAGCACCGAGGGAATGACATTGTCACTGCTTCCCATGTAGACTTTATAAGCTATGAATTTTTCAAGGGAGAGTGGGGAGAGGCAATGACTCCTCCAGTTCTCCAACATGGATGAATACACAGGAATTCAAGCCCAGACTTTAAAAAGATGAGCACTCAATACCTCGAGGCATATTTGTCAGTTAAAATTTCTCCAATATTTGAATTTTTTTTAACATCTGAAATTCTTTCTGCTCCATATCCAAAGAAAGACACAAGCACACAGGATTGAATTCACAAATCTTTACATATCTGGAGCCTTTAAAAAAAAGCTTCACTTTCTTTGTATGTCCATGCAACAAAGTAAAAATCACAGAGGTTAAACTCTCCAAAAGCACAAGAGATGATTTTATTTTTTAAAAAAAAGGACTGCAAAAAGACTCTTTTAGGTCATGGCAAGCCATGAAAGTGACACTGTTTCATAAAGCTACCATTCAGGGCTGTCTTAATCTACTTGGGCTGTAGAATGTTCAAGGAAGGAAACAAAGAACCCCTAGAATATGAACACAATGTACCTGATCTTTACTGATCCTGACATTCTTTAAAGCCGTCTTAACCTTCTAGAGTATTACGCCAATGTTGCAATAACCAGGAGCTCTTTGAATGCTGAGTATAAGTCCTTTGGCTAAAGTTTATCAGTAACATTCCTTTCTGAGTTGGCTGTGCATTAGAGAAGAAACTTGAAAGAACTTAAATGGGGTAAAAAAATGAGGAGAAGCACATGAGGACAGAAAAGGGAGTGACAGGAAGATTAGTGAAGAAATAAAGCAAGCTAATTTGTAAGAAACATGATACAAGAACACCATTTTCTGTGCAGTTCTATATATATTGTAAGGTAGAGGTTACCCTTGCTTGATAGCCAGTTGTATCCAACTCTAGGGTTCAGTGCTCATTTTGGTTTATAGCCAAAAAGCCAGCGCTGTCTGCATCTGCATATGTTTTCATGGACATGTGGCAGGCATGACAAGACATGGGAGTGCACAGAACGCTGTTTACCTTCCCACCAAAGTGATACCTCTTAATCTACTTGCAATTTCTTGCTTTCAAACTGCTAGGATCCCTGGGAAGAGAGGCCCTGGATGCAAACAGACTTCATGGCTGAAGAACCTGAGAGACTGAGGTGGCATGTCCTCAGAAGAACTGTCCCAAGGAGTTAAGAACAGGAAGACTATCGCCATGATGATAGCTAATATCCAGAAAGGATACAGCAGCTGAAGAAGAAGGTTGGCAGGAGCTGCGGAAGACAACAGATACTTACTCCATTGGACAGCACTTGGGTCACTGCTGACCTGCTGAGCTTCCAGTGGTCAAGTTCAGCATCTTAACCACTAAGCCAGCACAGTCACCATATATATACTGTACATTGGCTAATAATGTCGTCAGAAGGGATTTTACCCTTCTGACGACACCCCCAGATACTGTTTTAGTCTATGAATTTTTAAATTTTTTATTGATGTGTTTTAACTTGGGTTGTAAGCTGCCCAGAGTCGGGCTTGCCCGATTGGGGCGGGTTAGCAAGTATGAAATATAAATAAATAAATATAAATAAATAATTTAGTGTCAGAAATTATTCTGGGTTGAAGGATTTTTGCAGAAGAAACTATTTTCAGGGAATGCCCAAATGAGACTCCTTCCATGTCCCCAAGAGCTGGGACAGAGACAGGGGCTCAAACTGTCATGCATTACCCGGGTATCAAACTGCTGACTTGTCTGCCTTCCAGCTAACAAGGTGAGCTTCTTAACCATTGAGCCTGGCTAAAACCATAAAAATGCCACACAAGTATTGAGGTGGTAATTGCTTTGATGAAAGGCAACCTAGCAGGTGAAAAAAAAAAGGGGGGGGGATTTCAAATTACTGCTTTAAAATTTAGTGTCTCAGGATCAGAGCCCCCCACCAGTTTAGAAGTCACACTGATTTCACTAGGAGAGTTGCACATACCCAATAAGATGAAAGAAATTATTTAACCAATTTCTTGTAAGGGTTAAAGTGCATTTTGGCTTCCAGATGTTCTTGGACATAACAGGATAATAGATTTTAGCTTGTAAGTTGTTATCTATATAGTAGCCTGTGACTCTTCTGGGGTCTGACCCACTCATCCACTTTGAAGATGGTGGCAGTCACACTTTGTAGCCCAATGAATAGAAAACCAACTTTTAATACCACTTCACAATGGAAAGCAGATAGCGTGAAATAAAGTAGATTACCTCTCCCTTTTTTTACCTGCTGGTATAGGAAGGTGTTGGCATCAGTGAACTCTAAGCGCCTATTGTGAGAGCCCCAAATTCCTCAAAGGGAAGATTTCCACTATTAAGTCTTAGTGCAGTTATGAAACTACAATCAAGGGAGTAATCCCTTCCTAATATGTGATTCTATTTTTGTCTTCAAATAAAGAGAAGAAAATTCCATTCACTGCTGTCAAGGCCTTTCTGAAAAAGGCAGGTTCCTATTATTATATAATTTTCCAAGTGGACAGAACAAATAAAACACCAGTGTACTTCCGAACTCCACCCTAAATGATGTCCAGTTGAAGAGATTCCATAGCATTATTTCCCCCAACCTTCTCTCTCTCTGAGACTCATAGTCTATGCCTCTAAATTCCTGCTTGTTTAACTAATGTATAAATCCAGCATGAAAAATCTCCATAGCATCTAAATTTGAAGTTACAAGGAATGTAGTCTATAAAAAGAAACTTTGGGACAGACGATGTTGCAACAACACTACACTTTAAAAGTAACATAATGATTCAGGTTACACTATAATAAGTAATTAAAACAAATACTTTCAAATGTTATCACAATGTTGCTTTTTAGAGGCAAATTGCAGCACTGAGATCTTGGGAACTCAAAAATTGCCTTGGGGAAGTCATATGCAGCCCAGGTTATACATGAAGCCCAACTCTGTTTTAGGTGTAGATACCAGGGAATGAACAATGGCTTCGTCTATATGCAAAACATGCACCCAGTCACTGACATACACCCTCTTCGCCTTTATTTATGGACTTAATTGCCATTTTATTGGATAATGTTTCTAGGGCTGGCTTTACACAAATTGTGGAGAAAGTAGATTAGAAAACTGAGTTATGAATTAGGTACTTAGTTCTAACAATGGTAACTAGTCGCTGCCTAGTTCAGGGTGAGGAATTATGATGGGTCTATAGGCTATTGTAGAGGGACTGCAGTGGCTTAAGTGGTTAAGATGCTGACTGGAAGGAGGAAGGTCAGCAGTTCAAAACCTGAGTACTGCATGATGGAATGATTGCCCATCTCTGTCCCAGCTCCTGCCAACCTAGCAGTTTGAAAGCAAGAAATTGCAAGTAGATAAATAATTTAATTAATTTAATTTAATAGATTTATATACCGCCCTATCCAATGGACTCTGGGCAGTGTACACAAGTTAAAACCAATATAAAACAATTAAAAAACCCTTAAAAACATAGCAGTATTCCCCCCCCCCCCGCCACCACCGTGCCATTTACTGTGTAAAAGCAAATATAAAATCTACAAAACCTTAACATTAAAAACTTAATTACAGGATGGGGGAGCCTCAGATGAGCCAAAAAGGGAAGCTTGTTGACAATCCCAGACCCAGACCCATTTTGCCAACCATATCTTCAATTTTTTCCTAAATGGTAGCAACTGGGCCTGGAGGCGTAGTTCTACCAAAAGGAGGTTCCATAGTGTGGGGGCTACAACTGAGAAGGCCCTTTTCCTCATGCTGGAGAGGCATGCCTCCCCAACAGATGGTACCTGAAGGGTCCCCTCTCGATTTGCTCTCATGGGGTGGGTCAATGTCCTAGGGATGATGCGATGCCTGAGGCATCCTGTTCTGCTACCATGAAGGGCTTTAAAGCTGACAACCAGCACCTTGAATTGCACCTGGAGACATATAGGGAGCCACTGCAGCTCCCGCAGCAGTGGTGAGGCACAGGCAAAATGACTACACTCCACCACTGCATGGGCCAGCACATTCTGGACCAACTGCAGTCTCTTGATGGTCATCAAGGACAACCCCATGTAGAGTGCAATACAATAGTCTAGACTAGAAGTGACCAGGGCATGGGTGACTGTGAGCAGGGCCTCTCAGTCCAGGAGTGGGCGCAATTGATTAATAACACACACTTGCCTGAAGGCCTTCCTGGCCACGTCCATAACCTGCTCCTGGAGCAGAAGCCGCGAGTCCAGGAGGACCCCCAGGTTGTGCACTGGGTCGGATTGGGGCAACGATGCCCCATCCCAAACCAGCGGTGATAACTCCTTATGAGGACTGGGTTCCCTCACCCAAAGACACTCAATCTTGCCGGGATTCAGCTGTAGTCCATTGTCCCCCATCCAGACCCTAACCTCCTCTAGGCAATTGGTCAGGACCTTGACTGCATCACTGGGATCACCACGGGCAGAGATATACAACTGAGTATCATCAGCATACTGATGATATCTCACCCCTTATGATTGGATGATCTCATCTAGCAGTTTCATGTAGATGTTAAAAAGTAAAGGCGAGAGGACTGAGCTCTGTGGCACCCCACACGTGGGATGCCTCAGACTCGACCCCTTGCACCCCACCCATACTAACTGGGTCCAGCCACTCAGGAAGAAGGAGAACCAGGCCAACAGAGTGCCCTGGATCCCCAACCCCTGTAGCCGGTCCAGAAGGATACCATGGTTGACAGTACTGAAATCCACTGAGATGTCAAGAAGAGCGAGAATGGAGGGGTACCCACTTCAGTGGGGATGGAGGGGTACCCAATTTAATGGGAAGGTAAATAGTATACTGTGCACTTTGGAAACATCTGCAAAATGTAGACAGTGCTGGTTCTTCATCTATAAACAGAGATGAGCACTGAACCCTAGAGTCTGATATGACTGGCTTTCGAGCAAGGGTGACTTTTACCTTTACCTTTATAGACTATTGTCTTTTCTGTTTCCTTTGATCCACAAGGAATGCACCATCCTTTTCCCACTGAGCCTCACATGGCCAGGAAATCACCTTTAGGACACATTAAAAACTATGCAGTTGAACTAGAACAACAGCATTGAGGAGATTAAAATGGAAAAATTGAATGGCTCAAAACCAGGCATCATTAAAAATATGAGACAATAAAATTTAGTATCACTGAAACAAATGCATTCTACAAAAACCATTATTTCTCAAGGGGAGAGTGGCACTTAAGGGCCATTCTCATATATTCAAAGAATGAAAACAATGCAATTGTGAAAACATGCTGAAAGGGGAAGAACATGTGTTGATGGAATTACCTTGAGAAGGCAACCAAAGTTTCCTTTTGTGTTTGTATTTCTGGAGTCACACATATATAATCCTTCCCTTGAGGAGACACCTAAGAAAACAATATCTCTGAACCTGGATTTTAAAGATGACCAAAACTGGAAAATCTCCCTCAAAGATCCTGTACTTTAAACCAAGAGGTTAACCAGAATTAGAATCTGTTTCACTGGCAGCAGAGGCTAATGAAGCAGCTAGCTATAAAAATACAAGACTGTAATTAAGAAAAACAAGCTTTGATAAAGGGAAGAACATTTCTAGGCATTGGACTTGTCTTGCTTTCCAAAATGCAGTACCAGTATTGGCCACTAGATGGAACCAAAGACTACACAGTTTATAGGGTTTGCTACTTTCTGCTGCTTCAGGCATCTGCAGTAGGTATTTGTAAGAGATGCAACAGTTGCAGATCTAATGGTCTTTCCCATAGATTTTGCTATTCATGCAGGTGTACATGGAAATAAATGGGAAGCTTACAGCTGTTCTGCAATGGCCTCTAAAGGACATCCAGTGTGTTACTACTTAAACTGTTACTTCTCTTTTCCCACCTATTTTCAAGGTTGCATATACTGTACTTACTTTACTTTATTGTTATTATGGTCCAGCCTATACAACAGAAAAAAGGTTTCACACTTTGTTAACAACAGAAAAGTTTTCACACTTTGTTAACAATAGGAAAAGTGATAAAACAGTACAACATATCCTCTAGATAAAAATTTTACATAATTGAATGGTATGATAAAAATATTTGACTACCTGGTGCATGAGTGTAGAATCCCTGTCCTTTAGAAGAAAATAAACATAAAATCTATCATTATGGCCCACAGATTTAGAAATAACTGGGGCAATTAAAGGTTGCATATAAAGTAACCTCTGTCAAGCAGTTCATAATATTTCAAACTTCCATGATTATAATTGCATTTCAGATTTCTACCCATAATCATTTAACATTTTATTTATACAAAATTCAAACTGTGACAGTTGCCCCCAACAGGTAAGCAAGGGAAAGTCTTTTTTTCAGATTCTCCCTGTTGCTCAATAATCCAGTTTTGCCATATTGACAAAACACTTGGGAAACATATTTGCCACAGAAGGCTAGGATGAACAAACATCTGAATCCTTACCCAGATATTACAAATACAATGTTAATTTCCCGCTTCCCACACACACACACACACCCCTTCAGAATTCCAAAGCAATCTATACCCCTTCCATTTCATTATTATTTCTTGCAGGAACCACAGAGTTTCTTTCTTCAGCCTATTCTCCCTGTGAGAAAATGGATATCCTCATTCAGTAGTAAACTTAACACCAGGATCTCTTTCCTTTCTATAAAATAGGTGGTCAGGAAGTGCCTGTTGTAGGAAATAGGTTTCCTTCCTGCTGCCAGATGATTCATAAAAGAGAGCCCAAGGTTTGCCTCTTCCTTCTTAATTGAGGAACTCCCATGAAGACATGCAGGGCAAGAAAAGCCATAGAAATGCTGGATTTAAACCAAGAAGCAACTAGGATTCTTTGCATACGAAAAGAACACCTTATTATTTTCTCTTTTTTTAAGGTAACACAAAGCAGAATAATATCACAGCCTCCCTTCCCAGGCCCCAAAGCACAGGCAAGCATTTCAAAATAAGGACCATAGATGACAGAAGGTCAGGAACTCAGCAGTTCAAGACCTGAGTGCTGTATGACAGACTGAGCTCCTGTCATCTGACCTCAGATGACCTTGCAGTTCAAGAGCAAAAAAATTGCAAGTAGATAAACAGGTACTGCTTCAGCAGGAAAAGTAACAGCAATCCATGCACTCTGTCATCTAGTCATGCCTGTCACATGACCATGGAAAAGTCTGCAAGCACAGACGGTGTTTGCTCTTTGGCTGTAAACAGAGATGAGCACCGCCCCCTAGAGTCAGAAATGACTGGCTTTTTAACAAAACAAAAGAAATGTCCCTCATTTGTCTGTCTGCACAGTCCCTACAACTACTCACAGCCATGAGGGTATCCAGCCAGCAGGGATCCTGTTCTCTTAGAGGAAAGGGGTGGGGGATTTGCTCATGCTTCTAAGATAAAGGTTTCTGAACAAACCTGATTGGCAAATACCTGTGAGTGATCAGCATCAGTATAACAGACACTACCAACCACTTTTCTCATTATAGCAGTCCTTTCCAAGAATGGTATAAGCCTATAACTTAAAAGGACAGGTGCTTTTTGTTTTTATTGCAACATTAACGGTCTGGCTAAATTCTTTGCCATAAGAGCCAGACATGCTTAAATGCCCTTCTGATGTAGCCTCCTCTACCACACTCATAAGGCAGGGATGGGGAACATGTGTTCCTCCAGATGTTATTATGCTCAAATTCTCATTACTGTTTGCAGTACATCTGTATCCTTGCACATTCTTCACTCCTGATGTAGTTGTTGGATGGTAATTGTTGGATGCAGATACCTCTCATGGACACTTATATAAATGCATGTATAAATGGGGCATCCTGGTTATTTTAGGGGGAGGAATCACTTTGGAGCATACAGATGCGAAGAACTTAAATTGCAGTTTACACAGTGATGGAGAAGCTGGCTCTCTGACTCAGGGAAATATCTGAAGTCCACCAAGGGTGGTTTTACAACACAGAAGTCTAACATCTGGATAAAAATCTTTCATCGTACCGTACAGTAATACCCCGGATAACATTATGACTTGGTTCCACAAGTCATGACGTTATCCGATTTTTAGCGTTGTCCGATGCATGCATCAAATAACGCTTAAAAAAAAAAGCCCTGACTTCAGGGACCTACCACTTTAAAGGCAGGGAGGAAAAGAACTTTTCCTCCCTGCCTTTAAAGCCACCCCCCACCCGTAGCGGTTAAATTTAAACTACAGGAAGAGAGAGGCTTGTATTTTTTTCTTCCCCTCCCTGTATTTAAAACACAAGCCTCTCTCTTCCTGTAGTTTAAATACAGGGAGGAAAAAAGACGCGATCGCGAACGTGATCGGTCTTTTTTCCTCCCTGTATTTAAACTACAGGAAGAGAGAGGCTTGTGTTTTTTTCTTCCCCTCCCTGTATTTAAAACACAAGCCTCTCTCTTCCTGTAGTTTAAGGATATACAGTAATACACCAGATAACGATTGAATCGGATAACGCTAGAATCGGATAACGATGCAAGTTTTTTGGGAAAACTTGCATCGGATAGCGATTCTGGATAATGATTCTTAGCATTTATTTATTTATTTATTTATTTATTTATTTATTTATTCTTCAAATTTATACCCCGCCTCGCTCAGGCGAACCTGACTCTAGGCGGCTTCCATACTAAACAGAACAATATAATACAATATAACAATATCCCACCAACCCCCCCCCCATTAAGTCCTCTATTGCCGCTTAAGACCCCCAAGTTCTCTCCCTTCGAGGCCGGATGGCTAAGGGAGAGTCCAACAAAGTCCAACAAAGCGGAGTGGCGGCAGCGTCTTGCGCGGCGGCGGCGTTTCTTCGGGCCTCCCCTGGCCAGGGAGGCTCCTCTTATCTTCCTCCCGGCCGGTGACGGGGGCCGGGGGGCACGGTGGCGGCGGCGGCGTCTGGCGCGGCGGCGGCGTTTCTTCGGGCCTCCCCCGGCCCAGGGAGGCTCCTTTTATCTTCCTCCTTTTATCTTCTGGATAATGATTCTTAGTGTTATCTGATGCAATGGTCTGTGGGTGTGGGGTGGGTTGGGTAGTTTAAATACAGGGAGGGAAAGAAAGACACAAGCAGTTCTCTCTCTTCCTGTAGTTTAAATACAGGGAGGAAAAAAGACGTGATTGCAAACAGGGAGAACCAATCTAGAGAACCAAGTACGTCTCTCTCTTTCCCCCTCCCTATAGTTTAAATACAGAGAGGGAAAGAAAAAACACAAGCCTCTCTCTTCCTGTAGTTTAAATACAGGGAGGAAAAAAGACGCGATCGCGAACACGTCTTTTTTCCTCCCTGTATTTAAACTACAGGAAGAGAGAGAACTGCTTGTGTCTTTCTTTCCCTCCCTGTATTTAAACTAGAGTTTAAATACAGGGAGGGAAAGAGACACAAGCAGTCTCTGCGATTGCAGTAGGGTCGGGGAAAAGGTGGGTGCTTTTCCCCGACCCTGCTGCAGTCGCAGAGACCGCTGCGGGTGGGGGGTGGATTGGGTAGTTCTCCCCAAACCACCCCACACCCGCAGACCATTGCATCGGATAACACTAAGAATCATTATCCAGAATCGTTATCCGATGCACGTTTTTTCCAAAAAACTTGCATCGTTATCCGATTCTAGCGCTATCCAATGCAATTGTTATCCGGTGTATTACTGTATATCTTTAAAGCAAGTTGTTGATTTCATCTTTCTTCTGTGCAAAGCATACCTGCATAGATAGGAAATGTTGCTCTTCCAAACATAGACAATTTATAGATTGATACAGTAGTTATCTTCAGTGACAAAACACACACAAAATAAAGCTGAAAGCCTGTATCCAGAATTGGGATTGAAACTGACAACTTGCTTCAAATGAGTCTTTTCAACAAGACATCTTACAGAATAGTATTCCTCTTTAATGTTATTCTGAAAGAAACTGCAATTGACACTTGGAGGTTCTCTCTTTGTTATCTAACTCACGAATGCAATTGCATTGGCATTCTAATTAACTAGCTTTGTGATGAAATGAACATATTCCTAGCAGATCCTTTCCATAAAGAATATAAGGATATAAGTTGGCTCTGTAACATAATGATGAGCTCAGCATTTCATTTCTGCCTAAAATGGAATAGAAAAGTAAAATGAGAATTTTTACGGGACTAACATGGTTTGTATAGGAATGTAAGATCATTCCCATGACTTTAGGTAATCAAATTTGTTGTTGTTGTTCAGTCGCAAAGTCATCAAATACAAGTTTTTAAACATTGGGGTGAGTGTGATTGTGGTAGGTAATCTTTGCCTCTGTTCTATTCCCAAATACTGTAGTAGTCTAGTAGCTAGATAAGGGGCTCCCAACCTTTTTTTTTTTTTTTTTTTGCCATGCCCTACCTAAGCATCTCTAAAATCCTGATTCCTTCCCAGTGACATATAATTCTTATTGTTCAAAAAGTGAACTCCTATTCACATGGAGGAAGTGTAAAAGGCCATTAACTAGATCTAAACAAGCTTCCAAAAATGCACTGTTAATAACTCATTCTAGATTTGCCCCCTGTGGGGCATGTGCCCCATGTTGGGAACCACAGAGCTAGATCATATGAATGTACCTCCTATGACTTGGATTGCTTTCCAACAAATAGTTGGAACCCTGGTTTTACAAAGACAGTTTTGTTTAATTAGCCTATTTATTTATAGAAACATTTACATCCAGCTTCCCACCCAAGCACAGAAGCTTCCAAAGCAACAGAGAAAAGCAAATCAAGCTAATATAACATCCTCTTCCCACCAGTCAAATATTCCTATGGTCAGAAGAGCCCATAGGAAAACAAGAAAGAGCAACACCACAGGTATTTCCCAGTAAACGCTTCATTCCAACAACAGCTGGAGATGAACTAATGCTTTTTATACTCCTGACCCAGGACTGCATTTTTGAAACTCCACTGTTTCTCTACATACCGGTAGCAAGCCTTGCAGGGCTAATATCCTGACCTAAAGCCTGGCATTTCCTTACCTTTCTAAGAGCTCTTTTCAGGTCTGTTGCTGGCATCTGTGTACCAGCTTCCAAGAATATGGAGCTCTTGGGGAAGCATTGCCAATCCCAATGCAAGGGACACATCTAGGAGGTGGCAAAGGAGTTGTAAAAATGAACGCTTCTCTTCCAAGATGTCAGGTCTATCTGGCTTAGGTGATTCAGGTCTGGCCAACTATGGAAAGAGATCCAATCCAAATGTCTTCTTTTTTGGCTTCTCAACCTCTTAGTTTATGTCCAGCCCACTGCAAGCTTTGTGGGCCATGACAAATAGGGTTGTTCCTACATTTGCAATCCCGGGGATGGGAACACAGCCTATAGCTAGTAAAATGTTTCTTTTTGCTGTTTAGGTCTGTGAGTCATTCTTGCCAGATACCTTTAAGGAGTAGGAATAGTTTTTCTTTTTAAAGGTTTTAAAACTCTGAAATAATATTTATTTTCACCCCAGAAATCTACCCCTCTTTTACAAAACATTGGTGAAAGGCATGTCATGTCAAAGACACTTCTCCACTGGCTTTCTGGTGTTGAAGTCTAGTTCTATAGTTATTTATTTTTCATTCTCTTTCCAAACTATAGTCTTGATTTGAATGGAATCAGCCCAAGGCAGAAGACTGCCACTGAAAACTTGTCACAGCAACCAGCTTCTTTGGCCGAGGCTTCCAATGTGCAAATATTTAAGTGGAAAAAGCACAAAAAATGATGATAACAGTATTAATAATTTTAAAAATGAATATAGGTAAACAGGATGCCCTTATCTCATGGCAACACCTGAGAAGAGAACAACTCAAGGCCACAACTTGGAAATGAGGGAAATAGATATGGGATGCAAGGCATAGTCTAGGTAGTTGTAGGGCTGGGATGTGGTGCACATCATCCTACCCAACACTGGATTCCAAAGTCAACCTTCTTCATTTATCTGAAGTTTTCATTGAATTCAAAACCCACCTTCTATAAAAGAAGTCTAGCTTGGAATCTCTGTGCATGTGCTTATCTTTTGCATTTATCTCATTGCTTCCAAAGGTTGGGGTAGAAGAAGGTGCGGAAGAAGCTATAATTTAAAACTTCTGGTGGAAATTATATAGGGGAAAGTTGATTTAAATACAAAAGAACTAAGTTGTTTAGTCTGATCATCATCATAGGATTTTCAACTTATAAAATCTTCAGCTATAATTTGCCACAGCCACCTCAAGAGTTAGCTTGAGTGTCGTTGATTTTGTTTGCAAAGGATCCTCTTCCAGCATCAATTTTCATTACTGCTGCTGCCCAATAGCTTCAAGAATTCATCCACCCTCATTAATACTGGAATTTTCAATTCTCTTTTACTGTTGCAGCATTAAAGGCCAAAGAGGATAAAAGCACCTTAGTCTCATGTCTTACTTTGCACTTTTAAACTTGAATGACACTCTAGACAACACTGCTTTCAGCTTCCCTAACCTGATCAAACCCTCTCACCAGTTTAAGATGTGCATCCAAGGAGATAAGTAGCAGATTACCATCTGTTAAAAAGGGGCTGCAGAGGCTCAGTGGTTAAGAAGCTCACATTGTTAGTTGGAAGTCCAGCAAGCTGGCAGTTCAAGACCCTGGCACTGTATGACAGGTTGAGCACCCATCTCTGTCCCAGCTCCTGCCAACGTAGCAGATCAAAAGCAAGAAATTGCAAGTAGATAAATAGGGGCCACTTTGGTGGGAAAAGATCTTAGAGACATGAAAGGAGCCTCATTCGGGTGTTATCTAAACCAGAAATAAGAGAAAGGTTTCTTCTTCCATGTCTAGGCCAGACATGAAACTGCAAAAATGAAGGAACCTTTTTGTGAGTTCATTCTAAGAGTTCCTTTCATTTGACCTAGTGTGAGAAAGATTTGCCAGCAACACAACGTTGCCATTACCTGGGTATGCCCATTTGTAGTTTTAAAATTCCACAGTCTTCAAGGAGGCTCTTTCTGTTTACCCCAGACAAAGGTAAATATGTATTTATTCATAGATATCTGAGTGATAGGTAATTTATCAGGGTGAACCCTAAAGTCAGCTTGTTAGCAACATCCCATTCTGTGAAACTGCAGTTCTGAAACACGAGATGCAGAAAATGAATCCCAAAACTTGAATCTCAGGGCTAAAGTATGAGGCCAGGCAAACTTGCTTATCCACCCTGTCCTAACTACTATTTCCTGACCCAATATTGTACCAACTTTATGGGCAAGCTACACAGTCCCAGGGGACCCCCAGAAGAAGGGAATGGCAAACAACTATGTATTCTCTACCTAGAAAACCCTGGAAAGGTTCTCTATGAGTTGGAATTGACTTGAAAGGACACATTAATTATAGGATTGCAGCCCACTAAATTAAGTTAGGCTTATATCTGAGCTTGCAGTTGCACTATTAATAGAGCAACAATCTTGCTTCTAAAAATAATAATTATCTATTCATATTAGATTGACTTGTAGTTAACTCTCCAGTTAACTCTTCAGATTGTCAGGTTTTGTGATCCCAGGAAGTAATGTAAAATCCCATTCTGACCACTTTTTGCCCAGTCTGCCGAAAGCAAAACTGTGTTGCCCTAGAAAGGTGAATACACTAATGATGTAAGACAGGAGTTCTCAAACTTTTTAAGCCAGGGGCCGGATCACACTCCCTCAGACAACTTCAGGGGCCAGATGGCCATTTTGCCCTTCCTCCACCACATGGCACTTCCAGGTATGGTGGAGGCAGTGGGAGGCCACATGAAATGGAGCTGTGGCTGCAGGATGAGAATCCCTGATGTAGGATGATGAATCAAACAATCATAGGAGAAAACTGGCAAAAAGACACTGATTTATTTATTTTGCTTGTCTTGTCTTGTCTTGTCTTGTCCTGTCCTGTCCTGTTCTGTTTTGACAGAATGGTTTGAAGATGGATGTGAAGATGCAGTAACACAACTAGTAATGTGTTAAATTGTTGTATACCCTGTAACTTCTAACACCTCTCGACAAGGTAAGCTGACAACAAATCACTACAATATCTGTAGCAGGTTATAATTAGGATAATTACTTTTCAGTTGCAAATAGACTGCTTTTTGGCTAAATTATGTCAAGAGGAAAATGGTCGCGATCTAATGAGATGCTAGTGCTTCTGAATGATAACTTGTGGTATGCTTTTCCTTTTGAAGAGACTGGAACAGGTGACAGCATTTCATATTATGGATCATCATTACACATGAACAATAGTAACTGGTTAAAAAATGGTGATCTGTCTTTCCAGCTAGCCAGATTTTTACATCCTTTGCCCTCTATCTTGGTTGTGCAGTGAAGGAGAATTGATGGAACAATCTGGGTAGGTGGAAAAACAGAGTAACACCTTTGCTGGATAGCTCAGTGAGTAAAGTATCTGCCAGTGGAGCCAGATTTCAGGAGTGTAGAATTTGGCAAGTTTCACAGTACCAGGGTAGACACATAAGGAATGCAATGGTAAACCACTTCTGTGTATTCTTTACTATAAGAACCCTGAGAAGGGTTTTGCCATAAGTCAGCATTGACTTGATGGCACACAATAATTATTACTGGAGGGAGAAGCTAGTGGAGAATCACTTAATTCCAACTGATAGAAAGGTTATTTTCCCTGTGAGTTGCAGGTAAAGAAGACTACATAAATGGAGAAGGAGGCTAGTCTGGGTTTGTGAACTATTTGATCTTCATCCAACAAAGCTATCTAATTAGCAGAAGACCTTTTGCATGTTTTCAGAACTAGTGCAAAGGTACCTGCTACAGTTCTGTGCAAGAGTCAACTGGTTGTAATGCCATCATGGGACTATTCATGCAATTTCTTATGCAGCCCCTTGCATAAACTGTTTGAAGAAAAATATAATCCAAGTATTTTCTCTCCATTAACTTTATATTAAATTTAGACCTGTATATCCTGAGAAAAAGGAGGTGTTACAGCTTAGTGGTTAAGATGCTGAACTTGGTGCCTGGTAGGTCAGCAGGTCAGCAGTTTGAGACCTAAGTGCTGCCTGACTGAGTGAGCTTGCGTCATCTGTCCCAGCTCCTGCCAACCTAGCAGTTCAAAAACAAGAAATTGCAAGTAGATTCGTCAGGAAAGGTAACAGTTTTCTGTGTGGTTAGGCATCTAGCCATGCTTACCGCATGACGGGAATGTCTTCAGATGCAGAAAATGCTGACTCTGTGGCTGTAAACGGAGATAAGCACCGTACCCTGCGGTCGGATACAACTGGCTTTTGAGCAGGGGAGACCTTTACATTTACCTATCCTGAGAAAGGGTTTGGAGAAGAGCAGAGTTGAAATGGTTTGCCTTATTTTAAATCTTTCCATGAGTCAGGAAGATCTCCTCTTTTAGCAAATTTCTTTACTCCCTTTTAACACAGGTACAGGAATCCTAATCCCCACTTCTATGCACACATGGGAGGATTTCATTACAGACAAGACACCTACCCAAACTCTGCCCTGTGAACATGAATACAGTTGTCTCCTAACCGAAGCTCCTTGTCTGCCAACTTTCTTGCCTGAGTTAAACAATACAGTAAAGGCAAAGGCAAAGGTCACCCTTGCTCAAAAGCCAGTTGTATCTGCCTCTAGGGTGCAGTGCTCATCTCCGTTTATAACCAAAAATCTAGAGCTGTCCGAGTTTGCAAACATTTCTGTGGACATATGGCAGGCATGACTAGACACCAGTGTGCATGGAACACTGTTTATCTTCCCACTAAAGTAGCACCTATTTATCTACATGTAATTTCTTGCTTTCAAACTGCTGGGGCTGGGACAGAGACAGGAGCTCACTCCGTGAGGCAGTACTGGGGTCTCAAACTGTTGACCTGCTGAACTAAGCCACTGTAGTCCCAAGCAATACAGTACAGAGATAATATATGAAGATCTTCCCTTAGAAGAGCAAGGAGTTGTTTTTAATCTCAAAACCCTTGGATTCCCCTGGACGTAGACCTAAAAATAAAATGGACAAAGTCTAGTTTTGCCAGTTGTTTCTACTGTGCAAGTTAACCAATCATGGCATAAAAGTACTGTAATAGTCTTGCGCGGGGGGGGGGGGAGTCTATAAAGGTTACTTTTTTAATGAATTGGAAAGGTATTGTTTTTAAAGAATAGGTTTTCTTTTTTAAAAAGAAGTCCTTAGCAAGGCCTGAATTTATTTTTATACATAAAATCTCTCAGCGCTTCATCAGCCTTCATAATACAAAGACCTACTGTGAAGGCCCTGGTTGTCCCACCCAGTCTGACACACATCCACAGCATTGCCTCTCTTCAAAGACCCAGGCTCAGCTGGAAACATCTTTCTAAACTGGGTTGGAAAGTCGATTCGTTTTTTCTTTAAAGGCTCACTAAAAACAGTGGCGCCTTTTAATAAAAACGAGGGAGGAAAATCTGGACCAGGAGAAGCCAACCTTTCTCTTTTAGGGTAAGACCCCATGCTGGGATGTGACAAATGCTCTGTTTTGATCTCCAAAGATTTCTCATAATCTCATCAACGTTGTCTTCTCAGCTTGGTTTCGTTTTGTGTTGTGAAACTTTTCCCAACCTGCTATTTTTCACACATTTCCCCCTATAACATGGGCATTCATTTATCTATTATACCTCATGCACACTTGTGCTTATGAATTTTAATATATACATTATACTTCATTGAATAATGTATGCTGGGAGGGGGAAGGTTGGGTAGCTGTGTGTGCTATGTTTAGCCAAATATTGAACTGCTAAGTGAATCAGGGCATGTTTGTGTTTTTGCTCCACAGGGTGGAGCAAGAACCAAGGACACTCATGGGGCAGAGTAGCACACCACACAGGTCCCTCGTGATGAATCTGACACTTTTTGGGTTAAAAATATTAAAATAACAAAGGTGTCATACACTGAGCTTGACAACCAGAAGGTTGGCAGGTCAAAAATTTGAGACCCAAGTGCTGTGTGACAGAGTGAGTGCCTGTCATCTGTCCCAGCTCCTGCCAATTTTGCAGTTTGAAAGCAAGAACTTGCAAGTAGATAAATAGGTACCACTTCAGCAGGAAAGGTAACAGCGTTCCGTACATTCTGACATCTAGTCATTCCTGCCATTTTGTTGTTGTTCAGTCGCACAATTGATTCTGACCCTCTGCGACCACAGAAATATCTGCAAATGCAAACAGCACAGGCTCTTTGGCTGTAAACAGAAATGAGCACTGAACCCTACAGTCAGATTGGCACCTTTAGTAACAGTTTGGATGGTGGAAGATTCAGGAGAGATACAAGGAAATGCTTCACACATTACTCAGTTAAACTGTAGAATTTGTGTGCAAGGGACTGCAGTGGCTTAGAGGTTAAGACACTGAACTTGATGTCTGGAAGGTCGGCAGTTCGAGACACGAGTATTGTACAACAGAGTGAGCTCCTGTCTCTGTCCCAGCTCCTGCCAACTTATCAGTTTAAAGCAAGAAATTGCAAATAGCTAAATAGGTACCCCTTCAGCAGAAAAGGTAACAGTGTTCTGTACACTCCAATGTCTGGTTATTCCTACCACATGACCATGGAAATTGTCAGGGACCCGCTTAAGCTTCTGCTACCTCCCCACTCTAATACAGTTTCACACACACAGAGCAGACCTGCAGACACTGGGCTGACACTTGGCAATTTAAAGTCCTTAGCAAGACCTTTATTCAAGGCCTCCCTGCTCTGTAGAGATTTCTGTTCTGTAGCTTGGTTTTAGTAATTCAGTAACCAAACCTTGGATTGTCTTTTACCATTTATTAAAAGACAATATAAATCCATTTATAAGCAGGATACATAATGAAGAAATAAACTATTCTACTCTACACTACATAACAAGCTAAGAAAAATAATAAAGCAAAGAGAATAACTTTCCTCGCCTAAAAAGGATCTCTGTTCCTGATGTCTATTAGGCAACAGGCAGCACGCCCCCATGCCATGCTTCTCCTCAGAGATTCATGTCATTGGTCAAAAGACATGATAGGAGCCTTCGCAAAGGAAAGCTAAAGAGGGGTCCAAATTGGTCCTTCTTTTTATATGATTTTCAGCCCCCTCCTACCTCCTTCGTGAATGCTCGGTATGAGAGGATGAGCTAATTGGTATTACTAAAATGTCTTTGATCTAACAGGTGTCTGTTTGAAGTGGTTACCTTCCCAGACACACATTGACGCAATTTGACACTCTTCAAATGATTGCTGATGTCATTATCACGCTGACTTTGAATGTGGCTAGCAGGTGCATGAGATCATGTGATCCTTTTCCCTGTGAAAGTAGGTGGTGTAACTTTGGGGAATTCCCTTTCTTATCTAAGGGTGATGTAACTCACAGATGTCTTAATGCGTCCATATGACCATCCTTGGTATGTGTGATGACTTAATCAATGATTTGCAGGAGTAATGGAGTCTGTCCAGCACAAGTGTCTCCATTTTGAGTACAGCTATTCTCAAGCTTACAGAGAAAATGATCTATAAATCCTAAAATTTAATGACTATGAAAGTGTGAATGTAAGGAAAACTAAAATATGACTTGATCCCTTATATGATTTCATGACAGAAATATCTGCAGATGCAGACAACACAGGCTCTTTAGCTGTAAACAGAGAAGAGCAGTGACCACTGGACTTGGACATAACTGGCTTTCAAGGAAAGAAAACCTTTACTTTTACCATACAATTAAATTTTTTATTATTTATTTATTAGGCTTGTATGCTGCCCTACTTGGTAAAAACCGACTCAGAGCGGCTCACAGAATCCACAAATATCAATATCATAGTGCAAACAAAAATACACGAGCATACAGTATGACAAAACAATAAAGTACAGTAATACCATACAGTAGATCAGTACACATTACACATCAATACAATATTGATCAACACAATAGAATCAAAATACAATGGCATATAATATAACAAAGCAATAAAGTTCAATAAATACCATACAATAGATCAATACACATCATAATAACAAACATATTGCAAAAAACGACCACCTGCTGCTACAGTCCAATTCCTCTTCCCGGACAGAGGACGTTGCTCAGGAGTCCGGTAAAGCGGTGGTGCATATTTTAACAGCCGCCGCCTCCCGCAGCTGATGGGAAGGGAATAAAATAATATCAATCTCTTATAAGAAAGATACTGACCCAGTGCTAAACAGAGAGACTGACAGTTTCAATAAATAACAAAATTTCTCCAAATTCTACCACCTCAATACAGAATCTTTTTCTCCCCTTAAAATGACTGACAACCCCACATTCCAGGTTGTTTGCTTCCAAACATGGAGAGGAGGAGTATCCTGCTTGGTACAACCGAGTAGGGCAGTATAATAATAATAATAATAATAATAATAATAATAATAATAATAATAATAATAATAATAATAATAATAATAATAATAATAATAATAATAATAATAATAATAATAATAATAATAATTCCTGATCCCATATCCATTCCTGAGTCCTGATCCCTTACCAACAGCCATCTCAGCCACTCTGTTCATCCTATTTTACATTCTCAATCCCCTGCTAATGCTATGCTTTATCCAAGAGCTATTTAAACATTTACTGCTGCATTTTATTTTCCCTTCTACCCATTATCTATTCAAGTGATAGCTTCTTCTTTCCAATACTTTTCCCTAATCTTTTATGCACATTTCCAGTCTATCCTTAAAGCCAGCTACTAAAGTTAGCTAAGTAGATAAACATTGATGTTTTTAGGGTAGTTCTCTTAATAAAATCTTGGCTTGCTTGTTTGCCTTCTACTCTCAAATCCTCTGAATTATTCAATCTTTACTCATCTTAATATTACTATTTAACTATCCCTTCACATATAGTTTTTGTGGTACTTCCAGCTTTGTGTTAATGTTCCATATTCTGATCTATCCTCACTCCCTTCCACAGTTAGAATAATCTCTTTTTATAGATGGTAGACTATAACCTATGCTATGAAGAACCTAAGTTTGTCCAGTTAACATCCCTTCCCATTTCCTATAGTTCCCTTTTAAAATTTATTGCAAGACCCAATGAAAACGAAAATAGTGTTGGGAAAAGCTAATTGGAGGGGGCGGGGGAAGAGAGTAAGACTGAACAGGGCTTTGACTTGCAAGAGCTGAGCAGGGCTGTTACTGATATGACCTTTCAGAGGTGACTAATTCATCGAGTTGTTATAAGTAAAAAATCAGCTTGGTGGCATTGTTTGGAGGAAGCTATGTTACAAATTTTAAAAAATGCTGCTTCATATTTGAATCAAAAATAATGCAAGAAAACATTCACCCATTCGTAATATATGTTCCCTGCAGTCAGAATGCATATTTATAAATCCTTTCCCCACAGAAGAATTATGCTATTGCAGTGGGAAGGATCGATAGAGAATTAAAGTCAAAGTTAACTGGAAGTAAATATTTGTTATGATGCATGAATCTTAATGTTAATTAACATTCAGTGACTTTTATTACAATCAGGGCTGCTTTGAGAATTGTTTCATACCAATTATTTATTATTTAGTCCCAATTATTATCTGCCCATGTGAAAACTGGACAGTGAAGAAAGTCAACAACAACTACACACTAGAAAGAAAATAGCCATTATTGAGCTTAATCACAGTTAAAGAAACCTTCAGACAATCAGATTTTACTGGGTGTTGATGAATCAGAGCAAACAAATTAGTTCAGATCAAATATAAGAATTTCTTGGCTCTAAATGAGCTTTGTTCATTGATGTCATTTGCCTACTCAAATCTAATCAACTGGAGTCAAATGTTATTAAAACGAATGACTATTTTCCAGTCCCTGTTTCAAAATGGAAAGAAAGCTGTTGGTTTAATCCTAGGTATAGAAATGCTAGTAGAAAGAGTTTCAGCTCTTCATTTACATAATTTAAACTAGAGGTTGCATACTACTAATCACCATTCATTAATTAATTTGACAAAGATGATATTTTCCACTCTCCAAGGATTGGTCTCTTAAAACTGAAAATCTGATTAATGCCAGGTGTACATATTTTGAATTAAATCAGATGCCTGGCTTTCCAGAAAGATATCATTAGCAAGTATCAAAAGAATTACAAAGCAATATGGCTTTGAGATCTAAGGAGAGTGCCACTATAAAGTAAGTTCTATATCTTGATATGTCACTGTTTTATGGTTAATTTTGTTCCAGTTGACAAATCTGCCATTTACTTACATATTTTAAAGGCCCACTTTTTAGCATTGCCCCTTCAAAAAGTAAGTACAGCCTTCACTAGAACACATAACTGTTGAAAAATGATAATCACTCTTTCAAACACAAGCTGCTGGAGAAGTCAAGGTGCATTTACTATGCCAATCCAAAACCTCCTCCTCTTCCTCCTCCTCCTCCTCCTTCTGTATCGGAATATAGGCGATCATTGTGGTGATCAGCCATGAAAACTGTCCTGAGAATATAATGCATGGCCTTTCATCTGCCTTCCACATTGCAACATGACCCACAATACTAATCAAGTTCCACAAGTCACTTTCTGGTCCTGACCCCTTTTGCCATACAAAGTCCTCCTCAGCCCCAGGCCAATATTGATGAAGCTGCTGCCCTTCATCAAGATGGATTCAAGAGAGATTTACTTCACTTGGAGACCATCACCTTTCCCTGTGGACTTCAACACCCATTAGTCCTCAGGGTTGTCAGGTTAGTTAACTGCCGCCTGATACTCAGTGTCAAGTCACTGGCATTATGGTCTACTCTATTACCATAGCAGTATAACCTGGCCAGACTGGAAGGTTTGTATAATTCTACAAGTGCAAACTGCATGGGTAACCTCTACATGCAAGAAATGGTAGACATACATGCTTTGCTTAGCCGCCACTCCTATGGATGGGAGTTTTGGAGTTTTGAGACTGAAAATCCCATAATATCCCATTCTGTGAGTTTTGCCTGATTTACATCATCTTACAGACAACTTGCTTAGGAGAAAATACTTAACTAGGTTTTTAGGCTTAGCAAGGCCTTTTTTTAAATTTTATGTTGTTATTTTCTTTTTTTAGGTAATGGTAGAGGGTGGAATACGTCCTGGGACCCTTCTTTAAGGACAGAAAGTTTGGCAGAGCTAGGCTTAGCCAAGCCACAAAGCCTTCAAGTTTAGGCTTTTTCTCTTAGGGCCCCCCATTTAGGTAACTGTAAGATATGCAGACATCAGGTAGATCATAGGATAATTGAGTTGGAGGGGGTCTATGAAGCCATCAAGTCCAACGAGAATGGAGAATTGTGGGGTTTGTAGTTCAAGAAATAAAAAAATTCAAACCATAATTCCACAATCTTTTTTATTATCATTCATGTGTCATCCACCATATCATATCAGTCTTCATTGCAGGGAGACACATACCAGCCAGCCATGGTCAAACTTTTAGCAGAAAACAGGAGATTTTCTGATCTACAACATCAATTAGAATCTGGTAGTCAACATGGCTTAAGGTTACCAGGTCACTACAATCCATTAACTGAGATTTAAAGGCCAGATCCTAAGACCAGGGTCAGGCCCTTGTGATGCAACACAGACTAGATAGGCACAGTTTGGGAGAAGAGTATATCCCCCTTTTCCAGACTTTCCATCACTGGTGTTAGCTGTGTACAACAATAAAGTTTATGAATTTCAATTCTCATAATCCAAATTCTGCCTTATTCTTGATGCCACTGTGGTAACAAAAATCTGAGGGCAAGGGGGAGAGAGAAATGGCACTGTGGAGACAGCCATTGGTTATACGCACTTGGGCCCGTTATGCTGTTTGAAGCAAAACACACAAACGCTCCTTCCACAATTAGCTTTGTCCCAAGCCTGAAGAACTAGAAGAGTGTAACAAGAGACATCCGTCTTCTCCCTGTGAATTGGCAGCCCTAAAGATTGGCCACTAAGATGCTATAGTTCACAAAATAAGTTTGCTATGCTCTTTGAGGCACCCTCTCTAAGCCTTACCCTAATTGTTAGCCTGATCTATGGGACTGCTGTAACATTATGTAAATTTGCTTATGGGCCAGAGAATTCAATGTGGCATTTCTTAATTGACATGACTATAACATCTCTGCCACGGCCATCGCATCCACCAATGGATTCTCCCCAGCCAGTCAGGTTGGGGAATAGGAGGCAGCGATGTGGACCGGCTGTGGCTATAACAGCTCTGCTACATCAGCCACGCCCACCAATGGACTCTCCCCAACCAGTTGGGTTGGGGAATGGGAGGCAGCTGCGTGGACCGGCTGGCTGGCTAAGGATCGCAACCGCTGCCACCACAGCTGTTCCATGGCCAGCCCTCTCCCTGCTGGGAAGAGATAAGGACTCTCCTGACTCTCCTGACTGTATTGTATTTTCTGTGCTAGTATATTGCATTTTTTTTTGCTTTTTTGTATTGTATATCTGTGCTAGTATTTGGTAATACAGGGACTGCAGTGGCTCAAGTCACTAAGACGCTGACTGGGAGGCGGAAGGTCAGCAGTTTGATTCCCGAGTACTGTCCCAGCTCCTGCCAACCTAGCAGTTCGAAAGCAAGAAATTGCGAGTAGATAAATAGGGACCATTTCGGTGGGAAGGTAACAGCGTTCCATGCACTCCGGTGTCTAGTCATGCCTGCCACATGACCTTGGAAACGTCTGCAGAAGCAGACAGCGCTGGCTCTTCGGCTTAGAAACAGAGATGAGCACTGACCCCTAGAGTCAGATACAACTGGCTTTTGAGCAAGGGAAACCTTTACCTTTACCTATTTGGTAATACAGTGAAGTCCTTCTCAGCATGAGGGAGGGTTTTTTTTAATGGATAAATTGCTACAGGGATTGACTCTTCTGATTATATTGCATTTTCATTTTTATGTTAGATTTATTGACTGTATTGATAGTATTACATTATGTTATACAGTAATACCTCATATAACATTAGTATCGAATAACACTAAAATCACATAACATCAAGGAATCTGGGGGGAAGAATTGCATCAGATAACATTAAGATCCTATGGGATGCTTCAGATAACAACCGCGACAGCCTGTCTGGTTACAATGTATCTCTATGGATCCCATAGAGGATCAGATAACACTAAAAATCATATAACACCAAGACTTGTGGAACCAGGTTTTAGTGTTATATGAGGTTTTACTGTACTTATATTATGTTGTTGTATTTATATTTGATATTGTAATATACGTTGCCCATGTTATGTTAGCTGCTCTGAGTAGCTTCATCAAGTAGAGTGGCATACAAGTCTACATACAAATACAAATGACTAGAAGCAAGCATCAAAAATCAAAGAGCTGTATGTCTGGCTTGAACACTGTGCATGTTGTTTCATTGTTTTGCACATTGTTTTGACAGTTAAAACCCCACAACAACATCATTGTCATTGGCTGCTACTCGTATCCGAGCACACATTTTTCCTGGAGGTCATTTTCTCAGCTGGTGGATGTGTTTCTGGTGACTCCACAAACCAATCCTGACATGGAACAGATGAATAGATGGTGGAGGACATGGTTGGGTTTGATGAAGCTTCTATGCTTGTCACTTAGCCCCTTCATGTCTGCAGTGTTTCCCTTCAAAGTGATCAGTAGCAGCAGAGATGGTATGGCGCCAAAGTGGGCAATCTTCAGCCGTTGTCTCCCAAGTTTGTGAGTTTATACCTGACACCTTCATGGTTTGTTTCAGCTGGTCTTTATAGCACTTCAGAGGATCTCTGCAAGGTATTGTACCAGAGCTAAGTTCCCCGTAAAGTATTTGGCAAGGAAGCCTGGAACCATCCATACGGCGGACATGCCCTGTCCATCTATGATGATGGCCTATGATGGAAGCTTCAATGCTGTTTACATTAGCTTTCTTGAGAACTGCAATGTTGGTGACATAGTCATCCCACTTGATATTCAAGATGGACCTTAGCTTTTGTTGGTAAAAGCGCTCAAGCGTCCTAATGTCTTGGCGGTAGAGGGTCCATGTTTCAAAGCCATACAATAATGTTGAGATAACAACAGCTTGGTATACCACGGGGTTGGTCTGGATTGTTAAATCTTTGTTCGTGAAGACCCGGTGTGATCGACGTCCAAAGACAGAATGGACAACACCAATTCTCTTCACCACATCTTGTTCACAGGTGCAGTTTTTAGACAGGATGCTACCAAGGTAAAAAAACTGGTCTACCTGAAGATGGCAATACTGAACTCTTGAAGAGCTGTCCTTGGGGCAGGTCATACAAGTACAGTCAAACCTCGCATAAAGAGCATTTTGGTTAAAGAGTAACTCACTTAAAGAGCAGAATTTTCTCTGAATGTTCACTTCGCTTAACAAATAAAAACAACCAAAAACTCGCTTAACAAATAAATTGGGGTTCGCAATCCCTCCCACAATTGGTCATTTACAATGGTGTTTCGCTTAAAGAGCAAACTCGCTTAAAGAGCAATCCTGTGGAACACATTATGCTCTTTAAGCGAGGTACAACTGTACCTTGGTTTTCTGAGCATTTATGGTGAGGCCAAAATGATCACATGTATTCTTGAAACAGTTGACTGACAGTTGCAGCTCCTCAGGTATGAGAGCAGGCAATGCAGTATCATCAGCATATTGCATTTCTATTATCTTGTTTGCACTCGTTAGTCTTTTTGAGTGTTGTCTGGCCAAATTGAAGAGTGCTCCATTGAAGCGGTATTTAATCTCTACACCTGTGTTGTTATCAGGTGTTTCGTATTGAATGAATAGGACAAAGAGGGTTGGAAACCCACAACATATTCCTAGAACAATCCCATTGATTTCACTATCACTGTACTATAAAATTAATAGGCTGCAAAATCAGCTGCTAGACTTAGCCAAGCAGAGTTAACCTCTATCCATTTCTGTTCTTTTCCAGCACTAAGGTTGTTTGAACAGCGATTGAGTCACATCCAATGAATATGCCCCATAAGGCAGGACTTGCACAACAACTTAAAAAGTCTACAGCTGCTCACAAAAGCCAGATGCAAACAAAACAATGCTCTTGAAAGGATATTCCTATAGTCAGGGGAGGGGGAGAAAAACATTTCTTCTGGAGGGAGACCGAAAGGAACTTCAGAGAGCTACCCCAGTCACCTGGAGAACTTTGAGAAGAACCATTTCAGCAATTTGGAAACCTTCAAAGGCGACCTGCATTAACTGTAATCTTCAAAAAGGTGATGTGAAGTGCGATTTCTTTCTTTTTTAAAAAAAAGGCAGGTTCCCTGAAGCGACATTAAGCCTTTGAAGAAACTACATAAAGCTGGAGTAGACGTTTGAATGCAAAGCTGTCAGCGCTAGGGAGAGCATTAGTAGTTGTGTTTGGAGACCTTCCAGCAAGGTGACAGTCTGCTCCGGGTAGAGGCCTGCCTAAAATCTGAGCCCAGTCATTTAGAAACACAAATGGAAGCTTTTAGGCATCTCTCTTCCCAATCAATTTTCCTCAGGCCAGAAAAAAAAAGATCACTTGACTTTTGAAAGAGAAGATGAGACAGGTAGGTGTTAAAAGAGCACCTTTTAAAAGAGCAGACTGCAAAAAGCAGCTTGGTTTATTTTCTCCAACCTTGGTGATTCGTAATAAAATGTACACTTCAGTTGTGAACAAAGATGTCCCAACTCCACTGGTAGGCAATGTACCAAAGCATTGTTTCTATTGGACTATCTTTTCAAATGAGTATTGGAAAAGTTGATTAACTTTGCAAAGATTTGGAATCTTAAATCAGGCCACAAAACCAACAGCAGTAATAATACAAACACAGCACAAACAAGATGCAACATGAAAAGCCTGTGGAAGATAAAATGGAATGAAGCTTCCTAGAAGGCTAAAGAATCAGCAATTGTAAAGCCCCAGGAACAACTGAGACAACCCTTCCCTGCCACAGAAAGAAAATCTCCTCTTCTTGTCTGTGTTCAATGCTGTGGGTTTACTGTTTTCTGTGCACTGTTTTCAAGCAGTTCGTGAAGACGGAGCATTCCTACAACCGTAACCTTTCCTGGTTTGTACAGCTGTGATCTTCTGTGAAACTGGATTGCTTCACTCGTGGGCTAATAATACAAAAAGACTTGTTTTTGCAAAATAAAAATAGTTAAAACAGTGACTGCATGTTTTATCTTCCATCCCTGGTTCCATAAAAAACCTAGTCCCACCGTCGTTATTTTAATGATGAAAGTTTAGAATCAAGTCCTGAGAATCTGGTAAATGGAAACTGGTTCACATGCTTAATATGTGATCAAAACATGATCAAGCTTGACTCTTATCTTGCTATGGTAATAGAGTAGACCATACTAACAGCGACTCACCACTGAGTGTCAGGCAACAACTAACTAACCTGATAACCCTGAGGACTAATGGCCTTGGGTGCCAAAGTCTACAAGGATGGGTGATAGTCCCCAAATGAATTAAATCCCACTTGAATCCATCTTGATGAAGGAGAACAGCAGATTCATCAATACTGGCCTGGAGCTGAGGAGGATGTTGTGTGTCAAAAGGGCTCAGGACCAGAAAGTGACTCGCAGAACTGGATCAGTGGGGATCATGCTGTGATGTGAAAGGCAAATGAAGGGCCAAGGCATTTATTCTCAGGTCAGTCTTCATGGTACACGTACACAGAGCCTCCTTGAAGATTGTGTTATATATATTTTTTAACCACAATCAGGCGTACCCCGGTAACGGTAACCTTCCTCACACTAGGTCAGGCCAAAGGAACTGCAGAATGGACTTACCAAAAGGTGGCTTCATTTTGGCAGTTTCATGTCTGGTCTAGATATGCAAGAAGAAGAAGAATGGTCAACTTTTTGATATGGTAACCCCATAAACAAATATATGCCGCCTGAGTTTCCCAACAAGGCACTAGAGCAGGAGTTTCTTGAAGTGGAAAAAACTTCTAGAAAAAGTCTTTTTTAATCTAAAGTGGCAGGAATTAAATGTCAGTGTTATCACCGTACCCTAAGGTCTTATTTTGTATAAAGGCCCAAAGCACAAAGAAATGTAATTGCAAAGATAAAGCCTTGATGCCCTAAATCAAGGGTGCCCAAACTAGGGCCCTTGGGCCAGATCCGGCCCCTGGCACCAATTCATTCGGCCCATGCCACTGTCATCACTCTCGGTACATTTTACTTCCACTTCCGGGAGCGCTAAGGTTGGCACGGGCTGGGTGAACTGATGTCAGGCGCCATATCTGGCCCATGGGCCCTAGTTTGGGCACCCCTGGTTTAAGCATAGAAAATGGCAGCCTAAAATGTATCTCATCCTGTTGCAAAACAGAGTGCAAGGCACATTTTACTTCCGTGACTGGTGGGAGGAACCACATGACTGGCCCGCTGAACCATGTGACCAGCCCAATGAACCATGTCACCAGCCCACGGCAAAAAAAGTTTGGACATCCTTTTCCTAAATCAAGGAGAGTAGGACCCAATTCCTGTCCTCACAATTTCTTTTTCTCTCCATCTTACTTTTTCTTTCTAATTTAAAACTTTACATTCCCATCCCTTTTATAAACATTTCCTCACTCCCTTATATTACAGTGAGGATGTAAATATAAATAAATAAATATTCAGTTTAAAAGATAGCAGTGGGTTTCAGATATTTATTGATTATAGATTTATTGAGTACGAAATGAATGAAACCAGAGCTGGTTGGAGACATTTTGCTGCCAGAACAACACAAAAGTGCCACCTCATTCCAATCAGGCCCTCTCTTTTTCTGATGAGTAATTTGTCAGGTGCCATATGCCAAAGCTTTTGAACTATGGTGCTGGAGGAGGCTTCTGAGAGTAACCTGGACTGCAAGGAGATCAAATCAGTCGACCGTGAAGAAAATTAACACTAACTGCTCATTGGAAGGACAAATACAGTACTGAAGCTGAAGCTCAAGTTCTTTAGCCACCAAATAAAAAGAGAAGACTCACTGGAGAAGGCCTTGATGCTGGGAAAGATTGAGGGCAAAAGGAGAAGGGGGTGCCAGAGGATGAAGTGGCTAGATGGCATTGTCTATGCAATGGGTGTAGATCTCTGTGGGGTGCGGAGGATTATGGAGGACAGAGGAGCCTGGCATATAGTAATCCATGGGGTTGCAAAGGGTCGGACTCGAATGTACAACAAGAAATATACCAATGGCAGCTCTGGCTAGAGCACAAAGTTAAAGGAGGCCAGAGCTTGGGAAAAATAACTTTTTGCACTACTAATATGGCTATAACTTTAGACTGCAAACTAATAGGGAGATTCTGCATGTTTTAGTTCAACAAGATTACTTTCCAAAGTTCTGCATAGACCACCTTCTCTCTCTTTTTTTTTTAAAAAAACTTTCTTTCTCTCACTCTCTTTTTTTTATTCCTCTCTCTTGCCTCCATTGTCTTCTCCTACCCCATCCAATAGACACTGAGGCAGGGAGATTTAACTCTTGATAGAAATCTGAGGTTACTACTTGCAGAAGGATTCTGAAATTAGGTCCAGGGCTGCCAGTTGTAGACCTTCAGTATAGCTATATCTATAGGTAAATGTCTTCCTTGCTCAAAAGCCAGTTGTGTTAGCTAAAGAGCCAGCTCATTTCCATGATCATGTGGATATAGATAGACAGACATATCTAACAACAATATGTATGCAAAATACATCCTGTTGCCAAACTAGCTAATTTACAATGTTTGAAATTACATGTTTGGAGCCATTTTGAATGTGAAAGACAGGCTATGTGCAACACTTTCTGTCTGCAGATCATTTGTACTAGTAGAGTCATAAACATTCTGCCAGATTCAGTCTGTGCGAACACAGCAGACATCTAAATCCTGACAACCGAACTCAATCAGTTGATCCTAACATGTATAGTAAGATGTCACCAAGAAGGGGAAAGAGTGTCAGAACATGTCTTAAGTGCATACTTCTGGAGAAGAATGGTTTCAATGTCAAAATGTGACACTTTATTTATGAGAGCTGAGCATCAGCATGTTTCACTTGGAAAGGATGTTTATTGTGCATTTTCGAACAGTCATGATAAATTGGTCTCTTTCCCCAGGAAGAACATAAAGGTGATGTCAACACCAAAAAACAAAAGAATGTCATTTCATTTTTACCTCCTACTGGCATGCCCCCAATTTCTGAGATCTCAGCACAGGGTATAATTGAAATATCTGTAACACAAATTTCCAAGGACAATGGAGAACTGACCGAATAATTTTCACTTTTCCATTTTCTGTCAACATGTGTCAAACCAAACTTGCATTACTTGAAGATGAAGTTATTACCTGGACTACTTTTGCCCATTCATTTTTTTTTAATTTGAAAGTTGCAAGTCGTCAAGTTCCAAAAGAAAAATAATCTGGGGCATTTGATTTATACAAATTGTGCAGCAGCCCATTTCTCAAATCCTTCCTTGACCCTAATATAGGTTTTTAAAAAGTGGCATGGTGCCTGCTGTTCCACAGCTTATGGGAACAATTCAACCAGAGACGAACACATTCAAGTGCTTTTGATTTCAGAAAGAGATATTTAACCTCTGTGGATCCAGATGAAGCATTTCAAACCCATTCCTCTTTCTCCAGTCCCATTTCATGGCAGAAGATACAGTACATAGAATAAAGTTTCAGTCATTGGATTTACACAGGATTTTCTTTTACCTTTACCTTGGATACCTTGGAGTCATTATTCAGCAAGGAGTCTGCACATTGGTAGACATCTCCATGACAACATTCCACACATGCAAATAGACTTGAGAAATCAAGTCCATTTTCATGCAGGTTTTATAGCCATTTGGATATCATGTCACCTGTTGGCTAATGTCTGCTTTCACAAAGAGGTAGAATAATACATTTGGAAATAACACAATCACACACACACACACAACTTTTATTGTTATCCATTTGGAAATAACACAATCACACACACACACACACACACACACACACACACACACACACACACACACACAACTTTTATTGTTATCCACTTACTTTTGTTTATTCAGTCAACTGGAACAAAATAATTTTCCATGTCATTAATCTGCAAACAACAATGTTGTGAAGTAGTTGTGATGTATTTCACTCCTTGGGAGAGGACACTACCATTTTCAGTAGACTCAGTAGACAATTCTTCCACTAACCATTAATGTACTGGATTTCTCACAGTACAATCCACAACCCACAATCCACTCGATGCAAAGTATGCTTATTCTCCTTTACTTCCTTTTTTTACTCCTTCAAGTCTCAAGGGATGGCCTTCATGGCTGCGGTAGCAGTCCTGTGGCACAAGGCCATACTATACTTCACCCAATCCTAGCAAACTCTTACTTTGGCCTGCTACCATCTTTACAGGGTTGGAATTTGAGAAATGAGATGTGTGCAAAGATGAAAATGTATGTGTGAATTCTAACTCCAGAACCAGTGGTGGGCAGCCAAAAAAAAATGTTACCACACTGTGGGAAGAGCCAACATTGTGGGTGGAGCCAACATCATGGGTGGAACCAGCATCATGGGCAGAGCCAAGGTCATGGGTTATGCCTGCCTTATGGCCATGTATACATCTGCAAACATAGGCAGCACTGACTCTTTGGCTGTAAATGGAGATGAGCACTGCACCCTAGAGTCAGATATGGCTGGCTTTTGAGCAAGGGAGACCTTGAACCACTTGCAGAGACAAAACCTGACATCAAATTTGAATACCAATCGGGGATTTTTCTGTTATTAGGTAAAGGTTGCCCTTTCTGGAAAGCCAGTCGTTACCAACTCTGGGGTTCAGTGCTCATCTCTCTTTATAGCCAAAGAGCAAGGGGGCTCAATCCACGAAAACTCACATTAAAATACAGTAGTTAGTCTTTAAAGTGCCACGTTTGTCTTTTTGTTTTGTTTTCTCTCTGATATGCTTGTACAGAATAAGACTTTTGAAATGGTAGCCTTGTTAGTCTGTGTTTCAAGCATATCAGAGAGTAAACAAAACAAAAAGACACATGTTCACACACAGAAAAGCTGGTGTCGCAGGCCAAGGACTCCCGAGGACATGGTGGCTGGGCCTGGGGGGCTGGCCCCAATGATGAGAGAGGATAGCCTGAAGGCGCACAGGAAGCGCGGAGGGAAAACACACACGGACAGTGAGGGCCGACCCTTTCAAGCCATGCTGCTCTGAGATTCCTCCTCCTCCTCCTTGCCTCCTGGACAATGAGGCTCTTCCTAAGCCTGGGGATGCAGCATGGACCTCACCATCCACAGCTGCCTCATCCTTTCAGCCGTGGCACTCTGGGTCTCAGGAATAGCCTTGTTGTCCCAGAGATGAGGAGGAGAAGTCCCAGAACAGCATGGCTGAAAGGATGAGGCAGCTGCAGCTGCAGCTGCAGCTGGCGAGTCAGCCTCCAATGAGGCTTCGGGGGGGGGGCTCAGCTGTGAGGAGTCCACCAATTCGAGCAAGGGCCGCCGCCGCCACCGCCACACCTCTGAGGGCCTCAGGGCCTCAGCCACGAGCCTGCTGCCGCACATCCAACGAGGCCACCGAGGGCCTCAGCAGCCATCACCGGTTCCTCTGCAGCTGCACCTCTCCACCCGCCTGACACTGCACTGCCACACTCCAAGCATCAAATGGCTAGTTGGCTCGGTGCGCATGAGTTTAAAGATATCAGTTGGCACATGCACGCTGAGTGCTGGAGGCACATATGTGTGTGAAGTGCTGGAGGCATGCATGCACGCTGAGGGCTGGAGCTGTGGCCACCACCAAAAAAGTTTAAAAAAACCCATGTGGTTGCCCCAAAAAGTTGCCACCCCCCTGCATGGCCGCCCCAAAAAAGTCCCTGCCCACCATTGCCTAGAACAGTTTGGCTGGCAGGTCTGTGCTTGCTTACAGACAGCCTTCACAGTTTCCAAGACACTGGTCATTCCAGCCTTCCAAGACACCCTGCAACCGATCTCAGAGTCGCTATTGTAAATTTAAAAAAAAAATTTTTTTTAAAGAGTTAAAAATGAAACTTTTGAACTGACTCATATAAATTCCTGTGCATATCTAAAAGCTTAAAAATGGGGGTTTAAGCAGGTTTTAAATACACTCAAACCTTGCATAAAGAGTGCCTTGCTTAAAGAATAACTCGCTTAAAGAGCAGAAGTTTCTCTGAATGGTCGCTTTGCTTAACAAATGAAACCAACCAAAAGCGTGCTTAATAAATAAATCAGGGTTCGCAATCCCCCCCCACACACACACACACAATTGGTCACTTTCAATGGTGTTTCGCTTAAAGAGCAAACTCGCTTAAAGAGTAATCCTGTGGAACACATTATGCTCTTTAAACGAGGTACAACTGTACAGTCTTATATACGACTAAAAAGTTGTTTTCTCTTCCATAAATGAGGCATCATCACAGTCAACTTATTCCTGAAAGCAAGGAATGTATTCAACTCTTTAAAAATATATTACCAGTGTTAATCACCTTTTATACATTATTTCATTCACCCTACATAGAAAGTGAGTGAATGGCCAAAATCCTGTTGCTTGATGTAGTAAATCATACTACAGTAGATCCATTGAATCAATGGAGATTTAGTGAGTCAAGTCCTCTGTAAGTTCCACTGACTGAAATGGGGCTATTCTAACTTCAGCATAGGCAGTTCCATTGATTCAATAGGCCTATTCTAACGTGATTTACTACATTGGGTAATAGGATTTTGGCCAATTGATGGCAGTGCGTAGTTAGAGAAGACAATGACCTCACAGCGTCCTTCCAAAGATGCAGAGAAAAATCCTTGTATCCTGGATGCTGGTAGTGGTCCTTCGTATATGTTGCATTGGGATTTTGGCAATCCCCTTTCTAGTCTGTATAAATAAACTCAAGCCAGCTGCTCTACCTCACTCTGACATACGTTACAGTGCTGTTATGAGGAGACAGTGAGGAAGAGAACTATTATGCCACACTTAACTCAGTGGAGGTAAGGTGGGATATAAATAGAATTAACTAATTATGTATGTAATGATTCAATAAAGGAAGCCAGAACCTTGCAAGACCTGAGCTAAAGACACAACCTTGTGAAGATCAGTAATTTACAGAGTTGTCTTAAACTAGAAACTACTTGACAGCACATAATGGCAGTAACTAACTAGAGAAAGTTCAGAGAAAGAAAAAGACACATTTGAATATTTTGTAGGGAATGTAAAACTGCAAATGAAAAGCAAAACTTATTGGTTCCAATGAGCTTCTCCTCACTCAACAATCAGCTCTCAAAATAAAAGCTGCAATTACTTTACTTTGCAAAGAAACCACTTGCAAGCGATCTCATTAGAACAAATGGAAAATTGCTTCTTTTCCCCACCCTAGAGCAAATGATTAAAATCAGCAGAAATGAAGAACTAGTTTTAAGGCTTCAGAAATTCCCAATCAATAATTGGAAGGGTTTTTTTTTTTTCATTTAAAAAATATCTGAAAGCACTGGAGTTCTTCTACTAATGTCTGTAGCTCTGTGGAATTAATTAATATGAAAGCTCTTTTATTATCACCGAATAATCAAAATCCTTCATCAGGCTCTTTCCAAATTGATGTGCACTTTTCTTCTGGAGATGTTTTGTTCCCAGGATTAATTTATACATTGTGAATTGGCACCAAATTGCACAATTAATTGCAGGTGAGAAGTGAACTGTCTAAAGGCAGAACCATATAATACACCTGGAGACTGAATTACAAAACCTACAAAAATTACAAAACTCTCCTCCTTCCCAAAACACTGAGATGCAGCTGGTGGAGAGAGCAAGGTAACAAATTAATTAAGGCAGAGACAAGGACAGTCAACCTTTAATCCTGATCTAGTTTTATATCTAAAAAAATAAACCCTGAAATCTCTAAGGCCACCAACCCATATCCAAGATCTATCTCCATATGGTTATAATTCTGCCTCAGCATTTGATTTTCCCCCTCTTTATGTTGGAATCATAGAATAACTCAGTTGAAAGGAGTCATTTATGCCACCGAGTCCAACCCCTTGCATAATGCAGGAATCCAAATCAAAGCAGATCTGACAGATGGATGTCAAATTCTCTCTTGAATGCTTGCAGTGTTGGAATGCTCACTATCTGTCAAGGCAGTTGGTTCCACTGCTATATTGCTCTAACTATTAAGAGGTTTTCCTGATATTCAGCATATATCTGACTTCTTTTAGTTTGAGCCCATTATTATATATCCTGCACTCTGGGATGACCGAGAGCAGTTTCTCTTTATGACCATCTTTCATGTATTTAACAGTGCTAGCCTATCCTAGCTATGGCGAACCTTTTAGAGACCGAGTCCCCAAGCTGCAACCCCAAACCCACTTATTTATCGCAAAGTGCCAACACAGCAACAGTGGAGGAAGGAAATGCTCCCATTGGGCTGCTGGGCAGAGGGGCTGGGTGAAATCTGTGCTGGGGGGAGGGAGAAAGTGCTCCCATTGTGCTGCTGGGCAGAGGGACAGGACAAACTCTATGCTGGGATGACTACACGGGTGCCCACAGAGAGGGCTCCAAATGCCACCTCTGGCACGCGTGCCATAGGTTTGCCACCACTGTCCTACTCCCTCTCAGTTGCCTTTTCTCAAAGTTAAACATATGAAATTCCTTCAGTCTTTCATCATATATGGCTTGGTTTGCAGTCCTCTGATAATCCTTGTTGGCCTTCTCCATACCTACTTTTTCTTAAAGTGCAATGTCCAGAATTGGACACAGTGATCTAGATAAGGCCTGTCTAGTGCTGAATAGAGGGAGACTAGTACCTCACGGGTTTTGGGGAATAAAAAAAAAAAATCCAAGTCCCTGTTAAAGCCTCTTCCTTTAAGCTGATTACTTACCAAAAGCATCACCAGTTCTAAAAAGTTTGGAAAACTTTGCAAAAGGATTTTGCCATTGTTTTAATCTAAAGCTCTTAGCCACTACACCACATCCTGTCTGTGACAGTTCTTTGACATTCTTCTGGGTGTCAAATTCTGCTCCTGCTTGCATAGATTTTTCAAATGTGTTCCAGGTGTCAAATTCTGCTCCTCCTAGCATTCAACTTTCAAACGGAGAGAACCATAAGTATTTGTGAGGTAGATAAAGGTCACCCTTGCTCCAAAGCCAGTCTTATCTGACTCTAGGGTTCAGTGCTCATCTCTGTTTATAGCCAAAGAGCCAGTGATGTCTGTGTTTGTAGACATATCTGTGGACATGTGGCAGGCATGTCTAGACACCAGAGTGCACATAACACTGTTTACCTTCCCATTAAAGCGGCACTTATTTATCTACAGTACTTGCAATTTCTTGCTTTTGAATTGCTAGGTTGGCAGGAGCTGGGACAGAGATAGGAGCTCACTCCATCGTGCAGTACTTGGGTCTCAAACCACTAACCTGCCAACCTTCCAGTCATCAAGTTCAGCATCTTAAGCACTAAGTCCAGCCCATTAAAGTAACATTCTCCATCTTTGTGGATTTCCATGTAATAGAAGTTGTATTCTACGTCAAGTTCTATTGCATGTTATAAACAATGCAGATGACCATGGTCAAGATTATCCACAGTCTTGTATCCCAAATCACCATGTATGGGTGGGAATGCTAGACAATAAAGTTGACAGGAAAAAATGATTATTTTGAAACATGGGGCTGGAGGAGAGCTTTGCAGATACCTATGGACTGTCAGAAAGACATGCAAGTGGCTCCTTGAGCAAACCATTGTCTCTGGAGTTCAGTGTCTTAACCTAGTGGTCACTGCAGTCCACCCCACTAAAGTAACATGATGAAAATGAGACTGTCATACTTCCAGGATTTTCTGGAAAAAAGAAAAATGTTTGCAAAGGTTGAAGACAGCAGGAATAAAGGAATACAAGATAGATTGACTCCCTAAAGGAAGCCACAAACTTGAGTTTACAAGTAGGGCTGTTGTGTTAGAGTTGGAGTTGTGTTGGAGTTGTTGTGTTGTGTTGTGTAGGGCTATGGTGTGTCATGTTGGAGTTGTGTTGTGTAAGGCTGTGGTGTTGGAGGAGAATTTTAAGAGTAAGGTCGGTCTTAAAAGAAATCAACCCTGACTGCTCCTTGGAAGGTCAAATATTGAAGATGAAGCTAAAGTACTTTGGACATCAAATGAGAAGAGAGGACTCACTTGAGAAGGCCTTGATGTTGGGGAAGGTTGAGGGCAAAAGAAGAAGGGGGCAGCAGAGAATGAGATGGCTAGATGGTATTTTTGACGCGATGGGCACAGAGCTGAGTGGGTTGAGTAGGATGGTGGAGGATAGGGGTGCCTCTTCTGGGACAACCTTAAAAAAACTCCTTAATTGTTACACAAACTGAAAATAACTGCTAACTGGTCTGTTATTCATATGCATTGTCAAGAGAGAAAAAACAGATTTCTAATCTCATTGGTATTCAAAGACACAGCTTCTTCATTCTTTTAAACATACCTAGCTAATTATCTTCATTAGCTTCTCAAGCTCATCCTTATTAAAATCAAGTTATTTTATCTTTGTTCTCATTTCCTCTGCCCTTCCAATTATATCAGCTGAACCATATCATAAACTGGTGCCAAGTGGCCATTTTATCTGTGAAATTGTATCCATCAAAAACTACTATTTGCTAGTATCTTCTAGGGAAGAAAAGACATGACAAATTGTTCCAGGTTTCTTGTTCCAAGCAGTTGGCCACATTTAATGGCGAAGGCAAGAGTTTTTCCTAGTCCAGCATGAAGTGGTGAGAGATTAAAGTCGGGAACTCCTAGAAGCAAAAAGATCCTGTGGATCTTACCCACAGCCATTTAGCCACTAAGTTCTGTCTGGGACAAAACATGTTTTACCTGGCTACTTGAGTAAAGAACTTTAATGATTGGTTTAGATGCAACATCACATCTAATCTCTAACAATAGTTGCCTGACTCAATATTTGGATGACAAGCAGCAACATGTTCAGAACCGGGACTTCACAAAAATAAACATCTGGAGGATATGTTTCTCCTTGCAATATATTTTAAAGAAAGACATAATCGTACAGTTATTGTGTTGTATTTCAGTTGGCTGAAAAACTAAATCAGAAGGGCAGGAAGTGAAAAATGCACTAATATTGTCCCCTTGAACAATGAATATGTATGGTTTGCCTCTTTATTGTTTATACATGCAAATGCCTAATGTTGACCACAATCTGTTCTAGCAGATGAGTTTGTAAGGTCAGTGTAAAATGCCGCAGTCTATTTATTCCTAGCTCCATATTTAAAACTTTCATTGCTCACTGAACATGGAAACGGCATCTGTTAAAGTTCACATTTAGGAGGAAAGGATGCTATCAACCATCAGAGCTTTCCTAGAGAATCAAACCAATGCCCTCTAGGGTAGCTTGTGGTCTGGGATGGGGGTTTGTGTACCCGAAATTGCAGTCATGAGCTGCCTTTGACTCTGTCCCTCCTATCTGTGTTTTGGGTTGCTACTTTTTACATTTAGTTGTGAGTTTTCCTTTAAAAGGGCTGAACGTCTGGTTAAAAAAACAAGATACCTAAAATATTTGGATCATTTTCAAAAGAAAAGAACAGGCACATGCAGAAACATGGGATCTGGAGGAGTATATTTAGAAGAAAATCTGACCAAAGAATGAAGGCTTTTGAGATTCCTGTGCTGCTATTTAATTTTGACTCAACCAGTTTTCCATTTTTATTATATTTTATTTTATTTGCTACTGGCTTTTCTAAATTTCAGTTTTATTATGGAAAATATCACTAGCAAGCTATTGCTCTGAATATTATTTTGTTTATTGTCTGGGATAACTGAAAATGTTTTACTTTCAGGGACTCTAAGGCTTTCCTTCAGTACTTAGCTACTTATTTTTCTTTGGGAGAGATTTTGATGGAGAAACGAAAATAAACCTCTGGAGAGGTAGCATTAAACTTCTGGATTTTCAGTTTAAGATGGAGAAATGAACGTCAACCTCTGGAGCGGTAGCATTAAACTTTTGGATTTTCAGCCTAGTATAAATTTCAGAAACCCATGGGTACTTCTAAAATTGAGCTAGGAAGGGGGACATCTGCCATTCTCTTGTTCTTTCATGTTTATGTTCTTCCCATCCTGGGAAGCATTTTATTTCTTATATTAAACAATGAGCTCCCCCATAACTAGTGCTTTTCCCAACATGGGGAGGGTTGTGTTGTACCTGCCAGTCATATAGATGCTGAAGATCGTCTGTCAAGTGACAACATGGTTGAACCAGCAAAACCTCAACTCATATCTTCAAGGGTTAAGTGTTCAAAAATGGATTGATCCATTGAATTTTCTTCCACAACTGAAAAATTTTTTTTTTGCATCTCAGATTTTTTTGACATGTAAATTTAAGCTCAAGTCATTTGCATCCTGAATATATTAAAAAGTGTGGATCTTCTTATACTGTTCTTCAAAATGAATTGATGGAACATTCTCTCCTGTTCTAATTTGGGCTTTGGTTAAATATATCCCTTATAGCTTGGCCTCATCCTGGCATTTATCATGTTGCCAGGGGAAGACAAATGCAGAGGACCCAAATTGCTGAAACTACTAGCATACACAGAGAAATAAATGCAAAGGCTTGCCCTTTGTTCTGATGGTATTTCCTGTTCTTATTTTCAGACACATAAAAATGTCTCTTTAGGTGGCTCTTACTCATACGTTTGTGATGGAAGGAGGGGTCACCTATCCCCCAAAATTATGACAAAGCAATGGCTAAGACTTGGTCTGCAAGTTGCTCTTGTTCTGAAGAAATGAAGTCCTATTAAAAATGCTTGTTGTGTTCCTGACAGACAACAACATATGCTATGAATGTGGAGAGATATAGGATCTGTCTCATTTAATTGTCTGCCGATTACTGTCAGAAACATGCACCAATGAGGACTTATGTTTGGCCAATGACAAAGCCAAGAAAGTGGTTTCATTTTGGCAGTCCAGAGTTTAATCAGGACATGAAAGAAGAAGTATAAGATTCCATAAGCATCCTATGCTCACATATCCCCACTTATGTTACATAGTGAATATAGGTTTCTATTATAATTTTTAACTTGACAGGTGTGTAGGGATCACTTTGTTTTTTGCCAGTTTGATTATTTTATGTGAAAATGTTTTCATTAGAGATGTTATAGACTATGGCTTTTTAAAAGTTCTTTTTAAGAGCCACTTTGAATTAATGTTTTATATTTAATATGGGAGGAGTGAGAAGTAAAATATATCCTTCCTCAGATTCACACGTTACATAAGTAGTTTAATTAATCATCAAACCCTATTCTTCCTTGGCAAAAAGAGAGAAATGAAGCTGGTGAAACACCATGTCCAGTAGACAGAAAATGCAAAAGTGAGGGCAAGAGGATAGTAACATATTTTTAGAATGTGCATTCAGGATGCCAGAAAAATCCCTTCTTTCTCCAGCTTTGCAAAGCAGCAGACAAAATTCTGAATTGCTTCTTTGGTTCAAAGGATTTGGAGCATGAAATTCTGACCCACACTGACCCAGGAACCATGACTGTTCCCATAGCCTTTCAATTCCACATTAATGTTCTCTCAGTCAAGCTGATTCTTTCATTGACAAGAATAATTAATTAACAGATTCAGCTTTTGGGTGTGCCAAGTTTAAATAAAATCTGGTTTCATATGGCCTTTTTTTTTTGCAGGGGGTGTAACAGTATGTAGGTGAGGTGATCCCTCGTCACAATTCAGCCTTTTTTTGGAATGGATTACTTTACCTCAACCTCTTCTGAGTAGCACATGCAGCACTATAATCTGAAATAAAATTTTAAAGCGCTTAGTCAAGCATATCTACACATATGATTCAAAATTATGGTGCACCACTAAAACCTAGCCTGTAAGAATAGCACACAGAGAACCATGGACTGGAAGACATTTTAAAAGCCCTTAGCCAAGCACATATACACATATAATTTATAATTGTGGTTTAGTACCAAGTGAGCCATCTCAAGGCCTGCAGCACTGTGATGTATATCACAATGGCTCATATGGTGACAAAGAAGTCTTTACCTTAATTGTCAACAGCTACTAGACATCTGTTTTAGGTGAGTCAGTTTGTTTCTGGGCATTCTTCAAGGAAGAGTAATTGGCATTTAGAAGACTAAACAGTGAGTTTCCTCTATATATTTCTTTGTTCTCAGACAATTGTCTGTGTACTACCTGTGGAATACAGAAGCAGTGCAGGTGAGATCAAAGTTTTGCATAACAATTTTAAAAATAAATTCAGTTTCTTATAGTCCTCTTGTCTTGCTCCAAGTGTAATATGTCGTCTCCTGATGTGACTGAACCTATCGGAGATTATCTGTCTGTGATATTCTGGCATGGCACCAATATTTTTGACATGTTTTGCTTCTCCTAAACCCCTATTCCCACAGCAAATTAACAAGTCACACTCAGCTGTTCCATGGCCAGCGCCCTCCCTGCTGGGAAGAAATAAGGGAAAAGCACAGACTTTGGTGGGCAGCAGAACACAATCGCTCAGCTGGCCTTGAGCCCCACCCTCCCAGGGCCCGGGAAGGACCTGTTTGGAGGGAAGTGACCATAACAATCCGTTGGAAGGGAGGTGTATAGTGGACTGCTCATAGGGAAGTAACTGTTTGGTACTGTAATTGTTTTATGATGCATTGCTGTTTTGTAACTGTAATTGGCTGCTAGGAGGGAAGGGATTGTAATTGTCTGTTGGAGGGAAGTGACTGTAATTGTTTCTATGATATGCACTGACAATGTTGATGTATTTGTCGTTATTTTGCTGTTTTATTGCATTGTATTATATTGTATTTTCTATTGCCTTTAATTTCAAACATTGTGATATATTGGGACTGTATAACATATTGTTGATTATACTGTTGATGTTTATGAAATGTTATATGTGTGGGTTTTGTGAGCCGCCCTGAGTCGGTTGCACTGAGTAGGGCGGCATATAAATTGAAATAATAATAATAATAATAATAATAATAATAATAATAATAATAATAATAATAATAATAATAATAATAATAATAATAATAATAATAATCATCATCATCATCATCATCATCATCATCATCATCATCCAGGCAGCAATTATTTACTGTGCTTTTTCAGTAGCAGCAAACCATTCTTCTTTCTTGAAAACGTTATGTGTAATATCTTGAGGGTGAAATTGTGATAAATGACAGAGCCAACAATGGGTGGAGCCTGCACTCGTATCTGCCACACACCCTTTCTTTTTTTGCTTTCTCTCATGCACCACAAGAAGGTGAATGAGAGAAAGTGAATGTCTTAAGAAAGATGCCAACAAACTGGATCAGGTTCAGAGGAGGGCAAGAAGGATGATCAAGGGACTGGAAAACAAATCTTTTGAGGAAAAACTGAAGGAACTGGGCATTTTTAGCCTTGAGGAAAAGGAGACTGAGGGGGGATATGATAGCACTTTTCAAATCCTTGAAAGATAGCCATAAAGAAGAGGGGCAGGATCTGTTCTCAGTCATCCTAGAGTGCAGGGCATGTAATAATGAACCAAAATTACAGGAAACCAGATACAGGCTGAATATCAGGAGAAACATCTTCACTGTTAGAGCAGTACAACAATGGAACCAATTACCTTGGGAGGTGGTGAGTGCTCCAACGCTGCAGGCATTGAAAAGAAAATTGGGGGATCATCTGTGAGACCTGCTCTGATTTGGATTTCTGCACTGAAATGAAAGTTGGATTCAATGGCCTCTTTGGCCCCTTTCAACTGAGATATTCTGTGACTCCATGATTCTACAAAGCCTTCTTCCCACACAGATCCTAAAACTTACTCTGAGTAATGTATATAATTATTGAATTGCTATATGTGTATGTAAATGCTCATCTCAGAAAAGTGGGCTATCATAGTAGCACTTTGATGTTTCAACTGGTGGGTCTTCAGTTACTCCATTTGTATTTTTCTCTCTGATCCTGAAAGGAAAAAGCTTCTACATCAATAGCCAAAGTAGGAAAAAGAAATACCCCTACGCATACTACAATTTATAACACAATTTAGTTTAAAATTAATTTAAAAATTCAAACTGTAATTTAATCCCCATAGCACTCAGTAAATAGCTTCGGTGCTCTTTTACTTGTTAATTTCAGTGTTTTCCACCCTACTGCCATAAGGGTATTCAGTCTTCTGCTACCATCCGGAAGGATTTGGCTTTCAAAAGGTCATTTTTAAAAGGAATGCTGATGAAACCCTCACTAACTCTCCACCCTGAGTTGTAACTTTTTTGTTGTGACCTGAACAGAACCTTATGGAGAAGCCCAGAACTTCACCCAGCAGAAGGGCTAGATAGGCTCTCATATAGCAAGCCAAATTTACAAATTAAGAGTGAGGATTAGATATATCCACTGCCCTCATGGACTAATCCATGGCCAAATTAGAGGATACCAATTAGCGCATAACACCTTGTGCCATTTTGGAGAAGCCCCACTCCAGTCTTTGTCTGAGTCAATGCCAGTATTTGTGTATTTCCAGCTCTCGGGAGCAGGGAACTATTCATGTGAACAGGGTTGTTGTTGTTGTTGTTGTTGTTGTTGTTGTTGTTGTTGTTGTTGTTGTTGTTGTTGTTGTTGTTGTTGTTGTTGTTGTTGTTGTTGTTGTTGTTGTTAGGATTTGCATGCCGCCTAAATGGCTATAATAGGGGAATGGAGCTACAGAGCACCATCAGAATTGTTTCTGGCAGAATTATTTGCTCAGCTCCATCTCAGACAATACAGGAAGAAATATGCCACTATGACTATTATGAACTCTGGCAGTGAAACCACCACACCACCAACAAAGGAGAAAATAAAGGGGTGAGATGGGGAAGACAGACCTTGATGTCTTAAAGTGAAGCACTCAAAAGCCATGTAGGAATGGAAGCATTCATCCGCACAATCAAGCACACTCGGTCCTTAATGGTTTATGCACAAACTCAGGTTTGTGGAAAAATAAAAACTAGTTAGTCTCGTACGTGTTACGTTAATGTTTCTGGTATGAATTTACTTACTTTCTCTCTCTCTCACTCACTCTCTCTCTCACTCACTCACTCACTACTTTTATATCCTGCCCAACTGGTCAAGCACTACTGGGTAGTTTACAAGCAATAAAAAACACAAACCCTCATATAACACAAACATCAAACATCATGGAAAAAAAATCCAGTAAATCAATAAAGTAATAAAACCACACAAGCACCAAGAGCATCTTTAAAAACATGATTAGGATTTTTCCTCAATTTTCTCCTTTGATGCCCAATCAAAACTATGGCTCTCAGCTGGTTTCTTACTCTCTTTTTTAACTCTCCAATCTGACCCCATACTGCAATGATTGGACAGGAGGGGGAAATAATAATTAAATAGTTCCCCTGTCCCTCTGCAGCAGAGCAGTCAACCGCTTCACCATACTGGCAAAAGGTGCTTGTGGATGTTCAAATGAGTGGGTGGGAGATGACGACAATGAGTATTATTATTATTATTATTATTATTATTATTATTATTATTATTATTATTATTATTATTATTATTATTATTATTATTATTATTATTATTATTATCGCCGCCGCCGTCGTCGTCGTCATTCAGTCGCACAGTCGATTCCGACCCTTTGCGACCCTATGGATCATTGCCTGCCGTGCACCTCTGTCTTCAACCATCTTGTAACATGTGTTATGGACTTCCAAGACATTCTCTCCAAATGGGCAAACCACTTTATTTGTTATCTCTGTATGCAATTTAAGACTGATTCTATTCCAATTCTTTCCCTTATAATCTCATTCCTGCTTTAATCTCTCTAATTTAATCCCTCACCTCTTCTCAAGTGACCTACAAATGAGCAAACCCATCAAGGGCATTCTGGATATGCTCTGAATATTTTTAACCTCACTAATACCACATTTAACATTAGGGTTCTGTGTGTGCAGTGGGTGGGTGGGTGTACCTTTCTGGCCTGAGACTGCAATTGGGCTCTGTTCCCCTCTGTAGCTGACACAGCTTCAGTTAGCATTTTGGCATTTGACAAAATACACATCACATCCTTTGTAAATGTACATCATTCTAAAGAGAGTGCCCTGTGGAGAGGGATGGGCTGAAGGGTCATTAAGTCCAAAACTACCTGACTATGTGGCTGTATAGACTTCTCTAAACATGTTTCCAGCAGAAAAGAGCAAAAATATCAATGAAAGAAACAATAAATGAACAAGACACTTGAGGATTGTCATTCCAAGCACCTTCATTTTCATTCTCTACCTAAAGGCTAAATGGAGTTCTCTTCATTTATTTTACCAATTTTCTTCTACAAAATGGTTACACATCCTAGCTGATTGTTGCTGAAAGTATGAAATCCAGACAGCACATTGTTCATTGACATATACAGTCAAAAATGTTGTTTTTAAAAACAAGTGAGAATTCAGTGCCGTTTAATGGTGCTTCAAATGTTTGCTGCCTCTCTTTAACTTAAGGGCAACATCAATACTTTTCAGGTTTTTGCTATCTGACTTTTACTTAACAGCAGAATCATCCCAGTTCAGCTTTATCCAAATTGCCACAAATAAGAACAACTCAAAATTTGACAATATCCTTTCACTAAGTATGCAGGTCTCTCTAGGAAGACCATGAGCAAATCTTGGTATCTAAAGTAGGAATTTTTTTTTAATAAGTAGGAAAAAGTACTGTTAAAAATTTGTAATTTTCATCTCAATCCCCCTCCCTCATATAAACTAGAGTTACAATTGCAAGTTTTGAAAGTACTACAAACCACTGTGCTGTGTTACAAAATGCTCTCTTCCCACTTCCCTCCATTGCAAACCAGCCTTTGAGTCACGTGATATTTCTGCTTCATAAATTAGTGAGGCCACACTTCATTATTGAATGACTCAAAATTTTACCTACATCACACAAAAAAGTGAAGATATCCTCATATCACATTACAACTGTGATGTAATTTAGTTATGCATTATTGCAAAAAAGGAATGAATCCCAATTAAGTAGTTAAATGTAGCTCCTTAGTTCCCAGCTTGGGTCTAAAGTTGTATATTCGGAAATACCCAAGATATCATCTTTCACATTCTGAGTGTGTAACATTTTTGAAACACGGTCCCATAATGCTAGAGAGCGAGGACTGAAAAGGAGAATCAAGGAGATAGTGAAAATGATAGATGTAGCCCCTGGAAAATTTTTCATTCAGTGATGGCTATCGTAAAATAAATAATGACAGGCAAATATAACAACAAGACAATAAAATACTTGTAGATATCAAATGATGGATGATTCACAATTATTATGAAAAAGAACAAAACTAGTGACAATTTGATCTTTTAGGGAAGAATCCATATTTCAATAGGCTTCTTGCTGTAATAAACCAACTCTTGTTTTTGCAAAAGACAATCTTTTACCAATTTCATCTGACACTGGACTTTTGGCTCACACCTTCAACCTTGTTTAAAAAGTATTAATATTTAGAAAAGCATTTTTAAAAACTCCAACACATTCTAAGACAGTTTCCAGGAAGGGAATGGTTTTCATCAAGTTTCATTTCTTCCTTTCTTTTAATTTAGTGATAATGTCTGGATCTTCATGTATAATCTTTCACAATGAAAAGCAAGATTTTTGCCCATGTGATGAAGGTAAATTTTCTCCTGAAGAGGACATTGCTATCTGTCATATTTTATAATAGCACCATCTTTCTTTCATGATTGAAATTACTTCCATTTTCTTCCTGTTTTGTTTCCTGAGGCAAATCACAGGTTTCTTTAAAAGCATACTTGTAATTCATTAAACATTTTCAGACCTGCTTTTGAGACTGCTGCAACATTCTGTATTACATCTTAATTTTTCCTTCCTCTAAAAAAAGAAAGCAGCCTTTCTGTCAAGGTGATTGCTATGCTTCTGAATTAATATAGACAAAATAAACTATTTCCGGAATGAGGATATATATAAAGTTTTTCTTCACTTACAGCGAAGTGTTTTACAGATACTGTGTACACACACACACACACACACACACACACACACACACACACACACACACACACACTCCTAACATATTTATTCCATGTAAGTACAGAAAACCTTTATTACATTCCTGTCATCCTGCCTTTAAATTGCCCCAGTGTCCCAATATTTTTGACCCTGCATGTGAAGAAATTTGTGACTTTTGATAAATCCTAAACCAAACTGAAAGTAAATTCCCACTTATCTACACCAGCCAAATCATAAAACTGGTTACTCTAATTTGGAACTGTTGAATAGCTCAGTGGTTTAGAGGTTTGAAACTCAGTTCCCTGCTTTGCCTTCTTGACAGGACCTGGACTTGATAATCCATAAGGGTCCCTTCCAGTTATGCAGTTCTAAGGATAGTAGTAGTAGTAGTAGTAGTAGTAGTAGTAGTAGTAGTAGTAGTAGTAGTAGTGGTGGTGGTGGTGGTGGTGGTGGTGGTGGTGGTGGTGGTGGTGGTGGTGGCGGTGGCGGTGGTGATGGTGTTAGTAGTGGTGGTAGTGGTAGTGGTAGTAGTGGTGGTGGTGGTGGTGGTGGTGGTGGTGGTGGTGGTGGTGGTGGTGGTGGTGGTGGTGGTAGTAGTAGTAGTAGTAGTAGTAGTAGTAGTAGTAGTAGTAGTAGTAGTAGTAGTAGTAGTAGTAGTTTAAGATTATGAGGTTAAAAAAGAGTAGGGATGCCACTCCAGGTGTTAAGTATGAGATTGAGATCTCCACATAATATACTTGCTAAACTTTTGGGACCATTTATCCTTCCTTGGCCCATTGGCCTTAGCAAAATGTTCTCAAAGGTTCCTCATTGAGTGACCCTTTGAAGGAAATCTGAAGCAAGGGAAAAAAGGAGATTTGGGGTGTAATGCTATTTAATTCTCCAGGTTTTCTTTATGTCCTGACTGGGGTTGCATAGAGATATTGTTCCAAATTATTGCTCTAGCTTTGTTGCACTCTTCATCTGTCCTACTGAGAGCCCAAAAATGGTAAAGAAAACATCCAAGCAGTAGAGAAACTTAAAGATGTAGGATAACTGCTGCCATCAAGAAACCTATGGTGGAATTTTAAGGAGAATTTGGAATATTGGGTCACCATGTTCTAAACTGATTCAATGATCAGGAACCAAATGATGTACAGTTGTACCTCGCTTAAAGAGCATAATGTGTTCCACAGGATTGCTCTTTAAGCGAGTTTGCTCTTTAAGTGAAACACCATTGTAAGTGACCCATTGTGACTTCTGGTGGGGAGGATTGCAAACCCTGATTAATTTGTTAAGCAAGTTTTTGGTTGGTTTTATTTTTTAAGCGAAGCGAACATTCAGAGAAAATTCTGCTCTTTAAGCGAGTTACTCTTTAAGCGAAGCTCTCTTTATGCGAGGTTTGACTGTAGAGCTAAGTATGCATTATTTCTGCCACCAAGCATTTAATTTTAAACAGCCTGCCAAGGATTGTCTACTTTGAATCGATTCTGGTGTAGAAAGAGGTGGCCAACACATAGAGAATATTTTGTAAATTCATTCATTCATTCATTCATTTCGATTTATATGCCGCCCTACTTGGTGAAAACCAACTCAGGGCGGCTCACAACATACAATAAAATACTGTACAATGTAACAGTTCAATAATACAATATCACAGTATAAAATATAGTACAATAAAATAAATATAAACACAATATATCAGAATACCATCCATAAATACTACCCAGTACAGAATAGACAATAAACAATATAATCACAATACAATCACTAATCAATGCAAAAAATTACAAAGTAATCAATTTAACAATATCTATCTGTTTGGGATGGCTCCAGGAGCCTTGTTGGCGGCGGCGGCGAGGGCAACAAAACTGTCCAAGTTTTAAAGCTCCCGCCCTGCCGCCCAGGTGTTCCTGCTCCTCATCAGCAAGCCAGCAGGCTCCAAGAGGCTCTGTTGGTGGCAGCAGCAGCGAGGGCAGCCCAGGCAGAGCCCCCGGTAACAGGTGGGAAGAGTCCCGGGGCTGAACGCTGAGGCAGCTTCTCTCCCGGGCCGCCCAGGTGTTCTTGGGAGGGCAAAGAGTCCTGCCTCCGTTGTGGCTTTTAAGCCCCCAGCCCAAACGGAGCCCCTGGTGACAGGTGGGAAGAGTCCCGGGGCTGAACGCTGAGGCAGCTTCTCTCCCGGGCCGCCCAGGTGTTCTTGGGAGGGCAAAGAGTCCTGCCTCCGTTGTGGCTTTTAAGCCCCCAGCCCAAACGGAGCCCCTGGTGACAGGTGGGAAGAGTCCCGGGGCTGAACGCTGAGGCAGCTTCTCTCCCGGGCCGCCCAGGTGTTCTTGGGAGGGCAAAGAGTCCTGCCTCCGTTGTGGCTTTTAAGCCCCCAGCCCAAACGGAGCCCCTGGTGACAGGTGGGAAGAGTCCCGGGGCTGAACGCTGAGGCAGCTTCTCTCCCGGGCCGCCCAGGTGTTCTGTAAGATTTTGGTAATGAATATTTTTGTCAATAAATGTACATTTAGCTACTATTTCCCATTTCCCCTATGTGTGATGATTTTGGGGGCACCCTGTAGTATCATTCCACAGCATTGTAGTGGAAAAATACCATAAATGCAAAACAAATCATCAGAGGAAAGTCAAGAAAATGTCTTTCTTGTAATGGTGAGAATGAGAAAAAGAAATGTTCACAGGGGAAAAAAATTCTCAGATGTTTGGACAAGCTGTATCCCAAGATATTTGTAAATTCAGGAGTACAGACTACCAAAATAAAATGGTCAAATTGATTTTATCAATAAACAAACAGCGTTATTTGCTCCGGTAGATGACAGATGATATGTCACCAGAGCATACTAGCTGTGCTTGCTTTATTTACAATGAATAGTCAGAGGAAGGAATTAAAAAGGACTCACTTTAACCAAAGGGTCATATTTGAAGTGAAATTGATGAGTCTGAAATGAAGTTATCATGCACTCTGACAAGTCTCCACCTGAAGCTGTTTCTCTATCCAGCTGGAATAATAACACTGCACAACAACAATTTTGCTATTGGGATAATGCATGTGATTTACATGATATCGAATGTGCTGATTCCAAATCTTAAATCAGTATTTGGCTATCAAATACAGATTTTAAGGTGTGCTATAGCTGTTCAAATTGTTGGTAAATGGGTAATGTATTTTTACATGGGAACATTATAACACTTGCAGCTACCACTATCTCTGCTGCTGTGTCACCTGAATCCCATCCCCTGGTAAAATGCATGTTCCTGCAGCGGCTGGGAATGTCTGGGCAAGTCAGTGAACTGACATCAGAAATAGGTATATAAGCCGAGATGGACCAAGGCTTGTCTCTAGTGTGAAACCATCTTATTGGATTGTACAACTAGGGCATAATGAGTCTGTTTTGAGCTAAAGATAAGTAGGAACAGCTGTGTTATTAAACTGGACAATTTTTGCTACATTTGTGGCAAATATACAACACGTCATCAACCCAAGAACCTAACCAAGAGGGTAAGATTTCCTAACTTAACATTCTGGCATCCTAGGCAGAATCAGACTTCAGATTTGGATTCAGCTTGCTTGATTTAGTATAGGACATATGGATTAGACCAAATAGCAGACAATATTTTTTATTTTATTTTACTTTTTGTGTGTGATGCAGTATAATTTGTGTTAAGGGTGACAGCGTCCTAAAGATTTACAGCTCTTAGCACATGTACATTGATATCATCTGCATATAGTAAGTTACTGTTGTTTTCATTTTTCAGGAATGAAACTGCCTACAAGATACAATTAGCCTAATGTGATAATAATGAATTTCATATATCATGACTGAGATAAGGGCATTGATGATTAAAAGTCTTTGCATTATACCTTGTGCAACACATAGACATATAGATAGCAGAATTATTATACTAGCCATGCCATCACCTGTCTCGGAGATAATCTATACATTGCACAAAATCATAAGAGTATCATCCATTCTTTATTTTTCCACTTCTGACTTTAGGTCAATTATTTGCATTTGTCAGTGTTCATCCAATGAAAAATCATCATCACCATTAGGTACAGCAGCATACTCATCAAGATCACAGGTGTGTACTTTCATATTTTGAAATTACAATTCCCAAAATTCCATTGGAATCATGGCCAGTGGCCATATACATGGCCATATATAGTGACCATATATATGGCCAGTAGCCATATATAGTACAAAACCTCAAATATTCACATTTGTAATCATCGTCATCACCACCACCAGAATATTGTGAGGGAGAGACAAAGTAGAATAATGTCTCCTTTCAACCTAGATTTCTCAGAGCAAAGAGATTTCATTGCAATTTGTTTCCTTTATTTAAAAAAATCCTCAAAGTGTAATTCATCCTTTTAGCAGGAAGGACTGTAACTCCGAAAGAACATCCCCATATGATTTTGTTGAGTATGTAGCTGAGCTTTTAGGAGCAATTTATCTACACCCTCCACAGTTTACAAGCATGCTATTCTCAGTGCTTCCAAGAATAGAGGTGCTACACGCTTCCAGCACTAAAGGGAAGCCACATGCAGCAGTTCTCCTGCTCAAATTTATATGTGTTATTAGGTTCTGCCTGGTGACATCTTTCTATTCTGGGTTGCGCAGGAGCTTCAGAAAGCAATCTCCACAAACTGCTTAACAAAGGCAGATGTGCTTCACAAAAAATTAAACTGAAAGAGGACATGAATATGACCCAACAAAAGGAACATGAAGGAAGTGTAAGGTCATGGGATTGTTGTTGCTGTTCAGCTGCACAGTCGAATCCGACCCTTTGTGACCCCATGGACTACTGCATGGCAGGCTCCTCTGTCATTCTCCACAGCCTATGCAGATTTACGCCCATTGTGTCAACGATTCCGTCCATCCACCTCATTTTCTGCCACCCCCTTCTTCTTTTGCCTTCAATCTTCCCCAGCATCAAGGCCTTTTCAAGTGAGTCCTCTGTTCTCATTTGGTGGCCAAAGTACTTGATGTTCATCTTCAGCGTTTGTCCTTCCAATGAGCAGTCAGAATTGATTTCCTTCAGGATTGGCGGATTTGATCTCCTCAGTCCAGGGGAGTCTCAAGAGTCTCCTCCAGCACCATAGTTCAAAGGCATCTATTCTTCTGCGCTCAGCCTTCCTTATGATCCAACTCTCATGGCTGTACATTACTACTGGAAATACCATTGTTTTGACTATGCAGACTTTTGTTGACCGGGTGATGTCTCTACTTTTTATTATGCTGCCACGGTTTCTCATAGCTTGCCTCCAAAGAAGTCAGGGTCTTTTTTTCATGGCTGCAGTCACCATCTGCAGTGAACCTGGATGCCAGGAAAGTAAAGTATGTCACTGCTTCCACTCCCTCCCCCCCCCTTTTTTTTTTTTTTTTTGCCAGAGAGTGATGGGGCCAGTTGCCATGATCTTGGTTTTGTTTTGTTTTTATGTTGAGTTTCAGGTCAGCTTTTGCACTCTCCTCTTTCACCCTAATCAAGAGACTCTTTAGGCCTTCTTCACTTTCCACCATTAGGATGGTATTATCTGCACATCTCAGGTTGTTTATGTTCTCCCAGCAATCTTAATTCCAGTTTGTGGTTCATCCAGCCCTGCATTACACATGATATACTCTGTATATAAGTTGAATAAGAAGGGTGACAATATGCAGCCCTGCCGTACTCTTTTCCCTATTCTAAACCAATCAGTAGTTCCGTATACAATCCTAACTATTCCTTTTTGGCTCACATACAGATTTCTCAGAAGACAGATGAGGTGGTCAGTTACTTCCATCTCTTTAAGGACTTGTCATAGTTTATTGTGGTCCACACAATCAAAGGCTTTGGTGTAGTCAATGAAACAGAAGTAGACTTTTTTCTGGTACTCCCCTGCTTTCTCCATGATCCAGCAAATGTTTGCAATTTGGTATTTAGTTCCCCTGCCTCTTCGGAACCCAGCCTGTACTTCTGGAAGTTCTTGATTCACATACTGCTGAAGCCTAGCCTGTAAGATCTTGAGCATGATCTTGCTAGCATGTGAGATGAGCACAATTGTATGATAATTTGAGCATTCTTTAGCATTACCCTTCTTTGGAATTGGACTGACCTTTTCCAGTCCCATCATGGGATTACCTGCCACTGAAATGGAAATTCACAACTATGAAAAGGGCTGTGTCTGGCCAGGTTATCCTGCTATAGTAACAGAGTGGACCATAATGCCAGTGACTCAATGCCAAGTGTCAAGCAGTGGTTAACTAACGTGACACCCCTGAGGAATAATGGCTTGGGTGCTGAAGTCCACAAGGAAGGGTGATGGTCCCCAAGTGAATTGAATCCCATTTGAATCCATCTTGATGGAGGGCAGCAGCTTCATCAAGACTGGCCTGGGGCTGATGAGAACTTTGTGTGCCAAAAGGGCTCAGGACCAGAAAATGACTCATGGGACTGAATCAGTGGTACAGATGGCATGCTGCAATGCAGAAGGCAGATGAAAGGCCATTGCATTATATTCTCAGGACAGTCTTCATGGCTGAACTCCATGAGGATCGCCTATATTTGGATTCGGATATGGCAGAACAAGAAGAAGATGAAAAGGGCAATTGCAGAAAAAGGTAGAGGGGAAATCACATGCATGTGAATTACAGCCAACATTCAACATTAAATGGACTTTGGTGTGGGCTATGAAAAGGACTATTCTTATATCCTTTTTTTTAAAAAATCTTTTATGTGGCTGGCTGGCTATCACTAGATGGAAGACAAGATGGGATAGGCCATATCCAAACCAATATTTTTTTCATAGTAGCTATGACAGAGGAATGCCAGTGCTAAACAACATCCCATCTGCTCAAAATATGGGTTTTGGTCCAAAGCCATCTGCCACCAAGAAGGCTGAAATAATGAAGCACTTCCATTGATTTGTGATTTATAAATATTGCCACAGCACAATAACATTTGTAAATCACAAAAAGGGGAGATAAATAAAGTAGCCATCCAACTATCATTTTGAAAGAAGGAATCATTTAATTTAATTTAATTTAATTTTTAATTTCCAATTTTTATAGCTGCCCAACTCAAAGTGACTTAGGTGGCTCACAGCATTAAAAACAATACAATACAAAAACATTAAAACCACACCCTAAAAACTCAATTTAAAGTACAGTAAAACCTCGCATAAAGAGCACCTTACTTAGAGACTAACTCGATTAAAGAGCAGAATTTTCTCTGAATGGTCGCCTTGCTTAACAATAAAACCAACCAAAAACTCACTTAACAGCTAAATCAGGGTTCACAATTACACCCCCCCCCCGGGTCAGGAGTCACAATTGGTCATTTACAATGGTGTTTTGCTTAAAGAGCAAACTTGCTTAAAGAGTAAGTCCGTGGAATGCATTATGCTCTTTAAGCGAGGTACAACTGTTCTACAAAAATTAAAAGACCAAGGATTAAAGAGAGAAAATTAAAAGAAGGATTGATGTTGCTGCTATTTTATATATATATTAAATATATAACATGTCATTTGTTCAGTTCCCAATAAAAATATCTAACTTCTGAATAGATACATTGCATTTAGCTATCATGGCTGACACTGGCTGCTTGAGAAGATAAGTAGATGGAAGAAAAGGGAAAAGATGAAACAGAGACCTGATCCCAAAGCCTTTGGCCAGTAGCCTCATCAGTGTTTACATGTGCAGCACTCCAGCGTCAGTCATGTACTTGGCTGCACAAAGTTAGCACCTGCTCAGTTCACCACAAGAACCTCTGTGAATGAAGCAACACCCCTGGCCACCCCCGGATGTCGGACCAGCTGGGTGAGGAGTACTCTGGCCTGGAGCGCCTGGACTGTCTCACCTGCTGGCGATACTGAGTCCCGCCCCCACGCTGGGCTTTAAAAGACCATTGCGGTAAGTCGCTGCCGCGGCTTCTGGAGCCTGGTTGTGGTTAGGGTGAGGGGCCAGATATTGTTGGATCATGTATTTTTATATTATATTGTATTACTGAGACTATAGCATGTATATGTTACTGGAATTATATTTTTTGTAATTTTGTAACTTTGTTTTGTGGTGTTGTTTTGTTTTATTGCACTGCTGTATTATATTGTTATATTTATGGTATTATACTGTATTACCTTTGATTATGTTATAGGTTATATTACTTTTGATTGTGGTATATGTATGGCTTCTGTGAACCGCCCTGAGTCAGTTTTTACCAAGTAGGGTGGTATACAAATATAATAATAATAATAATAATAATAATAATAATAATAATAATAATAATAATAATAATAATAATAATAATAATAATAATAATAATAATAATAATAATAATAATAATAATACATGCACATACAGACTGAAAGGGTGCTGGCCTATATCTTCCCATCCTGCCCTACTTGTGTTGGAGGTACGTATGGAGGTACAGCAGATTTTCAAGCATCACTTTCCTATTTGACCTCATGCAAGTGCTGAATTGCTGCAGGAAGTGGCTACAGATCAGGCTGGGAACAAAGGAATGAAGAAAATGTAGATCTTCCATTGCTGAGAAATAAAATCTAGCTGTGAATTTTGGCCTTACTGCTTGAAGGTCATGGTCCTTTGTTTGGCAGGGTCTATATTCCTTTCAATAGCTGGTATTCTCAGCACTAAAGACATAGAGCAGGGATGAGAAAGCTGTTGTCCACAGATATTGCCATCAACCATTACTCACACAGCCAAATATGAGAAATAATAGGTGTTGTGGTTCTTCAAAATCTAAGCAGCTATGAGATCTGCAAAGTAATATACTAGAAATATTAATCATATTATCAGTAGGTATAGTTAATGGTCACTCTTGCTCGAAAGCCATTTGTATCTGATTCTAGGCTTCAGTGCTCATCTCTGTTTACATCCAAAGAGCCAATGCTGTCTGCATGTGGCAGGCATGACTAGATAAGGAGGTGCATGGAATGCTGTTTACCTTCCCACTGAAGTAGTACCTATTAATCTACTTGCAATTTCTTGCTTTTGAACTGCTAGGTTGGCAGGAGCTGGGACAGAGATGAGAGCTCACTTCACTGTGCAGTATTCAGGTCTTGAACTGCTGACCTTCTGACCTCCTAGTCGTCAAGTTCTGTGTCTTAACCACTAAGCCACCACAGTCCCTATTTTCAATAGTGTGTGCTTCAAAAGTAGGACGTTAGTGGAATCAATCTATTCCTCATTATCAAAGAATTCTGGCCTTAATTATTTATTTCTTAATTAACATTAGTATTTAATTTTACTTTTGGGACTTCAACTTTCAGAAATTCCCATCTAGAATCCCTAGTGGCTGCAAGGACTATAACATTCTGAATGTCATAATTTAAAACAGTAACGGTTCCCATTTGGCATATTATATAATATATCATTATCAAGAGATTATCCTCAACATTTAAATGTTGTTAGACAGCATACGAAGGGATTTCTTCCATTTTCACTTATACTTTTTCAGTTAAACTTCCCAGTAATGTTGCATCAAAATGGAAGCTCAGCATTTCAGAAATAATTTAGGAAAGGAGCTACACTTCTTTATGTCTGGTGATCATCAGCCTCCAGAAAATGCATTCTTCTTTCACTGTTAATTTGCAGTTTCTTTAAGTGCATTGGAAAATAGTTTCCTCAAATGACTTTTCAGTCTTAATACAGTTTTAAAGCTTTTAATTTTAAAATTATGTTTAAATGTTTCCAGTCAGTCTCTGTATACAGCAATTGTCAAAATAGGCATCCATATGTGGTATTAAAAGGGTGAAAACATATCCTTAAAGCAATCAAATATCACAATGACTCTTGATTTGATATCGGCATTTAAAGAATATGGATGAAACAATGGAATCTAAAGCTGCCATATGAATCATGAAGATATTCCATGTGTTTTACTTTTGAAGCTCAACAGCTCCTCCAGTCAGAGAGCAAGGACATGCACCCCTTAAACTAGTATGACTTCTTATCAACAGTTTTGAACTGTAACATACGGTCAGCAATTTGTAAGTGACATAACATGAGGAGAGGGGCTTGTGATGTCACAGAGTCAAGTGGCAGGCAAATGGGCAGGAGGCAACTTAGTGCTAGTTCTGAGACAGCTGGCTGTTAAAATGCGCTTGAGGGGACCAGAAATGATGAAAACACCCAGCTAACCATTTGATGAACAGCAACCTAGAACTGAGCCTAAAAAACAAAAAGAGTGGCTAGATATGTGCTTGGATACCAGCAGAGGAAGAGTGAAAATAGCAAATCTTGGCTCTAAAACTATATTGCAAATCCAAAATAAATATTTTCTTTTCGTGTCACTCACCCATATGTTTTGTTCCCCTGCCTGTGTAACTCTCTCTAGTTTGTTCTGTCTGTCTGTCTGTCTAGCCATCTAATGAGTACTGTAAATACAAACTCCCCCCCCCAATTGATTTCATGAGTCTATGATCTACCTCAGTGGTGGTGAACCTATGGCATGCAATGCCAGAGGGGGCACTCAGAGCCCTCTGTGGGCATGCACACCGTCATCCCAGCACAGAATTCGCCCTGCCCCTCTGCCCAGCAGCCCAATGGGAGTGCTTCCTTCATCCTTCAAGCATAGAGCTTGCCCTGCCCCTCTGTGGCACAAATGGCAGCCTGTTGAGTTTGGGCACTTGGTCTCTAAAAGGTTCGCCATCACTGATCTACCTGAGTCTATACATCTTAGGTAAAGGTTGCCCTTGCTCGAAAGCCAGTCATATCTGACTCTAGGGTGCGGTGCTCATCTCCATTTACAGCCAAAGAGCCAATGATATCTGCATTTGCAGACATTTCCATGGACATGTGGAGGCATGACTAGACACTGAAGTGCTTGGAACACTATTTACCTTCCCACCAAAGTGGTACCTATTTATCTACTTGCAGTTTCTTGCTTTTGAACTACTAGGTTGGCAGGAGCTGGGACAGAGACAGGAGCTCATTCTGTCATGCAGTACTCGGGTCTCAAACTGCTGACCTGTTGACCTTCCAGTTGTCAAATTCAGCATCTTAACCACTAAGCCACCACAGTCCCTTTTCCCCATATAGTCATATATGAAAAACGATAACAACCGTCATTTAACAGAACTGCATACTGCTTCTTTCCACCAGTACCAGAGTGGGGATTGCTTGAAGAATTAAATAAGAATTCAAATGTCTCTTTGAAATCTAATTAGAACAAAATCCAAAATGTATCTATCAGTTGAAGTAAAACTTCCATAACATAAAGGAATCAGGTCCACATATACAATCTCTAAAATCCTAAAGGTGGCAAAAGACTGATACTCCTCTATGGAACTAGTAGATCCTACTTCTCCAGCACTTTTGAACAAGAGATTTCTCATCCCTGCTATATGTGTTAAGTTCTTTTCACTTTTAAATGCAAGGATGACATAAAAATTTCCCAAGAATCAGAAACACAAAATAGCTGATTACATGTTGTTAGGAGTTTAAAAGTATATTGGAACAATGATAATTTCGTGCATTGTAATATAAGCAGTTTGGCAAGAGTTCGGATTTGAATGATATAATTTCAGGGTTTCTGCAGGCAACAATTAAGTTCTTGTAAACTTTGGAAATAATACATTCCTCTTGATAATTAGCATTCTGAGTCACCATGGTCAAGTTGCCCGTTACCATCCCTTTTTAATTAAGTATTTATCTTACTTAAAGGTTTCCCTGCCCTTTATCCAGTCATATTTTCAGGGGAGATATTCTTGATTAAAACAGTGGCAGGTAGAAAAGTGAGGGCAACAGGTGAATGTCTTATAAGGTTACTCACGGTGTGAAGAAAATGGATAGGAACATAGTTCCCCTTTCCTGTCATGCTAAAATGCAACAAAATACAATGAAACTAATCAACAAAAAGGTTAGACTGACAAAAGGAAAGCTTCCTTCTTTCCACCATGCATGTTATCTTCTAGAATTAACTGCTACACAAAGCTATAAGCTTTTAAATGAACAGTCCTGAGCAAAAGTCTTAGACCACCACCAGCTGGTTTGGGGAGAATTCAGTAAATGATGGGGGGGGGGGCATAACTTGAACACTCGAACTTCAAACTTCACCAAACATGGAGAGGGTCGAAACAAATGTCTGCAGAAGATATTCTCTGATTTTGGGATGTCTAGATGGCTCAGAGTCTGAGTTATACCTACCTATATGCCATCGATTTTCCCCAAACCAGCTAGTGGTAGCCTAAGATTTTTGCACAGTACTGTATGAACAAATTCTGGGAGGTTTGATCAGCACATTGCTATGAGAAACCTCCATGTTCAGGTGCAATGTACCCCTGAGCATCAGCTGCTGGGAAGTTTCAACAGAAGAGGATTGTGATCATTGTGCTATGTGTCAAAACTGCTTCTTGGCCACTATCAATCTCCAGCCAATATCAACCCATGATTCCTCACCATTGTACAGTGGTACCTCGCTTAAAGAGCATAATGCGTTCCACAGGATTGCTCTTTAAGCGAGTTTGCTTTTTAAGTGAAACACCATTGTAAATGACCAATTATGGGGGGGATTTCGAACCCCAATTTATTTGTTAAGCGAGTTTTAGGTTGGTTTTATTTGTTAAGCGAAGCGACCATTCAGAGAAAATTCTGCTCTTTAAGCGAATTACTCTTTAAGCGAAATGCTCTTTATGCGAGGTTTGACTGTATTCTATTCCACACACAGAGGCCAACGAGACAGCCAATGAGTAAAGTGATGTGGGATGTATTTTGCAGAACAAACAGGTCTGCCCAATTTCCCGACAAATTGAGCTACCCAAGGAACTCAGGAGAAAGGGCCAAGACTTGCCTGGCTAACTGGGGTTGTTGCACCATTGGCACTGAACAACTTATATCTTATGTAACACTCTTGTGTAAATAAAAAGTAAAGGTCTCCCATGCTCGAAAACCAGTCATGTCCAACTCTAGGGAATGGTGCTCATCTCCATTTACAGCCAAAGAGCCAGCAAAGTCTGCATCTACAGATATTTCTGTGGTCATGTTGCAGCCATGACTTAGATGCTGGAGTGCATGGAACACTGTTACCTTTCCTGTTGAAGCAGTAGCCATTTATCTACTTGCAATTTCTTGCTTTTGAACTGCTAGGTTGGCAGGAGATGGGACAGACGACAGGAAGTCACTCTGTTGCTCAGCATTCGGGTCTTGAACTGCTGACCTTCCGGTCATCAAGCTCAGCATCTTAACCACTAAGCCACCACACCCCAACACTCTTATGTACATCAGGTTAACTCCAAAATATGTGTGGTCTTGTGAGTATGTGCATGTATTAGCACTGATGTGCACACAGGCTCCTGACTGGTAAAATATTTATACATTACTTTCCAATCAGCCTTGTATTTATAAACGCAGCAGGAAACACTGCGCATAATAACAATAATAATAAAGTCATTTTGGCAGAATTGCAGGAATTTGAACTGCTGAAAGGAAGGAAAGCAGCTGGAGTCTTGCAAGTGATATTTTTTTTCTCCAGAAATGTTGACCTGTGTTGCCTTAATTCTAAATTTACTAGCCCCACTCAGATAAATGGTAGCCATTAGAAAAGCTGAATAGGCAACCAGTAAGCAACATGGCAAAGGTCCATGATCTAGCTGTGATGCTGAAGAGATCATTAAATGGGAAAGGCACACAGCATATCATTAAAAATTTAGATTTAATGGGTGCCTATGTCCTATTCTTAGTGCTGTTAGAGAAGAATATTGCATTCCTGATTATAGCAACATTTATAGCAAGGTTATAAATTCAGTGTGCTGCTTGTAAAATATGGTGAGAAGTTTCTCTCCATCCTATTTCAAGGTAAGACAGCATTATCTGGGGAACAATAATTTTATTTTTAATGAAATTATTTATGTTCACAATACAGCTGGTCAAACACTTCACTTTCAACTCAGGTGTAGCTTACAGAATCATCTGTATGCCCTTTCTTTGAAAAGTTACCTTTTTTTGGACTGGAACTCCCAGAGCTTCCTGATGTCCCAGCCGATAGGTAAATCAGCTGGAAGATTCTGAGAACTGTAGTCTAAATTAATAACTTTTTCAAGCTCTGATCTCTACAGAAGTGGACATCAGAGTGTGGGCCAAACCAGGGAGGTGCAAAGGACCACAAGTCTCTGATTCATGTTTTGTAAAGTATGGAATGGTCCATGTTCATAAACATGCTTGTCACATTCTCATGATATAGCTTTGTGAGGGAACAATGTATACTGAAGAAACATTCACCTGAAAAACCATAACAGTAGGCATATGGCTACTATGTGGCTACTACTGTGGCTATAGCTCAAGAACTTGACCTCCCCTATGTCACTTGGAGACCCTCGACTGCTCAAGTGGGGGCTGCTGGTGGAAAACAACATCCTGTGTGTCATGGCCTGGGATCTCGGGTGCAAGGAGGAGGAGGAGGACAGTTGGCCAGCCCATCAGCTTGCTACCAGCTCCAATCTGGAGTTGGAGTCTGAAGAAGACCTGCTGCTGGTCCCTCAGACTGCTGCCAGCCCAGATCCAGACCTTGAGCATGAGGAGATGGACCTGGCACCAGCCCTGCAGCCTGCTGCCAGTTCAGAAGTGGCTCCCTGTGGCCAAGCCAGTCAGGCTGATCGGGTCTTGACAGGAAAACCAGGTGTCAGCACTCTGGAGAACCAAGCAGAACCTAGCACATCCAAAATGAGCAGGGCTTTCTTAAGACAAAACATACAGCTGAGATGAAGAATGGCTAGAGCATGCCTCCAGGGATGCCTATCAGCTGTGAATTGTGGAAAAAGAAGGGATGTGCTGGCAAGCTTTTGTCAGAGCAATCCATCTTGGACCCTGACACTGTGTTACCTGAACCTCTGATCTTGGAAAACCTGATCCTTTGCCCGTGACCCCAATGATGTCCCTGGAACATCGTCGTATCTACAGTTACAGAACTGCTCCTGACCTCAACTACCCATGACTACGGCTTTGCTTATACCTTATGGACTGAAAAGTAAGAACTCTCTCCTACCTCTTGTGCAGCAGCTGCTGGCCGACCAGCTTGGCCAGTGTCTGGGCCATAACATTGTGTGAATGTGAAGAGATATAGAATTTGGTTTATTTGTTGGTCTGCTGGTGACACACTCTAACCATGACTAAGTCTGAATTCCAGGATTTTCAGATGATCTCCCATCCATGCATTAATTTATGCCAAGTTCCAGAAAGGTAATAGTCTCATCCTTCAAATGATGCTGGTGAATCTAGCCCACAATTATCTGTCAAGAGCAAAACTGTGACCTCAAGCAGCTAAATAAATCAGATGAGTAAACATGCACATGCTGATCTGTCAGTTTACTGGACTAACAAAATACTTACACAATAAACTGGAAACATAAGAAGAAATGGTTTATATTACAGATGTACCCTGACTTTCAATGGAATTAGTAACCAAATCCAGCTTGCTTTGAGCCAATGTTCATGACGTCTGGTTAGAAACAGAACAGCTAGATTAATTTTTTGAGCAAAATAAACTGAATTTACAAATCAGCTTGGACCTGGGATGGAAACTGAGTTGGAGAGGACCACAAAGCACCTCAATCTTTTGGAGATGGGAATTCTAAAATCATCTAGTTTAAAAAAAATAGGTATCTCCCCTGTGAGCCCTCCTGGCTCTTAAGATCCACAGAGGTGGTCCTCCTATCTATCCAATTGCTATTGCAAGTTTGTTTGTTGGGGACACAAGACAGGTCTTTCTCTGTGGCAGCTCCCAGTCTGTCAAATGCTTTCCATTGAGACCTTAGCTTGGGCCTCTCCATTTTATTCTTCTGCCAACAGTTAAAGACCCATCTCTTCAGGTAGGCTTTTATGACTTAGACCACGGTTTCTCATCCTTGGTGCTCCAGCTGTTCTTGGACTTCAATTACCAGAAGCCCAAGTTAGCACACCTGCTGAGCAGGGCTTCTGAGAAATGAAGTCCAAGATCAGTTGGAGCACCAGAATTGGCCATCCCTGACTTAGACTATGACTAGTGTCTGGTCAGACCATCCTGCTATGGCAAGTAGAATAGAATATACTACCAACTACTCAACACCAATCATTGTTAACTAATGGCCATGGGTGGTAAAGTCCATAGTGTAGGGTGGTACTCCTTAAGTGGATTAAATCCAGTGGTGGGATTCAGCAGGTTTGCCCCAGTTCACCAGAACAGGGAGCAGAAATTCTGGCTGGCCCCACCCAATCAAGTTTTGAAATAATGTAGGGCTTTCCCTCTGGCCACACCTACCATACCATGCCCACAGAGTAGGTAGTAAAAATATTTGAATCCCACCACTGATTAAATCCCATTTTGATGGAGGACAGCAGCTTCATCAATATTGGCCTGGTGATGATGAGGATTTTGTGTGCCAAAAGTTCTCAGGACCAGAAAGTGACTTGTGGAACTTGATCAGTGGTATGAGTGTCATGCTGCAATGCAGAAGGCAGATGGAAGACCACTGCATTATATTGTTCCCAGGACAATCTTCATGGCTGATGACCGCGATGATAGCCTCTATTTGGATTTGGATACAGCATTTGAAGAAGTCCCTGTATTTTGTTCTTCTAAATTTGTATTAAAAGTTTTAATTAGTGCTTTTAATTAATTTAAAGATTTTAAAATTATTATTGCATAAATCCATAATTTATTGTAGTCTTACTGTTTTGCTTTAACTCTGTGAGCCACCTTGGATTCTTTACGGTCTATGAAGCCTCCAAGTTTCAGGCACATAACTGCAAAAAGAAAGAAAAAAGTCAGAACCAGTTTGATTTTCTAGTGCATGTCTGTGTGAAGCTGCCAATTCAAATTTATGAAACCAATTCAGGTCTGGGGCACAAATTAAACGATACCAGGTCAGAATCACTCATGGGTGAATTAGGAACTATTTCAAAGCCTGAAACTGGCCTCAGAAAGAAACTAAGAGACCTGTGCATAACTCAAATGAACTTATTAGCTATTATGTGAGTTTAAATAAAATGTAACAATGTGTGAGGAAGAACTGTCCAGCTCCCCTTCCCAACTATATGAATTTGTTTGAAAATCTGTAAAAGCCGTAGAGCAAATGAAAATTTATTTAACTAAAGTTCCCAGATTCCCCTAGCCAGCATGTTGTAGAATTGTTGTCCCAAAAGTAACTTTTCTGAACTTTAATTTATATCAGAAATATTTATAAGTAACACATAGATCAGTGATGGTGAACCTTGGCACTCAAGCTGTTCTTGAACTTCAATTCCCAGAAGCCCTGATCAGCAGGAGGACTGACTTGGGCTTCTGGTAATTGAAGCCCAAGAACACCTGGAATGCCAATGTTTGTCATCACGGACTTAGATACTTTAAAATAATACACCGAACTGACTACAGTGATAGAGTTAGGAAGCAAAAGGAGACACATCTTAATCAAGCATGGCTTTAAAAATAACACAATGGCCTCACTGCAATGACTAGGTATAAAAGCAAAAGCAGATTTGCCGGAGGTGGTGGAAGTTGGTGGTTGCCAGTGTCATCATCAGCATCCAGATGGATGCATTTCAATTTTGCTACACAATGTAACTCATTTGCGAGCCATGATAGAAACATTTATTAAACAATCATGTTGCTTATCTTTAAATAAATTGCAAAAGAGAAAAAAAGCTTGTTAATCTCAGTTTTCCATTCTGACAAGACAAAAATCAACCTGACAGTCCCTGCTCTTTGTTTTAGAGTGGCACAAAAATCTTGTCACACACAAAAACACACCTATGTATGTATTAGAAAATCAAAATGGGTGTCTTTGAGATACATCGGCTGTTGTGCAACATCACAAGTCAAATTCTCTGGGTGAAATAATGCAACACATATTAAAGAATCAAGCCCAGATCAGCTTAAAGCCTGATCTGGGCTTTTTGTGATGGACCTTCTCCTTCCTCTCCTGATTAACACATGCAATTGACTGATGTGACTGTGAAATGGAAAATGTCACTTTGGAGTGGAATGAGGTCATGTTCCCAGAATCCATCAGCTTGGTTGCGAACTATGGGAACCATTGTTAAAAAGAAATAACTCTCCAGCAATGGCTGAAATCCTATTGTATAGTTACGCAAACAGAATAGCTTTTGGAGATAAATTGCCATAGGTTATGGAATCCCCTGAGGCAATATCTGTTGCATCCCAAGCCACACAATTCAGCAGATAATGTCATGCAACAGAGAACGTGTATGGAAATTTCTTAATTTACAGCAATTTGCTTCCAAATTTTATGCAACTGGATTTCAGTCAAGGATTCCAAGCATGTTTTTAGGGATGGTAGAATGGACCTTAATCTCTATGCTAAAGTTTTGTTCTGCACTTGCTGTTGCTGATTAAGTAGTACCAAAACAAATAATCAAATGTGTGTGTGTTTTAATATAAATCCAGATTTTTTTTCTCCTATGTTTATTGTTTTTACAGATTTATGCCATACATCATCTGGACAACAGGGAAAATACCAAAATTCTCAGAACACAGTTGGCTATGTAGAGGAAAACCAATGTTCCATTTGGCTGAGCCCTTAGGTATTTCTTTACAAGGGTCCTGCTTCAAAATATATCTCAAAAGTAAGGCCCATTAGGGTACATTTGGAGTGAATTCAATGAGATTTCCCTCCCAGTATGCCATGTCCTTATAACTAAATAGTCATATCTGTCAATAATGCACACACATACAGAATGGCAATACACAAAAGGAACCCATTTCCTTGCTAAAAATTTCCATTTTGAACTCCCAAAGGAAAGTGGAGAATAATCAGGCCATCCCTAGGCAGGACAACAATCTGCAGAATGTAGCTGGTACACTTCACATTGCTCAAGGGATATTTTTAAATTTCTCCTAGTGCTGAATTGACATAACTCATAATGCAGCTAAGGTCTCTGTATATTTCAAAATGTTGTTGTTGTTGTTTTAAAAAGTCTCCCTTTAAATCTTTTTTTCATGACAATTGCAATAGTTTTTTCACAGTGTCTCTCTACTAAAAACAAGGCTTTATGATGACATGTCCTCCACAGAAATGCAATAATGTGCTCTTGAGTCCTAGTTGTCGTCATCCACAACTTGATCTGAGTATATATATTTTTTCCTGTCCCAGGGTGCCAGGAGGCCTGGTCTTGGAGGCAGATGGTTCTGGGCTGCCTTCACCCTCCGAGGCAATCAGGAAAAATGACACTGGCATGAATTTGTTTAAGGTGGATCCCAGCTTGCCAAGAAGTGACCCACACACTTTGATCACAAAACCATCTCTGCAGTACATATGAAATGAGACATGCAGGATTTAACACTGGGACTGCAATGGACTGCCACAGTCTTTAGGATACGGTCAAGGTGTGCCTTCACAGCCAGTCCATCTGGCATGGCCTCTTCCACCTCCATAACCATTGGGAATCAGAGTTCCTCCTCTGCTCATTTTGCTGTTGGGCCCAATATGATGGTTTCCAGTGGCATTTCCTCCACTGGGGAGACAATCACCCCACCTAAAGGAGCTCATATGCCTGTAGCCATTGGACCCGTTAGAAAGTCAGGTTATCTACTGCCACCCAACACTTGGCACTGAGTTGTTGGCTGTACGGTCTACTCCATTATCGTAGCAGGATTTCCAGCCAAACTATGAATCCTAGTAATAAGAATTCATCATAGGAGCCTTTCTGCAAGTACCTCTTCAATGGAGGAGTGCTCACCCACATTCTAAATAGGCACTTACATTTGAGTACTCTTTTTGGTTTCTACAGTGTTAATAAATCCTAGTTAATCCAGAGCTCAATATTCACAGAATAGATGTTTAACGTAATTAGGGAATCCCTGTACATACATGTTCATATAGATACAGAAAAACGGACTTGCAAACTGAAGTAGTTTGGGAGGAAAAATTCTCTTGAAGGTTGAGTGGGTTGAGTTCACTACTTGAGCTAGCATTGTTGTTCATTGTTCAAACCCAACTCTTTGTGATCTCATGAATCACAGCATACCAGGCTCCTCTGTCATCCACTATCCTCCAGATTCTACCCAGATCCACACCCACTATGTCAATTATACTGTTCAACCATCTCTCCTTCTTCCGTCCCTTCTCCTTTTGCCTTCAATCTTTCCTCGCCTCAGGACCTTCTCAAGTGAGTCCTCTCTTCTCATTTGATGGCTAAAATATTTGAGCTTCAGCTTCACTATTTGTCCTTCCAAGGAGAAGTCAGGGTTGATTTCCTCCAGGATCAACTGATTTGATCTCCTTGCAGTCCAGGGGACTCTCAAGAGTCTTCTCCAGCACCACTATTCAAAGCCTTCCTTATGGTCCAACTCTCACAGCCATACTACTGGGCAGATCATTGCTTTAACTATGCAAACTTTTTGTCAGCAGGGTGATGTCTTTACTTTTTATTATGCTGCCTAGGTTTGCTGTACCTTTACTCCCAAAGAGTAAGAATCTTTTTATTTAATGGCTGCAGTGAGCTAATGTTAGGCATGTGAAAAGTCATTTTGGGTCAGTGGTAGCCAGAGCCTGAGCCACCTAGAGCTAGGCTATAAAACAGGTGGGGTTTGTATCATTAGGAGATTGTATCATTTCTTCTGATGAATATCTTCTAGTAGATTTTACTGAGTGATCCTTTCGTCAAAGGTTGCTCATATTTCCTTCTTCTTTATATCTGCTGACTTTTCGAATGAGGGTAGAATAGGAAATTTCTAAAGAAGCAGTTCCAGTCCCTTCTGCACCTCCTGTTCCCTTTGCATGGAAATCATTGTGCTCGAACTTGACAAACAAGCAAGAGTACAGTATATGTAGGCTATTGAGACTTAAGTGTCCATAGACAGGAACAGCTGCTACTGCCAAGGTGAATAATCCTTCATTTCCTTCAGTAATTTCCTTAAGTCGTTTATTTTAATAACTAACAGAACATCTAGAGACCAAGCAGAGTCACAGTGGAGATGATCAAGATTAATATGTGAATTGCCCCCACATGCATGAAAATATACCTGCACTTGTTGTAACTTAACATTAGGTGTAGGTCAGGGATAGTGAACCTTGGCACTCCAGGTGTTCTTGGACTTCAAATCCCAGAAGCCCTGATCAGCAGGAGTGCTGACTTGGGTTTCTGGGAATTGAAATCCAAGAACATCTGGAGTGCCAAGGTTAACCATCACTGGTAAAGGTAAAGGTTGCCCTTGTTCAAAAGCCAGTCGTATCCGACTGTAGGGTCAGTGCTCATCTCTGTTTATAGCCAAAAAGCCAGTGCTGTCTGAGTCTGCAGACATTTCCATCAACATGTGGCAGGCATGACTAGACTCCGGAGTGCACAGAATGCTGTTTACCTTCCCACCGAAGTGTTCCCTATTTATCTACTTGCAATTTCTTGCTTTTGAACTGCTAGGTTGGCAGGAGCTGGGACAGAGATGGAAGCTCACTCTGTCATGCAGCACTCAGGTCTCAAGTTCAGCATCTTAACCACTAAGCCACCGCAGTCCCTATCATTAGGACCAACTTATTGCTATGCCTAGCATACATATCTCACTGGCATTTTCTATGAGTCAGAGGCATGGAATTGGAGCTATAGCTTACTGGGTACTTAGGATTCTCTGTAAGAGAGTTGCAGAGAACTACAGAGATTGGCCAGACCATAGATTTAATATATGCATTATGAAGATGTGTCTGGAGAGACCAGTCTGACAGTGTTTATTTCTTTAGTATTTTATATCCCAACCTTCTAACCAGGCTTCACAATGGGCTGGCCCATGGCACTATTTCATGTGGCTCATGTCATCGCCACTGGAAGCAAATGCAGTTACATAATTTACAGCAGCGTAAATGCACCCATGACTGTCGTAAACACATTTAAAACAGCCATGGACATATTTTACAGCAGCATTTACAGTGGGGGGGGGGACCACCAGTCTGGCCCACTGAGCTATGGGGGGGGCATAGTCCAGCCCATGGCATGAAAAAGTTGAGAATCCCTGTTCTACACTTTAAACAATGGTTCTGAATTAGGAGCTGACACCTAGGTGCATGGACTTTCCTTTATATTTTATTTTCCTTTCATTTTTTCCCTTTTCTAATTCATCTCCTATTCTGACTGGAAAACTCAGTGGTTTATGTATCTGGCTGTGGAGCCATAGGTTGGGAGTTTGATTCCCTACTATGCCTCCTGGAGGAAGAACCAGTCTGTGTATCTTTGGGCCATAGGTATTGTCCCAGGACATCCCAAAAAGAAGGGAATGGAAAAGCATTTCTCTACCTGGAAATCTCTGGAAAGAGTTGTCATACATCAGAATTGATTCGACAGCACAGAATTGTTATTATTTAATGAACACGTCTCTTATATTTGCAAGCTGTTGTTATAAAATGTAAGCCTTTCAAGTCACAAAACTGCATCTACTCACTTCAGAGGAAGGTCACTTTTGCTCAAATACCAGTCATATCCAACTATAGGGTTTGGTGCTCATCTTCATTCACAGCCATGTGATAGGAAGACCCTTTAAAATATGCCAGACTCATCCCTGAGAAATTACAGGTCTGTGTTTTCTCAGTGGTTTGATGGATAGAAGCTACTATCAATCTGGTAACTAAACAATAATTTAGAGTTACTGTTCTTCCTTTGGTTTGTGCTAGGGTAGAGAGTCAGTTGCTGAAGAATGGAAAAATGCAAGGCAAAAAGGTGCAGGAAAAGCCATCCTACCAGAGAAACAAGAGAGGAGATTATTTAATATCACCTTTCTGGCATTGAGGAAGCTATAAAGAACATGAAACTGAATACAGCAGCAGGTGTCAATGACATAAGAACAGAGCAGATAAAGCAGTTTGGTCCTCACGCTTTATAGTGACTTCTGCAGTTAATGAACAACTGCATAGATAAGCTTAAAATTCCTATATTGTGGACAAAGGCTAGAGTTTTTGCTTTACTGAAACTCAGCAAAGACCCAGATGATCCAAAAAACTACAAACTGGTGTCACTCCTTTGTCATCTTTATAAGGCATTGGAATGGATGGTTTTCAGTCTTATTTTGGAGTTATTTACAGAAAGATCACGGAGGAGCAAGCAGGCTTCATGCCAGATAGGTCGTGTTGTGGTCAAATTCTTAATCTTATATAACACATTAACGAGGGCTTTGAAAGAAAGCTAATTATGTGAGTGGCTCCCATTGATCTAATAGCAGCATATGATACTGTCAAACAAGATATTGCTCCATAAAATAAATAATCTTACAAGAGATATTAAGCTTGCTAGGGTCGCTGGCACCTTTATCTAGAATTGGAGATTCTATCTGATGATGAATAGTAACAAGAGTAGATGGAGACTGCAGAAGAATGGACTGCCAGAGTGTATTGTTTCCAACATTGTATAATATTTGTCGGAGACAATACACTCTGGCAGTCCATTCATATGAATGATTAACCAGTTCCTGACAATAGAAACTGGTAGGGAGTAAGCAACGACAGAGAGGATTCCCCTTAGACTGGGGGTGGGGGCATCACTCTCCCTTTGAATGAGAGTGTACGTAATCTGGGTGTGCAACCTGACCAATCATTCACCTTGGAAAATCAGGTGCCATTGGTGGTCAAGTCTACATTTTTCCATCTGTGGCACACAGCCCAACTCCACTCTTTCCTGGATAGGAAATCCCTCATAGTGTTAACCTATTCACTGGTAATCTACACAATCAACTATTGCAATGCCCAATATGTGGGACTATCCTTGAGGCTGATTTAGCCTCAGTGGCCAGACTGGTTATTGGTATTGGCCATTGTGACCATATCATGCCAGTTCTGGCTAGTCTGCATTGGTTGCCCATGGGACTTTGAGCCAGATTCAAGGTGTTAGGTTTGACCTATAAAACCCTGAAATGTTTGGAATCACATTCTCTGAGGGAGCTCCTCTTCTTCAAGAATCATATCTGAAGCACCCAAACATGTAAAGAAGTGAAGAAAGTAGTGATCACATCAAGGGCTTTCTCCACCATAGCCTCCACCCTCTGGAATGTTTTACCACTGGGGTAAAACATTTACCCCAGTGGTAAATGTTATTTTAACATTTTAACAGGCCTTTCATGGCCAATAAGATTATTTGGTTGGCCAAGTGATTGCCCGGATTTCCACTGAATATTATTTCTATCATATTTTATTGCTGTCACAGTGTGATTTATTACACTGCACAAGAATTATTTTGCTACTGGGAATTGCACATGTGATTTACACATGATTTACAGATTTCAAATCTGAACTCAGTATTTGCCTATCACGTACAGATTTTAAGGTGTGCTATAGCTGTTCAAATAGTCAGTAATCGGATAATGTATTTTTACATGGGAACAATTATAACAGTTGCAGCTATTACTATGCCTGCTGCCACCTCAGCTGAATCATGTCCCCTGGTGACCTGCATGTTCCAGCAGCAGCCGGGCATATCTTGGCAAGCTGATGTCAGATATAGGTACAGTGGTACCCCATACAATGATTTAAATCCATTCCGTGGGGCTCGTTGTACGAAACAATTGCTATACGATGCAAAACCTAATTGTTATACGATTTCATTGCTATATGGGGCGATTGTTGTATGAGGTTCCACTGTATAGAAGGCAAGATGGACCAAGGGCTTGTCTCTAGTATGAAACCATTTTTATTGGATAGTACAGCTAGGCCATAGTGAGTTTGTTTTGAGCTAAATATGAGTCCGTGCAGCTGTGTTAATAAACTAGACAATTTTTTTCTATACTTGTGGCAAATATACCCCACGTGATCAATGCAAGAACCTAACCAAGAGGGTGAAATTTCCTAATTTAAGATCCTGATGTCCTATCAGACTTCAGATTTAGATTCAACGCACTTGATTTAGTATAGGACACATGGTAGCAGCCAGTGTTTTTGTTTTGTTTTGTGATGCACTGTTATTTTTTGACATGGACACCTCTATGAGGCTATTATTTTGATGTTGATTGGTTTGGATAGGTGATACTATTCCTTATTTCTTACTTCTTGGTGTTTTTTATTGTGTTCTATTAGGCATTTGATTCTTATGATACCGTTTTACTGTTGCAACTTATTCTCTTCTTGTATTTGTGGTTTTATATGATTGTAAGATGCCCTGAGTGGTGACTTACAATCATATAAACCACAAATACAAGAAGAGAATAAGTTACAACAGTAAAATGGTATCATAGTCACCCTGAGTGGTACAGTTCCCCTGGTGGCCTAGTGGTTAAGGTGCTAGGCTTGGATACTGGGAAGACGGGTTCAATTCCCAAGAGCTGCACGATGGGGATGGGGGACATGAAAGGAGCCTCATTTGGGCATCCCCTGCAAAAATCCTTTCAACCCAGAGTAATCTCTGACACGAAAATAAACGAATGAACCCTGAGTGGTGCTTGCACCAAAAGGGCAGGGTATAAATATAGATAAAAATAAATAAAGCTCCTTCAGAAGGAAATTACATCTTTTTCTCTTAGCATGTTTCCTAATACTGCACACTGTAGATTAGTTTACTTTTGTTATTGTGATTGGTCATTGGGAGATAAACACAGTCCTCATTAGCAAGCCTGGCTGCTGAGGCACAGAGCCTTGAAAGAATAGTTTGACTGGAGGTGAAATAATATAATAGAAGAAATTCCACATTTCCTTTAGAATACTGTTTGACCTTTAGAAGCAAATCCTAATGAGTTCAGTTGCCACTATTTCTAGCTGAGTTGGTAGAGTATGGCAGTCCCGTTGTATCTTTTTTCTCATTCCTGTGACTATACTATTCAACACAGAATTATGTCACATTTATCTTCCATATTGTTTCCCAAAAATGTCAACTCCCACTGATTTTCCTGGTTTTATCATCTCCTGCTGTTTCTCATTAAGCTCTCAAAGTGTTGCAGCATTCACATCCAGTGAGAAATCATCAACTGTTTGGGGAAAATTGACATTAAGATAATTAGGCTTAGCTGCATATTGGAACCCTGAAGAACTGTTGATAGAAAACCATGAATGTGCTAAGTATGTTCCCTTAAAATAAAACAAAACAGCCAATGTAGTCACCATCCTTCCACATTCCTTATTTCAAGCCTCACAACTGCCATTGATCTATGGGATCAAAGCAATTGCATGACTGTTCTCTTAACAGAGACCTGTAACTTGGCCTTTCATGTCCCTCTGTGTTTTCTCTCCTCTGATTTTTGCTCCAGATGTTGGAATGCTGCCGACAGCCTTCTAAGATGCCCTAAGCACCACACAGAATAAGGGACAAGGAATTTGGCCAGGGCATTTTGGTCACCTTACTATAATAAGGAAGGTAGTGTGACAATCCTCCGGCCTCCTGGCGATGGGATTATGCCTGATCCTGCTTCCCTTGTTCAATTCTGATACAGCAGTTCAGGCTTCTCCTATTAGTGTGCCCCGTCACTCCTAACCTACGTACAGGTAGTGAACAAAGGGTGCACATGGAACTAGTGTAGACTCAGGTAGCGTGAACCAAGTAATCACTCCAAGCAGTGGTGGGCTCTTAAAAAAATTACTACCACACTGTGGGCGTGGTATGGTGGGCGTGGCCAAGGGGAAAGCCCTGCATTGCACCCGAATTAGGACTACTTTATTTCAAAACATGGATGGGCAGGGCCAGCTACTGGTTCTTGCAAACTGGTGTGAACCTCCTGATGCCCACCACTGACTCCAGGTATCTCCAGGTATTTTAAAGGTATATTGAAATCAAAGCATAGTACTGTACAAAATACAATCCAGAAGCTCAGAAGCATTTCAAAACAAAGAAATAAAGAAAGCTGCTTATTTAAGGGCCCATGCCCCCCTTCTTTCTCAAGCTTCTAAATTTTTGCAGTTAAAATCCAAGAGAGTGTCTCTTGGGCCCCCACCTTCTGGCTTATATCTTCTCCCACAGGGGCCACCCTTCTGGCTTTCACTCTTAGGGATTCCAGCCAATGATTTTACAGCATGACATGTCCATCACACAGTAGGCTCCATCTCTTGCAACTGAAGAGACTAACATTGTTTACATACCAAACCTGGTATAAAGGGACTCCTACACACCAAATTCTCCATCTTGGCTGAAGCTAAAACAAAGGGTATATTCTGGTTTTGTTACAGGAAGTGCATGGAAATCTGATATTAATGGACTCTGTTAATGTCTGGCTGAACATCCCATTATGGTAATGGAGTAGACCGTATAGCCAGCAACTCAACACTGAGTGTTGGGCGGAAGCAAATAACCTGATTCCCTAAAGGGGCCAACAGCTACAGGAGGCTGAGCCCTTTAGGTGGGGTGATGGTTCCTTCAGTGGAGGAAATGCCACTGGAAACCATCATATTGGACCCAACAGCAAAATGAGTGGAGGAGGAACCCTGATTCCCAATGGTCATGGAGGCGGAAGAGGCCATGCCAGATGGACTAGCTGTGAAGGCTCACCTTGTCCATATCCTCAAGGCTGTGACAGTCCATTGCAGTCCTGGTGTTAAATCCTGCATGTCTCATTTCATACGTGCTGCAGGAGATGGCTCTGTGATCATAGTGTGTGGGTCACTTCATGGCAAACTGGGATCCACCTTAAACAAATTCACACCAATGGCATTTTTCCTGCTTCAGGGAAAAATGCATTCTCTGGTATAAGTTGAGCTGATGACGACGACAAACTTCTCTGTCTCCACTGGAAACTGGGGAAAATTATGGGGCCTTCCAAGTAAAATAAATGAGCCCTGCTGTCAGCTAATAAAACTACCAAGCAAATGGAAGCGGGGCTGATGCATGGGAGCGGTAAATCGCCAGTACGTTCTGCAATAAAAACAGTACAACTGCTAATAAATGTAAACTATTAACATTAGGCGCCTCCATAAATAAAGCAATGGATCGTTGTGAGACAAATCCAGGAGTGGGGCTGCAATATTTCCCAACTATTCTTGTTGCAGCTGGCCTTGAAAAAGGTGACTCAGCAGTAAAATGAATTCATTAATTAAGAAAGGCACAATATGTTGCTAAGTGAATTTTGCTAGACTAAGGCTGGTTGCACCAGTAGCTTCTGTCCATGGCATCTTCTGAATGTGATGTGTGGACTGAGGTGGAGAGAGGTGTGTCTGACTGCTCATAACTATGCAGAACGTAATGTCTTCTGCCCACAACTTAAACTGGTGTGAATGAAATATCATTCATACTCCAGGTTCTCCTCAACAGGGAAGCTGATCATGGAATAATTGAATAGGTGTTTGTCCCGATTCAGGCAGAGACAGCTTGATGACAAGCAGACAGCTGTGCAGTCAACAGGGTAGGGAAGAGAATTACTAGTGCAATCGTCACTTGCAATGAGCCCAACAGTTATTTTAATTAAATACTATCCATATTTACCTAGGAGAGAATCTGACTTCATTACCATAAACAGACACGGATGCTCTCGTGCATGATAACCCACAGGACACTAAGAAGAAGCTGACACCGCCCACCCACCCCTGCTGACACTGTGCCACTTTCTGGCATCCATCAAGTGATTCGCACAGGTATGTGGCAGTTGAGGGTGATGGCTTGTTGACTAGAGCCCTGGGATGGGGTTACCCCAGCAGGATGCAGCCACTTTTTAAAAATGCTCATTAATACAGAATCAGTTTCTGCTGATCAACAACACCTTGCCTGTTTTCCAAAGCATCTGTTTCTCTACCGTTTTAGTGATTTAATTCTATTAGCAGCCTGCAAAAATAGACCTGTCTTGGTTCTTTTCTCATTAATCTTATTTGGCAGCCTCATGGATATATAAGCAATAGCAATTACACTTCTATACCACCCCATAGTACTTAGTGCACTCTCTGCGTGGTTCACAAGTTAGTTAGCATTTTGCTCCCAATAAGCTGGGATGGATGGAAGACTGAGTCAACTTTGAACTCATTCAGGATCAAACTGACAACCTTTTGGCTGCAGTACAGCAGTTTAACCACTGCACCACCAGGGGTCCTGGTAATAATAATTTTGTGTCAGAAATTATTCTGGGTTGAAAGGATTTTTTCTGGAGAAACTCCACTCAGGTGATGCCCGAATGAGGCTTCTTTCATGTCTCAATCAGTCATGCAGTACCCGGGTCTTGAACTGCCAACTTGCCAGCCTTCTAATTAACAAGGCGACCTTCTTAACCACTGAGCCACCACAGCACTTAGGGCTCCTGGTATTAACACCTGACACCACTGAGCCACTGCTACCATGGCTTCAAGGACATGGCATGGTATTTCAGCACTTATGCCCACTTTGCAATTGGTTGCTGCAACTTTTAAGTGTCTTGCAAAGCCCTTGAGTGTCACTGTTGGAGATTTTAAATGGTGGCTCACAGCTAACTCCTGCTGTTGCTACTGACTCCAGATGGCAGAATCTGAACTCCTGGATTCTAATTCTAAGATAGAGGATTTTAATTAAACATTAGGGGAAATGTCCTGACATAAAAATGCTGTTTGACAATGGAACAGCCATTTGTCAGAGATACTTTAAACTAGAATTTCCTACTTTAGCAGAGGGTTGGCTTGAGTTCCCCTTAGTCCAGGATCTCTTTCAACAGTATAGTTCAACTGCTCTATTAGATATATGCAACTATACATGTATAGATGTTTCAACCCAGAAAACTCACTGAACACATGTGAATCAAGGACTGCAGTATTAGGCTATATCAGGTTCTACAAATGCTCATGGCTGGCTAGAATGATGCAGTTTCTGCTCAGGCAGCAAAAAAGGCCATCAACTGCTGAAATAGATTAATTAAGAGAACAAACCACAAGTATTTCTCTTTTCTTAGAGGGAGTTCTATCTCTTTCTTTACATTTACAACTGGCATCCATGTGAATGCTTGATTGTTCCAGTACTTTGGTTGCTTCTTTAGCCCATTCAGAGAATTCACTTCCAGAGCATGGAAATATTGGCTGAAATCCACTAGTAAATTGTAACTAGAGTTTGTTGTTATGTGCTGTCAACTTGCACCTGACTTATAGTGTCCCTAGTAGGGACTTCAGGGTAACTGAGACGTTTCAGTGGCGTTATCTATTCTACGCTCCCAATGAGTTTCCATGACAGTGTGGAGATTTGAACCCAGGCCTTCTAGGTCTAGTCTGTTACTCTGTCCACTACCACAGTGTGTATAGCACCCAATGAATGGAGCTTATGAAGAGGTTGACTCACCAAATCCCTACTGATTCAATGGGTCTATTGTAGTTATAATTTACTACAAGATTTCTGCCAATATGTTAAAAAAGACTAACAATTAACCACAGCATGTTATTTTGGAGGGTCACAATTAGATTAAAAGTTAAAGATAAAGGCCTCCCTTGCTCAAAAGTAAGTCATATCTGACTCTAGGGAGTGGTGCTCATGTCAATTTACAGGCAAAGAGCCAGCACTGTCTGCATCTGCAGATGTTTCCGTGGTCATGTGGCAGACATGACTAGATGCCGGAGCACACAGAATGCTGTTACCTTCCACATCAAGTTGGTACCTATTTATCTGCTTACAATTTCTTGTTTTCAAACTGCTAGGTTGGCAGGAGCTGGGACAGACAATGGGTGTTCACTTATTGTACAGCACTCAGATCTTGAACTGCTGATCTACCTACCTTCCGGTTGTAAGCTCAGTGCTTACCAACATCTTTTTTTTTTTCTCATAAGCTAGCAATTTGTGGGGAAAAGATTGTAAATTCACACTAACTCTTGAGGTAGTGGAGTTCAATGGGTAGATTGTTGGACGATGGCTCAGGAGGCCTAAGGTTCAAATCCCCATTCAACCATGAACAGTCACTCCTTGAACATATCAGAAGCCTCAAAACCACTATGAGGGCAATCATAAGTGAGAAATTAGTTTTTGGTACATTACATTAACATGTGATGATTTAGTTTGTTCCTCCTTGATAAGCAAGACAGGGGCAAAGATAAAATAAATAACCCTAAAAATTATCACATTGAGATTGAATATTTTTAATGGTGGTGATCTCTCACAGTACAAACTATTTCTTTAAAATGTTCCAAGTGGGCAAGTGTGATAAAGGTTGCCTTATTGTCTTGGATTACTAAATGCAATTGCAATCCATTATAATGTTAACACATTATTAAAATCTTAAATTAATGAACAGCACTGATGCTGTAGCCATTTTAGGTAATGCTGCCAAACCCTGAGTAAGTTGATTTGTAATAGTAGGAAGCCATTTTTCAGTGAATTCTATTTTTAAAAAGAAAAATAATTGCCTTTTTAAAAAATAAATTGAAATTAAATTTGTCTTGCAGCCACTAACAAGAGTCCCATTGATTTTAATTATTGATTGTAATTATTGAATTGTAAGTGCTTTAAAGGTCTCTGGTGTATCCCTTGAAGGAAAAAGGCAGAAGGAAAAGGGATTTTTGTTAGAGATAATGATGATTAGTGGGTAACAGGCTATATTATCTGGAATTAATGGAGCAGATGCCTGTACACAGTTTAATTTTGAGAACATTTTCATGGATGAAATGGTGGAAGACGATGATAACTGGGGCAGTCCTATAAGGAGATAAATTCCTCCAAATTCAACAGATTTTCATTAGCAATAAGATTAGACAATTGGTGCTTAGAGTACTTCAGTTCAAGACACTTTGTCGCATTCTTCTCTCCTGAATTCTCTGCAAACAAATGTTCATTCTGAATACTGCTTAATTTCTTTTACTGATTGTACATGTCATTTCTTGCCCCTTTTTCCTCTTTCTTCCTCTAGGTTATTTTTTATATCTCCAGTGAAAATGTCTAATAAAGATGGAAGCACATAGTAGTGTATATATTTAGGAAAATAACATTAGGGATTTGGTTTGTGGGGGAAACAGCAGGTAAAAATGCATACTAGAGGGGGAAAATGGCTAGGACAGAATGTTATGAATAGGCCCAAAGAAAACTTGTGCCATAGTAAAGGTGAAATATTTGACAAATGCTTGAAGTCTTTATATATACAACAACTTTTGCATTGCTTCATCATCCTCATTCAAATTCTGAATTGTGTTCTCTTCTGCTGTTTTTCTGTTGCACAGTCGATTCCGACCCTTTGCAACCCTATGGACCATTGCCTACCAGGCACCTCTGTCTTCCACCATCCTCCTCAGCCTGCCCAGCTTTGTGCTCATTGCATCTACAATACCATCTAGCCATCTCATTTTTGGCTGCCCCCTTCTTCTTTTGCCCTCCACCTTTCCCAACATCAAGGATTTCTCGAGTGAATCTTCTCTTCTCATTTGATGTCCAAAGTACTTAAGCTTCATCTTTACTATTTGACCTTCTCAGGAGCAGTCAGGGTTGATTTCTTCTAGAATCAACCAATTTGTTCTCCGCACTGTCCAGGTGACTCTCAAAACTCTCCTCCAACACCACATCTCAAAGGCATCTATTCTTCTGTACTCAGCTTTCCTTATGGTCCAGCTCTCACAACTATACATTACCACTGGGAATACCATTGCTTTGACTATGCGGATATTTGTTTGCAAGGTGATGTCTCTACTTTTAACTAGGTTTCTCATAGGTTGTCTCCCAAGCATCAGTTGCCTTTTTATTTCATGGCTGCAATCACCATCTGCAGTGATCTTGGATCCTAAGAAAGTAAAATCTGTCACTGCTTCTACTTCTTCCCGGGGACTGATAGGGCCTGTTGCCATTATCTTAGTTTTCTTGATATTGAGTCTCAAGCCAACTTTTCCACTTGCTTCTTTCAACCTAAGCAGAAGCTTCTTTAGGTCTTCCTCACTTTCTGCCATTAGGGTGGTATCATCTGCGTATCTCAAATTGTTGATGTTTCTCCCAGCAATTTTGATCCCAACTTGTGATTCATCCAACCCTGTGTTGTGCATTATGTGTTCTGTGTATAAGTTGAATAAGCAATTTAACTATGATGTGTGTTAAAGCAAGGTATCTGGGACACAGCTTCAGTGTGAAAAGTCTTCCCACTTTGAAACTCTTTATAAAGTTTTTGAACTATAATTCTTTCTAGACAAACTCTTTAAGTTTCTTTTTAAAAGGCTGACATTATGTATTCAACTATTGACAAGAATTCTCTTAATATTACACACTATAAACTGGAAATCACACAAGTATTGTGCTCAGCATTGCCAATTGTCTATTGCAGACATTTAGATGCCTGGATAGCACAATTGTTTTATGTTTGAATGTGTGACGGCCAGAAGACACAAATATAACTTGCACAATGGCCTGCATGCAGGAAATATTTTGCAATAATCATTGGGCCTGTGAAACCTTTCCATATCACCCTTAATTTCAAAATGGTTCTGATACTTCACTATAGGTAGTCCAAGCATCATATGAACATAGCAACTTAAATCCTCTAGCTTAGCATAGTGAGTCTCAGTAAAGTAATACCACTGAATCAGTAGGGATTGGCTATGTATCTACTCCTCTGTAAGTTCCATTAATTCCAGTGGGCCTACTCTAACTGTGTCTCCCTTTAGTATAGCCAATTGTAGCTGGAGTTGGGATCACTGATTAGGGCTAAATCAAGAATCTTTCACATGTGTTTTCTCACTGACTTATTATTAGTAAAGGTAAAGGTTGTCTTGGCTCGAAAGCCAGTCGTAACCAACTTTAGGGTTCAGTGCTCATCTCTGTTTACAGCCAAAGAAATGTCTGTGTCTGCAGACATTTCTGTGGACATGTGGCAGGCATGACACCATAGTGCACAGAATGCTGTTTACCTTCCCACCAAAATGGTACCTATTAATCTATTGCAATTTCTTGCTTTCGAATTACTAGATTGGCAGGAGCTGGGACAGAGATGGGAGCTCACTCCATCATGGAGTACCTGGGACTTTCCAGTCAGTGACCTTCCAGTCAGTGAGTTCAGCATCTTAACCACTTGAGCCACCACAGTCCCTGATTTATTACTACTCCCCCGCATTTTGACTAAGTTTGAGACGGAAGAAGCAGGGTGAGCTTCACCATTACCATAGAATCTTAGATAGCAGATAGGAAAAGGTAAAGGTCACCCTTGGTCAAAAGCCAGTCATGTCCAACTCTAGGATGCGGTACTCATCTCCATTTACAGCCAAAGAGCCAGCATTGTTTGCATCTGCAGACATTTCCATTGGTCATGTGGCAGGCATGAGTAGACATGGAAGGCTGTTACCTTTCCCACCAAAGTGGTACCTCTTTGTCTATTTGCAATTTCTTGCTTTCAAACTGCTAGGTAGGCAGGAGATGGGACAAATGATGAGCACTCACTCCATCTTGCAGTATTCACGTCTCGAACTGCTGACCTGACAACCTTCCAGTTGTCAAGTTCACCATCTTAACCACTAAGCCGCTGCAACAGCCCCATAGATTGCAGATAAATAGTGCAAATATTAAAAGCTCCTTTATTCATTCTTCTACCCTAGCTTTCTCTCCCTGGATAATAGGCAGCCAGAAATGTGTTCAAAAAATTCTGCTCTTCTACCACCTTCCCTGAAGTCTTCTGTCCAAAAACTACTAAACTCCTTTTTAAAATGCACCTGTAAAATGCAGATACTTCTATTGACCTTCCTGAACATTCAGTTGTCTTCTTGGCATGGCACTTATCATACAACCCTGGCATTAGAGGCAGGAGTGAATATATGTCAAAGAGTAATGACAGCTTCAATGACTTTGAAGAGATAGGATTTTGAATTATCTAGGTAGCTATGCAGAAGGTGCCTCTACTCAGATATTAAGCTCAGATTTATAGAGTTGCAGTTTCAAATCTAAATTCATAATCTGACTTGTACAAAAAACTGAAAAGAAGAGTGAGGAAGAGATCGTTTCTCCATATAATTAAATCTAATAGGGAAGTTGCTGTTTAGCCAATTCTTTCTCTTGTCTTTCCTACAACATAAGGGACTGTTTTCAATGCTCCTAGTTAAACTCACACCAAAGGTGCAATGCATCAGATTGATTACTTGCACATTACATTTCACAACATGCAGCTGCACAAGCACACAGTAGTTGCAATCCCCTCTATGTGGGGCTTTCCTTGAGGCTGCTGTGGAGACTTCAACAGGTTCAGATTCCTCAGCCAGGTTGGTTTACGCATATTAGCAGGTTATCTCAAATCTCCCCAACCCTGCCTGCTTTGCATTGGTTGCCTGTTTGCTCCCATACCTCTCTATGTTTTGACTCTAACGTATAAAATCCTCCACAATTTGGGACCTTGCTGCTTCTCAGAGTAACTCCATCCTAGTTTGACTGCCCATCATATAGATCAGTGGTGCAAACCTTTTAGAGACTGAGTGCCCAAAGAGAGGGACATGGTGACTCTGTGCTGGGGGGAGGGAGGAAGCACTCTCATTGGACTGCTGGGCATAGGGGCCAGGGAAATTCTGTGCTTGGGGGAGGGAGGAAGCACTCCCATTGGGCTGCTGGGCATGGGGTGGGCAAACTCTGTGCCTGAGGGGGAGGGAGGAAGTGCTTGCATTGGGCTTCTGGGCAGAGGGGTGGGACAAACTCTGTGCTGGGACGATGGTGCACATGCCAACAGAAAGGCCACATCTCACACATATGCCATAGGTTCACCATCACTGATATAGATCCATGAGTATCTGCTGTTGAGAGTGATCACTGAGAGGGAGACCCAGAAATCCTCAACAAGAAATTGGATCTTCTTGGTGGTAGCACCATTACTATGGAATATCCTTCCTCCAGTAATCCACATGGCTTCATCTATCCTTTCCTTTAGGAAGCAAGTGAAGACTTTGCTTTTTTAAGAGAAACCTTTGAGGAAATTATTCCCAAGATTTTCTCCCAATATGCCATCTGTAGTCCTTTTTCAAAAATCAAATTTATTTGTATTATTTATACAATTATATGCCCACATGCTTTCAATTGTGTAAAATGCCCAGAGTAGTTTTTATGCTAGATGGACGGTACAGAAACAGAATAAATAAATAAATAAGAAACTGTTTTCATTGGCAACTATTGTTGAGTTTGGGGTGGTTGTATCTTTCCACAACAGAAAATATACAGAAAGCCATGGCATGTGGTTTCAGAAGATTCAGGTCACAGCAGAAATGTTATGGCACCTAGCTACTAGTTTGTGGGTTTGGTTTAATAAAGAAAACCCAGAGGATTTCAGCATTACTTCCTTGCATGCTTGTTCCCACCAAAAGTTGGAATTCAGTACTAATAGAATCGATGTTGTATTGTATAGTAAGCCAGAATTTGCTGAAGGCTGGTTTTGTTCTTCTAGATTTTGATTGCAAAATGGACCACTGCATGAGGAGAACACCTGAACAGAATCCTGACTCAAATAAATAAATAAATATTAGTGTGAAGACAAGGCAATAATTTTTATTATAAAAATATATTCATTCTTTCCAGTTGCACAATGTTTTACTTTAAAGCCATCTGCCTAATATATTTACAAGCGAAGAAGACCATTTAAAGAAAGAAACCTCTAATGTCACTTCCCTCCATTAAAAAAAGGTGAATTGGTTGCTGGAAATTATTTGTCACCCTAAGATGACACAGCTGTCTACAAGCATAACTGTGTTTTATTTTCAGCATTTCATTTTTAAAGTAGAATCATTTGTATTCATCTCCATGAGTTCTAGATGAATGGAAATGCTTCCCCTCTCTTGCTCACTCTTGCATGCTTCGCTTTCTCACTCTGGCAGAAATTCTCTTCTAATTTTAGTCCTACAGAGAATATAAAATGAAACTAGATTTATTTTAGCTAGGATAATAGATTTGAAACCAACCTCAAAGATCATTATAAATGATATATCTTCTGTAAACTGTCCATCATGTACTGGAAATTAAATACAGCAATGATAGAAGCCAAGCATTGAAAACCTAAAAGATTTCATAGCCCACATACTTTGAACTGTTCATTTGTAGTAATGATGAGCAGTTTGCAGAGACATATAAAATACCCAGATGATGTATAGGGTTGGTTGTTTTTTTTTAAAGTAACTACTGTAATATGAGCAGTGCAATTGGGAATGTGATCAAGTTAGAGCTTTTATTCTGTGCCAGCTAAAACCTCAAAGCCATGCTGACAAGACACAATGTGATTTCAGGACCTTGGTCAGGACCTTCTGGCTGTAAACTCAGTGCCTACCAATACAGGTATCTTTTTTTCCCCTCATAAACTAGCAAATTGTAGAAGAAGGACTGTAAATTCAGAATAACTCTTGAGCTGGTCAAGTTCAATGGGAACTGCATTGAAATCCATGGAAGCTGCTCATGTGAATCAGGAGATGGGGAATGCAGCAATGCAGTGACTACACAGGGCAAACAATGTTCCTAAAGCAGAGAAGCAGGGATGATTGTACTTGGTGGTATCTCCCGAGTAACAGATGCCATACATTCTGCATCAAAGAATATGAAGAAAACTGTTCTAGTCACTTGCACTTTGTTCCTTTGTGCTTTCTTCCTTTGAATTTAAAATATATACCGTAAAAAATCATTGTCAGAAGCAGCTCCAACATAGACAAATGCTCCGACTTAATCAGTTTATGAACCATAGAAGGTTCTTACACTGGACAAAAGCAAAGCCTTCCCCATTTAAGACACCTCCGCAAAAAGAATTGCTTTCCTTTCATTGTGCAAGGTTATATTTTTGGCACTCCATAATTTCCCAGTCTTTCAGCCCTGGCCTATAAATTAAGCCTCCCTCTTTGCCATGGATTTCCCCTACTCCCCTGCAAATACATAAATCTAGCTCTGCCCTTTCAGGGCATTATAATTATATCATATTTTCTTTCACCTCTCTGAACACGAAGACCTTGCTGACTGTAAGACAGTTATAGAAAACAAACTTCCCTACTAGAGCTGAGAAGAAGGACTCGCTCTGGTGACAGGCTACCACAATATAATATACTATCTAGCAAATGTGGACAGCGTATTCAGCAAGCTAGTGTATTTTCTGGTACAGCTTAGTTTATCAGACTCAGAGTGTCTACAGCAGTAATTTGCGATGGCAGATAGTCTCCAGCCAGTGTTAACACTTAATGCTCATTGGCTAAAAGAAAATGCTATATACCCACGATGGCCAACTTTGGCATTGCAGGTGTTCTTGGACATCAATTACCAGAAGCCCAAGTCAGCATTCCTGCCAATAAAGCCTTCTGAGAATTGAAATTCAAGAACAGCTGGAGTGCCAAGGTTCACCATCACTGCTGTACCCCAGGTGTTTCTCAAAATTCTCCTCATTTCACAGTTCTGAAGAATTGCTATTTAGGACTACAATTCCCAGACAGCTGGTTGTGGGCTTCTGGGCATTGTAATTTTAAAAAAACTGATGACAAGCCAGCTCACCAGATTCATAAACTCTTTGCTATCACTCGTACACTAAAAGCATTAAACCTACCATAATGTCTTCAAGTTAGCTCTAGAATAACATACACACAATTAACATGACTGTGTAAATATTCACTTGGAATAAAAACAGTTATGGATGGGATCTGAAAGAATGAGAAGTGGCTGTGGTTTTAATAAATCACCGAACCCCATGAATTAGAAATCCAAAGCATTTTTTAACAAGAAGAATTTCTTTCTACACCCTATTAAACATACATTATATGTTGAGGCCTCTAAAGGGATTTTGCTAGTGCTGTGCTAAAATTGTCTGTTTGATCTTTCTGCCTCGTTTTAAGATTACAAGCCAGATTTTTTTTCTTTTCAACTAATAGATGGGTCTTCCTGGCCTCCTTTATTTTCAATAAAATAAAATAAAGCACGAAGTCTCTCTAACTTGTCACCTTTCTCATTTGTATTGGGAGCTGCAGGAAGACGGCTGGCAAGAGAAGATAAATGGAGATGAGATTTCATTAGGTCAAGCAGCCTCTTCCCTTTGTGTGTATATGCCTTATCCTATATTCTCCAACAACTTGCCCAGATCAAGTCTAAATTATACATACAGCAGGATTCCCAAGAGGCCCATTGAGAAACCTGCTTCCCAGGGCAAGCTGACAATATTATCAAGAGCTCTAGCCCTGATAGGCTCTTGAAATAATGCCTGGGTCTGTTCAGTAGCTTCAGCTCCCACATTTATATGAATCTGAGCATTAATGAAAGCTGCATAAAAGATTCAGAGAGGAGAAGGAAGCAGTGTGAACTGAATGATAAGAACAGACAAATCTGTGGATCCAGCCCAAATCCAGCTGGGTCTAGTACTCTATTTCTAAATCAAAGTCAAGTGGAGGCTCTGGGAGACTTACAAACAGAGTATAAAGGCAGCAAATCTACCCAGCCACCTCCCACACATCTTTTGCATGTTCTCACTAGGGATGTATTGTTGTTGCTATTATGTGTCATGAAGTAATCTCCAACATATGATTTCCCTATTAATGAGTGATCTCCAAAATGACCTGGCCTCAAAAGTCCTGCTCAGTTCTTGTAAACTCAAAGCATGTATGAGTATTGAGTAGATTAGGTAGCTTTTTTAAAAAAAATTCAGTGTGTTTCTTTTAATTGCTGGAACCTTTGCCTCATATTGACTGTTTGCTCTATGTGCTTTTTGAAAATGTTGGAACTTTTTGTCTTTTTTGTGTTTTTCACTGTCTAACAAAATATTTAAAATGTTATCCATCCAATTGTCTGGGTTCTTAACCAAAAGGGTTTATGCTATGAGAACCAGGTCTTGCATTATTATTATTATTATTATTATTATTATTATTATTATTATTATTATTATTATTATTATTATTATTATTATTATTATTATTATTATTATTATTATTATTATTATTATTATTATTATTATTATTATTATTATTATTATTATTTCAATTTATATGCCGCCCTACTTGGTCAAAACTAACTCAGGGCAGCTCACAACATACAATTAAATACAATATAACAGTTCAGTAACAATACAATATAAAATACAGTGCAACAAGACAAAATAAAATAAATATAACACAATATGATAAGGCTACAGTCCATAATCAATATTCAGTACCAAATGGACAATAAACAATATACAGTACTCACAATACAATCCATATCCAATCCATACCCAATACAAAAATGAAAAAATAAGTTATACACTAATCGATTAACAATACGAAATACTAAGAACAAGAGGAGCAAGAGGTCTAAAATCTAAAGCCGGGAAAGAGCAGCGCAGAGAGTCCCATAGAGGCAGCGGCAATGGCCCTTTTAAAACGCTACCAGCCCAGTGCAGGTGTTTAACCAGATACCAGGAGTCTTGATATAATTGATATAATTGTAGAAGTGATATAATTGTAGAAGTGGTGGCAGCTCTACCTTGCAAGGTTGGCATATTGGTCTTAGGTGCCTAACTTTGTGGATTTTTGGAACTTCCTGAAGCACTGCTAACTCAGGATAAACTGGAGTGTTGGGAGACATTGAGAACAGGCACAATCTCTAGTTCAGTGATGGCCAACCTTTGCACTCCAGGTGTTCTTGGACTTCAATTTCCCAAAGCCCTGATCAGCAGAAATGCTGACTTGGGCTTCTGGTAATTGAAGTCCAAGAACACCTGGAGTGTCAAGGTTGGCCATCACTTCCCTAATTATTGCCACATTTCACTCTCTTGGGCTCATTCTGCCAGGCGAAATGAGGTAATGTGGCTAAGTGGTTAGAATGGGATTCCCTGATCCTGGGGGACCATGGCACAAGGTAAAAGCTATAATTTTTGTTCTTTGTCATCTGCTTCCCTCTAATTGATATTTCTGGATATTCACAGCTTACAAATGCCAATGTTAAGAGACTTCGTTTCTTGGGTGGAGAAAAGAGAAGACTAAAATCTGCTTCAGACTCTTCTTCTTCTTCTGTGTCTGCTAAACTGAAGGCACCTTTTGGTGAGTTCATTCTGCAATTCCTTTCACCTGACCTAGTGTGAGAAAGATTAGCCAGCAACACAAGGTTGCTATTACCAGGGTATGCCCAATTGTTGTTCTAAAATACCACAATCTTCATGGAGGCTTTTTCTGTGTACCCCTGCTTCATGCTCTGAAGAGTAAAGAAATCTTTTTTTTTTTTTGAATAAATGTTTCCCTATTTTATTTTCTTAGGTACAATAACATTCTAGTTCCCCAGAAAGGAGATGTTAAAGATTGCAACAACGATAGGACCATTACTGTAATTTTCCATGCAAGCAAATTGTTGCCCAAAAGGTTGCTAAAATGGTTTTTACCTTGTCTACTATGGTTTTGGTCATGTCAATCTCTAATGAATTGCTCAGCCCAAAATTAAAGTGCAGCTTTTGTGTACCTAGAAAGCCAATATTCTTTAACAGAAAGAAGTCAGCAGCATTTTTCATTTTGGAAAGGCTGCTGACTGGTATTATATTATGAAGTTAAGGTTATGCAGATTGTGAAGTCTAGGATTCTGCTTTTTTTTACCCTGCAAAATATTTGCTCAAATATTAGCCTTCATTTATATGGGAAGGGGGGGGGGAGTGTATCGTGCTATACAATTCGCAAGAGCTGTCAAGCCCAACTTCCCATTGAATTGTTTTATTTGGTTTGGAGATGTGGCTGCTGCTGCTGCTGCTGCTGCTGCTGCTGCTGCTGCTGCTGCTGCTGCTTCTTCTTCTTCTTCTTCTTCTTCTTCTTCTTCTTCTTCTTCTTCTTCTTCTTCTTCTTCTTCTTCTTCTTCTTCTTCTTCTTCTTCTTCTTCTTCTTCTTCTTCTTCTTCTTTTGTGTCCCAATCAAACCCTGAACTGCCAAAATGAAGCCACTTTCTTGGCTTTGTCATTGCCCAAACCTAAGTCCTCATTGGTGCATGTTTCTGGTAGCAATTGGAAGACCAGTAAATGAGCCGGATTCTGTATCTCTCCACATTCACACTGCATGTTTTTTTTCAACAGCAACTCCCACTTGAGCATGTTGGACTAACATTTAGGGACTCTAACCCTCAGCCTATTCAAGCTCCTCCAAGTGATGTAGGGGAGATTAAGTTCTTCAGCTATATCCTCCTTTAATAATGTTCCTTGCCCAGTGAGTTCCTTCCTCCATCTTTTAATTTGGTTTTGCTCTTGTGCACCCTCAAGCATGTTTGTTCTTGCCATAAAGCTCTTCCTGGATCTGACTCGGTGGACTTGAAGTTCATATCCATTCAGAGGATGTTGAGGGGCATTCTCTTGCTTAGTTCTTTGAGCATCCACTGCTACTTCTCTCCTGATCTTAGGTGGAGTAATACCAACAAGAGGGTATATTTTATCAACTGCTGTAGGTTTGAGACATTTTGTCACTCTGCACATGACTTCATTAACAGTGGTGTCAACTTGGTTTGCATGTGTAAATGTGCTCCATACTGGAGCAGCACACTCTGCTGCAGAGATGCTCAGGGCTAAAGCTGATGTATGCAGCGTGAATGTAGTTGGTGAGTTCCCTGGTGATGTTGTTCCTTGTACTAACTTTGGCTTTGGAGATGTGGCCTGCAGGATCTATGGCAAAGCTGGCATGATGGACAGAAAAATTACTTTAAAAATCTTGCTAGGAATGTTAAATCTTTGGTGTCTGCAATCAAAAAAATTCTGCAATTTTGAAAAGTGTATGCTTTGCAAATTTATCAAGTTGGCACATACATTTTCATAAAGAGGATACAAGAGTTCTCAGCTGGAAGATCCATCTATAGAGATGTTTCTGAAACTCTCTGTCTCTGAATGTCTCCACAGAATTTGGAATTCATAATTGCACACTATGAGTCAATTGGTGCATGTTTTGTGTTATTTAAGTTGCCTCCAGATTTTATGCAAAGTGTGTTGAATGTAGAGCATCTTACCATGTTCCAAAATAAGAGCTGGTCGAATCAATGTTTTGTAAGCATATGGTAGTATCACATTATTCATGGCAAAACTAGCTTGTCCATCCAGATATTCTAATTTCAGAGTATTTAATATGTTTTGCAATGTCTGTCAAAATAGAAGGGGAGGAAATATTCTCTCTCAATTAGCAAAAAAAAAAAAAAAGATAATGGGGATGAGTTTTAATTACTGCATATAATACACAGGCCATGTCAGGAATTTTGCATGGATGTGAGAAACCTTTAGTACTCCTTGATATAAGTAACATGAGTCTGACTCTTAGCTTTGAAAACTAATTTTATATGCATCATAATTTATCCACTATTCATGTACTTTAATTTCCATTAAAACATTTGATTTTGCAGTAAACAGCACTAATTGGATTAGAAAATGTTGCCATGAAAGAAGATATAAATATCTTTCTCAAGGGAAGAGAAGAAGGACCAGTCTAGCTCCTCAGTGACAGAATTTGAATCATTACATTTAAAAATTACTATGAGAATTCCAGTATTCCAAATAGTAGTTAATTACCTTCGTACCACACCGACAATGACTAGAGCTTGACCATCCTAGCTATCGTGACTTTATTTGCAGCGGCTCTAAACAAATGATGCTATCTTTAGCCCATACATTCTTCTTCTTCCTGTGCTCCACCACCCCACATTTATTTTACCTTGAATGATCAGCTGTAACAACCTGTACTTTTCAACTTCACTCATATCCAGAGTATTCTAATATTCTGTGGTTTTTATGAACTTTATGATTTCTTGATCTTTTAAATTTTGTTTTTATACTTCTTTTCTTGGTCACCCGATAAATCAAAGTTACATATTTAGAAAGTAATTCTTTGTTCCCCAGTTCTCCAAAGTAGCTGGAATAACTAACTTTTAGTTATTTTCTAATTTATTGTTGTTATGTGCTGTCAAGTCCTCTCCTATTCATGGTGAAAGAGAGAGCTCCAAAATGTCCTGTCCTCAACAGCCCTGCTCAACTACTGCAAGTTAGAGTCTGTGGCTTCCCTTTGGAAATCAATCCATCTCAAGTTTGGACATCCTCATTTCCTCCTACTTTCCACCTTTCCAAGCATTATTGTCTTTTCCAGAGAGTCTTGGCATGTCACAACATAGTCAAAGTAGGACAATTTCAATGTCATAATTTTTGCCCCAAGAAACAATTCAGGCTTGAATTGTTCTAGGACCCACTTGTTTATTTTCTAATAAAAACACCTGAATGATTACTGTGAAACACAGTCTCTTCTATAGAATGAGGAAGGGGCTGTGGTGGCTCAGTGATTAAGAAGCTCACCTTGGTAGTTGGAAGGCCGGCAAGTCGACAGTTCAAGATCCGGGTACTGCATGATGGTTTGAGCACCCATCTCTGTCCCAGCTCTTGCCAACCTAGCAGCTTGAAAGCAAGATATTGCAAGTAGGTAAATAGGGACCACTTCAGTGGGAAAAAGATGTTGGGGACATAAAAGGAGACTCATTCAGGCGTCCCCTGAGCAAAGTTTCTCCAGCAAAAATCCTTTCAATCCAGAATAGTTGCTGACAAGAAATTATTATTATTCTAGAATGAGGAAGCAGCCCAATCAGTATTTCACCAGAGTTAATGAGACTATAGCCCTTAACTGTGAAAGTAATTAAAAAGTTACTGTTTCACTGTGAAAGGAGTTGTGTTATAGCTCATTAACAGTGTCATTATATCTGTGCCACTGAGAAAAGAAAGTAATTACAGTCAAACCTCGCATAAAGAGTACCTCGCTTAAAGAGTAACTCGCTTAAAGGGCAGAATTTTCTCTGAATGTTCGCTTCGCTTAACAAATAAAACCAACCAAAAACTCGCTTAACAAATAAATCAGGGTTCGCAATCCCCTCCCCCCCCACCAGAAGTCACAATTAGTCACTTACAATGGTGTTTCGCTTAAAGAGCAAACTCGCTTAAAGAGCAATCCTGTGGAACACATTATGCTCTTTAAGCGAGGTACAACTGTACTATTAAGCAGTTATTTACAACTAATTACTTCCAAGTTCTCCCTATTTGCAATCATTACAACATTTCTGTGTCATAGACCGGGGGTCTCCAACCACCGGGCTCTGGACAGGTACCAGGCCATGGGCTCTCCTGAACCAGGTTGAATCATGTGGTAACACGAGGGTCCTCACCTCCGCTTTGGGACCTCACCAGCACTCCTTTCCAAGGAGATTACTGTATTTACAATCCCCTCTAGGAACTAATCCAAAACTCACGGCACAGATCCTATGTTGACCACTCAGCCCAAATCTAGCTGAAAAAAACCTGGGATTTGTCTGCGTACAGTGCCCAGCAAATTAATAATGGAGAGGTATTGTGGTAGTGTGAAATGGCGTCTGGCTTTACTTTGTCTTACCCCTGCATCCCAATGAAAACACTTTGATGAGGAAAATAACTTTTTTGAAATAAAGCAGGGGTTTTGGAAAACACCTTTTCTTGATGAATCAAGTTACAAATCTCACCATAGAAAAAAACACTAATCAAAATAACCTTTTAGAGAAAGAACGCATTTAGGCATTACTACCCTAAACAAAATAAACCTAATATCTATCTTAGGTTATCTTATTAAAGACTCCGGGAGAAAGGGCCTGTTGGAATGGCCTTTCTCTCCCCATTCTGGTGTTGTCCTCCTGACCACCAGATTCGAACTCTTTTCTCTCTCTATCTTCAGCCATGTGCTTAACTCTCACCAGGTATGAGCTGATCCTGGCTAATTAGCAGGATCAGGAAAACAACATAAGGGGTAGGACTAGAGATCTTTTTTAAAAAAATTGGGGAAATCAAGAGAATGTTTAAAGCAAAAATGACCATGGTAAGGGACAAAAATGGCAAGGAGTTAGCTGATGCAGAAGAGATTAAGAAAAGATGGAAAGAGTACAAAGAGGAACTCTACAAAAAGGACCTCAACACCCCTGATAATCACAATGATGAGAACATTGAACTTGAGCCAAACAACCTAGAGAGTGAAGTCAGAAAGGCCCTAAAAAGCACTGCAAATAACAAAGCTAGTGGAGATGATGGTATCCCAGTTGAATTTTTCAAAGCCCTAAAGGAGGATGGAATCAAATTATTGCATTCTATATGTCAGCAGATTTGGAAAACAAAACAGTGGCCACAGGATTGGAACGGTATACATTCCAATCCCTAAAAAGGGTAATGCCAAAGAATGTTCAAATTATCAAACAATTGCGCTCATCCCACATGCTAGCAAGGTGATGCTCAACATAATACAGGATAGACTGCAGCAGCACCTGGAGAGAGAATTACCAGAAGTGCAAGCTGGGTTCAGAAGAGGCAGGGGGACCAGAGATCACATTGCCAACATACGTTGGATCATGGAGAAAACAAAGGAATATCAGAAACAAGTCTGCTTCTGTTTCATTGACTACACTAAGTGTGGCAAGTAATTAAAGAGATGGGAATACCAGAACACCTTATATGCCTCATGAAAAATCTGTACATGAGTCAAGAGGCAACAGTTAGAACAGAATACAGAATGATGGAGTGGTTTAGAATAGGGAAGGGAGTAACACAAGACTGCATTTTATCACCCTGCTTATTCAACTTATACACAGAACATATAGTTCACAAAGCAGGGATGGAGGAATCACAATTTGGGATCAAAATTGCTAGGAGAAACATCAACAATTTGAGATATGCAGATGATACCATCCTAATGGCAGAAAGTGAGGAAGACCTAAAGAAGCTTCTGCTTAGGTTTAAAGAAGAAAATGCAAAAGCTGGATTGAGGCTCAATATAAAGAAAACAAAGATCATGCCAACAGGCCCTATCAGTCCCTGGAAAATAGATTGGGAAGACGTAGAAGCAGTGACAGATTTTACTTTCTTAGGATCAAAGCTCACTGCAGATGGAGATTGAAACCATGAAATAGAAAAGCGACTGATTCTTGGAAGACAAGCTATGAGAAACTTGGGGAACATAGTTAAAAATAGAGACATCACCTTGAAAACAAAAATTCGCATAGTCAAAGCAATGGTATTCCCGGTAGCAATGTATGGTTGTGAGAGCTGGACCATTAGGAAAGCTGAGAGCAGAAGAATAGACGCCTTTGAAATGTGGTGTTGGAGGAGAGTTTTGAGAGTCCCCTAGACAATGAGGAGAACAAATAGGTCAATCTTAGAAGAAATCAACCCTGACTGCTCCTTAGAAGGTCAAATAGTAAAGATGAAGCTAAAGTACTTTGGACATCAAATGAGAAGAAAAGATTCACTTGAGAAAGCCTTGATGCTGGGAAAGGTAGAGGGCAAAAGATGAAGGGGGCGGCCAAAAATGTGATGGCTAGATGGTACTGTTGACACAATGGGCACAGAGCTGAGCGGGTTGAGGAGGATGGTGGAGGACAGGAATGCCTGGCGGACAGTGGTCCATGGGGTCGCAAAGGGTCGGAATTGACTGTGCAACTGAACAACAAGATCATGTCCCAGTGTTGGGGTAAACAACACTGGTCATTCTAATGAAGCACCTCAGTGTCTGGCTCTTCCCTTCCAGGTCCCAGGGAGTGAAAACAAACAGGTGGCCTTTTGCAAGCACAAGAAGCCACATTGTTCCCAACAGTCAAAAACCTAATAAACTCCATCTTGTATATGTGAAGAGCTTGGGGACTCATTTTATTACACATGGGTAGGTAGCACTGGGAGTCCTGATGGCAGCCTTCTGCCCTCAATGTGCTCTACCAGGTCTGCTCAGTGAATGGAGTGAGAGCACTGACTTCAGACACAGCAGATAGGCAGGTGGCTGGGCCCCTCAGAGCTCACACACAGACACCTGTGTGCAATGTGATTGTTTACCATGAAACCAGTTCATGGTGCAAAAAAATGTTGAAGACCCCTTTCTTAGACCACCAGTCCTTGGCAGAACAGTCTTCCTAATTTTTTACCAAGAATTATTTTTCTACAGGAAATTTTAAAGTGGTTTGACTCTAATTGTACACTGAATTACTGTAACTCTGAGCAAAAGGGTGGGATAGAAAACGAAACAAAATGTATAAGGTTTATAACTGTCATTTGAAGACAAGAGTGAAGTGGATTTAAAACCAGCAGAATCCTCTTGAGAATATTCATGTGGGCAATGATATGCAAAGGAGGGATTGTTCCTCAGCTGCGGGCAGTCTTCCATTCAATCATTCACATGACTGGTCATATGTCTAAATTTGTGGCCACCATGTGACCATTCGCAAGAAGACAAGTTTGTGGGGTTTGCCTTCCTGCAGTTAGTGGGATTCTAGCTAAAGGGATCAATTTAATTGCATGCCATCAAGTCCATTCCATTTGATGGTGATCCTTTCTTCTTCTTCTGCCACATCTGAATATTGACGATCCTAATGGCAATCAGCCATGAAGATGGTCCTGAGAATATAATGCAATGGCCTTTCGTCTGCCTTCTGCATCACAGCGTGACATCCATACCACAGATCCAATTCTGCGAGTCACTTCTGAATATGCCATGCCTATGTCCTCAAGTCCTCTGGTCCTGAGCCCTTTTGGAACACAAAGTCCTCCTCAGCCCCAGGCCAGGATTGATGAAACTGCTGTCCTCCATCAAGATGGATTCAAGTGGGAAGTAATCCATTTAGGAACCACCACCCTTCCTTGTGGACTTCAGCACCCAAGGCCGTTAATCCTTAGGGTGGCCAGGTTAGTTAACACCTTCCTGACACTTGGTGTTGAGTCACTGACAGTATGGTCTATTCTATTACCATAACAGTTTAACCTGACAAGACTTGCTGGTGAACCTTTCCAGAGTTTCCTAGGTATGGCATATTCAGAAGTGGTTTGCTATTCCTTTCTTTTGGAGGCTACTTTGGGCCTAGTTGGCATGCCTAAGGCCCCAAAGCCTGGCTATTCTCCTACGTGCCACAGTGAAGAATCAAGGTCTGAACCAGCACTCCAGCTCATTAAGATATCCAGCTACCACTTTTGTTTAAAAAATTCACAATATTTTCTTATATTGATTGCTCCCTAATATATTTTAGATTTGACAATTAAACCATCTTCTGCCTTGACTATGCCAATGTTTACTAAACATTTGAGTCTGGGGGAAATGCAAAGGGTTGCAATTTTCATGGGCAATACTTGCAAGGATGCTTAGGTAATACAAAATAGGGTCCTATTTCAATAACCTGTTATGGAGAAAAATATGGAGTGAACTTTACTGACTTCCTATCCTGCCCTTTTTGTTTATTGCTTTTCCGCATGATGACAATGGCCCCAGGTATTCCCCCACAAAAGCCAATCAGATTTCATGGAGTGTGAAAATGCAAGAAAACTCTCATTAACATTAGTCAGTGAGGCATTCTGCATAAACCAAGTTTTTGAGACTCTTGCTCCCATTACAGGGCAATGCAAATCTGCATCCCCTTCCCAGACAAAAACTTTGCTTCATCTGCCTTGTTTTGATAGGGGCTATTGGTGAGTCACTTCATCAATTCTGAGTCAATAAACTGAGTAGTGTGCATTTATGGAAGAGTAAGTATGGTTCTTCCAGTTTGGCCAGGTTATCCTGCTATGGAATAGAGTAGACCATAATGCCAGCGACTCAACGCCGAGTGTCAGCCAGCGGTTAACTAACCTGACCACCCTGTGGACTAATGGCCTTCAGTGCTGAAGTCCACAGGGAAGGGTGATGGTCACCAAATGGATTAAATTCCATCTGAATCCATGTTGATGAAAGGCGGCAGCTTCATCAATACTGGCCTGGGGCTGATGAAGACTCTGTGTGCCAAAAGTGCTCAGGACCAGAAAGTGACTCATGGAACTGAATCAGTGGTACGAGTGTCATGCTGTGATGCAGAACACAGATGAAAGGCCACTGCATTATATTCTCAGGACAGTCTTCATGGCTAATCGCCATGAGGATCACCAATATTCACATTCAGATACAGCAGAACAACAAGAAGAGGAAGAGATGGGCAGTTTATTGAGTGTGAGCCCACTGGAATTTTTGTTCTGAGGTCGTGCTTGTCAGGAAAGGGCTCTAAAGGTCCTGGAGGACATTACATGTCAAACCTCTCCAGCTAGGGCTGGAAGCTCTCTTGGCTGAAACCCTGGGCAACATCCGTGTTGACAATAGCGATTCATTTTAGAACAATCGCCCAGAAAGTATTTGTGCTATTTTATAAATGTGTAAGTTTTAGTTTTTGCATTTTTAAAACATGTGGTTTTCTTAATTCTGCAGAATGCACCGCAAGCTCCCAAATGTACAAATATCTGCACACAAATTGTATCTGTCTCCATGCTCAGTTATGGAAGGTAAAGCAGAGCATGTGTATCTCTTCTAATGAGCATACTCAAGAGTGCAAATTCTCCAGTCGTTCCTATTCGTCAAATGACAAAAGCTAGCCTATGGAGCAGATTAAAACATCCCTGAGCATCTGCCAGACAGAAAACACGGCAATGTTAACCCTGATGACACACCCCATAAGAGAAAAGGAGTGTATTGATTTGCATTGAACATTAAGTGACATTCTACACCTAGGAAGGTGATTAAAAGTGACACCAGCCCAGGCTTTCCTAAGAAAACTTCCACAGACTCAGAATTCTGTTCTACCACAAATTACCGAGTGCTACATGATGGAGTGATGATCACCTATCTCTGTTCTAGCTCTTGCCAATCAAGCAATTCAAAAGCAAGAAAATGCAAGTCGATAAATAGATGCAGCATTGGTCACATGTGGCATGGGAAGGTGGAATCCAATGTGTCTGATTACAACTAATAGCTACTTCTTCTTTGTTTCCTCTTTTACCTCATTGAGTGTCGAGAACAATGGCCTTCTGAAAAACTCACCTGAACAAACACCTCATGCTGCTTGTTTACAAATTAACACCAGCAAAACAAATATCGGTTTGACCTCCCTCCTGTTGCATTACAATCACCCATTAATGCCCCAGGTTGTTTTCCTTTTTCATAATTTACCCTGTTCACCACTGCCTAATTGTGCATCCTTCTGAACCTCTCCAATAAGAATGCATATGAATAAAAGATGGGAAAAAATGTTGGTTTCAGGTCACATTTCCTATAAGTATTTGCTGTTTCTCTAGATCAGTAGTTCCCAACAGTTTTTTGTTTTGTTTTTTTGCTGTGCCCCTCCTAATCATCTCTAAAATCTTGATGCATTCCCTCCCCCTCCCGGTGATATATAATTCTTATTATTCAAAAAGTAAACTCCTATTCACCTGGAGGAAGCTTAAAAGGCCATTAACTTGGTCTAAGGATTCTCAAATTGCCCTCCCATGGGGTGTTGCCCATATTGGAAACCACAGTCTAGATCAACTCAAAGACAATGCAGCCTGACAGCCAGCTGAGAACATTGCCCCCTCCTCTGGGCCCACACCAATGGCCAGAGGGGAGTTAGTCTGTGTTCTGCTTTGGTTGTTTTGTGAGGTTGTATTTTATGGTTGTTACTGTACTGTTGCTGTTTTGACTGTAAGCCGCCCTGAGTTGCCTCGGTGAGTGGGCGGCAATATAAATCTGAACAAATAAATAAATAAATGTCACAAGACCAGGGATGTAGTCAGGGGGTGACCAGGGTGGCCGTTGTCCACCCTGAGTTAGCAGTCTGCCCACCCTCAAACTCCAGGGCTATGGCCCTGCACAAGACAGTTATAGTACCATATATCTGTTCATCACTTTAATCATGAAGAGGACAAAGTACAGTCCCTATTTTTCGAAGCCATTTTTATGGCACCAGGTCAGAAAACCTACAATTTTTCTTACTTACTTGGTTGATCTGTACTTCATACATCAAGTTTGACGTGGCGAATTGAAGCATTTCTCCCATGAGATTTTAGTGGGCTCTCGCCATCGGGAAGTCCTACCGCTACCGTAGCAGGGGCTGATGGTGCACAGGGGATTGAAGCCCATGTTTTAGATGCTCCTTTAGCCATTTTAAATAGGATGGCACAGCTGGTTGGGCTCATGTCAAAGTTGGCCATGGTACAGCAACGTACTAGCTAACTGCACTGCCTGAATACCTAACCCCACTTAGCTGACCTGCAGTTCCAGAATGGAGAACCATTCTGGAGCACTAGCCGACAGCTCTGTGGCATGGTTGAACCAGTCAGGGGAATACACCCCCACCACCATAGCTGTAGGACAGCCAGGGTCACTGCTGTGCCATGTTGTGGCTTGAGGTGGGATTTGCAGAGGAAAACCTGCAAAAAGCATCATAGTTTCCAAGCCTTCTAAGACAAGGATTTTCCAATAAAATGGGGAACAAGTTCTCCCTCAACTCTAACCTCCCCAAAACCCACAATAATGAAATGAGAATCAGTTGTTGTTTTCATACTCTCCCTCTCATTTTCTGGATGGGTGTGGCAATTTCCAGGGTCAAATTTTCCCCAGACCGTCTGACATTGTCCATCATTGCTTTAATCTGCTCAACTGTTCTCTCCATGGACTCCACAGCCCAAAAAAGGAGATGGAGATCGTGACTTTTTCATCCTATCCTGATGAAGACTTCAGGATATGAGTTTTTGAATGACAGTTCCCCAATGAACATGACCACTATGAAAATTGTGGTCCAAAAAGTAACTTTCCCTACTTTCCCCCCTAATAGAACCTTCAGTGGCCATTTTCCATATGGCCAAGAAATGAATTCAGTCATTTGGAACTAAGGTACTCTGTCTGGACTTCCCCAGACATCCCTGTTTATCACTTGATGACTACATCTTGACTTGCATATATATATTTTTTAAAAAATAAGACATTTAACAGCAAACCAGCCAGGGCTGTATCTCTATGCCAAGCCAAAACAAAATTCATATATTCATGGTCATTTTTTATCCATGCTCATAGACGCACAAGAGTTTTGCTTAGTACAAAATAGGTATGAACAACTAATATATAGGGTGGGCAGGACCCCAAACACTATTTTCTGTAGCAGACTTTGCATAGTGTATTTTCAAAATATCTCTTCAGCATTTTTATATTTTGGAATATACAAAGATACATAAGGTACATATGGTGATGGGCCAAAATACACCCTCAGTGCATCTCATGGATTTACTTAGGGTCTGTAGTAGCTCAGTGGTTAAGAAGCTCGCCTTGTTAGCTGGAAGGCCAGCAGGAAAGCAGTTTGAGACCTGGGTAATGCATGACAGATTGAGTTCCTGTCTTTGTCCCAGCTCTTGGGGACATGAAAGGAGTCTCATTTGGGCGTCCCCTGAGTGGAGTTTCTCCCACAAAAATCAACCCAGAATAATTTGTAACACAAAATTATTATTATTGGTTTGCTTTTTAATAGTCCATGTAATAAGACATTTATTATTTTAAAGTATTGCATACAGTATTTACAAAAACATTTTAATCAGTCTTGAAGATGCAGAGATCTTTTCTGAAAAATTACAATATTTTTGTAATTTATTTACTTTTGTTATTATTTGAGTTGGCTACTTTATGCCGCTTTGTGTGATTTTTATTATATGGTTTTGTATGTATGTATGTATGTATGTATGTATGTATGTATGTATGAACATAAGGATATTGAAAATCACCCAGAACAGAGTTGGTATAAAGAGTCAATTGGTATAAAAATGTCAAAAATAAATAAATAATTCCACATTCTGAAAAGCACTAGCTGGCAGAGTAACTGCATTCTTCTTTATATTTCATATTATCTTCAAGGATAGCCCCACATACAACAATTGCAGTTGTCAAGACATGATGCAATTAAGGCATGAATGACAACATGTCAGGATCTGGTGCCAGGCAAAGCACCTTAGAGATGAATAAATAATAATTTCTTAGCCTTTAAGGTGCCTCACTATTCTTCCCTGTTTTATCATTCATTACATTACACTCTGTCTTACCAGAAACAAGAGAGAAACAAATGGAACAATTGTCAGCTCAGGAATATAAACTCCATCTATTTCTGGCTTAAGATAAAGAAAACACGGTGGCTGTAGTTTATGGGCTGTAAATGGAAAACTGTAAAAAAAAAAGATTTCTCTATTATACAAAAGAAACCCTGCAACTAATTACACAACAGTCAATTGTCCTTACATGCACAGGGTATTTAATTTTGAAGAAGTGGATTTGAAAGCTGTAGCTTCTGCCTTACATTTCAGATCCACATTCACTGCTCGAACAACAATTTTCCAGAATATTTTGTCAAGATTTAACAGCTGAACAAGAAGAGAGAAAGAAAATAGCAATGTTTTCATTAAAATAATTAGCTGCTGAAATGTGATGTGGTGTTGGCATGTTTTTTGTTTCTGTCAGACATCTTACGTTTATTTATGATCACTGTTTACAGTTAGTACTTCAGACATAATGTTATTATAATAAGACTGTAGCACAAAAGAGACAAAAATTGTGTAATGACACACACACACCCATTGCTATGACACAGAAGGTGGGATGAAAGCGCCACAGCATTATATTCTCAGGACCATCTTCATGGCTGATTGCCATGATGATCACCAAGATTCGGATTCAGATACATTGGGAGGAGGAGAAGAAGAAGAAGTGGTGTGCTATACAAGCTGTAATTATGTTTCTTAACACAGTAAGTTGAACTAAAATAGACCCATTGAATCAGTCGGTATTTAGTCAGTCAACTCCTCTGTAAGGGCCATTAATTAGTTCAACTTGCTGTAGTAAATCACAGTTTCTTCTTTTTCCGTGTCTAGGCCCAACATGAAACTGCCAAAATGATTTGGTGAAGTCATTCTGTAGTTCCTTTTGCTGATCCAGTGTGAGAAAGATTAGCTGGCACAAGGTTGCCATTGCCCGTGGTATGCCCAATTGTGGTTCAAAAATACCATAATCTGAGGAGGCTAAGTCACAGCTAGAGTGGGACCATCTAAATCAATAGAGCCTAGAGAGGCCTTAACCCATTGATTCAGGGGTGTCAACTCTAGTTCAATTTATGCTAAGCAACAAGATTTCGGCCCTAGTGTTGCAATCAAAGACTCAAATTCAGTCATCCCAGTTCTTAGTTTTAATATCAAGATGAGATCAGACAGAAGCAAAGCCTCTCATAGAATCAGGGGATCATAGAATAACTAAGTTGTATTGTAATGTAATGTAATGTAATGTAATGTATTGTCTGTAAGCCGCCCTGAGTCGCCACGGCGAGTGGGCGGCAATATAAATTTGAACTAATAAATAAATAATAAATAATAATAAATAAGTTGGAAGGGGCTTTTTAGGTCATTAAGTCCAATCCCTTCCTCAATGCAGGAATCTGAATCAAAGCAGATATGACAGGTGATTGTCCAATTCTTTCTTGAATGTTTCCAGTGTTGGAGTGCTTTCATCTCATGCAAACCTGCAAAATTGCATGCTTTCAAGCCACTGCACCACTAGTGTTTGTCCAGAAAAAGTAATGAATGTAGCATTAATATATTAATTTTAATGTTCTCTTTCAGGGTACTGTCTCCACCACCTGAAGAAGTTAAGTCAATGAGAAAATTTGGTAAGACTTTCTCTACAGCAGCATCTCAACTGTTGAACTCATTCCTGAGAGAAGTAAAGTTGGCTCCATTGCTTATGAGGTTCTGGTGGACATCCAAAACTATGTTATACCAAACCAGTGATGCCCAAACTTTGGTTTTGGGACTTGAATTCCCAGAAGCTTAAGTCAATTCCCCAAAGCACTGATCAGCCAAATGCACTGACCTAGGCTTCTGGGAATTGAAGTTGCCCTGTGGGACATTGACCCCATGTTGGGAAACACTTTTCTAAATAAATAAAAAGAGCTTTACAAATAGTTTGCAAAACTGATTTAAATCTGTTTTCATGTCATGTTTCATCTCTTTGAATGTCCATTACATTGGGAGTCCTGTTGGACAGAGAAGGAACAAATATGACAACTACTATGACTACTGCACTGACACACGAGTTCATCTCTCAGTGATTAATGATGTTACCTACTTGATATATAAAATGACAAGAGGGAGGGATGAACTTGTTAGTTTTAGTTTCCAGTCTCAAATTTGATTTATCCTGAATGTTGAGATTTTTTTCATCCTGAACTTTGAGGATACTTTTAGAGGTTTGCTGAAAATTTGCATGTATCTTTGTGTATTTCTCCTGTTATAAGCATTTTTCCATTCAATTGTGCTCAATATATATACTTTGGAACATCATTTTCTTATTATCTCTCATCTTTGACTTTTATTTTCAATACCAAGTGTAGCATCTATACAGTGGTACCTCGCTTAAAGAGCATAATGTGTTCCACAGGATTGCTCTTTAAGCGAGTTTGCTCTTTAAGTGAAACACCATTGTAAGTAAACAATTGTGTCTTCTGGGAGGGGGATTGCAAACCCCAATTTATTTGTTAAGTGAGTTTTTGGTTGGTTTTATTTGTTAAGCGAAGCGAACATTCAGAGAAAATTCTGCTCTTTAAGCAAGTTACTCTTTAAGCAAGGTGCTCTTTATGCGAGGTTTGACTGTATATGTTTTCTCTAAATTACACAGTCTGTAGATCAGTGTTTCCCAACCTTTGGTTTTTGGACATCAATTCCCAGAAGCCTAAGTCAATTTCCCAAAGCACTGATCAGCCAATGTACTAACTTAGGCTTCTGGGAATTGAAGTCTCCCTGTGGGGCATGGACCCCACATTGGGAACCACTGCTGTAGAGAGATAATTCCCAATAGACACACCTTTAATATATGTCTGTATATTTTTAGAAAAGATATGAAAACTTCTGCAACATTTGGAGAAACATAAATGTTTGAATTGATTTGGATGCAATTGGAATGGGTTGCTACAACCTTGGAACAGAAATTAGTCCAGCAAATTTTTCACTTGAGGTTTCTTAAGAACTATTCTGAGAATTACTAATAGGTTCTTTGTAGGAAAATAAATCTTACATAAGGGGTTCCAGATGGCCTTAAAGTGCAATTTCCATAAAACCTAAAGAATATTATCAATCATGGGTATGGTAACAAAGAATCCTGAATCTCTCAGTTGAATTCTCCAACACTACTTCAATGAATTAAGTGTTATCCTTTTCAAAATATTGACACAAGCAATTTCATTTCCCAATTTGTCATGCGTGGTTAATTTTTAGCACTGATATTCTGAACTCTGAGTGGGACACATTAAATAACCTCTCAGTGATGGGATGACAAAAATTCTACTACCACACCATGACGTCATGGACGTCATGGGCGTGGCCAATGTCATGATGTCATGATGTCATGGGCGGAGCCAACGTCATGACGTCATGACGTTGTGGGTGGGGCCAAAAATAAAAATAAATAAATAAATAAAATAAAAATAAACACACACACACAGACCCCTCCACCCACCCACCCAGACAGCTACAACACAAACCCATAAATAACTTAAATAAAAAAATAAAAATTAAATAAAAATACAACCACCCACCCAAAACACAAATAAATCACCCACCCATCCTAAATACAAAACCCTCACTTACTTACCTTCCATGACCCAGGGCCACCCAGCAAGGCGCACCGCCCCCGACTGTGGTCTCCTCCTCCTCTGAAGGCCGCGGCCACAGGAGCCACCGCTTGCAGCCGCTGCAGCCGCCACTGCCTGCAGCCCTGTGGCCTCCTCCTCCTCCGCCCCCTTCCCCGCAGCCATGGGGCAGCCCGCAGGCCCCACGGGCCCGGACCTGGCGGGGGCGGCCCCGGTGCAGGTGCGGCTCCAGTACCTGGATGACGTGGACCCGTTCTCATGCGCCGCCTTCCCGGAGCCACACCGGCCACCCATCCAGGAGGAGCTGCCGCTGACTGCCCAGATGCCCACCTTCCACTGCCTCCTCGGTGTGCCCCTGCCGGTGAGTGGCACGGCTCTGGGGCCCGTGCAGAGGGCTGCGGGGGAGGGGCATGATCAGCGCGACACTAGTGTCCACCCACCCATCTGTTCCTTCGGGGGCTCGGGAAAACCTCAAAAGTTGACTACTCTCCCGAAGAACCCTCCGTGATTGTTCCTACCGGTTCCAGGGAACCGGATGGAACCAGGATCATCCCATCACTGCAACCTCTACTGAAAATTTCCAGCAGACTCTTCCAGTGTTTCCAACAATGTAGAAGGTCTCAATTGAGCTTCTGTTGAGCAGCAAGTTCTTCAGTCATTTCAAAGAGGGATTTTCTTTTTGAGTAAACGTTGTGAGCAAGTGAATGGTATGACTTTTTAAATGGAAATCCTCACTTTTTCAATAGCAACACTTGTTCCTGTGCAACATTTCTGTTTATGATTCATCCAGCTGTGCATTTTCATCGTGTACCCTGTATATAAGGTGTGTATTAGCAAGGTGACAATACAGCCTTATCATACTCCTTTTCCTATTCTAAACCAATCACTTGTTCTATATTCAGTCCTAAGTGTCACTTCTTGACACGCATACAGGTTTCTCAGAAGACAGGTGAGGTGGTCTGGTACTCCCATCTATTTAAGGACTTGACACCGTTTGTTGTGATCCACACAATCAAAAGCTTAAGTGTAGTCAAAGAAGCAGAAGTAGATGTTTTTCTGGCATTCCCAGGCTTTCTTCATAATCAAGCAAATATTGGCAATTTGGTCTCTAGTTCCCCTGCCTCTTTGGAACCCATCTTGTACTTCTGGTAGTTCTTGATCCATGTACTGCTGAAGCCTAGCTTGTAGGATCTTGATTCATACCTTGCTAGCATGTGAAATGAACACAATTGTACAATAACTGTAAAAGAGCAGTCTTATAGACAAGCAATTAATCTATGGGTCACTGTGGCCAAATCTAGCTTCCCTAGGAAAAAAGCTGTAATTAGGAAACCAACCACAGCTAGACAGAGGCTCTCCTGGCCTCAGCAACCACTCAGCTTTCCACGAGGTGTCAGAGTCATGTCTGAAAAGCCAAGGCTAATTAAATATGCTGCAGTAAGTGTGAGGCAATTTTCAGTTCCTTTATTTCTTCATGCTGTTTCTTTCACTTTGGATTTGTTCAGAGCATTTTCCCTTGCTACTGCAAACACTCCTCCCTGCCACCCATCCCCCAAAATTCTCAAACCAAAGATTTTCTACTCTCAAAAACTCTCCTAATGTTAATGCATTCTGTTTTTGTTTTATTACCATATGGGTGCTGCATTCATTAGTAAACGTTAGCCTGCAAGCATTTAGGCATAAGTGTTTAAAAACATGCCATGGTAATTTGTTCTTGGGGAGGGGAGGTATCTTGCAGCAACTAAAATAGACCTTAAAAAGTCCACAAGGTGATTAAAAATACATATACTGTATTGGGAAGAGGGAAGGGAATTACTTAAGATAGCACTGAGCCCAAAATTTCTGAAAAGCTACAAAACAATACTTTAAAGCCAGTGGTGGGCTGTCAAAAATTTTACTACCCCACCGTGGGTGGAGCTGACATCATGGGCAGAGCCAATGTCATGACCTGTTCGGGTGAACCAGTCCTAACCGGGAGCAGCCCATCACTGTTTAAAGCTTTAAAAAAAACACCTGGCTGGTTCTTTTTCTCAATGTGTGGATTCAACCTACTCTTCTTTCTTATTTTATTTGACCTTTTTTCACCAGTTCTATATATCGTCTGCCCTTTACATCAATACTCCCTCATCCATTCATTCCCTTGTCTATTTCCACTTCTGGCTGTTGCCAGTTCTGTACCATTCACCCCTTTGCTTCTGGCCTATCCATCTGACAAGCATTTTTTCATGCATGCCCTGAGAACTTGAAACATTCTAGGAAATTAAACACACTGATTCAAAGAGACCCATGCTTTTTTTTCTGCTCTGTGTTATCTGTTTGTGTTTTCATTGTGATGTCTTTTATTACTTGAGTCACTTCGGTGAGAAGGGCAGTGGATAAATATGAACAAATAAATAAATAATAAATAAATAAGTTCACTTCATCAGAAATCATTACAGATAGTTGTGTCTTGCACTGTGGAACTTAACCAAAGACTTTGTCAAAGGAAACACTTATTCCAGTTTAAGTGAGGAAGCAGGAAAATAATGGGTTCATCTATAGGTGGTTACAAATTTTAGACAATTATGCACTAAAGCTAGAATGTGTAAGTGGAATGATAAACCCAGGATATCCCACTTCAGTTGCTGCCAGGGAATACAGGAAAAAGACATGTATGCATAAAAAGGTGCAAACAGAATATTAGGGGCTGGAGGCAGTGATGGGATGATAAAAATTTTAGTACCCCACTCTGACGTCATCACAGTGGGGGCGGAGCTAACGTCATGACGTCATGGGTGGAACCAACGTCATGATGTCATGACGTTGTAGGCGGGGCCAAAAATAAAATAAATAAAATAAAAATAAAACACACACCCCTCAACCCACACACACAAAACCGTTAATAAAATAAATAAATAAAATAATAATTAAATAAAAATACACCCAAACACCCACCCACCCCAAACACAAACCCCACTTACAATGGGGACCATTGGGGCTGGCCCTGAGCCTCGGCGCCCAGCGGCGGCGCGCCTAGCCGGGTGGCCGAGGGCCTCCCGGCCGTAACCCTCTATGGGCAGCCCTGAGCCTCGGCACCCATCAGCGGCACGCCTAGCCGGGCGGCCCAGGGCTCCCGACCGCAACTCTCCACAGGCGGCCTTGAGCCTCAGCGCCCGCGCGCCTAGCCGGGCGGCCCAGGGCTCCCGGCCACAACCCTCCACGGGCAGCCCTGAGCCTCGGTACCCATCGGCGGCGCGCCTAGCCGGGCGGCCCAGGGCTCCCGAATGGAACTCTCCACAGGCGGCCTCGAGCCTCGGCGCCCGGCAGCGGCGCGCCTAGCCCGATGGCCCAGGGCTCCCGGCCGCAACTCTCCACGGGCTGCCCCGAGCCTCGGCGCCCGGCGGCGCTCCTAGCCGGGCGGCCCAGGGCTCCCAGCCGCAACTCTCCATGGGCTGCCCGTGGAGAGTTGCGGCCAGGAGCCCTGGGCCGCCCGGCTAGGCGCGCCGCCAGGCGCTGTGGCTCAGGGCTGCCCGTGGAGAGTTGCGGCTGGGAGCCCTGGGCCGCCCGGCTAGGCGCGCTGCCGGGCAGCGAGACTTGGGGCGCTCGTGGAGAGTTGCGGCCGGGAGCCCTGGGCCGCCCGGCTAGGCCCGCCGCCGGGCAGCGACGCTTGGGGCGCTTGTGGAGAGTTGCGGCCGGGAGGCCCTGGGCCACCCGGCTAGGCACGGCTCCTCCTCCTAAGCCCTCCGCCACTGCCGGAGCCACTCCAAAATGGTCCGGCTCCGGCAAAAACAAGTGCGCATGCGCAGAAACGAAATCTGATGCATGCGCAATTCAAAATTGCAGCACGCATGCGTCAGATTGACTTCTGCGCATGCGCACTAAATTGGAGCCATTTTGGCTCCAATTTAAAAAAAAAATTCTTTTTTTCAGGCATCCGGAACCGGACGCCTTAAAAATGGACTACCCTCTCGGAGAACCCTCCGAAATTGTTCTTACCGGTTCCAGGGAACCAGATGGAACCGGGGTCATCCCATCACTGGCTGGAGGAGAAGCACCACTTGAAATGCTCATCAGGTCTCTCTCTTTGGTGCATTTTTATTCTGTCAGGTTTTCTGCAGAGCAATACTTTGAAAATAGAGGTAAGGATGATGTGATTTTATTTATTTATTTATTGGGGGGCACGTTTGAGTCCATTACTGATGCAAATTGGAAGACTGATGTCAAGGAATGCTAACCATTACTCATCAGGAAATGATAGAAAAATTGCTGACAAATCGCCTGTGGTTGCTCACCATTTTTTAATAAATGTGCTAACAGGCCAGCCAGTCAGAGGTATGCGTCTGATTACCATGGCAATTGTTCCATTTATCTTGGTGATGCAAAAAACTTCAGAATACTCTCTGTGTGTATTTTAAGGTACTGAGAACTTTCCAAGAATTCTCCAAGTATCAAAAGTTAGAACCACAAGAAAACTTAACAAAGCAATCACAACTCAAAGAGAAAATTAATATAAGGAGAGAGGTTTGGACAGATGATTTTTCTGTATCACAAAATGGCCTTCTGTCCTCAGAAATGTCTTCTGTAGGCTGATTTGGCCACAGACTTAATTAAATTACCAACTAAGATCTTCTGATTGAGCAATGTGATGGAGGAACCAGGTTCCATCAAATCCAAACATCTGTTAGGGTTAGAACCCCAATGCACATACACAAAGATACACCAGGGTGGTAGTAATTATTATTATTATTATTATTATTATTATTATTATTATTATTATTATTATTATTATTATTATTATTATTATTATTATTATTAGTAGTAGTAGTAGTAGTAGTAGTAGTAGTAGTAGTAGTAGTCAAAATGATTTTTGCTGGACAAACTCCGCTCAGGGGAAGCCGAATGAGGCTCCTTTCATGTCCCCAAGATCTTTTCCCACCAAAGTGGTCCCTATTTATCTACATGCAATTTCTTGCTTTGGCAGGAGCCAGAGTGATGGTAATTCAAATTAATTTCCAGCTTCCCCAAGGCTATAATGCAAGATACCTTTAGCTGGTCTAGTGCCTGCACAGCTAGCCATAGGCACTTTGGCCAGTTAGGAATTGGAAGCATGTAATTTTTTTAGTGTCATTGATGAACCAGAATAGAACAAAGTGCTAGGCTTGACTTATCCAAAACACAAATACCTTTGCTTCCAAACAAGTCAATGAAAGGAGGTAGAAAGTTGTTTCTGTGTTGATAATTTTGTGACACCTCATAAAAAAACCAAATTGAATATAGGTGGCCTTCATACACTCTGCTTTCTCATCATGCACTACTGAATAAACCAAATAACTTAATAGATATCTAACTACGTATTGCTATCTCTTCCTTCTTGAATCCTTTTCATATTAAAATTTAAACTCACATTGTTGTCAGTTGGGGAGACCAACTGGTTTTTGTTTATATGTCTTCACATAGACTTAGAGGTTCTTCTGTCTAGGGCAAAAGACAAGTTAGAAAGGAAGTTGAGCAATGTGGCCAAGACCAAGTTGTTGTGTCACCTGTTACTCTCTAAAACAGGGATCAGCCCATGAATTATCTAGAAATAAAATAGCCAGATGAGTTCTTGGAGGAAAAAGAGATTTATTAACAAAAGAAATTCATTAAAGATACATGCATATATGGTGCCTAAGTCAAAAAAGCTTAGGGACCCTGATTAACAGTTTAACCATGCTTTTATACTGGTGGATGCATTAATGCACACATGATGTGTTCATTTTTCACTATTTTCAAGTGTCCATTTGCCCTTAGTGTTTCAAACTGTCATGTAGGTAGGGGCAAACTGTCCTATGCATTTAAGCATTATCTTTGTATCACAGGCATATGGGTTTTCCAAACTGATGCTGACTCATGCAGCTTAAACCCTTTTTTAGGTGGACTTTTGTTAATAGAGATAAAAATTCAGGGGATTTTCCACTAGCAAATAAACAACTCAGACCATTTTCTTAAAGTGGCTTTCTTACAGGTCACACTATAGACCAGGATGGCCAACCTTGGCACTCCAGCTGTTCTTAGACTTCAATTCACAGAAGTTATGGTCAGCAGGTGTACTGACTTGGGCTTCTAGTAATCGAAGTCCAAGAACAACTGGAACAGAGGCATAGCGTAGTGGAGGCAATGGGAGCAGCCCGCCCCAGGTGGCACTTTTGGAGGGCAGCAAAATTTTACAACAAATAATAATATTGTGTAATCTGAACTAAAAATTTGAACCATTTCATTTCATATTCATGTCATACCTACAATTCAGACTGCTTAAAATGTGCATGGAACTTTTTATTATTTAATCTGTGATGGAACCGGGGAATCCCCTTTCTTTAAATTAGTGTAGTCATCTCACTTGCTCTAGCGACTGGCAACACCGTCTGTATTAACCAGTTGCCTTGCAGTAATTACCCATGTTTTATTTTGTGCTCGGGTTGTTCACGACGAAATTTATTCTTGCCAAAAAGTTCTTTAGAATTCCTGTAAATTTTGGAGCCTTTTGGATTTAAATACCTAAATAAGGGGGTGGCGCATTTGGCCTATGCCCTGGGCGGCTGAAACCCACACTACGCCATTGAACTGGAACACCAAGGTTGGCCACCCCTATAGACCAGAGATTCTCAACCTGTGGCCCATGAGGTGGATGTGTTCTGCAGTACCATTACATGTGGGCCCACCACCATCACATCAGGAAGTGCCATTTGGTGGAGGAACGGCAAAATGGCCATCCGACACCCAAAGCTGTCTGAGGGATCGTGACCCAGCCCCTGGCTTTAAAAGGTTGAGAACTCCTGCTATAGACTATCACAAATAACTATTTAAAATGGTTATGCAAGCTCTGTTGTGATCTTAATGGTAAGCTTATCTTGTCAAGGGAAAAGGGTCAAACTGTTTCCAGTGACAGTTGGGTATTGCTACATGCTGTCAAGTCAGTTCCAATATTTGAGGAGCCTCTGAGCTAATGGCATTCAACAGGTACTGCTCAGGTCTTGTGAACAAAAGTGGCTTCTACTACTGACTCAATCCATCTCATGTCCAGACTTCCTCTTTTCCAACTGTCTTCCATTTTTCCTACCATTATTGTCTTTCCCAATGAGTATCACTTCCTTATTATATTTCCAAAATATAAGAGACTCCATTTAGTTGTTTTAGTATCTTTTGAGCACCTAAATGAAATCTAGAACCTATTCAGTTGTTTGTTTTGGCAGCCATAGGTGTCCACAGCCCAATGTGGTATACATTACAGAGAAACAGACCAGAACCTGGAAAACATGGGTTGAAATTTCTACTCATTTATGGAAACACACTGTAAGTAACACCACGTTTTAAATAGTGTATCTCACTTCCCTTGAAAGCCTAATTGTTAGTCAGTCTCAACCTGAGGGCACATAAGGACAACAACGGTATCATAAAGCTCTTTCCCAACACCCACACTCCAATAAATAAATCAATTTTTCTTCTTCTCATTTTTCCTCTTCTTAGCTGATTGAATACTGACATGTTATTATATGGTTGTCTATGATAATTTCCCCTTGTGCCTTCTACAGGTATATGGGAGGTTAATTTGTGGGCTTCCAGCCAGGTAAAAGTAAAAGTCACCCTTGCTTGAAAGACAGTTCTTCTATCCGACTCTAGGGGGTGGTGCTCACAGCCAAAGAGCCAGAATTATCTGTGTCTGCAGACATTTCCATGATCATGTGACAGACATGACTAAATGCCGATGTGTACGGAATGCTATCACCCTTCCCACTGAAGCAGTACCTATTTAGGTAAAGGTAAAGGTCACCTTTGCTTGGAAGCTAGTCGTATCCGACTCTAGGGCTCAGTGCTCATCTCTGTTTATAGCCAAAGAGCCAGCGCTGTTTGCGTTTGCAGACATTTCTGTGGACATGTGGCAGGCATGCCTCAACCCCCGAGTGCACAGAATGCTGTTTACCTTCCTACCAAAGTGGTCCCTATTTTTGTTGTTCAGTCACACAGTCAGTTCCAACCCTTTGTGACCCTATGGACCATTGCCCACCATCCTATGGACCATTGACCTCCACCATCTTCCTCAGCCTTCCCTGCTTTGTGCCCATTGCATCTACAATACCATCTAGACATCTCATCTTTGGCAGGCCCCTCCTTCTTTTGCCCCCCACCTTTCCCAGCATCAAGGCCTTCTCATGTGAATCCTCTCTTCTCATTTGGTGTCCAAAGTACTTTAGCTTCATCTTTACTATTTAACCTGTTTATCTATTTGCAAATTCTTGCTTTTGAACTGCTAGGTTGGCAGGAGCTTGGGACAGAGACGGGAGCTCACTCCATCATGCCGTATCCAGGAATCAAACTCCGACCTTCCAGTCAGCAAGTTCAGCATCTTAACCACTTCAGCCACCACTGTCCCTATTTATCTAACTGCAATTTCTTGCTTTTGAACTGCTAGGTTGGCATTAGCTGGGAGAGCTCCCTCGTACCATCTAAACTATTTTTTTTTAATCTTCTGAGGGGACCACCAGAGATTACAAGAGGCTTTTTAAAAATTAAGCTAATCCCACTTGCAGTTAACAAGCACTCAGTGTTATGACACTTACAAAAAAGACCCTTAAATACTGTAGGATAAAATTCACAAGCAAGTTAGTCCCTTTGTGCCTGAGTTCCCCACCTTCAGAGAGCAGCACTCCATCTGCTGGCATATCTAACAAATGGTCCTTATTAGCCTCTCTGGGGTTGCCCAGACCTTGTTGAGGAGGCTGTTCAATGAACTTGGCCAGCTCAAGCACCCTCTCTGTCCCATTTACAGAAGCCAGCTTGACTGGCAATTGACTCTTGTGTCAGGACTGACAATGAGACAGGATCTCCCCATCCACCCACCCCCAAGACATAGAGCCAGCCGGATAATTTAAGGGCTGTTAGACAGCCTCTGGCTCTCTGTATTGATCATGATTAAATAAATGAATGGAAAGTTCATCAAGAATTACTGAGAGACAGCCATTGCTATCTGCCAGCATCTGCCTCCTGAGGCAATTGCTGCACAGTACCTAACAGTAGAGGGACTGCGGTGGCTCAAGTGGTTAAGATGCTGAACTTGAAGACTGGAAGACCAGAATTTGATACCCAGGTACTGCATGATGGAATGAGCTCCTGTCTCTGTCCCAGCTCCTGGCTCGAAAGCAAGAAATTGCAAATAGATAAATAGTGACCACTTCTATGAGAAGGTAAATGGAATTCCATGTATTTCTAGGCATGCCTGCCACATGTCCACAGAAACATCTGCAAACACAGAAAGCGCTGGCTCTTTGGCTATAAACAGAGATGAGCACTGAACCCTAGAGTTGGATATGACTGGATTTCAAGCAAGGGTGACCTAACCTAACAGTAGAGCCAGCCTTGCAGAGAAGTAAAGTAGCATTACATGTGACTTTACTCGGTGAGAGACAGCATAAGTGAATCCAGTACTACTCATTGTCTTACTTGCATTATCTGTAATTACTTTCTCAACCTATATCCATGCAAGCAAACAAGATATAACAAAGGCACCATAAATCTCCAGGCTTCTCTCCTGTGAGAAAGAACCTGTGAAGCCTACTCTGAAATCCCTAGTGCTTAAGAATGGACAGTGTATAGAATCACAAACCTGTGTCTTAGATTTAGGCTTCTGTTTGTGGTCAGTATCCTGTTGTATTCAGGTAACCATGGAAAGCCAGCCCTGCAAGTATTGCTCCCACTCCAACAAGCTTCTCTTTGCAAGCCCAGCCTCACATGGTTTATGTGACTGTTCACACAACTGGGCCTATGTTCAGTTGCATGACAGGAGGCTTGCCAGAACATTGAGATATTTACATGAGTGCCTTCATGTTCTGAATAGGATACTAGCCTATGGTACTATTTTCCTAACCAGTATAACCATGCCAAAGTCTGACATGGAAGCAAGGAAATCAAAGGGGCATGAATGTTCAGGAAAATCAGAGTTTTGTTCATTTGATCAGGGGTTCTCAACCTACAGACTGTAGGCCGGATCCAGCCTGTGGAACCATTCCATCTGGCACATGCCCTCAATACCTCCTACATTGCTGCTGTCATTGCCACCACCATCCTTTCCCCCTCCGCCTGGGATGTTTTAAGAAGGCTTACAACATCCACCCTGCTATAGATCAGTGTTAGGGACACACCAAATCAGGTAGAGGGGGAAAGGACAGCAGCAATGGTGGTGGAAACAGAAGCAGCAGGTGCATGTGACCACACGCGTCCTTCCCAGGTGCTGCTCTTGCTGAGCACAGCTCAGGAATCAGGGAATCAGCAGCAGCAGTGGCATGGGGGTAATGTTTACAGCAGTGGCAGCAGTGGTGGCGTGTGTGGAGGGTGTTAGCGGCATTGGCGGTATGTGGGGAAGTGTTGGTGGGCCGGACTGATGGTGTGTGTGGGAGAGTTTCATGGTGGCAGCGGTGGTGTGGGGGCGGACGTTGTGGGCTCAGGGTGGTCCTGGCAGCAACAGCAACAGGGGGGACACCAGTCTGGCCCACCAACAGTCTGGGTGTGTGTGATCTGGCCCCTGGCTTTAAAAGGTTGAGAACCCCTGATCTTGATCCTATGAGGAAGGCTCCCTTCATGTGTCCTAAAATGATGGCAGATCCTTGAGGACTAATTGGCAAAAAGCACTGTTTTTACTCACAATGCATAACTTTTTGAATGAAGACAAAACAAAATTATTACTTTTTAACATTTTTAAAGAAGAATCATATAAATATTTCAACAAATGCTGTGAAGAGTAGAATGAACTTGTTGGTGCGATAAGATTCTTCTTAGGGGAGGTTTTCTCCCTGCCTTCCCTTCCTTACCTTGTTTGTTCCAAAAAAATTGAAAAAGTGATAAAAATAATAAATTAGGAATGTGTTACTTTATTAATTCTTCAAGAATATCAAGGCAATCAGTAATGTGTTACAAATAGAAGTTATGACAAAAATGAGTAATGATGCTGCTTTTTGGAGTAATGTCTACGACTTCCAAAACCTGTAGCAGAAAAATGAATGATGCAAATAGAATAAGTCTCATCCAGGATTTTGAAACCAACAAGTCCCATCTGTACCAGGAAAAGATACTGCACCAGGGTATTGAAGTGTTTCCTGTCTTTGGTGATACTGCCGTTCCCCATCTCTGATTACAGGGACAGGGTCAGAGCAGATACCCCCAAAGGACCTTGAAGCCTTCTTGAAGAGGCTGGATCAAGTATTCATATAAGTTCATCCATTTTCTGCTCAAAACATTGGCTGCTAGCATTTCCACTTGAAAGCTACTGCTAGCGGTATGGAAAGAGATTCTTCTCCAGTTTACAAAGGCCCTTCTGTGGTCCACCCAGCCCATGGATGTGCTTTTCATTTTTCTCAAAGATAATATTGCAGAATTGACAAGCTAGGGACAGTGGACCCAAGGGAAAACTAGTGACAATATGGAGAGTGGAAAAAAGAAAGAATTTGAGGAAGATCACATAGGGGAATCAAGACAAAGCAAAAGCAGTGTGTTTTCAAATGAAATGAAATGAACTATCTAGTAGATTAAATTTGGGATTTGACAGCTATAATAAAGAAAAAGGCAAGGAAAACTCATAAAAAGTGTTGTCGGAATCAACTGAACAACAAATTATAAAAGAGAAGCTTAGCAAAAGAATATAAACTGACAGGGAACATGTCTCCCTAGATAAAGGGGGGGGAACTGCCTACTGCATGTGCCTATTATAGAGAGTTGGATGGAGAGGGGAAATCACTATGAAAAGATTGCAATGTGTATGTGCAGCAGTGTTTCCCAAGCTTTGGTTTTTGGACATCAATTCCCAGAAGCCTAAGTCAGTCCCCCAAAGTACTGATCAGACAATCTAGTGACTCAGGCTTCTGGGAATTGAAGTCCACCAGTGTCCCACGGAACATAGCTTGGGAAATGCTGGTGTACTGCAAGTTGGCACAAACTGTCACCTCCTTCATACAAATACCTCAAATGATGTCCCGAGTTCACTCGTTGGAGCTCTCGGGGGTTATTCCTACTTACACCAGCCACTTATTGTGAACACTTGGTGCACCCAAACCTTCCATCCCAAGTTCAGTGGATGCTGGGAAAGAGAATTGCTTATTTAAGATCATACTAAAGGCTATCTCCTGTAGATTCAAACTCTACAGAACTAGGAACTTGTAGACCAAGCCTATAAAATGTGTCCTGATATGGTGCAACTTTGCAAGTTTCGTTAGCTGAGATTTCTCCCAACCTTTTGTCTTGGCCCTTCAGATGAAAATCAAGATGGGAAAGATGATGTGCACATAACAACACAGAAATGCCACCACATCTAGGCCCAGCTATCTGTCTGTTGAAACTCTGAGGAGAAACTGGGTTCTGATTTGCATAGAGAACTTCCCACAGATAGCAGAAGTTTTTCCTCTTCAGACAGTTTGTGTCAACCCATTTAAAATTACTGTCATTGAAAAGATAGGGCTACAGTGCTTTTCCTGCTGGTGCAATTAATCTAGTAAAGGTAAAGGTCCTCCATGCTTGAAAGCCAGTCATATCTGACTCTAGGGCAGTGATGGCTAACCTTGGCATTCCAGCTATTCTTGGACTTCTATTCCCAGAAGCCACCAGGTTAGTCACCAGGGGCATGGATTGTCAATCTGCAGCCCATGGGCCAGATGCAGCCCACAGCACCATTTCATGTGGCCCACCACCACCTCTACCACACTAGAAGTGCCATGTGGTGGAGGAAGGGCAAAATGACCATCCGGCCCCCAAAGCTATCTGAGGTAGTGTGACCCAGGCCCCAGGTTTAAAAGGTTGAGAATTCTTGGTCTAGGGTATAATGCTCATCTCCGTTTACAGCCAAAGAGCCAGCACTGTCTGCATCCACAGATGTTTCTGTGGTCATGTGGCAGACATGACTAGACACCATAGGGCACAAAATGCTGTTATCTTCCCACCAAAATGGTACCTATTTACCTGTACAGTTGTACCTCGCTTAAAGAGCATAATGTGTTCCACAGGACTGCTCTTTAAGCGAGTTTGCTTTTTAAGTGAAACACCATTGTAAGTGACCAATTGTGATTTCTGGTGGTGGGGATTGTGAACCCCAATTAATTTGTTAAGCACGTTTTTCATTGGTTTTATTTGTTAAGCAAAGCGACCATTCAGAGAAAATTCTGCTCTTTAAGCGAGTTACTCTTTAAGTGAGGCCGCTCTTTATGCGAGGTTTGACTGAATTTCTTGTTTTCAAACTGCTAGGTTAATAGGAGTTGGGACAGAGATGGGAGCACACTCCATCATGCAACACTCGAATTGTTGACCTGACAACCTTCCAGTCATCAAGTTTAGCATCTTAACCACTAAGCCACCGCAGTCCCACAAGCAAAAAAAACTAAAAATGACTATCTAATTTGTGTTGACTGTTCTCAGACTGCTGTTCTGATATTCATTCAGTTGTTAGCATGTGTGGCAGCTGAAATTTCTAGCTGACAGCCCAGTATCCTTTTGCCAATCACTTCTTTCACTTAGAAAAACATATAATACATATAATGTAACTTTTACTCTGTTGTAATATTAAAGTTTAAACAACAGAAATAACTACTGCTTGGATCTTGAGTTAGTGGGTTGTGTGTTTTGTTTTGTTTTCATTTTGGAAAATGTAAGAAACTGATTATAATACTGTACCTTGCTACTCCTCTATATAGGACAAAATCCTTCAGGATTGAAGTGGGTCTTGTATAAATTTGTACTTTCCAGAAATGTACTTGCAGTTTAAATTGAAAAAAATCATCAATATGTAGGCCAGTTGTAAATATTTTTTAAAAAATCATGTTCACCCTCCAAAAAAGCACCACTATGAAAAACTAACTTATAATACAGAAGTAAAAGAAGACAAGAATTCATTTCAAAAGGGAGGAGAAAGCAAAGAAAGCAATAGGAACAACTCAGATAATTGTTGTTGTTCAGTCACACAGTCGATTCCGACCCTTTGCGATCCCATGGACCATTGGCTGCCAGCTATCTCTGTCCTTCACCATCCTCCTCAACCCGCCCAGCTCTGTGCTACAACACCATCTAGCCATCTCATTTTTGGCCACCGTCTTCTTCTTTTGCCCTCCACTTTTCCCAGCATCAAGGTTTTCTCAAGTGAATCCTCTCTTCACATTTGATGTCCAAAGTACTTTATCGTCATCTTCACTATTTGACCTTCTAAGGAGCAGTCAGGGTTGATTTCTTTGAAGATCGACCTATTTTTTCTCCTCACTGTCCAGGGTACTCTCAAAACTCTCATCTAACACCACATTTCAAAGGGATCTATTCTTCTGTGCTCCGATTTCCTTATGGTCCAGCTCTCACAACCATACATTACCACTAGGATTACCATTGCCTTGACTATGCGAATTTTTGTTTGCAAGGTGATGTCTCTAATTTTGACTATGTTCCCCAGATTTCTCATTAATTAAATTTAATTTAATAATTAAATTAAATTAAAAAGTTGTTTTTAAAAAAGGAAAATAAAAAGGTGGGGAGGAGATTGAAGCCAATAAATCAGTTATCTAGTAAGGCCTAATTGTTCTTCTTTTGTATACAGGTCAAATTTTAAACTGCCAAAATGAAACCAACTTCTTGGCTTTTTCATTGGCCAAAATTAAATCTTCATCAGTACATGTTTTCTGGTAGTAATTGGCAGACCAGGAAATATTTCTCTCCACATTCACAAAGCATGTTGTTGTCAGTCAGCACCCTCCCCCCCCTTAAGCATGTTGGTCTTGCATTTGGGGACTCTGACCCTCAGCCTATTCAAGGTCCTCCAAGTGATATAGGGGAGGTCGAGTTCCTCAGCCATATTTTCCTTTAATGGGATTCCTAGAAAATATGTTTATTTTATCCAATGACAGTCATTATGAAGATACAGGAAACTGGCAAGACTCAGTATTCCAGCTTTCTGTTTTCCAACTTTTGGGAGAAGAACTTAGTTTGCATGTTCAAAAATGGGGGGGGGGGAGCCCACCAAATCCATTTTCAGCCTATTTTAACTTGTTGCATCTCTAGCAGTATTTAGTTGGTCACTTTTAAAATGCCGCATTTTTATAATACTTATTAATCACATTGCATGCATGTCCCAATTTTACGTCTTATTGGGTTAACCAATGTCATTTTTATGCAGAATAGACTTTTGAGTCTTAAAATAGAAATCCTTTTTCTTTTAATGCCCTCAAATTCCCTTTCTAAAGGTGTTCCCTTCAATGATTTGGACAAATTTAATGTAGTCATTTGGCTCCTTCCCATTCTGCTTCACTCAACGCAGGCTAATTTCTTCCGTAATGGTAACTAATTTTTTCCGTAACTGTAACTTGTTCACTGAACAATACCAAAGCAAGTGGAAAACTTGTGGAAAGTTCAAGTGCAAGATAATTATGCTGAGCCTGTTGCTCAAAGAACCCCAAGTGAGATGAAAAATGTAGCCAATAAAACTGTGAATAGGCTTTTAAAATCTCCATAAAAAGAAAAGCCACACAGAATAAAACTCTTAAGTGTACCACTACACTGTTCACTGTGAGATGTTAAACTGAAAGCACATCCCAAAAAGAAAGCAGACACTGGAAAGAAAAAGAAAGTGGTAAAGGGCCCATGAGAAATAGCTGGCAGAAAAACCAATTTAAAAGAGACTAAAGTGCTCAGTGGTATTTTTAAAGGACAAAACACCCCAAAATACAATACTGAATAGCAATAATGACCCCAGGTCTCCTAATACCAAAGTTGCACCACATATGCCACAATAGGAAACTATCAACTGACTCAGAAAAAATATCACAGTTTGCAAAAGTATAGAATGGTTTTTTGGGAGGAAAAAGAGGAAAGAAATGGCCAAAATATGGTGATGAAGATTGGCCAAGTTCATTGACCATAAACATTTGAATAATTTTTATGCAAAAGAGAAGGAAAAGGATTTAGAGTTGAATAGTTACAGCACCTTTCTAACACCTGAAAAGGCCCTTTAAAGAAACTTCTGGAAGCAACTAGGTATTACCTCCTGCACCTACAAAATAACACTGTAGCTACTAGTTATATTATCATTACCCAACAGGTAAATAGCATATCAGAAAACAAAATAAAATAAACAAAATAAAATAGGTAAATGTTTACATTCACTAAGCTTCTTGTAATCAGTTTACTCTCACCCCTTCTCTTTGCACAATAGTAGCTGAAGCTAAAGTACTTTGGACATCAAATGAGAAGAGAAGATTCACTTGAGAAAGCCTTGATGCTGGGAAAGGTGGAGGGCAAAAGAAAAAGGGGGTGTCCAAAAATACCATGGCTACATGGTATTGTGGACGCAATGGGCACAGAGCAGAGTGAGTTGAGGAGGATGGTGGAGGACAGAAGTGCCTGGCGGACAGTGGTCCATTGGGTCGCAGAGGGTCAGAATCGACTGTGCAACTGAACAACAACAAAAAGCTGAAATCTAGTGGCAAGTCACAGCTAGAGTAAGCTCATTGATTTGACGGAGCTTACAGAGGGGTTGAATGACCAAATAGCCAACAATTCAATGGGCCTGCTCTAGTAGCAACTTACTATCGGACCTCAGCTAGTAACTTGTAATTAATCCTATCATTACCTTGGGGGTTTAACTTAGCTGAACCCTTATTGTCCAAAGGTTAATAGCTGCCAATATGTTACTTACAGTAACCTCCAAGCTCTGGAAACATTCCATAGGATGGATAAATGACTAAATCTGAACAGTTTATTCACATGATGGATAAAGGCTTAAACTTGTCGCTAAAGAACCAATGCAACAGAATTTCATTTCCCAGATTCCAGAGCAGACTTTTTTTGGAGTGTAAAGGGGAAGAGTGATCATCCTGGCCTAATTCTGCTGCTAGCAGCAGATCTATCTGTTGATGCTGCCTGTTGGTTTGGAAGCAAGGCTAGTAAGATTTCACGCAAGATTAGACTTTGAAGATGACTCTGAAGGTTCTTCTCAAGGGGGGGGGGGATCTTAGGAATCTAGCAGAAGACAAATTTAGGATAAGACTGTCAATGTTTCTTACTGGGGGTTCAGCACATCTTTAGATAACACAATGTACAAAAAGGAGGTGATTTGTTCAAATTCTATTGTACTCGGGGGAGAAAATCAATGCACATGAAGGTGTGAGGGATCACAGTGAACATGGTTTTCTAACTCACACAAGGAATAGACAGCAGAAAATGCCACTTGGATTTAACTATTTTCTTTTATCCTTGGAAGTTCTTTGTATGGTAGAATTTTAAATTATTTATCGCCCCTATTCTTACAGAAGGAAACCCATGAGATAAAAGGCTTCAACTGCCTTGATTTTCTCAGGTACCACATTAAGTGGATAAAGCAAAATTGGCACATCAGTCACTTGATTGCCTTGCTTTGATCAAAATTGACTTTCTCCCTCCACCCCTCCGACAATCCTAAAGGCTGATTAATAGGTTAATGTTCTCCATTATTACTGAGGAGAAGAAGATACTTACACCCTTCTGCAAAATAAGTTGTCAGAGAGGCTTTCAGTTGAGCCTGGAGTGCGTTCAAGTTAGCAACAGACCTAGCAACAAGGGCTGAGCAAAAATACACACTCAACAGAGGCAGAAAGCAATAGGAGGAAATTAATATCTGAATCAAGAGGAAAGCTCTTCTTCTTCTTCTTCTTCTTCAGGTGCCAAGCGCATTCCAAATATTAGCTATCATCAGGATGATAGTCTTCCTGTTCTTAACTCCTAAGAACAGTTCTTCCAAGGACATTCCACACCAGTCTCTCAGGTTCTTCAGCCATGAAGTCCATCTACGTCCGGGGCCTCTCTTCCAGGGATCTTTCTTTGCAGAGTGAGTTGGAATATTCTATACTTTATGTTGTTCCTCATTATATGGCTACGGTATTGGAGCTTTCTTTGCTTAATGGTCTTAAAGAGTTCTTGTTCTTTATTCATCTGGTGTAACACTTCTACATCAGTTAAATGGTCAACCTATGATATCCTTAGCAGCCGTCTGTAGATCCACATTTCACAAACCTTCGATTCCACAAAGCTTCTATTCTCTTTTCAGATTCTTTAGGAAAGCTCAGAAGAGTTAAATATTTGGACTACAGCTCCCAGAATTTCTCAGCAGGTATGGCCGGTTTTATGTTAACCTTTCTTAGCTCTTCTGAGATCTGGCCAAGAAATGTAGGTTATTAGATGGTAATTTTAGAACAGAAGATATAACATTTGCCTCCTGCAATGTAAGCCATTCTTCACTTTTAAAAAAAAACACACACACAAACCCTTAATGGGAGAGGGTCTCTTCAGCACTTGGACTGTGATGCTGATGAAGTTGAAAACAAAGTCCTAACATTCCTCAGGGTTCAACTACATCTGTAAAAGCTCCTACGTGTGCACTGGATTTGCCAGATTTGAAATTGATTTAAGATCAACAACTGCACAACAGTTAAATGTGTATTATTTTGGCCACTAAATGAGTTGTTTCAAACCACCCTCCAGGGATTGTTTATTTTGCATTGATTCCTGAATCACTTTTCATTTATCGTCAACAAGCAAACACATGTGTTGGTGTATATTGTGCATCTCTAGTTTCTGCCATCAAGATAACAGACTTCTGCATTTTGTAAAATCTGTTTTAATGTTAGTGCTACATCACTACAGCTCTGAAAACTGCAGGCAGATCGGTTTCTTTTGAATAACCAATTTAACATTATGCCACCTAGCTTACTTACTTAAGAAAAACAGAACTCATCCCAGCTGGTTTGAACTTTACCTTTTAGACCATTGGGAATAAATTATGTTCAGCATAACACACCACAACACACAATAGTTACTGATTTGGTTTAAAAAGAAATAATTGCTAAGTCATCATAGTTCCATATACAGTCAAATCTCGTATAAAGAGTGCCTCGCTTAAAGAGCAAAATTTTCTCTGAAGGTTCGCTTCACTTAACAAATAAAACCAACCAAAAACTTGCTTAACAAATAAATTGGGGTTTGCAATCCCCCCCCCCCCAAACACAATTGGTCACTTACAATGGTGTTTCACTTAAAGAGCAAACTCGCTTAAAGAGTATTCCTTGCTCTTTAAGCAAGGTACAACTGTATCAATATACTGCACGAGGGGGGGCAACCAATCTAACAGATTTCACAATGGTTACACACACTGAAACAAATGCCACATGACCTAAAATCAAGTTCACGAAAAACTCTTCCTTTTTTTTTTTTTTTTTTGGACAGTCAAGACACGCCCTTAGGGACCCTCAAAGTAAGGCAACTGAGCAGTCTGGCAGTGTGGAAAGTCCCACTAACTATCCATTTGCTGTTGTAAAACTTCACTAGCTACATGACAGCAAAGTTACAATCATCTGTTCAGAGGTTATCTTCACCTCAAAGCAGGGGGCAGGGGAGATACCACTAAGTGCTTGGCAAGGAAACCACTTGTAGAGTTGGCTCATGAGCAGCAAGATGCAACCCAAACTTAACATAGTTGTTTCAAGGTAGCAACACTATTCCTTATGCATCATCATTGGTAGGCCAACTGTCCACCATAATCTGCAAGCTACCAGTATGCATGCCAGTGCCTTGATGTGTGGTTCAAAAAGTTCACCAGTCTAAAATGCTTTACTTGGGAGCAGATGCTGTATTTGCTGGCATATAAGATTCACTTACCCTCCCTTAAAATACACTGGGAAAATGGAGTGCATCTTGTACTGTATATAGTGGCCTATAGTGGGCTATTTTGGTAATAATGGGGTCGTCTTATACTCCAATGTATCTTATATGCCAGTAAATATGGTACTTCCTCACAGCAAAGCACTGTGGGTGAAGTAGTTATAGAGACCACTTATGCTATAGAAACATACATAGCCAACATAGCCAAAAAGAATTGCTCTGGGGAAGAGCATTTAAAACCCAAGAAAGCACTTCTTGCCTTGCGATCTATTTACTACCCATACTTCCTTGTGTCGCACCAAGGAATACTCCATTAATCATCTGTCTTCAAGTAATAGGATCTCTCATTAATGGTTCTTCACTGCCCATCTGTAAGCCACAAGCTGAGACAGGAAGCCATCCTCACGTATTGGAAGGGGTATCACATAGAAGACAGCACAACTTTTTGAATGAACGTTAGAAACAACATCCTGCCAGTGAGAGCTGCTTAACAATGGATCTACTTCAGAAGGTGACAGATTCCCCTTCATTGCATCCTTTTAAACAAGGGATGGAGGCCATCTGCCAGGGATGAATTGAAAGTAAGATTGGAAAAATGACAATGTAGGTTAATTGATTTATTATGTTACATTTATATCTGGTCTTTCTATCAGGTAGCTGTGATCTGCTTCTCTTCACTTCATCCTTAGAATAATCGTCTGATGTGGATCAGTAACAGATTCATCTGTCCTTGTTAGTAATGCATAGTAAACAAATTGTGCCAGTTAAATCAGAAGACTGAATTCAGCCATGTGTTTATAATGGGTAACATAAATAGAAAATTAGCTGAGATGGACCTCTCTATTCCTTTGGGTATGAAGGTTTGGGAATGGTATCTTGAAGCAAGAAAAGCCCGACAAATATGGTTTCTGGTTTAAGACTGCTAGGGAAGGGGACTTCCTTGCCTCAGTTTCTCAAGATTTTATTCTATTAGGGCTCACTGAGAGTTAAGCAACTGGAATCCTCTTATACTAAAAAAAAAAAAAACTGTGATAAAATTCACTATCTTGCCCTCCTGAGCTGTAAAAGCTGGCAAACAGCAAAGGTGTCCCACTGCTAACATAAATTATTAATGTTTCCTTCAGAAAGGGGAGTAATTAATTTCCTGATATTATAACACTCCTTATTCTCAAGAGACCCCACCACTCACACAACAGCCTCTCTACTGTAGAAAATCTGGATTTTTGCAGCAACCATTTCAAGCAAGATTTATTTTCCTCTGTGGCATTTAGAATGGAAGGTTGTGGGGGTGGGGTCTGCGTGTGTGAACTGATGCATCTTTGATCCCTCCATGGGAATATTGTGCAACACAAAAGTAGTACATGTTCGGTGTATCTTTTATTTTTATTTGTCCAAAGAGTGAAAAAAAACCCATAAAAATGGGAAAATAAAGGTTTTTTAACTGGGATAGGGGACTAATCACTAAACGTTGAATACCATCAGCTATTGATCAAAATCTAGTATTATTCTTCACCAAGTGCTATATCAAATTCCAAACATTGGCAATCACCATGGTGATTATCCATGAAGACTATCCTGACAATATAATGCAGTAGTCTTCCATTTGCCTTCTGCATCACAGCATGAGCCCCATTCCACTGATCCGGTTCCACAAGGCACTTTCTGGTCCTGAGCCCTTTTGGCACACAAAGTTGTCATCAGCCCCAGGCTAGTATTGATGAAGCTGTTGCCCTTCATCAAGATGGATTCAAGTGGGATTTAATCCACTTGGGGACCATTATCTTTCCCTGTGAACTATGACACTGAAGGCCATTAGTCCTCAGGGATGTCAGGTTAGTTAACTGCTGCCTGACAATCAGTGTTGAGTCACTGGCGGTATGGTCTTCTCAATTACTATAGCAGGATAACCTGGCCAGACCTCCAGTATACAGACAAAATTTGACCACCAATTTCCTCCCTCCCTCCCATCTTTCTTCCCTCCCTCCCTTATTAAGAACTGTGCAAGTTAATAAAATTAAGCACCTGCTGAAAAGGAAAAGTAGCTTTGTTACCCCAATGCATACAATATTGGAGGCATTCAAGAGAAATGCAACCATCTGTCAGATTTGGATCTGGATTCCTGCATTGAGCATGGGTTGGACTCAGTAGCCTCATTGGCCCCTTCCAACTCTATTATTCTATGATTTAGTTATATTTCAGAATTGACCCATTGAAATGAACATGAACCCCATTAATTCCTACGTGTGACAACACATTGATTCAATCCAGTTCCTCCTACTCTAATCTTGACATTCTCAACTTTGAGCTTTTCTGATATGGAAGATGATAGCTCTCAGCATCTGGACGCAACATTCTAGCTAGGGATTATAGGAGTTGTAGCTAAGATAAAGAAAAGGCTAGTCTAACCAGACATAGCAATATATAAAGTATATTGTTCTTATTTCAAACATTCCATATTTCACTAAAATATACTCAGGGGGATTTCTTTTTGTATCTTGTTACAAGTAGCTGGCTAGATAGCTCAGTGGTTTAGATATCTGAGTCAAGAGTTTGATTCCTCACTGTGCCTCCAGGAGAAGTGCCAGCCTGTCTAGTCATAGGCAAGCTGCCCAGTCCAGAAGCACCACAAAAAGCTGTATATTCTCTATCTGGAAAATATTGAAAAAGTTTCATCATAAAGCATAACTGACTTGGTGGCACACAATGCTTATTAAAGAACATCTCTTATTTCTTAAAAATTCTACCTCACTCCCCTGTATATTTTCCCCTCCTTCCTCCTTGCTAAGAACCCCAACAGAAAAATCTCTCAAAAGCAAGGCAAGCTGAGCTTGGAAATATTTGAGAGCATTTTTTAAAAAAATTCTGCCTTTGTACGCATTAAAAATAACAAGTTCATATGGCCATCCTTCATATAAGCTCCAAGGTTATCCTCTGCTCCCTGAAACCAATGGCTGCACTACCGGTAATTACAACTTTTTGGACAGAAATCTGCCCTTTTTGAAATATTGCTGCTGCTGACAAAATAGCCCCTTTATTTGTTTGTTTATTTATTTATTTATTTATTTATTTATTTATTTATTTGCTTGCTTGCTTGCTTGCTTGCTTGCTTGCTTGCTTGCTTGCTTGGTTTCACACAGAAATGGAAAATCTCACATCCATCTTTCTAGAACTATTTTTCACAGAGCACAAGAACATTCACAAATAGTTGTTGTGTCCTTACTCTGGACACCTACAGATGTACTGATGCAAATATGGATGTTTTTCCTCTATGAAGTTCATAGCCACCTTGGCTTCCTTTTGGGAGAAAGGTGGGATATAAATATTTTAAATGAATAAATGTAAATAAATGTGCCACAGTAAGTAAGAAAATGTTCCACTCTTAGCTCCTCTTGAACTTGATTCGAACAAGCCCTGTATCACCTTGATCAGCTATGTTGGATGATAGTTTGAACATGGTGTGGAGATAGCAAAATAAGATTATTTTCCCCTTAAACACTGCACAAAAAGAGATTGCTAATTGTTTTTAATCTTCCTTGCTTCATGACTCCATAAACACCTCCATGTTTATTTCCCTGTTTCATTGCATATAAGCTTCTGTAAGCCATATATCAGAGACTGTAGTGGCTCAAGTGGCTAAGAAACCGACTGGAAGGCAGGAGTTTGGCAGTTTGGTTCCCAAGTACTGCAGGATGGAATGAGCTCCTGTCTTTGTCCCAGCTCCTGCCAACCTAACAGTTTGAAAGCAAGAAATATAGGGACCACTTGGGTGGGAAGGTAAACAGCGTTCTGTGTGCTCCAGTGTCTAGTCATGCTTGCCACATGAACACGGAAACATCTGCAGAAGCAGACAGTGCTGGCTCTTCGGCTTTGAAACAGAGATGAGCACTAAACCCTAGAGTTAGATACAACTGGCTTTTGAGCAAGGGAAACCTTTACCTTTAAGCCATACATCATTATGTGCTCATCACAGAAGGCATTTGGAGTGGGCACTCTAGTTTATCTTGAATAGATAAATATTTATACCACCATTTCATGGTGAGGTCAAGACTTTGACAGACTCAGCAGTCTCGTCAACTGGAAATCTCTCAGAGATTTTGGTGATCTCACAGATTCTGGGTTTTTTTTTTTTTTACGTGTGGGTTATGTGTTGCTAGCCACCCAGAGTGGGAAAATTTCCTAGAGGGGTGGGGGTATACATTTAGTAAGTAAATAAATAAATAAATTCTCTAAATCTTCTTGGGGCAGATCACCTTAATCAATCCTCCTTCTGAGGAGATGGAGGCCTGCTATTCTCAGTCTAAACCAGTGGTTCCCAATGTGGGGCCTACGCCCCACATGGGGACTTCAATTCCCAGAAGCCTAAGTCAGTACATTGCTGATCAGTGCTTTTGGGGAATTGACTTAGGCTTCTGGGAATTGAAGTCCAAAAATCAAAGGTTGGGAAATACTGATAAAACCTTTCAAGATATGTGTTGACAAGATTTTTTTGGCCACTAATTAAGAAAGTCGCATTGATTTCACAGTGGACAAATAGTTTATACCAGGACAGTCAAGCAATGAAGTGCTGCAAAACCATAATTCTTTTGGTGTGCTCCATCACCACCTCCACCATCGCCTAAACTAGCCTGGGGAGGGAGGCAGTAAAATGGATGATACATCAGAAGCAAACCTAGTCTGGTTCTTTCACATACCGTAACACCAACAACTGACCCTGAAAACTGATTCCAAGGCACCAATGTCTTCCCCATTACTATCTCTTCAATTTTGGTGAATGCTGAACCAAGTCCCCCGATGGACAATGCTGCGTCATACTGATCTCATTCAGATTATCCACTCAAGCCTTAGCAATAAAATACTCATATGAAGCTCATATAAAGACCCTGCGCAGCACAATGTTTAAAAGACCAACCAAATGCAGTCTGCAAAATGTGCTGTGTTGGTACAAAACATCTCTTAGCTGTGAGCTTAATGAAACTATCTTTGGATATCTTGGAAGTTGTTATTTCAGCAAGGAGTCTGCACTTTGGTAGAAATCAAGCCCATCTGAGTGCAGTTTTTAGCCATTTGGATATCATGTCACCCGCTAGCAAGGCGGGCTATTATGTGTGCCCTCTTCTTTCACCTTGCCTAAGGGATCCGATGGAGGATACTTTGGTGAATTTTAGTCCCGGCTTAACATCATTGACAGAGATGGGCAACACTGCCTAGTTAGACCATTCAAGCCCCCACACCTCAACAAGGCTCTCACTTAGCGGGAGTAATGTAAGTAACAACTAGGAATTTATAAGTGTTCTCAAGGATGAATGATTTGTAATGCATTATCCAGATAGAGCATTTACCCTCTCCACCATTATTCAAAGCTCTGGAATATCTCTCACATGCCATATCTCCTCCTCTTATCAGTAGTGTCGTGTGGATTTCAGCCGCCCGGGGCTTAAGCCAAATTTGCCACCCCCTGGTGGACGCTGGCACCCACTCCTGCTAGGGCTTCTGGGAAATGTAGTCCAAGAACACCCATAGACCAAAAGTGCCGCCCAGGTTGGGCACCCCACTGCCCCCCCCCTACGTGACACCACTGCCTCTTCCCCACCCAGGACTTTTGAAAGCAGCTGTTTCACTACGTCAACCCATACTTTTATTGGAGGTGAGGCTGTTGCCCATTCCTCATAGATATCACTGTTCTCTGAATGCCAAGAAGGGACATGCCAACATCCTTCTGTCTTCCCAAAGTGCTAATCCTTTAGGGCTGATTCCACTAATATCACTCTACCATTGGCAAGCCACAGCACTCAGCCAGGTCTGCCTTCTATACTCCCTGTTCTTCAGTGATAGAAGACATAAATCAGTAGAACCAGATGGTTTTCATTAGCTACTTTGCCAATCAGTCCCTGGTTGTCTTTCTGAGGCCAGCAAATAAATGGTTTCAATGAAGAGGAGCAATCCCTTTAGAACTAAAGTCTAAACATTTCAGATCTGCGTCTCTCTCACTGATATTCCTCTTACATTCATCCACTGTCCTTCAACTTGCCTTAACAAAAAACCTGAAGGCCAGCTCTGCCCTATATCATCCCGGCCCCTCAGAGATGGAGATCACGGGACAGGTTATTGGTCACCTAGTCATTAATCTTCCATATGGCAATGAGAACGCTGAGTTTAATTGCAAACATGTTCTGTGAATGTCCTCATTTGTCATGGTCAGAGCTGGAGTAGCATCCAAGAGTCAACAGATGTGATACAGAACTTTCCTGCTTTTGACGTTGACACAAATAATTTGAGAGATCTAGAGTTGAATGTGGCTGGCCAAGCCCTGGCAGAAATATTTCAAAGTATGTAATTGTATGTCATATGTGATTCTCCAAACTCTTATATAAAGAGAATAAATCTGTGGATGTGTTGTTCGTACAACAGGCCTGGCTGCTGTTCTCTTCGCTACCCTTTCTTTTTAGACTTAAGATCAAAGCAAAAGGAGCATATCAATTGCCATCTGGGACTGGGAATATTTGTTTATTTACTTACCTTTTAGGAATTAGTCATCAACCATTGGTGCAACATAGTCCCATTGATGACAAAATCATAAAAGGGGTGAAAACATCATCTGGAGCTCAACTCTCCATTTATTGCTGGAGTATAAATATTGCCCAATGTTTATTTTAAAAGCATATTTAACATCTCTTTTTTCAGTTAAGTTTTCAGACTGGTTGAGGGGAGAAATAACCAGCATTCGTTTTCATGTGTCTGTCTGAGAATTCAAGAAAGGTAGGATCACAGAGTTGAAGGGGGCTTTGAAGAACATCTAGACCAGTGGTTCCCAGACCCCACTGGGGGACTTCAATTGCCAGAAGCCTAAGCCAGTACATTGGCTGATCTGTGCTTTGGGGAATTGACACCGAATGCATGGGTTTTTCATCTACTTAATGCCCTTCTGCAGTCTGATCAGCAAGATTTGCAAGGTGGTGAGAACAGCTCTTAAACACGTCTTGTTTCTAAACAAAAGAAGCCATGCTGACAGCTGCTGACAGACGTATGAAAGACACCAGGGATATGGCTGCCTGGTGTGGATGATACCTCTAAAAAGCTACATTTCTGTTTTGTTCTGAACATCAGTCCCTTTGCCTGTGAATAAAGCAAACTGTCTGCCATGCAGAAGTAATCTATACATGCCTGAAAAAATCTGCCACAGAAAAAAATAGAAAGAAAGGATAGAAAGCTATGTGTGTGTTTACGAAAATGGTTCGGGAAAATATCATGACACACACACACACCCCTAAGAATTTGTAACATGTAAGGTTGCCAACTAGCCTGCTAAGACACACAGCTTTGACCTTGAGCCCAGTTACCAGTGGTGGGCTGCTACCGGTTCAGACCAGTTCGGCCAAACCGGTAGCAGAAATCCAGAGGGGTTCACCGGGGTGTAGTAAACTCCCGGGCAACTGGTTTGGTCCCCTCTCTGGCTGCCCTCCGGATTCCTTTTCTGGGCAGCCCAAAATGGTTGCTCGGAAGTGCGTATGCGTCAAAACACCATTTGATGCATGCACACTGAAAAATAAACGTGTGCATGCATCAAATGGTCTTTTGACGCATATGTGTACTTCCGAGCAGCCATTTTCGGGTGCCCGGAAAGGGTGCAGTGGCAGCCTTTCCTTCACCGCCAACCGTCAATACTGCTTCCACAGTGACACCACTGGGCCTGGCTAGGCCAGGCCAGGCTAGGCAGCGCCACCACGCCACTGTGCTGCCACCACTACCTGCTGTTCCCCGAGTCCCGGACCCCAGCAAAGGAAAGGAACTAGGGTTTGTTTTATTTGTGGTTTTGGGTGTGGGGTATTTTATGTAGTGTGTTTTTATTTTATTTTTATGTATACTGATTCTTTATTTTTGTTTTATTTATTTATTTATTTATTTTGATTTTATTTTATTTTTACTTTGGCTCTGACCACAACATCATGATGTCAAGACGTTGGCTCCAGTCACAATATCATGATGTCATGATGTTGGCTCCGCCCATGATATCGGCCCCACCCACAGTGTGGCAGTAAACATTTTGGCTGCTCACCACTGCCAATTACAATATGTGGGTGGTGGTGGTGATTGTTAAGAAAACCTGTGTGTAAGGGTGGGTCGTAAAGTTAGAAGTCACATTTTCACACTCGGGGGTGGGCTTTATGTTTTATTTTTACACTTCACAGTGTCAGGTTATTGAAATTAGCCTCAGAGGTCACAGGGTACATGAAGGTAAGTTTCTTATGTGGACCCGCCCATGATTTTGTGCTGCCTGATGTACAACAGGAAATTATACAGCCCTACCCTAATCAAGCTATATGCCCTGCCCAAATCAAGGCTAGACACGAGACAAAAGTCCATACAAGTGGCTCTCCTCTCCCTGGCAATAAAAACATAATGCAGTAGTAGCAAATGTGGTATAGTGGAAGGAATGACAAACTAGGATTCACTAGTCCTGGGTTTGAATCCCTGCTTAGCCATGGAAACTCACTCTGGGAGTAGAACTATTAAAGCCACACTTTAAATATATTTTTTTCTCAAAAGCCCTATTAAGGTCACTATAAATCAATTCCAACCTGATGCCACATAAATACTATAATAATTATTTATGTCTTGCTATTTTGGACTGCAGTGGCTCAAGTGGTTAAGATGCTGAACTCAACAACTAGAAGGTCGGAGTTCAATTCCCGAGTACTGCATGACTCTGTCCCAGGTCCTGCCAACTTAGCAGTTCAAAAGCAAGAAATTGCAAGTAGATAAATAGAGACTTCAGTGGGAAGGTAAACAGTGTTCCCTGCACTCCAGTGTTGAGTCATGTCTGCCACATGTCCATGGAAAGTGTCTGCAGATGCAGACAGCACTGGCTCTTTGACTTTAAACAGAGATGAGCACTGAACCCTAGATCAGATACAACTGACTTTCAAGCAAGGGCGAACTTTACCTTTACCTTGCTATTTTATGATGTAGAACTTTCTCCCAAGTGAGTCATATTTAGCTGTCTGAATGACTGGTAGAACATTCAGAATGGAGAATAATGGGATTCTTAGTTAAACAAAGACCCAAAGCGTTGTTACATGAATTATTTGATGCTATTAAGCAAAGAACCCCATGCTTAGTAGCATCAATTATTTCTTACTTTCATTATGTAGAATTTCCAAATAAAGATACAAAAAATGGCTTCAAAATACAGTCAAACCTCGCATAAAGAGTGTTTCGCTTAAAGAGTAACTCGCTTAAAGAGCAGAATTTTCTCTGAATGGTCGCTTCGCTTAAAAAATAAAACCAACCAAAAACTCGTTTAACAAATAAATCAGGGTTCACAATCCCCCCCCACACACACACACAATTGGTCACTTACAATGGTGTTTCGCTTAAAGAGCAAACTCGCTTAAAGAGCAATCCTATGGAACGCATTATGCTCTTTAGGCGAGGTACAACTGTATATGCTTGCTTGCCAAACAAAGAAACATACAGTAATGCCCCATATAACACGAGTACCCAATAGCGTGAAAACCGAATAACGCGACAAGATTTTCGGGAAAATCTTGTATCGAAGAACGCGATTTTCACGTTATTCGATACAAGTGTATGCGGGAGGGGCAGTTGGATTGGGTAGAACATCTACCCAAACCAACCCACCCCCCAGCGCCCGCCCCCATGATGTTTGGAAAGGGTACGGGGATCCTTACCCTTTTGAAACTTCGAGTTGCGAAAGGGTAAAGATCCTTACACTTTCGGAACTTCGGGCGTGCGCGCGCGTGTCGTTCAGGGTTAGGGCAGGAGACGGGAAAGACCCCTGTCTCCTGCCCTAACCCTGAACGGCATGCGCGCGCACGCCCAAAGTTCCGAAAGTGTAAGGATCTTTACCCTTTTGGAACTTCGGGAGGCTTGGAGGGTTGCGCTGTGCGGCGGCAGTGACGGGAGGATGCGAGAAGGTCCCTCGCCTCCTCCTTTCACCGGCGCCGCACGCGCACACCCGAAGTTCGAAAAGTGTAAGGATCTTTACCCTTTTGGAACTTCGGGCGTCTTGGAGGGTTGCACGGCGCGGTGGCAGTGATGGGAGGATGAGGGAAGGTCCCTCGCATCCTCCTCTCACCGGCGCCGTGCCGCGCAACCCTCCAAGCCACCCAAAGTTCCAAAAGGGTAAAGATCTTTACACTTTTTGAACTTCGGGCATGCGCGCGCATGTCGTTCGGGGTTAGGGCAGGGGACGGGGGTCTTTCCCCTTACCTTGCCCTAACCCCGAACGACACGCGATCGCGTGCCTACCCAGGGGGGGGGAATGCCGAGCCTTGCCTTGGCGTGGTTTGTCCCTGACGTAAGGGCTTTTTTTTAGCATTGTTCGATCAATGTATCGAACAACGTTAAAAACCGAACAACGTCATGACTTGTGGAACCATGTCATCACGTTGTTCAGGGTTCTATTGTATATTGTATTTCCTCTGAAATAAGATTATTGCCTCCAATCTCTTCCATGCTTCAAGTCTTTCAGCCCATTTGATCATATATAATGTTTTTATTCTTCTGGTTAGATTTCCAATGGCTTCATGAACAAAACAAGAAGCAGAACTTTGCTTTGGAAAGCGCAATCTGATTGCCCCCAAAATGATAATATGAAGTGAATTGATTTTGGCAGTCCAGTCATTAGAGACAATGGTCAACCAAGACAGAACGTATTGGTCACATTTGTTAATGATGTACCAGGATGTTCTTGGCACATTTTTCTTTGTTCCTATAGCAATTTATCCTTTTAAAAAATCAACTCCCTCCTGCTGAGAGGAACTATTACCAAATACTAGCACAGATGGAAAGTGATGAAATGTGGGGGAATCTCAAACTTTTCTTTCAAAGGCTTTGCTCAGTGGTTGAGCTGGCACTGCCAATGTGGGACTGTGTAAAGTTTTATATTATTCAGAAATGCATACCAGGCACAGTAGATTTATCTACAGCAGAGATTCTCAAGCTGCGGCCTGTGTGTCTCATGCAGCCCATGGTGCCATTTCATATGTGGCCCCCAGCGCCTCCACCACACCAGAAAGTGTCATGTGGTGGAGGAAGGGCAAAATGGCCATCTAGCCTCTGAAGCTGTCTGAGGAGTGTGTCCTGGCCCCTGGCTTGAAAAGGTTGAGAACTCCTGATCTAAAGAAAAGACTAGGAACACTTTTTCAATATGTGCCAAACCTCTTTTAGCTGCTGTTTAATTCAGTTTCAGGACTTGCATTCAAGAAGCCAAAGGTGAAAGACTCAGACAAAAAAAGAAAGGGGGGGGAATGCTTGCTTTAGCTTAAAATTTTTCTTCCCAACAAATAAGGCTTGAAAGAGACATCTCAACTTTTTAGAGTGGGACAATAAACTATTTAAAGGCTGAGAAGCCATGAAATGATAGATTTCTAGGGAAACCTGAAGTGAAGGGAATAGGAGGCTTTCTATTCATTTCAATTAATTGTTTCCACTGCCTGGTTCTAGTTGATGCCAGTATAACTGCAGCTCATGAATATGGACACTGGCTCCTGAATTATTTCAGACTGCCTATGGGAAATTAACCACCTTAAAAGGGCAAGCGTTTCCAAAGGGCCAAACAAGACTGAATTTAAATCAGCTAACCCACCATGAAATTGTGCAAAGGCCATTGACTGCCCTTCCAAACAGCTCCATTCCTTTTGTCTGTCTTCCACAGCACATTAGCTTCAAATCAGAAACATATTTTCTTGTAAATTGTTCTGTCTTTTCAACAACCATATATTCAACTCTGATTTATTTCTTCTTCTTTTTTCCAACAGCTGAAATATGCTTGAAAATGAGGCTTCTTCCAAACTATATTTACTGGTGAGGGAGAATATAAGGGTACAAAGAATAAGCAGAATTGATGCAAAATATTGAACAGTCTGTACCGATTATAGTTTCCTTTTCAGTGTTGTAAAAAATACAATATCACACTACCGCCACAGCCCAAATATATTAGTTTGGGGGATTCTGAGAATTCCATTCCAAAAAAAATGTAACTTTCAAAAACTCCAGAAACCTCCCCAGAAATGTCAGATTTCTAGAATCACCAAAATGTGTATGTGTAAAACCTTTTGTTACCAGAAATTTTGAGACATCAAAATTGAACCCACTGTACACACATGGAAAATAAGGGAGAAGCAAATCATACAATTGGAACGCTCTCCAGAAGGAAGGGGGATTACCCAATAGTCACAAGACTCTGGCAAGGAATGTAAAAATGATGACGTCACTGATTGCCTCCATTGTTCTTAGCTCCTAAGCCTCAAGTTTGCTTTGCCTAAAGGTGTGAAAACTGGCTTCCTGATAGCAAGCAGAAATTCCTTTTCATTCCTTCACAAAGGAAACAAAGGAAAGAAGCTGAATGACTCATACCTCTGGTTTGATTCTCCTCAATAAAGTTTAATTAAACATTGCTATAACACTGACCCAAGCAAAGAAATAGGGGGGGAGAGAGAAACCAACATAAACACAATCATGTGCAGAACACAAGGTCCATAAAACAACATATTTGGAAAGGGGAGGGGGGAAACAAGCGAAGAACCTAAGAAAAGCCCTTGCGCAACAATAAACTGACAGCACAGGGCTGCAAGGGACAAGCGGACGTCCCATCTCTCACGTACGCAGCAAACAGATTAAAAGGGCAAACAAAGGCTAAAATGTTGGTTTCCCTCCTCCAGAGATCTCCATCTAATTAAACAATCAAGACATAATGATTCTAACTTCTTTCTTTATTTTTCTACTTAAGAATGAGTCAAACGCTGTAATCCATTCATGTCTGGAACAGTAGCCCATGTGGGGTCTGCAGTTTCCCGCTGCAAAGCGTCATTGGCTGTTGGTCCTGCTAGCTCGCCCCTCATTGGACAAGACGCGCTGGCTGTTCCCGCCTACTCCACCTTTGATTCAGTCAGCAGAGAACAAAGGATACTTCATTTCCCCTCACAAATACCTGTTAACCACAAATATGCCTGTTTGACACAATGTAAACTCTCTGTAACCAGCAATAGCTGTAATCTGCTGTTTCTTTACATTCAAACCCCTTACCTCATACCCTGCTTTGTATTTTATGTTTACATGTAATTCAAATGTGTTAATTGCCTTTCCCCCTTCCCAGTTTCAGTCCCTCCTCCCTGCACGTAGAGTTAGTTTAGGAAAAGAATATATATCCCTTTAGAGTGGGAGGTGGGCATCTTTGGTTCACAGAATAGCGTGAACTAAGATCACGAGCGGGTTTTTCTTCAAAACGATTGAGGGAAGGTAGCTATTTAGTTGTAGGCCTGGCCAGACTATAATCTCGATAGCTTTCCTTTGCTTTTGCTCCCAATAAATCATTCTGTTTTGATCGAATTATCTGTCTCGTTGTAAGTTCTTAGGGTTTCTATACCTCTGCCAGAGAAACGTACCTGGGCCCCGAGAATTTGGGTAACACTTTCTAGACAGATTCCTCTTCTGACAAGCTGCCCAGCCCCTCAGATAATTTATCTTTTGTAGGAAAACAAATGTCCTTTTTGTTCACATGGATAGCCAAAACATAAGATAAGTTTAATGGAAAGAACAAACATTCTTGAGGGTACACAAGAACAAAACCAAATTAGAAGATGGAGGAAGAAGCTCACTGGATTAGGAACAACATTAAAGGAGGATATAGCTAAAGATCTCTACCTCTCCTACATCACTTAGATGACACTAAATAGGCTAGGGTTGGTGTCCCTAAATGCAAAATCAAAATGCTCAAGTGTGGGCTGCTGGTGGACAACAACACACGGTGTAAATGTGGAGAGATTTAGAATCCAGCTCCTTCATTGGTCTGCCGATTACTGCCAGAAACATGCACAGATGATGACTTAAGTTTGATCAATGACAAAGCCAAGAAAGTGGCTTCATTTTGGCAGTCCAAGGTTTGATTGGAACACAAAAGAAGAACAGCTATGTCTGTCAGTTTCCATATTCTAAATGCTGCTGTGATGAATTATTCCTAAGAGGAAGCTAAGTTGTTAACTTAAGTCTTGCTTATTCATTGTTTTTAAAATAGCTGGGGGGAAAACTGAATGTATCTTTGCTTGGTTGTTTAATTCTTGTTATGTGCCATCAATATGTAATCAACGTATAGTGACCCTGAAAGGGCTTTCAGGGTAAATGATATATTTAAGGAGTAGATTTACCAGTTCTACAACCTCAGTGAGTTTCCATGACTGAGTAGTGATTCAAACCTAGGCTTTCTGAGTCCTTGTCTATTATTCTACCCACTATACCAGGGGTGCCCAAACTACGGCCCAGGGGCCGAATGCAGCTCCCAATCCCAATTCATTTGACCCACGAAGCCCTCGTCGCTCCTGGAAGCGAATGAATTGGCATTGGGGCCGCATCTGACCCTCGGACCGTAGTGGCCAGCTCCCTGAACCACATGGCCCGAAATGTTTGGGCACCCCTGCACTATACCAAAGTGGGCATCTCTACTTCTTTAATAAATGTATTGAATTGAGTTGATCTGACTCCCTTACTTAGTTTGAGGAGTAATCTAGAAGCAACATGATGGCACGGAAAGCTTACTATTTACTGTACTCAGATGCTGGACACAATAATCAACTTATCAATGAGCTTAAAGGAGATATTTTGGTCCCAGGCCCTTCCACAAATATGAGAGCTTGAAAAGGTACTTTTTGAAAGTAATTTGGCTATGTAACATTTTATAAAGCATCCCCACAGAAACTTATTGCAGTTAACACCTTCAATTAAAGTAACCGGAAAATGTTAGAGGGGCTCAAAATGGCTCCCAAAAGCTTTTTCAGCCCCTCAAAATAAAGAGAAAAAGCACTGTGCACATTTGTAAATATAGATTGCTCCCCTGCCCAAGACTTGCATTAGAAAATCAAAATGGGTACAATTTTTTTTCATTGCTACACATCAAACGTAAAGTACTGTACATGACATCATAGACCAGTGATGGCAAACCTTTTAGAGACTGAGTGCACAAGAAGGAAGCAGCGGCACGTGGGTAGGCACTGTCCATGTACATGCACCCACATGACTTCGCCAGCACATGACAAACACACACCACTCCCCAGGTAGGATTTCAGCCTCCCCTCTCTCCTCCCCATTGGCAGAGGAAGAGGGGTGGGTGGGGAAACGGCACTGCTATTGGCATCAGCAGCACAGGGCAGAGCTTGCCTGCAATGGTACACATGCAGACAGAAAGGGCTCTGCATGCCACCTCTGGCATGCATGCCATAGGTCCACCAACATTGTCATAGATGCTAAAGCAGTGATGGCAAACCTTGGCACTCCAGGTGTTCTTGGACTTCACCTGGAGTGACAAAATTGGCCATCACTGTACTAAAGACTGGAGTACATCTGCAGATTTCAGACAGCTAGCTTTATGGCTATGCAAACTTAGGCACCTCTAATTGTTCCTTTTTAAATAATTGGAGCAATTCATCCTTCATCTGATTTGATTTGTGTCCTATAGCTGAAACTAAACTGATTTGCAAATTTACTTCATTTCACCCCCAGAACTGAATCAGACCTGTCCTCTTCAATTTGGACCTCATACAAGTCAAGGTGGTTCAGTTAGTAATAGGGACTTTGCACCAAATTTGAACCAGGCCAAAGTTTCTTTTTGTGTGAGTGTTACTTTAAATTTGTCTTTTATTTGTCTCTAACAAGACATTTGGCTTTGTAAGAATGAAATAAAACAGTCCGGCTCTCATTTTGATGGCAGAGAGCATTTGCTCTAATCTCTTGATGTAGAAATAAAAGATTTCTATAATCACAAGAATTCCCCAAAGGTTAAGGCACTTTTTTTAATACAAAAATGCCACATTGAAGATTTCCTCCTCTAATCAGTGTGCTTTTATCTGCCACAGTAATAGATTGCACAGATCCACAGAGAATGAAGAACATTTGAACTGATTGTTCCCCATTAGTATGTTTGCTTTGGTGTTCCGCTGGGGAAGTTAGGCATAAAAACAATATGGAGGCCCTTTTAACTTCCTGTTTTTCCTGCTTGGAACAAAGCACTTGAAAGGAATGGAGGGTAGGGGGCAGAACAAACCAGGTTAATGATGGAGGAAGGTTCTTTAATTTTCTATTGACCCAAATCTGTATCTTCTGAAAGATTTGTTCATGGGAAATATACCAGTGGGTGATCATTGAGGTTCAATAAACAGTTTAAAAGCTGTTTCTTGTCAATTACCAATGTAAAGATCTGGCCAAAGTCACTTCATTATTGCTGTTGTACCAAAATGTTTTTTGAGTCTGTTTCAATAACTAATCTACATGATACTGGGGTGAATTAAAAAAAGAACAGAATTCCAGTGATCAAATTCACCTCAAACTTATATGCATTCACTGGCTAAAATCCTATTGCCCATGATCGAAGTTCAGGTGAAGTTATGCTCAGATAATCCGCATTGCCTGCTTGATTGCACAATTGACTGTGCAACTAGTTGTGCAACTGCCTGCAAAACTGAATGCTGGATACGACTTCCACCTTGGCATAAACTTCTCAAATGCTTCCACAACTTTGGGCTACACAGGCATACATACACAACCGGATTTTGGCCAAAATGACTAATAAAGCATGTGTGTAGATTTGGCTTCATCTCTTTCAGAGCTGTAAGAGCAGAGACCACTGCAGGTTAATAGCTCCATTTCATGGAGCCAGCTGAAACTAGATTTTAGTTTGAATATTACAGAAGCTATCACAGTGTTGAACTCTGTTCCCAAATAAAGCTTGTCCAATTAAAAATCTGTTTGCAGAAAAACATTTCCATCCAGGAAATCTTTAAACAGCCTTTAATAAACATGTGAGCAATCTTCTGTTTGCAGAAAAACATTTCCATCCAGGAAATCTTTAAACAGCCTTTAATAAACATGTAAACAATCTTCCTTTTTTAGAGCATATGAATCTGTGTATCCATTTCTGTGCTAAATAACTCGAAAGTGATAGCTCCTGATTGGGAAGCTCTGATTGTGGAAGTTAACTACATTTGTAAGCCAGGCTAATTTGGTTGGAATTTAGGATTTGTTCAAATCCAGAGCACAATGGTAATAGGAATGTACAAAGTTGTTTTATATTGAACCAGAACTTTGGTCCGAGTTCTTTAGCCCTTTCTACATTGACTTTTTCCAGGTATCGCGACAGCAGGCTTTGTGAGCTCTACTTTTAGATGCCAGGGAGGGAAGATGACATCTTCAGCATACAAAGCTTGTATTTTACCATTTGATTGATTGACTGACTGATGTTGAAAGGCATTGCCCTTCAATCATATTCTCAGGATAGTCTACAATAAGCTTGTTCAAATTACATGTAAATCATTCTGGAAGAATGAAAACGTCTCTACCTAGCACAGAAGGGATTACATGCTAAGGTAGGCACTAGGCAAAACTTTCTTCAGAGTCTGTTTCACAAATGGAGTGCCAGATTGTTGTAGCTTCAACAGACACATGTCTCACTTTAGGCATTGCCATAAGAGACCGCTCACTGAAGAGCTAGGTAAGCATGAGATGAGAGACTGTGGTGGCTTAGTAGTTAAGATGCTAAACTTAGTGACTGGAAGGTAAGCAGTTTGATACCCGAGTGCTCCAAGACAGTGTGATTTCTGTCTCTGTCCCAGCTGCTGTCAATCTAGCAGTTCGAAAGCAAGAAATTGCAAGTGGATAAATAGGTATCACTTTGGTAGGTAACAGTGTTCCATGTCTAGTCATGACTGCCACATGACCACAGAGACGTCTGCAGATTGCAGACAGCACTGGCTCTTTGGCTGTAAACAGAGAGGAGCACCACACCCTAGAGTCAGACACTACTGGCTTTCAAGCACGGGAGACCTTTACTTTTACATTTATCTTTACCTTTACCTAGGCATGAGATGGAGGCCCATCAGTTTCTCTGAATGGCTGAAAATATAGAGAACACTTTGAATGGGTTCCCAAAAATGGTTTGGATACCACTACAGTTGGTTTTCAATGTAGTCAGAATGACCTGTCACCATGTCCAAAACTTTTTCTTGTATTGCAAATTGCACTTATCTAAGCAAGATTCTGCTAGATAGAGCACAGTTAACCAAAGCCAGTTTGAAACCAACTGAGCTAGACACAGGTAGAGTCTGATTACATTCTCCTTCTTCTGCTGCTGCTGTATCCAAATCCAAATACTGTATAGGCAATCCTCATTGCAATCAGCCATTAAGACTGACCTGAGAATATAATGCAGTGGTCTTTCATTTGCCTTCCACATCACAGCACGACAACCATACCACTGATTGAGTTCCATGAGTCACTTTCTGGTCCTGAGCCCTTTGGCACACAAAGTCCTCTTCAGGCCCAGAGCAGTATTGATGAAGCTGCTACCCTCCATCAAGATGGATTCAAATGAGATTTAATCCACTTTGGGGGCATCACCCTTCCCTGTGGACTTCGGCACCCAAGGTTGTTGGTCCTCAGAGTTGTCAGGTTAGTTAACCGCTGCCTGACAATTGACATTGAATCAATAACAGGAGATTCTACTCTATTACCATAGCAGAATAACCTGACTATATCTGATTACATACTCCCTAGAAACCCCTTCTCTAGAACAACACACATTACACTGAATAGATGGTGGAGGGCATAGTTGAGTTTGATGAAGCTTTTGTGTTTGTCGCTTAGCCTCTTCATGTCTGCGGTGTTCTTCTTCGAAGTGATCGGTAGCAGCAGAGATGATTTGGTGCCAAAGTGGGTGATCTTCGGCTGCTGCTTCCCAATTTTGTGGGTTTATACCTGACACCTACATGGTTAGTTTCAGCTGGTCCTTATAACACTTCGAAGGAGCTCCATGAGGTCTTGTACAGGAGCTAAGTACCCCATAAATAATTCGACAAGGAAGCCTGAAACCATCCATACAGCAGAAATGCCCTATCCATCTAAGACGATGGCCTATGATGGAAGCTTCAATGCTATTTACATTTGCCTTCTCGAGGACTGCGATGTTGGTGACATAGTCATCCCACTTGATATTCAAGATGGACCTTAGCTTCTGTTGGTGAAAGTGCTCAAGCTTTTTGATGTCTTGGCAATAGAGGGTCCATGTTTCACAGCCATACAGCAACACTGTATGATAACAGCAGCTTTGTATAACAGACCATCTGTAGATATTTCCAGCAGGAAATGAATTAATATAAAAACCATTGTCAGTGTGTGGGTAGTTGAGTCAGAGAGAGACAAAGTGAGAGAGAAAGTGATTGGCATATTCAGAAACTGAGAGAGAGAGATTGAACCAGGATGACAAATTGGAGATAACAGATCTTTGACTTCTGAGAGTTAAAGAAACAGGCCATGTGTTACTCAAACAACTGATAAGAGAAAGTGAGGTGGATTAAATAGTGGCTTCCCAGGACAAGGGGACAAGGTGTGGACAAGATTATTTATTTATTTATTTATTTATTTATTTATTTATTTAGATTTATATTGCCGCCCACTCACCAAGGCGACTCAGGGCGGCTTACAGTTAAAACAACAAGATTCAGTAGGAATTTTTCTATTGGATAAACCCATAAAGTGGTTGTTGTTGTTGTTATCTCATCAAGTAGCTTTCAATCCAAGGTGACTCTTTGAATCGCTGGCCCCTTGAAGGTTGTATCATTTACTGCCTTGCTCTGGTGTTGCGAACTCCAGTGATGTGTGGGCATAATCTGTGTACATCACACATACCATTACAACAGAATGACCTTCTATGTGCATTAACTTGGTAAATAAATTAAAGTTTCTGATGAGAGCAACTTCATTTGCCTACTATAAACTTCCATTGCTATGGGGACTGTGGATTTAACTCTTTTCTCCTCTTGTGGTCCCTGATCCATATCAGGCTCTCTTGCTTCTATTTGCATGAAGAAGTAAACTTCCTCTGTCACTGGTTAAGAGCATATTTCCTAAAGCTAAGAGCAGTCATGGAGAGGGAGAATGAAGAAGGGTTTATGAATCAGGACTAGAATCAGTGCAAAGAATTGAAAAAGTTAAGTCCTTTCTTCTTATCAATGGTCCCTGTTTGGATTACTTCCCCAGGATGAATATTTTAAAATTATTTTTGAAATGTACACTCTTCTATTAGTAACACATCTGTTTGAGCTTGCCAGACATTGAACCAAAAATAGAGATAAACTTTTGTAGCTGAAGGTTTTGAAAGCACATCTGAAAGAGGAAGTTGCATTGTCCTATCTATCTGTTTGTCTGTCTGTCTGTCCGTCTGCTTGCTTGCTTGCCTTCTGTACCACCCAACCAGGAGATACAGTATTCACATTCTGGATGGTTTACATCAGGGGTGCCCAAACTATGGCCTGGGGGCCAAATCTGGCCCCCAATGCCAATTCATCTGTCCCACAAAGCCCTCATCCTTCCCGGAAGCGGTAGTAAAACATGCCCGGGACCAGCCCCCTGAACCACATGACCAGCCTCAGCCCAAAAATTTGGGGCACCCCTGGTTTACATAATTTAAATCTCAACATACATAATAGAAAATGTGCTTTAGTGGTTTAAGTTAGAATAAGAAGGCAGCCTTCCCAACCACTTCACATGGTTTCATCTCCTCTCCCATCATCCCTGACCACACACAGCTGGTGCAGATAGGATTTGTAGTCCAATACCTCTGGAGAACAGTGGTATGATGAAGGCGGTCATGGAGTAGCCAGAGACAGCACACCCTGCAAGATTGTGCCCTTAGGGCATGTTTATCCTGTTTCTTTCTCAGAGGCTCAAAACCATTTACAATAAATAACATACCATTATCTGCCTCCAGGGCTTCTGCTGTAATCGAAATAGTCTTAAACTCTTTATATTCTACAGCTCACTTTCCTAACATCTGCCTCTTGAATCTTCTTTTCCTCATTGACTTCAGCCAGTTTCATTTGGTGCTTTTTGAATAATCGGCATTGGTTGAACATTTCAGAGAGAGATGTGTGTGATTATGCAGAAATCCATCTCTGTTATTCCTGGGTGATGCTGTTTTCACACTATTGATGCAGCAGCCGGGATTTCAGACATTTTTGAGACTATTGGCAGCAGCTTTAGTATTTGACAAATGCTCATGTTCCCTGAATTCTAACTGTTCAGCAATTATCTTCAGTAATATTAATTCCATGTGGTCTCCTTTTTATTATGTGGCTTAGCCTGGTTCTTTGCTAATGAATAATAGAACTCTCAGTTATTCCGGTGGGCAAGGGCTATCAGGATAAGGAAGAGGGTTTTAAAAAACTTTTTGGGATTAATATCAGAAAATAATGAGGGGACCACAAAGATTTGATTTCATATGCCACAAAAAACTAATTACCTTGTGAAATGCCTAGAGAGTGCATTAAGCGCTATGGGGGTGGTATATAAGTGTAATTGCTATTGCTATTTTTATTGCCCTTGTATAGACAAGTGTATTTATAAACTTAACTTTTAGGGCATATTCTTTACAAGGTAGTTGACAGCAGTGTAAAACTGAAATGTAACAGAATGCAGATGTAAAATAAAATTAGGCTCAGTTTTTAAAAAGAGGGCAAGAAAAAATGGCAAGAAAAATTATTGAAATATGTATTCCAAATGTGTTGATTGTAATAGCTTTCCCATTGACTAAATTGTGTTGGTGCATAAAAAATATACAATATGTGCCTTCAAGTTGTTTCCAATTTATGGTTGACCATTTCCAGGTTTTTTGAGGTAGAGAATACACAGAAGAGGTTTACCATTCCCTTCTTCTGTGGGGTGCCATATGCTAAATAAATAAATCTTATGGGGTGCCCTGGGACTGCGCAGCTTGCTCAAGGCTATACAGGCTAGCTCAATAGGTAGGTAGGTGGGTAGGAGAAAGAAAGAAAGAAAGAAAAAGAACTTTATCGGGTACCCGTTTCCAATGAAAATATCAATTTAACTTATCCTGAGTTTGAGCCAAAGCAAGCTTGCCTCAGAAATCCGTATGATCAAGGTGGGAAATGAACACAAAACTATGGGTACATTTTCAAAAAAAAAAGCAAGCAACTGAATATGCAAGAGAGAGGAAGAGAGATTCATTGGAAATGCATTCCTGATAAATTTGTTTTTCACCCTCAGTCTTTTCTGTGCAAATTAATTTAATGAAGGCTAAATTCAGCCCAGCATTCATACCATATCCAGTGAGGTATAAAAGGTTAGAAATACTCTGAGGTTAGAACACTACTCATTCATAACTAATATGAAGAAGCAACTCATTATAATTACTTGTTGCTGATTGCATAATAAATGATTATGATTTTCATTAGCAACAAGTACAAAACAACATAGTCATTGTGTTGGCTTTAAAAAGATGCAACATTGGGAGCATCATCACCCCTTTTCTTCACATGGGAAAACCCAAACCAGAAGTCCTCAAAAAATTTGGTTTATGTGGCTTGGATGGCACTTTTTAAGTGTGGACTTCTGTCTTATGATAATAATTCCAGATGGATGCCAGATAATTAAGCCACTGTTGTACTCAAATGCTGATAGGCAAATTCTACTGAAAGCACTGGCCAAATTGTCCACAAATTGTAGGAGGGCAGTTCTGCTAATTAAATCTGATTAAAACCTCAGCTGCTCCTACATGTGCTAGTAATGAGTGTCTTCTTTTAATGTAATTCAGCCATTCATAATGTCTCACTCTGATACAACATATAATAAACAATAATTGTGTACCATGAAATTGATTTCAACCTATGATGACCCTTCACAGGCTTCTCTAGGTAGACAGTACAGAGAAGTATTTTAGCATTCCCTTCTTCTGGGGTTATCCTTTCAGTTTGCCCAAAGCCACAAGGGATGAGCTGCACAACCAGAAATTGAACTCCCAAATTCTGGCTCTGCACCCAGATAGCTAACTTGTTGAACTATCCAGCCAGCTATAGTAAGAAAAAAGTGGCAACTGCCTCATTGCTTAACAAACACAGTTTTGATTCTGTTAAAACGGATGGAAATATTTGTTTTATTTCTTTTAAAAATCAGAAGCCAGGTCTAGGTTCTCTGGAAGGAAATGGTTTTTTTTTTACTCTGTATCTTGTTGGATAAGAATCCAATTCTTCATCATCTCTCATGACTCTAAAACCTTAAGCCCACTGATAATTTGGCTAGCTAAATGGAATTTGCATCCATTGGATGTGATGGTGGCCACCAATTCAGATAGCTTAAAAGGTGGGTGGAAAATTATGTGAATAGTACAAGCAATAGTTATTATAATTATAATCTTCTTGCTTTTCAAGACAGAAGTCATCTAGTAAAATTGACTTGTCAAAGAAAGATGAAAAAATTAAAGCACCTCTAAAGAAACTTTCATTTGCTTACTCCGGGAGGGACCATAGCTGGGCGGTATAACACATATTCTGATAATGACAATTTTGCATGCTTACTAACATTTGGGTATAAGTTGGTGGAACCTTTGCAAGCTAAATTAACTGTGCTATTTTTTTTCATTCAACAACTGATAAACTTCTTTCCAACCTCTGGGATTTGAGGAAAAACCCTGCCATCTCTCTTCTTCTTTCCTCATTGTGATTCTTTTTCTTCTCTCTTCTTTCTTTCCTAACTGAGACCTGACTATACGGTCACTTGGAAGCCACTGAATGCAACTGTAAGTAAAGATGCCCTTTTTTCTACTTTAAATGTTTTTAGAATGATTTTTACTACAGTAAGTGTTAGTAACTGTGAGAACTAAAGGAGGCTGGTTGGATCTGAGAGTTCACCTATTCTCTTACAATGCCTCTGTACTGTTATTTGTTTATTTTTTACTTTATACTCTGTTAACTAGAAAAGGAATTAACTAGTGAATGATACCTCATTTGTATTCTTCATTGTGCACCAGCCACATGACTTGGTATGTGGTGAGGAATACAAATGGTAGCTTGTTTACCAGCAGCAATTCAACACTGTGATTTAAGCCACTGCACTTACATCAGAGGAAACCTCCAAGGGGTTTGTGTTCTAACAAGAGCTTGCTTCAACCCACATTGGTTATATTAACTTTCTTTGATTTTTCTCATTGGTCAACAGGGTGATAAATAATGCTTTATTTCGATGTCTGGTTTCTTGAGCACGTAGCTTTGAAAGACTTATGTGCCTAAAAGGAGTCATTGTAAAAGCAGGATATATGCATTTCGCTTAAAACACATGCTGGGGTACACATAATGAGCCTCCACAAAGATTGTGAATACAGTCGGGCATACCCTGAGCAGCAACTTTGTTGGCTAATCTTTCTAACACCAGATCAGACCAAAGAAACTGAAGAATGAATCCACCAGAAAGATCTTTGTCAAGACCAACCATAACAATGATTTCAATAAATATTGAGGGACTTTCGAGTAATAAGTAATAATAATCATCATCATCATCTCTGCACTGCTGCCAAAGTGTTTCAGACATTCACCCAGAGGGTGGAAGAGCTGAAGCAGGAGTGGAAACTGCCAAGGTGGCATGGCCCTTTAAGTTATAAATTATAAGTAGAGGTGCATGGCAACATGTCCCAATAACCCGCCGGGCCAGCACATACCTGGCAAGAAATACAAATGTGACTTACCTCTGCTCCAGGAAACACATCAGGGGACAGCAAGATATAGACCCAAAGTGACTGGAATGGAACTAGTGATTGAGAGATTGCATGACCAGTGTGGGAGTGCAATTTTTGTTAGGCTTGGCCTCAGCATAATATCAGCTGCATTGTTGGAAAAAAATAAAACCATTCTCACCATCCAAAACCCCAGAATTCTCTGTTACCTTTGTCTATAAGCAGTCTATAAGAAGCAAATTTTAGTTTTAATGAACCGGACAATTTTACTTACTAATACATGTGCTCTGACTATCATTCTACATCATGGGAAAGAGGAACATTTGTCAAAATGAGCAGTTGACATATTTTAAGCCTGCCCTGTCTTAATGCCTGGTTACTCCCAGCCTATGAGGAAAGGCAGGTGGCCATAAAGTTGACTATCTTTTCACCCTCCACATCTCATCCAAATCAACAAGACAGGAACTTACATTATTGGTTTTTAGATATCAAACTGAAACCGTCTAAAATATATTTCCCAGGCCATTTAATAGATGTCTCTGATGTTTTATTATTTAGTGGCTCTTGGGTTTTCAAACTGCTGTTTTACTGGCTGTAAGAGTTGCAGTTGGTTTCTGCTGCTGAAAAAAATCCTCTTTTTTATTCTTTGCACCATCTTTTTTAAAAAAAAATTGGTATGTGCAGCTGCTTTTATTGTTGCATATTACATTGGAACATTAAAGGAAACATGATTCACAGAGCTACCCAGAATACGGCTGGGGAATGTCTGGCTCTCAAGATGTTCCTGAGATCTAATTCTGATGAACCCCATCACAGCTGGTCAGTGGTGAGGCATGATGGTACATGTAGTTCATCAATAGCTGAAAAGACTAATGCCCCCTCATCTCTGCTATTATTTCCCTGTTTCCTAACTTTGGAAGCCATGTGTGCATGTCTGTTTGCATTTTTCAATATCTTATTCTATTATGTTGCTCTTGTCTTCTACCAGTATAACACTGGAAAGGCCTAGTGTAAACCAGTATAAGGAGCTGTACATGGAATGGGAAAAAAAATGGGAACTGAGTTCTTCCAAGGCATTAATTTCAGCAATACTCATGGCACAGGTGAAGTTGGGTGGTGCCATCCTTTCCATTAAAGAATATTGTATATTTTCAGAAAATTCCATCATCTGCCCAGCTATTCATCTATTCATCTGAGACCTATCTATTCTGGAAACACAGAGAGCTACTTTATCATCTGCATCCTGGATCTAATTTTTATTATTTATTTGCTCATATTTACTATCCTGCCCCAATCGGGTAAACCCGACTCTGAGCGACTTACAGATTAAAATCATAGGTTAAGCCTATGATAGTACTAATTCATCTTAAAACTTCATACTTAAAACTATAAAAATTCATAAAACATTAAAACGACGCCAGAAATTGAACCGAAAGGGTGGCTGTTCATTAGATCAGCCACCCTACATGAGATCCCACGTTCCTGGGTCCCCACATTTGCCCTGCCAGCCAGGTTTTTAGGCCCTTCCGAAAGGGCAGGAGCTCTGTCTGTAGACGCAGCTCGATAGGCAGGAGGTTCCAAAGGGCTGGGGCGGACACAGAGAAGGCCCTCCTCCTAGTGCAAGAGAGGTGCGCCTCTCTAGCCGGTGGAATAACAAGGGAGCCTCTCCGATCCGCCCTGGTGGGGCGGACAGATGTTCTTAGGGTGATGGGGTCTCTTAGAAGGCTTTGCCTTACACGTGACAATAAACTCCCCGACAGATGGCGTGGCTGGAAATGATATTACCATTCAATTCAAAATGCAAATCAATCCTGGGAAAACATTGGTGGGACTTACAGAGAATTTTATTCCCATCTATAAAAGGGTATCAGAAACAAATTTCAGAATAAACACTAGCTTTTGTTTAGTGAGAAATTCTTTAGATAAGGGGAAACATGCAAAAAAAATAACCGGGAAATGCATCTAGTATTGTGAATAAATCACCATTTTCCTTATGAGAAGTAGTTCTTTCTCCCAGGTATCTTGATGGTTCATCCCAACTTTATTCTAGAACAGGGTGGGAAATATGTGGCATTCCAGAGGTTGTTGAACTTCAGCTTCCATCAGCCCCGAGCAATCTCTGATCATTTAATTAAAAAAATAAAGAAAAATCAATCATTAGGGAGATGTGGAGGACACAGTAGCATAAACAGCCCTCCAAGGTCTAGTGATGATCATGTACAGCCATCAGGCCTTAAAAGATATCATACACACCGACACACAGAGTTTAGCAGGTAGCATGGAATATCACACTCATGCATACAGATACACATACACCTAGAGGTGAGACGGTCTCAGAATATCAACAAAGTCTCCAAAAACAGCTGTTTCTCTAAATGTCCAGCTGGAGATACAGATCTCAGAGGGAGCAGCACTGAGGAAGAGTCAATATTTCTTCTAGTAAGTAACAACAATGAAGTCTGGCCAGGTTATCCTACTATTGTAATAGAGTAGACCATACGGCCGGCAACTCAACTCTGATCATCAGGCTAACCTGACAACCCTGAGGACTAACTGCCTTGGGTGGCAAAGTCCACAGGGAAGGGTGATGGTCACCAAGTGGGTTATATCCCACTTGAAACCATCTTAATTGAGGGCAACAGCTTCATCAATACTGGTCTGGGGCTGATGAGGACTTTGCGTGCCAAAATGGCTCTAGACCAGAAAGTGACTTGTGGAACTAGATCAGTGGTATCTGGAAGGCAAAAGGAAAGCCAATACATTATATTGCTCCCAGGACAATATTCATGGCTGATCACCATGATGAGAGCCAATATTCAGAATCAAATATGGCACTTAAAGAAGAAGAAGTCACACAGTCAGTTCCGACCCTTTGCAGGATTACCTCTTCGTGCTACCACCGCAGCGCAGGCTGTGGGTAATCATATCTTGAGAGAACAATCCTGAAATAAAGTGGCCAATTATAAATCCAAAGATCATGGCAACAGGCCCTATCAGTCCCTGGAGAATAGATGGGGAAGAAGTAGAAGCAGTGACAGATTTTACTTTCTTAGGATCAAAGCTCACTGAAGATGGTGATTGCAGCCATGAAATAAAAAGTCGATTGATTCTTGGGAGACAAGCTATGAGATACCTGGGGAGCATAGTGAAAAGCAGAGACATCACATTGCAAAAAAAAATTTGCATAGTCAAAACAATGGTATTCCCGGTGGCAATGTATGGTTGTGAGAGCTGGACCATTAGGAAAGCTGAGCACAGAAGAATAGATGCCTTTGAGATGTGGTGTTGGAGGAGAGTTTTGAGAGTCCCCTGGACAGCAAGGAGAACAAATAGGTCAATCTTAGAAGAAGTCAACCTGACTGCTCCTTAGAAGGGCAAATAGTAAAGATGAAGCTAAAGTACTTTGGACATCAAATGAGAAGAGAAGACTCACTTGAGAAGGCCTTGATGCTTGGAAAGGTTGAGGGCAAAAGAAGAAGGGGGCGGCCAAAGATGAGATGGCTAGATGGTATTGTGGACACAATGGGCACAGAGCTGAGCGAGTTGAGGGGGATGGTGGAGGACAGACGTGCCTGGCGGACAGTGGTCCATGGGGTCGCAAAGGGTCGGAAGCGACTGTGCGACTGAACAACAACAAAAATAACCTGGCCAGACTAGCGACAATGCTCAGGCAATTATTTCAAAGCTTCATGATGAAACAAAACAATTTAATGGTTTTTAAAAATCACATAGTATTTTTATATACATATGAACACAAGACACAAAGAATTTCATAAGCCACAACTGCATTCTATAGCACCATGGGGTAATTTTCAGTGAAGCGGAACCAAAAATGATGAGAACAGGGCCGTAGTCGGGGGGTGGCCGAAAACCCTCCTGAGCTAACAGCCCACCCACCCATGGTGCCAATGTGTGACATTGTTGGGGGGGGGGCTGAAATTTTTTTTGCCCCTCCTGAAAAAATTCTTACCCCCTCCCCAAAAAAATCTAGAATCCTGGCTATGGTCCTGGATGAGAGAGAGCAGATGAGGGGAAAGGCCTTTTGCTTTACAGAAAACCAAATCTCCGTTCCAAAATGTATGAAAGAAATCATGGCACAAACAGCATTTAATGCTATGCAAGCAGAGAGCTGATGCTTTTATCTAATTTTTTTTCATAATATGTGTGAAACTTCTTGAGCGGTGGCAAGGCACAGCGTGAGGACAGGGTATCGACATCTCAAACAAAGTCACTCTTCATGTGTGCTAGAGAGAATGTCCCTCGGGCACTTGCTATGCGCTGCATAATAATAAATAATTATGGAATGGTTTACATTTATATAGAATCTTCTGTATTGAAGGAGTCCCAAGCACTCAGCAAATTTGAACTAGATATGCGAAATTATACATGGAGAATGCTTTCCCATCCTCTGAAATGAAGCAAGTCATAGACACAATACGGCACAAATCAGATTTGCTGAGTAGAAATCCAGGGATAAAGCCAGAGATAATTAGAACTGCACAGATGCTATTGCTGCAGCACAAGCTGTGATTGGGATGGGGATGCCAGGATCAACCCTGCCCCTCCCCACCCCCACCAATTATGAAATTGGATGGGAGGGGGTTCTTTTTATACCTTTCTGAAAAACTACACATAATTGAAGAATGGCAGGCCAAGTCAAGTTTTTGTCTGAACAATTCAATCCTTCTTCTCTTTGCCAAGCTCCTCCGCTCTTAAGCACTAATGTCATGAGGTCCATATCTAATGATTCATCACTGATGGTGGCATGAGAAAAAGGGTTCACCTCAGCTGAGAAAGGATTCTTCTTTTTCTTTGCTTCCTCTTTTACCTCTTCCGGTGTCAAGGTAGAAACAAGGCTTTTACTCTGCAGCTTCTAGCGGTCTCCACCAGTGTTATTTGGTGTTCCTGTAATGTTGTGTGGGTTTTTTTTTTTTTACATTATCTCTCCACCTTCCTCCTGGTCTGCCTCATGGACTTTGTCCTTCTCCTCTTTTCACATATGCTTTGTATAGCATGGAATTCCAAGACATTCTCTCCAAATGGGCAAATGGGTCTCTGTATGTAGTTAAAGATTGGTTCTATTCCAATTCTTTTCCGTATAATCTCATTCCTGAGCTTATTCCTTCTAGTCACTCCAGCAGCCTTCCTCAGACATCTCATTTCTATGGTGACCAGCTTTCACTTTGTTTTGTTGTAAGTGTCCATGTTTGGTGCTGATAACATAAGGTGGGAATGAATATGCTTTGTATGAGCCATTTCTTTGTGTCTCTAATGCTTTCTTTAAGAAAGCATTAAATGCTCTTTTTAGGGCTCATCATGTTGTGTGCTTTTCTTTCTGAGTGGATACACTGGACTCTTGTCCAAAAGAACAGACCTTCCATTCCCCAGAGTGGGGCAGATGACTGCTAAAGCATGTCCTGTGCATCTGACATAAACCTGCTTGCTTCAGGTACACTGGAAGTTGTTGTCCCACCCCACAACATTGAAAAAAAGTTTCAGCCACTAGTCACATCAAATTCTAAGCAATTAATGAAAGGGAGCATCAGCTTTTTCTTCACCTCACAAATGAAAATGTAGACATAATTACAATATTCAAATTCTTTTATGAAGAGCTAACAGTTTATAACAGTGGTGCCCAAACTAAGGCCCGGGGCCGCACCCGGCCCCCGGGCCTTAGTGACCAGCTCCTTGAACCACATGATCAGCCCACGGCCCAAAAAGTTTGGGCACCCCTGGTTTATAAGATCTACAGTCCTAGACCCAGAGTTCAGAATTACAGTCAAACCTCTCATAAAGAGTGCTTCACTTAAAGAGTAACTCACTCAAAGAGTAGAATTTTCTCTGAATGTTCATTTTGCTTAACAAATAAAACCAAACAAAAACTCGCTTAACAAATAAATTGGGGTTCGCAATCCCTCCCACAATTGGTCATTTACAATGGTGTTTTGCTTAAAGAGCAAACTCTCTTAAAGAGCAATCCTGTGGAATGCATTATGCTCTTTAAGCGAGGTACAACTGTATCAAGTGTTAATATTATGCTGTTAGTCATTTATCCATACTACAGCAGTTAAAATTCCACATCAAGTATCACTGGAAATCAAATCACCAAGCAACTTTGCATTTGAAAGAAATATGGAGAACAAATGTTTATTTCCATGAATTAAGTGTTGTGCTGATGCAGAATTTAGCATACGCTAGTTTTGAAGTATCAGAACATCTGAGACATATCTCACTGTCTTTAACAATTTATTCCGAAGGCAATCAAGCATGGATAGCCATATCGGAGCAGAAAGTGCTATGCTCCAGGTCCAACCGGCTTTGATTATATCAGGCCAAAATTGCTTCTCTGAATGGTCATTTGTTGGTTCATTGCCTGCACAACAGTACCACCGTATGTTGATTCATGGCTTCTGAGCGGAGCAGCAGAGCAAAATATATTCAGTTTCCGAGGCGGGGAATCCACAGCATGGAAGAAGAGGTACAAGGAAATTGGAAAGAAAAGGCGCTAAGGAGGTACTGTACTTCCCTAAAGCAAAACATGAACTCTAATGTTGAATAGATTGGTAAAGGTCGCCCTTGCAAAAGCCAGTCTGACTCTAGGGTTCAGTGTTCATCTCTGTTTTCTGCCAAAGAACCAGCACTGTCTGCATCTGCAGACATTTCCATGGACATGTGGCAGGCATGTCTACACTCCTGAGTGCACGGAACACTGTTTACCTTCCCACCGAAGTGGTATCTGTTTATCTACTTGCAATTTCTTGCTTTCGAACTGCTAGGTTGGCAGGATCTGGGACAGAAATGGAAGCTCACTCCGTCATGCGGCACTTTGGTCTCAAACTGTTGACCTGCAGACCTTCCAGTAGTCAAGTTCAGCGTCTTAACCACTAAGCCACCACATTCCCTGCATTATTAGTACAGCATGTTTAAAATTGTTAAATTATCATTCCTTTTCTCAACAACAGAACTCACTAGGGTTCCAAAAGCTATGTAGAGGCAGTAAACTATTTTTTTTAAATAGACACACCCCTGCAGAAACCTATACATAATTACATTTCACTCACTTGGAACAGGTCCTGTCTTTCCGGGTGTCTCAGGCCTACATTCTACACAATACAAAAAAGAAATTGCATGGAAGGCCTAGATCTTTGTGGGAAGTGTAGTTCTTTGGGGGTGCCCTGTAGTGGCTATATCAGGCCAAAGAATGAAAGAGGTGAAAAACAGCAAGGAGATTTATTTACTGCTAGCATGACAGAAGTACCTGGCGGACAGTGGTCCATAGGGTCGCAAAGGGTCGGAATCGACTGTGCGACTGAACAACAACAAAAAAGCATGCATAAACAGCAGGACTCAGTTTGGAAATGGATTCCAAAATGAACTGAGCAAATATTACATTCTGCTTTGGCTTTTTATATCCTTTTTCCAGGTATACAGCTGGGTGCCTTGACCATCAAGCAAGCCCATTGGATAGCAATGACATCAAGCAAAACCCATTGGATAGCAATGACATCAAGGAAAACCCATTGGATAGCAATGACATCAAGGAAAACCCATTGGATAGCAATGACATCAAGCAAAACCCATTGGATAGCAATGACATCAAGGAAAACCCATTGGATAGCAATGACATCAAGCTAATTCATTTAGATAGCAAGCGTAAATACAGAAGCCAGACAGCATTATTCTATAACTATAACTTCTAAATGACAAATAATTCAATAAAATACTTTCCATGGCATGAGCACTTCCAAAGTTATCAAAGCTGAACTTTTCCCCAAGTTCATGACCAAGTTCATAACCTAATTAACTTGCCTATGACTCATGACCTAATCAACTTATAACTGTAATGCGCTCTACATGGGGCTGCCCTTGATAACCATTCAGAGGCTGCAGCTGGTTCGGAATGCATCTGCCTGTGTAGTGAAGGGGTGCGGGCGTTATGTCCATGCCTCACTACTGGTTCGGTAGCTGCACTGGTTGCCAGTGTGCCTCCGGGTGCAATTCAAGGTTGTGATAATTACCTTTAAAGCCCTACATGGTAGTGGGCCAGGATACTTAAGAGACCACGTCACCCCAAGAACATCTGTCCGTCCCACCAGAGCAGATCGGAGAGGCTCTCGAACTGTTCCATCAGCTAGAGAGGCACATCTCTCTAGCACTAGAAATAGGGGCTTCTCTGTGTCCACTCCGGCCCTATTGAGCCTCCTACCAATTTAGTTGCATCTCCAGACAGAGCTGCTGCCCTTCAGAAAAGGCATAAAGACTTGGCTGGTAGGGCAGGTATGGGGTGCCAAGTAACACGGTAACCCCGGCCTGCTGGCTGATTCGATAATTACCCCTCTCTCTCTTAATCCTTTTAAATCTTTTAAATTTTTACTGGATTGTTCATGGTTTTATTGTTGAATTTATTATTGGGATTATTGTGTTTTTGATATTTTGTTCTGCGATACTATGTTAGCCACCCTGAGTCACTCTGTGATTAGGGCGGCATACAAGTGTGAACAAATAAATAAAATAAAATAAAATAATTCCTAAAATATTGACACTGGTCACTGTTAAAACCAGACATGCAGATTGGTATCTTATTCCACAGAGCTAGCTTTTAACCATTTAGTGAGCACTTAATATTAGATAGCATTCAACCTGCCATAGGCAAGCATTTAGCAATTTTATAATCTTCCTGCCAGAGCCGGTTACATCATTCAACCTTTTACAACTGTTTAATGTTTATGAACTCTTGTCCTCCTCAGCCCTATATAGAACCTAATGAGAAATAAAGCTACAACTCCCACAAAGAACTAGACCAGTGCTGGCGAACCTATGGCGCATATGCCAGAGGGGGCACTCAGAGCCCATTATGTGGGCATGTGAGCCGTCAACCCAGCCCAGTTTTGACCAACTCCTCTGCCCAGCAGCTGAATGGGAACACTTCCTCCCTCCCCACAGCACAGAGTTCAACCTACCCCTCTGCAGCATGAACAGCCTGTTGAGTTTGGGCACTCGGTCTCTAAAAGGTTCGCCATCGCTGACCTATACACTAGTACTCAGACAACACTCTTCATGTAAGCCCAACACAGCCTGGAAGATAGGATCTGTTCCTGAGTGAAATAAAAATTCATTTCTGGGGGCAGAGACCAATAGGCTAAGATTTTCATCTTACACCTGAAACATAGACAAATAAAATAGCTGATTTGGGCTCAAGACATCAGATACGATCCTGACAAAATAGATACAGCAGGAGCTGCTATCAGTGCTCAAATTCAGAGTTTGGAACATTATATTTTAATTGTTTTGGAATACTGTATTTTAAAAGACCCAAACTATGTTAGTCTTTATTTCTTAGCAGCCAGATCCCTGTTATTGTTAACATCAATCTGATGACTAATTTCTTTTCATCCCCATTGTTAAAACATTAATTTGTGCACCATAGCAACAAGCCAGAGAAATATGACTCTCTAGTTTCCTCTAGTGGCTAGGTCTAATACTGAAATTTAGAACTACCAATCAAGTCAATTATAACGTTTGGCAAAACTTTCCAAGATTCTCTAGTCTAGGTAGATACGACACAGAAGTGGTTTGCCCTTCCTTTCTTCTGGGGGCATCCTGGGACTGTGCAACTTGCCCATGATTACTTAGGCTTGCTCTTCTCCTTGAAAGCACAGGGAGGAACTGAACTCCAAAGATCTGGTTCCACAGCCAGAACTCCAAACTAAGCCAGGGGTTCCCATCCTAAGGCCCAATGACCAAATCAGGCCTGCAGCACCATTTCATGTGCCCCCCCCAGCCCTCCAAGGGCATTCAAGAAACAAAATGGCCACTCCTTTGAAGCTATTGGGACAACATGGCCGCCACCACCTCATCATGCAGGCAGGGCAAAATGGCTGTCCAGCTCTCAAAGCTGACAGAGAGCATGACCCCAGCTTCGAAAAGTTGGTAACCTCTGCACTAAGCTCTCTGCTCATCTCAGTATTAGAAAAAAGAAGTCCAAATATAAGATGGATTGATTCCATAAGGGAATACAAAGATTTTAGTTTTTACAAGAGCCGAGCAGGGCTATTGCAGACAGAACATTTTGGAGACTTTTCATTCATAGGCTCACCTATGGAAATTACTTGATGGCACATAATAATAATACAGTAGTTTTGTTTCTTGTTATGTAAAAAGCTTCTTCTTCTTCTTCTTCTTCTTCTTCTTCTTCTTCTTCTTCTTCTTCTTCTTCTTCTTCTTCTTCTTCTTCTTCTTCTTCTAGGTCAGACCTGAAACTGCCAAAATGAAGCCACTTTTTGTAAGTTTTTTCTGCAGTTCCTTTTGCGTGACCTAGTGCAGTGGTGGCAAACCTATGGCACGCATGCCAGAGGTGGCACTCGGAGCCCTCTCTGTAGACACCCATGCAGTCACCCCAGCACAGAGTTCACCCCACTCCTCTGCCCAGTAGCCCAATGGGAGTGCTTCCTCCCTCCCACAGCACAGAGTTTGCTCTGCCCAGCAGTCCAATGGGAGCGCTTCTTCCCTCCCCCAGCACAGATTTCATCCTACCCCTCTGCCCAGCAGCCCAATAAGAGCACTTCCTCCCTTTCCTGTTGCCGTGTTGGCACTTTGAAGTAAATAAGTGGGTTTGGGGTTGCAGTTTGGGCACTCGGTCTCTAAAAAGTTCGCCATCACTGACCTAGTGTGAGAAAGATTAGCTGGCAACACAAGGTTGGCATTATCAGGATACATCTGATTGTGGTTCAAAAATACCATAATCTTCACAGAGACTCTTTCTGTGTACCCCAACATGTGTGCTGAAAAGTAACTACATTACTTGTCATTTATTACTTGCAAGTTCTGTTCAGATTTCAGGGAAGACCAATTCTAGACCCTTCCTCTCTGTGATATCCTTCTTTTAGAATAATATAGAAATAAATAAAATTCAGCTAATATCAGAAGTAGAGATCAAGTGCGAGGGGAGAATTCTGCTTCTTCCTGAAAGGCTTCATACAGCCCACCCATGTTCATTTCTGCCCTGATATAAGCATTTCCTGCAGCAATTATAGCAGAGTTGAGTTTCTGACTCAAAAAGCATCAGGAAACTAACTTCTCTGTAATCCAGAAGTCACATCTTAATTCAATGAACTATGATATCTCTCAGAACCAGCCACAGCCCTTTGACAATTGTCTAATGCCGGTTTTGTGACCCATTCCATTCAAATATCTGGAAACTCAAAGGTACCTAAAGGAAATAACTTCAGTTACTCTCAAGATATAAAATAGTGAAAGGGTAGAAGGATAGTGGGGATAAGAAGAGAGAGCCCTCAGAGCATCTTACATTTTAAAGCAATTGTCACAATCCCAAAAGGATAGGCAGCAGTTTTGGGCTTTTCAGTTACATTTTCTTTGTTGCTGCTGGAAATGTCTATAGTTCACACATTTTGAAATGTCCTTTCTGTTTCCATTCAGTATGCCAGCAACCTGGCAAAGAGACAGTAACTGAGATAACGTAGTAGTCATTCCATGTGTTTAATTAGAGTCCAATTCAGTAGGAAGAGAGGATTTGCAGGACTGAGATGAAGTGACTTCAATCTTGCAAGATTCCACTGCTTACCTTTCTTGCTCCTTCAAGCTCTTTCTGCAAGACTAAGAGCTTTGCACCCAAGGAGCTGAGCTTGGAGACTGGAAGGACAGGGTTCGATTCCTGAGAGCAGCACAATGGGGGACATGAAAGGAGCCTCATTCAGGCATCCCCTGTATAAATCCTTTCAACCCAGAGTAATCTCTGACACAAAAAACCTAAAAAGGCAAATTTGGCTTTGTTAGATCTGGCCACCAGAAGGAACTAGAGAGCCAACCATCTTTGAATAATAACTGGGGATTTTGTCAGTTGGAAAAAGATACAATGATAATATTCTGTTAGGCTGGCCAATTACTGTGTGCCTATGTACTTGATGTGTGTATAAATTGGTACCATGAGGCCTCACTCTTATGTCTGATGAAGTGGACTTGCTCCATGAAAGCTCACAGTTAAATACAGGAGTTAGTCTTTAAGGTGCCACAACACTTTTTGACTTTTTGTCATTTTTTCCTGTTTTGTTTTATTTACTCTCAGATATGCTTGCACAGACTAACACAGCTACCACTTCAAAAAAATCCATCTTTGACTTGTTAATATAGTGCACAAGTTAACATTTTAACACTGCAGATGACAAGGAATTATTATTAGAATTTTTAACTACAAATGAGCTGAAAGGAAGCATTTGCCATTCATACTCTGAGTTATTTACATTTAACATAGTTCCCTGCAACAAGTTACTTTTGATAGCTACAGTCTTCTTCGTCTTCCATGTCTAGGCCAAACGTGAAACTGCCAAAATGAAGGCACCTTTTAGTCAGTTCATTCTGCAGTTCCTTTCACCTGGCCTAGTTTGAGAAAGATTAGCCAGCAACACAAGGTTGCTATTACCAGGATATGCCCAATTGTTGTTCAAAAATACCACAGTCTTCAAGGAGACTCTTTCTGTGCACCCCATAGCTACAGTGTAACTAATACAATGCACTACAGGTAGTTATTTTAGAAACTTATTTTAAAAGACAATTTAAAGCATTCTGAGAGGCTTTTTGACATCTCCCCTCCCCCCACAGTTTTATGCTTCTCTTATCATTCCTGAGTGGCAGGGGAAGCAAAAATGACTTAAATGGAGGCTATTTTACTTTGAAACTTTCTCACAGTAAAGTGCTGAGTCTGGTTCTTAAGCCTTGTACAGTAAAACATCGGATAACGCTAAGACTTTGTTCCACAAGTCTTGGTGTTATCCGATTTTTAGTGTTATCCAATCCATGTTAAAATCCTATGGGATGGATCAGATAACGTTAAAGCTCCATAGAGATACATTGTAACCGCACAGGCTTTAGCGGTTGCTATCCGATCCATCCCATAGGAGATCGGAACAAGCTGGCAGAGAAGGAGGATTTATGTTGAAAATGCTGAGAGATAATTATATTTAAAATGCCGGAAAACAGAGACTATCAAAGCTAAATATGTGAAAATGATTGATGTGTGAGTGCTGGAGTGTAAGAGGTGAAGACTAAAGGTCATGAAATAATTTAAAAGCGACGGAAAAGTTAAAAAAACAAGGCAGATTTATCAGAGCTTTGAACAAAAAGGACGCGCAGTTAAAAGCCCTACTACTACGACATGAATTGGACTGTGAGTAAATCATTGGGGTTTTTTTTTTTTATGTTCTTTTTCTCCTGGCGTCAAAGCAATTGCTTATTTAAGACTCAGTAATGAGAAGATAAGGCTGTAAAAAAAATAACTACGCAGAGACTATGAAAGTAAAACTGTTTTAAGCTCAGCTGTGTACTGTCTGAGAAATTTTGGAAAGTAGATACTATATTGAAAAAGTCTGGTGATTGCAAACATAGACTATTGGTACAGTCAGAAAAAGAAGCAAAGTAAAGCAACATGGGATATACAAAGGCCCTATTGTGGAGCAAATTTGGACGATTAAAGTTTGAAATTTCGTCTGTAAATCATTTTTAAACCTCTCATGCCTCCTCCCAGTCTTGAAGTAACAATTTATTTGAGTGAGAAGATAAGACTGTGAGAAAATATAAGAACTTGAAAAAAGCAGGACTGTGTCCCTTGTCTTGAAATTGTTGGACTTAAGAACTGATTAATGGAGAACTGATTAAAGAAGAAAGGTGTGATTTGGCATGGCTGATTATTAAAGTGGTACAGCTGAGAAATTATAATCTGGGAAGTAAAAATGAGTCATCAACACACTGACAAGGACTGGAAGATGGATAGAATGGTTGCAGAGTTAGAGGAGTTAGTAAGGATCACTCAAAGGGATCGAGAACAAAGAGCTCGAGAATTTCAAGAACTTCAAGAAGTGATGAATAAAGAAGAAAAGTAACCCATGGGTGTAATGGAGAAAGAGATGGACATTTGGAATAAAATCGAGAAGAAGCTGGATAAATTGAACGAGATAAGGAAGCGAGAAATAAATGATATCATGAAAGAACAACGAGATCTAAGGAATTTGCTGGAAAATTTTATGGAAATAATATATGATAAATTTGAGACATTAGAATCAAAATCAAAAATTATGGAAAAAGAGATCAAGGGTATTAAGCAGCAAATGAAGGACACTAAGGAAGAACAAAAGGACTTAAGGGATGGGTTGGCAGATTTTAAGACATTAACAAATGACAAAACTGTTGTAATAGAGACAAAACTAAATCTTGTAGAAGAATTAGTTAAGGGTATTCAAGGAAAAGGAAAAGAGGGAGATGAAAGTAGTAACAATCAGGAAAAAAGGTTGTATAAGTTAGAAGCAGAAATGAGAAGGAGGAATTTACTGATAAAAATTCCAGAATGTAAATCAGACAGACTGAGAGAAAGAATTATCAAGTGGTTGAATGAACTGAAGATGGGGAGGAATTTTACACAAGAGGATATATTAGCAGTTTATAGACTGGGAAAGAAAAGAAATGGGACATTTAAAAGACATGTTTTGGTAAAATGTGTAAGCCTGGATAGTAAACAAAAGTTGATGGCATATTTAAGAAAAAAGAGTATACAGGTGCCAAAATTAGAGGGTGAACAACTGGATATTTATCAGGATTTGACAAAAACAGAAAGATTGTGGAGGAAGGGAATAAAACCAATTACTAAACTGTTAAGAGATAAGGGAGTGAATTATAACTGGCAACAAACTCAGCAGTTGAGATTCTTTTGGGCAGGGAAAGTAGTGGTGATAAGAAAGCAAACTGATTACCTGGATATACTAGAATCGTGTAATGTCATTAAAAAAGGATCAAAAGAATGGAGGAAAATCAAAGAGGAGCTTGCAAATACAGAAAGTGTTATACATTTCTGCAATAGCAACAATATCAGCAAATAAATCTGAAGTAAAGAAAATTGATATGATTTTTTTTTGATAAAAGAAGTATAGGGTAACATGGTTATAGGGGGGAAAACCATAATCAGTTAATAAGTGGATGTAACTCCCAAATTAATATGAAGTGTTTGATTAATTTGTATAAAGGAAACTTAATTTGAAAGGATTACGAATTTGGAGAAATTGAAGATGAGTCCCTATTATATGATGGAGGAAGATGGAAAGACAAGAAAAGAAAGGAGAAAAAGGAATGAAAAATACAATTTCTATAGATAAACTAGAGAGGTAATTTAGCGATAGTAAAAGGAAAATCAAAAATGTTGAAGGGAAAGTCTAAGATAATTGAAGCAAAGAAAATGATAGATTGGATGATTTTCTTATTATTATTACAACTTAGCGATGGTAGAGGATAAATGAGAATTGTCCTGGCAAATTTTTAGAAAGTAATAATTTTACAATAGTAATATTGTTAATAGCTTCAAGAAGAGAGTTGATATTATATCTTTTGAACAAAAAGGGTTGAGGGTTAAACAATTGACAAGAAAAATGGTCTCTAAGTGAATGTAAATTCTAGAGGGCTAGGAGACGTGCATTGGCTAATTGGTATAAATGAAAATTAATGTAAGGGACTGTGAAAAGAAGTGCTAAATTAAAGGAACTGCGGATTAAAATGGTATAATTTAAAAAAAGAAATAAGTGTAGAGGTGAGAAAAGTAGTATAAGTAGAATAAGAAAATGAATTGGATAATTGGAGCATAACTGAGAAAAGGTTGGATTAAATAAGTAATAATAAGAAGAAAATAAAGAGGGATGCGTCCAGATAGAGGAAGAGTTGGGCAAAAGTGATATTAGAAGGAGATCTAGCAAGATCAAGGGAAAGAATTACTGAATAATTGGAGGAATTGAAGAGATAGGGGAAATTTGATGTGGAAAATATATTAGTAGCTTATTGAATGGTATAGATAACTGATTAGAATGGGGATGAATAGTTATATTCACAAATATTGAGCCATAGAGCTGGTAGGAACCAAACAAAGTGTTGATAAAAATGATGAAAGAGGGAAGTTTAGAATAATCATGAGAGAGAAATATTAAATAATAAATTGATGGATAAGTTGAAGATGGGGAGGAAAAATATATCAGCAATATAGGAAAAGAGAAGTGAGAAAAAGGGTTCTACCTAAGGACATGTTTGGTAATACGAAAATGAAGTTAGGGATATTATAGCTGGAAGAAAATTTAATAACTTAATTATTTTGTGGTAAACATTAAGTTAACGTAATGTTTAAAATATCAAGAAGAGCCCGTTGTTGTTGTTGTTGTTTCATAGACCTAAAGTTGAAGGAGAAAAATATATCGTAGTACAATTCTTGTCAAAGAAGGCTAAAGGAGGATAAGGGTTGAAAATGTTGAATAAAAATAACAGTGAAAAAGTATCGAAAAGAATAGGGGTAAGATGGTCATTAGTGGAAGGAGGGAAGAAGGTGGAATAATGGTACAGTTCTGAGCAAGTTATTCTTAAACACTGGAATGAATCCGCTCTGGTCCCGGTCTCCCCTCCCCCTCTTCGACACTCGGAGGCGGTCCTTCAATGGAAGGATGGGGGAGGGATGACGATAGTATGGTGAATGGTTTCAGGGTGGGTGATAGGGACTCATGTTATGCTATGTTATTGTGGGATTATGGGAGGTGACGGGCTGGATGTGGGTGAATATATTTATTTATTGTACGTTCTTTTTATTTATGTATTTATTTGGTTTTGGTGTCGTTTTGTTTTGTGATATTGAATGTTCTTTCTTTGTTGCTGATTTTCTTCAATGTGGATAATTATGTTGTATTTTTGTAACTTTTTGATTCTGTTTTCCTTTTTTTTAAGTTTAATAAAAATTATTATTAAAAAAAAAAGAAAAGACAATAACAGTAGGAAAGATTGAAGGCAGCAGGAAAAGAGGAGGAGCAAATATGAAATGGACTGACCCAGTAAAGGAACCCAGGGATATGAAGTTTCAAGAACTAACAGATATCTTATGATAAGGCATTCAAGAGGTCACATATTCATAAGGTGACAGAGGCAACTTCCTGGCACATAATGACAACGACAATTTATAAAAAATACTTCCAAGGTACAATATCAGGCTTGGTGACCAGGGATAGTCAAAAAATATTTTCCTATACTTTGGGGCCTGTTCCTCAAGACAGCACACCACAACAGGTTGTCTACTCATAGCAACCAGAATGATGACTGCAACCTGGATGTCAAAAAGTAGTGAGTAATACAACTAGTTCCTTTTGAAATGTAATTTTGCAAAAATTGTCCAAGACAAAGAGAGCGGCAACATTAATAGGAAAGTGCAGAATTGGAAATAAATTAATATATTATTTTCTGCTATGTTTTTTCACATTTTGAACACACACACACCTAAATTCAAAAAGACTGAAATGACTCTCATACAGATTTAGAGTTACAGCTTTAAGTTAAAACATCCTTGGATTTTAAAAATCATTTTTAATATCTCCCAAACCACTGGTAATTGATCCCTTGCAAACTTTTCTGAAAATGTATTCCATCTTGGGATGGGGAAAAAAACAGTTTTCTGTAATTCTTTTAGTTGGTGGATCTCATAAAATTAGTGAAAAATAAAAATAAATACCCTACTACTGTAGTTTTAAAAAGCTGTTCCCTCTTTTGGATCAAGGGCTCAAATCCCATTCTTTGTCACTATGTACAGTGGAACCTTGGTTAACAAACAGCTCAGTTAACATTAAAATCGCATAACAAAAGGAAAATAGTGACTTGGTTCACGTATTTTTTTCGGAACAGACTAATTGGTTTTCAATGTATTCCTATAGGAAACCACATTTAGGTTAATGTATTTTGTTTTTCAATTCATTCCTTTGGGAAATTGCATTCAATGCATTCCTGTGGGAAATTCAGTTAAAGTAATTTTTGCATTAATTAGATTAACCGAGGTTCTACTGTATCTTACTCTATATAGTTTCAATGATCAACATTGCCTTGTTTTTTACAGCTGCAAATCCTATAATTCTTAAACCCACATCTTAATCATGAAGCATTAAACCTCAGAATTATGGGGGTCAAAACCTACAGATTCTATCAAGCTTTCTCTCCTGTTTCTGTACTAGTAATTAGCATCTGATCCGTTTTTCCTCTACCTGAGATGCCTGTCCCTTTAAGAACCATCCACTGGCAGTTGGAACAATTGGAACTAAGAGAGAAACCAACAATTATTGTCCCTTTCATCTTGTGGCAATGCAAGTCTAGAAGTCATTGAAGCCCTATCTCTGGGACAGAACCTAGAACAAGGGTGAGAAGATGCTGAGCTTTTGGGATGAGCCTTGGTTTCTATTAGGACATTGTGTTCTTCCAAACTTGAACCCGGTGCAAAAGAATGAAGGATAGAGCAGCTATATGATTAAAACTGGAAAAAAACATGACTCTTAGCACAACTTCGGCCGAAGAGTATATTGCCAGTAGCAAAACTATATTTAAAATCCTGTTACCTCAAAATGTACACTTGGTTCTCAATACCTGCCCAACCCCTTACCTATTATCATCTTAGACAAGAGAAAGTAGATGTATTGTTACGGTTGTTAAATAATTAAGAATAGAAAAATTTCAATGTCTGCAGAAATGATGTAAATAAACATCCAACAAATAACTTGGAGGTCTACCAGTCAATGTCATCTACTTTCCTCCTACTATGGAGTGGGATAAATTTATAGGGAGCCAAGGTTAGAGGCAGAACCTGGCAATAATAACTCACAAAAAAACAGTTACCTGGGGTAAGAAATAATGACAGTGATATTTATACTGTAAAGTAGTTTTTAGATGTACAGTAATACATCGGATAACGCTAAAATCGCATAACGCTAAAACATTAAGTAATCTGGGGAGGAGAATTGGATCGAATAACGTTAAGGTCCTATGGGATGAATCAGATAACAACCGCTAAAGCCTGTGCAGTTACAATGTATCTCTATGGAGCTTTAACGTTATCCGATCCATCCCATAGGATTTTAACATGCACCGGATAACACTAAAATCGGATAACACCAAGACTTGTGGAACCAAGTCTTAGCGTTATCCGAGGTATTAGGCAATACCTATTTATGTGTAACAAGTAACTCCTGAGTAGTTCATTTTAAAGGTTTAAGGGGCATTTTAAGAAATTGTAGAAGCATTTTGGCAGGAATTGTTTGGATTTTATGTCATTCCCTTTTTAATCATAAGTAGCAAGGTTAATAATCTTTGGTTTTGTTTTCATGCATCATTTTTTCCTTTTGAAATATTTTTTAAAATATTTCCAAGATGCAATATCAGAACTGGCTACTAGATGGTACTAGAGAGTATTTGACTCTGTTTTTCGGCCCTTGCTAGGGGAACCTCTGATGAAGAAGCCTTGGTGTTAACAGTCCATCCGGAGGGCTAGATGCTGTTTGCTCCAGGTTCTAGCATCAGGTAGCAATATAGGAACAAAGGAGAAGAATTCCAGGTTTCCTAAACTATATTTTTCCTGCTCTCATTTTTGCTGATCTGCCTGCTATCAGACCAGGGTTCATCACCTGCTGATCAGGGTTTCTGGGAATTGAAGTCCAAGAACATCTAGAGAGCCAACTTTGAGGAGCCCTGATCTAGACCAATATTCTTAAGAATGAGGATTCCAGCATTTTTCACTCACTACATCATTTCATAGAACTAAATCTGAACACATATGTTCAATTTTTTTATATAAAAAAGCATGCTATAACAATTAAAATAGAAAGAGCCTCCTTGAAGACTGTGGTATTTTTGAGCCACAATCAGGTGTATCCTGGTAACTGCAACCTTGTGTTGCTGGCTAATCTTTCTCACACTAGGTCAAGTGAAGGTAACTACAGAATGAACTCATCAAAAGGTGGCTTCATTTTGGCAGTTTTGTGTCTGGCCTATGCATGGAAGAAGAAAAAGAATTAAGACATTTTTTTTAAATTCTGAAGTATTTTAAAATTCAAATATTGATTTGAATGTTAAGATTTTCACTAAGGTATCTATGAGAAACTCCAAATGAGCAGCAGATTTCATATCTTTGATCAGAAAATGAGGGTAACCTCTTTTTTTTTTCATTTTTCGTTGTTATTGTTCTGTCTGATGTAAAATTGTAAACATTTAGAAGGCACGATATGAGAACAAATCTTGAACATCTACACACACACACACCTCAGTTCAGGAGACACCCCACACACTCACATCATGAATCAACAGTGGCAGGATACAGAATTAAGAAACTTTATACTGTATCATAAATTTCAAAAAGTTAAACATGATAGGCTGAATGATTGTTCAAGCCCTAGTTCTGCTCTTCCACCCGCCAGGTAAGAGAACATGGTGAAACTTCTAGGTCACTCCTGAGCCCATTGTACAGGCTGAAGTAATGGATTCCCTGGGGGACAGTGATGAAGAGGACACCTTAAAGAAACCACTCCAATCTCATGAAACCTATTTATGTCAAGGTATGTCATCTCAGGGGTCCGTGGTAACTTTGTGGTTAAAACGCTTGAGTTCTACAGCTGAGTGCCGCGCGGTGGAGTGAGCTCCTGTCATCTGTCCCAGCTGCTGCCAACCTAGCAGTTTGAAAGCAAGAAATTGCAAGTAGATAAATAGGGACCACTTCAGTGGGAATGGTAACAGCATTCCATGTGCACCATTGTCTAGTCATGTCTGCCACATGACTATGGAAACATCTGCAACTCTGGCTCTTTGGCTGTAAACTGGGATGAAGACCACTCCCTAGAGTCACACACAACTGGCTTTTTAGCGAGGGAGACCTTGCTCATGGTCACTAAAGTAATGAGAACTGTGATGAGTCATTCTCAGATGGGTATTGGAAACCATGCTCTGTGAGAAATAAGCCAAAAATCAGATTACCTGAAGGAATGTCTTATCCCATATCCAGCTAACCATCCCTCTTAAGGTCTATTCGAGGTGCTGGGTGCAACTTAGAATGAACTCATGGTACATTGCCAGCATGAAAAAGAACAGACAGAGGGCCTCTTCAGGTTTTTCTAGACTATCCTTAACTGAGTCTCAGCTTTCCTGATCTTGCTTCTATCCAGACCCAAGCTCTTAGGAATGTTGATTCCATTTCCTTCTTTTCACACTCTCTTAATGCCTATTTTTGGAGTGAAGATATCTTGTTCTTGTTTCAGAGAAGCAACGGGTAGTCATGACTCCCAACGTGTCTATCATCATTTATTTGAACTAAGGTTTCTATTATCTTTCTTGCCAGTTTATTTTCCTATTTGAAAAATCTAACTTTTCTGTTTACCCAAATATGAAGGCTCGATTTGTTTACTTTTTCAAATGTAAATTGAGCTCTACCAACCATTCAGATATTTCAAAAGAAATTTACTACTTAATAGAGCTGCAAACACATTCTACTAACAAGATTTTCATTTGAGGTCTTCTTTCTAGTACCGCAGCCAATTAAGTTGTATTGGATGGTGATGAGTAAGAAGGCCATATCAGTAGTAACCTTCCCCAAACTGTGCAATGCCTTCCCTGAAGAGACTCACATCCTGCCTATATTATATAGTTACCTGCATCAAGTGAAGACCAGCTGTTTTAAGAATTAGTGTTTTTAAAATCATAGCTCCCATATGACTTTGTAATAATGTGATTCTATGTCCCTAAGAGCCTCTCTGTTGTTTTTTTAGTGGGGTTGTAAGGGAGTGAGAGAGAAATATGGTGGCTTAGTGGTTAAGACGCTGAACTTGATGACTGTAAGGTCAGCAGGTCAGCAGTTTGAGACCCGAATGCTGCACGATGGAATGAGTTCCTGTCTCTGTCCCAGCTCCTGCCAACCTAGCAGTTCAAAAGCAAGAAATTGCAAGTAGATAAATAGGTACCACTTTGGTAGGAAGGTGACAGCATTCATTTATTTATATTATAGTATTTTTGCTTTATTCCTTAGGATGTCTTGATGTTTTGTAATTGCAATTGCTATTGTAGATACTGTATATGCAATTGCTATTGTAGATATATGTGATATTTGTAACTTATCTGTAATTATTTTTATGCTATGGATTATGGTATGTAATTGTAACTGTTTCTTCTGTAAGCCGCCCAGAGTCGCTCTGCGAGTGGGGCGGCATATAAGTCGAAAATACAAAAAATACAAATTCTATGCACTCCAGTGTCTGCCACTCCAGTGCCTGCCATCTGACCACAGAAATGTCTGCAGATGCAGACAATGCTGGCTCTTTGGCTGCAAACAGAGATGAGCACCATACCCTAGAGTCAGATACGACCAGAGGCGTAGCTACCGCCGTATCAGCCGTATCAATTATACGGGGCCCCCGGGCTACGGGGGCCCCCAACGGCAAAAAATAAAATAAAAAATAAAAAAGAGCAAAAATTTACTGCGCATGCGCAGAAACTCAATCTGATGCATTGCGCATGTGTCAGATTGAGTTTCTGCGCATGCGCACTTTATTGGAGCCATTTTTTGCTCCAATTTTTTAAAAAAAGCCGGAGTCGGAGAGTCGGAGTCAGAGCCGCAGCTTTTAAGCAGCGAGGCAGCCCCGACTCCGAGGCCCTCCCCCCGGTCGCCGCGGGGGCTCCCTGCCTGCGCCAGCCCGGGCGGCGCTCTCCACGGTCGCCGCTGGGGTGGGAGTCCACCAGCTGCAGGACCAGCTCGCGGGCGCGCCCCGTCCCGCGGCAGGCGGCAGGTCAGCTCCAGCCAGGCGCAGCCACCTGGAGCGCGCCTGGAGCTGACCTACCGCGCGCGCCTGGAACTCACCTGCCGCGCGCGCCTGGAGCTCACCTGCCGCCTGCGTGCGGGATGGGGCGCGCGAGCTGGTCCTGCAGCTGGTGGACTCCCACCCCAGCGTCGAGGTGGAGAGCCCTGCCCGGGCTGGCGCAGCCTGCCAGGGAGCCCCCGCGGCAACCGGGGGGAGGGCCTCGGGGCTGCCTCGCTTCGCCCGCTCGCCTTCCACAACTGCCCCTTGCCTTCGCCGTGCGCGGCAAGGGAGCGATCGGCAGCAGCGGCGGCGCGGCGGCGGTGACAGCAGAGGCGGAGGAAGAAGAGGCCCCAGGATTAAGGTAAGTGAGGTTTTTGTGTTTCGGGTGGGTGGGTGGGTGGGTGGGTTGAGGTGTGTGTGGTTTTTTTTTTTTTTTTTTACATTTTAATTCTATTTTATTTATTTTATTTTTATTTATTTTATTTTTATTTTTGGCCCCGCCCACGACGTCATGACATCATGACGTTGGCTCCCCCCATGACGTCATGATGTCATGACGTTAGCTCCGCCCCACATCTAAAGGGCCCCCAAACAATTTTTATATGGGGCCCCGGCAAGGTAAGCTACGCTTCTGGATACGACTGACTTTTGAGCAAGGGCAGCCTTTAGGTTTAAGGGGGTGAGAATAAAATGAGAATAAAGAGGAAAAGGGATGCTTTCATTTTTATTCTTTTCCTATTTCTTCTTTCCTCCTAGGGTTGAAACAGCTGTACCAAACCCAACAACTCTGTGATGTTACCTTGGGCGTTGAAGGAAGGAGTTTTCCATGCCATAGGTGACTCTGTACCATGTATCCCATGTTCCTTTTTTTTTTTTAATTTTTTTTATTGATTTTTAAAATAAGAAAACACAAACAAAAGATTACACAAAAATACAACATAATTATCCGCATTAAAGAAAATCAAAAACAAATAGAAAAACATTCAATATGACAAAACTAAACAACACCAAAACCAATTAGATACATACATCAAAAAGACATACAATAGATAAGTAAATCACCCACATCTAACCCCTCACCTCCCACGTTCCTAGACCAACACAACATAAATCCCCATCACCCACCCCAAGCCCCTCACCACTCTGACATCTTCTCTCCCCCGTCCTTCCGTTGAAGGACCGCCTCCGAGTGTCGAAGAGGGGGAGGGGAGACCTGGACTAGGCGGATTCCTACCAATGTTTGAGAGTATCAAGTAAGTCAACTTGCTCAAAACTGTACAGTTATTTCTTGTTCTTCCTTCCTTCTACACGTGGCTATCTTACCCCTATTCTTTTTATTTATATTCTAAATTTTTGACCCTTATCTCCCTTTAGCTTTCATTGACAAAAATTATTTACAATTCCGTAATATTTTTATAAATATACTATAGCACATTTTATCCTTCAATTTATAAAACAATGAAAACAGCTGACTCTTCCTAACATTTCAGATGTTACGTTGACTTAATATTTGCCACCAGTAATTAAATTATTCAGTTTTCTTCCATCTATGATATCCTAAACTTCATTTTCATCTTACCTAACATACCCTTAAGTAAAACCCTTTTTCTCATTTCCTTTTACCTATGCTGCTGTTGTATTCTTCCTTTACATTATATTTCATTCATTCTGTTAGTCACCTAATGTTTCCTGACAATTTCTAAATCCAATGCAATTAATGGGTGGATTATCATATTTTCCCATCTGCTATAATGATCCAAATTCACCTTAATTATATTAATAATACCTCAACTCGCCTTATGGGAGAAATCTAAATTTTGGTCCTCCACTACCCCCCTTATCCGTAAATATTTTACATCACATAATTTACCATAGGGTTGTTATAAGACAGATTATACCATTTCTAAGTTCCATCTTTTCGGCATTCGGAAGTTTGTCCTTTAAATCCTATAAACATCTAGATTAACAAGCAAAAAAAATTTAATATAAAAAAAAGAAAAAATAACATGCCCTTTATTTCATTCTCTTTTTCCAATACGATAACATAATCTTCTTCTCTTTTTCACTTCCTTTAACATACAGTAACAACTGATTATTATTATTATTATTTTTTGAAATGCATACTCTTTTAAGTCTGAGACTACACATTGGTTGGGGAATTACATCCACTTGTTAGTTGATTGTAGTTATTTCCTATTCACAACCCTTTACATTAATTTTCCTTTATACCATTTAGTCAATAAGCACTTCGTAACCTTTTGAAACTTACAAAGAAACCCATTGTTTGTCAACTCTTTTAATACAACAAAAACGATATCAATTCTCTTTCCTTGAAATTGCTAACACTAATACTATCCTGTCTCAGTTATACTCCAATTATCTAATTGCTACTCCATTACTGCCCTTCATTATTTTCTATTTCTTTCTCCATTGCTATCTGCTATTATATTACTATTTCTTATCCTATTAATGTTAATTGCCCCATCTTTACATTTCTATTTCTCATTTCCCTTTTTTTCCTTTTTTTCTCTCCTTTTTCTCTCTTCATCTTCCTTAACATATAATAACAACTCATTATTTATTTTCCAAAATTCACATTCCTTTTGATTAAGTGTCCTTTGCACAAATTAATCAGACACTTCATATTGATTTAGGAGTTACATTCATTTGTTAACTATATAGTTTTTTCCCCATAACTATGTTACTCTATGCTTCTTTTAATCCAAAAAAATAAAATAAAAATAAAAATAAAAATTCTTTTGGTCCAAGAGAGAAGTCATGTCAATTCTGTTTACTCTATGATTCTTTTAATCTGAAAAAACCAAAATAATAATCAAATTTCTTTTAATCCAAAAGAGAATTTATGTCAATCTTGTTTCTTTAAAATTTATTTGCTGATGCTGCTATTATTACCTATATTTGTGAGTTTCTCTTTGATTTCCCTCCATTCTTTAGATCCTTTTTCAATAATATTACATCTTTCTAATACATCCATATAATCAGTTTGTTCTCTTATCACCACTGCTTTCCCTATCCAAAAGAATCTCAGCTGTTGAAATTGTTGCCAATTATAATTCACCCCCTTATCTCTTAATAATTTAGTAATTGGTTTGATTTCCTTCCTCCACATTCTTTCTCTTTTTGATAAGTCCTGATAAATATCCAATTGTTCACCCTCTAGCTTTGGCACCTGTGTACCTTTCTTCTTTAAATAGGCCATCAACTTTAGTTTACTTTCCAAACTTACAAATTTTACCAAAACGTATCTTTTAAATGTCCCATTTCTTTTCTTTCCCAATCTGTAAGCTGCTGATATATCTTCTTGAGTAAAATTTCTTCCCATCTTCAATTCGTTCAGCCATTTAATGATTCTTTCTCTTAGTCTGTCTGATTTAAATTCTGGAATATTCTTTATCAGCAAGTTCCTCTTTTTTGCCTCTACTTCCAACTTGTAAAGTCTCTTTTCTTGTTTATCGCTTCTTTCCTCTCCCTTTTTTCCTTTACCTTGAATGATTTCAATTGTTTCCTCCACATGTTTTAACCTTTCCTCTATTACAGCAATTTTATCATTTGTTATTGTCTTAAGATTTACCAGCCAATCTCTTAAATCCTGTTGTTCTTTCATAGTGTCTTTCATTTGTTGTTTGATGTTTTTGACCTCTTCTTCTATAGATTTTGATTTTAATTCTAATGCCGCAAGTTTGTAATTTATTGTTTTCATAAAATCTTCCAACAAATTCCTCAAATCTTGTTGTTTTTTCATAATATCATTCATTTCTTGTTTCCTTATCTCATTCAATTTATCCAATTTTCCCTCGATTCTGTCCATCTGTTCTCTCATTACATCCAGGCATTGTTTTTCTTCTTGTTTTATTGGTTTCAAATTCTCTACCTCTATTTTCTTTTGTTCTGTTTCTTTTTCGTTTTCTGACTGTATCAAGTCTTGTTTATCCATTGTATCGGTTGTTATTTCTTCCTTCTTTTCGAGAAAACCATCCAACAGTTTCAACTGTTCTCCCCACCATGCCTCATCTTCAGCCTCCCTTTTTTCTCTTTCTCTCTGTGCTTGTTCTCTTTCTCTCAACGCTTTTTTCTCCCACCTGGATACAGTATATAGATGACTCATTATTATTTCCCATGTTCCTTTATATACTCATGTGCCCACTGATAAGGTTTCTCCGGTTGGTGGGCATGATTTACAATGCTGGCTCTTTCCCATGGAGCGCCCTCTCACTTGATGTGAACATTGGTTTAAATAGGCAGCCCACATTGGTTTAAACAAACAGGGCTAGGCTAGTCTGCTTTTTTACTAAATAAGTTTGATGTGCTCTAATTTTATCTGCTGCTGCTTCCTGTGCATGGTATTATGCTAGATGTGCATTTTAATGCTGCTTTTTTATGTGTCAAATTGTTTGTATTATTTTAACAATGGCCCAACTTCGGAGGTCTCCTGTACCAAAAGATGGCATAAAAATGCTTAACTCATTACTAAATTCTAGCTAATGCCAAATATCAAATTTATACTTAAGGTTATCAAGAATGGTCAGAGTCAATAGCAGATAGAATACAAGTCGCCCCATGGAGGGATATTACATTCCAAGGTCTTCCATGGATACCTCAAACCATGAAAAGCAATGAATCCTTTAGTATAGTTCACATACCCGTGTCATACCATTTGGTGGTGGTGCAAATGCCTCTGTTGATCCTTTATGTCTGCTCAGGAAATTATTCCCCTTTAAACACAATCCATTACTTCTCAACATTACATTGTAGATGTAATGACTCTAGTGTCCAACTCTGGTAACACACTTTCGGAATACAAACGTATTGCAGGGATTTTCCACTGAATATTTTTGGACCTGTGGATAACTGAATCTGTAGATCAGTATTTCCCAAACTTTGGTTTTTGGACTTCAGTTCCCAGAAACCTAAATCAATTCCCCAAAGCACTGATCAGCCAATGTACTGACTTAGGCTTTTGGGAATTGAAGTCCATTTGGGCAACACTGTTGTAAATACTAAACCCACAGCCAACCAGCACTGCCGTCTGAAAACACCCAGAAGAAGGAGAGGAATCTGTTGAAAAAGGTACCACCCAGTTCTAAATCTGAAATTGTCTAAAAGTATGGTCAGTCACATAAAAGGCCACTGAAAGGTCTGAGGGACTCAGTTCACATCCTTGTCTAAACTGAACATGTAATAGTCTAATCTGATGTTAATATTAAAAAACTATTCTGGTTTGTAAATACAGGATGCTATTGGCATCAGTCAGTCCCTATTTCAGGGAAATCTTCATCAAGAATGAATCCCAAAGTGGAGATATCCAACTTGAAGGCATGACTGCCTCTACAATCCACAGCCTGCTGGACTATCTTTACACAGAGGAGCTGCCATTCACACCAGAGACTGCTCAAGAACTCTTCGCTGCTGCAAGCAAGCTCCAGATCCATCCCCTTAAAGAAAGGACAGGGAGGTAATGCACAACACCTTCTCTGAACCTACCGATTTTGATAAAGGGTCAAATCTCCAAATTCAGCATGTCCAACACTACTATGCTGTGAATAGTATAGGCCAGAATAATCAAATTCAGAACAAGGACATCTGTTTTACTCTGATATCTGACCCAAATAAATCAGTGTTCCTGTTTTGTCTAAAAGCCTTGCTTCCAAATTAGTGCATATAAGATGAGTGCATCATAACTCCATACATCTTGAGGCCTCCTGCAGCTTCAGCTGTTCAGTTCTTCCATTCCTGGAGAACCCTTATTTGGCTACAGTGATACATGCCTTATTTACATCTTCCTTGGATTACTGCCAAGCACTCTAAATAGAGCTACCTTTGAAGATGGCTTGGAAACTTCAACTGGTTTAAAAACCTGTAGCCAGCATACTCATGGGGGTCCATTAAGGGAACATGTCACTCCCGTTACTTCAGCTTCAGCAGCCACTGGTCTGTTTTTGAGCCCAATTCAAGGTGCTGGTTATGACCTATAAAGCTTACAAAGCTTGGCTCCATACTATCTGAAGAACTGTATCTCCCCATGTGAGCCTTCTCTGCTCGTAAGGTCTACAGATGTGGCCTTTCCCTCTGTTGAGAACACTAGAGAAGGCCTTTTCTATGGCTACTACCAGGTTGTGTAATGCCCTCCCCCAGGGAGCTAGATTAATCTCCTCTCTCTTGTTTTACCAAAGACAGGGGAGGACCATACTTTTGGGGCAGGCTTCTAACAGCTAACAGGTTACCAATGACTATTAACTTTGGTTGCTGCATATTATTATTACTTTATATGTGGTGAAATCTGTTTTTAAGGTGTTTTTAACAGCCTCACTGATTATTTTAATATTAATATATACAGTATTTGTTTTCTAATGTAATCATTTATCGTGTTTTTAAATAGTTTGTCTTTTAAGAATTTGTGAGCAGCCTTGGATTATCTGATTGGAAGAAAGATGGCATACAAAACAAGATAATTTCAGGTGTTTGGTAGGGTGGATGAACAGGAATTTGGTGGACCTTGTGTCCTAATTTAAAGATAAATTCTCACTCCTCGAGACTTTCAGGAACTAAAGTTAATATTCATTGCCAGAACAAGAAAAAGATGGGGGAGAACTGAGAATTGTAAACATTGCCTTAGGAGCAGGCTACACTTTACCAAACTTTGCTTAAGAGACAAATTAACCAAATGCATTTGTTAAATTTGTCTGTTTTACAAATTCCATAGAATACTTTTTTTAAAAAAACTTTATCTTTAAAAGTTACCTTTTACAGTGAAGTAAAAAAGTGTGCTATGACTTTTTGTGCCATCACTACAAAGACTCTCTTGTCTGGAAAACCATTCCATATTCCATCCCAAACTGAAGATATACAGAATATAATTTCATGCGGAAGTTTTCCTGGAAGCATTGATCTAAAATGGACAACTCTGTGTTTTCTCTGTTGTTCCAATTAGGTTTCTTGAGAAGAATATCTCCATGAATAATTGTCTCAGCCTTTACAGTCTTGCTCATCAATACAATTCTCAAGTTCTGATCCAAGCATCCTCAGACTACATCAAGCAACACTTTGGGTCTCTTTCCAAACAGGAAGCCTTTCTGAGTCTGAGATATGAGGCTTTGGCTGATCTCATCTCCTCAGATAGCCTGGACGTGCCATCAGAGTTGGCCATATACCATGCAGTGCGCAACTGGGTGGAGTCTGCAACCTCTGAACGTCTCTGCCTCTTTAAGGAGCTCCTTGGACATGTCCGCTTTCCACTCCTTACCCACGAGGAACTCCTTGATGTCCAAGCAGACATTGCCGATTATTACAGGCACGTGCGCCTGAGGTGGAAAGAGCTGAATGGAAAAGCAAGATTGCAGGAAAGTGGAGGTCTCAGAAAGGGCATGTATGATGACTGTTTTGTATGTGTGGAAGTCAATGAAAGCAGGACCCAGGATGGAGCCAACCCAGAATCATACCTACACTGTTTTGACCCTCAGGCAGAGAAGTGGATAAAATTGCCACCTTTGAAGTATCTAAGCTATTCTGGATGTACATCCATAGACAGCAGACTTTACTTGTCTGGAGGTCAGAAGGACAATTGCACTTTCGTCGACACACTGCAGGAGTACAATTCTTTGACTGGCCAATGGACACAGCTCCCATCTTTGTCCATAGCCCGGGCAGTACATCCTTTCTTGGCCTGCAACCAGAAGCTGTATGCACTAGGAGGTTGCAATGAGACAGGACCCATCTCTTCTGCTGAAGCCTTCAGTCTTGTGGAGAATGCCTGGGCTCCTATTTCTAACCTTCCCCATGCCTTGATGTACCCTGCATCAACTGTGCTCAAAAATAAGCTTTACCTCATTGGAGGGAAAGCCTCCAGGAACTATAGGGGCCTCCTTATCTATGACACAAATACTGACTGGTGGACTGAGGTCTCTATGGAGTTCGCCTGCTATGGAGCAGCTGCTGTCTCATTTGGTACTGGGATTTATGTTTTTGGTGGATACACTGAGGAACGGGGCAATATTTTGGCCCATGGCATAACATCTGCAGAGGAAGTTCCCTATTGTACCAAGGGGAGCTTTTATCTCTGTGAGAATGGCAGAGTGAGTTGGGAGGTCAAGATACCGGAGCTGCCCGTGGCTTTAGCTTTCACTTGCGCAGTAGAATGGCAAGGCAAGATCTACCTGTTAGCAGGCAAAGATGAACAGCGTCCATACAACACAAGCTACAGCTGGGTACCAGAGGACACGAGCTGGACTCGGTGCCCTGAAGAAATCCCTGTCACCGATGAAACAAGAATATTCAGTTGTGCAACCCTTAAGATGCCCAAAAGGCCAATCCAATCCCTCCTGTTGGAGGTGAAAGCAACTTCAGCTGTGGTGGGAGTGGAAGATGCCAAGAAAGGAGGCCATCCATATTCTTCTGCCAGAGAAAGCTGTAGCCTTAATTGCTGCTGGGGTGGGAAGTAATTTTAAGAAAATGCTTCCGGGACATTCTATTTCCCCTGCTGCCATATATGGACTTCCAAGGAAAGAAGTCTATGACTTTGCCTAAACTAGGACTTCCAGCTGCTTCCAACTCTTGTTTTTTTCACTGATGCTGTCCTTGAAATAGTGAGATTGCATGAGATAGATAAGATACATCAATAAGCCATCATCCTGTGAATCTTCTCCATTAGCTAGAAAATGGCTGCATCATTGTTATACCTGTATTAAAAGGCTTAGGCTTTGCCTGAGTTTCAGTCTTGCTAGCTCAGCTTAAAATTATTTCTTTCGTGTATTTATTCATTACACTTACTTCCTGTCCTTCCACTGAACAACTCAAAGGAGCTCAACATCTGGCTCCAGCCACATAGTACAAGGCTCTGGGCCCCATGAACTTCAGTCAAAGAAAGGTTATTGTGCCATTTAAAACTATGGTCACTCAAGTTCCTGTCATTTAAATCTGAGAATCCAGATGACACAACCTGCATATTATACACATAAAATCATATTGATTGTTGTGCTTCTTTTCTACCAATCTGTTTCAACCTTGGCATCATTTATATAGGAGTCGATAACCACTCATCCAAGACAGCTAGCCTTGTATTTATGGTTAGAATGCAGCACTTGGGAAACACAAGTTGAAACCACTGTACTGTGCAGTCCCAAAGCTGACTTTGTGTCCTTGGGCCAGTCAGTCTTAGCCAAATCTCACAACACTATTTATCTCTATTTTCTCAAGGGCAAGAGATCTGCTGCCATTTTAAAAATGAAAAATAGTACCTGCTGCTACTTTTTAAAATGAAAACTTGGAATCCACACCATCTGATGGGCTAAATCGGCAGTGGCTGTAACTTGTATATAAGAATGATTTTTTCCCCCCTGATGCAAGAAAAATGCCATTGGCATGAATTTGTTTAAAGTAGATCCCAACACACTATGATCATGGAGCCATCTCCTGTGGCACATATTAATTGAGACATGCAGGATTTAACACTGGGAATGCAATGGACTGTCGCTGCCTTGAGGATATTATTGAGATGTGCCTTCATAGCCAGTCCATCTGGCATGGGCTCTTCCCACCTCCATGACCACTGGGAATCAGAGTTCCTCATCCACTCATTTTGCCATTGGGCCCAATATAGTAATTTCCAGTGCCATTTCCTCCATGGAGGGGACCATCACCCCACCCAAAGAGGCTCATCTGCCCATAGATGTTGGCCTCTTTAGGGAGTCAGGTTATTTACCACTGCCCAACACTTGGCATTGAGTTGCTGGCTGTATGGTCTACTTCATTACCATAGCGGGATGTCCAGCCAGACATACATGGGCTAAATAGCAACAGCAATTACACTTATATACCTCCTCCCTCCCAATAGTGCTTATTACATTCTCTGCATGATTCACAAGTTAATTAGCATTTTTTAATTTATTTATTTATATTTATTTATTTATTATGACATATTTATTATGACTTATATTTATTTATTATGACTTATTTTTCCCCCAACATGCTGGGTACTCATTTTACCTACCTCAGAAGGATGGGAAACTGAGTCAACCCTGAGCTTTGGTCAGGATTGAATTCACAACATTCTGGCTTCAGTACAGTAGTTTAACCACTGCACCACCAGAGTTCCTAAATGTGCATCAGATGGCATGCCAAAATCTGAGTAAAACCCAGTCAGCTAGATAATATGTCAACCCTGCATGGGCCCATTAGGATGATGTTGTGGTAGAACTCTTCTCATCCTCAGTTTTGGCTGTGCTACCTAAGCAGGCCTGATGAGAGCTGAAGTCCAATCACATCTGGAGAGCCACACATTCCCACAGACTGAAAATTTGTTCCTTTTCTGGATGACAACTCTGAAAAAATCCTGAAGGATTATTGCTTTGGGAAGGTTGTGTACAGTTTGGTTCATATTCTAGAGGTGAAAACTTGAGCTACTCAGTGAACAATGTGATTGACTTAAGGCTGTAGTTCTGCAAATTCCTGGGAAATGGATGCAGTAAATTTCAGGTAAGGTAATTTGGATTGACAGGAAAAAGATTCTATAGCCCTATTTCATGGATTCCAATCACACTGAGATCATCCTGCTAGATTTCACTACAATTTTTGGTTTGCTTCTTTTTATTGACCCAAGTCACAATTTTTCACCATGATAAAAACTGCTCACATCAGAAGAAATCCTACCAAAACATTATATAAAGGAGCCTTCCCCTAACTGATGCTGCCAAGTATACTTTTGGAGAATTTTAGTTATTCCCTTCCAGCAGACTAAGAAGTAAAAAACAGCAGAAGCAGCACAGAAAAATGTCTCGAGATCAGCTTGGTTCATGCTAACCCCTGCCCCGCTATACACTAAATAGCACTTTGACAGATAAAAATCACTCTAAAACAGTGGTTTCCCACATGGGGCCCAAACCCAGTAGGGGAAATCTCAATTCTCACAAGCCTAGGTCAGTATATTGGCTGACCAATGCTTTGGGGAATTGACTTAGGATTCTGGGAATTGAAGTCCAAAAACCATTCCCAAAAACCAAAGATTGGGAAACACTACTTGAAGCATTTAAAGTAGAAATAAGATATCCTTACTTACAATTGCCACCTATAGTTACAGTCAGAAGAAAAAAAATAGGAAACAGAGTCTCCAGGATGCTGTTTGGAGCATGGTCAGAGGAAGAAGGGCCTAACAGTGGAAGCACATACAAACAGGAAGAGGGGCAGGGTCTTGCTTCAAATGTCAGAGACAGGAAAAGAAATCTATCAATCAAGTTAGTAGCAAAGGACTATCACATTAGTCTGTAAAATCCCCTTCCCACTGCTCCCCAGTGTTGTTGTTTAGTCACACAGTCCTCCAGGCACCTCTGTCTTCCACCATCCTCCTCAACCCGCCCAGCTCTGTGTCCACTGCATCCACAATACCATCTAGCCATCTCATTTTTGGCCGCCCCCTTCTTCTTTTGCCCTCCACCTTTCCCAGCATCAAGGCTTTCTCAAGTGAATCCTCTCTTCTCATTTGATGTCCAAAGTACTTTAGCTTCATCTTTACAATTTGACTTTCCAAGGAGCATTCTGGGTTGATTTCTTCTAAGATTGACCAATTTGTTCTCCTCGCTGTCCAGGGGACCCTCAAAACTCTCCTCCAACACCACATTTCAAAGGAATTTATTCTTCTGCGCTCAGCTTTCCTAATGGTACAGCTCTCACAACCATACATTGCCACCAGGAATACCATTGCCTTGATTATGCAAATTTTTGTTTGCAAGGTGATGTCTCTACTCTTAGCTATGTTCCCCAGGTTTCTCATAGCTTGCTTCCCAAGAATCAGTCCCCCTTTTTACTTCATGGTGTTAGTGCATGTAAGATTGCTATTATCTCAACATTGCATTTTATAATCCATAACCATTGGTCATGCTGGGATGGGATAATAGGAACCATAAATCAAAATATCCTTAGGATATTAGGATGCTGAAGAATGTTCATGGAGCATTAGTCAAAGTGCTTAACAAACAGATTACACGGGAGGTGCTTGTTTTGTTAACTATTTTCAAAAACCTATGATTGTCTTCAGTTGTTCTCTGGAAAGCAAAGCTTGGCCACAGGTGGTAGATGAATATGTTTGCGGATAGAGGCTCCCTGAAACGATCTTTAATTGAACAAAATTGCAATCATAATGCTGCAGAAGAAAGTTAGAGTTACTTTTCTTCTGGAACAAAACATGTTGAGCTTGATTACAAAGTCGCAGGTGCATCCTACAATTTCATACTGCACCTGGTATACTTTACGTGTCCCACTGTTTTTGGTAGTGTGTAGAAAGCACAGCTAGAAGAGTGGAAAGAAGGATTCTGACCCAAGTGAGAAAGTTCTCTCCAAACTCTCATTTCATAACAAGAGAATTTGGGAAGAGGGAACGATTTCACTGAATGTTTTTAGGGGGATGATAAATTCTCCAATAGTTTATTGGGAATGGGGCTATCCATCAACAATAGCACAGCACTGACAGCCTGGGCACTGTTTTGTATTCGCCACAAAACTTCAGACCTAGAATTATTCCAGGAAAATGTAAGAGGAAATTTCCCCCTGAAAATGCAGGGAATATCCTGTTAAATTGCAACATTTACTCTTTACCTATACTAAAGGTAACTTGACAGCACATAACAGACAACACCCTGAATCCTGATCATGTTATTTATATCTTTTAATTTATTTCCTTGTTTCTCAGTCCTCTTAATCCATGACACCATTTGACAAACAAACATCTCACACATGATTTGAAACCTGCCTTTATCAATAAATTCCCCTTGAGATCTGAAGTACTGGGTGGAATCCTATTGCACAACTTTATGCTGCACAAGATTTTTGGTTATATCATCACATTTGGTGGGGGTGGGTGAACTGTTGGGTGGTGATCATGGCTGTTGTTGTTGTTGTTTTGCAAATTAAAATTTTCCAATCCCAGTCAAGATCCAGAGGCTCCCTTAGCATCCATTTCGTCCTCTTAGAGCAGCTTTCGGAAGTGTAGGATTGGGCTGGAAAGTCTTTAATGTTCAAAAACCATCAACATCAATCCGAGAGTTCAGCCAATATTTCAACCCTCAAAGAAAGTAACTGAGAGAGAAGTTCTTTCCCCAATATCTCCCTCTTGTTGCCTTCCTCCATTGTCTACATGATGTCTGGCCAGATATCCCACTATGGTACAGCCAGTGACTCAATATTGAGTGTCAGGTGGGGGTTATCTAACCTGACTCTCTAAAGGGGCTAACAGCTACAGGCTGATGAGCCCCTTTAGGTGGGGTGATGGTCCCCCTCAGTGGAGGAAATGCCACTGGAAACCATCATATTGGGCCCAATGGCAAAATGAGTGGAGGAGGAACTCTGATTCCCAATGGTCATGGGGGTGGAGGAGGCCATGCCAAATGGACTGGCCGTGAAGACGCACCTTACTAATAACCTCAAGGCTGTGGCAGTCCATTGCAATCCTGGTTTTAAATCCTGCATATCTCATTTGTGGCACAGGAGATGGTTCCGTAATCATAGTGTGTGAGTCACTTCATGGCAAGATGGGATCCACCTTAAACAAATTCACACCAGTGTCATTTTTCCTGCTTCAGGAAAATAATGCATTCTTGGATATGAGTTGCAGTCGACGACAACCTGAGGCAGATGTCTCACTTGGTGTTGTGGTAAGACCCAACTTGGGAGAGCCTATACCATGAATGGAATCCTATACAGTACAGTAATACCTCGGATAACATTTACCTCGGATAACGCTAAAATTGCATAACGTTAAGTAATCTGGGGAGGAGAATTGGATCGAATAATGTTAAGGTCCTATGGGATGGATCGGATAACAACCGCTAAAGCCTGTGTAGTTACAACATATCTCTATGGAGATTTAACGTTATCCAATCCATCCCATAGGATTTTAACATGCATCGGATAACACTAAAAATCGGATAACACCAAGACTTGTGGAACCAAGTCTTAGCGTTATCCGAGGTATTACTGTACTATCATTTTCAATCACTCTCAAAAGTTCTACAGCTTTCGCACATGCGTACACGCCACACACGCATGCACACACACAAAATAATTTGTCTGCATGGCAAGATAGTTATTAAAGACCAGAAGAACTGAGACTCTATGAGTGAAATGTTCTGAACAATAGACCTGTGAAAATCCTCTGGAGGCATATGATCAGTATTCATACTGATAAGGGAAACACCATAATTGAATATGCATCGAGATGGTTTCGGCTTTTAACTAAAGCAAAGTCAAAGCTTCTTGTCTTTGCCTTTCTGCTTTGATATGTTCCCAGCAAGGCAACAGCAGGCAGAGATCCCATCACTGCAAAGGTATGTAATCAAATGGACGCCAGAAGATTGCTGCTGGCTATAACTCCCCATTCTGTCAAAAATATAGCCATGTCAACCAATTAAAAATGTATGTGCAACCAGATGAAAATGTATCTACTGGACAAGATAGATATAGCAGACAAGAAATAATGCAAAAAAATTTAAGAGGCAAAAATGTTGCAGCACCTTAAGGACAAACTGCTATATTTTAATGTGAGCTTTCGAGTCTGCTTCTTCAAACATAAAACTGACTTGCTGGATTTGTAACTTGTATCTACTATACTAACCAGGCATTGTATCCCCACTAGGTCATGGGGCCACGAAGAAATGACTGCAATATAGTCTCACTCTTCTGTCTGAGGAAATGGACTTGGATCCTTGAAAGCGCATGTTAAAATAACATTCTGTCTGCTTAATTTCTTGTCTGATAGATACACTTGCACAGCTGAGCATAGCTACCACTTCAAAAGATACAATTAATGAATATAACTGCACTTGTTTTGTTAGTTGGTTATAGTGACAGAGATACTGAAGCCTGCAAAGAGTAATGATATGCTAGTAGGAAGGTGATCACCAATTGCTAATTTTCCTATCTTTTCCCTATGTTGGCATATAGCCGCCCTTCCCTTGCCTTACGCCTCTCCCTAGTCAATCCCTTTCCAGGAGACCCTCTTAGGGGCCCCTGGGGACTTATCCAGACTGCGGGGAAGAGCAGCTATAGCCACGTTCCAGCCAAAAACCCTTGGCTGCAGTATACTTCTGGGGCTTATCTGCTTGCAGAGCCCAGAAAACCTTATTAAGGGAGAGTAGATAGTGGTGGCGTTGGGTGGCATCTGGCTTGCTAGTACCTTACCCAATTATCCCAAGAAAGAGACATTTTGGAAGTTATTGTTGCTTATTGAAAAATAAAACATTATTCATCAAAAGCAAAAGTTCTTCTTAAAACAGGTTACAAAAATCAGCATTCAAAAATACTAATCAAAATAGTATGCAGAGGAATACTTCAGTTAGTCCTCTTTCCCTAAAATAAGTAACCTAACTTCCTACTGGTAGGCGAGCCTACCTCACACTCTTAGTCCATGATACACTACTCATCCCATCTGCCTAGTTCGATAGACAGAAGTGGCCTGGCTTATTTGCGTACAGCCAATCAGAGTATGGCATAACTATAAGCAAAGTACTGGTTCTCATAACAATCTTGGTCTTCTCTGCTTCGAGACATGTTGACATTCCATCTCTATGAGATGTACCAAAACATAGACTAGGGTTTTGCAGCTGTCCGATAAGACAGGAAAAAAATTTGTTTGCACTTTGCAAACTGCTTGTTCTTTATAGGCCTTAGAAAATAACCAGTTTAACTCCATCTTGGAAATGTTAAAAACTTGAGATCCATTCTATTGGGTTTTTTTAATATTCAGCTTCTGATTACGTTTGCAAAGTGGAAAACATTTAAACTCAGAGATTCCCAAACCTGATTTTTATTAGCAACAGACGTCTGAATGCTTCCTTTGGCCATGTTCAATGAATTATTCAGAAACCTTCATGTTTGAAGCCACTATTTAATATAACATGATTCCCCAGCCAGAGGAAACAAACAAAACATAAAACAGATCCACCAGACAGAGCCCCATCCTCTTCCCACACAAAAGGACATAGACACAAAGTCACAAAAATCCTCTGAAGGGGAACCAACATGCCTCTCTGATCAGGGATACACCATGGCCCAGCTCCATCTTTAAAAGTATTTTTGACCCTAAATTGTGAAAGGGGTTACGTACTTCTAAAGCAAGTCAGCAAACCCAGGAGAAAATATTGCTTCACATGTAGCAATACCTTATGCATCCTACAAGGAAGGAGAAAGAAGCTTTACCCTCTAATACCCTCCCCTCTCCCTGTGTATGAAATAATCAGTCTTCCATCCTTCCCAGGTCAGTAAAATGAGGACCCAGTATGCTTGGGGAATATGCTCATTTCCTTGTAAACCACCCAGAGAGTGCTCTAAGCACTATGGGATGGTGTGTAAGTATACTTGCTATTGCTAATTAATGCACCAATGGGGTTTGGGTGACCTGCCAAATATAGCAAGGCCACAGTTCCCATTAGGCATAGCCAGCATAGCCAATGGTGAGGGATCAAGGGAGTGTAGTCCAATAATTTCCAGCAGGGTCACACAAATCCCATCCTTGTTCACCATGAATGATCAGAACTTGGGACTGCTACTGCCTCTATTGACCAATCAATACTGCTGCCTAGGGAAAAGCATTCTAGACTAAAGCACACCCACCAGGCTGCATTGCACTTTGTTTCATTCCATTTTGGTTTTTTATACAAATTTAACCAAATCTGCCAATTTCCTTAAATTTGCTATGGAAAGAATTTGAGATAGGTTTTTGGAGTGGTAAAATAGACCTCATGTGGAAGAGAGCACCATCTCAAAAATTACCATTCATCCTCCTAGGTTAGTTGAATCGCTGAACACTGAAGGTTATTCAAGGTTTGAACCCCTACACATTCAACCATGTTACTGTTAAATTTAAATTTTGTTTAAAGCAAAAATGACCATGATAAAGGACAAAGACGGCATGGAGTTAGCTGATGCAGAAGAGATTAAGAAAAGATAGAAAGAGTACACAGAGGAACTCTACAAAAAGGACCTCAACACTCCTGATAATAGCAATGATGAAGAAATTGAACTTGAGCCAGACATCCTAGAGAGTAAAGTCAGAAAGGCCCTAAAAAGCACTGCAAACAACAAAGCCAAAGGAGATGATGGTATCCAAGTTGATCTTTCCAAAGCCCTAAAAGATGATAGAATCAAATTATTACATTCTATATGACAGCAGATTTGGAAAACACAACAATGGCCACAGGATTAGAAAAGATCAGTATATGTTCCAATCCCCAAAAAGGGTAATGCCAAAGAATGTACAAATTATTGAACAATTGCGCTCATCCCACACACTAGCAAGGTGATGCTCAAGATATTACAGGATAGACTGCAGCAGCATGTGGAGAATTACCAGAAGTGCAAGCGGGGTTCAGAAGAGGCAGGGGAACTAGAGACCACATCGCCAACAAATGTTGGATCATGGAAAAAACAAAGGAATATCAGAAACAAGTCTACTTCTGTTTCATTGATTACACTAAGGCCTTTGACTGTGTGGACCACAACAAAATGTGGTAAGTAATTAAAGAGATGGGAACATCAAGAATATGATCTGCATATATCTATGAGTTATGAAGCTCCCTGGTTGGTTGACATGAGGATAATAAATCATTCAGCAAACACAACCTTCACTGATTTCTTTGGCTGTCTGATCCCATACATCAGCTCAATTGAGTTTTTGGATTTCAAAAGGACACACACACACCCATCTGCAAGCGTAAGTGGTAATGCAATGGAGAAAAGGTTAAATTTTGCCAACGGGAAAGCTAAATCCTGCTTTATTGGCAGACACTTTCCAATCCTCTGAAGATGAGTGGGGAAATTACAGCTGTACTGCTATTAAGGGGAAGCAGTGTGATCTTTAAGAAACATCTGAAGGACAAAAGTGTGTTTCTGGCTCATGGTTGAATGAAATGTTTTTCCACATGGCCAATGCAAAAAAAGAGGATGAGATTTTTCTCATTCACACATAGTTTTAAGAAACCGTCTTAAACAGGAAGACTCAAGACCAAGCTCAAGTGGGCCCTACAAAGAGAGGTGGGGCAACATGGCGATTCAGTTCAGGACTCACTTCTCAGGATAACCTCCCCTCAGCCCAAAGCCTAAAAATAAAACTATATAAAATTATGCTGTCATGCATTGTATGCATTTTTTAAAGTCACGTTCCATTCTATACATTAAAACATTTCCCCCTCTTCCCAAAAATTAAGAGGGACTCATGATGTGACCTGACAACCCTGAGGATTAATAGCCTTGGATGGTGAAGTCCACAGGGAAGGATTAAATCGCACTTGAATCCATCTTGATGGAGGGCAGCAGCTTCATCAATACTGGCCTGGGGCCGATGAGGACTTTGCATGCCAAAAGGACTCAGGACCAGAAAGTAACTCACAGAAGTGGATCAGTGGTACAGATGTCACGCTGCAATGTGGAAGGCAGATGAAAGGCCACTGCATTATATTCTCAGGACAGACTTCATAGCTGATCCCCATGATTATTGCCAATATTCAAATTTGGATGTGGAAGAAGAAGAAGAAGAATCCTTCTTTGAACATTCCTGGGGAGATTTTTGGAGCTATAGCTACTTTCTAAGATATAGATTTAGTAAGCTGGATAAAAAGCCTCCAAATGAGGCCTATGTGACTCTGGCCCGGTCAATATCTCACAGCCTAACCTATCTTAAAGGGCAGCTATTGTAATGCTCCTGTTAGATCAGGATTGTAGCTTAGTGGTTTCGGCATCCTGCTGCAGATCTAGAGACTAGGAGTTCAGTTCCCCACTGTGCCTCCAGGGAGAAGATCCAGTCTGTATAGTCATGGGCAGGCTGCACAGTCCCAGAGCGCCCCCAGAAGAAAGGAATGGAAAACCTCTTCTGTGTATTCTCTTCCTAGAAAACCCTGGAAAGGATCACTGTAAGGCAGAATTGACAGAATGGTACAAAATAATAATAATAATTAAGCATAGATTGATAATATAGATACTTTGTGTGGGTCAGGAAATGTCTGACCAACTGGCTTGTAACTACAGAGAAGAAATTATTTGAAGAATAAACATGCATTTCTATGCTATTGAATCTGAGTTCAGTCCTGATTTGGGTGCAACCCAGGGCTTTCCCCTGGCCACGCCCACAATACCACACCCACAGAGTAGGTAGTAAAAAAAATTGAATTCCACCACTGCTCCACTCAAGTGGCAAAAGAAACTGGCCACTGATGAGGCAACTCACAGCCTCCTAAACAACACTGCAGGAGGTGTGTGTGAGAGGAGAACAACACAAAGCAGAGCAATAATTATGACTGGTTAACTGGGGCTTTGAGCTGTCTGGATAGATTTGTATCCAGTCAGTTAAATATCTGGCTGCAGAGCCAAAAGTTGGGAATTCAGTCTTCCCCTGTGAATCCCTAAAGAGTCTTGGGCAAGTTCATAGTCATAGAATGGTTCGAGATGAAGGGAATGCTGTGCCACCTCTGAATATTCCTTACCTAGAAACCTCTGAAAAGGGTTGCCATAAGTCAGAATTAACATGACAGCATACAATTATTATTAACAGAGTCAGGGTGCCAAACATCAAAGGGGACAAACATTTTGCTATTGGAAGGATACAATTTCTATGGTTGGTATGTTTTTAAAGATCCAAAAGTATACTAGTTTAAAGGATAATCACAGTGACCAATTCCTATTGCTTGAAGCTAAATCAGCAGGTTCGTGGATGCTAACAATTTGCATTTTCTCTCCATGTTAAATTAATTCATTATCTACAACTGCTGAATATTTTCGATTTCTTTACTTTGTGACAAAAATGAACCCTGGAGCTCTGAAGAGGGTAGCTGTACTTTCCCACAACTATATTTTGCATTTATCAGTGTACATTTAAAACAGCTCTGATGTATTGTACATGAAGAGCTTGAAAAGTAAGCATGGGAACAAAGGTTGTGGTGGGATATAGACCCTACCACAGTCTTTGACCAACCCAATAAAAACTTGCATACCCACATAATGGCCAATATCTTATAAACCTTGAATTGTGCATGTGTAGTTAAGGCTTGGTGGGTTAAGATGTGAGTTTGACAACCAGAAAGTCAGCAGGTCAAGATGAGGGTGCTATGCAATGGAGTGAGTTCCCATCATCTGTCCCAGCTGCTGCCAACCTAGCAGTTCAAAAGCAAGAAATTGCAAGTAGATAAATAGGTAGCACTTTGGTGGGAAAGGTAACAGCATTCCATGCACTCTGGTGTCTAGTCATGCCTGTCACATGACCACAGAAATATCTGCACACGCAGACAGCGCTGGCTCTTGGGCTGTAAATGGTGATGAACACTGTCCCCTAGTGTCAGAGATGACTGGCTATCGAGCAAAGGAGACCTTTGTTAATGCCATTTTCTCAATCAGTCTTGAGTGTAATTGTCAAGGATTTTTGGCCGTATGCATGTTCAACGTTAGCAGACTAGCAGTTAGCTAATGCGACAGCGGAAGGTTTGGGTGCACAGACACACATACAGTCTCAGTGAATAGTGCAGTTTAGTTCTGGGTGAGGGAAACACTCAAACAATAGACACAGAACTATATACACAGGTACCAATCTGTCTTCAAGCCCCACAGTAGAGTCAGGGCTTGGAATCCTGAAGGCTCAAGTCTACTGAGCATACACAGAGTCCTGCCAGCAAACACTGACTGCAGTTTGTCCAAGACCTTAGTGTGCTCTTCTCAGCAGTGTAGAGTACCTGATAGTTCTTAGTAGTAGCAGAGCTTCCTGCAGCACTTCTTCGTCCCTCAGATGTTGTCTCAGTCTCTTCCTCAGTCAGAATCTCCTCCTTCTCAGTTCCACCTGAGAGTAGCCCATCTCAGGTGGGCTATAGTTATACTGTAATTCTGCTGACTCTCCCTCAAAGTGGCTACAGCTGTGCACAGTCCTGAATCACATCCCCAAGTGGTTACAGCTGTGTAATCAGTCTATGCCTCAACAGCTAACAGCTGTGTCTAGACCCCTAAAGGTCTCTTAAAGGTACAGTAATACAGTGGGCAGGAATCTTACTACAATACCCATAAAATGCCCTAACAGTAATGAAGCTGTCTAATAGAAAATAGGGGATACACAGAAAGAGCCTCCTTGAAGATTGTGGTATTCTTGAACCACAATTGGGTGTACCCTGGTAACAGAAACCTTGTGTTGCCGGCTAATCTTTTTCACACTGGGTCAGGCAAAGAGAGCTGCAGAATGAACTCACCAAATGGTCCCTTCATTTTGACAGTTTCACATCTGGCCTAGACTCAGAAGAAGAAAAGAGAAGACAATTTTAGAATGTGGTGAGTTCAGTGACATATACCATGTTTTCCCGAAAATAAGACACTGTCCTATATTTATTTTTCCTCAAGAAGACACATTATGGCTTATTTTCAGGGGATGTCTTATTTTTATTACGCCACTGGCTGCCCGTCTTCTTTAGTGTTCCATGCCAGGACGCTGCATAGCCACACCTATCACTATGTCTTATTTTCAGGGTATGGCTTATATTGCGCAACTGCTAAGAAATCCTGCTACGGCTTATTTTATGGGTATATCTAATTTTGGGGGAAACAGGATACCTTCCTTTTGCCATGTCCTGATGTAAAATAGCTGTTTGATTGAGTGGGGGGTTAAATAAAGTTTAGTAAGATTAATCCGAACTTTCACTACGGCTTAGTATGTGGACTTTCCGAGAGAAGTTCAGCCTTTCATTGGCGCTTCAGCTGTTGATCTCATACTGTGTAGGCACTTCCCTCTTTTGCTACAGCAACTTGCACCAAGTGTTTCAACTTTTAACCCCCAAAATGCAAGAGCACGTTTTGGTAATTTGAAGGGGCACCTTAACTTATCTAAACCTGACTGGGGCTTCTTGAACTACTCTGTGGGCCGGTGACATGGTTGAGCAGATCGGTCACGTGGTTCCTTCCACCATAAAATGCATCCACAGCTGTCGTAAATGTATTTACAATAGCTGCCAGTGGATTTACGGCAGCATTTGTGCATGCAGGGGTGCGTTTTGCTTCTGGTTCTGGCACGGGCAGCGCAGGTTGGATGATTTGGTGCCATGGGCCAGACTCTGTCTGTGGGCCATAGTTTGGCCACCCCTGGCTTATACTATAAGGTAAAGGTCTCCTTTGTTCAAAAGTCAGTTGTATCCAACTGTATGGTTTGGTGCTCATCTCCATTACAGCCAAAGAGCCAGTGCTGTCCACATCTGCAGGTGTTTATGTGGTCACATGGAAGGCAGGACTACCTGCCAATCATCAAACTCAGTGTCTTACGTACTAAATCACTGCAGCCCTAGTTTCTACTGTAGGCTGAGGTAAAGAAACTGAAATAACAGCTGCTGGTTATGGTATATTTCATCCTGAAATAAAAAGTGTCTCAAGATGTTCGTGCTGGGAATTTAATAAGGAATGAATGAGCATAGATTGATAATACAGTATAGATACTTTGTGTGGGTCAGGAAATGTCTGACCAACTGGCTTGTAACTACAGTGAGGAAATAATTTGAAGAATAAACATGCATTTCTATGCTATTGAATCTGAGTTCAGTTGAATTTTTTTGTATTTTGGTCAATTCTTTAGCAACTATACAACAGAAGTACAGATTTGTTTGTTGTTGTTCAGTCGCACAGTCGATTCCAACCCTCTGCAACCCCATGGACCACTGTCCGCCAGGCACTCCTGTCCTCCACCATCCCCCTCAACTCGTTCAGCTCTGTGCCCATTGTCTGTACAATACCATCTAGCCATCTCATCTTGGGCCGTCCCCTTCTTCTTTTGCCCTCGACCCTTCCAAGCATCAAGGCTTTCTCAAGTGAATCCTCTCTTCTCATTTGATGTCCAAAGTACTTTAGCTTCATCTTTATTATTTGACCTTCTAAGGAGCAGTCAGGGTTGATTTCTTCTAAGATTGACCTATTTGTTCTCCTCACTGTCCAGGGGACTCTCAAAACTCTCCTCCAACACCACATCTCAAAGGCATCTATTCTTCTGCGCTCAGCTTTCCTAATGGTCCAGCTCTCACAACCATACATTGCCACAGGGAATACCGTTGCTTTGACTATGCAAATTTTTGTTTGCAATGTGATGTCTCTACTTTTCACTATGCTCCCCAGGTTTCTCATTGCTTGCCTCCCAAGAATCAGTCGCCTTTTTATTTCATGGCTGCAATCACCATCTGTAGTGAGTTTGGATCCCAAGAAAGTAAAATCTGTCACTGCTTCTACTTCTCCCCCATCTATTTTCCAGGGACTGATAGGGCCTGTTGCCATTATCTTGGTTTTCTTGATATTGAGTCTCAAGCCAGCTTTTTCACTTTCTTCTTTCGACCTAATCAGGAGCTTCTTTAGGTCCTCCTCACTTTCTGCCATTAGGGTGGTATCATCTGCATATCTCAAATTGTTGATGTTTCTTCCAGCAATTTTGATCCCAAATTGTGATTCCTCCATCCCTGCATTGCGCATTATGTGTTCTGTGTATAAGTTGAATAAGCAGGGTGACAAAATGCAGCCTTGTCTTACTCCTTTTCCTATTCCAAACCACTCCGTCATTCCATTTTCTGTCCTAACTGTTGCCTCTTGATTCATGTACAGGTTTCTCATGAGGCCTATAAAGTGTTCCGGTATTCCCATTTCTTTAATTACTTGCCACATTTTGTTGTAGTCAACACAGTCAAAAGCCTTAGTGTAATCAATGAAACAGAAGTAGACTTGTTTCTGATATTCCTTTGTTTTTTCCATGAACCATTTTATGTTGGCGATGTGGTCTCTAGTCCCCCTGCCTCTTCTGAAACCTGCTTGCACTTCTGGTAATTCTCTCTCCACATACTGTTGCAGTCTATCCTGTATTATCTTGAGCATCACCTTGCTAGCGTGAGGGATGAGCTCAATTGTTCGATAATTTGAACATTCTTTGGCATTACCCTTTTTGGGGAGTGGAACGTATACAGATCTTTAGCTTCTACTATGCCATCTACCATTTTTTAATCACAACCAGCCAGACTTATTATAGAAGAATCAATCAAAAGCAACCTAGATAGAAAGAGGGGAGCATTTTACAATTATGCTTGTTTAGTTATATCAGAAGAATAAAGAGAAAAATAGGTTGGTCTCAAAACATCTTGGAGACAGAGAGATGCATGCAACCACATACTCAAAGATCAGAAAAGAAACAGAGAGAAAAAAGGACAGATAACATGTGGACCAAAGATAGGAAGAAAGACAGGGCTTTCCTTCAAATTCCAGAGGTGGGAAGAACCTGTTAACTGATAGTGGTGAAAGATAGACAGTTACATCAGCCCACAACAGTCCTTCCCAATTACACCCACTGCTAGCAGCATGTGAGATTGTTGAATCTCCAACAAATTATTCTAAGATTTCTATGCTTCCCAGTGCAAAGACTGCAAGTGTATGTGTACAGGAAGAGTCTTATTAACCAACTTAAGCTTCTTAGGAAAAAAGTAGGATGGTGGGCCTGGGGATAATAATTTTAATACCAATATTACTGCTAACCATATATTAATATTAACAGTAATAATCATTAGTATCAATATTAATACTTCTAATAATATACAAATATTAATATAAACATTGTGCAGATGTCATTTAGTCCTTTTAATTCTTTTTTCATTTTAGATATGTTAATTTTAGCTTTGTATGTTATTATATGCTAGTGGTGCCTCTGACACAAATAAAGAAAGAATACAAACATTATCATTGATAACATTCTATGATATAAAAGAGTTGTAGACAGGCTCAGTGCAATCCCCAAAGAATCTTGGTAGCCCACTGGACAGTGATAATAGTAACTTGCTCAAGGAGAAGTAGTTTTATTTTGGCAGTTCCCTTGGTGAGCAAACAGTTTTAAAAGAGCTATGAAAAATAAAGGCACATTGTGGGCATCTGGTTGTTAGAGATGCCCAAGGGAAGCAAACATAACATCTTGTTTGAAAGAGACAACAGCTTCAGAATGATTTGAATAATACTGCTCCAGGATAAACTAGTATTGCATATCAGAAAAACAGGGGGAGGACCTTTTAACATCCCTCATTATGCATTAGGGAACAGGGAACAAAACAATACACAGCTGTTTCATTTGGTTATTTTTTTCCAGGGTAAAACAGCTGGAATGCAATTGCTGCTCTACTAGTTTTTCCAGTTCACTGCATGGAATAATGGGGCTTCTAGTCAGACAGCTTCTAGCCAGTTGTGTAGTAAAGCCAAAGGTTGGTAACTGTATGTTTAAAGTAGCATATAAAATCTTAATCTTTTTTATTTTTCTCAACCCTTTCCCCTCTTCCCACCCTTCTACAGTCACGTGTGAGTGATCCTAGTGCTGAAGCGATGCCACATAGCAATCAAAGAATGGTGATGATACTCAGTTGTATATCTCTGCCCATGGTGATCCCAGTGATGCGGTCAAAGTCCTGACCAGTTGCTTGGAGGCGTTAGGGTCTGGATGGGGGACAATGGACTACAGCTGAATCCTGGCAAAGCTGAGTGGCTGTTGGTGAGGGCCCCTGGTCCTCATAAGGAGTTATCCCTGCTGATTTGGAATAGGGCATTGTTGCCTCAATCTGATCAGATGCGCAACCTGGGGATCCTCCTGGACTCGCGGCTTCTGCTCCAGGAGCAGGTTACGGCCGTGGCCAGGAGGACCTTAGGCAAGTGTGTGTTATTAACCAATTGCGCCCAATCCTGGACCAAGAGGACTTGCTCACAGTTACCCATGCCCTGGTCACCTCCCGTTTGGACTATTATAATGAACTCTACATGGGGCTGCCCTTGATGGCCATCCAGAGACTGCAGTTTGTACAGAATGCGGCGGCCCATGCAATGGTGGGGTGGAGTCATTTTGCCCATGCCTCGCCACTGCTATGGGAGCTGCACTGGCTGCCTATATGTTTCTGGGTGCAATTCAAGGCCCTGGTTATCACCTTTAAAGCACTTCATGGTAGGGACCAGGATACCTCAGGGACTGCATCATCCCTTGGACATTGACCCGTCCCATGAGAGCAAACTGAGAGGGCACCCTCCATATACCATCTGTTGGGGAGGCACGCCTCTCCAGCATGAGGAAAAGGGCCTTCTCAGTTGTAGCCCCCATATTATGGAACCTCCTCCCGGTAGAATTATGCCTCGAGGCTCAGTTGCTATCTTTTAGGAGAAAATTGAAAACATGGTTAGCAGAATGGGTCTGGGGGACAGGATTGTCAGCAAGCTCTCCTTTTTGGATCATCTGAGGTTCCTGCCCACCCTTTTGTAATTGGTTTTATTGATGGGCTTTTAACCATTTTTAAAATTGTTTTTAAGTTTTGCTGAGCAACCAGTGAGGTGTTCGCTGGACTGTGCACACCTCCCAGTCTATTGATTAGGGCAGTATATAAATCTAAATAAATAAATAAATAATATATGTGTAATTGCTATTGTTATTGGTGCATCATAGAACTCCATTTTTTAATATTTTTGCCACCATATCATATTATTACTCATGTTTAGCATGGTCTGCTAAGACCCCTACATCCTAGAAAAAAGGAATAGTAAACCACTTCTGTGCATTTTCTACCTAGAGAACCCTGGAAAGTCAAAATTGACTTGACAGCACAGAATTATTATTAGCAGAAGATAAAATGCCAACTACATTCTAATTCAGGAGACTGTTTACAACGAAACTGGGAAATCATTTGATCACTGATGGCAGTGATTCTAAATGGACTTTCCAGACAGCAAGTCCTATTCATCCAAGTATTGCCTTGGTGTTAACACCCTACTGTTGACCTACTTGCCTGGACACACAGTTGTTCAACAGTTTTCAACCAGCTGGCTGCTTTAGATCATCTTTTAGAACTCAGAAATATTACCTTATTGGACTCTAACTCCCAGAATCCATCAGTTAGCACAGCTGCTCTCCAGTCCCAAAGAGTTTTTGAGTAAACAATGACAAAACATTTGCCTAGAAAGGAGATGGAATATGTAAGCAAGATCATTTATAAAGCTAGTATCACATTGTCACATATTACTAGACAATTTGTATTTTATGACAAATACACAGATTGTATTGTTCAAATACCATGGCATGCATTCCTGATTTCTCAAAGAGTGATGCTAGTAGGAATATCCCCTCCCTCCCACCTCCACCTCCCTTTTATTTATTTATTTATTTATTTATTTTATGATTTATATTGCCACCCAACTCAAAAGACTCCGGAGGGCACACAAAGAAAAAAAACCAGCATCACAGTTAAAAACTCTAAAACCTATAAACCCCCCATTAAAAATGACTATCAAAAATTACCCCAACCCTTACTGATTAAAAGAGAGAGAACATTCTTCCTAGATTGGCAGGGGTCACCACGTCATTGTTGCCCCACACCTGCTTTGCCAGCCAGGTTTTTAGACCTTTCCTTAAGGGCAGCAGCTCTGTCTGGAGACACAACTCAATTGGCAGGAGGTTCCATAGGACCGGAGCAGACTCTGAGAAGGCCCTCTTTCTGGTGCTAGAGAGACGCGCCTCTCTAGCAGATGGAATGATTAGAGGGCCTCTCCAGTCTGCTTTGGTGGGATGGACAGATGTTCTTGTGGTGATGCGGTCTCTTAAGTATCCTGGCCCACTATCAGGTAGGGCTTTAAAGGTAATTACCAGCATCTTGAATTGCACCCAGAGGCACACTGGCAACCAGTGCAGGTCCCGAAGCAGTGGCAAGGCATGGACATACCACCCGCACCCCATCACCACCCGAGCAGCTGCATTCTGGACCAGTTGCAGCCTCCGAATGGTCATCAAGGGCAGTCCCATGTAGAGCGCATTACAATAACCATGCATGACCATGAGCAAGGAGTCCCAATCTAGAAGCAGGTGTAACTGACATATAACACGAAGTTGTGCAAAAGCCTTCCTGGCCACAACTGCCACCTGCTCTTTGAGCAGGAGTCATGAGTCCAGGAGGACCTCCAGATTATGCACCAGGTCTGTTTGGGGCAAAATAGCCCCATCCAGGACCAAAGGTGGTAGCTCACGAGATAATGCAGGGGCCCTGACCTATAGCCACTCAGTCTTGCTGGGATTCAATTGTAGCCTGTTGTCCCCCATCCAGACCCCAACAGCCTCCATACACCTGGATAGAACTCTGACTGCATCACTGGATCACCACAGGTCAAGATGTACAGTTGAGTCATCAGCATACTGCTGATCCCTCACCCCGTGGGAACAGATGATCTCTCCCAGCGGCTTCATGTAAATATTAAATAAAAGAGGTGAGAAGACCAAGCCCTGATGAACCCCATACTGGGGAGGCCTAGGGTTGGACATCTTATCCTCCAAACACACCAACTGGGTCCAGTCCCTCAGAAATGAGACAAACCAGGACCACGCAGTGCCCTGGATCCCCAATCCTCAGAGCCGTCCCAGAAGGATACTGTGGTCGACAGTATTGAAGGCCATTGAGAGGTCAAGAAGAGCAAGGACAGAAGGATGACCCCCATCCCACTCCCACCAGAGATCATCCAACAGTATGACCAATGCAGACACAGTACCATATCCAGGCCTGAATCCTGACTGAAAGGGGTCCAGATAATCCGCTTCATCTAGAACCCTCTGTAACTGCTGCACCACTGCATTTTCCAAGACATTCCCTAAAAAGGGAGGTTGGAAACAGGCCAATAGTTGGCCAATATTGTTGGGTCGAGCAGTGGTTTTTTCAGGAGGGAGCGCACCAAAGCATGTTTTAACGGTACAGTAAACACCCCCTCCTGCAAGGACGCATTGACTATTGCTCCGACCCAACTACTTGTCACCACCTTGGACACCATGACCAATCAGGCAGGACAAGGATCTGAAAAACAAGTGGTGGCACGAACAGATCCAAGGAGCCTGTCCACTTCCTCAGGAACAACTGGATCAAACCGATCCCAGATAACATGGCCAGATTGCGATCCAGTCAACTCCAGATTCACCACATCCACACTAGGGACAAACTTTGAGCAAATCCGAATGATTTTCTCCACAAGATAATCCTCAGCTGACCCTTGCCAACCAGGGCCAGCCCCCCCCCCCCCCTCTGCCAAGGAGGGACCTTGTCACCCAGAACAGGGCCACTGGGTGGATATCTGCAGAGGCAATAAGTATGGTGAAATATTGCTGTTTCACCACCTGTATTGCCGCAAGGTAGGTTCTAATTGCAGCTCTAGCCAGTGTTCAGTTGGAATCACTTTGAGTCTTCACCCAGTGGCGCTCTCAGTGTCTCTTTGCATGTTTGAGCTCCCTCAATTCCTCAGTAAACCAAGGAGAAAAGCGGAGCCACCACACACGGAGAGGCCGTAGTGGTGTGACTACATCCAAGGCCGCTGTTAGTTCCTCATGCCAGAGGTCAACAAGAGTCTCAGTCTAATCGTGTAGCCAGACCAGAGGAAAATCCCCCAGTTCCCTTTGGAAACCATCTGGATCCATCAGTCTGCAGGGAGGCAGAGTCCACTTAACTGGCTCTGCCTCCCTGCAGTGAAGTGTCGCACCAAGAAAGTCCAGAGTCATGAGATAGTGATCCGACCATGGCACAGGTGTTATTTGTAAATGCTGTCGTTTCAGATCACTCTGCCACCGCTCCGACAGAAAAGCTAAATCCACTGTGAGACCACTACTCCTGTTCGGGCCCTGAATTACTTGAGTCAGGCCCACAGCTGCCATGGTCGCATGAACTCCCAAGCCACCCTGGAACCAGCCCCCAATGAAGACAAATTGAAGTCCCCCAGTACCATAAGTCCAGGGAACTCCAACGCCAACATTGTGATGGCCTTGAGGATCTCAGGCAGGGAATCTGCTACTCTGCAAGGGGGCAGGTAGGATTCCCAACTGATCCTTAGGCCCAACCGAAAGAGCAGGGTCTCACAACCTGGTATCTGCGCCGTCGTGGCTCTCACGACTCCCAATGCAATCACACCCATTGTGGTGGGGCAGGAGTAAAACTGTCAATAGTAAGAAAAGCCAGGAGCAAACAGGAATTTACGTACAAATGCAGGCAAACGGAGAAATTCATTCTCTGGCAAGGAGGGAGGCAGGACAGAGATTACTGGAGATAGTATTCTGACTCTAAGAAAGGAAGATTACCCAGATGTGTGGTATATACATGTATATCGGTGCCCTACTTATGCCAATTGATGAATTACCACTAACTGTAAAATGAATTTTGATGCAAGTTCAATTTCTGGTCTGTCCTCCACATCCTAAGGATATTCATAATTTACTTGCCAATTCATTCATCGGCAACACATGACCAGCGTTACTACTGCTGGTGAATGAAACAGATTTGATCTTCAAATCAAAATGCTACAGACTTACTTCCTTCCTCTAGCATTCAGGCAGAAAACTGATTTTACTTCTGGTCCAACATGGCAGTGAACAGATGCAGAATAATAGTGGAAATGTAATTGGATGGTGCTCTCCACTGTGGAATATGGCACTGGCTTCACTGTAGAACCACCTGCATTTGTGCAGATGGGAGCATCATGTCTCTACTGCAATGCTTTCAAAAGTTCTGAAATCCTCTTTTGAAGCAGCTGTAGGCATCATAGACTGGGCAAATTCAACAGCTTGGATTATCCTCAGTTCCCAGTTCCATGTTAGCAGTGACATGCTGCTGTGAACGCCTCCCCCTTGTTTGTGTGACGTTTCCATAGAGGAACAAAAATGCTTGTTCTTTTGCAGAACACTGAGGGCAACATTAGGAAATCCAACATGAAGAATTGGAAGTGGGTACTCAGCAGAGATGATCTTCCACGAAGCACAGCGGCTCATCTGGCATGCTGTGGGGTGAGATATAATTGGCACTCTTTGCTCCCTATTCTGTCATAGACCAATTATGGAAGGCAGAGGCTTAACTGTAACAGATCTGGGATGCATAAGCAAAAGCCAAAGATGTGTAACTCCCAGGTTCCCTGTTATCCTTGGCTTGTGAGTTGCCTAACACAGCCTGGTGGCAGCAAAGAAAAGCAATATTTGTTGCCACAATGATTCATGCACATCCTAACAGCCACCCATTAAGTAACTGAGAAGCTGAGAAAGGCATCAATTTCTCTAGGGTGGGGGGAACCACATTAGTAAAAAAAATGCAGCAAACCTTACAGGTTTGGGATTAACATTTTGCCCCACTAATCACATGATGCTGCCCATTCGCAGTTTCTCCCCTTCACCAGGAAGCTGGGGGACATAGAATGAGGCTCGCATAAGAGTAGAAAGCATTGTGAGTGCACTTGGACATCCTTTGGGCAATGGTGTACAGCCAGCCAATCCTTCTGATCAAGAAGCACTGATTGCTGATTTGAGCAATATTGTGACATAAATAGAGAAATACTAGGGAGTCTTCTACTTTATTTATCTGTTTGTCCATTCATCGTTATTGTGGCTTAGGATCCCTAAAAACCTGGCTGGCAGGGCAGGTGTGGGGCTCCAGGAATTTGGGGTCCCATGTTGGGTGGCTGATATGATGGGACAGCCACCCCTCCCTCACTCTTTTAAACTTTTAAAATCTTTTTAAACCTTTTAACCTTTTTAAATCTTTTAGATTTTTGTAAATTCAGGGTTTAATTCTTTTTTAATTGACTTTTAAGTAATTTATGAACCTTAAGGTTTTAATTTATGAATTTCTGTAAGCCGCCTAGAGTCAGGTTCGCCTGATTAGGGCGGGATAATAAATCTAAATAAATAAATAAATAAATAAATAAATCCCAGGTGCGATGAGGTGGAGGACAGTTGGCCCATCCCTCAGCCTGCTGGCGACTCAACTCTGGACCCTGGGTACAAAGAAGCAGACCTGTCACCAGCAACACAGCCTGCTGCCAGTTTGGAGCCAACTCCTTGTGGCCAAACCAATCAAAGTGATCAAGGTTTAACAGGAGAGCTTTAAGAGGTCAGGTGCCAGCAATAAGAAGGCCCAGATGGAGCCCAGCCCTGAGAGGTGCAGGGCTCAATTAAGGAATGCTCTGCAGCTGAGACGGAGAAGGGCTAGGGCCTGCCTCCAAAGGCCAGCTCCAGCTGAGAGCCATGAGCCTCTTTAAAGAAGGACCTGGGCTGGGAACCTCTTGTTGGAGCAATCACTTTGGACCCCCAACACTGCATTACTAGCATCTCTGTCTGTCTCCTGAAACCTGAACCTTTGCCTGGACTACCGACAATATCTCCAGATTACTCCTGTGTCTTCAGTTCTGCTCTGGTCGGCTCAGGAACCTGGCTATCCTCAACTATAGCTTTGTTTACCCCTCTTGGATTCAAGTATGATCATCAAGCCAATCTGCCCTGCTGCGGGTGTGTGGGCCTTAACAACCATTCATTATATTTTTATACCATCCATCTGGGAAATTTCTCACTCTGGGTGGTATACAAATAAACACAGCATATATATTTATTACGATTCCTGATCAGATGACACACACAAAGCAACTTCTTGATTCTTATCACATGAGGGAAGAAGGGGAGAGGCACACACAAAGCAGCACTGGCATACATATAGAAATTGTTAAGAGAGGAAGAAACTAGCATTTCTTTGAACAGCACCACCTTTGGGTAAAGATCTCCCTTGCTCAAAAGCCACTTGTGTCTGACTCTAGGGGGCGATGCTCATCTCCATGTATAGCAGGGATTCTCAGCCTGCAGTCAGCAGGCCAAATGCGACCTGCAGCACCATTTCATGTGCCCCCCCCCAACTGCTTCCAACACACCAGGAAATGCCATGTGGTGGAGGAAGAGCAAAATGGCCGTCTGCCCCCCAAAGCTGTCTGAGGGAGCATGACAGGCAGGACTAGATGTCAGAGTGCATGGAAAGTTGTTACATTTCCCACTGAATCAGTACCTATTTATATACTTGCAATTTTTATTTATTTATTCAATTTATATAGCTACCCCAATCGAAGTGCAACTCTGGGCCGTGCACATAAAATCCCCAACGTTTAAACTATAGAAACCCTTAAAAATCCTAAAAACACTGAAAAACTATCTCCCACCTGCACCAATTAAAAATCTAGTTAAAAACTATAAAAAGCATGAGTGATCCTCCTCTAAATGAGCCAGAGGGGGGTGGTTGCTCCCTCTCCACCTCCCCACACCTGCCCTGCCAGCCAGGTTTTCATCTCTTTCCTGAAGGGCAGCAGCTCTGTCTGGAGACGTAATTCAACTGGCAGGAGGTTCCATAGGGCTGGAGCTGATAGCGAAAAGGCTCTTCTTCTAGTGCTAGAGAGGTGAGCCTCTCTAGCAGTTGGTACCCTGTTTCCCTGAAAATAGGACCTCCTCCTATAGTAAGGCACCCCCCCTTATTTTTCCCCACCTTGGAAATATAAGTTCCCCCCAAAAAAATCATAATAATAAGGCACTCACCTAAATCTTGTCCTGGCGATCTGCTGTATCAGCAATAAATGTGTACTGTATTCTTCTTCATCATGGAAAAATAAGACATCCCCTGAAAATAAGACCTTGTGCATATTTTGGAGTTTTAAAAAATATAAGACAATGTCTTATTTTCAGGGAAACATGGTATTTGTAAAGAGCCCCTCCGGTCCGCTCTAGCGAAATGGACAGATGTCCTTAAGTATCCTGGTCCACTACCATGCAGGTAATTACTAGCACCTTGAATTGCACCCAGAGGCACACTGGCAACCAATGTAGCTCCCGTAGCAGGGGTGAGGCATGGACATAACGCCCACACCCCTTCACTACACAGGCAGATGCATTCCGAACCAGCTGCAGCCTCTGTATGGTCATCAAGGGCAGCCCCATGTAGAGCGCATTACAATAATCCAGTCTAGAGGTGACCAGAGCATATGTGACTGTAAGCAAGGAGTTCTGGTCCAGGAGCGGGCGTAATTGGCAAATGACACGAAGTTGTGCAAAAGCCCTCCTAGAGCAGGAACCATGAGTCCAGGAGAACCCCTAAATTACACACCAGGTCTGCCTGCAGCAAAAAAGCTCCATCCAGTTCCAAAGATGGTAGCTCCCAGGATAATACGGGGGCCCTAACCCACAATCACTCAGTCTTGCCAGGATTCAGTTGTAGCCCGTTGTCCCTTACAGCCTCCAGACATAATGCATCGCTTGGATCAGCACGGGCCAAGATGTATAGCTGAGTACAGTCAAACCTCGCTTAACGAGTGACTCGCTTAGCGAAAAACTCACATAACGAGCGGGGTTTTTGCTAACAGGTCTGACTTGCATAATGAAAATTTTTGCTATGCGAGTCCAAATCACATAGTGAAAATTTTCACTATGCAAGTCAGACTTTCCCTATGGAAACACTCGCTTTTCTATGGGGAAAACTCGCATTATGAAAATTTTTTCCTATGCTTGTCCGACTCGCATTGCGAAAATATTCGCTATGCAAGTCAGACTTTCCCTATGGAAAACTCACATAACTAGTGTTTCTATGGGGAAAACTCACATAATGAAAAAAATTCGCTATGTGAGTTTTCCCCAAAAAAAGCTCGTTATGCGAGTTTTTCCATAGGAATTTTTGCTATGCAAGTTTGTTTCGCATAGCAAGAAACTCGCATAGTTAACAGGTTCACAGAATGAATTAAATTCATTATGCGAGGCATGACTGTATCATCTGCATACTGATAATACCTCACCCTGTGGGAACGATTGATCTCCCCCAGAGGCTTCATGTAGATATTAAATAGGAGAGGCTAGAGCACTGAGCACTGAGGCACCCCATATTGGAGGGGCCTAGGGCTGAACATCTCATCTTCCAACCACACTAACTGGGTCCAGCCCTTCAGAAATGAGGAAAACGAGGACCACACTGTGTCCTGGATCCCCAATCCTCGGAGCCATTCCAGAAGGATACCGTGGTTGACAGTATCGAAGGCTGCTGAGAGGTCAAGAAGATCAAGGACAGATGGATGACCTCCGTCCCGCTCTTGCCAGAGATCATCCAGCAGCAGGACCAATGCAGTCTCAGTACCATATCCCAGAATGAATCCTGATTGAAAAGGGTCCACATAATTTATTGCTTTTGAACTGCTAGGTTGGCAGGAGATGAGACTCATGATGGGAGCTCACTACATCAAGCAGCACTCAGGACTTGAACTGCTGACCTGCCAACTTTCTGATCATCAAACTCAGCATCTTAACCACTAAGCTACCATAGCCATTCTACACCATCTTTAGTGCCACATAAATTGATGAGACCCAAATTCCTCCATACAACATCACAGCAAGTAAATAAGAGTGAGTCTGCATTTCCCTCACTGAGTCATCACACCCTCAAATAAGCCATTTTAGAATTAAAAGAAACATGTGGTTGCCTTCTTCCCACAAATGAATAATTGCGAGAGATGGCTACAACTGCTAATGGTTAGCCAACATCCTGGAAGTCATTCAAAGATGACAACTAATAGATGATTACAGCTGAAAGCAACTTTAGTTATCTTCACTGAACTGCTAGAATCTTTTTCTGATAGTGGAAAGAATGTGAACATTTTCCCTCTAGCACTACATTAACTTTGGTTTGGATCTATTGCCAATGGTACATCATCCTGCCACTATATAATGTAGAACTGGGGAAACAATGGCCCTCAAAGCAACAATGAATGATCGATAGAATTAACAAGAATTATAGTCATAAAAAACATCTGGAGGGCAGATCTTCAAAATATTACCTGTTTAAACTATTGCCAGCAGAATCCCCAGTCAGCATGTGTGCTGTTCCTCATAGACATGACTATAGCTAGAATTATTTTGTTAATATCGAATCTTTCAAAAAAAAATATTTTCTTGGGCTATGAACATGTAGAAAGCCATGTACCAGCATTGTACCATGCAACTTGAGGCATCAAATTTTAAGAAGAATAAGATGCAGTTGTTGCATTTTTTAAACAATCAGACAGTCATCCTGTGTACTAATCAATTGCATTAATTAAAATGCTCTTTTTAGAGAGTACCGCAAAATAGTTCAGAATCCAGAACTACCAGTAAATTCTGACATATTAGACCTGACTATCAACAGACTCTGCTCAAGAGATTCACTTTTATCCAGCACTACTATTGGAGACAATGAAGAATTCAACCTGCAAAACGCATGGAGAAGAGACAGGTTGGAAAAAGTCCCATACCAGTACTGTACCAGAATTTTCAATGTGTAACTGAAACACCACCCGGTTTTGATCAACCTCGCAAGATATGGACTAGCCTTAATAAAATACATGCAGGGCATTGTAGATGTGTGGACTTTTTGCATAAAGGGGGGAAACTACCATCACCAGCATGTGAGTGCAGGGCACCGCAACAGACTGTGCAACATGAGTCGGGTTTCCTGATTGGGCAGCATACAAGTATGAGGATTAAATTAAATTAAACATATTATACAACAATTTAACCTTAGAGCAGTGATGGCAAACCTATGGCATGCGTGCCAGAGGTGGCACTCAAAGCCCTCTCTATGGGCACTCGTGCGGTCGCCCCAGCACAGAGTTCACCCCACCCCTCTGGGCAGCAGCCCAATAAGAGTGCTTCTTCCCTCCCTCCCTCCCCTGATGCCATGTTGGCACTTTGCAATAAATAAGTGGGTCTGGGGTTGCAGTTTGGGCACTCGGTCTCTAAAAGGTTCACCATCACTGCCATTTGTGGGCAATAGAGAATATTTTTTTAAGGGCGACTCCTGGTGCAATCGAATATATAAATTTTTTAGATGTTTGTTTATAAATTGATGTTAAGTTTTAAATGGTTTTAAATTGTTTTTAGAGTTTTAACTGTGTGTTGTATGTTTTTTGATTGGTTGTAATCCACCTTGAGTCGCCTGTGTGAGTAGGGCGGAATATAAATTCAATTAAATAAATAAATAAATAAATAGTTTATATATTTTTCTTTCTTGGTATATATTGACTCAATGTGTACAAATGCCATATGCTAAATAAATAAATAAATAAATAAATAAATAAATAAACTGCATTAATTGAATATGTGTATTCTTTTTTTTCTCAAAGGAAAAGAATGTTAATTTTACCCAACAGTAGTTTTGTGCAAATGGTAGAATTTTTTATGAGAAAGAACAGCAATCCTATTTATTGTGCTTACCTGGAGAAAAATAGTCTCCTTGGAATTTGAATTTTCCTGGTCATGGTGGCTTGCTGAGGCAAGATATCCTTGCCAAAGCAAGATGCAACAAATAATTTAGTAAATATTCTTTACATCTCTATTGATGAGGGGACTTACAAACATTTTGTTTACAATACAGTAAGATACTTTTGGATGTATAAGGAGGGGCTTGTAAACCTGATGCAGCTTTGGAAATGGGAAACAAATGTATTCAATAGTTCAACAGGTCTCCTACGGTCAGATGTTCCCATCTCTCATTTCTATTACTTTTGAAATGATCACCGCTGTCTGCCACTCTAGTCTGAGAAAATAACAAGATTCTTGTTGATTTGAGTCAGAACAATATTAAAGCTCTGGCTTTCTCTTTAATAAATACTCAATTTATATTAAAATTACAAGGGTACATGCTCGACACTGGCAACTCTAATTATAACATAAATTTCTGTCTACAAAATCTTATTTGATTCAATCATAGGCTATATAAAGCTTCAGTTATGAACCATTAAAGTGGTGTGGGCTTTAATTCCTTCTGGATATGATTCTAAAATATGACAACTTGTATCCCCTGATTCTTCCCAAAATTATGTCTATAAGGCTGTGAAACAAGCACTATTTTTATAATTAATTTTCCCAACGGGTGTGTGGCAAGAGATCTGAAAGCAGCATAATTCAAAAGAATCATAAAATATGGACAAAATTTGATAAATTAGCCTAACTGAATTCAACTGGTTGGCATAGATTTTTTTAAAGATATATTACTATAGCTGGAATTATTTTGTTTATCAAAGCAAGATGCAGCTAGAGTAGGGGTTTGGTAAGCCAACTCCTCCATAAATCTCACTGTTTCAATTGGCCTACTCAAATTGTAAATTATTATGATAAGCAACCGGATTTCAGCCATTATGTAAATTCAGACTTTCAGAAATTGTGATTTCACTGCTAAGAGTCTAGGTCCGTGATGGTGATCCTTGGCACTCCATCTGTTCTGGAACTTCAATTCCCAGAAGCCCTGATCAGCAGGACTGCTGACTTGGGCTTCTGGTAATTGTGGTCCAAGAACATGTGGAGTGCCAAGGTTCACCATCACTGGTCTAGGTGTATAAGTCTGTTGCCGCCAGGAATCAAAGGTAAATGCATCTGTCTACACTTAACAACAAGTCACTTATAGTTTATCTAAAAACTGAATCCTATTGATCCTAGATTTTTTTTTTTGAAAGGTTAGTTTGTTGAGCAAAACCTCATGTTTATTGGCTAAGTTGTCTAACCTCTGTTTCTCACTGATCATTTCAATATTTTCTCTGATGACCAGATCACATTATTGGTAATGCCAGTAGACTTGATATTTTTTGCATGAGTATCCAGAACATTTTTTCAGCCCTCAGTGTCGCCACCGCCGCTGCCGTCCCACTGGGTTGCCTTGTTTCCTACATTTAAAAAATGCTTTCCCTTTTCCTTTTGGAATTTACAATAATTGTAGTGCTAGATCAGCGGAGATTTTTAAGTGAAATGATTGCTATGGTTTTTAACATAAAGTTTTGTGCTATACTGATACACTGATACAGTGATTAACCATTTCAGCCTAATTTTAATTTAACTTTTCATTTGACTTCTTTAAAAGGGCATTAAATCAACACCAATACGCAATGAAAACGTGAGCATTTACAGGAAAGAGTTTTGGAAGTTTTGGATGAAATGACTGCTTTAATTCTTAACACAAACAAGTTTTGTGCTATACAGTATTGATAAACTGATAACACTGCTAGATGCCTTCAGTACTGTATCAGTTGTTAATTTTTTAAAAACTAATGGATCAACAATTGTATACAACAATAACACACAAAAAAATGCATAAGCGTTTGTTTTGGTAAATTCATGTCTCCTGAAACTGTAGCTTTTCTCCTCGTGTATCAAGGCAGGCAACAGGTATGTGGGGATAAGTTGTAAAAAGAAGGTATAAAGGACAAATAAATGAATTGGTGGGCTGCCTTTGATGTGTAGCTAAAATTGCTTATCAGCTAACACTTATGCATTAGAACTTGTAATCACTTGCCACCCATCCTAATTGGCTTGATCCACCCACCCTACTCTGAATATTTATTTAAGAACTTTGCAGATCTATTGAACATTGTCCATGTCTGGAAGAGGCTATTTTATAAATTCATCACCTGCTCCCAAAAGTCCTATCCAACTTCCCCTAGAGCTTGACAATCATGTCCGTGAAATGACATTATGTGCGTCCACATTGAAAAGTCAGGAAATAAAGTCATGTCAGTATCCTGGGCAGGCCTCGCTGAGCTCTATGCAGAAAGTTGTCAACACTTCCATAAAGGCACCATCATTTGCAAGTCAGATTTTGACTCAAATGTGCGTGAAGGAGAAACACACATCAGAAGAATTGTTTGGGGATGTTGTTGTTTTTCAATGCTAGACAAAATTTGCCAGAAGAAAAGTGACATATCCAAAAAAGTACTGGCAGGGTTAACTAGAAATGCTGAAAGCAAACCTATTTCTGAAGCAACGGATGAGAACGGAACTAAGTCATGCTGTCCTCTGCATTTCGGATAACATATGATTATTTTTCAATATTGTGTACAGTATATTCAAACTTAGTGTTAAAAAAAACCTAAAACACATGTGCATAAACTACACAGTGCTCCTTCTGCCTGCCCGCCGTCTTTTTGCAAATATGCATTGCAGTATTCAGCACATGAACTGAGTAATTCTATGTAAACCTATACTACTACATTCTAGGACTGTAGCATGCAATACATCTAGCAACAGAGTTTTGAACCTATTCTAGAGGTTCAAATCAGGAAGAAATGGATAGAAAATGCAAGGAAGTAGATATTGGCTAAACATTTGGCGATAATTATAAGCCATGGCTGGCTCAGATCAGGAGGCCGAGTCGGAGGACATGGACATGGCACCGGCCTCACAGCCAGCTGTCACTCCGGAGCCTGCCCAGCAGGGCCAAGGAGATCAGAGTTTGACAGCTAGGCAGGCACTCCTACTTGTTTCAAGATTTCATTGCAGCATCAGATACAGCTGAGAAGGAGTAGGGCCCAGGCACACCTCCTGAAGAGACCCTCAGCTGTAGAGTCTGACTCCCCTTAAAAGAGAGGTGTGCCAGCAGGCCCTTGTCGGGCCAATTCATCAGTTTGGTCAACCCAACACTGTGCTTCTGGCTTCCTGGCCTTGATTCCCTGGATTCTGAACATTGGAGTGTGACCTTGACCACATTCTTGGATTACCTCTGCACCTCTAGTATGACTATGCTGGCTCCTGACCTCTAGACTGGCAACATTGACTCTGCTCTGCTCCTTCTGAAACCTGAAGTAAGGAGAAGCTCCCCTTCCCTTATTGTAGCTCTAACCAGCTATAGAGCTCTGCTGGTGCCGGGCTCTGACAGATGGACAACAGGGAAGGGGCCATAACCCATTAGATAGGAATGGGAGATCTAGAAGGTAAGACAGTTTTAACCAGCAAATGCCCATCCTTAAGTAAGCAAAGAATCCAGAGAGGGCTGGCCTGACAGAAGACCCAATTAAGGTTCAGTTAATCCAGAAGCCTGTGAACATTTGGATGTTAAAGAGATGAGCATCACCTCTTAGAATTGGATACAACTGGCTTTCAGGCAAGGATGACCTAGTAAACTGTAGAAATGACAAGTAGTTATCAGTTGCTAAATAGTCACCCATGCTCCAGAAAAGTGGCTCATTATAGGGAGAAATGGATCACTATTTCTAATTTACCTTTTGGTGTTTAATTACACCCAATTATTACACTGAGTAATAAATTGCTACTTCCAATTATGCCATGGATACAGTTGGAACAATTAGAAATGCAATTTGCCTTTTGTTTACATCACAGGCATGCTTAAATAATTGGACTTTGAAAATTATATGGAACAATTGGTGTTAAACAATGCTGGAGTATTTGAAGAATACCTACCTTCAAACTGGGGGGGGGGAGCAGCTTTCTACAGTAGTAAATAACCTTGTTACTTAGGTTATTTTTTTCCAAAGTATCTGCACTGGCTTTTCTGGTCAGACACCTCTGTATGTCCATCCACTGTGGTTGAAGAGCTGTGGCATGTAACATAAAGATCGCCCTTGTTTAAAGCCAGTTGTATCCAACTCTAGTGTTCAGTGCTCATCTCTGTTTATAGCCAAGGAGCCAGAGCTGTCTGCATTTGCAGACATTTCAGTGGACATGTGGCCGCCATGTTGCAACACCTGAGTGCACAGAACCCTGTTTACTTTCCCACTGAAGTGGTACCTATTTATCTACTTGCAATTTTGAACTGCTAGGTTGGCCAGAGCTGGGACAAAGATTGGAGCAGATTCCATTGTGCAGTATTCAGAAATTGAACTCCAACCTTCCAGTCATCAAGTTCAGCAGTGTCTTAACCACTAGAGCCACTGCAGTCCCCTGTGGCATGTACCAAGTTGCCAATTTAATCCTCAACCCCTCCAAGTTGGGAAACAGTTCCATAAAAAGTTTTCAAGCCTGTGAGATTGCAATACTCCAGAACCAGAGCAAGAGAAGAAGCTCCATTTTTATTTCTTCAAAGTCTCTGCAATTTGCAGAAATCCTCTCTATGCAAAATAAGTGTTCTTTCCCATTGAGACACCAAGAGATTTTGGGGCCAACCCCTCAAACTATCGAGAGTGGGAAATGTTTTGCAGAAGTTGTTTGTTACTTGTGTAGGGTGTATTGATGTGCTGAGCTTTGAGGCACTTTTTTTTTTTTTTTTTTTTTTTTTGTGGTTAGGACAAGAACATTTCTGTTCATCGTGTCAGACAGATGGGGGAGAGAACAGCACATCAATTCCCTTCATCTTAGTTGCAAAAGCAAAATAAGAAGCCTCTCTAGCAAATGATGGTTACAAGAAGGTATTAGACTGTATTACCAGCTTTCTGAGACTAACACATTTTGAATCAGAAAGAGATTGAACTAGGTTGAACAACTGAACCACTCAAACAGAATAGACCAAGGCTTCTCAACCTGCAGCCTTCTGGTTGGATGCAGCCCATGGTGCCATTTCATGTGCCACCCCCACTTCCTCCACCACACCAAGAAGTGCCATGGAAGTATGGGCAAAATGGCTGTCCGGCCCCCAAAGCTGTCTGACGATGTGACTCGGCCCCCAGCTTTAAAAGATTGAGAACTGGAATAGACAGACAGACAGAATGAACTATACATCACAGAGAGAGAGAGAGAGAGAGCTCAGCATATATTCAGAGTGGAAAGCAATTACTTTAGGAAGGAAAAAAACATTTAGTCTGCTGGATAGTTGTTTAGGTTCAAAACCAGGCAATGACTATGTTTGTTAAATGCTGGCCCTTCCCATCTCATGATAGTATACGAAACAAACGCAAAGCATGTTGGGGTTGTCTGCTGTAAGCTCAACACATTGACCAGAGACTTGCACTTGATGACCTCTTAGGCCCCTACTCAATTATTCTATGTTGAATACAAATTAAATACACCCAAAAAGCATAAAAATACATATTAAAAATAAATACACATTAAATACACGTTAAAATACACACAAACACCACACACCCAAAGGTGAGTCACTTACCCTGGGGATCAGGCTATAGGGAGCTTCAGGCTAGCAGCTTCTCTTCCTCCTCCCCGCTTGGGAGTACAGCAAGGAGGCCATGCATGCACGCCAAGCGCTGTAGGCGTACATGCACACCAAGCACTTGGCGCACATGCACAGTGGGGGAACCAGCAAAAAGGTAAGCCCCCAAGGTGGTTTGCCCCAAAAGCCGCTGCCGGTTCTCCTGGACACTGGGAAAAGTTACTACCAGTTCTGGTGAACTGGTGTGAACCTGTTGCTGCCCATCACTGGACCTATCCCAGGGCAGGTGTGAGCCTATGTTATTTCACATCAGCATCATGGAAATCTAAAGGAAATCCTATGGGGACTTCCAGCCCAAAGCCCAGAGCATTAGCAGCTATGAGTCTTTGCCAAAACCATCAGGGCAAAGGACTTGGAATCTGATAGAAGAAATGCCAACTTAGAAAGTTAGTTATTTCTTATTTTCTTAGCTTCACGACAGGAGGTAGAAAATAACAACCTAGAAATGTGGAGAGATCAGCTCTGTCTCTGTCTCATAACTTCTTTCTTTTTCATTTTTTTTATTATTTTATTTTATTTTATTTTTTTGCAGACAAACTAGCATTTTGCATGATAAAATCACTCTAGAAAAGTTTAAAGTGGAGTCGGGGGGAGCAGAGTCTCCAGCACGTGGAAGACCCTCCATGCTTGTTGCTTGTGGAAGATTAGAGAAGGAAAAAAGGAATTATTTACAAAACAACAGAAGCAAACTATAAACAGGACAAGGGGGTGGGCTTGTCTGAAATGCCAGGGGTTAACTTTACCTGCCTCTGGCAAAGGACTATCACATTAGGCTCTAAATCCCCCACCCACTGATACCCAGTGTTACTGCATGCAAGATTGTTATTATCTCAACATAATTATCACGGAGAAAATGAGAGTGATGTAAAATCCCATGCATTGTAAAGACCATATGTACAAAAATGCCTCCATATAAGAGAGTGTCAGCCAAACCTATAATGTTATTGCCTTAATCTCTGACTGCTGTTTAGCAGAGATATGAGGCCATAGAACCTAGACAGTGAGCTTCAGATGCAGAACATGAGCCCCTGCCTTCCAGAAAGCATCTCACTTAATCTGCTGGAATGCTCAGCTCTTTGCTTAAGGAATTTGGCCATGAAATACCACTGCACTGATAATCTCTGGCTATCCTGGGGGGTTGCTAATTGATGCAAAAGGCAATTCAAGGAGCACAAGAGATCAATGAGTTGATCTGTGTGACTATTTCCCCCCCTGCTGTAGATAGGCTTTGCAAGAAGAAAAAGCAATGCTGAGATGCTTTGGGCAACATAGAAGATTTTAAGCATGGCACAATAAATGCCCACCCCTGTAATATATGGGATGTTGCTGGAGTGGGAAGTGGGGTCCTTCTATTTTAACAGAAATGTGTGTGTTTGTGAGTAACATTGGATGAATCTTTTATAACTGGAATAGAAAATAAAGGTGATGGGATTGATTTTAACAATTAGCAGAACAATTAGCAGAACAATCCTAGCACTTAATCCTATCACAGATTTCTCTTGACACTTAGGAGTGATAAGAAGATGGCATACTGCCTGAAAATTTTGGGTGAAATACCAATAAATGTTCTTGCCTGAAGATTTATTGTGACTAATTACAGGCAAACAGAAGTTAGTTGTAACTAGTTATCTCCAAGCTGTACCCAAAGCAAAGCAACAGCCACAAATTTAGATGCTTATTCATCTAAAAAATCATGAAGGCCATGTTTATCAGTGACAATTGGAGGGGGAAGGTCTTTCTCTCAGTACTATCTCTGTCATAAGTACCTTTAATGGGAAAGAGGCTCCTCTCAGGCAGTGGACTAAAATAGTCCCCAGTCAATTTCACAGAAAAACCCCAAGATTTTAATCTATATGGAAGATGGACACTTTTCTCTGTCCACAAATTGAATAGAATATAGAGCAAGCAAAAAGACTTAAAATGCCCCAAACTGTTTTGGTTTAATAGGATATGAGAGCCATAGATCATATCTTCCAGACTTATATGAGATTTTTAATGGCTCTAAATGGAAAAGGACAGTTTGAGGGCTAATCTAATCTTTCTCTGGTTTTATTGAAATATTACACCATAATTCCATCTACCTCTAGTTCAACCAGTTGAAATAATGTTAATTTCTAATGTAGCGCTGCATGTGCTGTAAATAATATAGTTCCAAATGATTAAAATGTCAACACACTGGTGTGTTCCATAATGGAAAAGCACCAGGCTGAAGGTTGGAGAAAACTAATAATTTTGAAGGTTATACAATTGCTTGATTGTGAGAATAAAATCTATTAAAGTATTTTTATTGTGCACATCATATCTGTTGAGCATCTAATAGTCAGAGGAGATGTCATGGGATCTCCAAAATTGTCTTATGACTAGAGTGAGCAATCACCAGAGGATGGAGAACAGACACCTCTTTCCCTGAACTTTAGAGCCTCACTTTCTCTGTATACACCACTGTCTAGATTATTTCTAGGGGGAAAAAATCTAAGGATCGTTTAACATTTTTAAAAAACCCACTCTGGTGGCACTTTTCTTCTATTTTTAGTTTAATTTTTGTTTATGTGTGTGTGAATACTGGGGATTGCTGCATGGCTCTCAAAGTGTGTCAACATTTTATTCATGTCCCTTAGGCAATGGTAGAAACCGCTCTTGCTCGAAAGCCAGTCATATCTGACTCTAGGGTACAGTGTTCATCTCTGTTTATAGCCAAAGAGCCAGCGCTGTCTGCGTCTGCAGACATTTGTAGACGTTTCCATAGACATGTGGCAGGCATGACTAGACACCGGAGTGCACGGAACACTGTTTACCTTACCACCAAAGTGGCACCTATTTATCTACTTGCAATTTCTTGCTTTCGAACTGCTAGGCAGGGCCATAGCCAGAAGGGGGCCAGGTTGGGCTTGACCCACCCTGAGTTAGCCGTTTGCCCACCCTGACAAAGTATGATATCCCCCAGGAATGCAGTGAAAAGAGGCTTTGTTGCCCATCCTGAAAAATATTCGCCCACCCACATCTAGAATCCTGTCTAGGGCCCTGCTTCTAGGTTGGCAGGACCTGGTGAGAGCTCACTCCATCATGCAACACTCAGCTCTCGAACTACCAACCTGCTGACCTTCCAGTCATCAAGTTCACTATCTTAACCCCTAAGCCACTGCAGTCCCTTAGCAAGCACAAGAAGTATTTTTAAATGTGAGGTTTGGAGGAAAATACTTTTGTGCATGGTGAATGGTGATGTTGGAGTCTTGCTGGAGAGAACATTTATGCATCTAAAGTGCAAAATGTAACCCATATGTTGCTGAACTTTGCATTAGACAATTTTTAATTCAACAATTTAGATTTGTTAGATTAGCAAAAAGCATAAAATTTCAAGATTGAAATGGAACGTATAGCATGTTAGAGTGGTCAAGAATAGTTCAGTGGTTTAGGTATCTGGCTGTAGAGTCAAAGATTGGAAGTTCAAATACCCATTGTGCTTCCTTGACAGGGCTGGACTTGATGATCTATAGCAGTGATGGCAAACCTTGGCATTCCAGCTGTTCTTGCACTTCAATTACCAGAGGACCAAGTCAGCAATGTAGTCCAATAAAAAGGAGGAAACTGCTTTACACTACCTATCAAAATCAGAAACTGCAAATATCACTTCAGAATATACATGTTAATCATTTTTTTTTTTACTCCTTTGAGTTAGTCGGGAAAGGGGAGGGTCTAAAATATGGTGTTATAAAAGTAACATTTTAAAGGTGATATTAACATCTGACTAATCATAGGAAATATGTTTCAACATTCCTGCTGCACAGGTGTATTCACGCTTCCCATGCACAGAGGGGAGTACCTCTGTATACTACTCTTTGAAGCTTAAGTTTATACTAGGTAGTCACAATTTGGTTTTGTATATATTCCTGTCAAGAAACCGAACACTCAGCCTGGCATTCCAATGCCTGCCTTATTTATTTAATTAATTAATTACATTTATATTCCACTGATCTGGACTATTCTCCCAGCTGCCTCTGTTCCTTCACCTTGAGGTTGGTGGAATTCTCAAAAGATACACAGTCAAGCTAAGAAACTGACCATCTGAGAGTAGTTTTCTTTGTAAAACATTTCCTGTACTTTATCAAAGCTAAACTATCAACTAGATGTGCCTGCGCCGAATTTTAAAGAGTCAATATTTTGACCATATTACCAATGAGGAGGTCCTTCAAAGGAGTGGCTTGTGCAAATTACATAACATTGTTGCCCAAAGATGACTTGAAATGGCAGGCCATAAAGCAAAAAGCAAAGCAATCACACTTATATACTGCCCCATAGTGCTTAGTGCACTCTTTGTGTGGTTCACAAATTAATTAGCATTTTGCCCCCAACATGTTGGGTGTTCATTTTACCAACCTCAGAAGGATGAAAGGATGAGTCAATCTTTATCGCTGGTCAGGATCAAACTCACAAACTTTTGGTTGCAGTACAGCAGTTTAAGCATTGAGAAAATACTGTATACCCTCTTGTTGCTATCACTCCACATAAGATCAGGAGAGAAGTAGCAGTGGACAAAGAGAGAACTAAGCAAGCAAAGGACCCTCAACATCCTCTGAATGGATATGAGCCTCAAGTCTGCTGGCTAAGATCCAGGATGAGCTTCATGGCAAGAACAAACATTCTTGAGGGTACACAAGAGCAAAACCAAATTAGAAGATGGAGGAAGGAGCTCATTGGACAAGGAACAACATTAAAGGAGGATATAGCTGAAGATCTCAACCTCCCCTACATCACTTGGAGGACCCTGAATAGGGTGAGGGTTGGAATCCCTAAATGCAAGACCAACATGCTCAAGTGGACAACATGCTCAAGTGGACAACAACACATGGTGTGAATGTGGAGAGGTACAGAATCCAGCTCATTTGCTGGTCTGCTGATTGCTGCCAGAGACATGGTCTGCTGATTGCTACCAGAGACATGCACCAATGAGGATTTGGGTTTGAGCAATGACAAAGCGAAGAAAGCAGCTTCGTTTTGGCAGTCCAGGGTTTGATCAGGACATGAAAGAAGAATCACTGCACCACCAGGCCATATTTTTCATATGGAGTAAAACAGGATCCCGAAAGTGGCAATAAGTTGGACCCCTCCTCATACCAAACAGTGACAAGGACTCCCTAGAAGTACATGGAGAAGAACTTTCATGGGAGATTTAAAGACCCTCAAAATGACATGGGAGAATGCTGAAATACTCACCCAAGAGCAAAATCATTGGAGATCCCTTGCTGCCCGATATGCTACATAGCATGGGAGGATCTACATCTAAGTAAGTAAGGTCTCCCCCCCCCCCTTTGTACAGCAAATACTGCCAAGCCAATCAGCCCCAACCTCAAGCAAATCTATTTGGTCTGCCTCAGGCTACACCAAGCCCAGTGCAGTCACAGTCCGACTTTAGCAGGATCAGATAGTATTTGAATGGGAGACCTCCAAGGAAGAAATCAGGAGGCTTCTTTGTGACAGTAGCTGCAGGATTTAGGGGCAAAATCATTCAGGCAAGGTTTCATCAAAGGATGCAGAAAACAGGACAAGCACCATTTGACCTCCACCTGATTTTTTCAGGGACTGCAGTGGCTCAAGTGGTTAAGAAGCTGACTAGAAGGCGGCAGGTCAGCAGTTCGATTCCCGAGTACTGCACGACAGAGTGAGCTCCCATCTCTGTCCCAGCTTCTGCCAACCTAGCAGTTAGAAAACAAGAAATTGCAAGTAGATAAATAAGTACCACTTTGGTGGAAAGGTGAAGAGCATTCCTTGCACTCCAGTGTCTAGGCATGCCGGCCACATGTCCACGGAAACTTCTGCAGATGCAGACAGCGCTGGCTCTTCGGCTATAAACAGAGATGAGTGATTTTTTTTAAAAGAATGGTTTGAACCATGATAATTTTAACAGTCAAGACAAACCTTTAGTTTCAAACCTAGTGATTGCCAACTGGTACTGCCATGTCTTAGTGGTTAAGACACTGAATTTGACAACTGGAAGGTTGGAAGGTCAGCAGGTCAAAACCTGAGTACTGCACAACTGAGTGAGCTCCTGTCTCTGTCCCAGCATCTGCCGACCTAGCAGTTCAGAAGCAAGAAATTGCAAGTAGATAAATAGGTATAACTTTGATGGGAAGATAAACAGCATTCCATGCACTCTGGTGTCTAATCATGCCTGCCAAATGTCCACAGAAATGTCTGCAGACACAGACAGTGCTGGCTCTTCGGCTATAAATGGAAATGAGCACCGAACCCTAGAGTTGGACACGGCTGGGTTCCAAGCAAGGGCAACATTTACCTTATCTTTACACCAGTAAAAGAAGAAAGTGTTCCAAATTCTACTTTGCCTAATGAAAAAACTACAAGTGATATTGGAGACTTATAGGTAAATTTCCATTTTTATATTACACATTCGCCCAAACCCCTTAATAACATGACTTTCAGATAAACTCAGAGTAATTTGGTAGAAACAGTAGCATTAAGGGTGGAAAGTGTTTAATCCTTTCAAAATGTTATTTCCACAGTCTAGGTGCCACTCTTTAACCCACTATTATATGAACAAATGGGAGAGAGGAAGCACAGAATTGGGCTGCTTGTTGAATGTGGTTCGTGCACTGAATATACCTTTAGTATCAATCTATTTACAGCTTCAGAACTGAAAATGGCTGTTAAGAGCCTCTCCAGTTTCTTATTTCCTGCAGATGTAATCCTGGTAAGTAAGAGGTACTGCTCTTCTTTCTTGGAAATCATAAGAATAGATTCAAGGTCCATCAAATCAATCACAAGTGTTTACCCAGCTGGATGGCTCTACAAGTTAGTTGAGCTACATAATACAGATCAATTCTATCCCTTGTTCTGAGCTCTGACCCTGAAGTTTCAGGTCACAAAGTTTTCATTTTTAGCGATCATTCATGAATTTATCTAATCTCTTTTCAAAGTCATCTAAGAACGGAACGAGACATTAAATGAGAAAGCTGAGAGTCCTAATTGCATTCTAATGAAGATTCTAGGAGCACAGAGGACATGTAGGTGGCAGAGGTTTATTAAGCCTTTCCCTGCTCACTGAATCTATCCTACACATGCCTTCCATTTTAATCCTTCCCCTGTTGAACTTCAAAATGGGGTGCAATAAATTTAGGTGTCTAGGCAGGGAGGGAAGTTTAAAAGCCAATATGTGCTCATGGTTGACTCAGCCTTCCATCCCTCTGAGGCTGGTAAAAGAAGTACCCAGCATGTTGGGGCAAAATGTTAATTTCCTTGTGAACCTCCCAAAGAGTACACTAAGTGCTATGGAGCAGTATATACCATATTTGCCGGTGTATAAGACGCATCAGAGTATAAGACGCACCTCATTTTTATACACATTTGTAAGGAAAAAGCTAATTTTCTACATTTTTCATGAATTTCCAACATTAACTCCAGGAGCCAAGGAGAGGGGGAGGGAGCTCCTTTGAAGCCCGTTTCCCCACTACCCCACCACCAGCCGAGGAGGGGGGAAAGGATTCTTTGAATCAATTTCCCCGGAGCTCCCCTGGTGGTTTAGTGGTTAATTCACTGAGCTGGAGACTGGAAGGTCGGGTTTCAGTACCCAAGAGCAACACTTGGCGACATGATAGGAGCCTCGTTCGGGCGTCCCCTAAAAATCCTTTCAACTCAGAATAATCTCTGACATGAAATTACAGTATAATTATTATCCATTTCCCCCACTAGCTGGGGAGAGCAGGGGGGAATGGAGTATTATTTGAATCCATTTTCCCTGCCATCCCACCACCAGCAGGGGAGAGTGGGATTGGGGGGAGAGAAGTATCTTTTAAGCATGTTCCCACCCCCATCCCACCCCCACTGACCATAAGGAGGCAGGGAGGGCAGGATTGGCTGGACAACAGAGCTCCTTTAGAAGCTGCCCTTCACCCGGCTCCTAGCGGTCAGTGGTGGCCGCTGAACCACACCGTGAGGGCAGTTTTAAAAATAGCTCTTTCCTGTCTTCAGCTGCCAATCCTCTCTTACCGCCGAACCACGCCAACAGGGGAATGTTACCATCATATAAGATGCACTCAATTTTTCCAATGTATTTTAAGTGGGGGAAAGTGTATCTTATACACCAACAAATATGGTAAGTGTAATTGCTATTGGATGTATTATTCAGCAATTTAAATTATTTATTTCATTCATTTTTATTTGTTTTATAGGCCACCTTTCTACCAAGACTCAAGACAGCTCACAATATTAAAAAGAACAAACTAAAGCATAATTGATTATACAGTCAAACCTTGCATAAAGAGCGTCTCACTTAAAGAGTAACTCACTTAAAGAGCAGAATTTTCTCTGAATCTTTGCTTCGCTTAACAAATAAAACCAACCAAAAACTCGCTTAACAAATACATTGGGGTTTACAATCCCCCCACCAGAAGCCACAATTGGTCACTTACAATGGTGTTTCACTTAAAGAGCAAACTCGCTTAAAGAGCTATCCTGTGGAACACATTATGCTCTTTAAGCGAGGTACAACTGTACAATTAAAACAATTAAACTAGAATAATAATTATATACATTAAAGCAGGCATGCCCAAACTACGGGCAATGGGCCAGTCTTGGCCCCCCAAAGCCATTTCATCTGCCCCTGACACCATTGTCAAACCAGGAAGTAAATATGGACATTTCTATGCATGCGTGAAAAGTGGCCATTCCATTTTGTGTCCTGGCTTGGCACAGGACACAAAATGGCTGCTTTTGTGCACGTGTTGATGCATCTGCACCAAATCAGGAAATAAAATAGCAGATTTCTTGCATGCACAGAATTGCCAAACAAGGAAATAAAATGGCTGCTTTCACGCATGCACAGAAATGGACATTTTTATTTCCTGGTTTGGTGCAGATGCGTCTATGCATGTGTGAAAGTGACCGTTTTGTGTCCTGTGCCAAACCCAGATACAAAATGGCCACTTTCACGCATGCACAGAAGCATCCACACTGCGCATGTCCAAACATGCCATCTTCTGGGGGTGTGGTCTGGCCCACTCAGCTGTTCCAGGGGCATGGTCAGCTATTTATTTATTGTTTGTTTGTTTGTTTGTACTTATATACCATCTTCAAAATTAGTGTTATGCACTGGATTGGGCCACAAGCCATATTTAATTTGAGTTCTTTGTGTCCACCTGGCCATGTCCCAACTTGAACCAGACAGCACGGACCTGGTTCCAGTGTAGATTGGGACTGCCCTGCTTTCCAGCAGAAAAATTTGGCATTCAAATGACTTCTTTAAAATCCTTTTTCTTAAAAGGAACCAGGAAAGTTTGAATACCATATAAGGTATTCTCATGATGAGCAAGTGGACTTCTTCAACTTTCTCCATGTCTGAGCTTGACGTGAAACTTCCAAAATGAAGCCAACTTTTGGTGAGTTCCTTTTGCAGTTCCTTTTGCAATTGAAATGAAACTGAAATGACCACCAAAAATGGGAAGAGGTTTGAACTTTGCTAACTGAAAGCTTCACTTTCCTTACAGAAGGTGAAAGGAAGTGAGTCACATGCAATGCCTGAGTAAACTGGAACAGGTGGTGGGTGAATTTAAATAAAAATGAGCCATACTAAATGAATACCTATCCAAATTCTCATTCATGAATGAACACATAGCAGCAAATCTTTGTATAGACCTGCTATTTTAAGGCTGCATCATGTCGACTCAAACTCCATACAATTAGAAGCTAAGGCTGATGTCCTCTGGTCATACTCATGTTTGATGTTGCAGATCATGCTAGGAGGAGGAGGAGGAGGAAGGGGGAGGAGGAGGAGGAGGAAGGGGGAGGAGGAGGAGGAGGAAGAAGAAGAAGAAGAAGAAGAAGAAGAAGAAGAAGAAGAAGAAGAAGAAGAAGAAGAAGAAGAAGAAGAAGAAGAAGAAGAAGAAGAAGAAGAAGAAGAAGAAGAAGAAGAAGAAGAAGAAAGACCACAGAGACTGACAGCTAACACCAGGTGAGGAAAGAAAGGACACAGATGAGATGAAGAAGAGGATGGTGCTAATGACAAAGGAGGAATATTGTTCCGGATTCCTGGTTAGAATTGGTGTGAGTTGAGAGGTACAGCATAGTTTCTTGTCTCAGAACTACTCAGGATAAGTAAACATCTGCATGTAAACAGAAGCATAGGTTTCCACCCATGGTTTCCAACATGGGGCACATGACCCACAGAGGGGCAATTTGATTTTCAAGGGGGAAGGGGCAATTCAAGAATGAGTTAGACCAAGTTAATGGCCTTTTAGGCTTCCTCCTCGTGGAATTCACTTTTTGAATACTGTAATAAGAATTATATATCACCGAGGGGGGGGGGGGGGTGTCAGGTTTTTAGAGCTGAAACACAGCAAAAAAAAAGCCTGGGAACCAGTGGTTTAAACATTCAAAACAGCCCTTTTTGAGCCTGATTAAACCTGGGATACCTTCCCTGTTTAATTGCACTCTGATGTTGTTTGCATCAGGAATTCACATCAATCACAAAATTCACCCCCCAACCACCCATTTTTATTCCAAATCTTTCTTGTGGACTCATTAGGAAGTGTTAGCCAATGCCCCAACTGGTTAAGGATTCTGGGAGTTGTAGTTAAAAGAGGTAACTGTTCCAGCCTCAGATCTTTGGTGTAGATGTGGGGAGGAACAAGGTAAGAGAATTCCCATAATTTGAACAAGGGAACAATACTGGAAAGTTGGCAGGTCAGCAAGTAGATAAATAGGTACCATTTTGGCGCGAAAGGTAACAGGGTTCCATGTGCTCTGACATCTAATAATGCCTGCCACATGACCACAGAAACATCTGCAGATGCTGTAAATGAAGATGAGCATCACACCCTAGAGTCAGATATGACTGGTTTTCAAGCAAGGGCAACTTTTACCTTTACTAACAATGGCAAAACTTGAATTGTTGTTGTTCAATTCCTTCATTTTTACCCCTCTTCATCTTCCTTTGAAATTCCATAGTGGTGTGTGTGGAGAGATTTCTTCTGGTTTTGCTGCCATTAAAAAGAGACGAGTGGGTTAAAGGCAAACAAGTTTCATGTTCCTTCTTCCAAAACAAAACTGTTTGCATTTGTTCTGTGAACAGAACACCATGCTGTGTGGTTCCCATTAGGATACCTTCCCTATTGTCATCCATTCCACTCTTCTTCAATGTCACCTTGTGCCAAACTACAAAGAAATCTGTCAGCTCCCTCATTTTCTCCCTATTTATAACCCCAAGCTACATGGTGGCTTGGGGAGTTCAAGAACCGCAGTGGGGTGGATATTATCCCTATGTTCTTTGCTGGCTCATGTGAAGCTGAAGTTCCCACTGTTAAAGTTAACTGTAATTGCTACCCTAAGTAAGCAGTCTTGCTGTGATCCCTGCACAGCAGGTATTTGACTAATTACTCGGAAGCCTCTTACAGGATTTTTGAGGCTGTAAACTTACTTTTAGAAAAACCCAAAATCTCTTTGCAGCTTTGAATCCCAGCATTATGGCAACGTGAACACACTCCAAACCGAGTCTCTGCCCTCCTATCACAACCACCTGTTTCCCATTACATTTCTGCCTGCATTTTAGATCAAAGTTTGACATAAGGCTACTGTTGCTTGCCCTCATTTTTGACACCGTAAAATCCCCCCCCCCAAAAAAAAAAATCAACAATCTTCTCTCAGTTTCATGCACTGAATGTATCTTTAGAATATTTCTTCTCAAGCGTTCATCCCTGACGATCTCCTAATTGCAGAGAGGAAGGAGATAGCAGACTGCATCTGTAAAAATCCCATCATCTGCTCAAGGCAATAACTAAGGCAACAAAGCACATGGAATAGGCAACTGGATCAGGGATAATCTTTGCCTCACAGTCAGCCCTACGGTTTCTGAGGACCAAGAAGATCTGCCAACAAATTTACCCTAGTAATGACTGGAAACAACTGACAGGGATTTAGAGTGTATCTGTATAAGAGTTAACAGTAATTTGATGTTGCTGTGACTACCATAGCTCCATTTTATGAAATTTTGAGATTATAATTTGATGAAGCAGGGCCAAGCTGTAATCACAAACTCAATGGCCCAGCAGGATATTTAAACCTTAGCAGGCAATCAAAATTCAAACAAAATCTCAATACAGTAATTATATGTTGCTGTGGAGATATTTGAACTCACATACCCGCTATATGTTTGCAAGAGTTTTAAAATACTTTGAGGAAGTTTATATTTAGAAGCAACATAGTTAATGAATATCAGAAAACAAAACAAAATAAAAATATAGCAGTTAGTCTTTAAAGTGCTACAGTGTTTTTTGTTTTGTTTTGTTTTGTTTTCTGATATGCCTGAACCACAGACTAACACGGCTACTATTCCAAATAGTTAATGAAGTTTGTAGAGTAGTACAAACTGGGGTATTGTTGTTGTTTGCATTATTGCAACATTGACATCTCAATGAAGTAAACCGTTATTGAATTGAGATGGGAAATGATCCTTCAGTATGTAAACTCTATTGATGATATTCCTTGTCAACTTGGAATTGACCTAGTCTTCTAGATACTCTTTAGTGGTGTGTCTGGTGGCATCTCAACTAAAAGACTGACAAAACTACATATTACACTATGCAACAACAAAAAATTTCCCTGCTACTCAGTTGAAAATATGTTCCTTATAGTAATGCATATGTGCTGAATACAGAACTGCAGTCGGATCTGCTCTGGCACATCAGGAAAAAAAGTTATGTACGTGTAAATGTTATCAAGGAAAATGCTATTAACTATGTTGAAAAGTGATTGTGAGAAATTTTAGGGAAATTAATGTGCGTTCTTTGGGATGAAAACACTAAATATTATAATTAAGAAGTGAATTATAAATGTTTATTTACCTCTGAAATGAGCCAGGGACCCTTAGTTACACTAAGATTGACAATGACTTGGTTTAAAAGTGTGTTAGAGCTCCATGCTTTCCACCTGTGAACATCTTCTGTTGCTCTCTGCAAAACCCAACAGTAACCCCCCATCATGTTTGGAATGAAGCGGCCTTGATATCTTGCTTCCATAGTGGACATCTCCTGGTGGAATCTTTCACCATGCTTGTCACTCACGGCTCCCATATTTGACGGAAAGAAGGTGAGATGCGAATGAAAGAAATGCATCTTTAGTGACATTCGGCAACCAAGGTGCTGGAAGGCTGTTAGCAAGTTGTCCACAATTTCTGCATAGTTGTCTGCTCTGTGGTTCCCAAGAAAGTTGTGCCTCAGTTTTCATCTTTCCAAACTTGCCTTTTGGGTACTGAAAACCACAATTTGTTTTATCCATCACTGCAACAAACTGTTTCATAAGACCCAGTTTGATATGGAGTGGAGGTAGGTAAATCTTATTATGATCCACAAGAGGTACATGTTGAACGTTGTGCTGTCCGACTACAGGTAAATTTCTGGGTGGCCAATTTTTCACTATGTAGTGATTCTTGTCATCGCGAGTAAGTTCCACTCCTTCAGTCTGGAACCCAACAGTTCAGACTTTCGACAGGGACAAATCGCAAACCAGGTCGTCCAATTCGGCTTGACTGATCAAATGTGGCTTTTTAATGTCATTGTCGGGATCATTCGTGTATTCCATAGCTCCAGTGTCACTGTCATTACCTTCAGTATCACTTCCTTTGTTGTTCATTGCATCGGATGAAGGAGGAATTGGTACTGGGTAATCTGTACCATGCGCCACAGGCTTTAGAGCAGACTGACAATCCGGATACACGATTTTTGACTTGTTCTTCTTGCTGTACCCGCATATGATGGTCAAGCAGAAATAGCAATCCAAATGGTGATCTTTCTGCTCCCGCCAAATCATGGGAACAGCAAAAGGCATTCGGTTTTGCTTACCGTTTAACCACTGGGTTAGGCCAGAGCAACAAACGGTGCAACAGAGATGAGGAAACCAGGATTTTGTTTGATTTTGTGGACATCCGAAGTAATGTTTGTAAGCTATACGTAGCTTTCTGGACATGTTCTTGTGTTGGTCAGACATCGTATACTTGCCATAAATGTAGCAAATGTTGCTCCCCTTTATAAAAGGAGTGAAAACCTGGCGGGCAGGTTTGGTCTGGGGAGTGCCTTGACAATCAGTCTTTTGTAGCACTTAAAGAATTCTGCTTTTTAATCATAGGCTTTTTGTAGCATATACAGTTGTACCTCACTTAAAGAACATAATGCGTTCCACAGGATTGCTCTTTAAACGAGTTGCTCTTTAAGCTAAACACAGTGATGGGATGTTACCAGTTCGGACCGATTCACCTGAACCAGTAGCACCCATCGGGGCGGGCAGGGGTGGTAAACCCCCACATGACCTGGTTCGGTCACCTCTCCGGGGGCCCTCCGGAAGCGTACTTCTGGGTAGCCAAAATGGCTGCCCGGAACTGCGCATGTGTCAAACCTCTATTTGACATATGCACAGTAAAAAAATAGAACTGTGCATGTGTCAAATAGAGGTTTGACGCATGCGCAGTTCCCGGCAGCCATTATGGCTACTGGGAAAGGAAGGGCACAGGGAGCGCCTGAAGAAGCAGAAGTGGTGGCAGCCTTTCCGCGCCTGGCCCCGCTGCCCTGCCAGGACACCATGCCGTTGCAGCAGTTTGCCGCTGCAGCGGTTTGCCGCCACACCATCATGCCGCTGTGCTGCTGCGCCACCATTTTCAAGCAGGGTAAGTGAGGGGTTTGTGTTTGGGGTGGGTGGGTGGGCATATTTTATTTATTTTTTATTTTATTTATTTCTTTATTTTATTTATTTAATTTATTTACAGGTTTGTGTTGTAGTTGTTTGGGTGGGTGGGTGGGTGGCTTGAGGGTGTGTGTATGTGTGTTTATTTTAATTTTATTTTATTTTTAATTTTTGGGGGGGCCTGCCCACGACGTCATGACGCTAGCTCCGCCCCCACTGTGATGGTAGTAAATTTTTTGTCATCCCATCACTGGCTAAACACCATTGTAAGTGACCAATTGTGACTTCTGGTGGGCGGGATTGCAAACCCCGATTTATTTGTTAAGTGAGTTTTTTGTTGGTATTATTTGTTAAGTGAAGCGAACATTCAGAGAAAATTCTGCTCTTTAAGTGAGTTACTCTTTAAACAAGGCTCTCTTTATGCGAGGTTTGACTGTCATTTGATCCACAGAAGTATCTCCTAGAATCAGAGAATTTGTGAGTATTGAGTTGGCAGGCTGTACAGTATCCAGTTGAAATTAACTTTGGAAACTATACAGAAGCTATGCCAAAAATGACTCTGTTCCACCTCTTTGTACTAGAATTCATAGTTGCAGAACTTGTGCTGCAGATGAAAGAGAAGAAATATTGCAAGTGATCATAAATCCAGGTGGACCTTCTCCTACCATGTGGAAACAAGGACCATCTCATCCCCCTTAACAGTATCCAGATGGGCTTTTGGCATGGCTGAGGCTATGACCTTTAAACAAGAAACTACTATTTGAATTACAGTAAAGATAAAGGAAGCCTTCTATGGCATAATGATGTTGTCTTGTCAAATTGTCACAGACGATGAAGAAAAAGACAATGAGGGAAAGATTGCATAAAATCCTGTTAAATTGTATAACAAAAGGAATAACATTCATTCATTCTTAGCAGGTAACTGAAGATTTGTTGCTGTGATTTTCGGTGGAACACACTACCCCTGGCTTGGTATGTAACTGAGAATCCTAACACATTTCTTTTATTGCCAGCTAGGAATAAGTACTTTGGCCACCAAATGAGAAGAGAGGACTCACTGGAGAAGGCCCTGATGCTGGGAAAGATTGAAAGCAAAAGGAGAAGAGGTCTGACATGGCTAGATGGCATCTTTGATGCAGTGGGAATAGACCTAGGTAGACTGCAGAGGATAGCAGATGACAGAGGAGCTTGGCATGCTGTGGTCCATGAGGTCATAAAGGGTTGGGGTTAACTGTGTAACTGAACAACAACAAAGAGTAAGTGAATTTTACATTATTATTATTTTGTTCAACAAATTAGCAGGATTTCAGCCACTAGAACAGGAAGTATGAAAGGGATGAAAACAGCAAAACACAGAAAAAAGCCAATTTTATATACGTTCTGCTTCCTGGGAGGGGATAATGTCTGGAATCAGGAGAAAGGTACAGCACTTCCTAGGCTCTAAGAAGCCCATTCTGAGGCCCCCTGAACAGCCAGTAGATGCCTCTTAATGGTGCAGCAATTAAGTGTACCTGTTCCATTTGCATTTACTATTTAACAAAATAAGTGTCTGGCCAGGTTATCCTGCTATGGTAATAAGGAAGACCATACCGGCAGCGACTCAGCGATGAGTGGCGGTTAACTAATCTGACAACTCTGAGGGCTAACAGTTTGGGTCCCTAAATCCACAGGGAAGGGTGATGGTCCCCAAGTGGATTAAATCCCACTTGGATCCATCTTGATGGAGGGGAGCAGCTTCATCAATACTGGCCTGGGGCTGATGAAGACTTTGTGGGGCAAAAGGGCTCAGGACCAGAAAGTGACTCGTGGAACTGGATCAGTGGTATGAGTGTCATGCTGCAATGCGGAAGGCCAATGAAAGGCCACTGCATTATATTCTCAGGACAGTCTTCATGGCTCATCGCCATGAGGATCATCAATATTCAGATTCGGATATGGCAGAACAACAACAAGAAGATTTAACAAAATAATAGCATGGAATCTCTTTAATTAGCAAATCTGGTCACTTTAGTTTAGAGTTTGTGATTCTTTTTTCAAGTGCATTTCTATCTATGGATGGATGGTATTATACAGTAACACTAGCTGATCCATCTTTCTTTGGCTATCCTGGGGGGGGGGGGGGAATACATGCCATATATACTCAAGTATAAGTCAGGGTTTTTAGCCCCCAAAATGAGGTCCAAAAATGGGACTCGACTTATACTCGGCTCAATGTAAACACTCAAAAACATACCCACACAAATGTCTAAATTAATTAATTTTACCGTATTTTCATGTATTTTAATTATTGAAACTCACGAGCAGGTGTTGCATTTTCCACCCCTAACTTACACTTGGGTCAATCTATTTTCCTAGTTTTAGAGGTCCAAATTAGGTACCTCGACTTATATTCAGGATGACTTATAGTTGAGTATATGCAGTAATTGCAAAAGAATCATTGGGGGAGGGAAGAGCTTGAAAAGCTTTCTCTCCATGTTTGTGTTAACCAAAGAAAAGATAAGAACTCTGCATAGTAAACATTGATAGAAATGGCCCAACTTCTTTAATATTATGCTGATGATCTCAAACAGAGTAGAATTTCACCAGGAACATAATTTGCTTGCTGCCGCTAGTTGGCTTTGAGAAGCCCTCTGATGCATTTTTCTGTCTAACCTCATCTCAGTTGCTACCAAAGCAAACAGTGCATTTACAAAAATGATTACAAAAACCCACCTCAAGCTTTGTAAAGCACAGTCAGATACCTTATATCACAATCTTCAATACACCCACTTCTATTTTTCTTGAATGTAGCTAGGAGGTTTTGCTTTCTCAAAAAAAAAAATCAATTTAGGTAATGAAGGTTAATTTTTTGAGAGTAAAATATTCATTGAGAGCCCATTGCCACATGAGACCATTTCAAGGAGGTATTAAAGATAACTAAAGGATGGGATGGTCAGTGGTCGTGATTTCCATCTGTGAATTTCCACTGCTGCATATAATTAGGATGCATTTATGTATGCTATCACTTTGTACTCTTTTTGCAGCTATGCCAACCATGGCATTTTGCTGGGAAACAGATGGAGCCCCTTGGAAGAGAATATATATATATATAGTTCTGTTCTCTGCACTTCTCCCAAATGATAGGAAAACTTTAGGGCACCTTTGCCATTTCAGTCTCCTTGAGGGAAGAGAATGATGGAGCTTCATACTGTGTTTCAAAATACAATACATTCGTGCACACTAAGAAGTGATAAAGTCCTACATTTGTCTTTAAATTATAATCATTATTTCTAAATTGCATTCAGAATGAAATGCAGAAACAAAATTCTGTCTTCTTTCTGCAATGTTATTTTTTTAAAAAAAAAATCCAAATAGTCACAAATATTTGAATGTTTGAAATTTAGAGGGGAGGTTGTATACAAACACACTCCAGTTGATTATAGCCCCACATTGATTGTGTTGTTATTGGAATATTCCAGGTGGCAGATAACAGAGTGAGTGTTTTATTTTTGTACACCACTTAGAGAAGTATGCATTCACTAGTAAGGTGATATGTAAAGCAAAGCAGATGGATAGATGGAAGGAAGCTTATCATGCACCATACAGTTGGACTGCAGTGGCTCAAGTAGCTAAGATGCTGACTGGGAGGTGGAAGGTCAGTAGTTCGATTCCTGAGTACTGCAGGACGGAATGAGCTCCCGTCATTGTCCCAGCTCCTGCCAACCTAGCAGTTCGAAAGCAAGAAATTGCAAGTAGATAAATAGGGACCACTTTGGTGGGAAGGAAACAGTGTTCCGTGCGCTCTGGTGTCTAGTCATGCCTGCCACATGACAACGGAAACATCTGCATAAACAGACAGCCCTAGCTCTTCGGCTTTGAAACAGTGATGAGCACTGAACCCTAGAGTTGGATACAACTGGCTTTCGAGCAAGGGAAACCTTCACCTTTACAGTTGTGTGTTACATAGCACATTTAAACATTTACCAGACTGGTAAAGCTATGCAGATCTTTTGTTATTTGTGTCAGAATATATTTAAATAAATATAATATATTTATTTGTAAATCTGATAAATATATTAGATAGTATTCACCCAACAATGGGAAACATCAAGAGCTGTTAGTTCAGCTTAACATCAAGTCTTCCATAGCTGACATCTGAGAGACATAAAGTACTTTAACAACTTTCTGTTAAATTTCAACCTAGAAATTCAAAAGCAAGAAATTGCAAGTAGATAAATAGGTACCACTTCGGTGGGAAGGTAACCACATTCTGTGTGCTCTGGTATCTAGTCATGGCTGCCACGTGACTATAGAATTGTCTGCACTCTCTCTTTGGCTGTAAATGGAGATGAGCACCCTAGAATCTGATACGACTGGTTTTCCAGAAAAGGCAACCTTTACCTTTAGCACTCATATAACTGCTTCAAAATGGGAGGGGGGAATTCTCGATCACAAGAAGGTACCGAGGGTGGAGTCAGTTTCAAAACAAGTTAAATGAAACCCATTCTTCATTTCACAAAACCCCACTCTAATGTCCTCAACCAAAACAATTTAACTGAATAAATAAAAATGTAAGTTGGCATTTTTGGTTATGGCCCTCTCACTGAAGCCCCTTGTTCTTGGGAAGGCAACCTTCAGGCTTGCCCTCAGCCCCACTGACGTTGCCCATCCCTGCTTCAAAGCCACCTCACACAACAAAGTCAGATTGTCTCTTCTCCAGCACAGTCCTGAGAATTGGGGGAACAGCTAGATCACCTCAGCATCTGGTGATCTAGAATTTGGTAATCAATAGGCCTGGTCTATGAGCAATGTGATAATCACATTCCCCCTTCATTTTGATGGACACAAACAAACCTTGCAGACTACCTACCACATAGATTTTTGTCCTGCTGTCTTTTATTCAAACCTAGCACTATATGCCGTTCCACCAAACCTAATTAAATTAAACTGCTCAGCAATTAGATTCAGGCCTGGTGTCATAACCATGAACTCAGCAGAAGCTGATGCCCATAGAACAGAAATGTATTCTGCCCACAGCGCTGACCTTATACTTACATTTCATATCTTTGAAATGAAGATTATGGCAAGAGGGCTTATACCATATCATTAAACTGCCAGCTGCTCATCATGATAATGAACATTCCCTTAAAATATCTATTAAGAGGAACATTTTAACTAGGTCTCTCTCTCTCTCTTTTTGTTCTGCAGAAGGAATAGTGAGGAGGATGCAGAATATTTATTACCTTGCCATAAGAGCAAAAACGTCTGCATTCTAGCCCACTGAAATAAAGGATTGGCTACTGATTTAGGTGGGATTGTGATAGCTTAGTGGTTAAGATGCTGAACTTAACAACTGGAAGGTTGTCAGGTCAACAATTTGAGACCTGAGTGCTACACGACAGAGTGAGTTCCTGTCTCTGTCTCAGCTCCTGCCAACCTAGCAGTTCAAAAGCAAGACATTATAAGTAGATAAATAGGTACCACTTCAGTGGGAAAGGTAACAGCATTCTGTGTTCTCCAGCATCTAGTCATGCTTGCCACATGACCATGGAAGCATCTGCGGATGCAGACAGCACTGACTCTTTGGATGTTTATTTTTTTATTTCTCATATTATGAACTTCAGTTGTCTTTATTAATCCTGATCTATGCAGTGAGCACAAATTGACTATCTCGAGTTCCACATCTAGGTTTAAAAGCCATCGAAGGGCTTTATCTGTGGCACTATGCAAGTCCTCTAATGTGCCTCTATACCCAGCTATACATCTCGGCCCCTGGTGATCCAAGCGATGCAGTGGAAGTCCTTTCCAGGTGCCTGGAGGCTGTGAGGGTCTGGATGGGGGACAATGGGCTTCAGCTGAACCCTAGCAAGACTGAGTGGCTGTGGGTCGGGGGTCCTGGGCCATCGCGGGAGCTACCATCTTTGGTTCTGGATGGGGCAGTTTTGCCCCAAACAGACCCGGTGCGTAATCTGGGGGTCCTCTTGGACTCACGACTACTGCTCAAAGAGCAGGTGGCAGTCATGGCCAGGAGGGCTTTTGCACAACTTCATGTAATATGCCAGTTACGCCCGCTCCTAGATCAGGACTCCTTGCTCATGATCACACACGCTCTGGTCACCTCCAGACTAGATTATTGTAATGCACTCTACATGGGGCTGCCCTTGATGACCATCCGGAGGCTTCAACTGGTCCAGAATGCGGCTGCCCAGGTGGTGATAGGGTGTGGGCGGTATGCACATGCCTCGCCTCTGCTTCGGGAGCTGCACTGGTTGCCGGTTTGCCTCCATGTGCAATTCAAGGTGCTGGTTATCACCTTTAAAGCCCTGTATGGTAGTGGGCCAGGATACTTAAGAGACCGCATCACCCCAAGAACATCTGTCCATCCCACCAGAGTGGACCAGAGAGGCTCTCTAGTTGTTCCATTGGCCAGAGAGGCACATCTCTCTGGCACTAGAAGGAGGGCCTTCTCTGTGTCCGCTCCAGCCCTATGGAACCTCCTACCAACTGAGCTAAGTCTACAGATGGACTTGCTGTCTTTTAGGAAGAACTTAAAAACATGGCTGGCAGGACAGGTATGGGGTCCTGGCAGTACCATGACTCCAGCTCGCTGGCTTGTTTGAGCTCCCTCTCCCCCTGGTCTTTTAATCTTTTGTTTTTAAGTTGTTTTTAACTTTTTAATTATTATTGGGACATGTTGATTTTTATAAATTTAAAAAACGTTTTAAATTTTATAATTGTAATTGTGAAGTTTTTAACAATGGGTTTGGGTTGGGTTGTATTATACTTTTATGATGTTGTAAACCGCCCTGGGTCGCTCCGGTGAGAAGGGCGGTATAAAAATGTAAATAAATAAATAAATGTGGCCCATGGTTTAGTCTTCTTCTCCACAGTCACAGTGGGAAGAGGATTTCCATCCCCATTGGAACAGAATGGCATCTACCACAGCTGGTCCTCATTCTTTGACTGTAAACAGAGATGAGGACCAAACTCTAGAGTCGGATATGACTGAGTTTTGAGCAAGGGAGACCTTTACCTTTACCTTACTGATTTGTGTGAAATCTGACCAGTCTGAGCTGCTTGTTTTGCAATTCAGACATTACAACATCAAGCACCAGCAAAGGGAAAAGGCCCACTCTGATGCAATTATGAACCAATCTCAGAAAAGTTACTGTATGGACTATATCTCCCCAGAAGGCCTCTAGTCAGCAAAGCTATCACACTTCTATACCACCTCATAGCTCTCTGTACACTCTCTTGGCAGTTCACAAGTTAATTGGCATTTTTTGCCCACAACATGCTGAGAACCTTGGAAGGATGAGTCAATGTTGATCCCCATCAGGATCAAACTCATAATGTTTTGACTGTGGTACGGCAGTTTAACTGCTGCATCATTAGCATAATGCCACTAGGGTTGAGTTTAGATCTAGAAAAGCTTGGCCAACATGTTTATGAGGGAAGAAATTGAGTTTATTACATTGGTGGACATGATAGGGACAGCTAGTTCTGGAGTTAATGCCCAGGAGAATACTGTATGAGAAAATAAACTCTGATGTATTCTTGTTAGCTTCACTTTTGCTACACTCTCCCATGAAATTTCTCACTGTCTCTGTAATCCTTGAATTGGGTGTTGGTAGCTACTACTGTTATGTTTCACATTCTTTTTTTCACATTGCAGCTAAGGCTGAGAAGACAATTATTTGTGTGAAGCAAAAGACAAGCTGGCCTGGCAGGCAGCTGAGAACATTGCCCCCTCCTCTGGACCCACACCAAAGGTCTGAGGGGAAAAACACCATGGCCTGGCAGGGGGCTGAGGACCTTGCCCCTACCTCCAGGCCCCCATCAATGGTCAGAGGGGAGTTAGTCTGTGTTCTGCATTGGTTGTTTTGTGAGGTTGTATTTTTGATTGTTACTGTACTGTTGCTGTTTTGACTGTAAGCCACCCTGAGTCGCCTCGGCGAGTGGGCGGCAATATAAATCTGAACAAATAAATAAATAAATAAGATGCCTCCTCATCTGTTCTTCCTACAGAAGCTAGTAGCTGAATCTTACTTCAGCACTAGTGATGGGGCAACACCCTCTATCTACAGGCTACCTTAGGGGATGCAGGCTGAGTTTTCCTGAAACATAGAACTCTGTCTTCCACTGAGCATCTGCTGAGATAATCTCCTCACTTTGAATAATGCTAGGGATCAGCCCAAAAGGTGATTAGTAATAACCCACAGATTTATGGTGGGGTTGAGATTTAAACCATAGGATTCCTTGCTTTGTTGCTCAGCCTTTGAGCCTCTTTGTGACAAAGGACAACAAGCAATTTAATCCTGAAATCTTAGAGTTCATGGGCTGAAATAATTCTCAAAATAGCATCCACCATTCCTCATTAAACTCAATCAAGATTAATGGCAGTTACAGCAATGCTGTCAGATTGTGTATTGACTTAATTTCATTCTAAAGTGATGAGGATTCATTGACCTTGTTGGACATCTGTATTTGATTATGTTGCTTTTTCTTTCTGCTACGTGTGACTGGACTGAACAGCTGATCTGTATCTCAGTTATACTTGAGGGACATTCGTTCTTTGAAAGAATAACATTCAACCTCCATCACTGTTCAGCAAAGAGTGAGTTTATCCTTTTTGATCCAAGATGAACATATTATGGGGCCTCTGTTTTCTGAACTTAATGACTTGACAAAAGTAGCACAGCAGATTTTTAGACAGACCTTCAGACATCCTGAAAGCTTCTTGCAACTGCAAATAGCAGTCTAGCTACTTATAACCATATAATGCTACTAGAGTGTCTAGTTGCCTTTTGAGGCTTAGTATAAATATTTTGGAGGAGGCGATGACCAACAATTTGGCCTTTGCAGTATGTTTTTCAGTAATTCTGATGCCTGTGCTTGGGTTGGCCACTTTTGAGTTGTTTGAGTTCTTAATGCATCTTCTCTTTGAATTGGCTGGTAACTAAATTGTCTTGTGTTTTCATTATGGACTGAAGTGTGAGGGGCAAGCAATGCATTTATAGCTCTTTTCTGGAACATCAAGGACAAATATACACACACATAAATGCACATATTGTTAGACTTGCAGGAGGGACAAAAACATTTGTGTCATATATAAGTTTGGGGTTCATTGAGTTCCCCATTGAATCAATCCTCACCTTGTGGGTGGAAGATTTTAAAAGATTTTAAAATGTTTTGGAATACAGTTCCCAGCATCCAGCACTGCTACCTACTGAGAAACATTTGAAATAGAGATGGGACCAGTGGTGGACATCAGCAGATTTGCACCAGTTTGCCAGAACCGGTAGCAGAAATTCTGGCTGGCCCTGCCCATCCAAGTTTTGAAATAAAGTACAGGTACTGTAGTCCTAATTTGGGTGCAATGCAGGGCTTTCCCCCTGGCCATGCCCACTATACCATGCCCACAGGTGGTAGTAAAAAAAATTTGGAGCCCACCACTGGATGAGATGTAGAGTTCCATTGATTTGGTTGTGTCTCCTTGATGCACAATTCAGTCCCTTGTCCATTTGCATATTCCTCTTCTTAACATCCTTCCAGCTGGTTCTTGCCTAGTTTCATGTCTTCTTGCACACCAGTGGCTAGAGGATTCTTGATGTGCAAGTTAATATGCCAAAAGATAGACCCTAATGAAACCTAGCTATTGCCCTCATTATTCCATTGAGATAATTACAATTTATTTGATAGAGTTTGTGAGAGTCTGTGAGAACTGAAATTGCTAGACTTTGGGGAAATGCTCAAGGACTTTCTTTTGGGGGGATGTTTGGATAGAATATGTGCAGCAGCACTGATGTAGAAATTAACTACTCGCTTTAAATTGCTTAGAGGAGGAATAAAAGAAAATAATTTCATTAAGATTTGGTGACTCTTGTTGGTTTTTGGTTTGGATTTAAATGGGGAAGATGACATTTTGAAAAGCCAGCTGGAGTGGTGGGGCGCTATCTTTTAATAGCTCAGTGAATGAGGCAACTGGCTGTGGGGTCAGAGGTTGGTAGTTAGGTTTCTCTTTGCACTCCTTAGAGAAGAGCCAACCTATGTAGCCTTGAGCATGCTATGCAGTCTCAGGGTGACCCCAGAAGAAGAAAACAGAAAACCATTTCTGTGTAAACTTCCTATTTACACCTCTATTGGATTCTCATTGCATACCGTCCTCTGAAGCAAGAAGAGCCACATCATGCTGAGGACTATAAAGTGAAGCCACAAAACTTCAGTGACCCATTTTTCTTCTTCCAGAACATGCACAGACACAGAGAAAGAGAGGCGAAGAAGAAGGGAGGTCTTCTTCTCCTACAGATTAGAGAAAGAAAGCAGCCATCCATTAGATCAATATCTTTATAAAGCTTCATAGCAGCAGTGTACAAAGAATACACATAACTAAAACATCAGAAACTCCTCTAAATATTAAGAACATCCTGGCGGTAAGGACTGTTCAATAGTGGAATAAACTACCTCATAACATGTTGTGGTCTCCTTCTGGGTTGGTTTTTAAATAGAGTTTGGAAGCCATGCTTTAGCTGTGGATTTCCTAAACTGGCAGTTGAGGTTAGAACGTGGATTTAAAAAGCAAGATCCACCTTCACTATGAAGATTCGAATACTGAGATGTTACTTATTCCCAATGTTGTTATATGGAATTGAAGCCTGGACCCTGGCTAAAGCATCTGAAAAGAAAATTGAAACTTTTGAAATATGGATCTACAAAAGGATATCATGGGTTGACCATGTGACTAATGTAGAGATGCTGCACCGGATGGATAAAGAACAAGAACTGTTTAAGACCATTATGCAAAGAAAGCTCCAATACTTTGAGCATATCATGAGGAATAACATGAAGTAAAGAATATGCCCACTTGTCATGCTTGGAAAGAGAGTCCCTGGATGTAGATGGACTTCGTGGTTAAAGAACCTGAGAGACTGGTGTGGAATGTCCTCTGAAGGACTGTTCCAAGGAGTTAAGAACAGAAAGACGTTTGTCATGATGATAGCTAATATTCAGAACAGATAAGGCACTTGATGAAAAAGAAGGCAGTTGGTTGGACTTGAGGTTTATTCCTAGTGGCAAGACAAGAACTTGTTTCCTCTTGCTTTTGGGTTTTCTCTCTCTCTCTCTTTCCCTCTTTTTCCCAGCTATGAAAGTTGAAAGACCTCCCCTTCCTTTCCATTGATCTCTCTGCCTGTGCTAGAAGAAGAAGAATAGGTCACTGACTCCATGATATACTCCTCTGCATGATGCAACACTTCTTACTTCTAGGAAGGTTTGCAAGGACAATCCAAAAGAGATGTAAATAGCTAGGGAGTTTAGCTAGACACCTTCAGGGTATTTCTTCTACATCAGTGTTCCGGAACCTTCTGCAATCAGCAATTGCATTTTTCATGTCAGTAACTATTCAGATTTCACTTACAAATAACATACAAGCAGGAAAGACTCAACCTGTCTCATCACTCTCATTATTATGGGAAGACATATGAAGTGGAGAATCTCTTGCATTTGATGTGTAGGGTCCTGCATTACATGGACAACCTCCACAGCTAGTACAGTTCTCGCATGCATTCTTTCTTCTCAGGAGAAAGGGTGCTTTTTAAAACTCACCATTAGAAAAAATAATGCAGGGCAATCTAGCCAATGTTGATATACTCAATGCAGAAGCTTGGTTTGTAGTGATTTTCTTCCATATATTAACAACTGAATCATATTCATATTTACTGAGAAGTACGTACAGTACTTCTTTGATGTGTCTTTGATGAGGTTTACTGCATGCATAGGACTGCAATCCGAATTCATTGAATCAGGTGTGCTTATAACAAGTCCATCAAAAATAGAGTACACAGTACAAATGACTACAGAATGTATACAAATTAGATTACTAGACACACATCCATGCCACTCTATCCTACTTGCAAAATCAATTACATCTGACTGTGTGCAAGAGCAAAATACCTCCAGCATCAATACAAGTGAGTCACCATTTTATATCTGAGATAAGGTTGCTCCAGCTGGTACCTTGTTTACATGATCCCTAAGCCTTGAAGTAAATTGAAAGTGTTAGATATTTAAATGTCCTAGCGGCGGGAAAATCGCCGCTACCCATTGGTCAGTGGGCTGGGTCAAGCAGGGTATTTAATCCCCTGCTGACCCAGCCGTTGTTGTTGTTGTCTGTGCTAACCACAATAAACAGACGTGTTGTTTGGTTCACCCTTAATGGCTTCCGTGTCCTCACTCCCGCGCCCTGATCTCCGGATCTAACACTGGCGACGAAGGTGGGATTTTGAGGAACGGACCAGAACCATCACACACACCAGAGCCACCTCTCACGAAGGCACCTCGCCATGGCTGCTTACGTTCCACCGGCTCCCTTCCAACCGAAGGACGAGAGATGGAAGAGCTATATGGACCGTTTTGAGTTCTCCCTGCTAGCTGCGGAACTGGGAGAGATAGCACCGGAGCGGAAGAAGGCGTTCTTCCTCACCCACTGCGGAGCCAAGGTCTACGAAGTGGCCCAGTCCCTGGTGGATCCAACACCAATCCTGGACGTCTCATGGGAAGCACTACGGTTGGCCCTCAAGAACCACTATGCACCAGAGCCATTGAAGTTCGTGTTCCGGATCCAGTTCCGGGACCGATACCAGATGCCAGGGGAAACCATCGGCGAGTACGTGGCCGCCCTAAGGGCAGCAGCCGTCCCGGCGATATTCGGGCCATTCCTCGAGGACTCCCTGACCGAGCAGCTTATCAGAGGAGTCCGCGACAACAAGCTCCGGAAGAGGCTGTTGGCCCGGAGAGACCTGACCCTGGCCGGGGCCATCGAGGAGGCCAGAGCTTTCGAGCTCTCGATGTCGACCGCATCCTCCCTCAACCGGTCCCCGTCGGCGCCCCACCAAGCCTCCGCTCACCATCAAGACGTCGTTTCTGACGAGGACGAAGAGGAAGAAGCAGAGGTGTGCGCGACCGATGGGGGAAACTCGGGCAGGAGCGGCCAGCGCTGCGCCAGCTGCGGAGTGCCACACCAGCGGGCACATTGCCGCTTCAGGGAGGCCATCTGCCGCTATTGCGACAAGCGGGGACACATTGGGAGGGTCTGCCGGGCAAGGCAAGCGGAGAACCAAGCGGACCGGCAGATTCAAAAGTTCCCGCCGGGCAAGATGGCCGCCAAACAGAGGACAAATCAGAGGCGCCAGGGACACAACAGCGGCAAATTCGAAGATGCAGAGACGCACACGCTCACGATAAGCCACACCGCCACACAGAAGGGAGAGAAGTACCACGCCACAGTCACGATCGACGGGGCAGAGTGTCCGATGGAGGTCGACTCTGGGGCCGCCATATCCATCATTCCGTGGAGGTGGATGAAGAAGACATTCCCGGCCCTAAAAGAATCAGACCTCCAGACCCAGAGGATCCGAATCAAGGACTGCCAAGGCAAGTTCCTCCCCGTCACAGGACAGAAGTGGGTCCGTGTCAAGTACGGACCGAAGGAAGAAAGCCTACCGCTGACCGTAGTCCACGGTAACATCCCGACGCTACTGGGCACAAACTGGTTCCCCGCCCTGGGACTGTCCATCGCTGGCATCCACAACACTGCGACTGACCAGCCCGGGGACGCCTCGCTGAGGGACGACCTGATGGCCGAATTCCAGGACGTTTTCGGGGAAGGATTGGGCAGGTATGTGGGGTCCCCTATTTCATTTGCACTCAACCCGAGCGTTGCCCCCATCCGACTTAAGGCCCGGAGAGTCCCACTGGCGCTCAAGCCCAGGGTCGAGAAGGAGCTCGACAAGCTGGTCGCCCAGGTAATCCTCGTTCCCGTAGACCACGCTCGGTGGGAGACCCCCATAGTGACCCCCATCAAACCGGACGGGTCAGTGCGCATCTGTGCAGATTACAAATGCACGATCAACAAGGCATTAGAGCCGAGCGCGTACCCGGTTCCCGTCATAGACCACTTACTCCATTCACTGGGCCCTGGCAAGATCTTTGCCAAGCTGGACCTGGCCCAAGCGTACCAACAGCTTCCGGTGGATGACACTACGGCCGAAGCCCAGACCATTGTCACACACCGGGGGGCATTCAAGTGCACGAGGCTACAGTTCGGGGTCAGCATAGCTCCGGGACTGTTTCAGAGCACGATGGAAAGGCTCCTCCAAGGACTCCCGGGGGTGGTACCCTATTTCGATGATGTCCTGATAATTGCGGGGGATCCCGGGCAGCTCAAAGACAGGGTCGCCGCTGTCCTGGCTAAATTCAGGGCCGCTGGGCTCAGGGTGAAACGGGATAAGTGCCTGTTGGGGGTCCCCTCCGTGGACTTCTTAGGGTTCCACATCGACGCCAAGGGCATCCACCCAACGAAGGGAAAAGTGGAAGCGATTCGGAACGCCCCGGCCCCGAAAAACAGGCAGGAGCTGCAGGCGTTCCTGGGACTCCTGAATTTCTACGCGACCTTCCTGAAAGGAAAGGCCACCGCGGCTGAGCCCCTACACAGACTGTTGGCCGCGAAGGCAGAGTGGGTGTGGGGACCGGAGCAAAAGTCAGCTTTCGCTGCTGTCAAAAATCTTCTCTCCCAGGACAGTTTCCTGATACAATACAACGCGACCCTGCCACTGGTCCTCGCCTGCGACGCGTCTCCCTACGGCGTCGGCGCAGTCCTGGCCCACCGACTGCCCAACGGCCTCGAGGCGCCCATCGCCTATTACTCCAGGACCATGTCGCCGACGGAGAGGAACTATGGCCAGATCGACAAGGAGGCGCTGGCGGCAGTGGCAGGGGTAAGAAAATTCCACGACTACTTGTACGGCCGGGACTTCGAACTTGTGACTGATCATAAGCCCCTATTGGGACTCCTGGCGGGTGACCGGCCTACACCCTCTGCCTTGTCCCCCCGGATGCAAAGGTGGGCCATTTTCCTGTCGGGGTACTCGTACACCTTAGTCTACCGGCCCGGGAAACACATGGGGAATGCTGACGCCTTGAGCAGATGCCCCCTCCCGACCCAGGAAGGCGCGGAACGGGGGGAAGCATCGGTTCTTGCCCTGGACATCCTGGACTCTGCCCCCACTACGTCGGCCGAGGTTGCCAGGGCGACGGCGCGGAACGCCGAACTTCGGGCCGTTTCCAGCTGGGTTCAGCGGGGGTGGCCGGACAAGGGGGAGGGGGAGTTCAAGGTATATTTCGACAAGAAAGACGAACTGTGCTGTGTGGGGGGTTGCTTGCTGTGGGGGGACCGGGTAGTGGTGCCCAGGAAAATCCGCCCCAAGGTCCTAGAAACACTGCATGCCAGCCACCCAGGAATAGTAAAGATGAAGGGGTTAGCCCGAAGTTACGTGTGGTGGCCTGGTATTGACAAGGACATAGAGTCGTGGGTGGCCAAATGTACACCTTGCCAATCATCATGACCCAATCCACCAGCAGCCCCGGTCAGAGAATGGGAACAGCCCTCGGGCCCATGGCAGAGGATTCACATCGACCTCGCCGGCCCATTCCACGGCCAAACATTCCTGATTGTAGTGGATGCCTACTCGAAATGGTTGGAGATCCGACTCCTGAGTAGCACCACAGCCAGAGCAATGATCCGGGAACTCAGACAACTCTTTGCCACACACGGCATTCCCGACACTCTAGTCTCTGACAACGGGCCTCAGTTCACGGCCACTGAGTTTGAACAGTACCTGGCATCCCTAGGAACCAGGCACGCTCTCACATCCCCGTTCAGGGCGCAAGGGAATGGGCAGGCTGAGAGATTCGTGCGCAGCGCAAAGGAGGCCCTGGAAAGGCTAGGACCCGGGGACTGGCAGGAACGCGTAGACACGTTCTTGTTGGCCCAACACAACCTTCCCTGCGCTGCCACGGGAAGGGCCCCCGCAGAGTTACTCATGGGTAGGAGACTCCGTTGTCAGCTTGACCGGTTACACCCTAGGTACTCTCCAGACAAGTTCAGGGGGGACCAACCACAGGGCCGGACACTGGCCATTGACTCACCAATCTTCGCTAGGAACTACGCGTCGGGCCACCCGTGGGAAGAGGGAACCGTCAGCGAAATGCTGGGCCCCTACACCTACAAGGTTCGCCTCGCTGATGGTCGGACATGGAAACGCCATGTCGACCAGCTCAGGAGGCGAACGAGTCCCGACACGGATAGCAACCTCCCCCGGGGAGTGCAGACCGGCGCTGAGCCAGACATGCACCCGATGGACGAACCGGTCACCGACCCGGTTCGGCCAGAAAACAGCCCCATTCACGCAGCACCATCACCGGCCAGCTTACCGTGTGGAACAGGCTCACCCCCGGTCACCGCGGAGCCCGACGCTCGTATTCCGGATCCGCTCCCGGCCCAGCCAGGGCAGAGCGAGAGTGACAGGTCCGCTCTGCCCGATGCCCCAGCACCGACTGAACTGCGCAGGTCCGATCGAGTAAGAACACGCCCCCGTCACCTGGAGGATTTTGTATGCAAATAGCAGACTGGGGCATTCTGGGGGGAAGGGGTGTTAGATATTTAAATGTCCTAGCGGCGGGAAAATCGCCGCTACCCATTGGTCAGTGGGCTGGGTCAAGCAGGGTATTTAATCCCCTGCTGACCCAGCCGTTGTTGTTGTTGTCTGTGCTAACCACAATAAACAGACGTGTTGTTTGGTTCACCCTTAATGGCTTCCGTGTCCTCACTCCCGCGCCCTGATCTCCGGATCTAACAGAAAGAAAGTAAATAGCCCCAGCCAAAATCAGAGGTTTCTGACTTACCTTTCTTTCATTCTAGAAGGAGAAGGGCAGAGAAAGAAGAAAGGGGAGGGAGGAGAGGAGACTGAAATCCTCGATTTATGTATTATTGGCAAGTAGAATTCCCTTTGATCGAGCAACCGCAAATGATTAATGACAGGATAACAAGAGGTAGGGAAGACATTTCAGTGAATAGCAACACTAGCTAAAATTGGACACCAAGTGTCTTTAGTGGGCAAGACCTTTGTAAAAAATGTAAATTTGGCCCTGATCCCATTCTCTTCAATGGGTGCTAAAAGTTGAAATTTTGCTTTCACATGCAACTCGTGCTTCTTCCACTCTGCAAAGTATCACAAGACACATCATCCTCACCTGCAAAAAAATATGTCCAGCTGTCCTAAATAAAATCTGAATTGTTACCCTACTTAACCTCCCAGAAAAACAAGTTAGTGGCATGCAGAAAAGATACAGATTTTGGCTCAGACCTAAGGACCCAGGATCTAAAAGTTCCATTTGAGATTTCAACTGGCTTCTCAAGGACCCAAGATCTAATACGGAAAGTGGGGGGAGGGGGTTACAATACGTATAGTGTTCTTCTTCTTCTGCCATATCCAAATCTGAATATTGGTGATCATCATGTGATCAGCCATGAAGATTGTCCTCAGACAATAATGCAGTGGCCTTTCATCTGCCTTTCACATCACAGCATGACTCCCTGTACCACTGATCCAGTTTCGTGAGTCACTTTTGGCATCCAAAGTCCTCATTGGCCCCAGGTCAGTATTGATGAAGCTGCTGCCCTCCATCAAGATGGATTCAAGTGGGATTTAATCCACTTGGGGACCATCACCCTTCCCTGTGGATTTTGTCATCCAAGCCATTAGTCCTCAGGGTTGTCAGGTTAGTTAACCACCGCCTGACACTCAGCACTGAGTTGCTGGCATTATGATCTACTCCGTCCGTCTGTCCATCCGTTCAAATTTATATTGCCTCCCACTCGCCATGGCGACTCGGGGGCTTACAACAATACAACAGTAACAAAATATGGTGAACAAACACAGACTATCTCCCCTCTGGCTGTTGGTGGGGGCCTGGAGGTGGTGGCGAGGGTTTTACAAATAAATAGACATAAAATCCACACGGGGAGAAAAAATGAAAGGACTCTTCACATGGCAAGACTTAGAAAATGGCCAAGAATTAATTTTGAGACCAAGAGGAGGTACTTTTGTTGAACCTACTCAGAAGTAAGCCACACCAATGTGACACAGTAGCCACAGAAATCTCCTCTGAAACATTTCTTTAGCCTCCACAGTATCTCTTCACAGGATTGTACCTTGTTATTTAATATACTTTAATGGTATTTAAAAATTACAGTATTTAAAATGTTAATACCTCTCAATCTCTTCTTAACCTTCTCTTACACCTGATTAGAGGTTTCCCTGCACTGTGTTGAAAAAAGGCTTGTTCCCTCCCTTTCATGTTGAATAGAAAAATCCTGCCTGCCTATCTTCAGTTTCCCATGCAACCTGGAGGGTGGAGGTAGGCCCTCCTAAAGACGCTTCCTATTGTAACATAGTTGTGTCAACTGTGATCCCAGTGCCTCCAAAGCCAACCTCCCTTAGATTGTCTGCTTTTGACATTTATGCCTCTGTTCCATGGCTCCTGTAAACATCCCCAAGCCTCTATAGAGTCAGCCTTTTGGTTTCCATATGTGTCAAGCTTGTGACATTTATGAGCGATGAAGTTCCTATTTGCAGGCTCATGGCACAAGGCAATGATGTGATACTGTCTCATGGGCCTGGTGTACCAGGGACAAAGAATAGACAGTCACCTCTGGCTGCAAAGTGCTCAGTGAACACTGACACAGAGAGGGGTAGAGCTGATTCGAAGTCCAAAAACCTGTAGATATTGTTGCTCTCCAACAGACTCTCCCAGAACAACAATCCAAGTGAACTGAAGCTTTACAGGAAGAGACACTCCAATAGGAAATGAGGTCTCAAACTATTTAAGGCTTTGTATGTTGAAATTAATACCTTATAATATTAATTTTGTGTCAGAAACTATTCTGGGTTGAAAGGATTTTTGCAGAAGAAATTCCACTTAGGGAATGTCCAAATGAGGCTCCTTTCATGTCCCCAAGAGCTGGGACAGAGACAGGCACTCAATCTGTCATGCAGTACCCAGGTCTCAAACTGCCGACTTGCCAGCCTTCCAGCTAACAAGGCAAGCTTCTTAACCACTGAGCCACTGCAGCCCATTTCCATCTACACAACCATATGTATCCACAGAACTTCATACTCAGTTAACTCCATGGATTTTTTAGGACTCCCTGGAAACACTGCCAAGTCTGGGAAACTGAGGTCTTGGGAGTAATCTCATACCAGGTTGGTTCCTTAGTCTTCTCCCTGACTAACTCATATCTGGGTTCACCCACACCAGGATAAGAAAGCTAGAGTGATGGAGTGGCATAAAGGGAACCCTTTGGCCAGAGTAAAGTTACAAGAGTATTCCTTTTTCTTCTTTCTTTTTAAAACCACAGCTTCCAGAATCTCCCCAAAAAAATATCATGACAATTGGTCATGCCAGTTGGAGGATTCTGAGAACTTTAGCTCAAGGAATAAATGTTTCAAAGCTCTGTTTCAGGCATTAGCAAGAAAACAGACCCTGTGATCTAACTCTCTCTCTCAGGAGAATTTTTTTTTGGAATAGTAGCCATGTTAGTCTGTGGTTCAGGCATATCAGAAAACAAAATAAAATAAAATAAACAAAATAAAAAATAAAATAAAAAACATTGCAGCACTTTAAAGACTAACTGCTTTATTTTTATTGTTAGCTAACAATAAAAATAAAGCAGTTCATCTTTAAAGTGCTACAGTGTTTTTTTTTTATTTTGTTTTGTTTATTTTATTTTGTCAGGAGAAAATGTATCTGGAAAAGTATTTTACAGCTGATGTGACCTGGGTGTTTAGTAGCTGCATTTTTCTTTGGTTCTTTGGAGGTATCAAGTCAGCTTCTTAAACAAATAATGCTCAAAGACAGATAATTTGAATTTCAGAAGTAGAACTGTGTGAGTGTTCTTGACACACACCCAGTGGCTGCTGGGACCACAGGTAATTTTTGTTGTTCAGTCGCACAGTCAATTCGAACCCTTTGCGACCCCATGGACCATTGCCCTCCAGGCACCCCTGTCCTCCACCATCCTCCTCAACCCGCCCAGCTCTGTGCCCATTGCATCTACAATACCAACTAGCCATCTCATTTTTGGCCACCCCCTTCTTTTGCCCTTCAACTCAGTGGATTCTAGGTCATAAGTGTAACAGTCTGTATTTTCATTGATGGACACTTAAGGACAGAAACAGAGGTTTCAACTGCCTCTGAGAGCTTCCTGATGGGTTGAGTTCCTTGCATTAACACCCCCCCCCCCCAGGATATATCCCAGCCTTAAAAAAACAAGAGGATGAAAATGAGTTCCAGCTCCAGTTGGAATCCCTTTATGACAGCCGGTAGAAGTGGGCAGTGGGCACTGAGATCTACTCTTCTGCTTCTCCTGGAACCTCTTCTGTATCTCACAGTGGCACTTTCCTCACCAACACCGGAAACAGGTTAAAGTAGGTGTTGCTTTCCCCAAAGGACAGCACAAGCATCAAAGTCTTGAACGTAGTAGGGCCATTGCTAGAAGGTCTGAAACAAGGGCCCTTTGACCACAGCCCAATCCTCAGCAAATCCAGCAGGATTCAAGGTCTTTCCACATGCTTTCCACCACACTCAGGGAGCAGAATTGGAGTTCTCAGTTCCAATGGCCTCCATCAGGTCTCTTCCTCCTCCTCCAAGGTCATTACATCTCCCTCTCAAAGAAGCCCTTGAGGCATCCTGTTGCCCTTCCTTTATTCTGGATGTCACCTCTTCTTGTTCTCTCTGCAGGTGTCCCTCATCAGATGGCTCCTTCATAGTCAACTGCTGTCTTTCTCCCCTGCCTGCCAGGGACCTAAGAACCAAAAGGCCTGCCAAAGTTGCCAGTAGCAATTCACAAATTGCACTGTGTTTCTGCTTTTCAACTATCCTCAAAGTTAATGGTGGTAGTCACACCTTTCACAACTCTGTCATTCCTGCCTACCTTCTTTCTCCCTCAGAGAGTGAGAAGATAGAAAACCAGGCAGGATCTGTGGAGATGAAGGCTAGGGCCAGCACTGTTTTCTGGTGAGATACGAGGGGCATGGCACAAAGGAATCTTTCTTCAGAGCTTGGTATTATGGATGGGATACACCAGCAATGGCGAACCTTGGCACTCTAACTGTTCTTGAACTTCAATTCCCAGAATCCCAAGTGTCTGTGAATCCACACAAATGGGTTTACTGCACATATGCTGTTCTTGGACTTCAATTCCCAGAAGCCCAAGTGTCTGTGAATCCACACAAATGGGTTTACTGCACATATATGCAGTAAATCCATTCATGTGGATTCACAGAGACTTGAGTTTCTGGGAATTGAAGTCCAAGAACAACTGGAGTGCCAAGGGGATACACTATTAAATCAACTGTGCTATAGCTGCGATCTCCTGGAATACCCTGCTCACAATGTGATTCTCAGAGCTTATCATTCTTAGTAAGAATCAAGGGATCACTTTTCTACACACCACAAGATTTTTCAGAGGTTCACCCCACCCCACCCCAAGAAATCTGACAGGTTATCTTATGTGATTTCTTAGAAGTGTAGTGGTCTCTTTTCATCAAAGGAATACCTAGCTGTGCAGAATGATTATAATCCCTGCATAAAATGGCATCTTTGTTTCACAAGGTTCCCCAGAACTGTACAAAATTTGGCAATTAGTTGCAAAAACAAGCATGCAAAACAAAAACAAAAACTGTCAATCTTATTCTTATGCAAGAAAGTCCCCACGAGGGTCTCAGAATAACAAGATAAAGAAAAAACATACCAAGAAGGGCTAATTTTTCAAGCAGTTGTCACATGTCTGCCTCCAAAGCCTTGTCAGAACAAAATGATGTTCAGTTACAAGGGCAGTGCAAAAATGAAGAGAGATGGACTGGTCCCTCTCAGCAAGTGAGAAACAGCCCTTCTGTAAGGTTAATGGCTCTTGTAAAGCTAATAGAGAAGCAGCTGTCCTGTAAAGCTAATGCCTGTTCAGAAAAGCAACCACCTCTAAATAACTGGCATTACAACAGGGATAATTTCCCACAATATTTCTTTCACACTACTGTATGGATTGTAGCTACATTCAGCAGGAACAGGGTTCTATGGGGCCAATGATGTCATAGTGATTGCTATTGAGAAAGTCTGACTCCTCCTTTGAAAGACAGATACTGAAGCTGAAACTCAAATACTTTGGCCACCAAATGAGAAGAGAGGACTCACTAGAGAAGATCCTGATGCTAGGAAAGATCAGAGGCAAAAGGAGAAGTGGACAGTAGAACATGAGATACTTAGACAGCATTGTTGACGTGGTAGATGTGAATCTGGGCAGATTCTGGAGCAGGAGTTCCCAACCTTTTCAAGCCAGCAGCCGAGTCATGCTCCCTCATACAGCTTTGAGGGCCAGACAGCCATTTTCCCTGCCCGCACAATGGGGGTGACCATTTTGTCCCAACAGCTTCAAGTAGGTGGCCATTTTGTTTCTCAAATGCCCTTTGAGGGGGGCACATGAAATGACACCACAGGCCAGATCTACCCCACAGGCCTTAGGTTTCGGAACCCCCGCTCTAGAGGATGGTGAATGACAGAGGAGGCTACCATGCTGTGGTGGGACTTGACTGTGTGACTAAAAAGAACAAATTGAGAAAGTCCTGTTGCTTTGACCCTGTGAGTCCTGGCTCCACTACCACTCTACACTTTTTAGATACATATCACTTTTTTCTACATTGATGCTGTATGCCTACCTTTTACTGACCAACACTTTTCCTGTTATGACCTCCAATATTTTTCTCAATACTGTACATGTGGGGTGTAAGTATAGTGCCACTCAAACTATTTGCTTGTAGTGTGTGACCCAGTTCTCTCGTCAGCTGATTAAGGCACTGTCCAATCACCAGGTTCTGGTATATTTTCATGAGACCACTAGATCCTTTCAGAACCTATTCTCCCACTTTTAAGCTGGAAAATCAGAAATAGTCCTTAAAGATAAGAATTATTTCCCAAGCCAGTTTTGAATGGAAACAGGAACAAGTTTACTAGCTTAATTCAGTCTTTGCCTTTGGGGAAGATTGTGCAGCTGAAAGGGAAGAATGGGGTTACATTTCACAACCAGCGTGGTGCCTGGATTTCCAATACAGTAAAACCTCATATAACACTAAAACCTGGTTCCACAAGTCTTGGTGTTATATGATTTTTAGTGTTATCTGATCCTCTATGGGATCCATAGAGATACATTGTAACCACACAGGCTTTAGTGGTTGTTATCTGAAGCATCCCATAGGATCTTAATGTTATCTGATGCAATTCTTCCCCCCAGATTCCTTAATGTTATGCGATTTTAGTGTTATTCGATACTAATGTTATATGAGGTATTACTGTACTTTAATTTCCAGTAAATGCAGCTGTAAGCAATATAAATGGCACACATGCCATCGATGCAAATTGATTTTTCCTATCCATCCCAAAGCAGGAAGTATCCATATGCTGGACATTTCTCTTAAGAGCAAATACTTATCTGGTGCAGCTTCCTGTTTCCTATAATGTCCAACCAGATGCCCCAAGGAAATCCACAACGAGGAGGTAAGTACAGGGCTGTCACCTGAAAACTCTCTAAAAGGAATCAGTTCTTAGGTTTCTTTAATCTATCAATAAAACAGCCAAAGAGGTTTTGAAGGAAAAGAGATTTTATAAAAAAAAAACCAATTATAACATATGCATATGTGGTACCCAACTCAGGAGATGTGGGGACCTCAATTTACAATTTAACCATGCTTTTATACTTATTTGACAAACTATATACATGACGTACTCTGTGCATGTTTTCTCAGTCCTTTGTACATCATAGGTGAGGTGAAGGCATCCCATGTTTTATCTTGGTATTGCATAAATTTGGAATGTACAAAAATGCACAGTCATACAAACCTACTTTATTTAGATAGATGACACCGGACTTTTGTACAACTGGCTTTTTCCATGCTACAGATCAGCACAAATAATTAAAATGGTTATGCAAGCATCATTGTGATCTTTCACTGCATATTTACTTTGTTAAGGGGAAAGGGTTAATACTTATTTTAGCTCATTTGGGGGCCACAGGGCCTTTTCTTGCTGTTATTATTGCCCAAGAGCTGATCTTCAGGCCCATACGCTGCCTCTGATTTGGAGCAAGGGTGTGAAAATCTGCATTCAAAATGGGGTTAAATCTGAAGGTAAAGGTCACGCTTGCTCGAAAGCTAGTCGTATCTGACTCTAGGGTTCAGTACTCATCTCTGTTTACAGCCAAAGATGTCAGATGTTTCCATAGACAGGACTCATAGGGTCAAAACAACAGGACTTTGTCAATTTGTTGTTGTTTAGTCACATAGTCAAGTCCCACCGTTTATGCACGGAACAGTTTACCTTCCCACCAAAGTAGTAGAATACCTATTTATCTACTTGCAGTTTCTTGCTTTCTCACTGCTAGTTGGCAGAAGCTGGGACAGAAACAGAAGCTCAATCCATCGTGTGGTACTAGGGTCTAGAACTGATGGCCTGATGACCTTCCAGTCATCAAGTTCAGCATCTTAACCACTTGAGCCACTGCATTCCTATTAAATCTGAACAGGCAAAGGCATTAATTTAATTTAATTTTTAGATTTCTATGCCGCCTCATTCGCGAAAGTGACTCTATACAGTACAGCTATACAGTATATACAACAATTATACAATACGCATCCAAAGAACAGAAAAGAAAAAGAAACAGCACGTAAAAACAATAATGATACAATATCCAATATATAATAATACAGTATGCACAAAAATTACACAATATACATCCTACAAAAATGGCCCATAACAGAAACAATAATCAATACACAATACAAAAATTATGCAATAATCACAATAATCACAACATATCAAACACTACAGTACAATAACAATACAATAAAATGTAGCAATGCAATAAAAATAACAATGCAATAAAATATAACAATATAATAAAAGGTAACAGTGCAATAAAACGTAAAAGACCAACACATACATTGACAACTGTGGCAAAGGGACCATCATCTCCTGAATCAGAAAGAGAGGAAGGACTCGCTTTCTCCCCCTTCCTTACTGTTCTTTTCATGCAGAGAGTGATAGTCTGGGGAGAACACTATCCTCTTTGAGTTTGGCCACACTGTGTGATTGGGAACACTACCTATGGTAGTTGCCCATGGCATCCAAAACCCATTAGTTCTTTTCAGAGCACAACAACCCACACCAAATGAATCCTCTTTCCATCTGAAAATTTCATGTGCATTTTTGTGCATTTGTTTTTAAAAAATGCTTACATATTTTTATGAGCCTTTCCTATTCAGTAAAACACAGCAGTATCCATTTCTCTGTGCATTTCTATTTTTCATGTGGTTTTTATTCTCAAAATGTATGCATGATTTTATGCCCATTTCATCACCTCCTAAGTTTTTCCTTATATTCAGCCTTTATCTGGGTTTTCTGTAACTTAATCCCATTATTATATGCCCTGCATCTGGAATGATCAAGAACAGATCCTACTCTTCCTCTTTATGACTATCTTTCAAGTATTTGAAAGTGCTATCTTACCCTCCCCTCAGTCTTCTTTTCTCAAGGCTAAACTTGCCCAGTCCCTTCAGTTTTTCCTCATTGGATAAGGTTTCCAGTCCTCCTCTGAACTTGTTCCAGTTTGTTGGCATCTTTCTTAAAGTGTAGTTTTCAGAACTAGACACAGTACTCCAGATGAAGCTTAACTGGTGTCAAATAGACGGAAACTAGTACCTCACAGGTTTTGGAGGCTGTTCTTCTATTGTTTGTCGCACAGTCGATTCCGATCCTTTGCGACCCCATGGACCACTGTCCGCCAGGTACTTCTGTCCTCCACCATCCTCCTCAACTCGCTCAGTTCTATGCCTATTGTCTCTACAATACCATCTAGCCATCTCATGAATGGCAACACAGAGACCCCCGTTTCAAGCCATTTCAATCTACCTGAATATGCTATCCAAGACTTGAAAGTTGCCATTCTGGAACAGATAAATTACAAGACAAGGATCCAAATTGGAGGTTTTGTTTTGTATCCTCCTATTTTTTGCAATTGAAAAGGGGGGGGGGATTTACAACTAATCCAAATAACAACCAAATATCATCTGCCATTACCAGTTGTAGAAAATCATATTGATTTGTATACAGTACTTATCTGTCGTGCTAACCAATCACTCTGTACCTCTGTACATGATGTGTATAAATTGATGCCACAAAGTCTCACTCCCATGTCTGATGAAGTGGACTTGATCTATGAAAGCTAACATTAAAATATAACAGTTGGACTTCAAAGTGCTACAGTGCTTTTGTTTTGTTTTGTTTATTCTCTGATGTGCTTAAAAATGATAATGTACTTTTCACATTGAAAAAAGATTCATTCACAACAATTTAACAAGATCGTTTAAAAGTGTTAATAGATGTTTACTGTATATACTTAGGTATAAGTCTAGGTTTTTTTGCCCCCAAAATGAGGTCCAAAAAGTGGACTCGACTTATCCTCAGCTGAATGACGCTAAGGGTCCCAAAACTGTGGTGGTTCAAATTCAAACATACAGTAAAAAAACCCACTAGCATTACTGTAAAAACTCAAAAAAAAAAAAAAAACACCCACACAAATGTCTAGATTAATTAATTTTACCATATTTTCATGTGTTTTAATTATTAAAACTCACTAGCAGCTCCTGTATTTTCCACTCCGAACTTATACTTGGGTCAATCTACAAGTTGTACCTCGCTTAAAGAGCATAATGCATTCCACAGGATTGCTCTTTAAGCGAGTTTGCTCTTTAAGCGAAACACCATTGTAAGTGACCAATTGGGGAGGGGGGATTGCGAATCCCAGGTTATTTGTTAAGCGAGTTTTTGGTTGGTTTTATTTGTTAAGCGAAGCAAACATTCAGAGAAAATTCTGCTCTTTAAGCGAGTTACTCTTTAAGCGAGGCGCTCTTTATACGAGTTTTGACTGTATTTTCTTAGTCTTAGAGATCTAAATTAGGTACCTCAACTTATATTCAGGATGACTTATAGTCAAGTATATACTTATGTAAAACAAACTAAAAGCATCACCAAGAACAAAGGAAAAATGAAGCAAACAGCTGATAAATAAAATTAAACAACCCCAGAATCAAATAATTCACAGATATAAATCTGAATATCAATTAGGAATCTTCTGTCATTACCAGGTGTAAAAATTCACACAGATTTGCAACTTTATCTGTTATACTAACCAACCATTGTGTACCTCTGCAACCCCACCTGAGAGGTATAAATTAATGCCATGAAGCCTCACTCTTATGTCTGATGAAGGAGATTTGATGCACAAAAGCTAACATTAAAACATTGTAGTTAGTATTAAAGATGGCACAACATTTTTGTCTTCTTTATTTAGTATCTGATATGCTCACTCCGACTAACAGGCCTACCACTTCAGAAATTTCAGAGAAATATGAGTTAGACAGCATTCCCAATAAAACATATTTTGCATTAACTGCAACATCAGCTTCTTAAACCCTAAAATCCAGTGATTTACTGGATAATGTGCTAGACTAGTTTTAGGAAGCTGACTGAAGTCCTTGTCACCCTGTGGGGCAGCAATAGCAGACCAGTCCTTGAACATCTCACATAGAATACCTCCAAAACCCTATTAGGGTTGTTAGAAGTAACTTGATAGCAGATAACAACCTGCTTCTACTCCTTCTCTGTTTTAATGAACTATCAATGACAGTCACAAGAAACAGAAGGAAGGATTCCAACCTTCTCATCTGCTGGAAAAGGAAAGCCTCAATCAAGTGAGAGAGAACTTTTTAGAAAGGGCTCCTTTAGCTTTCAAGCAGAGCTTGAGCACCCTCTACTGCATAACAATGGGAAAGGCCAGCTTTCATAAAAGGAAAAAGGCTCCAACCATCTCTTTACTACCTTGAGAACGTGGGATGCTCTGAATAAAGTTAGAAATAACAATGACTGACATTCCAAAAGAAAGTGGTATAGGAAGCAGGCCCCAGACTCATGATGGAAGCAGGATCCAAGAAAATAAAGGGCCTACGGCAGTGGTGGCGAACCTATGGCACGTGTGCCAGAGGTGGCACTCAGAGCCATCTCTGTGGGCACCTGTGTGGCTGCCCCAGCACAGAATTTGATCCACCCCTCTTCCCAGCAGCCCAATGGAAGCACTTCCTCCCTCCCTCCCCAGCACATAGTTTGCCCCACCCTTCTGTTCAGCAGCCCAATGGGTCCACTTCCTCCCTCCCCCAGCACAGAGTTCATCCCACCCTTTCTGCCCAGCAGCCCAATGGGAGCATTTCCTCCCTCCCCTGTTTGTCCACTTTGCAATAAATAAGTGGGTTTGGGGTTGCAACTGATCCAGTGGTGGCCAACCTTGGCACTTCAGGTGTTCTTCAACTTCAATTCCCAGAATCCCTGATCAGCTGGTGTGCTGACTTGGGCTTCTGGTAATTGAAGTCCAAGAACACCTGGAGTGCCAAGGTTGACCACCACTGGATCTGTTACAAACAACCAAAGTCAACGTGATAGAAACTCTTAGCACTCCACTGGTGGTATTTTCAGAGCGGTTTGTGTAGGTAAAGATAAATGTTACCCTTGCTCGAAAGCCAGTCATATCTAACTCTAGGGTTCAGTGCTCGTCTCTGTTTATAGCCTGCATTTGCAGATGTTTCTGTGGACATGTGGCAGACATGCCTAGGCACTGGAGTGCATGGAATGCTCTTTACCTTCCCACCAAAGTGGTACCTATTTATCTACTTGTAATTTTTTGCTTTCGAACTGCTAGGTTGGCAGGAGCTGGGACAGAGACAGGAATTCATTCTGCTGTGCAGTACTCAGGTATCGAGCTCCGACCTTCCAGTCTTCACATTCAGCATCTTCACCACTTGAGTTACCACAGCCCCAGTGATTTGTGTATCTGACCACTATGGACTTTGAGGATCAGCCCCATGAATGGGGAAAATCATAGAAAGGTTCTGTGATTCAAGAATTGAGTTAGAAAGTGCAGGAGAAGCTGGAAAAGCAATTCACAAGCAGTGTTATCCATGCACAAATTGGAGATATTAATGGCATTGTGGCCATGAATTTTTAAGAGGGGCAATCAGTGCTACAACATTTTCTTACAGGTCCTGTTTGTTTTAATTAGCATTACTTCCAAATATGAACAAAAAAAATTCCATAACACAACAGGTGCCTATATTAAGCAGCCATAATGATGATGTATCTGTCTAAGTTTCTGCCTATTTATCCACCTATGTATCATTCTCCTTACTGAAAGTAATGGGAAATTCCTTGGGTGGCACTTGGCCCTTCCTCTGCAATAGACTGGGTGTCAAATGTCACTGAAATCATTAGAACTATTCTTGTGCTGGAAGGGGTACATTGTTTGGGTTTTGGATGGATTTTCCACAGGGTGTGGTGGAGCACAGAGACATTCATTAAAAAAGGAATGCTCCATTTCTTTCAAATACTCTTTTACAGCTGTCTCTATGACTGCAGTTGTCGGCCCAACAATTCAAAAAACAAGGCCTATTCCTCCTCTGTCAAAGCCTGAATATAATATCACTGAGGAGAAGAAACTGTTTGAGAAAGATGATGATCAGATATGTAACTAAGGAGGCAACTACACTGACAAATAATACTGAATTGTCTTATTTTCTGTTGACAACATGACATATCACATACAGGTCAATTGAAATCAACCCCATCCTGGCATACACAGAAAGAGTCTCCTCAAAGATTGTGGTATTTTTGGACCACAATTGGGTGTACCCAAAGTAATGGCCATCTTATGTAGGCTAATCTTTCCCACACAAGGTCAGGTGAAAATAACTACAGAATGAGCTCACAAAAAGGTGGCCTTCATTCTGGCAGCTTTATGTCTGGCTTAGACATGGTGGAGGTGGAGGAGGAGGAGGAGGAGGAGGAGAAGAAGAAGAAGAAGAAGCCCTATTTAAAAAAAAAAAAAACCCTCCACTACAGGGGCTTCTGCTGTTTTCCCAGTGAATGCATTTGCAACAGCTCAGGTAACTTCTGTCAATGCATACAGTTTGGTCCTTCCACGGAGGCATTTGTATCTGTTCCACCTGGCTACAGCAAGGCATCAGCCCCATGTCGATGGGCTGCCTTTTCAGTTCCCTCCTTGCTAACCCTGGTGCCTTGATCCATTTATTTTCCTCCTCAGTTCCCACTCTGCTTTCTTTTCTTTATTTTTTGTTGAAGGCTTGATGCTATTGCACTAGGGCAGTGGTGGCAAACCTATGGCACGCATATTGGGGGGGGGCTCTCTGTGGGCATGTGTGCCAGCACCCCAGCACAGTTTGCCCTGCCCCTCTGCCCAGCGCCCCAATGGGAGCGCTTCCTCCCTCTCCTGTTTGGGGTAAGGCGGGCGACTCACATGCGGCATCAGGGTGTGGCGCGAACAGCAATTTGGGCACTCGGTCCCTAAAATATTCACTATTACTACACTAGGGCACCAAAGGGACCAATGGAGGAAAAAGGGGAAGGAATCACCAGTGCAAGAAGAAAATTATTAGGCAGCAGTATTTTTATTTTATTTCATTTTTGCAACTTGATAAATTAGCTGTGCTATAGCTAAGCCCCCTGCAAATCTGGATGGCTACAGCAGAGCAACCTTAACAAGTAGCGAACAAAGCTCATTGTCAATTTCCTCCTTCCTCCCTACTGACTCCTGTGTCATCTGCTAAAGTGATTTCACCCAGGGCAACCCAACTTCACAGAGGATCTATTCACATTCCCCCCCCCCCCCCGTATGGGTTCATAGTAAGGTAGGGCAACCAGGCCCTCGATTCAGAGTGCCCAACAATACAGGAAACATTTTCAGGTGAAATGGCACAAACCTGCCCATTGATATTTGTGTAGTTTGAAAATAAAACATTAAAATTAATTAGTCCTAAATTCATTCCTTTTCTAGACCTACACTAGAAAAAGGCTCTCAGAACCTATTGCTTAAAAACAACAGGAGCCTTACTTACTGCATATCTTTCTGTAGAGGACAGCATGTCAGCCCACGTTATCCCTTCTCCAAAGAAGAAAAGTCTTTGAGTTCCTTTTAAAAATTATTTCTACTTGATAGTCCAAGTTTGAGTCTAATGTATTTGGAACATAATATCCAGCAACAAATCTTAGTTAATGCATCAAATCTAAGTGTGCATCATTTCTATGGGCTTCTGGGGCATCATAGTCTAAGGCTGTGATGGTGAACCTTAGCGTTCCAGCTGTTCCTGGACTTCAATTCCCAGAAACCTAAATCCCTGTGAATCCACACAAATGGGTTTACTGTGTACGAGTAAACCCATTCATGTAGATTCACAGGGACTTGGGCTTAAAAGGAATTGAAGTCCAAGAACAGCTGGAGTGCCAAGGTTCGCCATCGCTGGTCTAAGGCCATTGTCAAGTCAGGGACTTTGACACTGGTGATTTCCCCGAGAGCATTACAAGAACCCTATAGAACTTTACAGACTCTAGAAAAAAATAAGAACCATGTTAATTACAGCTGTAATTAAATAAAAGATGATTTCCAGAATGAAATGAGGTAATCATTTCCCAGCTTTTCAAAATTCATCTTAACATCAAGGTATAAGTCATTTCAGTGGTGCAATAATTCCAGACAACACCAACTTGTCTGTTTCTACAAGTTTTAGTTATCTACACTGCTTCTAGGTTCCTTAAGCTCATAATTACTAAGTTCTTTAAAAAGTAAGGATTTGTGTAAGAAGGTACATTTCTTAGTCTGAAACATTTTAAAATAATACAGAGAGAAAATAATTCTAATTGCTCACCCAGCTAAACTAGCTGGAATCTATGGAGGAAAGGCCATGTTCTTCTCTGTTGCTGCATGTCTCCAGTGTGTTTGGCATGGCTTAATTGTTAAGTTGTGTCTCATTGTGTTGTGTTGCTATATATGTCTCTCCAAAGAGTGATGACTCTGATTTGGGGTGGGGGCTGGATAAAATGCTGAAGAGGTTTAACCCCTTGGATAGTTCCCAGTAAATTCTTATTACAATCTTGAATTTATTTGCCATTTCCTTAAAATTGGAGTCATTGACCTCCACAGAAACACCTCAAAACAGCAACTTGAGAAATATGGAAATCACCTTATAGTTTTGGGGAAATAAATGAGCAAGTGCAGCTTCCTGATACGGGATGGGAAATGAAGAAGGGATAATTTGTGGCTCATCAGTTAACTGCCAAACCCAATGAAAAAATGATTTAAAGTTCTAATGCACTCATCAAACGGATTTAATCTTCAGGATTAAGGTTATAGTTTAAGAGGACCTGCCTTACCCCTTCCCATATATATATATATATATATATATATATGGGAATTATATATATATATATATATATATATATATATATATATATATATATATATATATATATATATATATATATATATATATATATATATATATATATATATATATATATATATATATATATATATATATATATATATATATTATTTTCTTGTTTTTCTGTTTGGGAAATATTTGTAGATAGCCTTGGCCTTGCAACAACAGAGGTAAATATTATATCTGCATGACTCATTTGGTCTCAAAGGTCAGCTTTGGTTGATATTTCATGTGAAAAGGGAAGCAAGAGGCTAAAAAATCTCTCACCAGTATTCTGGTACTGTTTCTCTCCGTGGTGAGTCATCCAGAGACTCAGAGCTATAAAATGACAAACATTGGTAAATAAGATAATATTAATTACCTTGGTGACTCAACTGGAATAAACAGAGCTCAGTGACTATAAAGCAGAAATTAAAAGTGCTTTATTGAAACCAGGGAGGTGGGTATAACAAATGTTTGCATTAAAAGCAAAGCAAGAAAGCAAACCTCTCATTAATCAATAATAATAATAATTTAGTGTTAGAAATTATTCTGGGTTGAAAGGATTTTTGTGGGAGAAACTCCACTCAGGGGACAACAGAGGGTTTCCATTGACAAATAGAGGTACACAGAAAGAGCCACCTTGAAAATTGTGGTATTTTTGATCCACAGTCAGGCATACGCTGAGCAATAGCAACCTCATACTGCCAACTAATCTGTCTCAAACTTGGTCAGGTGAAAGAAACTACAGAATGAATTCACCCAAAGGTGGCTTTGTTTTGGCAGTTTAAAGTCTGGGCTAGACACAAAAGAAGAAGAATTGACATACCTGTATAGGGAAATATATGTCTAAAGAGGGTTGTCCCTTATTTTCCTTAATCTTTCTTCGGTTCCTCAATAGCCAAAACCCAGGGATAGGATGGAAAAACTAGAGGTGGGTAATGGCTCTTCTAGTTGAGAGATCACAAGAACTGTAGGGCATTCAGTTTGTTTACAGAAAGGATGGGGGATCACAGTTCCTTATCATTGGTAATGTTTTTTTTTTATAATTTCTGGGAGTTGAAGTCCAAAGTGCCTAAAAGGCCAAATATTCCTCATCAATGGTCTATCCAGGGTTTCTCAACCTTGAGCCCCCAGGTGTTCTTCGACTTCAATGACCAGAAGCCCAAGTCAGCACTTCAGCTGATCAGGGCTTCTGGGAACTGAAGTTCAAAAACAGATGGAGGGCCAATGGTCTATGCCAGGGTTCTTTAAACTTGGCTCTCCAGGTGTTCTTGGGCTTCAGTTCCCAGAAGCTCTAATCAGCAGGTGTACTGACTTGGGCATCTGGAAATTGAAGTCCAAGAACACCTGAGATCAGGGCTTATGGGAATTGAAGTCCAAGAACGTCTAGGAACTCAAGGTTGAGAACCTATGACCATAATGAGCATAATGGCTAACCTTGGCACTCCAGGTGTTCTTGGACTTCAATGACCAGAAGCCCAAGTCAGCACTCCTGCTGATCAGGGCTTCTGGGAATTGAAGTTCAAGAATAGCTAGAGGGCCAAGGTTAGCCATCACTGATCAGCCATCACTGATCTATGCCAGGGTTTCTCAAACTTGGCTCTCCAGGGGTTCTTGGGCTTCAGTTCCCAGAAGATCTGATCAGCAGGTGACTGACTTGGGCTTTGGGAATTGAAGCCCAAGAACACCTGGAGAGCTGAGTTTGAGGAATCCTGGTCTGTGCTGAAAATGGGGCAAGTTAGTTTGCAAATTGCAGTGACAGAACACCTCAGGCTGGTTAAGTATTCTGAACATTGAGGAATTCCCTCAGGCAATGAGCTGCCTGTGATGAAACTACTGGTATTTCTAATGCATAAAAGCAGCTGCTTTCATGCATTAGAAACACCAGCAGTTTCATCATATGGCCTGGGGAAATCCTCAACTCTCCCTTGCTCTGAAATTCCATTCCACCTTTGGTCACCTTTCTCCTTTAGCTGCGGCACATTTCCCCATTGCTTCTGAGTCCCGATTGTGACAGGCAGTGGCCCTGAGTAAACAGCCAGCCAGACGCATGGAAAGAATGATTCATATAAGCAAAAGCTCAAGCTGTTAATGGAAAAGATTTCCCTGTTATCATTATGAGGAGCTCCTTTTAATCCCCTCCCCCTCAATTTAACAAAGCCATTGTAGGCAAGATTCGGTCAGATTAATAATAGCAATTGCACTTATACCACTCCACAACATTTAGTGCACACTCTGGGTGGTTCACAAGGTAATTCGCATTGTGCCCCCAACATGCTGGGCACTCCTTTTTACCAAACTCAGCAGGATGAAAGGCTTAATCAACCTTGATCCCTGTCGAGCTCACTCACATCAGTAGCAGTTTGGGCTGTAGTACAACACTTTGTCCAGACATCCCACTATGGTAATGGAGTAGACCATACAGCCTGTGAATCAATGCTGAGTGTTGGGTAGTGGCAAATAACCTGACTCCCTAAAGGGGCCAACAGCTATGGCCGGATGAGCCCCTTTAGGTGGGGTGATGGTCCCCTCAGTGGAGGAAATGCCACTGGAAACCATCCTATTAGGCCCAATGGCAAAATGAGCAGAGGAAGAACTCTGATTCCCAATGGTCATGGAGGCAGAAGACGCCATGCCAGATGGACTGGCTGTGAAGGTGCACCTTTGATAATATCCTCAAGGCTGCGGCAGTCCATTGCAGTCCCGGTGTTAAATCCTGCATGTCTCATTTCATATGTACCACAGGAGATGGCTCCGTGATCATAGTGTGCAGGTCACTTCATGGCAAGCTGGGATCCACCATAAACAAATTCACACCAATGGCATTGTTCCTGCTTTTTTTTCCCCTTTTCACTTTTAAATGGCATTAGGTGCATCACTAGGCTAGAGACCTGGATCTATTTCCCAACCTCTGAAATGTCCTACTCTTTAGGGCTGAGCTCTTCAGGGGAAAGTGAAAGACTTTGGGTTTCTAGGGCTTTTACAAACAAACCTGTAGGTGGTGCTGCTAATTTTTGAAATGGACTAACTTTGCCTCGCTCTGAATTCTAAATTTAGTAAACTAGTTTTCAAAAGCTATTTGGCACTTGCCTGTTTCAAAGCAGCAACCACACATTTTTTTAGAAGAGTTTCGTGCACATATCTAAGCTATATCTGTGAAAAGGGCTAGTTAGGCAGTTCTTCTCAGTGAGCCACACTTTCCTTAGATCTTAATCATTAACAGTCTCTGTTGGTGCACATATGTGTATACACCATCATTGCTTCTCATTAGGTACAGGACTGGATTCATGCGCCTCACGTACAAGAAGATATTTCCTGTTCCTATGGTATGTTTCTTCCATCTTCCTCTCTTTCTTTCTTTCTTTCTTTCTTTCTTTCTTTCTTTCTTTCTTTCTTTCTTTCTTTCCTGCATTTCTATACCGTCCATTTGGGTGGTATCCCACTCTGGGCAGTGTACAAACAGATAACAACTAACGACAGAACACACAGCAAATCAAAACAAACAAACAAACAACAAATACATCACAAACTAAACTAAAATAATTCATTTATTCATGCTGGGGGCTCTTACTGATTTTGTCCTGTGTTCTTTCGTGTCCAGATCAAACCCTTGACTGCCAAAATGAAGCCACTTTCTTCACTTTGTCGTTGCCCAAACCCAAGTCCTCTGGCTGCAATCAACAGACCAGTTAGTGAGCTGGACTCTGTATCTTTCCACATTCACACAGTGTGTTGATGTCCACCAGCAATCCCCACTTGAGCATGTTGGTCTTGCATTTAGGGACTCCAACCCAATCTCCAAGTAATGTAGGGGAGATTGAGATCTTCAGCTATATTCTCCTTTAATGATGACCCTTGCCCTGTTAAAGGTTAAAGGTAAAGGTTTCCCTTGCTCGAAAGCCAGTCGTATCCGACTCTAGGGGTCAGTGCTCATCTCTGTTTCTAAGCCGAAGAGCCAGCGCTGTCTGCTTCTGCAGACGTTTCCATGGTCATGTGGCAGGCATGACTAGACGCCGGAGCGCACGGAACGCTGTTACCTTCCCACCGAAGTGGTCCCTATTTATCTACTTGCAATTTCTTGCTTTCGAACTGCTAGGTTGGCAGGAGCTGGGACAGAGACGGGAGCTCATTTCCGTCCTGCAGTACTCGGGAATCGAACTGCTGACCTTCCGCCTCCCAGTCGGCGTCTTAGCGACTTGAGCCACTGCACCTTTAAATACCTGAAGGCAATTGAAGCTGTTAATTGGTCTTAATATCTTTAGAGAAGAAAGGGTTTTAGCTCAGAAAAAGCTGGGAAAGGTATATATAAAATTTCTCTCTCTCTTTTAACCAAAACTCCCAGAACCTCAGAGCAAAGTAATCATTGGCCATACTGGTTATGGAATTATGATAGTCTTAAAACATAAGCTTTCTAAACTCTGGGTTATGCTATGAAAGAGATATATCTAAAATTAAGAACTGGATTAAGAGAATGGATCACGTTCTATATACCTTGCATGCAGTCAGTACTGTACATTGTTTGAAATAAGAATTCCTTTGCCTCCCCCCCCCCTTTGAGGTTTAGCCCCATCACTGCACTAAGTTTAAAGCACTGAGAAGTTACCTTCAAACTTAAGGATTGTCTACACAGGCTGGATTGGAGTGGACTGGATTGGTCTAAATAGGGCCACTAGAGCAAGGGTTCCCAACCTACGGCCCATAGGCCAGACATGGTCTGCAATGCCATTCCATCCAGCCCATCACCACGTCCACTGCACCCAGAAGTGGAAGTGGGTCCATTTACATCAGCTGTAAAACACGCCTGCACATGTGCAAACACACCCGCAGCTGGTGTAAATGTAGAAGAGGACACGTTTATGACAGCGGTAAATGCACCCGCTTCTGGAGGGCATGGTCTGGCCCACCTAGCTGTCCAGGGGCGTGATCAGGCCCACAGCACAAAAAGGTTGGCCACCGCTGAACTAGAGTTTATGAAGAGGTCAGGTATGGATGTGAGATCCTCGCATCCAAGAAAAGAAACACTTCAGAATATTGGTTTACAGTATTAAACACTTTGTCGGGACTTGCAGCTGCTGCTCTAAGTCCTGCAGGACTGGACCCATATCCTGCTGCAGCTGATAATCCCCACCTGGAGACCCTGGGTGGCTTAGCTGCATAAGAAACAAACCCTCACAAAATCTGCCACAGCAATGGGGGTCAGCAGACTTGCAATTACTTGGCTCCTGCATCGCTTGTCTTGTTCCAGCAGTTGAAGATCTCTGCCTTGCTCCTGATTTCTGCTCTAGTCATTGTCATATCAGATTAAAATAAAATACATTAAATAAAAGATGATTACATGAAACAGAATAGGTAAAGGTCATCATTGCTCAAAAACCAGTCGTATCCGACTCTAGGGTTCAGTGCTCATCTCTTTTTATAGCCAAAGAGCCAGAGCTGTCTGTGACTGCAGACAGTCCCATGGACATGTGGTAGGCATGATAAACACCAGAGTGCATAGAATGCTATTTACCTTCCCACTGAAGTGGTCCCTATTTATCTACTTGCAATTTCTTGCTTTTGAACTGCTAGGTTAGCAGGACCTGAGACAGAGACAGGAGCTCATGCCGTCATGCAGTACTCTGGCCTCGAACTGCTGACCTGCCAACCACAGTCCCTTATGAAACAGGATAAAAACAGGTTAAAAGTAGGATGATACTCACCATAAAATGATATATAAAATTTACTCAAAATAATTTATCAATAAAATTCATCACCTTTACATTATCTCTCTCCTTGCTGCTCTAGACTTTTTATCTTTTAATAATAGTTTTAAAGTTTTGTCCAAGATTCTTGGTAGTTGTAGCCCTTCATGGTTGTCCTTCCACTAGCAGGCAACTCTTATTTTCAAGCAGGCTTTTGACAATATCTGTATGAGATGAACAACGATCAGAGTGCAGAACTAGTCAGAAGAAAGAAAGCAGGATGAGCAGCATTCAACTCCATCAAAGAAATCCTGCTAAATGAAAAACTCAACAAGAAACAATGCACCAACCTTTTTAATCTGACAATATTACCTGCAGTCTTCTATAGGAGTGAAACATGGTCACTAACAAAGGCCAAGAAAGAAGAACTATCAAGAGCAGTAAGCGTCGTGGGCCAGGATACTTAAGAGACCGCGTCACCCCAAGAACATCTGTCCATCCCACCAGAGCAGACCGGAGAGGCTCTCTGGTCGTACCATCAGCTAGAGAGGCTCATCTCTCTAGCACGAGAAGGAGGGCCTTCTCTGTGTCTGCTCCAGCTCTTTGGAACCTCCTGCCAAGTGAAATGCATCTCCAGACAGAGCTGCTGCCCTTCAGAAAGGGGGTGAAGACCTGGCTGGCGTGGCATGTGTGAGGTGTGGGCCAGGCGGTCAGCTCGGTTGGCTGGCTCCTGTGAATAACCCCACCTCTCTCTCCTTGTTGTGGTTTTTTAATTTAACTTTTAACTTTTTAATCTTTTAATCCTTAATTTTAAATCTTTGATTGCAAATGATGTGTTTTAATTGCTTTATATTGTAAACCACCCTGAGTCCTCAGAAAAGGGCAGGCTATAAACATAAATAAATAAATAAATAAATAAATAAATAAATAAATATCAAATCTAAAGGTATCCCTTTGCAACAACCTCCCCAACACCCAGATAAGAAAACAAAGTGGAATCAACTAAGCTGATGCCGAGTATCATAAATAGAAATTGCACTGGGCTGGACACATATCTCGAACAACAGATAGGCATTGGACAGCAGCAGTCCCTGAGTGGTATCCCAGAGGAGTAAAAACACCCCTTGGCAGCCCCCATCCCAAAATATGGGAAGACCCAATTGTGAAAAGTTTAAGTCATACCTGGAGAACAAGAGCACAGCAGTGAAAGGAATGGGAAGCGAGTTGCAACCAACAGGAACTCACCGCTCGACAGTCTGGTCAATCGAGGAATCTAAAATTCCTGTCCCAGAAGATCTCCTGCCTTCTTCCTGCTCTTGAAGACTCCCTGCCCTGTTCCTCACATCATGGGCTGGACACGAACCCTCAGACAGATGTGGGAGCCGAAGGATAGTTCTTTCTGCCACTTCCAGTGGTGGTGGCAGTGGTGGGTGCACCCACAGTGCATTTTCTAATTTTTTTCACTATTCCTGATACTTCCCATGGCAGTGGGAGTGAGGACAGCACATTTTTGGCAAGGGGGGGGTGTGTCTCCCATTCATTTTTAATGTTTTAGGAGCGTTTTTCATGCTTTCTGGTGTGTGTTTTCTGCTTTTTCCACATTTTTGGTCCATTTTCTGTGTTTCTGGTACCTTTTTGGCACTTCTGGAAGTGGCCAGGTTCTCACCATGGGCCAGATTAATTGGTGTGGCAGGCCGGACCTGGCCCACAAGCTGTAGGTTGTGAACCCCTACTCTGGACTGTTATTTTGCTTTGCCTGGCTCTTGGAATTCTGCCCTCGCCATCTCCAGCCCCTGAGGGTTCTCTGCTGTATCTGTTCTTCCAGTCACCTGACTTCTGGCTTGTCTAGTTTATGCCTTTGTCATCTGGACTAATTTTACATCTCTGGCTTGACTTGGACAGAGATTTGGTTACTGTTAGGCCTGTTATCTGGTTGTCCATGGAGGGGCAGAGGAAAGTATTTTTATTTTAGACTTTGTTAAAACAATGCAGATGTGCTGCCTCTCTTGTAAAAAAAGAAAATAAAATATTCTCCCAGAAGCAGGAGGAACCAGGAGGGGCCAGTGGGAGATTCCTTTTCCTCTTCCTTTGGTTCTCTTAAAGGCCTGGGTGGGAACCTCTAAGTCCGGGATTCTCAACCTGCAGGACACAGGCCAAATGCGGCCCATGGCACCATTTCATGTGGTGGAGGAAGGGCAAAATGGCTGTCTGGGCCCCGAAGCTGTCTGAGGGAGCATGACCCAGCCCCTAACTTTAAAAAGTTGAGAACTCCTGCTCTAAGTTCTATTAAGAAGCAGGCCAGAAAAGCAGAAACAAAATAATTGCCATTCTTACCTAATCATGCTTCCCCAAAATTATAGTTTTACATATAAATTGGAAAACTCACTTAGGAGGCAATAGTCCAATAAAGTACAGTATCTCTCTAAGTTCCACTTCAGAGTTATCTTCCAGGGCAGCACCACATGTGATGCATTAGGTTAATAGACTGTAACCCCTGGTGGCCAGGATGTTCTTGCTAAAGTATGTTCATAACTGCACACCTAGATGGTGGAGCCATCTCGGGCTGAAGTGATAAGGCTGAAGCTAAGAGCACCCCTAAGCTATACACACACACCTGCTTTTTCAAAGGAGGAGAAGCTATGTCAAGAAAAGGTTGCAGGAACACACCTAGTTCCTGGATGTAAGAATCATTTGCCCACAGGGCCCCTGCCTTGTGGAGAATCAGTTTACTGGCCCTCTTCCAGCCCATTACTACATCTAAGCACTGTTTTAGCAGCTGTACAGCCTCACCTGAATTGGAGGAAAAGAAGCAAAGAAAAGCATGACCAGCAAGTTCATGACACATCTCTCCACATTCCTGGTGAGATCCATGGTCAATGGAGAGGCGGACTTAGAAAAGTTAGGTTTTGGACTACAGCATGTTTTCACCTGTTAGAGGGTTCAAAAATAGCTCAGTGGCTTAGGTATCTGGCTGCTGAGCCACAAATTGGGAGTTCAAATCCCTACTGTGCTTCCTTCACAGGACTAGACTTGATGATCTATAGCAGGGGTCAACAAACTTGACTCTTCAGGCATTCTTGGACTTCAATAACCAGAAGCCCATGTCAACACACCTGCTGATCAGGACTTCTGGGAACTGAAGTCCAAGAACATCTGGGGACCCAAGTTTGAGAAATCCAGGACTACACCAAAATCTCCAGACACCATAGGTTCTTTTTCTATGCAATAACTGAGTTTCCAAACATGTTTATGCCCAACACTCTCGTTGCTACATCAGACTGGCTCCTCGTCACACATCCAAAAAGCAAAATGAACTACCTCCTTTCTCTCAACCATGTCTCATTGGAGCAGAACTAAAACTCACCAGGAATCTCACTCTGTCAGATCCCTTGGGCAAGGTGAAAGTGGAGCGTACACTCACAGTCCGCCTAGCCAGTAGGTGATGTAATATCTGAATGGCTAAAAACCTCATCCAGATGGACTTGATTTCCCAGGTCCATTTGCATGTGCAAAATGTCATCGCAGAGATGTCTACCAAGGTGTGGACTCCTCGCTGAATAACTACTCCAAGGTATCAAAGTCTCACCATTTGAGATGATGCTTGTTCAGGAAATACCACTGTACCAAATGTAATCAGCACCTCATTAAGAAAAAATTAGCAAGGATGCCCCTCCACCCCGGGCAGATCTTGAGTCTTTTATTGGAGGATTGCTCAACAATGTCCCAAGATCCTGATCTGGTTAATATATGCAGGTAGTATATTGGTGCTTGATTGCCAAAGACAACAAAAACAGGAAGGTCAGTGGTCAAACTGGACAGGAAGGAGTGAAGACATAAGGAACTTTAAAACTATTTCACAAGCCAGCAAAGCAGGACATCCTACCAATTGCACAACATTGGTTGCCATGCACAAACTACAGAGCTTGAAATATATGTGTGTATATTAGGTTTTAAACAAGCATCTGACAGGACCCAAGTCCTGACACAGTTTGACCCCTTGACAAATATTGAGGTTGCAACATATTTGTGAGTACACTTAAGTATCTTGTGGCTAAAAGGAATCACTGGACCAGAAGAAGAATGTGTAGCTCAGTGTCTGTTCAAGCTCCTAGGACAGTGGTCAGCAACAGAACCTTTATTGAGGCAAATCAGGTCCTCTGAACTACACAAGCCCCCCTATTTCCCAACCATATTTTGACATCTGTTTCCATCACTGCTTTCTGCTATGATTCCATGGAACAAGTGTGAACATTGGAAGAAGAAAAAGAACCAGCAGCTAAAGAGACAAAGAAAAAAATATCAATCCTTTAAACCCATTTCTTTTCCCCCCAATCCCACTCTCCTCAGTTGCTGGTAGGATGGGATGAAAACAGGCTTAAAGGATCCTTCTCCTCCTCCCCACACCCCCATCCTATTCTCCTCTGCTCCTGGTGGCCAGTAGTGGTGGGATGGTGGGGGAACAGGCTTCAAAGAAGCCCTCTTCCCCCATTCCCCATCCCACCCTCCCTGGCTCCTGGAGTTAATTTTGGCAATTCAGGAAAAAATGTAGACAATTTTTAAAATTTAAAATATGTATTAAAACAGGGTACATCTTATATTCCAGTGCATCTTATACATCAGCAATTATGGAAACTACAGGAATTGTATCCCTCAAAAAATATGCATTCAGACTTTTGCACAAAATTTGTATATGGTGATTTTTAGGGCCTAATGGAAATGTAGAAATTATTAATACTATTTAAATAAAAACACAAAACAATCTATCTGTTGGATAGGTCAACAGTTTCAGTATCTGGCTGCAAAACCAAAGACTGGGAGTTTGATTCCTCCTTGATGGGCTGGTTTCAATGGGTCCCTTCTAGCTTTGCAGTTCTGTATGGTGTCATCATCATCATTATCATCATCATCATCATCATCATCTCACTGAAAAATAATTTGACCAAGTGACTTACATGCCTTGTTGTTGTTTAGTTGCACAGTCGATTCCGACCCTTTGTGACCCTATTGACCATTGTTTTCCAAGCAATTCTGTCCTCCACCATCCTCCTCAACCTGCCCAGCTCTGTACCCATTGTGTCTACAATACCATCTAGCCATCTCATTTTTTGCTGCCTCCTTTTTCTTTTGCCCTGCACCTTTCCCAGCATCAAGGCTTTCTCAAGTGAGTCTTCTTTTCTCATTTGATGTCCAAAGTATTTTAGCTTCATCTTTACTATTTAACCTTCTAAGGAGCAGTCAGGGTTGATTTCTTCTAAGACTGAATTATTTGTTCTCCTCGCTGTCCAGGGTACTCTCAAAACTCTCCTGCAACACCACATTTCAAAGGCATCTATTCTTCTTCACTCAGCTTTCCTAATGGTCCAGCTCTCACAACCATACATTACCACCAGGAATACCATTGTTTTGATTCTGCATATTTTTGTTTGCAAGGTGATGTCTCTGCTTTTCACTAGGTTCCCCAGGTTTCTCATCGCTTGTCTCCCAAGAATCAGTCGCTTTTTTATTTCATGGCTGCAATCTCCCATCTGCGCTGATCCTGAATCCTAAGAAAGTTAAATCTGTGACTGCTTGTACTTCTTCCCCATCTATTTTCCAGGGACTGATAGGGCCTGTTGTCATTATCTTGGTTTTCTTGAGTCTCAAGCCAACTTTTACACTCTCTTCTTTCAGCCTAAGCAGCAGCTTCTTTAGGTCTTCCTCACTTTCTGCCATTAAGGTGGCATCATCTGCATACCTCAGATTGTTGATGTTTCTCCCAGCAATTTTGATCCCATATTGTGATTCCTCCATCCCTGCATTGCGCATTATGTGCTCTGTGTATAAGTTGAATAAGCAGGGTGACAAAATGCAGCCTTGTCTTACTCCTTTTTCCTATTCCAAACCACTCCATCATTTCGTATTCTGTCCTAACTGTTACTTCTTGACTCATGTACAGATTTCTCATGAGGCATATAAGGTGTTCTGGTATTCCCATCTCTTCAATTATTTGTCACTTTTTGTTGTGGTCCACACAGTCAAAGGCCTTGATGTAGTCGATGAAACAGAAGTAGACTTACATACCTGCTCAGTTGTTTTTTGAAATGAGATATAAGAGGCTTCCATTTTCCTTTCATATAGCCCTGTTTGGACTTAACACTACTAGAATGAAGAATGCTACCTGCTCTTCCTTCCAGTTCTAAAGAAGTGCCTTTTTGAGTCTTTCATGTGTACGTTCCTTGGGGATAAGAACATTGCCATCTCTACATACATAATCTCTTTCCCTAATACTGTAATCCAAATTCCCTGATAAAGAAGCTGAATTCACATTTCGCATTTCCCTATTGGACATATACTTGATTCCAAACCCAGATTTTCCCCGTATAATCTGTGAAGGGAAACCTTAACAACCTGAAAAAAGAGCTTTCAGTCCAAGTTAGCAGTAATTCTTTGAGGACACATCTTGAGCGCTTCCTTTACAGAATAATAAATTGTTCACAATTTGATTAAGATTGTCTTGCCATTTACTCTCCAACCTTTCAAATTAAGGTCCTCCCAGTTTGCAAAATGAGATTTATTTATTGTCTCAGATGTCTTCTTCACCACATCAGTCTTTGCATCTTTTTTCCTATCTATTCATCTTGGCCTTTCCTTTTCTTTTCTCTTTCTTCTTCTGTCACCCAAGCATGTGTCTCATTACATTGCAGGACAATCTACTTTTGCATTGCAACCCATCAGCCATTAGCTGAAGATCATTGCTGTGTTGTTACTGATTTTAGCAGATTCTAATCATTTACAGTGTGTTGTAGCTTATTATTTTCACATGTACTTTTTTAAAACTGCAATGTTTGTTTCTCCTTCATTCTGCTGACTGATGAGTTCTTGTTACAATATTGCACAAGCTGGTAAATAGGAACACTCTGCTAACTTTCTCCAAGCCATTCATTATTTTGTAAAGCTCAGTTGGTTCCTTCTTGATCTGCATACATGAAACCCTGTTGCCTTTATGTTCTTTTCCATTGTCTTGTTTGGGTTTTGGGTTTTTTATAACTTTCTTTCTTTGTTTCTTTCTAAATTGTGTAAGAAACCTCAATACATAAAACACTGGGTGCCACAAAGAATCTATTTACATCTGGTTTTTCCTACCCACCCAACCAAATGGTGTGCAGGTCAAAAGCATCTACCAGTGGATTTCCTTTTCCCCCGCTCCTTTGTATCCATTCCTGCAACTGCTCTGTCACCTTTTGTATATAAAAGCTCCCAGTATTTGATCATCTTGAGTCAGCTATGGTATGTAAGTCCCTTGAAAAAGTCCCATTAGCTACATCAGCTGTCTGAGAATCTCAAGCTGGTTTCCTCTTTCCTATCCAGTGTTGCCCACTGTGACTACCAGTGAGAGCGGAGGCAGAGTCTTTTCTCACTTCTGCTACCTAAGTCCCTGTTTTACTAGTACAAGCTGGATCAAAGCAAAACCCTGCCTACTCTGACATTCTGTTCACTCAGCAGCCTGTCATTTCCCTGTGGGAAGCCTGCCAGCAGGACATGAGGGCAAAATCTCCCATCATCTCAGGTTGCCCAGCAACTGATCAGCTTCTGCTTTTGCTTACTGACCTGCCAGCTTGGGAGAAGTGGCCTAGTGAAAGCTGGATAAACTGTTTCCCATCATTTGATGCAGGTTTGGAAATAAGTTCTTGAAAGTCTGCCTTCCCCTCTCTCTCCTGCTACCATCAAACAAAGAAGTGTCGAATAATAACAAAAGAATAGCCATACTGAATCATACCAAAAAAAAAAGTATTTAGCTGAACACAATGACCAACCAATTCTCCATGGGAAGCTGAAAAGTGGGTCTACAGAGGAAAAGGAGATATACATCCCCATGGTTTGTAACTAATCTACATTCAAGGTGTATACTCTGGCACTTTTCCCATGTAAATAAAGTGAGGGTCAAGATTTTACTAGAGTCTCCCACTATGCATAGTGCAAAAAAGAACAAACCACACCTGCATTCTTCAAACAGGATTCTGAAAAGGTGGAAACATTAGAGATCATATAGCAAAGTTGCATTGGCTACTGGAGCACTACCAAAAATGTCAAGAATAGATGTCTGTGCTTCATAGACCACAGCAAAGCCAGTGTCTGCATGGATCATGAGAAGCTATGAAATGTTCTAAAAGATACGAGTGTGCTTCAACATAGATCATCCTGATCTTTAACCTCTGCTCTGTACAAGAAGTTATTGTTAGGACAGAATATGATGAAAAACGGGCAGATGTGTTTGACAAGGGTACATTTTATCTCCCAATCTGTATCCAGAACATATTATACAGAAAATTGGATTTGAATCATAGAATAATTGAGCCCTATGAGGCCAACCCCTTACTCAATGCAGAAATCCAAATCAAAGCAGTTCTGATAGATGGTTGTCCAGCTTTCTCTTGAATTCCTCCAGTGTTGGAGAGTTCACCATCTCCAAATTAATTGGTTCCATTGACATACTGTTCTAACAGTTAAGATGTTTTTACTGATATTCAGCCTATATCTGGCATCTTGTAGTTTCAACTCATTATTACATTTCCTGCACTCCGGGACAATCAAGAATAGATTCTGCCCTTTCTCTTTATGATTATCTTTCAAGTCAGTAGCATCACATGGATTTCAGCCACCCGGGGTTTAAGCCAAATTTGCTGCCCCCTGGTGGATGCTGGCTCCCGCACCTGCTAGGGCTTCTGGGAATTGTAGTCCAAGAACACCCACACACCCAAAAAGTACCACGCGGGGCAGGCTGTCTCCCCGGGGGGGGGCCTATGCTATGCCACTGTTTCAAGTATTTGAAAAGTGATTTCATATTTCCTCTTAATCTCCTTTTCCCAAGGCCAAAGTAGATTCAGATAAAGTAGGAGTGAAAACTAGGGGATGAAACATTAATAATTATGGCAGGCAAATAATACCTTCATACTGACAACCAACCATGACTTGAAAAGACTCTTAGTCCCTCCCAGTGCTGAGATTCTGCCCTCCAGATGTCTCCCAAATAAGATTTCAGCCCATGTGAAGAAGAAACTACTGTCTAGGAAAAAGAGGCACTGCGCCTGCCCCATGCCCACCCCACAACATCTCCCTCTGATCTTTTGTAATGATGATTGGAGCAAACTCTGATCTTCAGAAGAAATGATTCTCAGACAGAAGAGGCATCTTTATCAGTTAAAGAGCAAGGAAGTGCATCAAGGACAACCAGAGGCACAGTAGGACAGTGAAGGGGGAATTTCAGAGTCGTAAGCGCCACCTGTCAAAATGTATTCTTCTTTGGGAACATTTATTCTTGTGTGCCTGCTGGAGCTGCACAAGCCTTGCCTTTGATGCCTGCAGCTATTCAACCTACATTCATTTAAGAGTGAATAAATGTGCAGCTTCTTTGCATTGTGTTCTTGTGGTCTCCCTCCCCCAACCTTCTTCAAGCCTGCAGTACGCAGCAGGGTCCCATTCCATTTTCAGGACATCACTAGAACCACCCCTCTCTCTTTGCAATAATTGGGGTTATTTGCAAATATACAAATTAGATATGGGTGACAGGAAGTCTGAACAGACCAGTAGGTATCCAAACTCAATTGCTGCCGCATCAAACTCACAAAGAGAGGAGCCAGCAGCAAGCCAAAGCATTGTTAGTTTACAGAACTCAAATTCACTTCTCTTTCTCTGTTAATCTGTTTCAGTCCTGCTTTATCACATTAACAGTATGAAGCTACTATCCCACCCTGAACACCGGTCTGATTTCATAACCCTAAGTGACATTAGGCCTATGTAGTATTCAATCAGGAGGCAACCAAGTAATGCCAGCAGTCTCTTGATAGATACAGGGAAGAATTTTGCCTGAAATTCTGGGGTGCTCTTTCAAGATGGGTCAAGGGGCTGGGACAATACAAACCAAGTTCTTGCATGCCACCTCTAAAATCATAATCACTGATTATTGTCCTTCATATACAACCAGACAACATCTTTTAATCACCATCTGGTTTTCCACCTTTCCAGATAGCATCCAATCATCAAGGGTGGTTACTTTCCTATACTGACACTACTCACACTGATTGCATAGTCAGATGGGAGGGATGAATATTTAAATAACAAATAAAAATAAATTGCCTAGCAATTACCCATCACCAGCCACTGCCCTAATAAAATACATGCTTTGCCAACCCAACACCATTTAAAGCAGCTCTCTCTATTCTAAACAAGGAATCCTTAGTTAAATCCCTAGCATCTCCAGTTGAATGGATGTAAGGAAGCAGAAAAGACATCTGGGTCTGTATGAGCTACATTTGACTCTCATTGTTCTTCCAAAGAGCACAACCTTGCACATAGATCAGCTTGCCCACCAAAACCAAATTAGAAGATGGGGGAAGCCTTCTGAACAAGGAATAACATTAAAGGAGGACATGGCTGAGGAACTCGACCTCCCCTAGGTCACTTGGAGGACCCTGAATAGGCTGAGGGTTGGAGTCCATAAATAAAAATAAATAAATTTTTGTGTCAGAAATTACTCTGGGTTGAAAGGATTTTTGCTGGAGAATTTCTGCTCAGGGAATGCCCAAATGAGGCTCCTTTCATGTCCCCAAGATCCACTATACAGCACTCATATATCGAACCCCAACCTTCCAGTCTTGAAGCTCAGCGTCTTAACCACTAACCCACCCGCAGTCCTGCTAGGAGTCCCTAAATGCAAGACTAACATGCTCAAGTAGGGACTTTTTAAAATAAAATCATGTCAGAAGCACACAAAGGTACTTTCTGAGTTGAAAAGATTTTTGCTGGAAGAACTCCACTCAGGGGACACCCAAATGCGGCCCCTTTCATGTCCCCAAGATCTTTTCCCACTGAAGTGGTCCCTATTTATCTCCTTGTAATTTCTTGCTTTCAGCTGCTGGCAGACAACAACAGTCTGTGTGAATGTGGATAGATACAGAATCTGGTTCATCTGGCCTGCCAATTACTCCCAGAAACAGGTACCGGTGAAGATTTAATTTTGGCTGACAACAAAGTGGCTTCATTTTGGCAGTTTAACGTTTGATCTGGAAGAAGAAGAAGAAGCTGCCCCCCCCCCAACCTGTCAAACAACCCTGTTGTGTGAATTAAAGTGATGAGGAGCAACTTCCCAAAGCAGTCTCACAGAGCCTCATAGCCTGATTCCAGGCTTCCACCATGACCCTGCATGATAAGCGTGACCTGCACCCTGTCTCATCTATTAGATGGAATTTTTCTTGCTCCATGGGAAATAAGGAAACCGAATCTGTTTTGAAAGCAAGCCTTTCATGACCACTGGACTCTGAGCAAGTTGTCACACTCTGCTTACCACAGCGCATCCAGCAGTGTTGTAATCTGTCCCCAAATGGCACTGCATGTGAAACTGAATCTGTGTCTGTGTCTGTTTGCAGTCATGGGTAGATCAGGAAGGCAGAAAAGCAAACCCCTTGTTTGGAGTATATCTCCTTCCCGTCCCCTCTACTTTTAAATGTGAATTTGCTGTTTTATCCTGATCCTGACATTTTGAATGGCCTTTCTTTCAACCCCCTCCACTCTTTACACACATCAAAGCAGCAAGAGATAACTCAGCATGTCTTTATTTTTGCAATCCCAGGTAACATTTGAGTATAAGCAAATGAAGTGGGGTAATGTTCTGATTAAGAAACACAACAGAAGGGCCTTTTGAAATGTCACCTTTCACATTCAGATAAGATAGTTCTCACAAAAGAGGATGGTGGGTTTTAATTAGGAAAGCAACATGAGGAAAGAGAATTTTATTTAAAAGAACTACTTCTTCCAACTCCATAGCCCTGATCTAAATGAGAAGCTTTAAATACCATCCTGTTTGATTTGCCTGCCTCCACCCCTGAGACAGATTTACAGGATTCATTTCCTAAAGTCAACCTACAATGTCTGCTTTCTTTGTACTTTTTTTGCATGAATTATATAGGCTTTGGCAGTGGTAAGCAATAACAGGTTTGCCGGTAGCAAAATTGGGTGGCCTTCAGGCAGAGGGGTGGTGAAATTGGGTGGCCATAGATGGGGGGGGGGAGCGAAATTGGGTGGCCACGCCCACCTCCCTGCCCTGCCCAGACTAACACAGCTACCATTTAAAAAGTTTTATTCTGTGCAAGCATTTCAGAGAGTAAACAAAACAAAAAGACAAAAACATTGTGTCACCTTAAAGACTAACTGCTGTATTTTAATGTGAGCTTTTGTGGATCAAGTCCTCTGGCTCTTTGGCTATAAACAGAGATGAGCACTGAACCGTAGAGTTGGTAATGACTGGCTTTTGAGCAAGGGCAACCTTTACCTAATAACAGAAGATCTCTCATTGGTATTCAAATCTGACGTCAGGTTTTGTCCCTGCAAGTGGTTCAAGGTCTCCCTTGCTCAAAAGCCAGTCATATCCTACTCTAGGGTGCAGTGATCATCTCCATTTACAGCCAAAGAGCCAGTCCTGCCTGTGTTTGCAGATGTATACATGGCCATGTGGCTGGCATGACTAGATCGCCCATGACATAGGCTCCACCCATGACGTAGGCTCTGCCCATGACGTAGGCTCCACCCAAAACATAGGCTCTGCCCATGGTGTGGTAGCGAAATTTTTTGCTGCCTACCACTAGCCTTGGGGAATGCAGTGGATCAAGTGGTTAAGACATTGAATTTGATGACTAGAAGGTTGGCAAGTTGGCAGTTCAATATCCGGGTACTGCATAATGGTTTGACACCCATCTCTGTCCCAGCTTCTGCCAACCTTGCAGTTTAAAAGCAAAAAATTGCAAATGGATAAATAGAGACCAGTGGTGGGATGTCAAAATTTTACTATCCCACTGTGATGTCATCACAGTGTGAGTGGAGCTGATGTCATGATGTCATGGGCAGGGCCAAAGAAAATAATAAAATAATAAAATAAAATAAAATAAAAATAAGCACGCACACACACACCCCTCAACCCACCCACCCACAACACAAACCCATAAATAAAATAAATTAATTAATAAAATAAAAATTACATTAAAATACACCCACCCACCCACCGATCCCAAACACAAATCAACCCACTCACCCAACCCAAACACAAACCTGTCACTTACCTGTTAGTATAAGTGCCTGGGCAGCACCATGTTGCAAGATGGTCACCGTACCGGTTCTCTAGGATAATATGCCTTAATGTAAATGTAAAACAGCTGTACCTCCTTAAGGGTTCTCCAATAGGAACAGCAATTGGAACAGCACAGGTGTAGCTTATTGATGAGGTAACTCCAAGACTTTGCTTAAAAACCCCAGGCCTGCCAGCCGCCAGGGCTTTTTAGGAACTGTGGTAGTATGTCAATATAGGTAAAAGTATTAAATACACATTAAAATACACACAGACACACCACATCCAAAGGTGAGTCCCTTACCCTGGGGAGCAGGCTATAAGGAGCTTCAGGCTAGCAGCTTCTCTTCCTCCTCCCAGCATGGGAGGACAGCAAGGAGGCTGTGCATACGCGCCAAGGACTGTAGGCGTGCATACACACCAAGTGCTTGCCGCACATGCACAGTGGGGGAACCAGTGGAAAGGTAAGCCCCGAAGGTGGTTCCCCCAAAAAACTGTTACTGGACACTGGGAAAAGTTACTACTGGTTCTGGCAAACTGGTGAGAACCTGTTACATACCATCACTGGTGGGAAGGTAAACAGCATTTTGTGCACTCTAGTGTTGAGGCATGCCTGTCACATGTCTATGGAAACATCTGCAGACTCAGACAGTGCTGGCTCTTTGGCTATAAACAGAGATGAGCACTGTACCCTAGAGTCAGATATGACTGGCTTCCAAGCAAGGGCGACCTTTGCTAATGCAAACCAGCTCCAGAAATACAGAACATGCCTTCTGTCCATTTGTTTAGTCCTACTATCCAAATTTAGGTTGTTGAGTCATGCCCACTGCTCAGGCCTGGACAAACCAGTTTCAAAGTCCATCCTATTTTACAAGCAGATAAACTGAGGTAACTATTATGCTGACTTCCCATTAATTAGCATGAAGTATGATCACACCATCCCAAAGTAAAGAGCATTTCAACAACTAAACAACATAACCTGTAATAACTCTATGGACAGTGTATTTCCTCTCAATTGCTCAGAGTAGTTTCATACATTTTTGTCCACAAAAATGATCTTCTAAATTAGATTAGACTGAGAGACATCACTTGGCCTGAGGCCATCCAGTTGCTTCATGAACCTGTAGTACTTTCCCAAGCTAAATATTTTGTCTGTGACAACATTCTGCTAAAGCAGAGATGGCCAAACTTTTCAGGCCGCGGGCCAGTCATGTGACTCAGTGGGCTGGTCACATGGTACCTCCCACCAGAAGTAGAAGTAAAATCTGCCTGAACATGTGCAGTGTTCTGCCCATGCATGCGCAGAACACTGTAGTAATTGCACCCACAACTGTCGTAAATGTGTTTTCTTGCTCCATGGGAAATAAGGAAATGCATTTACGACAGCTGCAGGTGCATTTATGGCAGTGTTCTGCACATGCACAGGTACATTTTACTTCTGCTTCCAGGAGGGGAGCAGGTGGTGTGTGCCAGATGAATTAGCATCAGGGGCTGTAGTTTAGCAACCCCTGTGCTAAAGCAAGAACTCTACTTAAAGGAGCTGAAACTATTATATATCAGAGAAGAAGGATTGTGACCTACAAAAACTCATACATCCATTAGCACTAAATGTAGCATACCTTTTAATTTTTTTAGTGTCATGTTGAAAGAGACCAACACAGATTTGGTATTGTGTGTTTTCAAGCCACTTCTGACTTCTAAAGACCCTATGAATAAATGATCTCTGATAGGTCCTACCTTTAACTGCCCTGTTGAGGTCTTCCAGACTCCAGGCCATGTCTTTTGTTTTTTAATCAAGTCAATCTATTTGTCTTCCTCTCTTCCATATAGACCGCTTTCAAAATGGCTACACTATGGATCTACACATTTGCTGGTGTGAGGTAACATGAAACCATGTGATCTACATTAACAAGTAAAATCACTGTCTGTTGTACATGAGAGATATGCAAAATATACCTGCATACAATCTTCACATCTGACAAACTAAAAATTGGTATTCAGCAACATTGAGATATTAAAGTTTCCTAAGAGAGAAACTGGCTTTATCCAACTTCCTAGAACAAACAGGACATGCTTCTGATTACCATTGATAACATTGGAGAGGGTTCTTGCCCCAATTCTCCCTGTAGAGTTCTTGAGTCTATTTGGCTGGCCACTGCAAGATACAGGATGATGGATGGCTTTAATGGAAATTCATCTACTGTTAAGTAGAAGCAGTCAGCAAGCAATTTATGACTAGTAAGAAAAGAACAGAACTGGGCTCATGGGTTACTCAGGGCTTCATCAGGTGGCCTGTTACATATCACCCCAAAAGATGACATATTCATTCATTACCAGAGACAAGACATGGCAACTGATCTATATGTACATATATAATATAGATATTATTTTTATAATGTTTAATGTAATATAATACTTCCCACTTGAGTGGGGAAGATTGTAATCAGGTGATTTGTGTTACCTGTTCAACCTGTTGCACGTGTGCTACTCACTGTGAATAGGGAAGTTCAAGATCTTTTACCTCTCTCCCTCTCTCTTTGTTATGATCCTTTGTTGTTAAATCAAACTTCGACTGGGCAGACCTTCAAATGGAAGATATCTTAGGAAGGAAGACTATCTTCTGTTATAGATGACCAACTGTTATCTATATAAGTAAGGCCAGGTTCACATCTCACATCAAGACAACAGCTTGCCTCTGAGACAGAGGTTGTGCAATTTGTCTTTTCAGAATATACCTCCCAGAATCCCTTACATAGCATGGGGAATTCTGGGAGCTGAAGTCCAAAAAACACCCCACCCCCCAGAAATATGCACACCTCTAAGGTAAGGAAGTTGGTTGCAATCTGGTTATACACAGGGTTCAGAAAATCTCAACTTCCAAATTAAATTGGCCCGATTTGGACCAATTTGTATGAAACCCACATCTAAACAAAACAGTTTTACACACAATTTGTCGGAAGCACCAAATGAACTATGCATAACACAAAGAGCTTGAGTTTTTACTATCTTTTAAAAGCAACATTTAAAGATGAGTATTAGACAATTGTCTTAAAATTTGATAGTTTTATACTTTTCTTTAGTGTCTGGCATGGTTTTAAATTTCATCCGCATGAGTGCCAAAGCAGAACATTCTAGCTGTTCTGGTGTTTAAATGCAGGTAAAAGGGAGGCTCACAGATCCTCTCAGATCCAGGAAACCATTTGTGGCCCATTTGTGGATGGGCCACAAATGGTTCCAGATGAAATCCACGTTCCTGAATTAGCTTCTAAAACGAATTGGAGATCTGTGCATGGCCTTATGTTGTAATCCATAAGACCTTACGCTAAAGTGAATCCACTAGTATTTTTTTTTTTGTACCCAAATATTTTTATTTTAACTTTATTTTTGTTAGACATGCTGGAACAGATAAACATGTCTATAGTATCTCCTTGAAAACTACATGGAGGGGTCCCTTTTCTATTGCCCCTGAGGAGTCTCATCTGGCACCAGCATTTATGTCATATAAGCACTAACTAAAGAACTTACTGGTCTTCCAGAGATGGTTTAGTTTAAACTGGTTAATCGCTGCTTTAAATTTTGCTTCAAACTCTATTGTTGTTTGATTTAAGACTTTGGATCTTGCTGTTTTTAATCTGTGATGCTTTAATTTATGACTTGCATAACTTGTTAAGTTTATTTGTCACACCTTTATCTTGCTTTTCTACCTGCTGCCTTTCTACCTGTGGGCTCAAAGCAGCACTCAGGGCTCTTCTGCTCCACATTTTGTTCTTCACAACATTCCTGTGAGGTAGCTCAGTGACTGGTCCAAAGTCATCCAAGGAGTTCCATGTTTCAACACAAACTAGAATCCAGATTTCTCATGTTTAGTGCATCATTCTAGCCACACCTGCCCACTAACACACTGGGATCTCAATAAACTCTTTACTAGCTTTTTAAAATTATATTTTTTATTTTGTAACCCATCCCAGGAACTTTTTATTTTAAGAGTTAGGGAGTAAATTCCTGGAATAATGAAATGATAGGGAGAAGATGAGCTTCAAACTTCTAACCATAGGCCAGGGATTCTCAACCTAATGTGACCTGCAGTACCATTTCATGTACCCACCCACCCCCGTCTCCATCACACTGTCTGGCCCCCGAAGCTGTCTGAGGGAGCATGACCCAGGCCCCGGCTCTAAAAGGTTGAGAACTCCTGCTGTAGGTGGTAGTTTTTAACACAATATTGTTGGCATACGAAAAACAGAGCAAAAACAAATTCTAATGTAACATAGTTTATCTTGGTAGATATTCAGGGAAGCGCTGGCCACTTCTTGGGGAAAGATGCAACATGAGTTTATTTCACAATATAACGAGACAGAAAGGCAGCATACTTTCTAAACAGTAATGAACTGAAATAAAAACAGGCACTATTTCAAGCAAACCCAGGCAGTAAAACTAGTATAAAACAATAATATTTGTTTATGGTGTAGATTATTACTGTGAAGAATATTTTATTTTGGGCCGTTTCCTGGAGGGAGGAAGCAAACATTTTAAAAAGCATAAAGAAAACAGGAGATAATGATTCTGAGAAGGTTCTAGGCAGGGAGTGAAGAGTCTGGTTAACTCCCATTCCATTCTTCCATTCTTTTAAGCATTAAAAGCCACCCCCTTGAAGCCACAGCAAAGGGGAACAACAGATGGATTTTCCTTCAACAGCTTTTCGTGAGATGTCCATTGTAGCTACGTGGTGGTGTGAAAGAGGGAAGGGAGGGGAACACATCTCTTTTACAGGAAAAGAAGAATTGAAGGGTGGGGACAAGTTCAGTACAACACTAGCATAGACCTGATTTCAACACACTCCAGGTACTGACAGTAAGAATAGCCAACAAAGTTACAATAGAAAGACAGTCTTCTCAGTGGTGGTCCCTACTTTAAGGAATGATCTATCTGTGGAGCTACATCAGACCCCCTCCTTGGGGTTTTTTTTAAATGTCTAAAAACAGAACAGTGTAGGGAATGTTTCTCCCCTTAATTATTGATTTTCTGTCTACCTCTGTTCTGCTTCCAGACCCAAAGTTCTAAACTTTGACATTTATCCATATTACGTTGCCAACCTGAGAGGGTTTTGGGGTGCTTGTTGTCTTTATGTTTGTTTTATCTTTGCAAACATTGTGGAGTGCTGAATTTTTCACCAGATGGGTGGTAGTGATTAAATAGCTTACAACTCATCTACCAAGAAAGATGTAGGACTAAATCTTTCTCATTCACTTTTCCTCTTTATGCAAGCATAACAAATTGAAGTTCAACAACAGCTGGATTGCCAAGGTTCACCATCACTGCTATATAGACCATTGATGACCAAACTTGGCACTGTAGATGTTGAACTTCAAATCCCAGAAGCCCTGATCAGCAGGTGTCTTGACTTAGGCTTCTGGGAATTGATGTCCAAGAACTGGAAGGGTAAACATAGTGACGTCATCCCAGGCGCAGCATGGGGATCTCCTAGTGCCACAGATTTTGAAACAGAGGAGGCGCCGAAGATTTTCCTAACACGGTAATCAGCTTTGGCAATGGCTGCAGAGGTGATGGGACTGCGCAAGAGGCTGCTTGGAGCAGCCAGGACAAAGTGCAGCAGCCATCGCCACTGCTGACGTCAGGCTGGTGGAGGGGCAGTCCACGGTGAGTCCAAGTACTTACCGTGGGCTGCATTAATGATATGCAGGGGGCTAATTGGGCCCACTGGCTGTAGTTTGGGTGCCCCTGGTTCTACAGCAATGATGGCAAACCTTGGCACTCCAGCTGTCCTTGAACTTCAATTCCCAGAAACCCTGATCAGCAGGAGTGCTGGCTTGGGCTTCTGCTAATTGAAGTCCAAGAACACCTGGATTGCCATCACTGGTCAAATGGCTTTCTCTTGTGATCTGGAACACCTGAGATTTTGCTGCTTCAGAGAGAAAAATGGTGCCACACACACATTCCAACTATGTAGTACCAGAACAACTTCTTCTGTGTCTTGACTAGACATGAAACTGCCAAAATGAAGGTACCTTTTGGTGAGTTTATTCTGCAGTTCCTTTTGCCTGACCTAATGTGAGAAAGATTAGCTAACTGAAGGTTGCTGTTACCAGGGTACACCCAATTGTGTGTTTTTTAAAAAAAAAAAAACAACCACAATCTTCAAGGAAATTATTTCTGTGTACCCCAGTACCAGAACGTAGAAGATAAGACTGCTGTCCATTCACAGCCCCATTCATGCAAATAGTTTGATGTGCTGATGATTATTAACACATTAGACCAGTGTTTCCCAACCTTGGGTTTTTTGATTTCAATTCCCAGAAGCCTACATCAATTCCCCGAAGCACTGATCAGCCAATGTACTGACGTAGGCCTCTGGGAATTGAAGTCCCACTGTGGGGCATGGGCCCCACATTGAAAATCACTGCAATAGACAATGATAGGCCAGAAAAATAGTGAGGAAATACATTTGAACGGGCAACTCTGATAGCAGACCTTGGAAAAATCTATTTTTAAAAAATAAAGCCAAATAATACTTCCCTTCCCACTTAAGATTCATTTTAAAATGGTATAAAGTCTGGATAATCCTTATCAAAATGCCCTAAATGTCTTTTTAAAGGAATGCTTGAAAGTAACCGAGTGTTACTTAATAACACTCCCGAGGGGGCCTGAAGGACGCCGCAGCCGCTGAGCGCGGGAACGCTGCCGCCGCCGCCGCGCCCCTCCCGGCCACCGTCACCGGCCGGGAGGTGAAAAGGAGCCCCTGGCCGAGGGGGCCTGAAGGACGCCGCAGCCGCTGAGCGCGAGAACGCTGCCGCCGCCGCCACGCCCCTCCGTGTTGTTTTATATTATGTTGTTTGTATACTGTTGTTTTATGTTCCATGGAAGCCGCCTTGAGTCAGGTTCGCCTGAGCAAGGCGGGGTATAAAAATAAATTTGAATTGAATTGAATACAGAAATAATGTAGGTATCTTAACAATAACTATATATTACTAGTTCCTTGTTTTATCTTAAGAAGTGGGTTTGATCCATAATACTCATATTACAATATATCAGTTAGTTTTAAGATGCCACAAGATTTTTGTCTTCTTTAATTTTTTATTGTTGTTTTAACATGAGTTTTGTTTTGTTTCTTGTCCCATTATTTGTAACTACCGGTAGATACTTTTAATCTCTCTATAATAGCTAAAACCATGCAATCACTTCAATACCTAAAGCAGAAACATGCCATAAATTCCTCTTCTCTTACTTCTTGTAGAGAAATATAAAAATAACAAATTAAAGCATTAATTGTTTGTTCCCATTTTGTTGCTGTACAGTTGAGTCCAACCCTTTGTGACCGCATGGACCACTGCACACCAGACTCCTCTGCCATCCTCTGCAGCCCAACCAGATCTACACCCATTACATAAACAGTTCCATCCAGCCACTTCATCCTCTACCACTCACTCCCTTCTCCTTTTGCCTTCAAACTTCCCCAGCATCAAGGCCTTCTCAAGTGAGTCCTCTCTTCTGGTTTGGTGACCAAAGTACTTGAGCTTCATCTTCAGCACTTGTCCTTCTAATGAACAGTCAGGATTGATTTCCTTCAGGATTGATTGATTTGATCTCTTTGCAGTCCAGGGGACTCTCAAGAGTTTCCTCCAGCACCACAGTTCAAAGCCATCTATTCTTCTGCACTCAGCCTCCCTTATGGCCCAGCTCTCACAGCCTTACATTACTACTGGGAAGCCCATTGCTTTAACTATGCAGACTTTTGTTGGCAGGGTGATGTCTCTACTTTTTTTATGCTGCCTAGGTTTCTCATAGCTTGGCTCCCAAGAAGTAATTGCCTTTTTATTTCATGGCTGTTGTCACCATCTGCAGTGATCTTGGATCCCAGGAAAGTAAAGTCTGTCACTGCTTTCATTTTCTTCCCTTTTATTTGCCAGGAACTATGGGGCCAGATGCCATGATCTTGATTTTTTTTTTTTTTTGGTTGAGTTTCAGGCCAGCTTTTGCACTCTCCTCTTTTCACCTTCATCAAGATGCTCTTTAGGTCTTCTTCCAGTGGTGGGCTGCTGCCGGTTTGGCCCGGTTCGGCCGAACCAGTAGCGGAAATCTGGAGGGGTTCACCAGGGGGTAGTAAACCCCTGGGCAACCGGTTCGGTCGCCTCTCTGGCTGCCCTCCAGAGTCCTTTTCTGGGCAGCCCAAAATGGCTGCTTGGAAGTGCGCATGCATCAAAACACCATTTGACACATGCACACTGAATAGAAGTCAAATGGTATTTTGATGCATGCTCACTTCCTAGCAGCCATTTTCAGCTGACCAGAAAGGGCGCAGTGGCATCCTTGGGGCAGCAGCAGCGGCCTTTCCTACCACCAACGCTGCTCCCACAGCAGCAGCACCGGGCCTGGCCAGGCCAGGCCAGGCTAGGCCATGCTGCCATGCTGCCACCACCTACCTGCTGCTCCACGAGTCCCCGACCCCAGCAAAAGTAAGGAACTAGGGTTTGTTTTCTTTGTGTTTCGGGGGAGGGGAGTATTTTATGTAGTGTGTTTTTATTTTATTTTTATGTATACTGATTATTTTATTTTATTTTATTTACTTTGGCTCCGCCCACAACATCATGACATCAGCTCCGCCCACAACATCATGACATCATGATATCATGACATTGGCTCCGCCCATGACGTTGGCCTGCCCACCATGACATTGACTGCCCACCACTGTCTTCTTCACTTTCTGCCATAGCTGCTAGCAATGGACAACTGCCATTTTAGGCCATGATTTTAGGCCTATGTGTACTCTACAGCTATCCTTTTTACTGACATTTTCCCCAACGTGTGTGGATTTGTAGAGTGGATCACTGGTAGGACAGAGATGCTTCAGGCAACTGAGCTCCTAGACAGCAAAATCCATAAGAAACATAATCTCTCCCATAAATAACAAAGATATGTAGCCCCAAATTACCCCAGAACAAGTGGTTTCCCAACTCCAGCTGTTGTCTGCAATTGCTTTAAAAACTACTCTTATGCAACCCAGGAGCTGATTCTGAAATTCTGATATTGTTGGGTCTTCCCCTCTTAGTCACCTAACTTCCATGTTGCAAAGAGAACCTCATGCAGAAAAAAATGCTTTAACCCAAAAGAGGAACTCAGGCTGGGATTGGAAAACCCTAATAGATAGGGTCATCATTTCTTTGCAACTATGAAATGAGAAAAGCTCGCAGCTGTCACTCTCCGTGTAAGAAGTGAAATATGCCAACTCAACAAAAAAGGGAGAACAACCTCTTTATAGATCTTGATAAACTTTCTTAGGATCCCAAATGGGTAAATAGTTACTGAACAAAACACATGATGAAGAAGCTTCCTCCAGCCATTTTTAGATCTCCAGAAGCACAAACTTCTCTGCCATGGAGAATATGTAGCAGTAGCAGTAGTTGGGTTACACAGAAAGAGTCTGTGAACCAGAATCAGGCATACCCAGGTAATGGCAACCTTGTGTTGCTGACTAATCTTTCTCACACTAGGCCAGGCAAAAGGAACTGCAGAATGAACTCACCCAAAGGGGCTTCATTTTGGCAGTTTCATGTCTGGCCTTGACACAGAAGGATACAATCAAAGTCACCTCCAGCCTATTGTGATCCTATGAATGAGTGTTCTCAAAAATGTCTGTCCTCAACAGCCCTCCTCAACTGTTATAAACTCAAGCCTATGGCTTTCTTTCAGAAGTCAACCCACCTGGTATTTGAGCATTCTCTTTCCCTGCTGCCTTCAGCTTTTCACAGGATTATCGTCTTTTCCAGAGAATCCTGCTTTCTCACAATATGCCCAAATTAAGTCAGCTTTGGTTTCATCTTTTTTGCCTTCAGGGTTGATTTTCTCTAGTTTCCACTTTCTGACAGTCCAGGTTGTCCACAGCGCTCTCTTCCAGCACCATAGTTGAAATGAGTCAATTTTCCCCCTCTCAGTTTACTTTACTGAATAGCTTTCATACCCATACATGCAGTGGTGGGTTGTTGCCGGTTCGCACCGGTTCATCAGAACCAGTAGTAACAATCCCGGGTGGTTCTCCGGGGGGGAGGTAGAACCCGCCCGGGGGTTGGGGGTTGTTGTTTTTTCTAGGCATCTGGCTTGGACACCTCACCGGCAACCCATTTTTTTTTAATTTTGGAGCCAAATTGGCTACCCAGAACTGCGCATGCGTCAAACCTCCATTTGATGCATGCACAATTCTATTTTTTAGTGCCACGGGTCGGGTGTCCAAAAAGACCCACGCTGCCGACCAAGTGCCCCATTGGCCATTTTCCCCTGGCTGGAGGGTCAGGTGGCCGAAAAAACCCATGCCACCAACCAAACACCCCATCGACCATTCTCCTCTGGCCAGAGGGAGAAGGAGAAGGTGAAGCCATGGCAAGGGTGAGGGAAGCCAGACAGCTGAACACACCTCACCACCGCTGCCGCTGCAGCAAGGAGAACCCTGGCTAGCACAGGGCAGTCAGCCAAGGGTGAGGGAGGCCAGACAGCTAAGGAGGGACCTCACCACCAACACAGGCGCTGCCACTGCGAGACCACCCCATCAGGCACTGGGCAGCCGAAACTGAGTAGCTGCATGCATATGATAAGTAATTGATCTACACTAATGTAGTGTTTATTTAATGTTTATTTATTTATTTTATTTATTTATTTTTATTTTTAAAAAAATATTTTTCCTTTGGCTCCACCCGTGATGTCATGACATCGGCTCCACCCATTATGTCAGCTCTGCCCATGGTGGGGTAATAAAAATTTTGACAGCCCACCACTGCATACATCTGGAATACAAGAGTGTGAATTACCTTGGTTTTGGTCTTCAGTGATACATTCATATACTCGAACTTTTCTCAGTCTTTCTTTGCTGCCCTTCTGAATCTGGGTCTTCTGATTTATTTATTTTTTGACTGCAGTCTCCATTTGCATTGATGATTGAGTCAAGATATACACAATCTTTCACTGTTTCAATTCCTTCATTGCCAGCATTCATGTTCAGTAGGGTTTTTTTATGGTCATGATTTTGTCTTCTTAATGTTTAGACACAGGCCTGCTTTGTCACTTTTTTCTTTCAATTTCATCAAAAGCCTTTTCAAGTCATTGTTATTTTCTGCTGAAATGGTGTCATCTGCATATCTTAGATCCTTCCACCTATTTTCATTTCTGAATCTAGTCCGATTTTATGTATGATATGTTCTATGTACAGATTGAACAGATAAACCAGGGGTGTCCAAACTTTTTGAGCCATGGGCTGGTCATGTGTTTCAGTTGGCCGATTACTTTGGCCTGTGAGCTGGATCCGGCCCCCAATGCCAATTCATCTGGCCCATGAAGCCCTTGTCGCTCCTGGAAGCAGAAGTAAAATGCGCCCGTATGGACAATGGCTTTGTCAGCCAGATGAATTGGTGTCAGGGATGGATTCGGCCCACCAGCCATAGTTTGGGCACCCCTGAGATAAACTAATAAAATGCACCCTTTTTGACACCTTTGCCTATAAGAAACCATCCTGTCTCTCCATCTTCTGTCCTAACAGTAGCTTCTTGTCCACAACACTGGTTACACATCAGGACAACCAAATGTTGAGATGCACTCCTTTCTTTCAGAACAACTCATAATTTCTCATGTTCCTACAAGCCAAAGGCTTTGCTGTAGTCTATAAAGCATAGACTGATAAATTCTTTGGTGAGCTGCAGTAGCCAGAGGATATTTATAAAATGATCTCAAGTACCTCCTCCTTTGTGGAATCCATCTTGAACATCTGGCATTTCTCAAACTATATAAGATAAAAGCTTTATGATAAACCAATATGTTGTAACCATTTGGGGACTCTGCTAGTTTACTGCAGTGCATTTAATCATTAATTATGTGCAATCAATTTGATTCTGGCTGAGGGTGGCCCTTTCCAGGGTTCTGTAGATATTCAGTATTCTTCTGCTGGTGGTGGTGCTGTATCCAAATCCAAATATAAGTGATCATCAAGGCATCAGCCATGAAGACTGTCCTGAGAATATAATGCAGTGGTCTTTCATCTGCCTTCTGAATCGCAGCATGGCTCCCTGAACCACTGAGCCAGTTCTGTGAGTCATTTTTTGGTCCTGAGGGCTTTTGGCATGCAAAGTCCTCCTCAGCCCCAGGCCAGTATTGATGAAGCTGCTGCCCTCCATCAGGATGGATTCAAGTGGGATTTAATCCACTTGGGGACCATCACTCTTCACTGTGGACTTTGGCACCCAAGGCCATTAGTCCTCAGTGTTGTCAGGTTAGTTAACTGCCACCTGACACTTGCAGTTGAGTTGCTGACAGTATGGTCTACTCTGTTACCATAGCAGGATAACTTGGGCAGACTGGCAATAACCTGTATTCAGAAGTCATTTATCACTCCATTCTTTTGGGGCATATCAGAAAACAAAACAAAACAAAATAAACAAAACAAAATAAAATAAAAACACTGTAGCACTTTAAAGACTAACTGCTATATTTTTATTGTTAGCTTTCGTGGATCAAGTTCACTTCATCAGACAAAGAGTGAAACTTACAGGCATGTTCTTCATATACCAAATTCAGGGGCTCAAAGGGAGAAGGGGTGTTGGCAAGACGACAGAAGGGGTGTGGGCAAGACGACAGACAAGCAAGCACAAGACTGCAGCCTCACACAGCCATTAGCAACAATAGATTATTCAGATAAACTCTAAATGACTCCCTTTCAATCTCAAGGTTGCTGAGAAAAGCCCATTATGGTCTCTGATCAACTTGTGACCTGCATGCCGGGGGGGGGGGGGGGACACCTGTACCTGGTTTCTTTCTGTTTTACTAGAGAGAATTGGCAGGAAAGTTGTAATATAAAATCATATAGCAATCTCTGTATCAAATTTGATAATGTCCCAGAAACCCTTCACTAATATTTAGCCCCCTGTGATGGGTATCTAACAGATGGATGTATTTGATTTCTGCTGTCTCCCTTTCAATCCTAGTTTTGTAATTTCTCTGTTCCATAATTGCAACTTTCAGGTCTTGGATAGAGTGTCCAGTTAGATTTAAGTGGTTTGAGACAGGTCTCTCTGTGTTGCCATCTGATTTGTGTCCATTAATACTTTTGGGTAAAGATTGTCCTGTTTGTCCTACATAAAGCACGGATGGACATTTCTGGCAAGAGATGGCATAAATCACATTGGCAGAAGCACAAGTAAAACTGCCTTTAATGTTGTATGTGGTGCCATTAGGTCCAGTAATACTGTTTCCAGAGCGAATGTGGGGGCATAGTTGACATCTGGATTTGCAGCAGGGTCTAGTTCCCATATCTGCTCCACTTCTGTGTTGTCTGTTGTGTGTCACTAGTTGTTTGAGATTGGGGGGTTGTCTATAAGCGAGTAGAGCTCTGTCACCAAGGACTTTGGAAAGTGAAGCACTCTTGTCCAAGATGGGTTGGAGATCCCTCATTATGTGTGTGAGGGGTTTAAGTTGAGGGCTAAAGGTGACAACCAGTGGTGTGCGATTGCTTTCCCTTCTGGGCCTGTCTTGTAGTAGATCACTCCTGGGTATTCATCTAGCCCGGTTGATTTGTTCTTTAACCATATTGGATGGGTATTGTAGTTTGAGAAATGCATTTTGTAAGTCTGTGAGCTTGGCATCTCTATCGTGTGGGTCTGAGCAGATGTGATTGTACCTGAGAGCTTGGCTGAAGACAATGGATTTTGTTGTGTGTTCTGGGTGGAAGCTGGAGGCATGCAGGTAGGTAGATCTGTCCGTGGGTTTGCAATATAGTGTGGTACTAAGATGTCCATTTTGTAATTTCACAGTAGTGTCCAGGAAATTTACTTGTTGTGTAGACTGGTCCAAACTGAGTTTGATATTTGGGTGAAAATTATTGAAGTCTTGGTGGAATTTCTTCAGGGTTTCTTTTCCATGCGTCCAGATCAAAAATATGTCATCAATGTATCTCAAATAGACAAGTGGTTTATAGGTACAGCAGTTAAGAAAACGTTGTTCTAGATCAGCCATGAATATATTAGTATACTGTGGAGTCATGTGAGTACCCATGGCAGTTCCATTGATCTGGAGGTAGGTTTCATTGTTGAAGGTGAAGTAATTGTGTGTAAGTACAAAGTTGCACAGGGAGGTGACTGTGTGGGCTTCATTTTTGTTTTGAATGATGTTCCTTATGGCTTGTAATCCATCTTTGTGTGGAATGTTGGTGTACAGAGCTTCCACATCCATTGTAGCTAAGATAGTGTTATCCGGGAGGTCATGTGTGTTTTGAAGTTTTCTTAGAAAGTATGTGGTATCTCTTACGTAGCTGGGTACATTGGTGGTATATTGTTTGAGAATTGAGTCCACATATCCAGATACTCCAACGGTGACAGTGTTGATGCTTGAAACAATGGGTCTCCCAGGGTTTCCAGGTTTGTGAATTTTAGGTAGTAAATAAAAGGTAGCTGGTTGAGGTTCTTCTGGTGTCCCGGCAGTGGTGGGATGTCGAAAATTTTACTACCCCACCGTGACATCATCACAGTGTGAGTGGAGCTAACATTATGTCATGGGCGGAGCCAAAGAAAAAATAATAATTAAAAATAAAATAAAACCACATACACACACACACTCAACCCACCCACCCACCCACAACACAAACCCGTAAATAAATAAAAATACATTAAAATACACTCACCCACCCTAACAGACAGCCAACCACCCCAAACACAAATCAACCAGAGCTTTTAAACCAGAGCTTAAAGTTTATTCTGGCTAATCTTTCTCACACTAGGTCAGATGGAAGGAACTACAGAATGAACTCACAACAAGATGGCTTCATTTTGGAACTTTTCAACAGTTAAAGAAGTTAGGTACTAAGTCTTTGCCTAACCAGTTCTCTAGGATAATATGCCTTAATGTAAATGTAAAACAGCTGTACCTCCTTAAGGGTTCTCCAATTGGAACAACAATTGGAACAGCACAGGTGTAGCTTATTGATGAGGTAACTCCAAGACTTTGCTTAAAAACCCCAAGCCAGACCTGCCGGCTGCCAGGCCTTTTTAGGAACTGTGGTAGAACGTCAATATAGGTAAAGGTATTAAACACACATTAAAATACACACAGATACACCACATCCAAAGGTGAGTCACTTACCCTGGGGAGCAGGCTATAGGGAACTTCAGGCTAGCAGCTTCTCTTTCTCCTCCCTGCTTGGGAGGACAGCACGGAGGCCATGCATACGCACCAAGCACTGTAGGCATACATGCACACCAAATGCTTGGTGCGCATGCGGGGCGGCCAACCGTCCCGCATTCTGCGGGGCAATTCCATTTAGGGAGGGGGTATTTCGACTTACCCTCGGTTCGAAAATCGTCCGGACCTCTCCCGTTGCGTCACGGACGCACCTGTTTCCCCTCTGCCCGGCAGGCAGTTAAAGGGAAACGGAGCCGAAAAGGCTCCAATGAACTGCGCCTGCGCAGAGACCCAGTTTGGCGCCAGATTGGGTCTCTGCGCAGGCGCAGTTCATTGGAGCCTTTTCGGCTCCGTTTCCCTTTAACTGCCTGCTGGGCAGAAGGGAAACAGGTGTGTCCATGACGCAACGGGAGAGGTCCGGACGATTTCCGAACCGAGGGTAAGTTAGAACTCCCCCACCCTAAATGGAATTGCCCCGCAGAACGCGGGACGGTTGGCCGCCCTAGTGGGGAACCAGTGAAAAGGTAAGCCCTGAAGGTGGTTCCCCCAAAAAAACTGCTACCGGTGCTCTGGGACACTGGGAAAAGTTACTATCAGTTCTGGAGAACTGGTGAGAACCTGTTACATCCCATCTCTGTGTCTCGGTCAAGATTTGATCACATACATTTCCAGGTTCTGTAATTCTTTTTGATATTTGGTGGTTGGGTCCATAGTTAGAGGCTGGTAAAATGTAGAATTGGAAAGTTGTCTGTCAGCTTCCTGTGTGTAGCTTGTTTTGTCCATGACAACTACAGCACCACCCTTGTCTGCCTCTTTGATGATGATGTTGGGATTATTTCTGAGATTGTTTATGGCCTAACGTTCTGCTCGGTTGAGATTGTAGATTGGGCCACTTCTTTTGCTAATGATCTCTGCTTGGGCATGGTGGCGGAAGCATTCAATGTAGAAGTCCAATTCTTTGTTCCGACCCTCCGGAGGTGTCCACGTAGAATTCTTCTTTCTGGGTTGCCGGGAGTAAGATGTTTGTGGATCAGTGCCTGGTTCCTCCTCGTGTTGTAGTGAGTGAGGAACAGCTTGTGGATTGTCATGCTGGTTGTTCTCCAGGTTATGGCAATATTCCTTGAGTTGTAGACGGCGGAAGAATGCCTCCAGGTCTCCAAAAATTCTTTTGGGGGGCACCCTAGACTATGCAGTTTCAATAAAATCACATTATCTTCTAAAGGCACAATGGAGAAACAAACTCCTGGTCCCTAGCTCTGAAGATAGATGTTCCAGCTGACTGTAGTCCCCAGCCAATATACACCTAATTCACTATTTGAGTAGTTTTATTTTATGTGTATGAACATTGCAGGAAACTATGCTTTTCAAATCTTCCCACTAGAAATGAAAGTATTTGCTTGTTCATAGGAAGATCTGCTCAGAAGGAAGCAGCCCAGCCAATTGTGCCAAGCTACAGGTTGGTGTGCCTGTTAGGAATGTACCAAGTTATTTTAGACACTGTAGTCACATAGTAGTGGAATTATGCAATGCATGAATGAGTCACAGCATTTGTGAGCAATATCACAAGCAAAGAAGTAAGAATGGGTGTGTATGGTGGCATTCTTAGTTCCCTACTTGTGACATTGCTCACAAATGCTAAATTTACTTTCTGCCCTGATGTTACTTGGGAGTTTTTTTTAAAAAATAGGAAACCTGGGCATACCTAGGCCAAACAAAGTCTCAAAGGCTTCCAGTTTAGGCCTTTCTCCTGGGTGAAACACATTTAGGTGTCTTTAAGATGTGGCTCAAGTGGTTAAGATGCTGAACTTGAAGACTGGAAGGTTGGAGTTCGATAGCCGAGTGCTGCATGACAGAGTGGCCAAAGAGCCAGCACTGTCTGAGTCTGCAGATGTTTCCATGGACATGTGACAGGCATGCCTCAACACCAGAGTGCACAAAATGCTGTTTACCTTCCCACTAGTGATGAGATGTAACAGGTTCGCACCAGTTCATCAGAACCGGTAGTAACTTTTCCCAGTGTCCAGTAGCAGCTTTTGGGGGGAACCACCTTTGGGGCTTACCTTTTCACTGGTACCCCCACTGTGCATGCCGCCAAGCACTTGGTGTGCATGCATGCCTACAGTGCTTGGTGCTTATGCACGGCCTCGTTGCTGTCCTCCCAAGCGGGGAGGAGGAAGAGAAGCTGCTAGCCTGAAGCTCCCTATAGCCTGCTCCTCAGGGTAAGTGACTCACCTTTGGATGTGGTGTGTCTGTGTGTATCTAAATGTGTATTTAATACCTTTACCTATATTGATGTACTACCACAGTTCCTAAAAAGGCCTGGTGGCCTGGGTTGGGGTTTTTAAGCAAAGTCTTGAAGTTACCTCATCAATCAGCTACCCCTGTGCTATTCCAATTGCTGTTCCAATTGGAGAACCCATAAGGAGGTACAGCTATTTTACATTTACATTAAGGCATATTATCCTAGAGAACTGGTTAGGCAAAGACTTAGTACCTAATTTCTTTAACTGTTGAAAAGTTGAAAAGTGCCAAAATGAAGCCATCTTGTGGTGAGTTCATTCTGTAGTTCCTTCCATCTGACCTAGTGTGAGAAAGATTAACTAGAATAAGCTTTAAGTTCTGGTTTAAAAGCTCTGGTTGATTTGTGTTTGGGATGGGTGGGTGGGTATTTGGGTGGGTGGGTGTATTTTAATGTATTTTTTATTTTATTTATTTAATTTATTTACGGGTTTGTGTTGTGGGTGGGTGAGTGGGTTGAGGGGTGTGTGTGTCTCTCTGTGTGCTTATTTTTATTTTATTTATTATTATTTTTTATTTTATGGTGGGGTAGTAACATTTTTGACATCCCACCACTGGAGATGAGCACTGGACCCTTTTGGCTTTTGAGCAAGAGTGATCTTTACCTTTACCACTATAGCCATGGGGAAAAGATGATGTTTCTAAAATGAGCAGCCTGAGAACAGACTCCTATGGAGGGAGGGAGAGAGATGGAGGCCTCTGCCTTCACAAGTTGTCATAGCTTGAGCCTTGCCTCTTTGAGAAGGAATTATGCTCAAGGTTGTTACAGCCAGGTGCTTGGGAGTCAGTTAATAGCCAATTAAAAGAAAGCAGAAACATCTGCATAAGGGATAGAACCAATGAGCAAGTTACCTTTGCAAAAGTTATTTAGTTCAAGAAGCTTGGGGAACTTTGAGCTCTGATTGGCCAAAAAGCCTATAAGGGTTGATGGTGGATATAAAATCAGACAAGGAAGAACATTTGTGGTTGCTAATGGCCAGGTGACAGATCTTTAATATCTGTTTGCTTAAGCCCTGGAAATATGCAAGTAGAACAGGAATTACCGTATATGCCGGCATATAAGACGACTGGCTGTATAAGACGAACCCCCAACATTTCCACTTAAAATATAGAGTTTGTTATATACTCACCGTATAAGACTACCCCCTCTTCCACACACCTTCCACACACCAAATAAAACATAAAAGAACATCAGGTTTGATTTCAACATCTCCCTGTGGCCGGCACTAGTGCACAAGTGCACATGTGCGAGCTCTGCATAGACAAGGGGCAGGGCGGAGCATCGCTGCTTCCCGCCAAGCAGAATGGGCCGGTTATTCCGAAAAGGCTGGCACCCCTGTGTCGCTGCTGATGCTCGCCGCAGCCGTGCTGGATACCGTGCGATACTGGATGGTATGTAGAATGAGGTGGGTGGGCATCGGGAGGCCACTACGGGCACCAGGTGGGCATCGGGAGGCCACTATGGGCACCAGGCGAGCATCAGGAGGCCACTATGGGCAGCTATGTCTATCCCAACTGAAGTGCACCCGGCGAATAAGACGACCCCCCCCCCCCACTTGGAGGCATGTTTTTCAGGGGGAGGGGAAGTAGTCTTACACGCCAGCATATACAGTAATTTGTTGTTGTTCCGACGCACAGTGGAGTCTGACCCTTTGCAACTCCACAGACCACAGCATGGTAGGCTCCTCTCACCCACCATCTTCTGGAGTCTGCTCAGATCCATGCCTACTGCATCAACAATGCTGTCTAGCCATCTCTCTTGTTCTCTGCCCCCCCCCCCCAACCCGGATTGACTGATTTGGTCTCCTTGTAATCCATAAGAGTCTAAGAAGTCTTTTCTAGCACCACAGTTCAAAGGCATTTATTCTCCTTTATGGTCCAGCTCTCACAGTCATACATTACTATATGCTTTATTAGATTGTCTTCATTGACAATCTTTTTGGACACCTTGACTCAACCTTTGTACATGTATTTTCTTAAAGTCCTTGTATATCTTCAGCTAGGTGTTTTAAATAAAATTAATTAAAACTTGCATTGTGTTCATTTTCTCATTGAAAATGGGTTTTCAGTGGTAATTTTCCAGTCCTAGACTTGGTCATACTTTCAGTCATATATTTTGAGGGTATTTTGTCATATATATTTTTTATCCTGCAGAATTGGTGTGCAAGTCAAACACCTACAACCTTGAGATTTTGTACTCTTTCGGCAACACTAAATGATCTAAGGAATCCAAAGAAGGGGAAAAGGCTGGATAGGGAGATTTCCCTGGCCACAGAATGCTTGCCTGCTTGGAATTCACCCACACTAGGGATTTTTTAGGTAGTATGGATGAGTGGCTTGAGTGGTCTTTTCTATCTTAGCCAATTTCGGACAATACTCTGAAGTATTCATTGTCACCCAGTGTAGTGTAATAGGTAAAGTGTTGGACTGGGATTCAAGGGTGATTTCAGATTCTGGCCAGGCCATGGAAATTTAGACGAAGGGTGGTAAAATCACTCCTTCAACATCTCATTTACCCCAAAAACCCTACTGTTCAGGATTAACTTGATCCACATAAAACAATTCATGGTTCGACTGAGCAAACCAGATTCAGTATATGCAGGAACTGCTAGCGCTTGTAGAGATAGGCTCTTCTTTGCATAAAGGTCCCAAAACCCCAGTATTTCCTGTCTATAGGAGTGAGGGTTCAAATATATCCTAACAGTAAGCCCATCTTGGTGAAAATATTTGTGTTTGGGGTATATAATCTAACCTTTCTGGCACAGTACAATGTAAGTTGTTAGAGCAGGAAATGAATAACTTGCCAAAAAGCATGTGAAGAGCAAACTCCACAGATTGTGGTGATTCATTACCTCTTTTGTGAAATCGAAGAGACTAATGCTAGCCATACAAGAAACATGGGCAACATTACCACCTGACTCACTGTAAACCAGCCTAGCCAGCTTCTGTTGTCATATTTCTTGTCAACCTTTTTTTTTTTTTTTCAAATATAAAATATGAAGGGCAATATAATTCCACACACGTTCATGCATTTTTTCAGGAACATTATGATCAGCAAATTGATGTGGTTACCAGTATTGAGTAATGCTGTGTCTTGCCTTGCCATGCCCTTTATTTGCTATGCCACATATGCAATGTGCAACATTTTCAACTGGTAATATGATGACAGGCAACATTATGTAACTGTGGCTGTTGCTTTTCATGAAAGCCCCTGTCTCTAACAGTTACATGAAAGGAAAGCATTCAGTCTAACTTCTAGCATTCTGCTTCCCACAGTAGCTGGGCAGACGTCTCTGAAAAACTGCAGGACTTTCACAATCAGTAAGATTTTCCATCCATCAAAGTACAGTACAGTACTTCTAAAAACTAGTCGAATCCCTGCTTGTTATGCAGACAACTGCCTTTCTATCTAGCCATGAGAGCAGCAACTCTAGTCTTCCATGGGCAGTTAATGAATCTCAACACACCTGGAAAACCTGCCCTGGAATTCTCTTCTGGTCCAGTTTTCTCAGTGACTGGATTAAGCTGCCATTTTATTTTTCAAAAAGGACCCCAAGATTGCCATCATTCCAGGGCACTGTTGGAAATCTAAATGATGTGCCCATACATAACTCATTTTCTAGCTACTATTTGAAGCAATCCTTTAGCCTTCCACCACTGCCAGATAACCCCACCATCCCGACAAAAGAGGAGGAAGGAGGGCATTTTGCCCAATGTTGCCTTACCTGATAGCCTAAATCCAGCTGCCAATCTCAGCTAGAGAACATCCACTGAATCAACCGGAACTTGTAATGTAAATATTTAATTGCTATTTGAAATTGGCTTTAGTCCTTCAGATTATTTATTTTCGTTCTTTTGTGCTACAGGAAAGATATATCTTTTTAAAATTGCATTTATACCCCGCCCTCATCCCAAGTCTCAGGGCGGCTTACAAATTTAAAAACACTATTAAAAACACCTTAATTACATTTGAAAAAATTTAAAAGTTAAAAAGACTGTTCGGCATGCACCCCACACATGTCCCACCAGCCAGGTCTTTATCCCCTTTCTGAAGGGGAGCAGCTCTGTCTGGAGGCGCAGCTCACTTGGCAGAAGGTTCCATAGGGCCGGGGCAGATACAGAAAAGGCTCTCCTTCTAGTGCTAGAGATGTGAGCCTCTCTAGCAGATGGCACAACCAGAGTGCTTCTCCAGTCTGCTCTGGTGGGCCATACAGATGTTCTTGGGGTGACGTGGTCTCTTAAGTATCCTGGCCCACTACCATGTAGGGCTTTAAAGGTAATAACCAGCACCTTGAATTGCACCAGTGCAGCTCTTGAAGCAGCAGTGAGGAACGAGCATAACACCTGCACCCCATCACAACCCGAACAGCCGCATTCTGGACCAGCTTCAGCCTCCAAATGAACATCAAGGGCAGCTCCATGTAGAGCCCCATGTCTTTTCAACAGGAATATGTAATTGGTACAAGAATAATTGGGATGCCTTGTAGCTGTAGTCAGCACAGTGGTGGGCAGTAACAGGTTTGCACACATACACACCGGCAGGGGGAGTAGCAAAATTGGGTGGCCTTTGGGCAGGGGGGGGAATTGAGTGGCCTTCGGGTGGGGTGGGGTAGCGAAATTGGGTGGTCACGCCCACCTCCCTGCCCTGCCCAGACTAACACAGCTACCATTTAAAAAGTTTTATTCTGTGCAAGCATATCAGAGAGTAAACAAAACAAAAAGACAAAAATGTTGTGGCACCTTAAAGACTAACTGTTGTATTTTAATGTGTGCTTTTGTGGATCAAGTCCATTGGCTCTTTGGCTATAAACAGAGATGAGTACTGAATCCTACAGTTGATAACGACTGGCTTTTGAACAAGGGCAATCTTTACCGAATAACAGAAGATCCCTGATTGATATTCAAATTTGACATCAGGTTTTATTTATTTATTTAAGCAAATGTTTATGCCGCCCTCCTCAAAAAGACCCAGGGTGGCTAATATAACTCTCACCACCTAAAACACAATAAAAACATAATATAAAATCAAGATTAAAAGATTTAAAAATTTAAAAAAATTAAAAAGCTAAAACAAGACACAGACAGAGGGGGGGATCAAATGAGCCAACAAACTGGGGCAACTATCTGGTCCATACCCCACACATGCTCTGCCAGCCAGGTCTTGACCCCCTTCCTAAAGGGCAGCAGCTCTGACTGGAGACACAGCTTACTTGGCAAGAGGTTCCATAGGGCTGGAGCAGACACAGACAAGGCCCTCCTCCTTGTGCTAGAGAGGTGCGCCTCTCTAGCTGATGGTACAACCAGAGCACCTCTCCAGTCTGCTCGGTTGAGACGGATGTCCTTAAGGCGATGCGGTCTCTTAGGTATCCTGGACCACTACCATACAGTCAGTGGTGGGATGTCAAATTTTTTACTACCCCACTGTGATGTCATGACGTCGTGAGCAGGGATGACATGATAACGGCATGATGTTGTGGGCAGAGTCAAATTAAAAAAATAAAAATAGAAAATAGAAAAAATTCAATAAAAATTCAATAAAAATATCCCAAACACAAATCAACCCACCCCCCACCCCAAACACAAACCTGTCACTTACCTAGGCAGGCAGGAGGCAGGCAGACAGGCAGGCACTGCTGCAGCACGGTGGCAAACCGCCGCTGTGGCAAACCGCTGCTGCAGCACAGCAGCCTGGCGTCGCGGCATGGCGAGAAAAGGCCGCCTCTGCTGCTGCCGCTTCTAGAGGCACTTCCTGCGCCCTTCCTTTCCAGGCAGCTAAAATGACTGCCCGGAACTGCGCATGCTTCAAACCTCCATTTGATGCATGTGCAGTTCTATTTTTTTGGCTGCCCGGAAATACACTTCCAGAGGGGAGCCGGAGAGGCAGCCCCCTCGTGATGGGTGCTACCAGTTCAGGCATACTGGAAACCAGTGCAGCTCCCTCAGCAATGGTGAGGCATGAGCATAACACCCGCACCCCATCACAACCTGGGCAGCCACATTCTGGACCAGTTGCAGCCTCCAAATGGTCACTAAGGGCAGCCCCATGTAGAGCGCATTACAAAAATCAAGTCTGGAGGTGACCAAAGCGTGTGTGATCATGAGCAAGGAGTCCCGGTCTAGGAGTGGGCGTAACTGGCGTATTACACAAAGTTGTGCAAAAGCCCTCCTGGCCACGACTGCTACCTGCTCTAGAGCAGTAGTCGTGAGTCCAAGAGGACCCCCAGAATACGCACTAGGTCTGTTTGAGGCAACACTGCCCCATCCAGAACAGTGATGGGATGATGCCAGTTCCAACTGGTTCCCTAGAACTGGTAGGAACAATCCAAGAGGGTTCTCTGGGAGGGTAGTCCTTTTTCTGAGGCATCCAGTTCCCATGCCTCAAAAAAAGAAGAAAAAATTAAAAATTGGAGCCAAAATGGCTCCAATTTAGTGTGCATGCGCAGAAATCAATCTGATGCATGCGTGCTGCAATTGCAAATTGTGCATGCATCAGACTGAATTTCTGTGCATGTGCGCTAAGAGGCAGCCATTTGCTGCCTATTTAACTGGAGCCGGACCTTTTTGGAGTGGCTCCAGCAGCAGTGGCAGCAGTAGCAACCCTTGGCAGGTGGCAGTGGCCCTCGGAGGAGGGCACCTCCCCCAGGGCCACCGAGCCCCCACAGGCACATCGAGGCCCGCCCAGGCCGTCTGCCGCCGGCAAGGGCCCCCCCGGGACTTGGGGCCAACGACCCCCCATGGCCTGGGGATGCCTGGCAGGGCGCATTGCCACCGCCTGCAGCCTCCTCCTTTGCCGGGCTCCTGCCAAGGGTTGCAGCGGTGGGGGCAGGTGGCACCGGCCCTCAGAGGAGGCCGCAGTCGGGGGCGGCGCACCTTGCCGGGCAGCCCCGGGCCTCGGCAGCAACTTGGAGCCATTGAAGGTTGCAGCCGCCGAGGCCCGGGGTCGCCCGGCAAGGTGCACCACCCCCGAATGCGGCCTCCTCCGAGGGCTGCACAAGAGGCTCACTCATTAGCTGCTGACCCTGAGCAGCTGGCCGTTCTCTATAATAGTCCTTAAAGATATACACAACCATTTATCCATGATGCAATGTGTGCCACGCCCAGGCACTGTTACTAACAACGCAGTTTCCTTACCATATCTGGGCCTGAATCCTGACTGAAAAGGGTCCACCTGCAAGTGCAGTGGTGGGATGTCAAAAATTTTACTACCCCACTGTGATGTCATCACAGTGTGGGCAGAGCTAACATCATGATGTCATGGGTAGAGCCAACATCATGATGCCATGATGTTATGGGCGGGGCCAAAGAAAAAATAATAAATAAATAAAAATAAGCGCACGCACACACACACACACACACACCTCAACCCACCCACAACACAAACCCATAAATAAATTAAACAGATTAAATAAATAAATTAAATAAATAAATAATACATTAAAATACACCCACCCGTCCGCCCGCCCGCCCACCCCAAACACAAATTAACCAGAGTTTAAAGCTTATTCTGGCTAATCTTTCTCACACTAGGTCAGATGGAAGGAACTACAGAATGAACTCACCACAAGATGGCTTCACTTTGGCACTTTTCAACTTTTCAACAGTTAAAGAAGTTAGATACTAAGTCTTTGCCTAACCAGTTCTCTAGGATAGCTAGGATAGCAGGCTATAGGGAGCTTCAGGCTAGCTAGCAGCTTCTCTTCCTCCTCCCCGCTTTGGAGGACAGCAAGGAGGCCGTGCATACGCACCAAGCACTGTAGGCGTGCATGTACACCAAGTGCTTGGCGCTCATGCGCAGTGGGGGAACCAGTGAAAAGGTAAACCCCGAAGGTGGTTCCCCCCAAAAGCAGCTACCGGGTCTCCGGGACACTGGGGAAAGTTACTACCAGTTCTGGCGAACTGATGAGAACCTGTTACATCCCATCACTGTGCAAGTGGTTCAAGGTCTCCCTTGCTCAAAAGCCAGTCATATCCAACTCTAGGGTGCAGTGCTCATCTCCATTTACAGCCAAAGAGCCAGTGCTGCCTGTGTTTGCAGATGTGTACCTGGCCATATGGCAAGCATGACTAGATCACCCACGACGTAGGCTCCGCCTATGACATAGGCTCCACCCACAACATAGGCTCCACCCACGACGTGGTAGCAAAAATTTGTGCTGTCCACCACTGAGTCAACACCAAATGAATTACATCAGGGAAAGAAGAAAAATAAAGGTAAGAGACAATGAAGTGTCCTTGCAATTTCCTCCTAATTGTTCTTAAGAAGCAACAAACCAATAGGGGGTGAAGGATGGAGCAATACAGGAACTTTGAATGTTTTTGGTGATAAATGTTGTTCTCAGGAGGCTCTGAGCCTTTAGGTGTGAAACAGGCTGTTGTGAATCCTATTCTCTTTCAGTGTGTCCAAAGCACAATAGCCTCAATTTAGTCATTTTTTGCTTTGAGAAGGGGTTGGGGATTGATTGTTATCTAGCACCTAAAAATAATATGCTGCTTCTATATTTATAATTGCATAGAACTCAAAAGAAACCTATTTCACATTTTGCAAAAATAACCAAACTAGTAATTTCTTGTTGCTTTTAAAAAGCAATTTAGGTAACTGTTAACTAGCTATTTCAGGCTCTGTGCTGAACATTACTGACCTTTTAGATTTGTCTAAAAAATACACACACAGAGTTGCCTATGTGATGATTTCTTTTCCTCTTTTGCCTTCCTACCCCCTGACATTTAGCCTAAATTGCCTTGTATATGTTTCCTTTGAAGCCGCACCTGTTGCAAGGTGGGGTATTTGTAACATTTTGTTGCATACATCATTATGTAATATTGATTGTGTCTGATGGAAATATCTTGAGTAAACAGCATCTTGTGTACATGACCACTTGCTCAAGAGACCAAACGTTGCATTATCCCTTTGCACATGGGGTGTTTTGAAAACTTTCAAAAGCAACGACAACAACTGGCTCCACTGATAATGTCAAGTCAACCCACTCAGAGTCGTTCTTGAAGAGTGAATGTTATATGTCTGCCACATGTCCACGGAAATGTCTGTAGATGCAGACTGCAGTGACTCTTTGGCTATAATGATGAACACTGAACCGTAGAGTTGGTTATGACCAGCTTTCAAGCAAGGACGACCTATTTTTATTTATCTTTCTTTAGATTTGTTTTTTATGTGTTTTAACATTTAAACTGATTATTTCAATACTGTCTATCTAATTTTTTTTGTGTTAATGTAACAAGTCATTCTATTTTTAAGTGGCTTGATTTTTAAAAATAACTTTAAACAACCTTGGGTCCCTTAGCTAGGAGAAAGACGACACCAAAAGGAAATAAAAATGAAATGAAGATTGGCACATGAGGTAGAAAAAAAATCATTCAACTTTCTCCCATCCCTGGCAGTAAAAAAAAACATAAATAATAAGAAATTAAGGAGCATAGCCTATTCCATTATGCAGTCACTTAAGGACAATCTTGTAAGCACTCCCCAACTTTGGGGACAGAGGCGTAGCTACCGCCGTATCAATTATACGGGGCCCCCGGGCTACAGGGGCCCCCAACGGCAAAAAATAAAAATAAAAATTGGAGCAAAAATTTACTGCGCATGCGCAGAAACTCAATCTGACGCATTGCACATGCGTCAGATTGAGTTTCTGCGCATGCGCACTTTATTGGAGCCATTTTTTGCTCCAATTTTAAAAAATAAAAATTCAGAGTCGGAGCCGCAGCTTTTCGGAGCGGCTCCGATGGTGGCCCCGCCAAGGTAAGCTACGCTTCTGGGGAAGGGGTGCTATAAAAACCACACGAGGGGAAGGGGGGACCCCAAAACGAGGAGCTAAAGCGCGCCCTGAGAGGACTGATCCAGAAAAGGAGGCGCGCGCGGGGGCGGCTGAGGCTGGTTGGTTCGCCAGAGCCGGGTTTTTTTATTTGCTCTCTGTGAGGGAGAGGAAGGAGCCCCGGGAGGGAAAGGGGCTGGCGTGGGTTTCTTCAGGGCAGGGCTCAGGAGGAGACGAGCCTGGGCCACCAGACATGGGGGGAGCACCCGAGGGAGGAAGAGGGACGACCTCAAGACGAGGGAGCAGGAAGGAAGGGGGAAAATGACAAGGGCTGAGGAGGGAGTTTCGAGCTCCCAGTCCCAAGTGGACACCAAGAGCGCTTCACGAGGGGATTCCCCTAATGCTTATTAACCCTACAGTCAGATACGACTGGCTTTCAAGCAAGGGCAACCTAGTCCTTTGTAAAGACTTCTCATGGTCTGAAAAGAAGTCAGAACTGGGGCCGCATGGCAAGGCGCGCTGCCCCCAACTGCAGCCTCCTCCTCCTCTTCCGGAGCCGCTTGCGGCTTGCCGCTGCTGCTGTCGCCGCCACCACCGCCGGACCCGGGTGGTGGAGCAAGGTGAGGGGGGCCGGTTGCCCCCAGCGGCGGCACTTTCCAAAATGGGCAGCAAAGCCTTGGCTCCTTTCCCTTCCCCTCACCTTGCTCCACCACCCGGGTCCGGCGGTGGTGGCGGCGACAGCAGCAGCGGCAAGCCGCAAGCGGCTCCGGAAGAGGAGGAGGAGGCTGCAGTTGGGGACAGCGCGCCTTGCCATGCGGCCCCAGGAGGGTAAGTGAGGGTTTTGTGTTTTGGGTGGGTGGGTGGTTTATGTGTGTGTTGGGTGGGTGGGTGGATTTTTATTAAATTTTTATTTTATTTCTTTATTTATTTTAATTATTTAAGTTATTTACGGGTTTGTGTTGTGGTTGTTTGGGTGGGTGGGTGGGTGTTTGTTTGTTTGTTTTAATTTTATTCTATTTTATTCATTTATTTATTTTATTTTTATTTTGGCCCCGCCCACGACGTCATGACGTCATGACGTTGGCTCCCCCCACGACGTCATGATGTCATGACGTTAGCTCCGCCCCGCATATAAAGGGCCCCCAAACAATTTTTATACGGGGCCCCGCCAAGGTAAGATACGCTTCTGTTTGGGGACTAACTTATTTACCCCCAGACTCACTTTCCTTGCAAGACTGTCTACGCAGTCAGTATGATTGGTCACTCCACTTCAGGAGGCCTGCTAAAGCAGGGAAATGCTTATGAAATTAAGCTTATGGCTCAAAAAGAATTCTCTCTTGTAGCTGAAGAAAAGCCAGTTTGAACTTTAAGTTAACTAAGGGTAAAAAGTCCCCTCCCCATGTCTCTGTGTACTTGCCAGGAAGCAGGTAAAAGAACCGAGTTGCTCTGCAAAAGAACTTGGTAACTTGATAAGAGAGCTTGGTCAAACTAGTTCTGGTCATTTGTGAAGCCCTACATGGTAGTGGGCTAGGATACTTAAGAGACCGCCTCACCCCAAGAACATCTGTCCGTCCCACCAGAGCGGACCAGAGAGGCTCTCTAGTTGTTCCATCTGCCAGAGAGGCACATCTCTCTGGCACTAGAAGGAGGGCCTTCTCTGTGTCTGCTCCGGCCCTATGGAACCTCCTGCCAATGGAGCTACGTCTCCAGACAGAGCTGCTGCCCTTTAGGAAGAATCTAAAAACATGGCTGGCAGGACAGATATGCGGTTCAGAAGGTATAATGATGACCCCAGTACACTGGATGATCTGAGCACCTCTCTTTCTCTACTTTTTTATTAGTAGTTGTAGCATTTGGTGTGTTTTTAATCTTTTTTAGATTTTAATTTTAAATTTTAACAGTTTTAAGGGTTTTATATGGAAGCTTCCACTTCCTAATTCTGGGCTCTACCTGCCCAGAGAAGGATAAGACGAACGTCCTCTGGCCAGGAGGAGGAATGGACTTCAGCTGTTTGTGCTGTGTTGTTTTTTCTTATTGTAAGCCGCCCTGAGTTGCCACGGCGAGTGGGCGGTGATATAAATCTAAATAAATAAATAAATAAATAAATAAATAATTTGTTGTTGTTGTTGTGTGTATTGGGATGTCTGATGTCTGTCTCAGCCTTCTTTATAAAAAGACTTTCATCTATTCACTTGTGGCTCTTTGCTGCAAGGTGGAGAGCCTGTATGCATACATACGATAAAGCCCTTTCTGTCTCCTACATTTGGTGCATGTATTCCTTTTGGTACCCACAACCACATGGGCTACGGTTTGCCCATTTTCACCAACACTCTGATTTAATTAACAATTTGCAAGTGTGGGGACCAAGGAACATGGGATCTCATGTAGGGTGGCTGATCTAAGGGACAGCCACCCTTTTGGTTGTTTCTTATCTTCTGCGGTGTTTTAATTTTTATGAACTTTTAAAGTTTTAAATATTAGCATTATCATAGGCCTAACCTATGATTTTAATCTATTTTTGTAAGCTGCCCAGAGTCGGGTTTACCTGATTGGGGCAGAATAGTAAATACGAGTAAATAAATAATAAAAATAAATACTCCTTCATGATAAATGTGCTGCCTGAAATAAACAGACTTACCTGCCCTAATGGTAGAGGGACCCTGTAAAACACAAGAGTGTCTCTCTAAGGCAGGGGTTCTCAACCTCCTCAGACCTCCTCAGACTGTTGGTGGGCCAGACTGGTGTGTCGTTCCCCCAGCCACCACCACCACCACCACTCCCTACTACTGCCATTGCCAACACTCCCCTATGCCACCAGTCCAGCCCACAAACACTCCCCCCCATGCCACCACCACCATTTCCCTGCTTACTAGCCTGCCATGGGTGAAGGAGGGCCCCTGTCTGTCCTTGCCCACACTCGGCCCGAGTGACACCCAGGAAAGATGTGGGTGGCTGCATGCATCTGCTGCTTTTGCTGCCAGCACCACTGTCCTTGTCCCTGCTGCCTGGCTTGGTGTATCCCTAATACCAAACCATAGTAGAGCAGATGTTATAAGCCTTCTTACAACATCCACCCTGCTATGGAGCAGCGTTAGGGACACGCCAAGCCAGGTGGAGGGGGGAAGGATGGTGGCTGCTGCAGAAGGAGCAAGGGCATGGTCTGGATGGAATGGTTACATGGGCCAGATGCAGTCTGCAGGCCATAGGTTGAGAACCTCTGCTCTAAGGAATACAAGATGCATAGCTCTGTAATCCAGTTGTGGTCCACCTGAGAGCCAGTTAGGAAGCAGCTTTCTCTAAGATCCAAACTCCATGTTCTGAGGACACTTTTGAAAGGGAATTGAGAACCAAGTCTGTTTTTTCAATCCAGTTACGTCCAATAAGAAATTGTTGTTTCATGCCACTTATTTTCCACAGAAGATGCATCTAGTGTGGACACCATACATAGGTATACACAAGGATAGGTTTAAACATACAAAACCATGAATCAACATCTCTTGAGTATCCAATAGTTGAGTATCCAACTATTTAACCTGACTTTCAAGTTAAGGAATCCTTCTTCATAACTTTGCTCCAGATATTTTTTGCCACCATTCTATAGCTCTGTGTTGCGATGAGTGCTTTTCATGGTAATAAAATAATATTAAGTACTGCAAGCCCTTCATAAAGAAGATTTTAATATTTCCTCATTATTATGTTTATGTTCCTTCTTCAAAGGCCTGTCTTGTTACTAGGATGGTTCCATTTTTTATCAGCTCATTTACACCAGCTAATGAAACTAGGACTGCAGGGTATCAGAATGACCGCAAATCTTCTGGTCTCTTTTACTGCAAAGCTGACAGAACTGAAACACTACAATGAAGCCCCTTGGTGGAGTCAAAACAATGATTATTTTGAAACAGAATGGCAAACAGTTCTACCAATTAAAGGTCTGTGACAAACTATGTTGCGAGTGAGACAGAGTCAGACAAAAATTCACTTCCTCAAATGTAATAATATTTATCACAAATCTAAGAGCACTATAAAATCCCCAGCCAACCCGGAGCCATGTGCTTAGAGACACGGCAGAAGAACAGATGCCAAGAGATTGGCAGACCTTTGTTTACCATATTGGATAAATACTGTAAAACCTGTCTCCCCCTAAGGTGAAACTAGATACTTCAAGCTGATGCCAAAAAGCATCATTTTTGGAACTCCCATTAACCAAAAGAGCCTTGCCTAAACATCTGTCCAAGATTATTTTGAGGGAGTTGTGAAACATGTATATCTCCTCATCTCCATCCCTCCAACTCTGCCATGCCTAGACTCAAAAACTAGCATGTTTGTTTGGTTTTTGAGATTTTAGTGGTTTCATACAAAGGTCCAACACCTTTGGTTTTTGGCTTTTCCATAAGGACCATATAGGTTTGTTTTGTATATGTCATGAACCTCCCTGCAATTTAATTTAATTTAATTCTCACACTTGTATGCCACCCAATCAGGAAACTCAACTCAAGGCGGCTCACACAATATTATGCAGTAAACACAATAATACAATATAGACAATAATTATACCATATTCATCCTACAAAAACACATATCATAATATAAAACAATACAACAATACAATAGTATAATGGCCTCTCCACTCTGGCTGCAGGCAAGTCCAAGGGCGACGGCAAAGTCCTGCCATGCACCACTGTAGTGGCCTTTGGTACCCTGGCCTGGGGCAGGGCCCAGGATGCCAGCGGTGACGGAGGGTCCTGTCATTTGTCCAAGTACAAAAGTTCAAAAATGGCCACAGACAGTCCAGGGGCTAGGCTGGCTGGCCTGGCCAGGGGGGTGATGTCCGGCCAAGGCCTGGCACCAGAATTTCTGTTCTACTCCTTCTAACTAATATCCCACCATAATGTTGGACAAGCAACTACAAAGATTGCAAAGAAAGACCCTTGAGAAACAGAGTGTGGATGGGAATCTTGACAACGTATTTGACAAAAGTTTGAGGCTGGGGTTCCAAATTACCGGTACTATATATCTACAAATTACTTGTATTATTAACAGGTGGTCTGGAACTTGAACTTTGCACCCAGCTTTTGACAAAAATACATTTAAATACAAATTTAGAAAGAAAATTCACATTTAGCCGTCATTAATGTAGATATTAAAAATCATGCACTGAATGTGTTCTGGGGTATTTTTTGACCTCATGAGAATTCCAGTGTAATGAGTGCTAGAAGGGAGTTAAAATGTATATTTCCTATATTTCCTGAATCCCCTTAAAATGCCAAGGCCCTTTCCCCAAATGGAAGGAGTATAATGACAACCAGCGTACCAGTAATACCTCATATAACATTAGTATCGAATAACACTAAAATCGCATAACATTAAGGAATCTGGGGGGAAGAATTGCATCAGATAACATTAAGAGCCTATGGGATGCTTCAGATAACAACCGCTAAAGCCTGTGTGGTTACAATGTATCTCTATGGATCCCATAGAGGATCAGATAACACTAAAAATCATATAACACCAAGACTTGTGGAACCAGGTTTTAGTGTTATATGAGGTTTTACTGTATATCACTTTTGCTTCTCTGCTGATCACATAAGCCGACATATATGTTATATTAGTTAGGAGAGAATTGTCTCCCAATGACAAAAATCAATAGATTTTTTTTGGTCATTTTTGTCACTATCATTTTTCCATCTATGGAAAAGCAAACCAACCATATACATGGCAAACTACTGAAACTTAAGTGTGTTGTTTATGACTCCTTAGATTACAGTGTCATAAAATGCCCACTTTGTAAGTCTAGCTTCCTGTATGCGCTGTGAAAAAAGTCAATCTGTAAAATTAAAATGCCCTATCTGAATATATATAGATGATTCAATACATTTTAATACAGTCACTGAAATATTTTAAACAAATGCAGATTAATGAAGAAAGGGAATAAGCTAGACAGACCAGACAGAGATACAATATAATGATATGTTGTCCAGGCACATGGACTAGAAAGATTATAATTACTCCCAGTTCCTGTAAAACTGAACGAGAACAAGTTAGTAAAAGATATATTATTAATATTCCCCTATATTATAACCTCATTTCAAGAAGAAAATTGGCACAACAGGATTTCAACAGAGCCATCTTTTTGGCACATGCTTCTTTTCTACCAATACAGAGCTGTTGTTTTGTTTGTATAATTTAGAGGATGTATTTTCAAGTGTTCCTCTTGCTGCAGTTTGAAGTTTCACAGGTCAGTCTATTATGCCAAGCTCTACCTCAACATGACTGCCTTAGTTTCCTGTACCTGTGATGATCCAGCCTGATCTCATTGTTTGGCTACAACTTGCTTGGATTTATGGGGAAATTCTTACTATGGGGAAATTCCCAATGAGTACCTCTGGAAATCCCTAACTGGATCTGTGGGACGCTGCTAGTTACAATCACAATGGTGCTATGATATTTACAGGACGGTCACAGGACTAGTCACTGAGTGGGAGTGTGATCTGAAGGAAATCCAGCATGTGTTTAACTTTATCCCATAGAAATTAGTGGAACCTCTATAAAGAGGTGAAGACATCTCACTAAAGTCCTTGTTTCTCTTTGAGGTGTGTTGATATAGTCCAGTAGTGGCCTACCTTGGCCCTCCAGGTGTTCTTGGACTTCAATTCCCAGAAGCCCAAGTCAACACACTTGCTGATCAGGGCTTCTGGGAATTGAAGTTCAAGTACAGCTGGAGTGCCAAGGGCTGGCCACCACTGATATAGTCTGTTGAGAATTCATTAATCCTTGTGAAAACAACAGCACTTTATTAGTTGAGGTTTCCATGGTTTTCAAAAAGTGTCTCTACAGAAAACTTGTGTCTTCTCAATTTTTGTAAAAAACAAAAACAAAAAAGCACTAGAAATGTGTACAAAGTACTGTACCTGTACTGTATTGTACCTAGCATAGTCCATGGCCAAATGAAGAGCACTGAAAACCTTCTTATCTGTACTGCAGTACATTTTATCTCTCACTTAAGTGATCCTTCTGGTTCCACCAGAAATGTTTACCCAATTTACTCATGAGTAAGGAGGCAGAAATGGTTCTCATTCAGCAGGCTGCCCCAACTTTCCTTTTTTAAATTAAAATAAGTGACATAGCAAAACAGCAATGCATTTGCTTAGCCTGGTACACTTAGAACTGTGCTGCTTCAGATAACAATCAGTAATCACATGGTGTCAAGTCAATTCTGACTTACAGTAACCTGTTCAGGGTTTTCTTGGTAGAGTTACAGTACTCAGAAGTGGTTTACCATTCCATTCTTCTGGGGGCTACCTGAGATTATGTAGCTTGCCCATGTGATACCATTTGGATAGGTCTAAATACTTCCTGAAAGAAACAATATAGATAACTACAGGGGCCAAAAATAAAATAAAATAATTTGAGCCCAAGCACCACCAAAAAAAAAAAATCTGCTGGCCAAACAAAGTATACTCATGCTCATGCTAAAAGATTTGATCTGCTCACAATTAACATTAACATTATGTGGTCAACAGAATAAATATTAAAAAGGAACTGGTAATGTTATCATGGAAGTGGCAATTTTCAGTAATTAAAGACTTCCTTCTCCCGTACCATAGCTACCATGTTTCCCCAACAATGAAAGGAATTATTAATATGCATTTTGATATCTATAATACAGTATTTTGGTTTTTTTAAATACAGCTTTTAAAACTTATACTGTAAGTCAGCATTGTTGGCAATTTTTGAGAAATGAGGGCGATACAAATCAAATAAATAATTAAATATTTTAAGGAAATGACACTTCCCACAATAACTACCTGAGAAGTAGTTCATGACTGGAGTGCTCAGTGGTTTAGGTATCTGGCTGCAGGAACAGAGATTGGGAGTTTGATTCCCCTCTGGGCTTCTTGTGCCTTCTGGGAGAACCAGCCTGTGTTGCCTTTGGAAAGCTGCACGGTCTCTGTCAGGTTTCCTTCCACAACTTCTGGAGGCAGAGGTTGCATCCATGACACATTTTTCTGTGTTTTAAAGTGATTCAGGTTTTTCTGCCTTGTTTTTGCTACATTTGGGGTGCTTCCAATGCATTTCTGCCATGTTTTTGGTAAATTTTTGGCACATTTTGAGTGGTTCTGGTGCATTTTTGGCACATTTGTGGTTTTTCCAGAAATGCAGCAAGAATGCATCAGAAACACCCCAAATGTGGCAAAAACACACCATTTTCGATGCTTCTGCCAGTGGTGGCGGGGTCTTCACCGCAGGCCAGATTAATTGGTGCAACAGGCTGTAGGTTGGGAACCCCTGCTCTAACTGATACATCTCACTGTATTTTGAAATCATTAGGATTTTTGATTAGAAAAGCTTGCTGCGACGGTGAACGTTAGCATTCCATGTGTTTTGGGACTTCAAAAAGAAGCCCAACTCAGCACTTCTGCTCATCAGGGCTTCTGGGAATTGAAGTTCAATAATTTATTTTATTTGTTTTGTTATTTATTTGATTTCTATACCACCCATCTGGGTGTTATCACACTCTAGGCAGTGAACAAACAAAATAAATAACAACAATATCGACAACAAATCAAAACCCACCAACAACAAATACATCGTACACTAAAATAAAATAAAATAAAAATAAGTGTATGACCATTCCAGCAGAATAAAGCATTTGCTAACAGATGGGGAATTGTACATGTAATTAAAGAAAAACCTTCTCCATGTTCTGATAGAATCTTGATCTACTGATAGTCCTGAGATGATTTTTAATTTCATTAGTAAAGACTGCTAGTTCCAAATCTTTTTAACAATAAAGGAAACAATTTTTTCCTCCACCCCTGGCAATATAAATTATGTTGATAAAATAAATAGCTGGAGTGCCAAGGTTTGCCAACACTGGATTAAGGTTTCCTTGCGATCTACGCCCATAACCAGTGATGGGATGTTACCGGTTCAAACCGGTTCACCCAAACCAGTAGCAACATCCCCGGGTGGTTTGCTGAACCAGAAGCAACCACCCAGGATTGTTTGGGTGTTGTTGTTTTTTTACGCCTCACTGGCAAACAAACAAAAAATTAAATTTGGAGCCAAAATGGCTCCCGGGTTTGGACGCCTCACCGGCAAAACAATAAATAAATAAATTTGGAGCCAAAATAGGTCCCGGGTACTGCACATGTATCAAACCTTCATTTGACGCATGTGCAGTTCTATTTTTTTACTGTGCATGCGTCAAATGGAAGTTTGATGCATGCGCAGTTGCCAGCAGCCATTTTGGCTGCCGGGAAAGGAAAGATGCAGGGAGCACCTGAAGAAGCGGCGGCGGCAACCTTTCTGCACCTGGCCCTGCCGCCCCACCAGGATGCCGCACCATTGCAGCAGTTTGCTGCAGTGGAAGTTTGCTGCTGCGCCTTTGTGCCGCCGCCTCTGCTGCTTCCAAGGGTAAGTGAGGGGTTTGTGATTGGGGTGGGTGGGTAGGTTTATTTGTGTTTGGGGTGGGTGGAAGTATTTTTATTTAATTTTTATTTATTTTTTATTTTATTCACTGGTTGTGTTGTGGTTGTTTGGTTGGGTGGGTGGGTTGAGGTGTGTGTGTGTGTGTGTGTGTGTGTGTGTGTGTGTTTATTTTAATTTAATTTAATTATTATTATTTTTTCATTTTTGGCTCCGCCCACAATGTCATGATGTCATGGCATTGGCTCTGCCCATGACATTATGACGTTGGCCACGCCCACAACATCCATGATGTCACAGTGTGGTAGTAATAATTATGACATCCCATCACTGCCCATAACCTTCTGTACATAGAAATACTGTACAGCTATTTTGGTATCTATAGCATAATGTCACTGTGGTTTCAACCTCATCACATTTTATCCAGTTGAATTCCAGTGAAAATAATCAGTTCTCTCTGAAACTTCACTAGGTCCTTGAACTTGAGACTGAAATGTCATTGCATTACTGCACACTGACTTCCCCAAATGGGCTACACTTCCTCATAAACCTCCAGCTTCTAGTTTCTCATTGTGACATCACAAGTGTACCAAATAGCCATCACATCATATCAAACATTCCAATTGTCTCCCTCCCAAATTTTATCTAAGAAGGAAGGAGCAAAATAGCAGAAGAGCAGGAAAGAGCCAGTTTTATTCTGGATGCAGAAACATTGTGCTCTGGGGCGTAAAACTGGAACCTAGAAATGTTACGTGGAAATTCTAGTTACCTAAAAAGTAAACGTTCAAAATTCAGGCTGGGGAGAGGGCTATATGTTATGAACCAAAAATAAGAACCCCAGTCTGATTCGAAAAGCCAGCCATTCTGGAATAGTAGTTAAAGTAATGAAATGCAAGATTAGGTTCTCATCTCCATTGGTCAATGAAGTTCTTTTAGTGATCTTTGGCCACTCATTTTCTTTCAGTCTCGATCTACCTCTCAGATTGCTGTGAAGGTAAAATAATTAGGAAGACAGCCATCCACATCAGCTTGAGGTCACTGAAGGAAAGAGAGGCTACTAAGTACAATAAGTTAAAGGTCATCCTTGCTCAAAAGCCAGTCATATCCGACTCTAGGATTCAGTGCTCATTTCTCTTTATATCCAAAGAGCCAGAGCTGTCTGCATCTGTAGATATCTCCATGGACATGTGGCAGGCATGACTAAACACCAGAGGGCACAGAATGCTGCTTACCTTCCCACCTAAGTGGTACCTATTTATCTACTTGGCAATTTCTTGCTTTCAAACTGATAGGTTGGCAAGAGCTGGGACAGAGATGGAAGCTCACTCTGTCATGCAGCACTCGGGTCTCGAACTGCTGACCTGCCGACCTTCCAGTCATCAAGTTTAGCATCTTAACCACCAATAAATAAATAAATAAGCCAAGGCCCCTAATTCTGCGTCTCACTCATTATGTAAATACTGTATAAGCATGCAAAGGAGACTAATCATACACAGGATTGCTCTATCCCTTCCCTGTCAGACAAACAAATTCATTCCTCTAAGTACCCTTCTCTCGAAGTTTGTCTTTAACTAGTTTGAATTCGAGTTGGAAGTAAGCAAGATTGGAAGGGTGGATTTTAAGGTGTCATTTGCTGGGAAGCAGAGGAAGGGCTATTTTTATTTCTATGTTTATTTGCATGTTTCTGTCCGACTTGAAACAGGAAGAAAGCACTGTAAAAATCTAGTCACTGTACCAAGGGAAAGGACGTGATGAAAAGAAACCCAGCAGATATTTAGTTACTGATCAATATTGCACTTAGTAACCGGCACATAAATTTACAAAGAAAAGAACCCACCTACCTCTTCTGGGACAGGAAGTTCTGCTGTTCTCCAAGAGTCACCATCAGGAAAATCCTACCAATCCCAAAGGTCCATCAACCACATCTCAGATGTTAGTAGGAAAAATAGCATGGAGTTCACTGAATATTATTTATTTATTTATTCAGATTTATATTGCCGCCCACTCACCGAGGCAACTCAGGGCAGCTTACAGTCAAAACAGCAACAGTACATTAAAAATTATAAAATACAACCTCACAAAAAAAAAACCCCAAAGAATATGAAGTTCTGTGAACAGATATGGTCATGTAGATGGAAAACAATCCTTTGGACGTTTTTTTTTTAAAGGAGCCATTGTATTTTGTGACCTTATTGTCTAAAACACACGTTTGAGTTAGACCCAGAAATACAATATGAGACAAGGGAGGTGATATGACATTAATTATTCTTGATTGTTACCTAGTGATCATTACCCGCACAATATGATTCTCCCCCTTTATTCACATTGATGAACTCACCTGTTGTTTCACCATAACAATAATGCAAGATTATAAAAATTGTGACTGTACCTACACTACATCAGTTCTACCAATTTAACATTACTTTACCCTCATAACTCTATTCTACAGAATCCTGAAACTCTGTAGCTCAATGAAGTACTGTACTTTGATTCTCCATTAACATACTCCAGTGTGCTTCCCTAAACTATGACTCTAGCAAAGACTTCAAAGGACCTTAAAGTAAAGGTAAAGGTCTCCTTTGCTCAAAATCCAATCGTGTTTGACTCTAGGGAGGCAGTGCTCATCTCAGTTTACAGCCAAAGAACCAGCTCAGTCTGTGTTCACAGATGTTTCTGTGGTCATGTGGCAGGCATGACTAGATGCCTAAGTGCACAGAACAGTTACCTTTCCTGCCAAAGTGGTACTATTTATCTACCTGCAATTTCTTGTTTTTGAACCGATAGGTTGGCAGGAGCTGGGACAGATTACTTGAACTCACTCTGTTGTGCAGCACTCGGGTCTCTAACCACTGACCTACCAACCTTCTGGTCATCAACCTCAGTCTCTTAACCACTAAGCCACCATGACATTACCAGACTATAAATCCCAGGATTCCACAGGTACAGATGTGGTATTTAAAGTGATATCAAACTGCTGCAACTGTGTGATGTTGATACACCCTGTGAATGTGTGTAAAATTATTGGTGTGCTCTGTGATATATGGAATTAATCACAACACATAGGTACCTGTGCACATAAAGAAACTAACCTTCTAACCTTCAAGGCAGAAGCATAAGAACTTATCCAAACACATCAAGAGTAAATGGCATTTGTAGAAAGAAGGTGGGGTCAAAGTAAGGCCAGAGTTAAAGAAAAACACACACCATTCTTTGTTTTATGCTTACAACAGGACAGATGTTGATGTCCTTCTTTTACTTGACATCACTCATTAATGCTCCTTTCTTCTCTAAAATATGTTGATTAGCTGGATTACATTACCAACTGAAGTTTTGCTTTAATCCCACTAGGTTGCTAATGATCCTGAAGCTTTATCATTACAGTTCTCAAGCAACCAGATGCAGCTACTGTTTAGGACAGAGCAATACATCTACTTCTGAGAAATGCTCTTCAAGTTCACTTTCACAACCTTTATAATTTCTTCCTGAATGAATTTTGTCAAATGGCATGTGCAGTTTGCACCATCCTCCTCCAGGTTGTGCTCCTTTTGACACCTGCTTTCCATCAAACTGGGCAGCACACCCAGTCTTAATCTGCTATACACTCATCAGGTTTTTTTTTTCTTTTGCAACAATGAGAGTGAGCAATCTACACACTCAGGATTCAAAAAATATATATGGCTCACATCCATAGCTGGGTGGAGGAAAGACTGAAGATGAGTCACAACGAAGACTTGTTAAAAAAAGATTTTGCTGCCAACCTTTTACTTTCATGTAGGAATTGTTACAAGCATTGTGGTGGGTTTTTTAAAGAAAGAAATGCCCCAGATCTACACAAGTGGATCCTTTTCTCCTTTTACTCTGTGGGAGAGAAGAGGAAACTTTCAATTTTAAAAAATCTAAGCACCATAGTACATTAGCGCTACTTTACAATGGTTTAGAAAAACTTTGCTTCCTCTTTGTCCTCCTCTGTAGGAGAAGAGGGAGAACATTTTCAGTTTTCTGATATTATCAAGTGGCTTAAGCAAAGTAATAGATAAACACTCACTTTGGACTTGTCCCAGCGATCACACACACTGGAACCAAATTGACAAAATGGAGCAATCCTACCTGTACCAAAAAACAAAAAAACCCACAAAACAGTAGCTCCTGACAGGAACTCAAAAGATTTCAGGGAAACCTCCACTCTCCTTGAAGCAGATGGAAGTTTTCTGCATTCCTAGCCCACCCGCAAAGAAATACCAAACTGTGCAGGATGGTTATAATTCTTCCTTGCGCAAGAGGCGCCTGCAAACAGCAACAAGCCATAAAGAATTTGGCAGTTCCCTGCACCAATTAACCAATAAGAGTAAAAGGAAACAAGATAAGGGTCTTATTTTTGTAGGAAGCCAAGAAATCTTAGTTGATGTAAGAGTACATCTTGGCAGGGCATCTTGGCATGACTAGACTTGGAAAATATCAGAGAGAGAGAGAGAGAGAAAGCAGGTACTTGCGTCATCAGTATTATTTACTTAGGATATGACTAGATGACAGGCTTGGAGGTACAGTATAGTATGTCACTTGGAGGTATAGTACTGTATGTCATTTTGGGTGCAGGATGCCACACTGCACCTTAAACAACCCTGTTTAGCCTGTGCCTTTCTTTAAAAGGGAAGGGAAAAAAGCAAAGCAAAACAAACCATTTCTTTATTCTTTCCTGTCTTTCTCTCCATAGGGAACCAGGGCAAAGCTGCAATCTAAGTGGCGTAACTCTGAATGTGTTGCCAATTAATCAATTCAGCACTAGATTGCAAGAGACTTTTAAAAATGTATCATCTTCTGTTTCTCACTCTATAGGGAAGTGGGAGGAAGCTTTATATTTCTTAATAATTAGTTAGATCCTGAAGTGACTTAAGAAAAATGAGAGCCAGCCACCCTCTTTCGTTTGATCCTGGTAATCTCACATGCTGGAACTGAACCAAAACAGAGTTATTCTGCCCTTATATTAAAAAATGTAACTTCTGAGGGATCAAGGATGAGCTGGCTGATGAGTGCCTATACATCATGTGCTCTCCATGAAAAGGTGCAAACCAGTCCATCTCTACACCAGACCACAGAGCAAATCTCATCAGATCACATCCTCAAGAGACAGATTACTGAACTCTTTTGATGTGCTTGCTGTTCCTTCATAATATATTTTTAAAAGAAGCATTCTCTTGAAAAGAATTATGCCTCAAAAGACATTGAAGCCTTATCTATGAAGCAGGACGTGTTGTTGTTTTGCACTGTATTTGTGTTACAGGTAGCTTTGAGGGGGCCCCTCCCCCCCAATGCTTTACTTTTGTGTAATGAAGATAAAATTTCAGCCCTATGTGGACAGAATCTACCTGCTGGCTTTGAAAATGAAATTCACTGAGGCACATACTATGAGATGAAGGGTGATTCAGTCATCATCCTTTCACCCTCCACCACTCCATTTCATGTGGGTTGCACACCTTCTTTGTGTATACGTGTGTCATTCACATTTTTAAATTTTAAAACAGACAACACTGTCTCCACATTTTCCACATTTCCCCCATGTAAAGTTCAACAATTATGCTTTCAAAACACTTTTCTAAACATTAACTCAGTTCCAGATTTTGTTATGAAGTTACTCACTCTCTGTCAATGTTTGTCTCCCTCTGTCATATTTTACACGTTGCTTTGCTGTAGAAGTTGGGTAGAAGTTGGAGACACTTTGATGGCATTTCAAGGGCACAACAGCCAATGGTTTGGTATTCCAAACTGACCATTGACCTTGTAGCTTCCCCAACTATTGGTTTCCAGATATAGTAGATTACAAAGCTCTTCTTCCTGTCTAGCATATCTACTCCATTTCTACTCCTGGTGCATCTGGGTTGAAAGGATTGGCCGGTGAAAAATCTCCATTGCTTATGATAAATCTCCATTACCAGGGGATGCCCGATCACTGAGGTAGCAATCTTTGGGACAAGTAAGGAGCTACCAGATAACTGGGCAGAACCACGTGATTCTCTACCGCCTGGCCACGAGCAACTGTGTGGAAAGCTTCAAACAGACTGTGTGCTGGGGTAGGAAGATCAAGGGCTAATCTATGTGGGGTTTCCCTGTAGATGGTAGCCTGTGTGAATGTGGAGAAGAGCAAACAGTCATCCGTATGATACAAGGCACACGATGCCCTTCAACTTGCACTGAGGAGGACCTTATGTTGGCAAGAGAAAAGGCTGTTGAGGTGGCCCAATATTAGGAGGATGTAATCTAGTCCTTTCAATGCCTTTTTGTTTTAGATATGTTAATTTTAGCTTTGAATGTTATTATGTGTTGGTGGTGCCCCTAACATGAATCAAGGGAAAATATCTACTCCAGTGAAGAGAACATGTTTCTCACCTGGAGAGCCACGTTCCCTTCTGTCTAACCTTTTAGGAGCTGCATAATGTCCTCAGGGAAGGGGAAACTACTTCTCCCTGCCCCCTTGTGTTCATGCCCATGTGCATCTATACATTGTCACTCATAGAAAAAGGCTGAACAGTGCAAAGAGGGAGTTGCTTCAATAGCCCAATAGGCTGCCTGGATCTTACAAAGCAAAATCCTCTGCTTTGCCAGCAATTGCTTTTTGTCCAATCTGGCAAGGCAAAGACACATCACTTTGCTTCATTAGCCTCATCTAATTTCTTTAATGCTCCTCAGTTCTTTCCAAAGTGCAAGTGAGTGTGAAAATATCTCACATGGATGGGATTTAAATATAATGAATAAATAAATAAATAATAAAAAGAAATAAAAATGTTAAGGTCCTTAGAAGTCTTTGCTAGAGAGCTCTAGCGTCGGAGTTCAGGGATGCACACTGGAATATGCTAATGGAGAATTAGAATATTTTATTGAACTCAGTGTTTCAGGATTCTCTAGGGTAGAATCATGGCAGGTAAAGCCATTCCCAAGTACTCTGAACCCTAAAAAATTATAGGAAAGGTCATAATATAATAATTAGTAGTAGTAGTATTATAAATGCATAAAGATGCATTAAAATATAACCATATGTTAACTGAAAAGTAACAGTCTAAAGTATAGGATAGAACCAAATAGTGGTAAAATGTGCTGTAATAGAAATAGCCTCTGGCAGAAACACCATCAATTTTCAACATGTTAGCCTACATGTATTTTCCTGGGGAGTTCCTCTCTGTACTTGATACATGGAGTGGCACTCGACTGAGCAAGAATGTCAATTACACCCTCAGACACATCACCTTGGGGATGCAATAGGCATCGGGTTTTGTTTTATTTTAAATCCTTGCAGGGGATGAGTAACACTCAATCCTGCAAACATGTCCAGCAGCTACTTGCAAAATCAAGTTCTTAGGTATGAATGATGTGAACTAAAATTGGCCACAAGTCATTCTGATATCCCCTGGGTTGTGTTTTTTCTTCTTCAAACTTCCTAGTTCTGCTGTGACTCCAAAATCCTTTTCACTGTAAGGTGATGTGTTGAGGCCTGAGGTAACAAGTGTTACAACGAACAAAACCTTTACACTTGATTACATTTCCAGTTTCTCTGTGACTCAGTCCAAACTCACATGGATTTGTCATCTGTTATTTAAGTGCTTATTTTCGAAACTTTCAGACCTCTTTTTGACCTGATTCCATTATTTCAAACAGTTTCTCAAGATGGGGCCTATTTAGAGTTGCCATAATTCTCTTCCACAAAACCGGGACAGAAGTATACTTGACAAAAATGGGTGGGTTATCTACAAAATAGCCTTTAAAAAAACATGATATAATGACAACTATAAAACACTTTCATATTAAATATACCAAAACATAAATGAATTTGTTTACAACAGTTAATTCTTACTGTAAGATGATCTGTTGTACTTCTGAGAAGTGGTGGTGTGGTCAACTCTTAATATCCTCAGTTCCAGGAAACACACTGGTCACACTTATCGGGTGGTGATGTGTGGCGAGGATGTTAAGATTTGTCTCCAGGTATACTCCAACTCCAATGTGGCAGGAAATCTCTCATTTGATGGTGAGCGTTTGAATTTATTTTAAAGGTTTGTTATAATACACAATCAGTAAGTTTAAAAATCCGGGACTTTAACATGATTTTTATTGCACTGGCCAGGACAATTTTTCCTGTCTTGAATCCAGGACAATCTCGGTTTTCCGGGACATATGGCAACCCTAGGCTATTTATGCTACGCAAAGAAAAAGTAGCTGGGTGACTCACTCACCCACCCCCACTCACCACAAAAAAATAGAGTCCTGGGTTGAGTATAACCTTTATTGGATCATTAAAAAGTTACAAAACTATTCATTTGATGTAGACTGTTCAATTCAGCACCCCTGGGATGATTTTTTTTTTTTTGGGGGGGGGGGAGGGGGCGTTTGGTCTGTATGGGCAGAAGCCCATGTTCCTGTAAATCTTCCTCTGCTGGTATCACATTTCTGGAAGGAGGAGGAGGAGGAACATGACATGGGGACAAAGCCTCCACAGGTGGATTGGCCATGCATGTCATCTTATAGCAAGGGAAGTCTGCATTATAAACCTCAATGATTTAGGTACCTGACCACAGAACCAGAACTTTGAGATTTTTAAAAAATGATTTTATAATTGTTGTAAATCGCCCTGGGTCCCTTTTGGGAGGAGGGCGATAAACAAATTTAAATAAATAAATAAATAAATTCCCTACTATGCCTCCTGTCAGTAGAGCCATCTGTTTCTGAGGATTCATATGATATGAAAAGATGAAAATTGATCTACTGTATTATATTATAGTATTTTAAGAAACACTCTTATTACTAGAGAGTCCCTCAATAGTTAGTGAGATAATTGTTAAGATTCTTCTTCTTCTTCTGTGTTTAGGCCAGACGTGAAACTGCCAAAATGAAGACACCTTTTGGTGAGTTCATTCTGCAGTTCCTTTCACCTGACCTAGTGTGAGAAAGATTAGCCGGCAACACAAGGTTACTGTTGCCCAGGGTACGCCTGATTCATAAATACCACAATCTTCAGGGAGGCTCTTTCTGTGTGCCCTGAAGGTCATGAAGTGAAGACTGAATAGTATTCTAGGAAGCATTAAGGAAGATATTATAGAGGAAGGAAATACCTGATGGCCACATATAGCTTTCTACACCTCTCTTGCCCTCTGTAGGCACATAGTTATTTGTCCAAGTCTGATCTCTCTGAACTAATTGGTTTAGCCAGTGGGTGGGAAATCCTCAGCAACAGGGCTGTGCTTTGGTTTCATTTAGAAACACAGAGAGGTGGTGAATAGGTATGGTCTGTGGTTCCCTGGAAAGTAGAAATATAGATTCTAATCTTGATATAAGTATTGGATATTAATTTATATGTGTGCCAAAGGAAATAGATCTACTGCCTTAGCATTATCATATTCTGCTGCTGAATATTGCTTTTCCTCTTGGCTTAATAGTGCACATACAGGACTAATAGACATACAGCTGAATCAAGCAATGTGTATCATCACAGGGTGCAGGCATGGGCTGGGCCACAGAGACAGGGGGATTCATCCCAGTGCACCCTCACCTCTGGTGCCCTGGGGTGCAAATAATAATTTTATTATTTTATCTGCCCGGCACACTGCACTTTAGATTAAGCCATTGCTTAAGCCATTTAGATTAAGCCATTGTTGTTCCACCTGAAAAAAATATCCCCCCTCCCCCAAATCTAGAATCCTGGCTACAGCCCTGGCTGTAGTCCATGGGGGTTGCCAAGAGAGTCTGACTTGACAACTGTGCGACTGAACAACAACAAAAACTGCAGTTTCTGGAGACAATAGCAGTCTGAATTCCAGAGACATTTTGCAGGACATTTCTCCATTGAACTCAGATGACAATGCATAGAATTTAAAAGACATGAGTATATGAAGAATTCAGCTTGAGATAAGTTTAAATTGTAGTCCCTAAGGTTTGGAGAGATTTTTAGAAGGTCAGATATCTAAATAAGGGGATTAAGCATCTTCATTCTACTCTCTTAGGCATAGTAGGTCGATGAATCTCCTTCTCTTTGTCTTTCTTCTTGTAAAAGAACCAGACAATACTGTCCCTTTTTAAAGAATTCCTCATCCCCTATGCTAAACCAATTAGCTGACAGTGTTTATACAAGCATGGTTGCATGTTTCTCCATCTCTCATGTTGCCAAAACAAGGCCACAGGCAATGACTGGGGGATTCTGGGAATTGCCATAAAAAAGACCTACACACTTTCCCCAGTCTTGGTTCAAACCTATCAGAAATGCTTTAGTTGTTGATTGACGGCGCTGGTGGGGGGTGATAAAATGACCTCAAGGGTCATTTCCAGTTTTATAATTCCATGATTCAATGAAGGTAAAGTTTGCCCTTGCTTGAAAGCCAGTCATATTCGACTCTAGGATTCAGTGCTCATTTCTCTTTACAGCCAAAGAGCCAGAGCTGTCTGCATCTGCAGATATTTCCATGGACATGTGGCAGGCATGGCTAAACACCGGAGGGCACAGAATGCTGCTTACCTTCCCACCTAAGTGGTACCTATTTATCTACTTGGCAATTTCTTGCTTTCAAACTGCTAGGTTGGCAGGAATTGGGACAGAGATGGAAGCTCACCGTATCATGCAGTATTTGGATCTCGAACTGCTGACCTGCCAACCTTCCAGTCGTCAAGTTTATCATTTTAACCACTAAGCCACCACAGTCCCAGGATTCAATGAAAGGTAGCAGCTATATCTTTTCCCCTTTACAGAAAAGTAAGCATTGAAGAACTGCCTCAGACTGAGACCCAACCTTTTGTATGAGGGTGAGTAGTGGGTGAACTTTTAGCCTTGCAGTTCAGCTTCCACTTAGACTGGAAACCCTTCCCCGGTTCCTGCCACAAGTACATTGGAAAAACAACTTCCCACTGTATGGTTGCACAATCACCTCCAACATGAGGCCCAGTCACTGGCTAGAAACTGAGCTGCTTCCTCTGGCGACAGGAAGGACATTTCTGTGGTGACCGGGGGTTATATTTGATTTGTTAAGCAAAATGAGCTTTTGCATGCTCAATTCCTGGAATTCAGGAGCACTATGTAATACTCTGGACACAATGTTGTTACTTGATTCTTTCCTAATCTGAAATTTGTACAACAGGATTTTTTTTATCTGCCACAAGCTACTGAGTACAACATAGTTCATCATTTATCAAACCCTAAACTTCACTGTTATTGTTGTAATTGATAGCTGGAGACATTCCTTCCTGGAAATGACAGCTTTCCTGTAATGGAATTACAATAATAAAAGGACAAAGGCTTAGCATTTGCTAGTACAGTACTGCATATGCTCTTGGTTTAGGAAATGCTTAGGTGCATTAAAAAGAAAAAAAGGAAATATGAGTCATCCAAGTGACTGCAGAACCATACAAGTGGTTTTAAATGTCCTTTTAGAACATCTTCTGAAAAATAAAAAGGTATTTTCCTGCTACATGCTACATCATTCAGCAGAGTACTAAAGATGACAACAACATAGAGCCAGACTATAAATCATCTGAGATACCAGGGATTACGGTGGCTCAGTGGTTAAGAAGCTCACCTTATTAGCTGGAAGAGCGGCAAGTCGGCAGTTCAAGACCCGAGTACTGCATGACAAAATGAGTGCCCATCTCTGTCCCAGTTCCTGCCAACCTAGCAGATCAAAAGCAAGATAAATAGGGACCACTTTGGTGGGGAAATATCTTGGGGACATGAAAGTCTCATTTAGGCATCCACTGAGTGGAGTTTATCCAGTAAAAATCCTTTCAACCCAGAATAATTTCTGACATGAAATTATTATTATCAGAGATACCTTTCAAAATGAGGACACAGTCCACCTAGTCACAGACTTTTGTGCTCAAACACAACTATTTCACCTCCGACATCAAAATCTATCTCCAAATTTATGGAGCCGCCATGGGTACTTGTGTGACACTGCAATATGCAAATATATTCATTGCAGACTGGAGACAACACTTTATTAACTGTTGTTCTCCAAAACTACTAGAGCTGCCTAGAGTCAGGTTCGCCTGATTGGGGTGGGATAATAAATCTAAATAAATAAATAAATAAACTACTGCTCTGTTTGAGGTACATTGATCACATTTTTATTATCTGGGTTAAAGGAAAAGCCATGGAGAAATTCTACGAGGATTTCAATAACATTCATCTTAACCAGCCTCAGCCCAGTCTACACAACAGGTGCAATTTTGGGGCATCACTGTGAACCTGCAACATGAACATCTTAGCACCATGCTGTATCAAAAACACACTGACCAATATACTTACTTGCATGCCTCTATCTTCCATTCTGAACAAGCCACAAAATCTGTTGTCTACACAACCAGGCCCTTCAATATAATTACAACTGCTCAGACCCCAAGATAGAGACTCTAAACTGTCTCAAGGATCTACAAAGTGCATTTCTCACACTGTATTGCACATCCAGTATGGTTAGGGAACACATTAACTTGGCAAGACAGATATAGGATCATCCAACTGAGTTGGAAGGGGCCATTTAGGCCATCGGGCCCAAACCCCCGCAAAATGCAGGAATCCTGCAAGACAGACCCAGAAGAAAAAGCAACTAAATACCACAAAACCCATCGGCCCACAACTGAAACCACTCACATGCATCATAAACAGTCTTCAGCCTATTCTTGACAAGAATATTGTATTTCACTCTCCCAAGATCTTGGAGGGAGAGCAATGCTTGCTTCCAGAGAATCCTCCACCTCCAGTTTCAAGCAGTTGCTGCTACACAATGGACAAGAAGAGGCGGGAAGAGTAAACCCTGCCATAAACCGAGGTACCAGGTCTGTCCCTATATCTACTCTGCCAACACAGTTATGGGCACCTACAATGTCAGACACTGTAGCAGGGGATAATCTTCTGCTGCTGCTGTATCTGAATCCAAATAGTGATGATCCTCATCGTGATCATCCATAAAGACTGTCCTGAGAATATAATGCAGTGGTCTTTCATCTGCCTTCCTCATTACAGCATGACACTCGTACTATTGATCCAGTTCCGCGAGTCACTTTCTGATCTTGAGCCCTTTTGGTACGCAAAGTCCTCATCAGCTCCAGGCCAATATTGATGAAGCTTCTACAGCCCACCACCACCACCACTACCAAGATGGATTCAAGTGGGATTTAATCCACTTGGGGACCATCACTCTCCCCTGTGGACTTAGGCACCCAAGCAGTTAGTCCTCAGGGTGGTCAGGTTAGTTAACCACCACCTGACACTCAGTGTTGAGTCACTTGCTCCTCTTCTTGCTCCTCTGTTAATGTGATTTTAATTTTCCATCCTTTGCCAACAATGTCCTCCTGCACTCTATGTAGGATATTTGGGGTATCTCTGCACAAAAGAAATAATGAGCATAGATCAGCTGTTTCAAAACATTTTACTCTACCTGGACACTCTTTGAATGACTTGAAAATCACAGTTCTGGTAAGAAAAACACTGCAGACAAGGATAAATGGCTAAGATAAGGTACATAAAGATGCTGGAGACTTAGTTAATAGCATATTCTTCTACTAACGAACCATTGTCACTTTATCTGTTGTCTCTATTCACATCTGATCCTGGGGTCACGAGTAAATATGACAGATATATAGTCTCTGTCTTATGTGTGAGGAAGTTGGCTTGAGCCATGAAAGCTCACATTGAAAAGCAGGGGTGCAGGCACATTTTACTTCCACTTCCAGGAGAAACAAGGGTGGTGTAGGGCAGATGAATTGGTGTTGGGGGCCAGATCTGGCCCATGGGGTGTAGTTTGGGCATCCCTGGTTTAAACAGAGAAAATGGCAGCCTAAGATCTATCTCTTCCTGTTGCAAAACATATCTGTTGCAAAACAGATTGCAAGGCATGCTCCACTTCCGCTTCTGGTGGGAGGAACCACATGGCTGGCCCAGTCAACCACATGACTGGTTCATGGCCCGAAAAGTTTGGGCACCCCTGCTTTAATGGATTACACTGTTTTTATCTCTTGTTTTTGTGTTTTTGTTTTTTGTCTGATAAGGTTCAAGATATTTTCCTCTCCACTCATCTACCGCTTGGAACATTTTTAAAAATAAACTTGTTGTATTGTTCATTATTTCTCAGCAGTCAGGTTGCCATTATCATTACCATTACTCCAATTGCATGAGTAATTTGTTTCATTGTCCATTATTATCACACTATGTTGTTCTTAACAGCAAGCCAATAGAAAATGCAACAAAATCTCTTTTGGGGCTCCTCCAGTCACCACCTCTGCGAAAAGCTAGAAAAATACAAAAGACAAAACTAAAGAATATTTCCCCTGCCATAGTGAAAAGCAGAGACATCACCTTGCAAACAAAAATTCATATAGTCAAATAAATTGTATTCCTGGTGGAAATGTACGGTTGTGAGATCTGGACCATAAGGAAAGCTGAGCGCAGAAGAATAGATGCCTTTGAGATGTGGTGTTGGAGGCTGCCTCCATGTTCGCCCCGGGACTCGTCCACCTGTTCCCGGAGGCTCTGCCAGCGGCCTCGAAGGGTGCAACACCTGCGGGTCCCGGGCGGCGATAAAAGACCTCGCCACTGCCGCCACCACGCCAGACTCTCCCTCGGCCAGCGGCCTCGAAGGGAGCAACACCTGTAGGTCCCGGCGGCGATAAAATACCTTCGGGCGGCGTTAAAGACCTTCGCCGCCACCGCCTTTGCCGGTCTCTCCCTCGGCCAGCCGGCCGCAAGGGAGCAACAGCTGCGGGACTCGGGCGGTAGGCAGCCATGGACGTCTCCACCCTCTCCCGTGAACTTGTAAGCCCTTCCCTGGACTCTCCCCTGGCCGGTTGGGGTGGGGGAAACAAGGAATAGCTGGAGAAAGCAGCGGGCGGCTACAAAAGACCCTGCCGCCACCGCCACCGCCACCGCCACCGCCACCGCCACCGCCACCACCGTGGCTGTAAGACCTTCCCTGGACTCTCCCCTGGCCGGTTATTTATTTATTATTTATTAGGGATAGGACTTTCTAGACTGTGTTGTATCGTATATTTTTGACCATAATGTATTTTCTTTTGATTGAATTGCATTTTTCTGATTGTATTGTGCTTTTGCTTTTATGACTATATTGACTGTATTATATTTGTCATATTGATATGTTGTTGCTTTTATATTTGATACTGTAACATTGTAAGCCGCTCTGAGTTGCTTCGGCAAGGAGAGCGGCATATAAATACAAATATAACAATAATAATAATTGTTCCCAGAATGACTCAGGAGGAAGTCCACTAGCTGTGAGGCTTTGGGATATTGTGAAAAATGTCACTTTTTTAAAATAAGTACCTTTTCTTACCTGGTGGTTGCCAAAAAGCAAAGCAAGGAATTACGACGTTGCAGTTTTGTTTCTATTAAAACAGAATTGTATTTGGGCTATAACTGAAATTTAAATCAAATCAAATCTTTATTACATTTCAAGACCAGCATAGATCAGCAAAGGGAATAGAAGTTAAAATGGGGGTACTTGAAATATAACAATATACAAAAGTGTTTAAAAAGGAGCATTTCTGCTTAGCGTTAAGGAGTACCAAAATTGGTAGATACAGCTGTTACTAAGCCTATGATGAGGCACTAGTAGTTTCATTTGGCTGAAGGTCCTGCCAGGATTGTTCTTCTGATCTTACATGCTGCGGCACAGTCCCTGGCAGTGTTGTGGGTAAAGGTGGGTCTTTCATCAGATATGAGCCAGCGTGTGTATGTGCTGTTTGTCCGGCCAGGATACTCACAGAGCAGTGGAGATATGAGCTTGTTCTGGATGTCACTATAAAAACAGCTATGCTGATCTTGGGACCGTAATAAAGATTTGGTTTGATTTGATATAAAAAGTGCAGCTGCAAAGAATGTGTTCTGTGGTTTCAATTTCTCCAATGTCACAGGTGCATTGTCTCTCTGTCATTGGTGTCCTTTGGAACGTTCCTTTGAGAACTGCAGAAGGCTAGCATAAATGCCCTTCAGTGACTTGGTGTCTAGAGTTGGAGCAGGTATGGGGCTGAGGCAACAATATGTCTCCAAGACTGCAGAGCCAGGAAGGTAGGGGCCCTGACTAGGTCTGCTTGCCTTTCAATGTCTAGTGTTCTCTGTTTAATGACCTGTTTCGCCTGGTTGTGACTCATGGCCTGTATGAAAGGTTGGGGGAGCCCAAGATATTTCAGTCTGGATTGAATTGTTCTTTTCTATGCTGATTGGAAGCTGTCCTGGAGAGTTAGAGGTGCCAGGCCACTGGGATTAAACTGAATTATGAGCCAAAGGTTGAGAATAGCTGAAATTAAAACCAATCAGTTGCAAATAACTCTCAACTAGATTTACAAACTAGAACCAGGAGATCCTCTGGTTGCCATTGGCTAAACTGCTCTGATCCTAGAGAAGGGTAATGTAGGTTAAAATTCCTAAGGCTGCTGAAAGTTAAGAAGGCATCAGGTCACAGTCAGCAAAGAGAAGGATGGGTGAATGATTGCAGAAGAGTGAGACCGATAGGAAAATAAGAAAAGCAGAAATATGAAAGGAGGCCTGGGAGTCTGTCTGCAGTAGATAATTAAAGTACTGTAGTTTGATCTCACTTTAATTATCATATCTACAGTCAGTGGAATCCTTTTGGTTTAATTGGGTACTTAGACTCCTCTGCTGTAGTTCAAGGAGAATGTACTTGACCTCTCCAGAAGAGAATTCTAAGTAACTCATCTACAGAGTTCAGGTTTCTACTGTAGAAAATGGAGTCAATACAGTTAAAATGGTATCAAACTTGCTGTAATTGTGTAGTATGGACACATTATGTGACAGGCAACAGGCAAAAAAGGGAAGTTTTATTAGGAACTGAAAAGTTAGCTGAAGCTTATATGCCAGTTTGAATCTTTGCTGGCAATAGCCATATTGACATGGAAATCATTTTGGGATTCTGAAGTAGTTTGTAATAATTTATTCATTAATCTACATGGGGCTGCCATTGATGACCTTTCAGAGGCTTCAACTGGTTCAAAATGCGGCTGCTCGAACGGTGATGGGGTGTGGGCGTTATGACTATGCCTCACCCCTGCTGCGGGACCTGCACTGGCTACCGGTGTGCCTCCGGGTGCAATTCAAGGTGCTGGTGATGACCTTTAAAGCCCTACATGGTAGTGGGCCAGGATACTTAAGAGATCGCATCACCCCAAGGATATCTGCCCGTCCCACTAGAGCAGACAGGAGGGGCTCTCAAATTGTGCCATCAGCTAGAGAGGCTTGCCTCTCTAGCACGAGAAGGAGGGCCTTCTCTGTGCCTGCTCTGGCTGCGTGGAACCTCCTGCAACTGTGCTGCGCCTCCAGGCAGAGCTTTTATCCTTTCATAAAAACCTCAAAACCTGGCTGGTGCAACGTTTTTATATGTCTATATGTCTAAGCCACCCTGAATGAGAGGGCGGCAGTAAAAAAGTGGTTAAATAAAAAAATAAACAAATAATTACAAAAAGCTATCTACCATATGCTGTAATGGAACTGCTAAATATTTCACAGGTTGTGTCGGAGTCAGCATGGTTAAAAATTTCTGGGGGAATACACAACAAAAAGTGAGCCATGTGGAAGCACTCTCTCTTTTCAACTGCTTTCTGGGGGGTTGTTGTTGTTTTTGTTCAACCCTCAGGGGTTATTTATTTTGGATCAATTTAGCTGGCATTGCCTTTTCCCATTTCCTGGTGTGTAATCATCTATCTCAGGGCCACGGTGGCTTAGTGGTTAAGACGCTGAGCTTGATGACAGGAAGGTCGGCAGGTCAGCAGTTCAAGACCTAAAGTGCTGTGCAACGGAGTGAGTTCCCGTCTGTGTCCCAGCTGCTGCCAACCTAGTAGTTCAAAAGCAAGAAATTTCAAGTAGATAAATAGGTACCACTTTGGCAAGAAAGGTAAAATCATTCCATGCACTTCAGCATCTATTCATGCCTGCCATATGACAACAGAAATGTCTGCAGACACAGGTAGCACTGACTAGCTATAAACAGAGATGAGCACCATCCTCTAGAGTTGGACACAACTAGTTTTCAAGCAGGGCAGGCCTTCAACTACCTAACTGAGCCTAAAGGGAGAGTAGTGGGGGCAGCAATTATCATGCCATCTTTGGTGGGGTGTGGCATGCCATTAGGTAAAGACAAAGGTCATTCTTGCTCAAAAGCCAGTCATATCCAACTCTAGGGTTTCAGTGTTATCTCTATTTGAAGCCAAAGAGCAAGCGCTGTCTGCATCTGCATACATTTCCGTGGACATGTGGCAGGCATAACTAGACACAAAATTATTTCGTCTTCTCTAATTAGAAATTAATTGATCATTAATTGTGCACAGAAAGCTGTTCACTTTCCCACCTAAGTGGTACCTATTTATTTACTTGCAATTTCTCGCTTTCGAACTGCTCGGTTGGCAAGAGCTTGGACAGAGATGGGAGCTCGCTCTGTTGTGCAGTACTCAGGAATTAAACTCCGACCTTGCAGTCAGCAAGTTCAGTGTCTTAACCACTTAAGCCACCGCAGTTCCTTGAGCCACCGCATGCCATTACAGTGGAATAATTTCCCTTAAGTGACTGCTTGCACTCTCTCTTCCAAATAATTGTCAACTGCTTGTCAAATTTAGTGCTTTATCAGATAAGCACTGCACTTCCAAGGCTTGCTTGATTGCATATTAGTTTGATTTCTTCTCTGCAGTCACTTCATTTACAGCTCATTCAAATCAGGTGTATGGCTCACCCTGATGTGGATTGGAACCGTGATTCCTGTTCCCTATGGATCAGTCCATGTATCCATATCTGTATTATAAATCAACTTGCAGGGGGCTGATGAAAGGCAAGGGATGAAGGGATATTAATAGGATAGAGCTGTTACCCTGTTGGAAATTGTGCTGACTGGGAGGTGTAGTGCAGACTGTTGAATCACAACCCTGTGGATGAAAGCAGCAACTTCAGCAGCAAAAACTATCCCTGCAACAAAATGTATGGCATTTCTACCGCCCTGAGTTGCCCTGGTAAGGAGGGTGGTATATAAATTCAAATAAATAAATAAATAAATAAATAAATAAATAATATGTAGAAGGAAAAATAAGCAGGAAATGTGTTGCTATTATAAATTTTGCTTGCTTGCTTGCTTCATCCATTGATTGATTTTGTGATACATTATCATCCTAGTACCAAAAGATCCTCCATAAATTAGGCTGTTGTGCTTGTGAGTCTTCACCTGGATGGTAAAAGTTTGCATTCGCAACATCTGTTAGTAGAAATCATGATAGTTTTGCTGACTTGCTAAAGCACGTCTAAGTCCACCTATTCTTCTGTGTGTAGGCCAGACGTGAAACAGCCAAACTGAAGCCACCTTTGGGGGGGTTCATTCTGCAGTTCCTTTTGCCTGACCTAGTGTGCAAAAGATTAGCTAGCACAAGGTGGCCATTGCCCAAGGTACACACAATTGTGGTTCAAAAACAACCACAGTCTTCTAGGAGGCTCTTTTTGTTTATCCCTGTCCATCTATTGATTTCCATGGAAGTGTTAAGCAAGCTCTCCTACTATAACCAATGAGACATACAAAGGAGTAAATACAGATAGGGGATTTAAGATATATTTATTTTTTCCACCCACATTCTGTTGGATGGATTGCCTACAACCAACCAAATCAAATCTTACAGTCCAAGACTAGCATAGTACAGCAAAATATACCAACCTATGGAGTGCTTTCAATGCCATATCAAGCGTGAGTGCACCTCTCCTCTCTAATTAGAAAATAATTGATTATTAATAATGGTGGAGACTTGCCACCTAACCAAACATGCCTGGACCATATCCTGTCTGTCTTTGATGCCATTTCAGTGTGACCAGTGGCTTACTGGTTAAGATGCTGAGCTGGAGACTGAAAGATCGGGTTTCAATACCCAAGGGCTGCACATGAAAGGAGCCTCATTTGGGCATCCCCTGAGCAGAGTTTCTCCAGCAAAAATCCTTTCAACCCGGAGTAATCCCTGACACAAAATAATTATAATGTGACAAGAAACACTCCACTGCCCTGCACACTGCTCCTTGTCATCGGAGATGCCCTTCTCTGTTGGGTGAAATCAAAAGGCATGTGAGAAATGCACTTCTCTCTGCAACTCCAGCCACCCAGAGTCAAGTGAAGTGTTACCTCTTGCTCTGTGAATTCTTTTTATTTTGGTCTTCTCTGCATTGCTTGTCGTTGTTAGGAGCATGATTTCTTCATGCAGTTATGCTAATGTTTGCACTTCATAGAATGTAATTGATACTCCTTCTGCTTCCATGCCAAATATGGAAGCAAAGGCCTGCAGATTAAGTTTGTTTTGCTCGTTCCTTACTGTAAATAAATGAAAGGGTCAAGCTGAGGGTTTTTAAAAAAAAACAACCAATAACCTATTTTTAAGAATAAGCTCTTGTCTAGTATTTGGTGGTTTTTTTAAAAAAAAATAACACCAGCTACTTCCACCCCATCCAATTTTCTCCCACTTTCCTTGAAAATGTGGGTATACAGCCATAATTAGATTTTATGCCACGGGCAAATGTCTTTCAGGTTCTCCAAATCATAACTTCATAATCAGTGGTGGGTTCCAAAAATGTTTACTACCACAAAGTGGGCCTGGTATGATGGGCGTGGCCAGGGGAAAAAGCCCTGTGTTGCACCTGAATTAGAACTATTTTATTTCAAAACTTGAATGGGCGGGGCCAGCCAGAATTTCTGCTACCGGTTACTGGTGCGAACCTGCTGGTGCCCACCACTGCTTATGATATGTTCGTCAGTTATTCTAAATCAGTATAGTGTTGTCTTAAGGATATTGGTTTCCTATTGAAGATCATGGAGACAACCATTTGATCCATCAAGGTAGAGGCAGGACTGTTCCTAACATTAGACAAAGTAAAGCAGTGGCCCCTGGACAGTAGATAATGAGTGGAAGAACAAAAGGAGCCTCTCAGAAAATACTGTGGCTTCTTGCCAAGAAAATGATTTATTTTTCAATTTCAAATACATGCCTTCAAGCATGAATCCTAGATCATCACTGTCTCCATCAATCTGGCGTCAGTCTGGCTTGTAGCCCAAAATGCGATCAAGGTGCCTTGAAAGACAAGGAACTACAGTAGAATGGCCATAACATACATTCAGGTATCTTGATATGTTTTACAATACAGTATATGACTATATTCCACATATATCTATATGAGGCTTATTTAACAGATTGGAGACCTGCCAGTTTTAACTCCAGATATTGGGTGAACGCTAAATTCTATACAATAAAGCCCTATTGACTGAGTCCAGAATCTATCATGCAAATACAGGCCAAAATACAAATGCTGTATTTCAAAAGTCAGACCTAAAGCATATAAATTCCAATTTCAAGAATGTTCATCGCTATTACACAAGTAGGAAAGTGATTTGACACACCTTTGGGTAGCTCCGCAAGGCCACTCTGAAGTTACAACCTGGGCCACCTACCTAGACCACACTAATCTCCATAGATAGCAAGCAAGAGAAACCTATGAACTTCCAATTTTCCTCCAGATGTGTTCCATGCAATTTCGCATGGAGTGGAAATTGCTTGAGCATTGCAGTCACTGTGGATATTTCAGGTTTTTTTAATCCTTCTTTCTTCCAACTGTTATTCTTTAAGGGGTGCAGCAGAGATTTCTAATATGGAAAATTCAGTGCCTCCACAAAAATACTGCTCCCATGATTCTTTGGAGAAGAGCCGGGTATCTGTGTTTATTGAAAAACACAAGGCTTGTGCAATATTAATAACCCCTTCCAAAGCATAACCTATGCTGGGGAGTGGGTAATCTAACCAGGCTACCTAGATGGCTTGACTTATGTATATGACACCAGCCAAGATAACTTCAGGGAAGTAACTTGAGATAGAATGGCGTCAGACATTCACTTGGCAAGTTCATGGAAACTATGCTTGCTTGCTTGCTTGTTCATTCTGTGTAGTTATCACCCTCAGAATAGCAAGTGGAGGTGCAATTAAGGTGAAAAGACTGTCAACAGTTTTGATCAGCTAACTCATACCATGGCTTCTCAGAATTTAGATAAGTTACTATTCTGCATTAAAACTCCCAAATTGTCCTAAAACCTATGTGCACTTACAGTAAGCTCTCCTACATGATTAGCTTCAGTTAAATCCTAAGAATGTTGAATACAGCTGTATAAGTAATGTTTGTGTGCTGTGCAGGTGTTGACAAATGAAGCAATGATTACCAGTCAGAAAATAAGTAGTAGTAGTAGTGGTGGTGGTGGTGGTGGTGGTAGTGGTAGTAGTAGTAGTAGTAGTAGTGGTGGTGGTGGTGGTGGTGGTAGTAGTAGTAGTAGTTGTGGTGGTGGTGGTGGTGGTGGTGGTGGTGGTAGTAGTGGTAGTGGTGGTGGTGGCGGTGGTGGTGGTGGTGGTAGTAGTAGTGGTGGTGGTGGTAGTAGTAGTAGTAGTAGTAGTAGTAGTAGTAGTAGTAGTAGTAGTGGTGGTGGTGGTGGTGGTGGTGGTAGTGGTAGTGGTGGTAGTAGTCGTAGTCGTAGTAGTAGTTGTTTGACTTGTATGCCGCCCCACTCACCAAGCGACTCTGGGCAGCTAACAAAAATACAATTTCAGTTACAATTACAATCATAATACAAAAAACATACATTTCAAAATTATTATTATTATTATTATTATTATTATTATTATTATTATTATTATTATTATTATTATTATTATTATCCTTCATTACAAAATTGGGGCAGAAGAGGCTATTTACAATGTACTGTATTACACTTGCTTAATTATCTGTATTTTTTTCTTTTTTGAATATTGAGGAATGGCCCAAATAAGTAAAACACATTAAACTAATTGTTGCTTACCTAACTTTAAAATGTTTAGGGTTTTTTTTCCTTTGAGCTTGGCATCTTTCCACAGTTTTTCCATGTCTGTATTAAAAGAATAATTTTTGTTCAAGAGATGATCCTTGGACTAAACCCTATGGAAGTAAAGCTAGATATCCTGTCCTTAAAGAAATGAGCGTACAACCTTTTCACCTCTGGGGTAGGCAGGATACATATGGACCCCACATTGCCCCTTCCGTGTTTGAAAGCCATCTCTTTGTCAGACCTTACATATGTGGAAGGGATTGTGGTGGCTTAATGGTTAAAACACTGAACTTGAGGACTGGAAGGTTGGCAGGTCAGCAGTTCGAGACCTGAGTGCTGCATGATGGAGTGAGCTATTGTCTCTGTTTCAGTTCCTGCCAGCCTAACAGTTTGAAAGCAAAAAATTGCAAGTAAACAAATAGGTTTGGTGGGAAAGTAAACAGCATTCCATGCACTCCAGTGTCTAGTCATGCCTGTCACATGTCCATGGGAACATCTGCAAATGCAGGCTCTTTGGCTATAAACAGATGAGCACTGAGCCCTAGAGTTGGATATGGCTGGCTTTCGAGGAAGGGTGACCTTACATATGTACAGTATGTTGTGCATACTTATCCCTCTCTGTGAAGACAGTCTTCCATTTCAAGAGCTTCCAGTGAACAAACCTTGTTTTGAAAAGTGCCCTTTACTTAAGAATGCCCAAATATGTTTTAAAGATCAAGAACCCTGAGGAGAAAGAGCAAAGGCTTTGATGTTAGCAGCCACCTTTGCAGGTAGAGGCAGGCCGCCTGGCCACTAGGACAAACTCCATTGAAATTCTGCTTAAATTATAAAAATTATTCCACATGTTGCAAATCCATGTATAAATAAACAGAAGTAATTATATGCAAATCAGTGTCCTCTTTTTGATGATATGTCACCTGAGAGACACTAGCATAACCTCAGATGCTACCAAACAGTAAGAGTAATTTAAGAGAAGGGTGTGGTGTTTAAAAGATTTCCCCACTGTCTTCTACAAGGTAGCCATACAATTTTAAAAAAATTGTCACTGTTTTGAGCCATAGGTGGGCCAATAAAACCCAAGCATCTCATAATAGTGAGAAATAAAAATAGTCTAATTGTCAGTGTGGTGGGCTGACCCAGTGGGCTACCAGGACCCAGCCTGGGGTGCCCCCCAGTACCATGGTGCCATTCCAAAGAGCCGAGATAAGCCGCAGTGCCTGGAAAGATCAAGCAAACAAACGGGGCTCCATGTTTCTCTGCCTGGCTTCTCCTCCCTTGCCACCAAAGATAAACTGAGAAAAGCAGCTCCATTTACTGTGGAGCTGCTGTGGCTTAGAGGTTGCAATTTTGGAGTTGAAAATTAGAAGGCGAGTGGGAATGTATCTATTTTGTTCATCATTACTCTTTTAGCATAGCCAGCATGCCCCTGAATGTGATCCCCTTTCACCATATCTCCTCCATCAGTGGCTCTGACCATTAGGAGGTTCTCACTCTTACTCCAGCAACTAAGAACCCAGGGGAGGGTGTCTGGAAAGGGAGCTAAGTATACAAACTCCATACACTGTGTAACTTCATACATTACTTCATTTGGGAACAGCGATGTGATTTTTCCTACATGACAACAATCATCCTAACAACTTGCTTACCCAACACAGAATGGATACCAGTTATAGCAGATACAGCCTGGTCGTCAACAAGCAAAACTTGCCCACAAAGAAACATCATGCACATTGTACTTAACCAAAATTAATTTGTAGTCCTGTAGAGTAATGGGAAAGGGAAGTTGAGATGAATGGAGGAAAAAGAACAGACTGAATCCTTTAAAAAAAAAACAACAACCCAGAAGCGTAGCGTGCCTTGGCGGGGCCCCATATAAAAATTTGTTTGGGGGCCCTTAGGAAGGGTAAAGATTTCTCACAAAAGAAAAAAAATTGCATAAAATTAAAAGAAATATTTATTCATCATAATTATCTATCTGTCACTTACCTTTGCAATCTAAATCACTCACAGGAGCTGGTGTCTGAAAAAATGAAGAAATTTTGGGCACTTTTTTTATGACCTCCTCCCTTTTCTGTTTACTTTTTCTTTTCATAGCTCCGCTAGGATAATCTCTTTTCCTTTCACTCATTGTTTTTTACAAATCACTACTAATACTACTAAACCAGAAGAACAATTATTTGTATTGTATTACAATGTAATGCACAATTAAATAAAATGTGTCAATAAACACTGCTCTCCGTCCGTGGTTTATCATCGTATCATCGTATCGTATGTACATCGATTATTGTGGGATTCCCCCGTTGAAGTAAATGACTTAAACGGGGAAATCCCGCAGCCAGCGATAACCGATGTAGGGTGTTGCCAACTTTTGAACGCACGCTTTACGCGGGAAAAAAATAAATTGCTTTTTTTGACTTTTGTCATTTGTGAAATAAAAAATTTTTGGGAAGTTTTTATTAATTTTTGCTTACGCACGTTGGGGGCCCCCGTGGCCCGGGCCCCCCGTATAATTGATACAGCAGATACGGCGGTAGCTACACCCCTGAACCAACCCCTGCCCCATCTCAGGGACTTTTGATTCACTACATTGTACACTTGCAAATTCTACTAATAGCATCAGTCTGTTTTGCCTGAGAGTAAATTGCTAGTGTCCCATTAGTATTGCCAAACTGTCATTCAGAAATGTATCCATCTACTTTTCTGAGACTATTGAGCAGAAGAAAGAGAGCCAGTTTCTCAACTATCATGGAATCAAAACAGCCAATATGCTGTTACTTAGCCTCAATTAGAGTAGATTATACAGATCCCATTGAGTGGGTCTATATCCGTGATGGTGAACATTGGCACTCCAGATGTTCTTGGACTTCAATTCCCAGAAGCCCAAGCTCCTGTGAATTCACACGAACAGGTTTGCTGCAATTCATCTGGCCCGCCCCACCCTCATCATTTTTGGAAGCAGAAGTAAAATGTGCCCGTATGGGGGCTTGGGCTTCTGGGAATTGAAGTCCAGGAACATCTGGGGTGCCAAGGTTCACCATCACAGCTCTATACTCTAGGTGGGATATTGGCCAAGGACTTCCAGGGTGTCCTAATGCATTGCTAAAACTACAGGAAGCAGGATATAGGCTGAATATCAGGAAAATCTTCTGTTAGAGCAATTATGACAATGGAACCAATGACCTTGAGAAGTGATGAGTGATCCAACACTGCATTGAGCAGGAGGTTGGGCTCGGTGGCCTCATAAGCCCCTTCCAACTCAGTTATTCAATGGTAAAATGATCAAAGCAAAGCAAATGTCGAACAGTCTTTTTAGCCACAGTAAGCTTTATCCCAAATTCCTTGGAGACAGAGGGTGGGGAAGAATTAAGCACATTGGACCAGGGTGGTAAATTGAGAAGCATCAACTTCAGAACAAAGCAGATTTAAAAAAAAATAGGGTAGGGCCATGATGGTGAACTGCACGTACGGATTCACAGGGACTTGGACTTCTGGGAATTGAAGTCCAAGAAAAGCTGGAGTGGCAAGGTTCACCATCAATGGGGTGGGGGGAAATAGCAGCACCTCTTCTTGCTCCATGGCTTTTATTTCAACTCATTCTTTGTGGTTCTGCCAGAAAACCAGGTAGCTGAGCAGGGAGGCAGATGCCTGTCTTTAATAGGACTGTCCCTCTATTTGACTTAAAGAGGGCCTTCTCTGTCACTGCTCCCAGATGTAAGAGCCACTTCCCATGAGAGGCCAAGCTTGCTCCATCTTTGCTGTTCTTCCATGGACATGTAAAGGCCTTTCTCATTAGACAGGCTTTCCTTTAGTGGCTGGCTAAGTTTTTCTTTCTTTCAGAAGACACAACTGTTTTATTTTTGTTGTTTTCTAATGTTGCTTTAGGACAAACTGCAGTGGCTCAGTGGTTAAGATAATGAACTTAGCTGAAAGGTCAGCCGTTCAAGACCCGAGCGCTGCATGACAAAGTGAGCTGCCATCTGTCCCAGTTCCTGCCAACCTAGCAATTCAAAAACTAGAAATTGCAAGTAGATAAATAGGTACCGCTTCAGTGGAAAAGGTAACAGTGTTCCATGCCACATGACCACAGAAAGGTTTATAGAAGCAGAGAGCACACTGGCTCTTTGGCTGTAAACAGAGATGAGCACTGCCTCCTAGAGTCAGATACAACTGGCTTTTGAGCAAAGGGGACTTTTACCTTTACCTTTAATGTTGCTTTGAATGGTGAGTTTTTGATACAATGTTTAGTTCTCTCTTAATGCTGTAATAATTTATTGTTTTTAGCCTTTATACTGTTCATTTTTAATACTGTAAGTCACACCTTGAATGCTTTAAGAAGAATGACGGGGTAAAAATATTTTAAATGAAAATGGAAAGATTGGGTGGGGTTTAGGGATCTGGAAATTGCCCAGCTAATCTGGGCAGCAGGCTATATAAAAATATAGGTTGCTCCACTCAAGTGAAATGTACTATAATTCTATTTAAACTGTACAAATCATTCCAACTTTGCCTCTGTATGTATAAATGAGCATATCCTAGTTTATGTAAATCTGTGGTCTAAGACAACAGGCATTTGCAAGTAGTTACGTTATATCCACAATTTATCAGCAAGCCTCCATTGGTTCTCTCCAAGGAATTCTTTTTGAATTCAAAAAGAAGAAATAAGATCATTTGTTATGAAACCAGATTTATTAAACCTTTTGTAAAGGAATTTTACAACTTCATCATGTCCATTGTCAAATATGTACATATATTACAATTGTCCAACATAGTGTTATCAATTTTCCACCTACCAATATATACAGATTCATAGGCAGGTCTTTTATTTTAAAAAAACTGTATCACAGATACAAATATATTAAAGCAATCATGAGAGCTTTAGTGCAATCAAGGTCAAAAAAATAAAGTTTTACCTCTAATTCTTGATTGTATCAAGTTAGTATTGCCAGCCATAATTCACATTTAAACGGCTCTTTGATACCTCGGGTTATTATGAGACACACATATACACACCACAGTAATCTAAACAAAATTAACCTGGCAAGACATCATATCGGAAGTTGTATAGATGAGGTATACAAAGCAATGCATCAGTCCCCCTTTTGACAGAGACAACCCTTGGAATGGTAGGTTTCTAAAGCAACAGGATCTGTCTAAACTTTCAAACTAGATCCAAATAGCTTTGAATCAGTTTTTTCCCTCCAAGAAGTTCTGGGAAACATGATCACAAGAGGTTGCTGAATGTTTCTTGATAGCTAACAATACCCTTCCCAAATTTTTATGCAACAGCAAGACCCTGCTATCTTATGATGATTATAGGACAAGGATCCTCAACCTCTTAAAGCCAGGGGCCAGATCATGCCTCCTCAGACTGTTGGTGAATTGGATAGGTGCTGCCATTGCCGCTGGCAGTGGGGGCTCAGGGTAGTCCTGCCGCCACAGTAGCCTTTGGCAGCAGGACCACCCCAAGCCCCCCCCCCGGCTGGTGGTGACAGCAGCAGGGCCACCCCCCAGTCACTCTGCCCACCCTGAGCTACCCACCACTCTCCACCACCACGCCATTCCCTGCTAATCGGCCTGAAGGAGCTGCATAGCACCAACTCATCCGGCCCATGACCTCACTCCAGCCACCGCTTTTACTTCCTCCACCGCCTCAATCCTTGTCCCCTCCGCTTGGCGTGTCCCTAATGATGCTCCGTAGCAGAGTGGTTGTTGTAAGCCTTACATCATCCACCCTGCTGTGAAGCAGCGTTAGGGACATGCAAGCCAAGCAGGGGAAAGGATTGAGGTCTTGGCAGTGGTGATAGCAGAAGCAACAGCTGGAGTGAGGTCGTGGGCCGGATGAGTCGGTGCCAAAGGCCGGAGACTGAGAGCCCCTGTTATAGGACATTCCCGTCATCATGAACAAAGTCCTTTCTCAAATGTCATGCAAGTACATTTCAGCAGAACTGGCAAGCAAGCCTATAAAATACTTGCCCACCAAAACTATTGCTGGCCTACCATGTTCTGATAGTCATCTGTGGCACATAAACAAATTGTGATCTGATAAGATGGGGTTGTGAAAAATCGTCAGTGTTTTCTAATTATCAAGTGCTTCGTTTCAGTTGTCTAGATGGATTCTAAGTTTTCCAAAGGCAAGTGCTTGATTAATGAAAGTTTGGGAAACTTTGCCTTATCAGACTGAGTTTTAAGAACTCCAGGCTAGGTTAGGTGGGACATACTGGGAGCAATTATGGAAGGAAGAAAATTCCCCTGCTCCAACCTCTGCAATCCAGAATGGTCTTATGTACTAGACAGAAGTTCATTAGCACTTTCAGGAAACTTATGTTTATTTATATACAAATTACCCAGCATGAATATGAAATAGCAGGGCTCAACCTGACCCAGATATACATGTAGGAACATTAAAGAGGAGGGAAATATCCATGACCACATTAAACTCAAGTCAAGCAGGAACATTTGGGTATTGTTTTCTAGTTTGTCAAAAGGTCTAGCTTGTTTATGCCAAAAGGGAAAAGGCTGGAACGGCTATTCTTTTGGCTTCAACCTAGATAGGTCCATGGACATGCTGTTGTATCCTATTTTTCCAAAACAAAAAGCTCCCCCTTTTGAGACTTTGCAAAAGAGTTATGGGAAGGAGCAGAACCCACACAAAGAAAACTAACCCTTTCTCAATGTTTGTAACAAGATAGGGCTTATCTTTGCCTTTAAGGTTAGGCTGCCACACCCTGGGCTGATGTGTTTTGGTATTCAGATACATGATGTAAATTTCTGAGCAATAACACACCGTTCCACTGATGCAAGAGAGCTGGGCAAGTCCAGGGAAAAAAAACTTTTTTTCCGACTGCTTGCCAGAGAAAAGCTATATTTAAAAAACAGAGCTTGGGAAAGTTAGTTTTCTAAACTACAGATCTCTGAGCTCCCCAGTCAGAAAGGCAGGTGGACAAACTAACCAAGGAAATCCCGGGAGCTGCCATTCAAACAGCATACTTTCCCAACCTCTGTTCAAAATGTAATGCTGAACAGTTAAGAAATGTTCAGTGCCAAAGCCAGGTACAAGTTTAAACCTGCACCCAGAAAGGATGGGAACTTCTAGCATTGGACATACAATGCTGTCCAGTACAAAGTAAGACGATTAGTCCACCTTGCCCAGCATTGGCTCCTTAGACAGGCAGCCGCTCTCCAGGGTTGGGGACAGATGGGCTACCCAAAATCCTTTTGCACTGGGAATAGTAGGGGCTGACTATGAGACTTTCCGTGTGCAATGCAATGGCCTCTTCTTGCATCTTACTTCATAAGAAAATGAGACAATGGGAACATTTCTAAGAACCCTGGTCCTAGTTGGGAGGGGGGAAGGCAGAGAGAAAGAGAAGGGATTAAGCACTCGCTCTGCTGATGCTCCGAGAACTGGCCCACCTTGCTTATTTCTACACTCCGACTCCTGCATGCCATGTCTGCCATTGGAAGAACGGTGCCTGTATTCTCGCCCTCTTACATCACTCATCAGCAGATCTGGTAATGGAAGGCAGTCCTGACAGTCCTGCTATTTTCGTGGCGCATGACAGGGACAGAAGATTCCAGCTGGCTACCCTGAAGTTGCAATAGCAGCATAAACCTGCCAGCACAGCAGAAACACATGGATCATAATGCACACACAAACACAGAGCCAAGAAACACCCAGCTGAATAAAAGGAAGCCAATTCCGGTCGCAGTCCTTAGGTTGCTTATTCCAAATCAGTCTGTCTGATCTCCCATTGAAGTTCTAAGCAAGCATCTTCTTGCTTTAAAAAAATAATTATGGTCCAGGTGTCACACCTAAAGATAAACAGACACGTCCATTTGCTCCAGACAGTCGCCCTAGAGCAATCTTCCAAAGTTTAATGGGAAATTCCTTGGATTGAACAGCCTTGAGGTTTGGAGATGGGATTAACGGGTCTGGCAAGTCTCCTTCAAGATGAGAGGAACAGATGGGAATCTGCTCGTGAATTAACAATGCTTATGATCACAGCTCCCTGTCTGAAGCACAGCAGAATTCTGGAAAGCTATGCTTTGACAGCACGGGAAATGAATACAAAACAATTGTCTGCAAGTGTGAAGTCTCTTGTCCCGAGGCCAAAATAATAATAATAATATACTGTATATCAGAGCTAGCAAAAGAAGAAGCTGATGTCGTCATCATCTCCCAGCTTCTCCGGAACGACCTGATCAAAAGCTCTCATGTCTTGGTCGGCGTATCCAGATTCCAAAACAGCATCAAACCAGGGATGGAGCAAAATTTCTGGAGCAGCGAGTCTTTCAGAGGGTTCTCGTCTGAGAAGGCTACGGATGAGGCACCGGGCTTTGGGAGAGATGTGGTCAGGGATACAGAACTGTCCACGTCGGATTTTAGAAAAGAGGGCTGTAGGGTCTGAGTCATGGAAGGGGTAGCGTCCCACAAGTAAGGTGTACAACATGACACCTAAACTCCAAACATCTGCTGACTTCCCAGAATAGGTCCCAGTTGTGTTTAGGATTTCTGGACTGACATAAGCTGGGCAGCCATGCTTGTCTGACAATGCATCATCCTCCCCTTTGATGATGTGGGTATCTTCCAAGCTTTCTAGCCTCAGCTGCGTCCTGAGGAAAAGAAGCAAACACAATCAATCACATGGCCACAACAAAGTGTCAACAAAAATCAGAGTTTCTAAGTCCATTCTCTCTCCCCCCCCCCCCCGGGGTAATTGCAACCTGAATGAAACAGAAGGCTATACCTAGATGAAAATACTGGTCAAAGCTTTTTCTCTAACTACTGTTAAAGAAGCTACAGGAGGGAGGGAGGGATGCTGTTTCAGTGGTAGACCACCTGCGTTGCATGCAGAAGACTGGAGGTCCCTCGAAAACTCCAGACAAAGCAAGGACAGAATCCCCAGCTGTTTGTCATAGTTGACAATACTGAGCCGGATGGAATCAAGGTCTGATTCATTACAAGATAGCTCCCCTACACACCTACATTTGAGGAAGCATATAAGAGCATCTCACAAAGAGATGCACAAGCCCAAAATTTCATTCCTAGTAAAGCAGCATGACACCAGTGAGGCATGTTTTGGTGATGAACTGCCTCAAGTTACAAAATGACTATAAATATTATCTGTTACATCAGGAGTTCTCAACCTTACCACACCACAAGCTGGACAACTCCCCCTCAGACTGTGCCGCAGGCTGGACGCAATGGTGGTGGGTGCATTTGTGCATGCATGGGCGCGTTTTTACATGCGTGGGCACATCCACTTCCAGGATTGTCACTGTGGGCCAGATGGAATGGCATCAGGGGCCAGGGTGTGCCCATGGGCCATAGGTTGTGAACCCCCGTGTTACATACTGGCATGGGTGACTTCTTAACTTAGGCCAATTTGCCTATAAATCTTATGCCATACGTGTAGCTACAAAAGAGGATCCGGACTACAAACTCACATAGAAACACCAAGGCAATAGCAACCACACTTATATACAGCACCATAGTGCTTAGTGCACTCTCTGGATGGTTCACATGTTAATTAGCATTTTGCCCCCAATATGCTGAGTACTCCTTTCACCAACCTCAGAAAGATGGAAGACTGAGTCAAATTTTATCCTCATCAGAATCAAACTCACAACGATTTGGTTGCAGTACAGCAGTTTAACCACTGCTCCACCAGGGCTCAGAGAGGACCGTGGCCCCTTAAAGCAGTGGTTTAAAACAGTGTTTCTCAAGCTTGGCCCCGCAGGTGTTCTTGGACTTCAATTCCCAGAAGCCTAAATCAGCACACTGCTGGATCAGGGCTTCTGGGAATTGAAGTCCAAGAACAACTAGGGCCCTAAGGTTGAGAAACCCTGGTTTAAACCTTTGGCCTCCAGATGTTTCATGATCCAACTCACATGAGCCTCAACCACCCTAAGCAGTGACCGGGAGTTCCAAAATGTAAAGTCCAAAACCTCTGCGGTGCAAAAGTTGTGATCCGCTGCTTTAAAGCAGGGGTTCCCAACTTAAGGCCCACGGGCCAGATCCGGCCTTTGGCACAATTTCATGTGGCCCCCACCCCTCCAAGTGCGTTCGAGAAACAAAATGGCCATCCATTTGAAGCTATTGGGACAAAATGGCCACCACCACCGCCACCACCCATCGTGCAGGCAGGGCAAAATGGCTGTCCAGCCCTCGAAGCTGGCTGAGAGAGCGTGATGTGGTCCCAGGCTTGAAAAGGTTGGGGTACCCCTGCTTTAATGACTGGAAAATGTAGAATCCCATGAGCTTTTGTGTGATCAAAGCCCTCTTAATCACCCACTGACTGTATCCCACAAAGTGACTTTGCAGAGTAAGTGAGACATCTCAGCTGGAATACCACAGATGGAACTTTTGCTATCACTCATTGTCTAACAACCGAAGCACATGGATCTTTAACCAAGATAGCTCAAGCGCAGCAAGCTCAGTCATCAAAGAACAAGAGAGCAAGTGACGGATTTGCTTCTACAAGTTGGCATGTTAAAGAAAACACACCACTCTCAAATGAATGAGACAGCGCCTGGAAACACCCATCTGGCCTAGGAGGATTCTGGGATCCATGATCCAAAACAACAACCATCCTGACCTGTGAACATAGCCCAGCCAGATTACAGTGTCACAAATTTCTGGGAGATTTCTGTGGGCATCACAACTCCAAACAACATTGTCACTGTTTCTTCCCTGAAACACGACTCTCTCTGATGCCTGCGACATCATCAAACAACTTGACCATGTGACAGCAGAATCATACAAGATTTAAAACCTCATGAGCTCACTTTTTTCCTCCACGGATCCCATTCACACATGCAGAGAATGACAGCTGACAAGAACACAGTAACCAAGCCAACATACAAGCAGAAGAGAGAGGTGCCTCCCAAGACTTCAATGCAAGCCAAATTTGCAACGCAGAGATCTTTTGGACTGGAGCCAATTCTGTTCGGGTGACGTCAAGCCTTAGCCGGATTGTGGATCACAGCCAAACTCCACAAACCTTTTATGCTTGAAACAGTCAAAACACTAGATCAGATACTTATTCTTCCACTGACGTGTGCATGCATGCACACACGCGCGCACGCACACGCACACGCACGCACGCACACACACACACACACACACACACACAAATTCTCCTTGCCAGTTGCAAGCTTTTGTGCAAACATCCTATCCTGAGAGCTGTATGTTATTGGTTTGGTTTTGTTCTTGTTTTTAAACATCTGTCAGCCATATATTCCTCAGTCTTGGCTTTTCTGCTTGCCACCTTTCTGAGGTCTCCGCCCGTAAAAATGCATGGACTTCTTGCTGTCCTCAAAGTGACCTTCCTGTGCTAAAGGGATATCTCTTTCTCACACACCACCCCCTTCCTTCTACCACTGTTAACTCTGCCAATGGAAAATATGACTCAACCCTCTCTCCCTGCCCTCTGACTGGCAGATGGGGCATCCAAACGCTGTACCTTTTGCTTGCCAGGCTAATGTCTTGCCTGGAGTTGCTTAACCCTATGGTTACCAAACAAAAGGCAACTGAACATCAGCCGTGTGTGCAATGCAGAGTTTCTCAAGTAGCAGCTGCCAGCTGCTATTTCAGCAGATTATCAAAGGCAGCCAGACAATTATGTCCCTTAAAAGAAAGACAGTTATTGTTTTTAATAGGTCAACATGTCCCTTCTGCTATACTAGCCTCAGAATGTGTTGGCGGGGAGGAGAAAGAGGAGGAACATGGCATAATTGTTTCGCTACAGGCTCCAACCTTTGCCTCTTCCTGACACTGGGCAGCTCATTCACACATACATACCCGTCGCCAGACTACTGGGCTCCCAGCCATTTGAAGCTGGGTGTATGGACAGATTCTAATACAACCCAGAGTTGAGGGCATGCTAGGTGAAAAACGAAGTGGTGTATTTAACTGTGTAGCCATTCCAGTCCCTGGACCCATTTATAATTCTCACCATGGGCAACTTCAGCGAGGCTCACCAAACACATCTTGCATGTGGCCATATGAAATGAAAGGTTTGGTTTTTTATCATTGTGTTATGTATTTGCTAGAAGAGATGGGGTCAGTCTATCGTGTGCACCATTTGAACACTAACACATGAACACACACACACACACACACTTCTCCTGTCATATCCAAATCTGAATATTGGCAATCCTCGTGGTGATCAGCCATTAAGACTATACTGTACTGAGAATATAATCAGTGACCTTTCATCTGCCTTCCACAGTGTGACAACCATACCACTGATCAATTTCTGTGAGTCACCTTCTTCTGGTCCTGAGCCCTTTTAGCATGCAATGTCCTCATCAGCCCCAGGCCAGTATTGATAAAGCTGCTTCCCTCCATCAAGATCGATTCAAGTGGGATTTAATCCACTTGGGGACCTTCACCCTTCCCTGTGGACTTTGGCACCCCAGCCATTAGTCCTCAGGGTTGTCAGGTTAGTTAACTCCTGCCTGACACTCAGCATTGAGTCGCTGCCACTATGGTCTATTCCCGTGGTGGTGAACCTTGGCAACTCGCATTTATGACAGCTGTGGATGTGGTTTACAGCAGCGTTACAGTGGGGGGACTACCAGTCTGGCTTGCTTAGCTGTCTGAGGGGGCGTGGTCTGGCTCCATGGCTTTAAAAGGTTGAGAACACCTCGCATAGATTGTATATGGAATCTGTACTAAGACAGAGGAGGAATCTTGAACCCTTTAGGAAAGAGGTCCTTTCTTTCTCTACAAAAGTGGCCTGAAACTTCAGCATTCTGGGCAATGGCTTCACCTTCTTATCTGGGGGCCATTGTGCAGACCCAGAGTTGAATCAGAAAATTGAGAATCCCATGCTGGGCACAAATGGATTGTGGGGTGTAATGCAGAAGAATTAAAACCCACAAAGTCCGTTCCTGTCCCATAATAAAATGAAACCACTGGAGTTAAACACCATAGGGATTTGTTGGGGGGAGAGAGAGAGAGAAATCAAACACACCAGAAGTGAAGCTCAAGTCCGCACAGTACATCCCTCTCTATGATCATCCAGGGACTGTGACATCACTTCAAAGTAATGCGTGGATTGCAGCACTCAAGTGTGAAATTGTTTCTGCTGATGTCAAAAGCAGAACTCCCACAGAGTTCAAATGGGCTGGATTTTCACACCTATTTGGCACTGCCCACATGTGACCCAACTACAGTTTCGTGCAAAGAGTGGGTTTTGTAAAAATCTGCCTTAACTCTTTGCTGTCTTCCTCCTCTCTGCCACTAATGATACACACATTTTATGCATCATTGTTAATTGACAATCTCTTCTTCTGCTTGCACATGAATCAAAGCAAGCTGCATCAATCCTATGTATGTTGCCAGGTCCGTGGAGAAGGATAAAACACACCAGAGAAAAGCAACTTCTAAGTCAGAGATTCTCAACCTGCAGCCTGTGGCACCATTACATTTGCCCCCCCCCCCAACGCCTCCACCACACCAGGAAGTGCCATGTGATGGAGGAAGGCAAAATGGCCATAAAGCCCTCAGAGCTGTCTGAGGAAGCATGACCCAGGCCCCAGCTTTAAAAGGTTGAGAACTCCTGTTCTAAGTGCTGACCTGGGACATTTTCTACTAACCCCCCCCCCCCCCAGATCTAGTGCAGACCAAAAAGATATATATCTTAAAAGTCTGGCTAGGTTATCCTGCTATGGTAATAGAGTAGACCACACTGCCAGCGACTCAATGCTGTGTGACAGGTTAACCTAACAACCCTGAGGACTAACAGCCTTGCGTGGCAAAGTCCACAGGGAAGGGTGATGGTCCCCAAGTGGATTAAACCCACTTAAACCCATCTTGTTAGAGGGCAACAGCTTCATCAATATTGGCCTGGGGCTAAGGAAGACTTTGTGCACCAAAAGTGCTCAGGATCAGAAAGTAACTTGCAGAACTGGATCAGTGGTATGGGGGTCATGCTGTGATGCAGAAGGCAGATGAAAGGCCACTATATTACATTCTCAGAACAGTTTTCATGGCTAATTACCATGATGATCACCAATATTTGGATTCAGATATGGCAGAAGAAAGGTCCATCCTCCCCTCCCCTCCCAAAAAAAAAAAGCCTTTTGAAGAGCAATGGGGCCCACAAGCAGCCTTCAAGCTAAATGTGGCTCACAGGTTGTGTCATGCCCATGGATGTACTTATATCTCATGGATATAACTGAGATGCCTCATACAACCACCTCTCCAGAGGGTCACCTTCTCTCTATTTGGCAACATACCATCAACACCTAAGGAAATTACAGGTGGCTCCAAATGACTAGTCAAGGTTCCGAAGGAGCAAGCATCCCATGTGCCACTTCCGAAATAACCTAAAATGCATAACTTGATCTAAGTGGTTCTTTAAGACTGGTTTTGGCTTCCAGATCAATTCCATCCCACAAGTAATGAATGACAAGTACACACAGTTATTTGCAGAACAGGTTTCAATTGCAGGTAATAAATCCCATACACTCTGTTCCACCAGCACTGTGGCTCCATCCAAAGCACAGATTCTGACCCAGACCATTAACCTTTTCTCTACCAGCCACCCACTGCCATACAATAAGATACAAAGCCTACGTCCAAATATAATTACTCCAATATGTGATACTTAAAAGTAAACCAAGCATTAGTCTAATACCTGCCTAATACCCAACTCTGTAATCTAAATGAGAATGGAGCCAGACAGGACCAATGAAATCCATAAACCAGTTAGGCCAGTGTGCTGGTATCTGAGCCAGTGAGTGACCATGATCACAACTCAATCGAGATGAGGAACTTTGGATTCAAAACTCTCGAGTCCCTGAGTGATTTCTGTGGGACTCCGTTACAAATCAAAGGGCGACACTGTATTGCTAGCTACAATGAGATCAGGCCTACAGATGTAACATACACAACTGTGTACCTACCATTTGGTGACTGAGTATCCTATGGCTAGTTCTAATGAAGTGTAGCCACAGGATACTTCTTTTTCCATGTCTAGGCCAGACGTGAAACTGCCAAAATGAAAGCACCCTTTAGCGAATTCATGCTGCAGTTCCCTTCCCTTGACCTAGTGTGAGAAAGATTAGCCAGCAACACAAGGTTGCCATTACCAGGATATGCCCAATTGTGGTTCAAGAATAACACCATCTTCAAGGAGGCTCTTTCTGTATACCCCACCACAGGATACTGACCAGAGTATTCTGCTCAAAATGTAATCTTTTTTAAAAAATTTCCACATTACATTTGCATGCAAATGCAGCAGCCTAAGATTGAGTTCATTTGTAAATGAACATTAGAAAACATCTGCAAGGACCCTGTTAGGGTTACTGTAATCACTGGATCAACCCTGATTTGGCCAGTAGATAAATTTGTGGCAAAACAAAAGCAATATGTCAGCTTCACTTAGGACTGTATGTCCTTTTGCCCCCTAAACCTATGCAAGGAGGAATGGCCAAAAGCAATCAGTAGTCTTCTTAAATACAGTCAAACCTCGCATAAAGAGTGTTTCGCTTAAAGAGTAACTCGCTTAAAGAGCAGCATTTTCTCTGAATGTTTGCTTCGCTTAACAAATAAAATCAACCAAAAACTCGCTTAACAAATAAATCGGGGTTTGCAATCCCCCCCACAATTGGTCATTTACAATGGTGTTTCGCTTAAAGAGCAAACTCGCTTAAAGAGCAATCCTGTGGAACACATTATGCTCTTTAAGCGAGGCACCACTGTATCCCATCCTCTACAGCTGGAAGTCAAACTGGTTTTTTAGTGGTTTCCATAAGTAACTTGAATCTATGGAGTTCCTAGGAATGGGGCCAAAAATCTAAGTTCCAAAGAACCAACTAATTAGGTTTCTTTCCCTGGCAGTGCTGTGAATACAGCAGGGCACAAAAATGCAGTGTGTGGTGTATCGTGGGTGTGTCTGTCTGTGTAGCTCAAGAAATCCCATTGGGGCCGAGTACATTCTTGAATGGAGTAGCTCCTTTGAATCCAAGCCAGAAGCAGAACAGATGTTTATATAACATAACTAATGTAGCAAAGGAAAGAAGCTGGATTTTGAACCAGGAAGTCCTATTTCCCCATCTCACGCCACCCATTAAGACAGCAGATATCCACCGGCATGCAACCCCACCCATAGCTTGAACAGCATTGTAAGTGTAATTCTAGAAGGTTGTTGAAAGGATTGCTGTGACACGTGTAAAGGGCAAATATGTCACTTAGCTATGGCACATGCAAAGTGTTATTAAATGCTATGTACAGAGAGCCCACATAGGAACAACAAAACTAATTCATGCTGGAATCAGGCAGCCTCAGACTATTAAACCATCTAGCTTAGTATCATCAATTCTACTGAGCACTACCCTTCTATGGTTTCAGGCAGGAATCTTTTTTTCAATATTCCCTAATCCAGTGATGGAGAACCTTGGCACTCCAGCTGTTCTTGAACTTCAATTCCCAGAAGCCCTGATCTTCAGGAGTGCTGACTTAGACTCCTGGGAACTGCAGTCCAAGAACACCTGGAGTGCCAAGGTTCACCATCACTGCTAATCCTTCCATCCAAGTGTTCACGAATCCTGACCCATCTTAGCTTCCAAAAATCAGACATGACTGCTACACGCCAGACTGAACCTGGCTTCTATTAAATGAGGGGTGAGCAATAATGTCTCTTCTCACAGATATTTTGGGTGTACAATTCACATCAACTCTAGCCAGCATACCCAATGATGAAGGAGAATGGGATCCTCAGTTCAAATGTACAGTATCTGCAGGGCCAGAGCTGCCCTTCCAAATCTTAATTGTCACACTTGTGTTCAAAGACTTGTTTCACTCTATTCTAAATTAGCATCTCCAGGCTAATACACAGTGCTGGTTCATAGTTTACTGAGCAACAAGTAGCTCATGGACCAAATCTAGCTTTGCAATTATCAACCAGAGAGGAGATGGTCACCATAAATGGAACTTGGAATGGAATCTAGGCATGGGTTTGGGGGGTAATCTTTTGGAGTACAAATCCCATAATTCTCCATTCTAGGTGTTCCACCTAACAGACTCGTACATAGAGATGCTCAAATGGGGCTCCCCTGGAGTAAAGGGTTGGCTGGGAAGGCCCTGAGGCCCAGCAGAAACCTATCTCCTGTTGAGAAAGGATGCTTCTTGCTTGCAGTTGGGCAGCTTCCTTCCTGCACAGGAAGATAGGGTAGCACTAAGCCTATATGCTCAACCTTAAAGCCTTCCCAGCTAGGCTTTTCTTCCACATTAAAGTGTCTGTATGTATGGGTCTGGGATTGCGGTGGCTTAGTGGTTAAGACACTGAACTTGATGACTGGAAGGACAGCAGGTCAGCAGTTCAAAATTCAAGTGCTGCATGACAGAGTGAGCTCACATCTGTGCCTCAACTCCTGCCAACCTACTAATCTGAAAGCAATAAAATGCAGGTAGATAAATAGTTACTGTTCTGATGGGAAAGATAACATCATTCCATGTGCTCTGGTGTCTAATCATGGCTGCCATATGACCACAGAAATGTCCGCAGATGCAGACAGTGCTGGCTCTTTGGCTGTAAACAGAAATGAGCACCACACTCTAGCGTTGGATATGACTACTTTTCGAGCAAGGTAGGCCTTTACCTTTACCTACGTATGGGTCTATCACAGGGTTCCCAACCTTTTCAAGTTGGGGGCCGGGTCATGCGCTCTAAGTCAGCTTTGAGGGTCGGATGACCATTTTGCCCTGCCTGCACAATGGGGGTGGCCATTTTGTCCCAACAGCTTCAAAGTGGGTAGCCATTTTGTTTCTTGAATGCCTTTGGAGTGGTGGGGGTGCAGATGAAATGACACCACACGCTGGATCCAGCCTACAGGCCTTAGGTTGGGAACCCCTGGTCTATCAGGTAGAATACCCAAAGAGTGAATTATGGGGTTTGTAGTTTCAAAAAAAAAAATCATTTTTTTTAATCCCATGCATTCCCCATCTTATTGTTATTTATCCAATCTAGGTCTCTGAGAGATCTTCCAAGGTACCCTTAACAAAGGTCAACCACAAATCCCCACTCACCTTTCTTTGTTAGAAAACACAAACTTCCTGAGTTTAAGGTCCCCCAGCACGATAGCAGACTGATGGCAGTGAGCCACGGCTGAAACAATCTGCTTGAAGAGCCGGGCTGCCTCCTGTTCCGGGAGACGCTTGCAGCTCCTCACGTAGGAATGCATATCGCCAAAGTCCTTGTCAAAGAAGACGTAGGCCTTGGTTTCTCCAAGGATGACTTCTACGATCCCAGTGATGTTTCTGTGGGATGGGAGCTGGATATAAGGCCGGATTTTGTCCTGGTAGTGTCTGAGGGGGAAGACCTACAAACAAAGAATGAAGGAAAAAGAAAGAGGGGTCAAAATTAATCAAAAAGTTTCTGAGACATACCAAAACAGACAACATCAAAACATTCAAAAGAAAAAGTAATTTTTATTTTTTACAAATCTTCATATCTTAACTATCCTCATATGGAATTAAGTAATGTAGGACTATTCGTTAAATAGTGCCTCAAGGACATGGTGGCAACATTCTAATGAAGGAAGAATAAGTATTAAAAGGGCAGAAGAACAAATTTTTAAAAAGCTCTTAGTTAAGTCTCATACTTTCTGGATGGCACCCCTTTAAATAAATTGCATTTCCCTTCTATACCCTGGATTGTACTTATATACTGTACAGTCAAACCTCGCATAAAGAGCATTTCGCTTAAAGAGTAACTCGCTTAAAGAGCAGCATTTTCTCTGAATGTTCGCTTCGCTTAACAAATAAAACCAACCAAAAATTCGCTTAACAAATAAAACGGGGTTCGCAATCCCCCCCACAATTGGTCATTTACAATGGTGTTTCGCTTAAAGAGCAAACTCACTTAAAAGAGCAATCCGGTAGAACGCATTATGCTCTTTAAGCGAGGCACCACTGTATGATGTGTCCAGAAGTGGGGGTACGAACCTTTTAGAGACCGAGTGCCCAAACTGCAACCCAAAACCCACTTATTTATTGCAAAATACCAACATAGCAACAGGGTAGGAAGGAAACGCTCCCACTGGACTGCTGGGAAGAGGGGCAGGACAAACTCTGTGCTGGGTGGGTGGGGTAGAGAAAGCGCTCCCACTAGGCTGCTGCGTAGAGGGGCAGGGCAAATTCTGTGCTGGGGTGATTGCATGGGCGCCCACAGAAAGGGCTCAGAATGCCATCTCTAGCACGTGTGCCATAGGTTTGCCATTACTGGTATATAGTCAGATGCAATGCATATTGACAACTACTAGTCAGAAAACCTAGAGAGAACTTCCACATAGAGAGGTGGTCCATACTACATACTCAGGACAAAAGGAACAACTTTCATGCCAATCTTGTCATTCATCCTACCCCAGTAGATACTTACAGGACCAGTGCCAGTACATAATTTTATCTTGGTTATATTTCTTTCAAAGCCAGGACAAATGAATGAGCATCATTATCCCTGTTCTTTCTTCATTAGCTTAAAATGACTTCTAATTCCTAGTTGTACACTCTATTTCATGTAAGGAGACCCAACTACTACGTAAGGCTTCCTCCCTGCAATGGCTCAGTGTTTAAGAAGTTCATCTTGTTAGCTGGAAGGTCGGCAAGTCAGCAGTTCAAGACCCAAGTACTGCATGACAGAATTAGCATCCATCTCTGTCCCAGCTCCTGCCAAACTAGCAGTTTGAAAGCAAGAAATTGCAAGTAGATAAATAGGTATCCCTTTGGTGGGAAAAGATCTTGGGAACATGAAAGGATTCTCATTTGGGCGTCCCCTGAGCCAAGTTCCTCCAGCAAAAATCCTTTCAAGAGCACCTTTGTGTGCTTCTGGCAGGATTTAAATTTTAAAAAGCTTCCTCACTGCAGTGCCCTCTAAATGTGCCAAAGTACAACTTCCATCCCTCACCTGCAGGGATGAGAATTGTAATCCTGCCCTCAAGGCTTCCTGGAGAGAAAGATCCACCTGGCTGCTAAAACAGCAAGTTCATAGAATCCTAGTCCATGATGCAGTTATGAGAAGCATCACCAAGGATTCTGCACCTCCACATAGATAATAATGTACATCTCAAGGGAGGGGAAAGTGATGAGGATAGGGTGGGGAAGGGGGAATCCTATTAAAAACCATTGAAGCATTTACCTTTCAGGCTGTCTGCAGTGATTCAGACAAAGGTAATGCTAAACCAGGAGTGATTTCAGAGCATGCCAACCATTTCAGTCAAGAAAGAAAGGGATTAAAGACTGTCATCTTTTATTCAGAGGTTTTGCAAGAGTTACCCAGTCATTTTCCCCCAATGACCTGCAAGGCTCAGCTACGTTACTCACATCCTAAACCTGACTGGAAGCCACACAGTATCCAGACTGTCATCGTTCCCATTCATTTAACCCAGCAACACTCCTACGGAGAAAAAGACTCTGCTTGGTCCACTCATCCCCTCCTCTGTCTCATTGATCCTGTTTTTTTAAATGCCTTCATTTAAAGTTAAGTCGCTCTGCCAATGAGCAGCCTGTTAATGTTGCCATTCCATCGAAAACTTCCCAAGCTCATTTCCAAGTCCGCAGTCATTAGTCTGTTGCAACAAATAAAATTAAAAACTCTACCCATTTCCTAAAGAGTCCTGTGGCACCCTGGCACTCTAATGAGTTTTATTAATGCTCGATTGTCCTCAGTAAATGAAAGATTGGTTCCCACCACTGGTGACCCCGTGAGGTGGCGCTGCCAAGCCTTTAAATAAAGGTCTTTATGGCTCCATCTCCCACAGACCTTCCCATTTCACAAGTGGAAGGTTTGGCAGGGTTTCATAGTAAACAAACGAAAGGGCAGCCAAGGAACTACCAAACTGCCTGCACAACAAGCCTTTAGCACAGGGATTCTCAACCTGCATTCTACAGTCCAGATGCGCCCCGCAGCACCATTTCCTGTGCCTTCCCCACTGCCTCCACCATTCCAGGAAGTGTCATGGGGTGGAGGAAGGGCAAAATGGCCATCCGCCCCCTGAAGCTGTCTGAGGAAGCATGACCCGGCCCCCAGCTTTAAAAGGTTGAGAATTCCTGCCTTAGCATAATCCCCTTGTTGTGAAATTCAACCGTAGGGGCTTGGCAAACAAGACTTTGCTGGATATTTGGCACTAGGTAAAGGTAAAGGTTTCCCTTGCTCGAAAGCCAGTCATATCTGACTCTAGGGTTCAATGCTCATCTCTGTTTATAGCCAAAGAGCCAGCACTGTCTGTGTTTGCAGACGTTCCATGGACATGTGCCAGGCATGACTAGACACCGGAGTGCATGGAATGCTGCTTACCTTCCCACTGAAGTGGTCCCTATTTATCTACTTGCAATTTCTTCCTTTTGAACTGCTAGGTTGGCAGGAGCTGGGACAGACAATAGGAGCTCGCTCCATCATGCAGCACTTAGGTCTTGAACTGCTCACCTGTCAACCTTCCAGTTGTCAAGTTCAGTGTCTAAACTACTAAGCCACCACAGTGGCACTAAAATGTCCATAATCCTCAGGCAACATTAGTAAGGGTTGGAAATTATGTAGGCTGTAGCATAGGAAGAGTTTTCTTGTTTTTATACTCCTCTTGAAAACTTTCAAACAAGCAAGCCCATTCTGGGGGGAGGGGGGGTGACGACAGACTTGTGGCACCTTTCAAACATAAAGATTTATTTTTAGTATGTGGTTTTGTGCATTACAAGCCACTTCCACCAGATGTGCAAAATGCAACATCCAGTCTTCAAAGTATCTGCACACATTTTGGGGGACATTTTCCCCATGTGCATTCTCAACCTCTCTGCTGTACAAAGAACATGACCAAAGACAAAGTAGTGCACTCTATGCATCTGATGAAGGACTGTAGTAAAGCAAAACCACACACCAAAGCAAACTTGCACACTTTAAAGATGACACAAGATTCTTCGTTCTTTTGAAAGTACAGTAATACCTCATATAACATTAGTATCGAATAACAAGAAAATCGCATAACATCAAGGAATCTGGGGGGAAGAATTGCATCAGATAACATTAAGATCCTATGGGATGCTTCAGATAACAACCGCGAAAGCCTGTGTGGTTACAATGTATCTCTATGGATCCCATAGAGGATCAGATAACACTAAAAATCATATAACACGAAGACTTGTGGAACCAGGTTTTAGTGTTATATGAGGTTTTACTGTAATTTCAAAAACTTCCACTGATTTTAAACCAATTGGAGTGTGTGGGTGTTTTCTAGGTATCATCTCACTAACTCCTGGTGTCGTTGCTCTTAAAAACTGTTTTAAAAATACCTCCTGAAATTATTATTGTGGAATGAAAGGTACAGGTACTTCTTTCCATGGGTTCTGCAGAATCTCTCTCCCTTTCTCTCTTCCTCCTGAACAGGGGTCTAAGTTTCAGAAACATGCCAAGAGCACGTCAGCAGGTGGCAGCAGCAAATTCATTCCCATGAAATTAAGAGGCTAGCCTAGGCAAGGCAAGGCTAGCCGAAGAGAGACGGTGCCTATGTGTGTGTCTGATTGTGTGTTTTCTTTGACGGGCTGGGGACACCTCAGGGAAACCTTGGAAAGCTGCGGTAGTTGCAGCCTAACAACTGGCTTGTGCGGGAAGGGAGCGGAAAACAACGCAGGATGAACAATTTAACGTTTTGCTACCTGGGGAGATGGAGGGGGGATTAACCGGGGGGGAGGGATTCAACCCTGGTTTCTTTAAGGCTCTGCCTTCCCCATAACCCGCAAAAGAAGCGAGACCTCCTCTTTGCAGACCCCCCAGTTGTGCTTCCTAGGAGTCAGCCTGCCTGGGAATGCTTTCGCCCAAGGAAGCGCGTGGAAGATTTTCGCAGGCTAGGGAACTGGTGGAGGGGGGGGAACGTGCTGGAGATTTTGGGCTGGATCGTGGCCCCTGCTTCCAAGATCTCTTTTTGCTTCGGGTCCTCTCCGGCTTCTTTCTCCACCCACGCCACCCCATCCAAGGGAAGCCCAGATAGACGGTCCCCGATCCATACTCCATGCAAGCCAAGAGAAGCGAGGATCGAGGCCGTCCGAGGCGGCTGCCCTTGTGAACCAACGGCTAACTCTCGTCCGCTCGCCCACCCAATGCTTCACCCAAGGCAGCGAGATCCCGTGGAAGTAGAGACAACGGACCGGTCTCCTCGAGTGTAAGCCGGGCGCCCTACCGAGGGCTTCGCAGCCCCGCCAGCTTACCTTGCAGCGCAACTCCCGGCCGGTGTTGATGTCCAGCGCCCGGGACACGTTCTCCCGCTCGGGCAGAGGCAGCAAGAGGTAGCCGGCGAGGATGCTGGGGCCCGGGTCTCCGACGCCGCCGGGCGCCGATGCCCCGCTGGGGGCCGGCGAGACCGGGGCGCAGGGCGATGCCGGCGCGCTGAGGCAGTCCGGAGCCGGAGCCGGAGCCGCCCCGGAGCACTCGACGGCCAGGCGGGCGCCCTTGGCGGCGCTGGGCGAGTCCTCGGGCCCATCGTGGAGCAGGAGGCGCTTGGCCGGGGCGCTCCGGCCGCCGGCGCGGACGCTCGGCGGCGGGGCCAGGTGGAGCGCGGCGGGGCTGCGGGGCTCGAACTGGCGGCTCATGGAGGTGGAGGGCGGCGGGGCGGGCGAAGGCGCGCCGCGACGTCAGGCTCGACCACCGCCGGAGGGCTGATCCTCCTCGACGGCTCCGAGAGGGCGCCGTATAGGCTGCCGGGGAAAGCCGCCCTCCTCCTCCTCTCCTCGGACAGAGAGACCGACGGGACGGGACGGGACGGGACGGGACGGGAGGCTCCCCTGCTTGCCTGCCTGCCCTGCTCCAGCCCTGCGTGCGCGCGCGGCTTCCCCCCCTCCCTCCCGGTCTGCGGGCGCTTCTGCCGCCAAACTCCCGGGAGCTCCGCAAAGTTGTCCGTGACGCAAAAAGGGAAGTGGGCGGGGCCCCGTCGAGTCACCCGGACGCTCATTGGCCCCTTCCGAGCCCATTCAGAAGCGGCTCTGGATGGAAGGAGCCGCGAGGCGAAGGCGAAGGCGGGCTGAGTGCCTGGACTGCCTGATCCACATGGCCAGGGAAACGTCTGCAGACGCAGACAGCGCTGGCTCTTTGGCTATATAAACCCGAGATGAGCACTGACTGAACCCTAGAGTCGGATACGACTGGCTTTCCAGCCAGGCCGACCTTGACCTTACCGGGGAACTGCTCGGTTGGCATCTGCAGACATTTCCGTGGACACATGGCAGGCATGACTAAACACTGGCGTGCATGGGATGCTGTTTACCTTCCCACTAGAGTGGTACATATTTATCTACTTGCAATTTCTTGCTATCGAAGTGTTAGATTTGCAGGAAGTGGGACAGAGATGGGAGCTCACTCCGTCGTGCAGCACTCGGGTTCTCGAACTGCTGGCCTGCCATCACGTTCAGCGTCTGAACCACTAAGCCCACCGCAAATAAAAGCAAGAAATTGCAAATAGATAAACAGTTACCAATTCGGTAGGAAGGTAAAGAGCCAGCGATGGGATGTAACAGCTTTGCACCAGTTCGCCAGAACCGGTAGTAACTTTTTCCAGTGTCCTGGAGAACCGGTAGCAGCTTTTGGGGGGAACCACCTTCGGGGCTTACCTTTTCACTTGGTGTGCATGCGCTGGCTCTTTGGCTATATAAACCGAGATGAGCACTGACTGAACCCTAGAGTCGGATACGACTAGGTTTCGAGCAAGGGCAACCTTTACCTTTACTAAAATGTGGTTATCCTGTATTTAGAGTATTCAGATTGTTAGCCAAGCTGTGAATTGAGAGCAGAAAAACCGAGATGAGCACTGAACCCTAGAGTCGGATACGACTGGCTTTCCAGCAAGGCCGACCTTGACCTTACCGGGGAACTGCTCGGTGGGCAGGAACTGGAACAGAGACAGGAGCTCACTCTGTCGTGCAGCACTGGGGTTCCGAGCCCATTCAGAAGCGGCTGGAAGGAGCCACGAGGCAAAGGCGGACTGAGTGCCGGGACTGCCTGATCTACATGGCCACGGAAACGTCTGCAGACGCAGACAGCGCTGGCTCTTTGGCTATATAAACCAAGATGAGCACTGACTGAACCCTAGAGTCGGATACGACTGGCTTTCCAGCAAGGCCGACCTTGACCTTACCGGGGAACTGCTCGGTTGGCATCTGCAGACATTTCCGTGGACACATGGCAGGCATGACTAAACACTGGAGTGCATGGAATGCTGTTTACCTTCCCACTAGAGTGGTACATATTTATCTACTTGCAATTTCTTGCTATCGAAGTGTTAGATTTGCAGGAAGTGGGACAGAGATGGGAGCTCACTCCGTCGTGCAGCACTCGGGTTCTCGAACTGCTGGCCTGCTGACCTTCCAGCCGTTACGTTCAGCGTCTGAACCACTAAGCCCACCGCAAATAGAAGCAAGAAATTGCAAATAGATAAACAGTTACCAATTCAGTAGGAAGGTAAACAGCGTTTCGTGTCTAGTCGTGCCTGCCACATGGCCACGGAAATATCTGCAGACGCAGGCCAGCGCTGATTCTTTGGCTACAAACGGAGGTGAGGACGGAACCCCAGTGTCGGATATGACTGGCTTTCGAGCAAGGGCAACCTTTACCTTTAGTATTGTACTTTTACCGCCCCATAGCGTTTAGTGCACTCTGGACGGTTCACAAGGTAATTAATATTTGGGCCCCCAACATGCTGGGTACTCATTTTACCGATCTCGGAAGGAAGGGAAATTAGGTCAAAACCTTTCAAACAATGGTTGTCACTCCATTATGAAATATTAGAAATAATAATAATTTAGTGTCAGGAATTATTCTGGATTGAAAGGACTTTTGCTGGAGAAACTTCACTCAGAGGACGCCAGAATGAGGCTCCTTTCATGTTCCCAAGATTTTTTCCGACCAAAGTGGTCCATATTTATCTACTTGCAATATCTTACTTTCGATCTTTCCCACTGGAAGCGGAAGTAAAACACACCTGTGGATGCATAAAATGCTGCCATAAATGCCGCCGTGACTGTTGTAAATGCGCTTATGACAGCCATGGGTGCATCGACAGCAGCATTTTGTGCATGCATGGGCACATTTCACTTCTGCTTCCAGGAGCGGCAAGGGCAGTGCAGACCAAATGATTTAGCTTTGTGGGCCAGATTTGGCCCATGGGCCGTATTTTGGCCACCCCTGGTCTAAATGAAATAATCTGTATGGTTATAACAGGTGTTCCTATTACAATTCTGCAGCTATGAATGAGGATATACTTTCTCACAAGTTTTTAGCTGCTGCTTTGCTTACTCATATCTGTTTAAGTGCTGTGGGAAACAAATACTGTATAGCCTTTAAGGGGGGGGGGTACCCAGCTTTCCCCCTAACTACACAAAAAAGACTCCCTTGGAGATTACTGAGGCTCCCAAAGGAAGCTGTTAATAAACCACTGTTGTTAGATTTGTGTTACCAACTGATGTGTAAACAAGTCAATTCAACCCCATCATGACAACGAAAGCTTGTGGTCAGGAGGAGTCATTCATCCCATATGATTCACACAATAGTTAATCTGCGCAAATAGCTACAATCAGGTCATCCTGCAATTTCTATCGATTTGGTTTTGCAGCTTGAATCATGAATCAAATGTTCTGGAGACAAACCAGAATTGCACGCAGGAGAAACACAGTGAAGGCTAGCACTGAATGGCTTGAGACCCGTCATCCCGCTGCGACCATTACAGTATGAAAGATCCAAGATCAGAATGTGCTCTTCATCACACATAGACACACACATACCTTCTGCGGTGCTTGAGGCTTGGCCAGACGGCAATTCATAGGGCAGATCATCTGCTCAGCCATACGTTCAGTTCATGCAACTGGAATGGCGCAGTCAGTTGATACCATCTGGTGATTGTGGAGGCAGAGCTACTGCTTGAGGTCACCATATGCAGAAGTCGCGCTGCTCCGTGGAAAGGTATTTGCAGAGATCTCAAAAAAGATGCATCAACTGCAGGGCAGAGACCTGCATGCCATCAGAGATTTTCAGAGTATTTTAAGAAGCACATGAAACTCCTTATGATAGATAGATGACTCACCACGAGTCAGTCTCATTAATGCAGCTAAACATAAAAGACCTGCGTAAGTTCAAGAGAGAAATCCCAGGGGTTCCATTTGCTTCCTATGTGACTTGGAAGAAAGTAATCTACAAATATATTTTTTTCAGCACCTGGCTTCGTCCATCAAAACAGAACATTGGACGGGGGGGGGGTCTTCTCTCCCCCCCCCCCCCACTGTTCAGTAAATCTCTCTCCCCTCTCCTTCCTCTCTTTTTTTAAAAAAGAGGAATAACACACTAATGCTTAATCAATCTCACTGAAATGGCAACTGTGTGTCTACATTGCAGGCTGCAGGTTACTGTTCAGTAGAACAAACTCTCATTAGGTGCACAACTTTAGAAGTCAGGGAGCTTTAATGTCCAGCTTTAACAATCTTTCTGACATTCCTGTGAAGAGGTTTAAACAACAATGGCCACAACCCTACTGTATGATTTGGACAAGGTTGGACAAGGTGCCGGAACATGTTTTGGTTGCGCAGTGGGACTGTGCAACAGAGATGTGTACTGTTGGCTTATCAATTAGCCACATTTCTCTGCAAGAACTTAAGCAAGCACCAATAGAATTTCAGCCTATTCTATCAAGGAGAGTACCATTACTCAAGCTCCCCACCTCATTTGAAGTGGTACATTTCAGATACAGGTTTATCTCTTCATTGAGAACTAGTGTCTTGGGACATCAAACAACTCAAACTTACCACTCCTTTTAGGTAACTCTGCAGCCATAGGTTGATACCTATAGCTGAAGCTGTTTCATCTAGACTGGAACTGGCCTCTGAATGGTGTTTTATATCTAATGTCCTAAAGCAGCAGCTGTGCCTTTCCCCACTATGTCTTCTGTTTTGCATCTACTCTCAACTATCCAGGCATGGCCAGCCCAACTATTGGGCAAAGTGAAGCAGTTGGCTCTGGTAACAAATGCCAGTAAGGAATCAAGGGCTGTTCTTGAGCTGCACTTCCAAAGCCCCCTGACCTTCCTCTTTGGTTGGAGTAGATACCTCTGTTTACTGCATGGCCCATCCTGCTCTCCTCACCTTCACTGCCTCCTTCAGGTGTGGTGGAAGATGCTATACCACTGCTGTTTCCAAACTGGTGGTCCATTCAGTTTTCTGTGTGAGCAATGGCAGAAGACAACCATCTTGTCTCTTCACCTCAGAGAGCAAAATGCCTTGAGCTAGTGTACCACTCTCTCCATTCTGTGCGGCTGTATTCTTTATATGAGCATTTCCAACCCAACAAACTTTACTAAAATGTGAGGCTATATACACATATTCCAAGTAACAAAACAACAACAACGGTAATAGAAACACAGCCTCATATTGTGTGTTACAAAATATATACCCTTAAATCCCATGCACCCTTGTGCCAGAACAGGAGTTGCTTATGGGGGGGGGGGGGATGAAGTGTGCAAATGTATTTTTGAAGCAAAAAGAGTCAGGAACAACCTCTAGGTATCTTTGTTGCCCAAGGAAGGAGATACACAACACAAAGAAAACAGCTCCAGGTGTACTATATTCAAAGCTTGTAACCAAGGTGATAAGGGCCTTTATCATTCTCCAAGGAAATAGCAGCTTCTGCCCACTCCAGTTCCTTCTACCATTTCTTCAATATAAATTTTGAATCACAGCCCCTTCCTAAGATTTCTCTGCCCAACGAGCTGAACCAAGTGATATTTGGGGGTTCCACTTGCCCATTATAAAGAAGTTAAAATTTATTATGCTTGTACTCTGCCTTTTCTCCAGTGAGTTCAAACTAGTACACATGGCTCTCTTTCTTCTTCTTTTATCCTTACAACAATCCTTTGAAGTAGGTTTAGTGGATAAAGCACTGAACTTGATGACTGGAAGGTGAGCAGTTCAAGACCCACATGCTGCATAGAGTGAGTTCCTGTCTCTGTCCCACCTCCTGCCAAACTAGCAGTTCAAAGCAAGAAATTGCTAGTAGATAAATAGCTACCGCCTAAGTGGGAAGGTAACAGTGTTCCATGCACTCTGGTATTCAGTCATGCCTGCCACATGCCCATGAAAACGTCTGCAGATGGGAGACAGTGCTGGATCTTTGGCTATAAACAGAGATAAGCACCGCACCCTAGAGTCCAGTACGAATTGCTTTCCAGCAAGGGTGACCTTTAACTAGGCTGTGTGTGTGAGCGAGTGTGTCGGGGGGGGGGGGAGTGTGTGACTGATCCAGAATTGCCAAACGTATTTTATGTCTTTGTGGGGATTTGAACCCAGGACTCCCAAGTCATTGTCCACCCTCTCACCCCTGTATTACACTCGCTTCCAAATTTGTACAAAACCTCTGAAGGAGATATTCATAAATCTGCTCCGTTAATTGAAAAAGGGGAAGGAGGGAGCTTGGTATCATTTTAATTCAGCAAACAGGCTACAGTGTGTTCCGCTGTAGGCAGATAATGTCAAAGCTTTGCCATTACTTTACGGGAGCTGTTGATTGTCATCACCGCACAGAATATTGTGTCTTATTTGACCTCTCAAGAGCTTGGTGAGTAATTCACAGGTCCTGTTACTATTTTTTCCATAGCGCTAATAATTATGTGCTGGGATGGAGATCTGATGCAGGCAGACATCCGTGTTGCTTACTTTGGTCTTCTGCATCCTTGAATTCCAGGCACTCTGTACGTCTGGAGACAACAAAGCCAGGATTCAAGTGCCAAGCAAGTAAGTCTAGAGTAGTTGAGGGAGGGGTGGAACCCTTCAGATGCCTGCTGGCTATAAAAATAGTATGAGGAATGCCGAGTGGTGAGTTCCTCATCATATACTCCATCAAAGACTATTTGGGCAGAATGAGGGCTAGTCAGAACTTCCATTCTCAAGGACAATATGCCACTACACTCCAGTTCCTGGGAACTACAATGGGCCAAGGTGCCTTTAAGTCATGCTTGTGGACTTCCCTGGTTTTATGTCCTCAGTTCTCAGTCTAGTTCAGTGATGACAAACCTTGGCATGCCAATTGTTCTGGAACTTCAATTCCCAGAAGTCTCGATCAGCAGGAATGCCAACTTGGGCTTCTGGTATTTGAAGTCCAAGAACATCTGGAGTGCCAAGGTTTGCCATCACTGGTCTAGTTGAAGCCTGCTGGTTTTTTCTCATGCTGTTAGTAACTACGCTCCCTCTCCCAGTGTAATTACACTGGAGTTCCCATCATCCCTCACTGGAGAGTTTGGACAGTTACTTTTTTACATGTACTTATTAAAAGTAATTTCTGTTTCTCATTAAGAGTGGGTTCCTTGTTACTCATTACTGTACTGAAAGTTCAGCCTGTCACATTGCTTTTTGTGGGCAGTTTATATTTGTTTTCCATTACTTTAAAAAATTCATAAAACATGAAACATTTCTGCACAAAGGCCTTCAAAATTTCCCAAAGTGACCTTTACATGTAATTTTGGAAAGTAACTTGGGAATTTTCAGAAAGGTAGCAGTGTTGCTCTGTTTCTTCAAAAACAACAAAAACGCTGTGGCACTTTGAAGGCTGTATTTGTTAGTCTTAAAAATGCCAAAATAGCTTTTTCTAGGTTTTGCTTTGTTTGTGTTTAACTGAACAATGTTGAGTCATTATATTAGAGAAGTAACTTTGATCCTATTTGTTCTGTTGGTTCTGAAACATGCATTTGTTACAATTCCAATTATACATTTATATCACCCCATAGTGATTTGTGCACTCTCTGGGTGGTTCACAAGTTAATTAGCATTTTGCCCTCAACATGCTAGGTACTCATTTTACCAATCGTGGATGGATGGAAGGCTGAGTTGACCTTGAGCCCTGGTCACAATGTTCTGGCTGCAGGTTTAATCACTGTGCCACCAGAGCTCATAAGGTTGTATCTTTTTAAACTTCATTTTTAACTCATAGCTTCCAAGCTCTGCCCTTGCCATCGGCTATGCAGACATTCCCAACCTATGGCCCATGTGGCTGCCACCACTGCACCAAAAGCAGAAGTAGAAGCATTTATGACAGTCATAAATACACCTGTGGTTGTCGAAATCATGTTTACAACAGCCACAGGTGCATTTTATCGCAGCATTTACACTAGGGGGAACCACCAGTCCGGCCCGCTCAGCTGTCCAGGGGACGTGGTCCGGCCTGCGGTCTAAAAAGGCTGGGAACCCCTGGGCTATGCTGATAGGAATGAGGGGAAATTTAGTCCAACAAAATTTGGCTCTCACTAGAAGAGAACTGTTTCCGTATCTAGAAGCAGTGCTCTCTTAGGAATAAAAAAAACCCTGTTTATTTTGATACCAGATTGCTTTAATCTGTGTTTGGGGGGGGGGGGAATTAACAACCAGCTGGGTTTAGTTTGTAACCAATTGAGCATGGCTTTGTTTGCATGTCTCACATCTCAGGCACATAGTGCTGGAAGATTTATATGGCTGGAGGGATAAAGTTATAACAGAAGAGATAGGCTTTGACTGTAATGTGTGACGTGAGCCTTAGATCAGTTTGTGACCAACGGTTGAAGGCCACCAACCAAAGTCATTCCATACAGTCGGGAGTATTATTTGTTGCTAGGGATGGACAAGTAGTAGGAAATGGGGTGCTAAAGCGAAGACACAACTGTGAATATGGGGGCAGGATTACAAATAAGACTCATCCTTGCATGGGTGGGAAAAAGAATCATGTGAAATTTTTCTCACTATTGCATCCATATGCTCTTCCAAAAATCCAAGCCCCCAATTATGTATTTCCCCCCTCCCATGCTGTCACAGCTATTTCATAAACTTTGTTGGAAGTGGGTGTTAAGTTACTACAGAATGAGCTTCGCTTGAGCAATGAATATTTGGGTGTCAGCTGGCAAATATGTTGAGGGTGACAACCAGTCTCATTGCTTGGGTGGTAGGGAGGAAGCCTGAAAGCAGAATACTACAGTAATGACTCAGCGTGGGAAGAATTCAAAGACATGCCAGGGGGAGCTGACGGGTGTGGGTGGGGGCTTGTTCAACAACAGCACCAGAAAGGCGAAGGCTTTCCAAAAAGGTTGGCTTTGTCATTATATTACAACTTTTAGGATGGATTTGGACCATGTTCTAGCATTTCGAAACAGAGGTTAACTTGAGCCAGAGCGATTCCCAGCGTGAGCCCTTGGAAACTCTTTGTGTGTGTGGTCATTTATGGAGAAAGATATTTAACCCCAGGAACATGGGAAGAAAGAGGGCTTTCACACAGATGTGTCAACAACTGCAGAATGACAATATGGTGAGAAAAATCTGCTCAAATGCGTATTTCCCCCAGGAATAGAAAAGAAAGTTATTGAAAGGGTGAGGAACTGCAGACCCTTTGTGTGCATCTGGGTAGAAATAGCAGCCTCTCTTATACACAAAAATGATCAGCTATTATGGCAATCACAAACAGGAACATCCAACAACAAAGGTGTGTTTACCTCAACAGTTTGCTCATAAAATTACTCCTGTGATCCTGGAGTTTGTAGGGATAATTGTGCAACTACAGTACCATTGAGCAGTACCATTGTGTAGGGATAATGGTGCAACTATTGTATGGGGACTGTGGTGGCTTACTGGTTAAGACGCTGAACTTGATGACTGGAAGGTCGTCAGTTCGAGACCTGAGTGCTGCATGATAGAGTGAGCTCCCATCTCTGTCCCACTTCCTGCAAACCTAACACTTCGAAAGCAAGAAAGTGCAAGTAGATAAATATGTACCACTCTAGTGGGAAGGTAAACAGCATTCCGTACACTCCAGTGTTTAGTCATGCCTGCCATGTGTCCACGGAAATGTCTGCAGATGCCGACAGCATTGACTCTTTAGCTATAAACAGAGATGAGCACTGAATCCTAGAGTCAGATACAACTGGCTTTCGAGCAAGGGACCTTTACCTTTACCTGTAGCAGTGGTTCCCAACTTTTGGGTTTTGGACTTAGGTTCTTAGTCTGGGAGTGCTCCTTGATTTGCCAGACTCCTAGGAAGTGCCCTGGATGAGGAGTGCACCAGTGGAAAATCTTCCCAGAGGGGACTTATTGTTAGTCATTCATGACTTAGTTACATTGCATCGTGACCACAGCAATGTGCTCTACATGGAGGTACCCTTGAAGAGATTCAGTATCTTCAGTTGATGCCTTGTATGGGACCCAGGCTGCTAACCTGTACACAGTACTGTGATCTTATGAAAGTACCCAAAGACCTGCGCTGGTTGTCAATTGCTCACCAGTCCCCTATTCAGTGTGTTAATTTTAACCTTTAAGGTCCTAAACGCTGTCTGAGGAACTACCTGTCTCATTATAAATCTGTCCAGATTTTAAGATCTTCAGGAGAGGCTCCCTTTGAAATGCTAGGCATTTCAAAAGCCCAATTCAGGATTACATGCACGAAGACCTTCTCCTGAATTGTTCTCAGATTATGAGATGCTCTCCCGTCTGAGTTGAAATCTGTTTCCACTCTGGCTGGTTTTGAGAGGAGGGTGAAGGTAAAAGTCACCCTTTCCCGAAAGCCAGTGGATGAATGGAAGGTCGGCAGGGCACCAGTTTGAGACCCGAGTGTGGCACAATGGAGTGGGCTCCCATCTTTGTCCCAGCTCCTGCTAACCTAGCAGTTTGAAAGCAAGAAATTAGAAGTAGATAAATAGGGACTACTTTGGTGAGAAGGTAAACAGTGTTCTGTGCACTCCAGTGTCTAATCACGCCTGCCACATGACCACAGAAACATCTGCAGAAGCAGACAGTGCTGGCTCTTTGGCTTTGAAACAGAGATGAGCACTGAACCCTAGAGTCAGATATGACTGGATTTCGAGCAGTAGTGGGTAGCAAATTTTTTTTACTACCACACTGTGGGCGGATCCTACATCATGGACAGAGTCTACATTGTGGGCGATCTAGTCATGCCTGCCATATGGCCATATATACATCTGCAAACACAGGCAGCACTGGCTCTTTGGCTGTAAATGGAGATGAGCACTGCACCCTAAAATCAGATGTAACTAGCTTTTGAGCAAAGGAGACCTTTACTAACCACTTGCAACTAAACAGTGCCAAACTACACAGCAAACTTTTAATACCAATCAGGGATCTTCTGTTATTAGGTAAAGGTAAAGGTTGCCCTTGCTCGAAAGCCAGTCATATCCAACTCTAGGGTTCAGTGTTCATCTCAGTTTATAGTCAAAGAGCCAGTGGACTTTATCCACAAAAGCTCACATTAAAATACAGTAGTTAGTCTTTAAGGTGTCACAACGTCTGTCTTTTTGTTTTGTTTACTCTCTGATATGCTTGCACAGAATAAGACTTTTGAAATGGTAGCCGTGTTAGTCTGTTTCAAGCATATCAGAGACTAAACAAAACAAAAAGACACACACACACAAAATCCCTCTCCACACACACCCAAATCATTTACCCTGGGGAGCCTGTGGCAGGGGGCTTGGGCGGCTGTTTTTTCTCCTCCTCCACACTTGGGCTGATGCCCAGGAGTGTGCTTGGGCCACAGCAGCAGCAGGACAGCCATGCTGGGCCCAATCGCGCTTTCTCGTCTTTCCCCCAGCATGCCATGTGGAGCGCAGCATGTACGTGCATGGCATGCAGGGGGAGTGGGATCCCAGGGGAGGGTGCCACACCAAGGCCAGGCTGCCACCCCCAGGCCATCGACTCCGCTCACTGCCTGGACTTGGAATGGATAAGGAGATGGGCAGGGAGGTGGGTGGCGCCACCCAATTCTACTACCACCCCGCCCGAAGGCTACCCAGTTCCACTACCAGTCACTGCTTTCAAGCAAGGAAAACCTTATATTGAGTAAATCTAGTGATAGGATGTTGCTACCTACTGCAGAGGGAACTTAACTGCTTCCATGTGAAATTGAAGAAGGCACCTTGGTTCTTATGGCTGTAGGGCATCATTAGGCCCAGCACAAGAGACAGGGGTTTGTGCCAGGACAGCACAGGACCAGCCAACTATCTCATAAACATCCATCTCCTGACTTTCTTCCTTTCCAATCTAAAGAGCATGAAAGCTTCTTTTGTTGCTGCTATTAGAGATTTGCTTTGAAACTCCCTTTTAGCCTTTTCTCTCTGCTTCGGAAGATGATCATACCAGCAAGAGCACTTGAGTCAGTGTCTTTCAATCTTTCAGTTTCTCCACCTCCTCTATCTTGCGTCAGGCTGATGTTATTTGTATACGACATCTGGCCAGGTTATCCTGCTATGGTAACAGAGTAGACCATACCACCAGCAACCTGAAGACTAACAGCTAGGGTGCTGAAGTCCACAGGGAAGGGTGATGGTACCCAAGTGGATTACATACCACTTGAATCAATCTTAATGGAGGGCAGCAGGTTCATCAATACTTGCCTGGGGCCAATGAGGACTTTGTGTGCCAAAAGGGTTCAGGACCAGAAAGTGACTCATGGAATTGGTACAGGTGTCATGTTGCTATGTGGAAGATCACTACATTATATTCTCAGGAGAGTCTTCATGACTGATCGCCATGAGGATGGCCAATATTCAGATTCGGATATGGCAGAACAAGAAGAAAAGTACAAAGGTTTTGTTTGGAAAGTGAAGATTGCATTCAACCATTAACAAACCCATTTTTCACTTTTTATTTGATTTATGATGGTGTGCTCTTTTCTTTTGTCTTTTTCAAAGTCACAGAGAATAAACAGGAATCTGTTTACTGAATATCCAAAAATTTAGCCTTTTCTTCCTTCCCTTGTTTCATCTGTTTAATTTGTATAATGTATCTTGTGAATTTATATTTTGAGTTTAATAAAGGTATTGTAGAGCAATGAGTTTTGGATTATTTTGTAATCCAAAACAATAACACTGCCAAGTCACTATGTCAAGATACTGGACAAGTTACTGTCAGCTACTTTAAAGGGAGGGAGAGAGAAAATAGGCAGTTAATTCCCAGCTTTATTATCAAGGATATCAAAATTGCCTAAGATGCTGCTTTAGATGAGGTCAACTTATTTTGTCCAGTCTAGCCTAGTTGGGATTTGACATAGTTCAAATGGTCTGATGTGGTGTAAGACAGTGTCCTACAATCCTAACTTTGGCAGCTCCTGTTGAAAAGATCTTAATGTAAGATTGCTTGGAAAGAATTCTACTCACTGTCTTAGAAAGCAACTGCCCATCACAATAGATTGTACAGTACTGAGTTGAAAATGCTAGGGGTCTGACTCAGGTAGCTTGAAGTTAATATTTGTCTGGCTGGACATCCACCTACGGTAATGGAGTAGACCCTACAGTCAGCGACTCAATGCCAAGTGTTGGGCGGCGGTAAATAACTTGATTCCCTAAAGGGGCCAATGACTATGGGCAGATGTGCCCTTTCGGGTGTGGCAATGGTCCCCTCAGTGGAGGAAATGCCACTGGGAACCATCACATTGGGTCCAACCACAAAATGAGTGGAGGAACCACTTCACTATTCTGTTTCCCAACAGTCATGCCAGATGTGAAGGTGCACCTTGTTAATATCCTCAAGGCTGCAGCAGTCCATTGCAGTCCTGGTGTTAAATCCTGCATGTCTCATTTCATACGTGCTGCAGGAGATGGCTCCGAGATCATAGTGTGTGGATCACTTCATGGCAAGCTGGGATCCACCTTAAGCAAATTCAAGCCAGTGGCATTTTTCCTGCTTGTCATTCTTCTTTTTATGTGAAAATCCAGGAACAAAATGTATACTCAGATACGAGTAACAGCTGCCACCAGTGAATATTAAAATGACTTCTTTTAATTCACACTTCTGTTAGTTTTATTATGTGCTGCCAAGTTGAAAGTAACTTCAGGCGGCCCTAACAGGGCTTTCATGGTAATCAAGATACTTAAGGAGTGGTTTTACCAGTTCCACATTCCCAATGAGTTTCCATGGCTGAGTAGGAGGGATTTGAACCCAGGCAACCAGACTCCTGGTCCATCACTCAAGCCATGACACCACACTGGCCATGCTTCTGTAGTCAATTTTTAAAGGTCAGTCAGAGCACCTAAAGTTCAGCCTGTACTGTTTATTATGGGGATGGCATGATTTTCATTTCCTCCTTAGTTTTCTAAATTTGTTGACCATCTAAACTGCCATTGTGTGATTTGTACATTGGATGTTGTCATCAGTTCATCTTGCATAGACATGTGATGTTCTTATCCGGGATAATTTGGAAATATTTAGGGTCACTGCTGGGCAAAATAACATTTTATTGTCACAAGAAGTAAAGGAACCACTGGAACAATGAGAGTTTTGTAGCCTCCTAACAACCCTGTCAGAAACCTTGGAATGATGGCTGTTTCCGTTCTGGTTTTACAGTGTTTATTTATTTTCCATAAAATATATTATGGATAGAACAATTGAGAGAAAAGAGTACATTTTGATCAGAGGATATAATAGGATAGGTAATAAACAAAATCTTTGAAATTAGAACTTCAGTTTGACATGTTATATTTTAAAAGGAACTTGTTTTGTAAAAAGATAACTCACTTGCTTCTTAAGAAAGGAAGACATTTTTGAAAATGTCTTTCAATAGGCCTCTAAAAAGCTTTAAGGTAGGTTTTGAAAGTTATTATTCATATTCTAATAGGAATTATTTGCAGGTAACTAGATATCTGAGGATTGCAGTGGCTCAAGTGGTTGAGATGCTGACTGGAAGGCTTGAGGTTTGAGACCCAAGTACTGCATAATAGAATGAGCTCTTGTCTCTGTCCTAGCTCCTGCCAACCTAGCAGTTCGAAAGGAAGAAATTGCAAGTAGATAAATAGGTACCACTTGGGTTGGAAGGTAAACAGCGTTCCATGCACTCCGGTGTCTAGACATGCCTGCCACATGTCCATGGAAACATATGTAGACACAGACAGCGCTGGCTCTTTGGCTGTAAGCATAGATGAGCACTGAACCCTAGAGTCAAATACGACTGGCTTTCAAGCAAGGGTGACCTTTACCTTCAACTAGCTACATATCCAAACAATGTTTCAGACTATTGTAAAGGTAAGTCTTTTCTTTCAGAGATTCTTTTAAAAGACATACAGTTGTAAGTCTCTTAAAGAGCATAATGTGTTCCACAGGATTGCTCTTTAAGAGAGTTTGCTGTTTAAGCGAAACACCATTGTAAGTAACCAATTGTGACTTCTGGTGGTGGTGGGGGGGATTGCGAACCCCAATTTATTTGTTAAGCGACTTTTTGGTTGGTTTTACAGTAAAACACCGGATAATGATTGGATCGGATAACCCTAAAATTGCATAACGTTAAGTAATCTGGGGAGAATTGGATTGAATAATGTTAAGGTCCTATGGGATGGATCGGATAACAACCACTAAAGCCTTTGTGGTTACAATGTACAGTATCTCAATGGAGCTTTAACGTTATCCGATCCATCCCATAGGATTTTAACATGGATCGGATAACACTAAAAATCGGATAACACCAAGACTTGTGGAACCAAGTTTTAGCGTTATCCCGTGTTTTACTTGTTAAGTGAAGTGAACATTCAGAGAAAATTCTGCTCTTTAAGCAAGTTACTTTTTAAGCGAGGTGCTCTTTATGCGAGGTTTGACTGTACTGAAGTGATGGAATTGGTTGTCATCTAAGCTTATCATGTGTCCACTTTAGGACTAATTTCTAAGAGTAGACACTTCTACAGTTGACCAACATGCACACTAGTTGCAAGTCTGCCCTTTTATGACAGGAAGAGATATGTATATATGTGAACCATGCAGCACAAAAGAACGGGTAAACCTGAATTCCATTTTGGTTTACTTAGTCCACTGTTGTCTGCTGTTCAGCGTCTCCAGCAGAGCTATTGTTCAATGGAAGAGAGAAAACAGCAAAAGCAACCTGTTTGTTCATCTTGTGTGATTTATGGTATCAGTTGGGCACACATCTCTCTATTTTTTGACTTTACATCATATACTATGGCAGTGATGGTGAACATTGGCACTCCAAGTGTTCTTGGACTTCAATTACCAGAGGTCCAAGTCAGCACTCCTGCTGAGCAGGGCTTCTGGGAATTGAAGTTCAAGAACAGCTGGAGTGCCAAGGTTCACCATCATTGTACCAAGGGATGGTAAGGGCGATTCCCACTACATTTCAGATCCACAAAGCTGAAATGGGCTTCATGGCAGAAGCAAAAAACACAGGGAAACCAGTCAAGAGGTGAACTAGGGACAAGGCAGCGAGGCCGAGCCAAATTCTTTGTTTTCCTAGCACCAAACCTGAGAGAAACACAAGGTTATATGCCCATGATGGTGAACCTTGGGACTCCAGCTGTTCTTGGACTTCAATTCCCAGAACCCCAAGTCTCTGTGAATCCACAAGAATGGGTTTACTGTAAACCCATTTGTGTGGATTCACAGACTTGGGCTTCTGGGAACTAAAGTCCAAGAACAGCTGGAGTGCCAAGATTCACCATCACTGTTATATGCACTACAAACTAAACAGCCTCCAAGGAAAATGTGGACCTTGTAGCCCAGGGGCCAGATGCGGCCCATGACACCATTTCATGTACCCCTCCCACTGCCTCCACCACATCCGGAAGTGTCATGTGTGGCAGGCAGGGCAAAATGGCTAACTTGTTGTTGTTCAATTGCACAGTCGATTCTGACCCTTCGTGACCCCATGGACCACTGTCCGCCAGGCACTTCTGTCCTCCACCATCCTCCTCAACCCACCTAGCTCTGTGCCCATTGTGTCTACAATACCATCTAGCTATCTCATTTTTGGCCGTCCTCTTCTTCTTTTGCCCTCTACCTTTCCCAGCATCAAGGCTTTCTCAAGTGAATCCTCTCTTGTGATTAAAGTCCAGGGACACCTGGAGTGCCAAGGTTCTCCATCACTGCTTTGGGCGGTTCTCATGCTAATTAGCATTTTGCCCTCAACAAACTGGGTACTCATTTTACCAACCGCTGAAGGGTGGAAGCAGTGTTGGGCAGCTAAAATTTCTACTACCACACTGTGGGCGGAGCTGACATCATGGGCGGAGCCAACATCATGATGTCATGGGCTGAGCCAACATCATGCTGTCATGACATCATGGGCGGAGCCAATGACGTGGCGGAGCCAAAGTAAAAAAAATAAAAATAAAAATAAGTACACATAAAAATACACATAAAACACTTAAAATAAACATAAAAACACAAATTAAATACACATAAAAATAAACATAGAAACATAAAAATACACATTCCACCCAGCCAGCCACCCCAAACCCAAGCCCAGTCACTTACCCCAGGGGTGCAGGCAGCAATAACGGCGGCACGACCTGGCACTGCAGCGCTGCGCAGTGCTGTGGCCTGGCCCAGCACTGCCTGGCCTGGCCAGCAGCGCATGGTGGCGGCAGTGAGTGGTGGTGGTGCAGCAGTGTAGGGTGGTGGCACGTGGTGAGGGCCTCACCATTGCCCGACATTGCAGCCAAAATGGCTGCTTTGCCAGTGCGCATGCGCTGAATGGCAATTGATGCATGCATGCTGAGAACTGGAGGCACACATGTGTCAATTGGTGTTTGGCGCATGCACACTGACATGGCAGCCATTTTGGCTGCCATGTCGGGCAGCCGGAGAGGCAACCGAACTGGTCGCCTAAAAAAAAAAAAAAAGGTAACCATCCCGGGTGGTCTCCCAGGAAATTTACTACCCCCCCCCCCTGAGACCACTCAGAATTGTTACCACCCGTTTGGTAGAACCGGTCCGAACCGGCTTCTGCCCACCAATGCTGAGTTTCATGGTCAGGATTGAACTCATAACGTTCTGGCTGCAGTACAGCAGTTTAACCACTGCACTACCAGGGATCTTATTCTTTTTATATCCCTGGCTTTTAGCCTTTTGGGTGCTCTTTTAACAGCATCTGGTGAGCTGTAAGTGTTCTGTTCTTGCCCTAAGACTTAGAAGCAAGGAGTAGCAGGAAAGATGGTTCTCTTGGGTGATGGAACCACAGTAACAATAAGTAAGAGCTCAAACATAAGGACAAAAATGGAAGCTAGTCAACCCTACTCTGTCTGTCTTGTGCAGCTATTTGGGCAGGGGTTGAAGACAACATGATAACAGCTGAGCTGATTTCCCCCCCCCTTGTTTCACTGCTATTGCTTTTTTAAAAACTCCAGGGCTTGCCCTTTGGGTTTCATGTCTTCTCCAGGTATTGCTTAAAAAGTGCCAGAGATGAAGGAGAGGCGCAATATCTCTGGATGCTGCAATGTTTTCCACCCGCCATACAGGGCATCTGATGCAATATCTCCTGTGCCCTTAAAATGTTGTGCAGCAACCTGTGTCTGCATTCTTCCAACAGCTTGGCCATTCAGGCACTTGTTGTGCTTCAAAGGTGAAAACAGTTACATACCTGCAACAAGGATACTCCTAGCGGGACACATTTCCCCCACGCAAAAATTATATATTAGGGCCCTGTCACATAAGTATAAAGCTGACAGTCTTTAGGAAGGCAAGCTATTAGATGTGCAGAATCAAAAAGCAGCCAAACTCATGGAGAATCTGTGTTGAGTCATAAAACTGACCAAGGCTGTAACCCAAACCCACACTTACTCCAGAGCACTCAGCAGAACAAACTCTTCACATGTACCATGAGAGACTTCAGGTTTGTTATTTCCTCTCGGTCAAAACTGTTTCATAGAAACAATTATGAAAATGTTAATTGCTTTCAAGTTGCTTCCAACATATGGCAACCATATTAATTACGGTGACTTTCAAGTCCTGTCATCAACAGCTTTAGCAATAGCAATTACACTTCTATACCATCCCATATGCCTTAGTGCACTCTCTGGGTGGTTTACAGGTAATTAGGAGCCCTGGCGGCAAGTGGTTAAACTGATGTACTGCAACCAAAAGGTTGTGAGTTTGATCCTGACCAGGGTTCAAGGTTGACTCAGCCTTCCATCATTCTGAGGTCAGTAAAATGAGTACCCAGCATGTTGGGGACAAAATGCTAATTAACTTGTGAACCACCCACATAGTGCACTAAGTGCTATGGGGTGTTATATAAGTGTGATTGCTTTGCTAATTAGTATTTTGTCCCCAACAAGGTTGAGTCATTGTATCAGAGAAGTAACTTCAATCCTATTTGTTCTGTTGGTTCTGAAACATGATTTGGTTGCAATAGCAATTTAGTCATTTTGGGGTTTAGGGAGAATTCAGACCAGGTTTGGTTTACTTGTCATTCTGGTAGTCCATGGTATCCATAATGTTGTCCTCAAACAACAACAACATGATGCTTAGACTAGAATTTCGTTTGAAGGCTGGTGGGATATAATATTGCAGTAAAGAGCAGGATAGGATGGAGGAATTCCTTTATTTTTTTCGGTTGTCTGAATGATATAAAAAACCTGACTTTTGGAACAAAGTATTTGCCCAGTATACTTTCAGTAATGTTAGCACAGTATTGAAGGGTAAAATGGCTGTCTGGCCCTCGAAGCTGACTGGGAGAGCGTTAACCGGGCCCCCAGCTTGAAAAGGTTGGGAACCCCTGGTTTAATCTAGCTAGACAACCCCTGGAAAGGGTCATCACAAGTCAGAATTGACTTGATGGTAACCAATTATTACTATTATACTTTTATTATTTGCTTTTATTCTGTTTTACAGATATTAACATGCAATGCCAATGTAAACCACTTTGTGATTATTTGTAATGAAAAGTTGTACCCAAATATCCTAAAGAATAATGAACAATAGGTAATTTCTCTCTCTCCTTTACGACTAGATCTTCACAGACCAACAAGCCTCATTTTCTGTTCCCAGTCAGCTGGAAAGGTGTGGATGTTGTCTTGAATGAATGTTGAAGCACAGCAAAATGACCAAGACTCCATGTGGTTTGTCACAGTGAACTTGTAAACACAAGAGCACACATGCCACCTTAAGTGCCATTTTTGCCAGAAAGGTGGGAAATTAACATAAAAATATATGCCAAATCCATATCAAAATAACAAAATCACTTTCCTGATTTGGAACCACAATTCCCAATATCCCATACCACTGGCTATACTGTATAGGTTTGATGGAAGTTTGGGTCCAATAACTTCTAGAGAGCTGAACTCTGACACACACACACCCTTGATTTTGGGCATGCCTATAATGAAACACGAATAAGGTTTGCAAGAGAAGAAGACAATAATGAAAATAGTTCAATCAGTTTTATTTATTAAATGCAAGGTGAAATGTTTTTAAAATGTAAAAGAAAAACAAGTACTTCTGCTCTAAGGAGCAAAAGAGCTGCTTTCAGCAATAGGTCAGTCCTTCAACTTTGCCTGCAATAGAAATATTTGCAATAACAATCTGTTACACAACTACCTGACAATCAGAAACTTATCTCTGGGCAACTTTTCTAACAACACATTTTCTTTGTCACAACGACCAGCAGAGCACCAGCTGACTTCTACTTAGTTGACCAGCTCTGTTTGCCTTGACTGTCGATTGTTCTTTTGAGGACTTCATCAGGCACCAGGTGGGATTTCCTGACTTCCCCGTTGTTGCATCCAACTTTGGGGCAGCTGGAAAGACAGAAGAAGCAACTCAGAGAAAAGGCATCTAAATCATCCTAAATGAGTTTCTCACTTCTGTGGTACCTTTGAATCTACTGCTGGCTATTTAAAAGAGATGGGAAATCAGTCACAAGTCGTCATGTTATCCTGTTCTCATGGCGCAGCAAAATCTCCAGGAGCAAAAGTTAGTTCCAAGATTGGCCCTGCATGTGTGAGCTTCTAGCTCCCTGACCTAGGAGATATGCTACAAATCATCAAACTGACAAATGATCTAAGTGGTTTGTGATTAAGTTAAGTTCAAGTTGTAGACAGGGATTGGTTATATAAAGGGTTACTGGCTAAGCAGAAGAGAGAATTTGGAAAAGTTCAAGGTTTCACTGACACATATTCCTTGTTCTCACTAGTTCCTAACCTTTTACTGAAATAAACATACTAAGTTTCAAAGATCCTATACCCAGGTGCATGTCAGAATATGTGATTTCATATACAGTACAGTCATACCTCGCATAAAGAGCGCCTCGCTTAAAGAGTAACTCGCTTAAAGAGCAGAATTTTCTCTAAATGTTTGCTTCGCTTAACAAATAAAACCAACCAAAAACTCGCTTAACAAATACATCAGGGTTCGCAACGCCGCCCCCCGCCCCCCAGAAGTCACAATTGGTCACTTACAATGGTGTTTCGCTTAAAGAGAAAACTCGCTTAAAGAGCAACCCCATGTAACACATTATGCTCTTTAAGCAAGGTACAACTGTACTATCTGAAGAAGAGGCTCATTCAAACCTAGTTGTGCCAGATCTTGATTAGTTACTTTGCTGACAATATGGAGCAGGGCCTTCTCTGTGGTAGCTCCACATGTTTGGAACGCATTCCCAACCAAGTCACAGTTTTTCTCCACTGCTTAATCAAGACATTTCTTTTAAAGATACTTTAAATGAAACTGTAAATAGCTTGCAGGATAATAAGCAAAAAACAAGTCACATATCAGTATTTCATTTGGTATTGTTTACATGGGTATCCAACGTGGTGCAGGGGACAGAGCAACAGACTAGGACTTTGGAGAGAAAAGTATGACTCTCCACTTGGCCATGATACCTCAATGGAGAAATGGTTCTGGCAAAACCACATCTTAAATATCTCACTTACCTTAAAAATTCTATTAGGGTTGCTATAAGTAAATTCTGACTTGGTAGCATATAACTAGCTATTGATTCCTTACATAGTGTCATCCCATAGGTCACTACTGTTGCTTAATGCCTGCTGCTTTGGGAGGACATGGCTCTAAAAAAAACAGCCTACAAATCCTTAAATAAATATTGCCCAGGGACTGTATATGCATTTTTACAGCAAAAGCAACAGCACCCTGAAGCACCTTAAAAATGAACAAGTTTTATATGGCATAGGTTTATTGCGCTGCAGTTTATGGGTGTTTATGCCAAATAAAAGTGTTGTCTTTTAAAACATCACAAGAATCTTTGTTGTTTCAAACAAGAAAGGCATGTGCTTTCTAAACATTCTATGCAAAGCAGATGCATCACAATGCATTTCAGATCAGATAATACACATTTTTCCACTGCAAAGGACTAGTCAGCCTTGCAGATGTTTTGAAATCTTTATGAATTATTATTTTGACTTTTGTTTTAGGTAGTTTTCTTCCACTTCTCTATGTATGCTATTTAGTAAATCTTGCAACATAGTGAGCAAAATTATACTAGTTATTCTTGTCAGAATAATACAAATACAGTACTTGTGACAAATTGATGCAAATTACGAAAACAATAGAGACATTGAGTGTGAAATCATACAACTCATTGTGCAATAAATAATGTCTGCGCTGAGTTTGTAACTTGCAGCAATTCTTCACCAAACGTTCTGTCTCATCCATCAGCATTTGACTTACAGTGGAACCTCAGTTAATCTAGTTAATGCTTTCTCCAGGATGTTTCTTATAGTGAAAATTACTTTAACCGAATTTCCCATAGGAATGCATTGAATGCAATTTCCCATAGGAATGCATTGAAACCCAAAATACTTTAACTGAAATGCAGTTCCCCATAGGAATGCACTGAAAGCCAATTAACCCATTCTGAAAACTACTTATTTATTTATTTATATTTTTATACCGTCCTTCTCGCGGGGCGACCCAAGGCAGTTTACAACATCATAAAAGCATAATAAAACCCAACCCAAACCCATTGTTAAAAACTTCAAAATTACAATTATAAAATTTAAAAAGTTTTTAAAATTTATAAAAATCCACAGGTCCCAATAATGATTTAAAAAGTTAAAAACTTAAAAACAAAAGATTAAAAAGATTAAAAGACTGTAAACTGAGCCATTATTTTCTATGAACTTCCTTTTGTTATGACATTTTTATGTTAACCGAGCTGTTTGTTAACCGAGGTTCCACTGTATGCTGGTAGAAAATGGCACTGGGCAAAGACCCTTTTTTAAAATATATATTAAAGTAGTTTTTTTAAGAGTATGATATGCATTTTATAGGGACGCTTCTACAATCATTTGGAAGATGCAATTTAATGCTGATCTCCTTTGCTGGGCAGCAAAATTCTGTTTAGGGAGACATGTGGCGCAGAGTGTAATTATCCACACAGGTGAGAATAAATGTCCTTGGAGACAACTGAGTGTGCTGAGAAATATAAACATTTGTGCCTCTAGATCAGTCTTAAGTGGAACACAATTTGCCCATGGTGGTAATAACAGCTAATAGCTTTACAGACTGCAGTCTTTGCATATTATTTGGTGCCTTCAAAGAACTGTACAAACTGTAACTGCTAGTTTCTCACCCCAATGATGTTGGCTGATGAGTTTGAATAGACAGGGGAATAGAGACAATTTAACTGGCTTGCCTTGGGCCACAGTGAGAAATTGCAGCAAAGCAAATATCATGGAAAATATTCAATTCTTACAGGAGCACAAGAATGCTTCAGCTTTGTACCTCCAACACCAAATGAGCCAAAACTTTATTTGGTTTATTTTCCCACTGTTTGTGCATGGAATCAGAAACAGTGTGCTGACTTTGCTTTCCTGAACATGATACTGGCTAAGATCCTGTTGCTTATTAGCACAGTAAGTAACAACTAGTGTTAGCCTACTAAATCTGTGGGGACTTGGAGTCTCCTCCATAAGTTATACTGATCCAGCATAAATAAATTCTTCTACCTGGTCTTAGCTGTGTGTTGGTCCATTCAGACATGTAAGCCAACTTACTATGCTAAGCAACATGATTTCAGTCAATTTTCCACACTAAGCTGCTAGTCCTCATTAATTTTTCTATAAGTTTTTAAGAACATGCAATCTATGGCAAATACAGTAATACCCCGTATAACGCGAGTACCGTATATCGTTAAAACCGCATAACGTTACAAGATTTTCGGAAACATCTTGTATCGAGTAACGCGATTTTAACGTTACACGATACAGTCGTTCTTAGCAGCAGGGTGGGTGGAAAGCTGAACGGGGTTCTCCGTTCAGCTTCCCAGCCACCCTGCAGCTACGGAGGCAGGGGTGGGGAGGCTGGAAAGCTGACGGGGGGCTCCCCCATCGGCTTACCCAGCCACCCCACAGCTGCGGAGGCATGGGCGGGTGGCTAGGGAAGCCGAGAGGGAGTCCCCGTCAGCTTCCCCAGCCACCCTGCAGCTGTAGATCGGGTCCTCTGATCTCTCTGGAGGTGTTTCTGGGCTTCCCCGACGTCCAGAGCCGGTGCAGCAAGCCAGAATGTCAGAGTTCGAATCCCAACGTTCTGGCTTCCTGCACTGGCTCAGGACGTCGGGGAAGCCCAGAAACACCTTGGATCGGGTCCCCACACCTCCCTGGACCCGGCGGGGGGGTCAGACCCCCCAAAATTGGTAAAAAAAGGACTTTTTTTTACCAATTTGGGGGTTTCTGACCCCCCCGCCGGGTCCAGGGAGGTGGGCAGACACGATCCAAGCTTTTTCTGAGCTTCCCCGACGTCCTGAGCCAGTGTAGCAAGCCAGGATGTCAGAGTTCGAATCCCGACGTTCTGGGTTGCTGCACTGGCTCAGGACGTCGGGGAAGCCCAGAAACACCTTGGATCGGGTCCCCACACCTCCCAGGACCCAGCGGGGGGGTCAGAAACCCCAAAATTGGTAAAAAAAAATGGACGTTTTTTTTTACCAATTTTGGGGTCTCTGACCCCCCCGCCGGGTCCAGGGAGGTGGGCAGACACGATCCAAGCTTTTTCTGGGCTTCCCCGATGTCCTGAGCCAGTGCAGCGACCCAGAATGTCAGGATTCGAATCCCGACATTCTGGCTTCCTGCAGCATAAAAGAGGGTGGGGGAAGTTCAAAATTAGCGCGCATCGGGTCTCCCGACCTCCCTAGAGCTGATGTGCGCTAATTTTGAACTTCCCCCACCCTCTTTTATGCTGCAGGAAGCGAGAACGTCGGGATTCGAATCCTGACATTCTGGCTTGCTGCACTGGCTCAGGACGTCGGGGAAGCCCAGAAACACCTTGGATCGGGTCCCCACACCTCCCTGGACCCGGCGGGGGGGGGGGGTCAGAGCCCCCAAAATTGGTAAAAAAAACGTCCATTTTTTTTTACCAATTTTGGGGTTTCTGACCCCCCCGCTGGGTCCAGGGAGGTGTGGGGACCCGATCCAAGGTGTTTCTGGGCTTCCCCAACGTCCTGAGCCAGTGCAGGAAGCCAGAACATCGGGATTCGAACTCTGACATTCTGGCTTGCTGCACTGGCTCAGGACGTCGGGGAAGCCCAGAAACACCTTGGATCGGGTCTGCCCACCTCCCTGGACGTTTTTTTTTACCAATTTTGGGGTCTCTGACCCCCCCCCCCCCGCCGGGTCCAGGGAGGTGGGGAAACCTGCTCCAAGCTGTTTCCAAAGTTCTCCCACCTCCCTGGAGGCAGCAGCAAGCCAAAATGTCAGGATTCAAATCCCGATGTTCTCGCTTCCTGCAGCCTCCAGGGAAACAGGGCTTTTTTTAACATTGTGTGTTCAATGTATCGCACAACGTTAAAAACCGAATAACGACGGGACTTGTGGAACCAAGTCATAACGTTATTCGGGGTACTAGTGTACTATGTTGTTACTGTAAGATTTGTTCTAGTTTCCAATCCAAACTATATACAAGTCCTGGGGGAAGAGAAAATTAAGCCACTGAAATTAGAAAGAAAAAGTTGCCTTTGCTAGGCAAAAATAGTAATCTCCCCCCCCCCCGGCAATAGTGGGGAGGATGATTTCGTACACCAGTTGCATGCTTGTGCAGCTACAAAAGGCATGGAGAGAGTCAACGGTGCACATACACTCATGTGCTAGTAAAATGTAACACAGTTGCCCACTCTTTTGAGGTACTATGGTGGCACCATCAAATTGTGCAAAGAGATGGAGATGCTAGCAAGACCCACCTTCACCTGACACTCTTTTAGGTTTTTGGGATGCAGGGGAAAGAGTCTAAATATCCCTGTTTTCTTTCCCAGAGTGAAAGTGGCTGGCTGCAAGATGCCAGGTTCCTTAAGATCTCTGAAACCAGGGTTTTGTAACCTACGGCCTGCGGGGAGGACCCAGCCCCTGACGCCATTCCATCTGGCCCATGGTGACCACCATGGAAGCAGAAGCATTTATGACAGCCATAAACGCGGCTGCATGTGTGCAAATGCGCCCACTGTTGTTTACAGCAGCCTTTGCGGCAGGGGGAAACCATGCCTGAGGGGGAGTCGTTCAGCCTGTGGCACAAAATGGTTGAAAACCCCTGTCTTACACAGTGTTGACAGTACCAATTACTGTACATGTATATACTGCCCCATAGTGCTTAGTGCACTCTCTGGGCAGTTCCCCACCAACATGCTGGGTGCTCATTTTACCAACCTTGGAAAGATGGAAGGCTGAATCAACCTTGATCCTCATCAGAATTCAACTCACAACGTTTTGGCTGCAGTACAGCAGTTTAACCACTGCACCACCAGAGTGACATAGGAAGAATATGAAGGAACTCTCAAAAAGGTGAAGAGCTACTCCATTGGCTTCTTTCTCCCAAATCCAAGCAAACAAATCCCTCTCTCTTGGGGTAATGGGGTAGCAGGGAGTGACTTTCAATGAATATGGCTCTTGGCATCTCATCTTGTGCTGAGGTGGAATAATGAGATTTATCATTAGAAAACTGGAAATGTATAGTGATCTCTGCGAGGAAATGGAGTTTGCAGAATTATTTGGAGCAGGACCAGAAACCTCTGGGTCTCCAGCACCCTTAGCCAACATAGCTAGTGGTTCCAGGACAATGAGACAAGACAGTCTCACCACATCTGAAGGATCATAAAATGTGCAGCTCAAATTTACAACCAAGGAGGAGATGACTTACAGGGGCCACCATTTGTGGTAACAGGGTGGATGACCAAATAACTGAATGAAGGAATGAGAACTTGGAAACATTATTTTTGAGCTCCCAAATCCCCAGCCAGCAGGGCCAATAACTATGCTAGCTGGGGACACTGGGAGCTGTGGTCTGCTGGGAACTGCTGCTGCTGCTGTATCCAAATCTGAATATTGGTGAACATCATAGCAATCAGCCATGAAATGACTGTTCTGAGAATAAAATGCAGTGGCCTTTCATCTGCCTTCCACATCGCAGCATGACCCTAGTACCACTGATTCAATTCTGCAAGTCACTTTCTGGTCCTGAGCCCTTTTGGCACGCAAAGTCCTCATCAGCCCTAGGTCAATATTGATGAAGCTGCTGCCCTCCATCAAGATGGATTCAAGTAGGGTTTAATCCACTTGGGGACCATCACCCTTCCCTGTGGACTTTGGCACCCAAGTCATTAGTCCTCAGGGATGCCAGGTTAGTTAACCGCCGCCTGACACTTGGTGCTGAGGAGTTGGCAGTATGGTCTACTCCAGTGTTTCCCAAATGCTGGTTTTTGGACTTCAATTCCCAGAAGCCTAAGTCATTTCCCCAAAGCACTGATCAGCCAATTTACTGACTTAGGCTTCTGGGAATTGAAGTCCACTAGTGGGCTGTGTACCCCTTTGTTGGGAACCACTGGTCTACTCTATTACCATAGCAGGATAACCTGGCAAGACCGTTCTACATTCATCCATTCCATCCTTTGATTGGATGAATGCAGAACAGGGGCTGAAGCAGACACAGAATGGAGTTACAGAGATATTTTGAGTAGGTGGAAGTGCAGAGGCTGTGACACACACCTGCTCTGAGTCTCATGACAGCTCTGCCTCGTACTTTGTTTTTGCTCACAAGGGGAGCAAAGTGGACTGCCAAAGCCTACCAAAACTCTTGTGCCATGTTGTCCGCTTCATAAACCATTGGATAAGCCACTGCTATCATAACCTTATTCCAAGTATTTTGAACTTCAAACATCTGTGGGTAGAGGCAGGGGGAGAATGGTTCACACTATTCTGAGGCCCAAAAGTAGCCATGTTCCACCTGGGAATAATTTTCCCTCAGACTCAGCGTTCAAAGTTGGGAGTCAGCACTCATTACATCTGTTTTCCCCCCTGGTTTGTCTTTTTCTTGTTTGTGTTTGCCTTGGGCAAACCGCAGAGTCTCAGAGTTTGGGATTGCCCCCTCCCTTCCCAGTCTACAAAGAGGATTGAGGATAATTATTATTTATCTGGCACATGTTTTTACCAGGATTAATTAATTCTGGTAAAGTGCCCTTGAAAAGCCTCAAGTCAAAAGCAAATCTGGATGACACAGGAGTTCTGATTTCTCCCTCAAGCCCAGCCAGGTTTTTCAGTTGTTCAAAAATCACCAAGGAGGAAGTGGTAGAGGTGCCATTTACAGGGGAGGAGGAGAAGGCATGCTTAAAATAATCACCAGTTTACATATGATGTGGTATACTGTACAAATTTAGCCATGGCAAATAGTCTTAGAACATACTATTTTTAAAAAGTGCTAATACTGACTATATCCAAGGGGCAGACAGGTAAGCATTGTCTTTCCATGTGTTTACAATGAAATGGGACACTCCCATCAAACTTTGCACAGGTGAGTTCTTCAGAGTAGAAATCCCAGAATTTCAAGATTTTTTGATACTATGATCGTTGTCAGTTTCACATAAAGGCAATCAGAAATGCATTCTATTCTGTCTGGGGTTATCTTTTTAAAGCATAAGAATCCACATTTCAAATTGTATGCACTTTCTTATAAAATACACCTTTTGGCATCTACCATTCTGAGCTGAAAATGGCACCACAAAATTTGAGGAAGCAAGTAGTCTACAAGCCGCTGCATTGCAATGTGGATATAAACCCATGGCACCCAGAAATAGCCTCCTCAAAGATTGTGGTACTTTTGAACCACAGTCAGGCATACCCTGGGCAATGGCAACCTTGTTTTGTCAGCTAATCTTTCTCTCACTAGGTCAGGCAAAAGGAACTGCAGAATGAGCTCACCAAAAGGTGCCTTCACTTTGATAGTTTCACGTCTCACATAGATACAGAAGAAGAAGAAGAATCCACAGAATGAAAATTAGGTCATCTTGCTTAAAAATAAATACAATTCATTCAGACCAACATTCATTTGGCCTGGGTAAAAATTGTTAGCACTTCTACGGAAAACTTACTGGTACTGCATTAGGTGGGTTCCGTCCAATCACTTGGTAAAGAATAAGGACCAGGTGGTACAAAAAGTCTTATGTGATGGTCCATTTAGACCAGAGGTTCACAACCTAAAGCCCAAGGGCTGAATCCAGCTTACTGCGCTATTTCATGTGGCCCCCACCCCTCCAACGGCATTTGAGAAACAAAATGGCCACCCATTTGAAGCTGTTGGGACAAAATGGCTGCCCCCATTGTGTAGGCAGAGTAAAATCATCACCCAGCCCTTGAAGCTGACTGAGAGAGCGTGACCTGGCCTCTGGCTTGAAAAGGTTGGGAACCCCTATTTAGACATACAACTGATTATGTATTATTTCTATCATAAAGGAAGAAAAAAGTGTGATCTAATACATGGCTCATAGAGATGGAGCCTTTGTAGAATCTTTATCAGGTTGGGAGATACTGGTTTTTTTTTAATCAAGCCAAGGCTTGGAAAGTTACTTCTTTGGACTGTAACTCTCAGAATATCCCTTCTGCCCTACTGACCTGAGGGATTATTTGAGATTAAGTCCAAAGCTCTCTGGTGGAACCAGCTACTTCATCCAGAACCTGAATTTTCCAAAACATTCCAAAATTCTAAGAAGAATACAGCATCTCCTAACTTTATAGCACGGATGTGGCTTGCAGTCTGCAAGATTCTCAGAGATGAAGTCCAAAAAACTAACTTTTCAGGTTCCCTATTGGAGCTAACTGATTATTCCATTCAGAGCCAATATTATTCTGGACATTGCTGAAAACAAATTGGAACACAGCCTCTTCTAGACATGTAGTGCAGATGTTACATCTGCACCTCCCTCGTCCTTCTTCAATCACTTTTAATATTGCACTTAGTGCTAATTATATTTGAAGACTTAAATTACAGGTTGCATCACCTGCCACAAATGGACAGGTGGCTGAAAGGGGACAATGTTGTGCTCAGCTGCCAGTAGATAACTCATTCCTGCCTTGGTTGATCTTGAGGCTGAGGATTCAGAACATGGGTTTGGAAATGTAGGTAAATTAGCCAAATAAAGAAGTAAACAAACCCCCTGATTTAGATCTCTATGTTGCTTTCAGCTGGTGTTCCAAATAACCCTTACTTCCTCACAGCACTTTCCAAACATTTCCTTATGTAATAGTTTGCTTTCTGTGTATGATTCAACTCCAGCCAGGCATGCATGATAACAAGAAAACTTATGGATCCCAGAAATAATAAGTATTATGAGATTCTCCCACTAAGTGAGAGCCTTGTCGGGGTACAGGGGCTTGAGCGTTCTAACTAGGCAGTGTTGCCCATCTCTTATCAATGATGTTAGGCTGGTACTAAAACTCACCAAAGCGTCCGCCATCAGATCTCTTGGGCAAGGTGAAAGCAGAGGACACACATCATGGTCTGCCTGTCCAGTGGGTAACATGATATCCAAATAGCTAAAAAAAACCCTGTATGCAATGGACTTGATTTCTCAGGTCCATTTGCATGTGCAAAATGTTGTCGTAGAGATGTCTACCAATGTGTGGACTCCAAGGTATCTAAGGTACAGTGGTACCTCACTTAAAGAGCATAATGCATTCCACAGGACTGCTCTTTAAACAAGTTTGCTCTTTAAGCGAAACACCATTGCAAGTGACCAATTGTGACTTTTGGCAGGGGGGGATTGCAAACCTCGATTTAGTCATTAAGTGAGTTTTTGGTTGGTTTTAGTTGTTAAGAGAAAAACCTGCTCTTTAAGTGAGTTAGTCTCTATATGAGGCACTCTTTATGCGAGGTTTTACTGCATTATGAGATTATGCTCTTGATCTGCTGGCCAATAGCAGTATAAATAAACCACATGGGTTGTGTAAGCAAGTGACCACCATCCTGTGACCATCTCCTGTCAATTTAATTAATTAATTTTTTAAACTTTGTTTTTCAGCTTGGATCCATTTGCTTTTGATAGTTACAATTTAGCAAAATTTCTAGAAAGGGATTTTGCACCCCTATTCAATAAATTCAGTCAAACCAATAAGAGAAATGTGATTTTAAGACAGACATTTCAAAAGATTATTATTTTCTCCCCAACACTACCCTATGGAAGTAGAACTGGCTTTATGATGAATTGTCACTAGAGTGGAAATATTGCCACAGGTGGCCGTGTGGTTGGGGGAGTACACTTTTGAAAAACAGCTTTTTCCAACCTCTGTGCCTTGCGACCCAATGCACAGTGCTCAGCATATGGGGAGATTCTGTTCTGGAACCATGTATGGAAGGTTCAAGGATTGTATGGGAGCATGGGCAAGAGACTGGAGAGGTTGGGCTTGAGCCGACCTCCCTGTCCTGTGAGACCAACTCTGGTGGGAGAAGCAGCAGCCAGATGGAGACAACAGTAAGAGGAACCCAGCCTGATTTCATTGGGGCTTTATCTTTGGAGGGTCAGGATCACAAAGTGGGAAGGTGCTAGAACCGTGATGGCGAGCCTTGGCACTCCAGCTGTTCTTGAATTTCAGTTCCCAGAAACCCAAGTCTCTGTGAATCCACACAAATGGACTTGATTTCTCAGGCCCGTTTTCATGTGAAAAATGTTGTCATGGAGATGTCTACCAATGTGTGGACTCCTCGCTGGATAATGACTCCAAGGTATCCAAGGCATTATGAAATTATGCTCTTGATCTGCATGTGAATTTGTGTGGATTCACAGAGACTTGGGCTTCTGGGAAATGAGGTCCAAGAACAGCTGGAGTGCCAAGGTTCACCATGACTGTGCTAGAGCCTCAATGATTCCATGAGATGAAGCTAGCCAGGGACTGGAAAATGGACTCTAGAGAAGAGGGGAACGAGTAAGCGGGATTGGTGGGGGAGAACCTGGCAGAAGGTTCTGGAACCTGGTGGGTGAAAAAATGAGATGAGAGGAGGCTCGACTGTCTCAGGAGGCAAAAGAGAAAGAAAAATGGAGCAAGACAAGCAAGTGGTGTCTGAATCCATGGTAACTGGGCATACCAATTTACTAGGTTCATGCAAATTACATGAAGCCTTTCTTCAGCCTTGAACCAGAATTTTGAAGGATCAGGGCACCCTTGGTCAAGAGGCAATACTCATGCTTGAGTAAGAGCCTCCATTTAGACCAGTTTCAGACTACATGATTCGAAGTCAAGACTGATGCTGATGATGGAGACGACTATTTCAGTGGCATCAGCAATTGAGTTTGTGACAATACTGGACAGACTTCTGTCAGTTTGCACAGGGAGACATATAGATTTGAAAGTACTGAATGTACATGTAAAGTGGGGAGCAGAAAAGTAAGAGTCTCTCATTTCTTTGAAAAATTACCATACAGCACCTGATAATTCTGGATTTAGAAGAAACTCTTGCTTGTAGCCACTTACCAGGCTTTCTTCTTACGTTGTTCTTTGTTTCGAATAAGTTCCAGGATGGCCTCTTCTTCATAGACATGACCACACACTTTATTCCTAACCGGCTTTTTCATCTCCTCCTACAACGATTAATTGGATTTCATTAAGCTGTCCAAATCAAGATTGGCACTACTGTTAACTCTCCATCTCCCAGACATGGACAAATATTAATAGGCTTGTGATGCATTATTCTGAAATTCTATGTCAACCACCATAGTGATGTGCTGTACAATGTATATATTAATATAATCACACATATAAACAAGAGATGGAGCGGGCCTAGGGTTGAAAAATGACCAAGAGAGCCATACCCCCCTTGTATAACACCAATATTTTTTAGCTTCCTGACTTTCACTTAGGTTTTTTGCTCTTCCACTGAGACTTCATTACTCACAGCAAGAGTTCTGAGCAAAAATATAGATATTTTTCACCTTAATACATATGATAGTCCAAACTACAGTAGACCCATTGAATCAATGAGGTTTACTTCAGCGTTGATAGATAATTCAGCAAATGATTCAATTGGCCCACTGTATTTGGGAAAAATAAAGCAAGCGAGTTCTTGTTTGTATCAAGCCGGCATTCTCAGCAGAAGATAAAATGGCTAAACTAAGGCTATTGTACCTTTGACATTTCATGAAGAAAAGACTCACTGAGAAAAACACAATGAGCTTAGGGGCAGTGGAAGTTAGTATAAAAAGGAGAAGATCCGACATGGAATGAATTGACTCACAAAAAGAAACCATAGCCTTTAGTTTGCAAAATCTGAGCAGGGCTTTTTGGAATATTTAATTCATAGAGTCTTTTTAAATTGGAATGACATGACTGAAAGCAAGAACACCAACTGGCCGAGTAACTGTATTTAGACCTTTGGCATCATCCCTTTCCTTTGCCTACCTCTGTCTCCAGGAGTTGGGTGACAGGTAGTTCCTTCCATAGCTTTGGACAGTCAATCTCCGACTCAAGAACGAATTAGTGAAGGGGCAAGGAACCCAGGGTCCTGTAGATGTTACTGGATTAACTCCTATCATTCCTGACAACTGGCCATGCATATATTTGGAGGACCAAAGGTGTTCCATCCTTATTTTAAGAGGCACAAAAGCTCCAACATTTAAACAGTCTATCAACTTGATCCCTTCAAGCATTGCCTCTTCCATTTCATGCTCAGAGATTTTGAAAATGGTCACTATGGTCAGTTGTTTCAATTTCCTTCCAGTTTCTCATCCATCAGAGAAACACCTGGGAGCCAAAAGGGGTAACAGCATGGATTGGCTTTCCCGCCTGTTTAATGTAAAGGCAAGGATTTCTGTATCAGTTAAACCAGAGTTGGGCAGGAGAGAAGGTAAGTCTGTTGTCAGACCACTGGCTAATTTGGGGGAGACCACCAATGCCTTACTGGTTGTTAGATTACTTCTAAAGTAGCAAGACTGGCCCTATCATTAGGTAGAATCAAGTGACCACCCCAAGCAGCAGATGCTGAGATGCAGAAACACTGGCCTTGTGGTTCCTCCCAAGCTCTTCACCACTGTTGTCTTTTGGAGGACAAAATTACATGCTTCCTCACAGAGCCTGAAATATATTGTCTAACCTAACTTGCTGCCCAAGGCATGATAGGGGATCCATTCTGAACACCATAGTCAAGATAGGATCCAATTGGCTCCCACACACGGAATGGAAAAACACACTTTTGACCAGTGGTTCCCAACCTTCTGAGGCAGGGACCACATTAGAAAACCCAGTGCCTAAAAAGGGTTACATCTTAAATTAAATTGTAAAATTATTAAGTGACTAACTAAGAACAAAAGTAAATATTTGGAGGTAAACAAGCAAGTTAGTGGGCCACACAGAAAGACCTCAGGGCTAAAGGTTGGGGATCCTGCAGTTGACCAACAACTAAGACAAATGCCTAGAGTTGGCCCTACAAAATGAAACTAGATGTGCCTTGACTTGAATTACAAAAGCATTTCTTGTATTCTTAAACAAGAGAGGGTACTCGGGTTCATATAACAGACTAATTGCGCCTGGAGGGTTAAGAAATCCTAGATTTCTTGCTTTGCAGACTTAAAAGGATGCCAGTAAATACCCGATGCCTAATACCATGGAAAGGTAGACCACCGAAAACTGTGGTCAACCCACCATTAAGTTCAAGCATGTATTGTACCTTGTTGGCACTAATTCTTAACCATCCGTTTCTTGACTCATATCTGAACTGTATTGCATGAATAGCAAAAAGAAAATAATATTGAAGATGTTTCATGTAAGATAAATAGAAAGAGGTACTCCCCTAAAATATTATATTCTAAGTTTTGGCCAAAACAACTGGTAAACATTTAACTGTAAAGCAGGCAAGCTTAAATTTGGAAAAGTTAGGTTAAACTGCACTCCAGTAAAAGCAACTTTTCCAAATGATGGTCAAGCCTTCGTGGCTGTAATGTTTGTGCATTACAAGATCTGTGGCACCCCCCAGGGAAAAACAAATGGCTATAATTTGGCTTGATGGTCTTTGGAGGATAGATAGTTATGTCCTCTGTAAGACATCACAGCACAAAAAGAAGAATTTCTGGAAGAATTCTTTTTCCACCTCTAGCTCAGAGGATGCAAGGAAAAAGGAAACAAGAGACGGTGTTTATGAACTTCAGCAGTTATACCAACAGCAAGAAAACAGAAATTAAAAAGTGCAGAAAAATCAGACACAAACATCTCCTGACTTAGCCACTCAAAACCTACACAAGAATGCAGATATTCTCTCTCTCTCTCAAGCACACACAGAGACACATAGAGTCCCAGTGCACTAAATAACAATAATTAAAAGAGTGTGTGTGGGAGAATACTACACAATACAATGCAAAGCAAGTACCTCATGCCACACTACAGTTAAATAAAATGCTACTGAAATCATCTGCAAGGGGATACAAAGAGTATAGTTGCCTCACCCAGAAAACTACCTAGTGGTAGGAGTTTGCAAAAATAGTTCTGGGTGTTGTTGACGGAGGGGGTTAAGCAGTGATGGGCATATTTTTTTTACTACCATACTGTGGGCGGGGCTAACTCTGTGGGCATGTGACTTGCTGGGGATGGCCATGTGACTGGGTGGATGATCTAGTCATGCCTGCCACATGGCCATGAAAACGTCTGCAGACACAGACAGCACTGGCTCTTTGGCTATAAATGGAGATGAGCACTGCACCCTAGAGTCAGATATGACTGACTTCTGAGCAAGGGAGACCTTGGACCACGTGCTGAGACAAAACCTGATGTCAAATTTGAATACCAGTCAGGGATCTTCTGTTATTAGGTAAAGGTTGCCCTTGCTCGAAAGCCAGTTGTTAACAACTCTAGGGTTCAGTGTTCATCTCTGTTTCTAGCCAAAGAGCCAGTGGACTTGATCCACAAAAGCACACATTAAAATACAGCAGTTAGTCTTTAAGGTATCACAAAGTTTTTGTCTTTTTGTTTTGTTTACTCTCAATATGCTTGCACAGAATAAAACGCATTCCTATGGGAAACCACTTTTTGGTTAATGTATTTTGGTTTTCAATGCATTCTTATGGGAACTTGCATTCAATGCATTCCTATGGGAAATTCCGTTAAAGTAATTTTCACTGTAAGAAACATCCCGGAGAACGCATTAATTGCATTAACCGAGGTTCCACTGTACAGTGGTACCTCGCTTAAAGAGCATAATGCGTTCCACAGGATTGCTCTTTAAGCGAAACACCATTGTAAATGACCAATTGTGGGGGGGATTGCGAACCTCGATTTATTTGTTAATCGAGTTTTTGGTTGGTTTTATTTGTTAAGCAAAGGGAACATTCAGAGAAAATTCTGCTCTTTAAGCGAGTTACTCTTTAAGCGAAACGCTCTTTATGCGAGGTTTGACTGTATTTCATTTTGTGGAATAATAAGGGGTCTTCCACAGTTCTGAACAACCCATGAAGCTGTCACTGAACAATGACTCCTCTCTGCTACTTGCATGGAGTTCTCTACCTGTGTAATGGGACAGATAAAGTTTGTCTGGCTTTGTGTCACTGCGATATCCTCATCAACTTGTTCAAGGGCTGGCATCTCCTCTGGGTCCACCTGGACATGATCTGTAATATCAAGAAGTGGGAGAAGGCTGTTTAGTGAAAGCAAAATTGCCAAGGAGTGAAATTTTGAATGTTTACAGTGTTAAAATAATCAAGGGCAATATAAAAAACATGATCCTGAAAATGTATGTTGTATTTTAAAATGAGATCTGAGCAGCAATTATTAAAAGTACTGTAGCTACAAAACAATCAGCTAGCCTCAGCCAAGTCTGAAAGGGATGTTATAAGACACAAATATTGCTTTACAAAAGAATTTCTTCCATGTTTAACAGCTGAACCATGGGAGAAACTTGAAATAATTGGAATTTATGTTGCAATGTATAATATGACTAGAGATGGTGTCTGCAAGTCCTATAACCTGCATTCTCTGTAGCTACAGTACTCTGGTTGTACAGTATCTTGGTGCACTGAAAGCTTTAGTTTACAAGCATTTATTTTTCCCAGCATTGCAAAACATTATTCAAAATAAAAACAATTATTGTCATAGTGGCAGCCTGTCAGATTCTGAGTTATGAGCTCTTACACTTACAAAAGGTGCAAGAGCATTAAAAATTCCTATTAAAATTGGTTTTGTTAGTGAACCAGACCCCTGTACTTCCATGATCTGCAGAAAGGATTGTTGATTAGCTGATGAAAAGGAGATAAGGGTTATAAGCAATGGCCAGAAAAGATTGCTGGGTTATTAGCAGGGCCATAGCCAGGATTCTAGATGTGGGTAGGCGAATATTCTTTCAGGATGGGTAACATAGCCTCTTTTCAATGCATTCCTACGGAAAACTGAGCTTTGCCAGGTTGGGCAAACTGCTAACTCAGGGTGGGCCAAGCCTGCTCTGGCTACAGCCTGACTATGGCCCTGGTTATTAGGATCAACACAACTCCATACAATGCTTTGCCACATACACTGGAAACATGTAATAGTAGCAGCAGTAGCAAGAGTGGCAGCTAACAAGGCAAACATGAATTTTCCTTTATAGATTCAAACTGGCTTAGCTAGATGAGCAATTAGAATAATTTTCTGGTGTTTGTTCATTTTCATATGTTTAAAGGCTAAATGTTAACCAAAGTAATTGTGCTTTTTACTTTTAAATGATATATTTTAGAGATGTATTTTCTGGTTTTTCAATATACCTTTTTAGGCGATCATCTCTTGCCTTTTTAGAAAATATATGAAACATTCTTTTTGGTATTTTGTTTGAACGTTATTATGATCCTGCGTTTTGGATAGAATTTTGTTTAATGTATTTTGCTTGTAACTTTAGTTTGCATATATTTTTAGCCATTTGTGCCTAGTTTTTCCACGGTTGTAAGAATTTTTGATGTTTTCACAACTACGAAGTATTTATAAGCTTAAGGAACATAGAAACAAAGTTGATAAATAAAGTTTATAGAAGTAAATGTTTATAGCCCTTGATGACCATCTGAAAGCTACAGCTGGTTCAGAATGCGGCTGCCTGGGTGGTGCCTGTGCCTCGCCACTGCTACGTGACCTGCATTGGTTGCCAGTATGTCTTTGGGTGCAATTCAAGGTGTTGGTTTTGACCTTTAAAGCCCTTCATGATAGTGGGCCAGGATACTTAAGAGACCACGTCACCCCAAGGTGTTCGACCCATCCTACGAGAGCAGACTGTAGGGGCTCCCTAGTGGTCCCATCAGCCAGGGAGGCACATCTCACAGGGACCAGGAGAAGAGCCTTCTCAGTATCTGCTCCGGCCCTATGAAACCTCCGGCCACTTGAATTGCACCTCCAGGCAGAGTTGCTTCCCTTCAGGAAGGCCTTAAAATGTGGTTATGCCAGCAGGTGTGGGGTACAATTGGTACCACAACTCAGCCCTGCTGCAATTTCTTGCTCTGGAACTGCTAGGTTGGCAAGAGCTGGGACAAAGACGGAAACTCATTCCATCCTGCAGTACTTGGGAATTGAAATGCTAAGCTCCTACCTTCTAGTCAGCATCTTAGCCACTTGAGCCACTGTAGTAACAAAATGGCTTCCCATTTGAAGCTGTTGGGATAAAATGGCCACCCCATCATGCAGGCAGGGCAAAATGGCCGTCTGGCCCTCAAAGTGTGACCCAGTCCCCAGCTTGAAAAGGTTGCGAACCCCTGATTTGAACACTAGGCACTTTCTCTCTGTATACTGCAATTCTCACATGTTCTTGAATAAACCTCCCTGTCCATGATGATTTCCGACTGTGCTGTCGGAGACTGTCACCCACACCCACACACAAAATAAAGCTCTAAGGTCTATGCATATATTTGTGCAGTTGTTGGTACTTTCATGGAACAACCAACTGGAAAAGATGGCAATAGCTCTGCTCCAAATACGTGATCCACAGAAGATGGAACAAAATTGTTCTCTTACACTCTGAAAGAATGGCAAAAAACAATGGACACAAATTGCAAGAACATAGATTCCAGCTAGATGTTGGAAGAAACCATCTAACTGTAAGAAGTGTTCAGTGGCTGCTTAAGAGAAGATGGTAGGTCCTCTCCCAAACAGCAATCTAACATAGCCTAGATGGGAATCTGTCAAGAATAATGCACCACAGAAACTTTTATTTAAGCATCAATTGGACAAGAAGAACTTTAAGGTGGTAACTATCTGTAGTGTTCAATGGACTGAATCCAGATTTATAATAGACCCACTGAAGCCAACGGGATTTAAAGTGCACACTGGCTGGAATCCTACTGGTGTTTGCACAAGGTATGCATAACACGCTGCAGGTAATTGACAAGGGCCCATCTCAGTTGAAAAGCCAGGCATGAAGCCAGGCATGTACCTTTACACCTCATTAATCAGCTCCAATTAGCCGTGGTAAGTTATGCAAACATTCACGAACACCATTAGGTCTTCGGCCACCGTTAACTAAAGTTCCTTGGATACCAACATGTCTGCTCTAAACTTAGATCCAATTTTAGGATTGGGTAAAGAATAAAGCTGTATCTTTGCTGTTCTCCATTTCATTAATAGTTGACTATAATGATCATAGATTTTCTGGCCAAGCTTATGCGCATCTAGCATCAGCAACTAGAATGGGCCAAAAACCATGTTTGCAGCATCACTTGTGAAGACTGTTCTTCACAGAACTTGGAAAAATTATTCTTGTGAACTTTAACTCTTAATCCTGCAGCCAGCTTAGTTATTTGTTGATGAGTTGCCAAGTTACCAAAGTAACTTTTTCCAAGCTGTGATTTTACTGTCTAACTTGAACTATGCACATGGACACATGCTTCTGTATACAGTGCCACCCAAAGAACTAGGAAATGATTGTACACCTGTGTTGGACAAATCCTGTTGCTACCTTCCATCACAAACATGGGTGAATGTATATAACTGTAAATAAAGAACATAAATTCATTCTACAGTAATGGACTGAGACCTATAACTCTGTTCCTGAAGCTGTGAATACCTTGCCAGCAGAAGAGGCTAAGAGGAAATAAGGACAAGACTTTTAATTTATCATAGTTAAAGCTTAAGCACACAGTGGGATTTCTGGGTCAGACAAAGACCCAGAATAAAACCCAAAGTAGAGACACAGTTTAATTCAAAGTAATGAACATAGGAAATGGTTTAAATCAGGAGTGCCCAAACTTTTTGGGCCATGGGCTGGTTATATGGTTCAGCAGGCCGGTAATGTGGTTCAGTGGGCCGGTAACATGGTTCAGTGGGCCGGTCATGTGGTTTCTCCCACCGGAAGCAGAAGGAAAACATAATCTGTTTTGCAACAGGATGAGATAGATTTTAAGCTGCCATTTTCTCTGCTTAAACCAGGGTGCCCAAACTACGGCCCGTGGGCTGGATCCAGCCCCTGATGCCAATTCATCCGGCCCACACCTCCCTCATTGCTCCCGGAAGTGGAAGTAAAATACGCAGTTTGGGCACCCCTGGTTTAAATAAAGCACTGAGCTCAGAATATAGGGCGCTGGGGGTGGCCTTGTCCCTTTGTGATCCACAGAACTGAGATGCTTTTTGAATTCCTATCAAACTCATTAAGAAACTTCTGATAAAATATCCCCTGAGGTAGAACTGATGCTATACAAAGACTAGCAGAAAATCTCTGAATGTAATAATCTCTGAGGTACTTTATCATCAAGGGTATTTCCAGGTGGATATGAATTCTCAGAAAACCACCTTGGAGGCATTCACTGCCAGAAAGAGAAAGCTCTTAAAATAAACAGATCAGCCTGAAACAGTCAAAAGGGGGGTGGGGTGGCATTGCAGGCATTCCCCAATCCATGCCTCTCCCTTTTACTTTGGTTTAGATCAGGAGATCTCAACCTTTCTAAGCTAGGGGCTGGGCCATGCTCCCTCAGAAAGATTTGGGGGCTGGACGGCCATTTTGCCCTTCCTCCATCACATGGCACTTCCTGGTGTGATGGAGGCAGCATAGGGGCACATGAAATGGTGTTGCAGGCCACATTACGGCCCACAAGCCGCAGGTTGAGAATCCCTAGTTTAGATTGTTTTTGTTGTTGCAACATGATGAGGGCAAATGAACCGAACTCAGAGTAAAAAATATGACCATGTAGGAAGCCTTGCTCTTACACTGAATGAGCTTCACCAGCTGTTGTCAGTGGTGTCATTCATTCATTCATTCAATATCATGTCTTCCTCTCAAAAATGAAACCTGTAACAGTTCATGATGCGAATGAAAAACAGGTATAATCCACAGCAACTGGTTGAAATGTAGTTGCTGATTCTGTCCCCCCAACTAGAGAAGACACATTGAATCAAATGGATTTGCATTAAATTGGAATAACCATGTAGTAATTGGTTCATTAACTCTGCCATTGCTGGTCCCAAGCCCAGATGAGAAAGGAGGAGGGCTGGGCATTGGGTTAGCACGCCAGCCCCATAAAACTTTATTGCTGAAGTGGTGGGGATGGGCAACCTCCTTGCCCCATAGAGAAAGAACTAAGAAGAAGAATTAGCTCATTGGGCTAATTAAGTAAAGGCTGCCCTTGCTCGAAAGCCAGATGTATCCAACTCTAGGGTGTGGTGCTCATCTCCGTTTATTGCCAAATAGTAGTGATGTCTGCATCTGCAGACATTTCCATGGTCATGTGACAGGCATGACTAGACAACGGAGCTCACGGAATGCTGTTTATCTTCCCACCAAAGTGGTACCTATTCATCTACTTGGCATGCGTGCCAGAGGGGGCACTCAGAGTCCTCTCTGTGGGTATGCATGCCATCGCTACAGCACATTTTACCCCACCCCTCCACCCAGCATCCCAATGGGAACACTTCCTTCCTCCCTCCCCCTAACACAGAGTTCACCCTGTCCCTCTGCCTGGCAGCCCAACGGGAGTACTTCCTCCCTCCCATAGCAATGGGAGCACTTCCTCCCTCCCACAGCAAAGAGTTCGCCTTGCCCCTCTGCAGCATGGACAACAGCCTGTTGAGTTTGGGCACTCAGTCACTAAAAGGTTTGCCATCACTGGTCTACTCTATTACCATAGCAGGATAACCGGGTCAGACTACATGGGCTAATTTACTTGAGATTAATTTAGTTAAACAAACTAATATTAAACATCACTTGGATAAAACATGTTAAAAACACATTGATATATTAATAAGTGAGAGTTGCAAAGTAAAAAGTAACAGAGCATCTGTCAAAATCATCTCAAAAACATAGCTGATTAACTATATTGCACCACACATACTTATAGCAATACTTTCTAAAAACATGTCAAAAATGGTTCTATCACAACAGCTGGGAGGCATTGTTAAGTCATTCATTCTGGAGTAATGATGCCTTCACACAATGTCAAATGTTGTGGAAGCAAGTCTGAATATGTGGCTGTGGTGGTTGCACAGAGGCTAGTTGGGCAGTGGTTGCAAATATTACTTTTTGGGATCATAACCTCTGGTGGTTTGTGGACCATGTGGGAGAGGTTCAGCCTGAAATGGTACAGGCCTTCTCTGCCCCAGGCCATGAGCCACCCATGACTACAATGCTCAAAATCTACCAGCCATCATGAGAAGCCTTGAGGTTGCCTCACAAACACTTTCACTGGCATTTTACCTCTACCTGAAAAAATGCTAATTCTGTGGTGCAAGGAGGTTGCAACAATTGAGGCCTAAATATTTATTTATTATTTATTTTAGTCAAATTTAATATCCCGCCCCAATCAGGTGAACCCGACTCTGGGCGGCTTACAAACATTGGTGTTAAAAGAAACAAATTAAACAATACAGAATCCTATGGGGCATATTACAATTAGTTTAAAAATTAACTTAAAAACATCGGCTATAATCTACAGGATACTAAAAGGAATTTAAAACTTTAAGACTAAGAAGTTAAAAAAGATTAAAACAACGAGAGGCAAGAGGGTGGCTGTCCAATCAAATCAGCCACCCAACATGGGATCCCACATTCCTGGATCCCCAAACTTGCCCTGCCAGCCAGGTTTTTAGGCCCTTCCAGAAGGGCAGGAGCTCTGTCTGTAAGCGTAGTTCCGTTGGCAGAAGGTTCCAAAGGGCCGGGGCGGACACAGAGAAGGCCCTCCTCCTAGTGCAAGAGAGATGCGCCTCTCTAGCCGATGGTATGATAAGAGAGACTCTCCGATCCGCCCTGGTGGGACGGACCGATGTTCTTGGGGTGACGCGGTCTCTTAAGTATCCTGGCCCACTACCATATAGGGCTTTAAAGGTAATAACCAGCACCTTGAATTGCACCCGGAGACATACTGGCAACCAGTGCAGCTCCCGAAGCAGAGGTGAGGCCCGAACATAACGCTCGCACCCCATCACCACCTGAGCCGCCGTGTTCTGGACCAGCTGCAGTCTCCGAATGGTCATCAAGGGCATACCCATGTAGAGCACATTACAATAATCAAGTCTGGAGGTGACCAAAGCATGTGTGACCATGAGCAAGGCGTCCCGATCTAGGAGTGGGCGTAATTGGCGTATTACACGAAGTTGTGCAAAAGCTCTCCTGGCCACGGCTGCCACCTGTTCTTCGAACAGTAGTTGTGAGTCCAGGAGGACCCCCAGATTACGCACCGGGTCTGTTTGGGGCAGGACTGCCCCATCCAGGACCAAAGCTGGTAACTCCCGCGATGGCGCAGGACCCCTTACCCATAGCCACTCAGTCTTGTCGGGATTCAGTTGTAGCCCGTTGTCTCCCATCCAGACCCTGACAGCCTCCAGGCATCTGGAAAGGACTTCCACGGCACCGCTTGGGTTCCCACGGGCCGAGATGTACAGCTGGGTATCATCTGCATACTTATGATACCTCACCCCATGAGAACAGATGATCCCACCCAGTGGCTTCATGTAGATGTTAAACAGAAGAGGTGAGAGCACCGAGCCCTGAGGCACCCCGTATTGGAGCAGCCTAGGACTAGACTTCTCATTCTCCAACCACACCAACTGGGTCCTGCCCCTCAGAAATGGGGAAAATCAAGCCAGCATAGTGCCCTGGATCCCCAATCCTTGGAGCCTACCCAGCATGATACCATGATCGACGGTATCAAAGAGGTCATCCACCAGAGGTCATCCACCAGAGCTACCAGTGCAGTTTCCGTACCATATCCGGGCATGAATCCTGACTGAAAAGGGTCCAGATAATCCGCTTCATCCAGGACATCCTGTAGCTGCTGTGCCACTGCCTTCTCCAAGACCTTGCCCAGAAAGGGTAGGTTGGATACTGCTCGGTAGTTGGAAAGTACCGTAGGGTCGAGGGACGGCTTTTTCAGGAGGGGATGCACCAAAGCATGTTTTAAGGGTGCTGGAAAATATCCCTCCCTCAGAGATGAATTTATAATCGCCTTGACCCAACCGCCTGACACCGCTGCAGATGCTTTGACTAGCCAGGCAGGGCATGGATCCAGTTCACAGGCAGTGGCACGAACAGATCCAAGAAGCCTGTCCACTTCCTCAGGGCCAACTGGATTAAACTGATCCCAGATAACATGGCCAGACTGTGCTCTGGTCGAGCCCAGCTCCTTACATTCCACACCGGGATTAAACTTCAAGCGGATCTGTGCCATTTTCTCTGCCAGATAATCTGCAAAGTCCTCAGCCGATCCCTGCCAACCCGGCCCCGGCCCCCCTCTTCCAAGGAGGGACCTGGTCACCCGGAACAAGGTCGCTGGGCGATTATCAGCGGAGGCAATAAGGGTGGTGAAATATTGTCGTTTCACCACCCCCATCGCCACTAGGTAGGCTTTAATAGCCGCTCTAACCAGTGTTCGATCAGACTCACTCCGGGTCTTCACCCAGAGGTGCTCTCGGCGTCTCTTTGCCCATTTGAGCTCCCTCAATTCCTCTGTGAACCAAGGGGATGTTCGATGCCTACAAGCACGGAGAGGCCGTAGTGGAGCGATCACGTCCAAGGCTGCCGTCACTCTCTCGTTCCATGAGTTGACAAAAGCCTCAGATGAATCGCATCGCAGGTCAAGAGGAAGACACCCCAGTTCCCTCTGGAATCCTTCCGGATCCATTAGTCACTGGGGGTGGGCCATTTTAACAGGCCCTACCTCACTGCGGTGAAGCTTCGCCCCCAGAAAGTCCAGAGTCACCAGATAGTGATCTGACCATGGCACAGGGGTAATGTCTAAATTCTGTGGTTTCAGATCACTCTGCCATAGCTCTGAGACAAAAATTAAATCTGGGGTGTGGCCACTGCTCCTGGCAGGGCCCTGAATTACCTGGGTCAGACCCACAGCTGCCATGGAAGCCATGAACTCCCGAACCACCTCTGACCCAGTCCCCAATGATGGCAAGTTGAAGTCCTCCAGAACCATTAGTCTGGGGGTCTCCAATGCCAACATCGAGACCGCCTCAAGGAGCTCAGGCAGGGAATCTGCTACATTGCAGGGAGGCAGGTACATGAGCAAGACTCCCAACTGCCCCTTAGGGCCCAAACGCAGGAGCAGGGCCTCACAACCTGGAATTTGTGGAGCCGTGGCCCTGGCAACTCCCAATGACTCCCTGGCTACTACGGCGATGCCACCGCCCCTTCCCCTCTCCCTAGGATGGTGCCAAATACCGAACCCGGCCGGACATAATTCGGAAAGAGGAACCCCATCCTCAGGTGCCAGCCAGGTTTCGGTGATGCATGCCAGGTCAGCCCGTGCCCCCAAGATGGAGTCCGAGAGCAAGGGGGCCTTGTTACAGACTGACCTCGCATTCACCAGCAGCAGCCTAAGGGAGGGGTCACTCTTGACCGGCTGCTCAGGCACCAGAGGTGTAGCTGGGGGGCTAGAACAGTGGACAGCAACTAAACATCTGTCCTGTGTTCTCTGAGTGCGGCCCGCCCTGCGGCTCCCGCAGTAGCACCCCATGCCCGTCACCACCCTAATTTGGGCACCAGAAGACCCCCCCCCCCCGGACCTATCAGACAGAGCCCAATCCTTGTTCCCTGGCTGGCAGGTTCTCCTCTCCCTCCCCCCATCCCCAGTCCCCCAACCCCCATCTAATGTCCTCTTAGGGGGGTGAGATAGGCTGCCCCACCGCTGAGAACTCTGCTGGGGCAATAGGGGTGCCCCCAGGGCTGGCCAAGGTCCCAGCCACCCCCCTCCCTCCCCGAAAGTGCATGGCCAGCCGTCCCACCTCCAGGGGTTCTCAAACCCAGGTGAAGGAGCAGGAGGAGGCAGCCTGGAGATTGCAAACGGCGGCTGCTGCGATGGCTTCTCTGCCCAGCCGCAGGTATTAGCTCTTTATTTCTGACATTAGAATTAATCCCTCTGGACTGACGAATGTGGGCCGTTGCAGCTGTTAACTACAGTAAATCACCGGATAACGACTGGATCGGATAATGCTAAAATCGCATAACGTTAAGTAATCTGGGGAGGAGAATTGGATCGAATAACATTAAGGTCCTATGGGATGGATCGGATAACAACCGCTAAAGCCTGTGCGGTTACAATGTATCTCTATGGAGCTTTAACGTTATCCGATCCATCCCATAGGATTTTAACATGGATCGGATAACACTAAAAATCAGATAACACCAAGACTTGTAGAACAAAGTTTTAGCGTTATCCGGTGTTTTACTGTATATGGAAGCAGCCTTAAATCAAACCAACGATATCTTGTGTCATTCACTTTCCTACTACAATTTTTCTGATTGTTTTAGCCCTACGACAACTCACCGTAATTTAATGCTAAATGGAGCAATGGAAACTCCCAGGATTAGTATGGCTGCTCGTAAATATTTCTGGCTACCAATACAATTCACATACTATGCACCTTTCAAGTTGACAAATGCAACATAAGTAGTAAGTTATATAGCAATGGTGGTGAACCTATGGAATGTGTGCCAGAGGTGGAACTCGGAGCCATCTCTGTGGGCATCCATGCGATCACCCCAGCACAGAGTTTGCTCTGACCCCCTGCCAGCAGCCCAATGGGAGCACTTCCTCCTCCCAGCACAGAGTTCACCCCGCCCCTCTGCCCAACAGCCCAGTGGGAGTGTTTCCTCCCTCCTTTGTTGCTGTGTTGGCACTTTGCGATAAACAAGTGGGTTTTGCGTTGCAGTTTGGGCACTCGGTCTCTAAAAGCTGCGCCATCACTGTTATATAGCAACCTTGTCAGTAGCTACTTGCTTGGTTACCGATGGTAAATTAGGAATCATCACTTGAACTAGAAAGCTTTTGTGAACAGAAAGGGAGTTGAGTCTTAATTTTGTTTGGGGTTTCAGAAAATCACAAGTGGTCTCTCTCTCTGTGTGCCCCCAGTTGTGAGGTGGTTCTGAACCCATGTCTTCCAGAAACCAGCTTCCAGTGCTTCAATCAGAATTTAGGAACATTAGTTTTTTTACACTACAATTGAATTTGATTCCTCAACCAGCGCAGCCAATGAGAAATGCCGAGGGTTATGATCCAACCCCCCCCCCCCAACCTTTTCCTAGCTATTGTGTCTCAGTTCCTTCATAGTCATGTTTAGATTTCTACCTCAACCCTTTCAGGTTGAATTTTGTTGTTAAGATGGAGACTATAAACCTCAGCTGATTCAGTGGGATGATTCAAGCCATTTCTGTGTGGTGCCACGCTTTGTTTCTTCAACTTAGAAACTCTTCCGTTTGCCAAAGGAGAAATGCAAACAAAAACTAGATCTGCAGAATACACTGATGTTTTTGGGGAGGCAAAGGGGCTGATTGTGTAACAGAACGGAAGCACACCATGTCGGTTATGCAACAGATTTCATCAGGAGACTCATCCTTCTTTCTCCCGTGCCAAGCAAAATCCTTTTCCTTATAATTCAATGTGGCCAAACATCTCCCAAGGCAGAAACACTGGCAAATGTTTCTAACCAACAGTTTACAGAGAGGGTAATAAACAAAACAAACACTGAAAGCTAAGGGGATTCCAGGATATATTGAAAGCTGGAGTTCTGCCAAGCAGCAAAATCCAGCATGTGATTTCAAGAGCAAATCTTCCAACTTCAACTTCAGTTTGGGGCTGATCAATTTTTGGGCAAAGGGTCCTCCTCAACCAGAACATTGTACCTCCTGCTATATAAAACTTAACATTTTTCTATTCAACTGTTCTCCTGCACTAACATTTTCTTGGGGAAAACCTCGAGAGTTAATTGTTGGGGAATCTGTATTATGTATGGTTTAAGCAACTAGAGCAGGGGTACTCAAACTTTTCAGGTCATAGGCCAGTCACGTGGTTCAGGGGGCTGGTCACTATGGCCCATAGACTGGATCTGGCCCCCAATGCCAATTCATCCAGCCCACAAAGCCCTCATATGGGCACGTTTTACTTCTGCTTCCAGGAGCGATGAGGTTGTTGGGGGCCGGATCCAGCCAATGGGCCGTAGTTTGAGCACCCTTGAACTACAGTTTGATGATATTCCTATGTAGCTCTTTCACACATCAGCAAGCCACTTTTAGCTGCTTAGACTAGCACTGGTTTTTAAAAAAGGAACATCTTATCAGAACGCAGATATAACAAGTTACAAGTACTGTACAGTCAAACCTCGCATAAAGAGCACCTCGCTTAAAGAGTAACTTGCTTAAAGAGCAGAATTTTCCCTCAATGTTCACTTTGCTTAACAAATAAAACCAGCCAAAAACTCACTTAACAACTAAACCGGGGTTCACAATCCCCCCCCCCCTCAGAAGTCACAACTGGTCACTTACAATGGTGATTTGCTTAAAGAGCAAACTCTCTTAAAGAGCAATCCTGTGGAACACATTATGCTCTTTAAGCGAGGTAAACTGTACTGTACATACCTATAGGTTATGGGTGAAGGTCACCCTTGCTCGAAAGCCAATCATATCCAACTCTAGGGTTCAGTGCTCATCTCTGTTTATAGCCAAAGAGCCAGTGCTGTCTGTGTTTTATAGACATTTCTCTCAACACGTGGCAGGCATGACTAGACACTGGAATGGACGGAAGGCTGTTTACTTTCCCACCAAAGTGGTACCTATTTATCTACTTGCAATTTCTTGCTTTCAAACTGCTAGGATGACAGGAGGTGGGACAGAGATGGGAGCTCACTCCATCATGCGGTACTTGAGTCTCGAACTGCTGACTTGCTGACCTTCCAGTTGTCAAGTTCAGCGTCTTAACCACTAAGCCACTTCAGTCCCTTGTACATGCCTATACATACCTATACCAAGATCCTTTTGTGTTGTTTTGTGATGAAAGTGTAAGAAAGATATTTTATTGGTTTATTGTTTATATTCACTAATTTTATCACCGTTGTTTATGTTCTGCTTGTAAAACACCCAGAGTAGCACAATTACCAGATGGGTGGTAAGTAAGTAAGTTATTTCAAGAGTACCACAAGTGGGAAGGTGTGATTACTCACTCATTCACACGTAGGAAGGATATAATTAGAAAGGTGATGTAGGGAGTACTATTTTCTAGTTATGTTCAGAGCTACCTTAAAAAGGCATTTTAGAGGTACAGTATTTTGAATTTTGTCACTGTTTTATCCATCCTAAAGGTTCTCATCATTCAAGTAACAAGCAATATAAAAAGCAATTAACACATACATGCATTTTGCACACACACATATATACTAATGTTAACAAAGTACGTTTTGGGATTCTGTAATGAGTAAAACAATTAATTATTTTATAAAACTGTGGCTCCACTGGCCATATTAGCTTCAGTGGGTGTTCTGTCCTCTGTCCTTGACTCCAATGAAGATACCACAGATGCTTCAACAATGGGATTTACTGAAATGAGGGCAGGTGCAGCACATATAACACTAGGAACTTTTTTTGGAGGGGAGACGGTTACCTTCACTCCCCATAAATGTCCTTACACCAAATATGCGTAGTGAAGTTTAGAGCTGCTTGTTCAAACTCTGGATATACAAGAGGACCAAAAATCTGAATGCACTGCTCAAGAATTGGGATTTTCTGGCACTGCAGTCAGTAGTGATACCCCTAAGAGTGCCCACTACCTTTTCTATGTAGAATTTTACATTCTGATTAATCATAGCTTGAACCATGTGAGAACACTAATAAACTTGCTTGCACAATGTTGATCAACTTGTGTCAAGCTGACCTGATGTGCAACATCCTATTCTAAAAGCAGAGAAGCAAATTTAAACAGAGATCCTCCCTTGTGTCACCATCCATGTGTGCAATTCATCTAGTTTCTTGGCCAGTTTAGTAAGCTGCCATGTATCTTGGCATCTGGGGTAATTAAAAGAGACGCATAAGCAACCACGCAAGGTAGCTATTTTTCATGCTATAACTGAAGTAAGCATATTCAAGGATGCATATACTTTTCTGCAAGCTAGTAAACTAGTAACATCCTCAGTCTTGTACCACTAAAATCTATTTCCTCCAATCTTCATATAATTAATGTGTGGATTTTACTACCACACACCTTGGTGTTAGCCAATAACTTCAAGTGGCTTTAAAAAAGGATGAGATGAATTCATAAAGGAAATCTCTATTCATAACTATCATCAATGAATGTGAAATGGAACAACTCTATACTCAGAACTAGTATGCCCTGCAGCATATGAACCTCCAAATACTGTTGGACTACAACTCCCATCAGCCCTAACATAGCCAATGGTAAGGAATAATGGAAGTTGCAATCTAGCAGCATTTAAATGATTGAGAATTCCAATCCCTGCTTCTGAACAGAAGTTGCTTCCAGGTAGACAGTAGATATCAAGAGCAGTAAAAAGATGCAATATTCATAGCCCCTATTTGGAAGTTACCCCAAAGCATTTGCTGGCAATGATTAGAAAAATGTTGAATGAGATGCCTCATTTATATGATATAGTTGAGATCTTCTTACATTCTGAAGTGACATAAATCAAAGCTTTGGGAAAATTACTTTTTTAATCTGCAAATATTAGAATCCTCCAGGCAGCATAGCAACTTGTAGAGATTTTTTAAGAATGAAAGGCAGTCTATTAAAGGTAAAGGTCACCTCTGCTCGGAAGCCAGTTGTATCTGACACGAGGGTTCAGTGATTATCTTCACTTATAGCATCTGCAGACTTTTTCCATGGACACATGGCAGGCATGCCTCAACACCAAAGTGCATGGAAAGCTATTTACCTTCCCACCAAAGTGGTACCTATTTATCTACTTGCAATTTACAACTTGGATAAGAGACTGTGGGGAATACTTATAAAATCTGCAGATGACACAAAACTAGGTATAATAGTGAATACCTTGGAAAACAAGAACAGAAATCAACATATTAGGAAGTTGTGGGGTAGTGTGATTGATTGGCTTGTGCGGTCATCTTTTTCATAGCTAGGTTCTTGATAGGTGCTCACTTAAATGGGAATCCAAACTCAAAGATTCACCAGTTACAATGGCTTGGAGTGTGTGGAGGCCTCTTGATTTGTATATGTATCTGTTACACTAATCAATCACTCTGTACCTTTGTACCTGATGTGTATAAATTGATGCCATGACTCCCATGTCTGATTAAGTGCACTTGATCCACAAAAGCTGACATTAAAATATAAACTAGGATTGAAAGGGAGACAACAGAAATCAAGTACATCCATCTGTTAGACACCCATCACAGGGGATTAAATATTAGCGAAGGGTTTCTGGAACATTATCAAATTTGATACACAGATTGCTATATGATGCTAGATATTTTATATATTATATTACAAGCTTCCTGCCAATTCTCTTCAGCAAAACAGGAAGTATCCAGGTACAGTGTTTTTGTTTGTTTTCTGACATGCAGGTAAGAGGTTGATGGGAGACCAGAACGGGCTTTCTCCACACCTTTGAGATTGAAAGGGAGACATTTAAAGCTAATCTGAATAATCTATTGTTCCTGATGGCTGTGGTACTGCTGTATTGTTGTGCTTGCTTGTCTGTCATTCTGCTTGAGCAGGTCCTTCTCCCTTTGACCCCTGAATTTGGTGTACAGTCAAACCTCGCATAAAGAGAGACTCGCTTAAAGAGCAGAATTTTCTCTGAATGTTTGCTTTGTTTAACAAAGAAAACCAACCAAAAATTCGCTTAACAAATAAATTGGGGTTCGCAATCCCCCCTCCCACCAGAAGACACAATTGGTCACTTACAATGGTGTTTCGCTTAAAGAGCAACCTCGCGTAAAGAGCAATCCTGTGGAACACATTATGCTCTTTAAGCAAGGTACAACTGTATATAAACCATGCCTGTAAATTTCACTCCTTGTCTGAAGAAGTGGACTTGATCCACAAAAGCTAACAATAAAAATATAGCAGTTAGTCTTTAAAGTGCTACAGTGTTTTTTATTTTGTTTTCTGATTTGGTCATTTTTTTCCTCATATGCTTGAAACACAGGCTAACATGGTTACTATTCCAAAAAAACTGTGCCTAAATGACCCACATGTACTAGCGGACCTCTGATCTCCAAGCTGCTGGCACAACTGCTGTTGAGTAGCTTTGTTGAATGGGAACAACTGGCAAAAGGGCTGAACAGGAGATGGAGAAGAGCTAACTTATGCCAGAACCAAATCTCTCCTTAGCCCAGATTAACAGCCACCATGCTAGAAAAATTCCAAAACAATAGGTTGAGAGGAGTTTGGATTCAGCACAGCCTCAACCGATTTAGTGTCAACTCAGCCAGTCCTCACGCCATCTACTATCCCTAAATCCACTAGCTAATTCCAATCAGAGCAGACCTACTGCTCAACCTCTGAACAGTAAGTCAACACTTAAATAAACCTTGACTCAATGGATTTATAATAGTTAGGTTTTCTTTTTCTTCTTCTTCTGCCATTTTCAAATCTGGATATTGGCGATCCTCATGGTGATCAGCCATGAAGACCGTCCTGAGAATATAATGCAGTAGCCTTTCATCTGCCTTCCACATCACCAAAGGGCATCTGTACCACTGATCCAGTTCTGCAAGTCACTTTCTGGTCATGAGCCCTTTTGGCACGCAAAGTCCTCATCAGCCTCAGGACAGTATTGATGAAGCTGCTGCCCTCCATCAAGACAGATTCAAGTGGGATTTAATCCACTTGGGGACCATCACCCTCCCCTGTGGACTTTGGCACCCAAGGCCATTAGTCCTCAGGTTTGTCAGGTTAGTTAACCGACACCTGAAACTTAGCATCTTCTCTATTATCATAGCAGGATAACCTGGCCTGACAGAGAGCTGGGTCTACTGATGGCATTTAGGTCATATCTACTACTATACATTTCCCCCCCAGTCAAAACTGAGGTAGAATAAAGAGTCCTATGTTCAAAGCTGGAATTATAGACATGGATTGTTCCAAGAATAGAGATAGAAGGACCTTTGTTCTTTAATCTACCCAAGCAGGGTCAAAGCCTTTTTACAGAGCAATACACCAACATTTGGATTTACAGAAATGAATCACTTATTTGGACTACTCACAGATAAAGGGGTGAAATTTAAAAATAAACTCTACTCTAGGGACCACACCCCTCTGAACAATTAAGGTTTCACAACAGTAGAGTAATGGTGAGGAATGACGGGCATCAGGTCTCCTCCAAAAAAACAGTAAGCTGCTATTAGATCAAATGACCTTATAGGTGATTGTTCAGCACAGTTCAGGCAGAGGTCAGTGTCTCAAGGAGACAGATAGGGTACTCTGCAAACTCGACATTTAAGCCATGATTTAGTAGAAAGGAAGGACAGCTTTCACAAAACTCCAGGTTTCGAAAATACAGATGCTGGGAAACCAGGCTTGGGATTTCTCTAGCCGGCCAGACAGCCTTGGCTCTACCTTACCTAGATTCTAAGCAAGAACTTCTTAGTTCTCAAAGATATCTTGTGGTTGCTTCACACTTTACATTTTAGGTGGAGACCTAAAGTTTATTCAAGTGTAAGCAATTTGATTTGGAAACAATAGTAAAGGAATAGCTTAATGGTGCATAAATGTACCCTGGGAATTTTGAATCTTATATATAGATGATACTGCCTAACTCAATTTAAAATCACAGTTTTGTGGGAAATATTCTGAAGTCTTTTTAATCATAATTTCAGGGTATAAAGGAGTGTTTGCACATAGTTTTCATTTCACATATTTTTGGTGATTCACTTTAAGAAAACATTTCAGTTTGGGGATTGAATATGATAATTTTGAAGGAACAAGTGGCTGGCTATTATTAATAAGAAGTGGCAAAAGAGGGTCTACGTCAGTGTTTTCCCAACCTTTGTTTTTTGGAGTTCAATTCCCAGAAGCCTAAGTCAATTCCCCAAAGCACAACCAATGTACTGACTTAGGCTTCTAGGAATTGGAGTCCCCCGGTGGGGCCTGGGGCCTATGTTGAGAACCACTGGTTTACATAAACCTGCCTCTTTCTTTTCAGTAAGGAAAGAAAATTTGGGGGCCATTTCAAATGGATTTCGTATTTGTGCAGGAATTCTCATTTGATGCACAGTGGTTTAATGGGGATGATACCACATCGTTCTATGAGCATTCTGCAAGAGAAATTCCTGGTGTTCTTCCTTCTCCATCACATGCAAAAGACAGACATCAAAACAATCAGCTTTCACTTGCAAACAAACCATAATTCTTCTTTATGTCTGAATTCAGGGGACTGTGGTATGTTAAGACCATGGGAGAATGGTTTGTAATGCGTAGGTAAAAGTAAAGGTAAAGGACACCCTTGCTCAAAAGCCAGTTGTATACGACTCAGTGCTCATCTCTGTTTATAGCCAAAGAGCCAGTGCTGTCTGCGTCTGCATACGTTTCCATGGACATGTGGCAGACATGACTAAACACTGGAGTGCACAGAATGCTGTTCACCTTCCCACTAAAGTGGTACCTATTTATCTACTTGCAATTTCTTGCTTTTAGACTGCTGGGTTGGCAGGAGCTGGGACAGAGACAGGCACTCACTCCGTCATGCAGCACTCAGATCTCAAACTGCTGACCTGCCAACCTTCCTGTCATCAAGCTCAGCATCTTAACCACTAACTCACCACAGTCTCTTTTTGTAATGCATACCAGATTTTAAAATTTTTCACTGATTAATTTCTAAAGGACAACATAAGTTGTACACTACGGCTTTGAAGGGAAACTTCCTCAGATATCTTATACAATGCTATTTTACTCCTTAAAAATTCTCATCATATTTACTTCATTTAAATGTAGGAGCTGTTTGGCAGCTGGAGACATTTGATAACCATATACTAATTGTTTTCACCGATTTTGTTTTGTGTCCTGTAACACTAATATTTATGGGGGAACATATTTAGGTTAATCAGAGAAAGTTCAGGGTAACTGAAAATAACTTTAAATACTTTTTTTATTTCAATTATGAAAATGTTTCTGTTATACACAGAAGTTATGTAGCAAATTTGTTAACTCTAAAAAAGACATACGGTATATTGTTGCATCTGGAAAGAACATTTCACCACTATCTTTTGCACAGCAGTTGCAAAGGATTTGGAATGTTGCTTTATTACTATATTGACCTATTTCTCAAGACGTTATCTTAGGCAACTCGCAAATTTGTGGAAAATGAGTAATTTTTGTGTGTGTTTTGGAACAGCAAGTTTCAGGGTAACATTCAGCCTTATCGTTTCTTTCAATGTTATTATGTGATTGCACACAAACATACACATTGTTTGATATCTATATAAAGATAAAGAAAGAAAGAAAATCATATTGATAGTCTTGAAAAATTAGCAGAAGTAATTATCTCTAAAAGCTTATTTGAAAATTAACAGTGTCTTGGGCCCTCTTGGTATAAGGGGCCCCAGAATATTAAATTCAGACAAGATCATAGAATAACTGAGTTGGATGTGCACTTTTAGGTGATCAAGTCCAACCTCCTGCTCAATGCAGGAATCCAAATCAAAGCAGATATGTCAGATGCTTGACAAATTATCTCTTGAATGCTTCCAGTTTTGGAGCATTCAACAGGAGCCTTCCAGATGCTTCTGAACCATAGCTCCCATCATCTGAAACCAAATGCCATGTAGAATGAGGCCAACAGAAACTAAGCTTCAACACCTTCTGGAGCAAAACTGTGCAATTTTGGTGGCCCTGGGGAAGCAGATTCCCTTTCCTCACCTAGGAATCGATCATAGGCCCCTCTCCCCACCACTGAGCAACTGAAATTCAGTGACAAAACAGAAAGCAGCCTTTAAAATAATTAGGAAACATTTGTTGTAAAGTGATTTGTATTATTTGCTGCCTAAATTCAGTCCCAGGCCTTTACAACTAGCATTTTCTGACTACATTAAGAGCAACTGGAGCTTAGCAATGCAGTATGGAGTGGGTTTTGGACAATAAAGACATTTAATTTTCAAATAACCCTTTGCAGATCCTTGCTTCTATCAATTTTGATTTTTAAAAGATTATTCATGGGATTTCTTTCTTTCTCTTAACATGGTTGTTAACGCAATGTGCTTGTTTGTATGCTATCACATTATAACATTGAAAAAAATGATTAGAGTGAGTTACTCTGAAATATGGTGTCCCAAAACACACACACACACACACGCATACACACACACAGAGGGAATGTACAGAAGTTTCTTTTGTTAGATCAATAATTTTTGGGTTGAATGATTTCCAATATGCCAGTGAATTGCTGTGCTTATTGAGACCACTGGCAGAAGAGCAAAAAAAAAAAAAAAAAAAAAAAAAGATACAATGGGGAAGAATATGAGATATACTAGAAATATAAAATACCACATTTGCCAGCATATAAGAGCACTGGAGTATATGATGCACCCTGTTAGTACAAAAATAGCCCACCACAGGCCACTGGATACGGTACAAGACACACTCCATTTTCCAGTGTATTTTAAGGGGAGGGAGAGTGAGTTTTATATGCCAGCAAATAGGGTAAACTAGAAATATGCAGCTCCCCTGATGGCTTAGTGGTTAAGACGCAAAGCTGGAGACTGGAAGGTCAGGTTTCGATACCCAAGAGCTATACTTGGGGACATGAAAGGAGTCTCATTTGGGCTTCTCCTAAAAACCCTTTCAACCCAGAATAATCTGACACAAAATTATTATTATAATACTTGACCCAGACCTTTCAGACCCACAACCCCTACATCAGTACAAAGTTCAGAGTAAGGTAAAGGTTGCTTTTGAACTGCTAGGTTGGCAGGACCTGAGAGAAGAAAGACCAGAGCTCGCTCCATCATGCAGCATTTGGGTCTCAAACTGCTGACCAGCCAACCTTCCAGTCGTCAAGTCCAATGTCTTAACCACTAAGTCATTGCAGTCCTATTCAACTGCTCTACCAATTAGCAAAACTTATTTCTGATGACAAATAGTTCTACAGTATGATGTAGGCTTCTCTCTGGCTAGTTCTACTATGATGTACTGTACTAACTTTCTTTTGGATGGTCGGTATGATTGGATGCTATATGCCAGAATTGTAAAAAGGTTTATATGCTAAGGTTGAAAAAACAAATACATATACTAGCCAGCCATTGTTCAATTGTCACAAAATGGTACTGCTTTACAGAATGTGCATTGTATAGATATCAACTCCAATTAAATTCCTTTTGGAGATATGGTCAGCGTATATTAATGTACAAGTCTAATCATAACCATGACCAAGTCTATTCCTTCCTTCCTCCTTCCTTCTAGATATCTATACTTAGAAATTAAATAATCTTCAATAATAACTTCCAAAAATCCACTTCAAAATAATGAACAGACCACAACTATATACAAATGTAATCAAGCAGTCTAAAACCAAACAGGAGATACGGGTTTTTTTTTTAGAGTTTATCATGAGTAATATGAAATAGAAATGAAAGGAAGCAACTTTGATGAGTAGGAGGCCTCAGGGGAATGTGTCTGTAATTACTAGGGAAGGGATAAAAAGAGGACTTTACTAAACAACTACAGCAAACTGTCCACTGCCACGCTAAATTGTTTGCCCCACCTCACATACTACTGTAGTCATCAACAAAAGATGTGTACAAATCCCCATGACTTAAGGTCCACAAATGGGACCTAGAGGAGACATTTTGGACCTGTCTGTTAACAGACTAAAAATAGCTTTTATCATTTGTAGCTTCCACCCAGGTAACCAAAGTGCTTGACTGGAAATGGGGATAAATTTCTAACAGAGAATTCTCAGTTTCTTCTGTATATTTCTCAGGAGAGGCCATGGCAGTTAAAATTGGCAGAAAATATTGATAGATGTTTGTAATGCTGATATGCCAAACATCTCACTGGGAAAACTTCCTTTGGATAAACAGTTTGGGAAAATATTTTATCGTCTCATTCATCCAGAGATCCAGCATCCAAGCATACAAAAAGGCCAGACACCTAATAAAAAGCAGAAACTGCACATTTTTCAGGGAGGGGAAATCACAGTTCCAAACGGACTGAAAGGGTGGATCTGCAGTAAAAACCCTTGAGTCATGATGAGGCCACTTTGTAAACAAGGCAATTTTTTTATTTCCCAGTGAAAAATTTCCTCCTGGTAAGGTGTGCTTGTGCTACCCGCGGGTTCGCTCACTCTCTCCCATTCTCCCCACACCCAACAGAGGTGAAGAAATAGAAAGCAGAGTCATCGGAAAGTCAGCAAAGTGCTATTACTGAGGATTACACATTCCTGGATGACTACACCTGCTAGAGGTTTACATAGCAAACACACAGTCATTTCTATGGTTAGCTTGACTACTACTTCTTCTTTAAGTGCCTTATCCAATTCTGAATATTGGTTATTCTCTTGGAGATCAGCCATGTCCTGGGAACAATATAATGCAGTGGTCTTCCATTTGCCTTCCGCATCGCAGTGACACCCATATCACCGATCCAGTCCACGAGTCACTGTCTGGTCCTGAGCCCTTTTGGCACACAAAGTCCTCTTCAGCCGCAGGCTAGTATTGATGAAGCTGCTGCCCTCCTTGAAGATGGATTGAAGTGGGATTTAATCCACCTGGGGAACATCCCTGTGAGCTTCACCACCCAGGGCTTTTAGTCTTCAGGGTTGTCAGGTTAATTAACCACTGCCTGACAATTGATGCTGAGTCTTTGGCAGTATGGTCTACCTCATTACCATAGCAGGATAACTTGGCCAGACTGGCATAGCTTGCCTATTGGTGTCAAACCAGAGTAAGGTTAAGAGAAGGGCTGCACTGGTTCTAGAGGGGGAAATCTGGTGCTCAAAACCTCACCAGCAAAGGGTAGGACATCTCTTTGAAGCATTTTAATGTGTACTCAGGAGTCAAGCCAGAGAAATGCATGGACTGCCAATAGTGGCATCAGAAAGAAACATTTCAAAGAAAAGCAATGCATATATAAAACCACCTTTTCAAAGATCTGCCCGTGAAGCAAAATATGCCGCGTGTGGCCTGAATAATTTGTGTCTCAGAGCCAAGGTTGCAAACCTATGTCAGATGGAAGCTGTCAAGTTAGCATCTGGGATGGGAAGAGGGCTGAGTTCAGAAACATTTTTTGAGCATAACTTCCAGAGAGGTTAAAAAAAATAAAAGACTGAGAGACTTTTAAAGGCTTTGGCTCTGCTGTTGGGACAGGACTATACATTACAACAATGGTGCCCAAACTAAGGCTTGGATGCCGGGTGTGGTCCCCGATGCCAATTCATCCGGCCCACGAAGCCCTCGTCGCTCCTGGAAGCGGAAGTAAAACACACCCGTACGGGCACGTTTTACTTCCGCTTCCAGGAACGACGAGGGCTTCACAGGCCGGATGAATTGGCATCAGGGGCCGCACCTGGCACCCAGGCCTTAGTGACTGGCTCACTGAACCACATGATCGGCCCACGGCCCAAAAAGATTGGGCACCCCTGCATTACAACAACAACTGCTGCTGCTTGTTGCGGCCATTCATGTCTTCTCTCTGTAGTGGTAAAGTTTAAAAGAATTTCCCCAGTTCCATATGTTTTAATGCACAAAATAAGGAATATTTAAAAAATAAATTCAATAGCAAGTTCCAAAATCACAATGATGTAGATTAACCATTTCCCCCCCTGCAGTACATTCTACAGGGACAGCCTACTTTTCCTCTAAGGTTGATGCTCCTCACCCTTTTAAATTGACTTTCCATCCTACTGTTTGCATCAGGAGTGAAACTCTAGCTCAGAGTCTGGTGTAAATTTTTCTTCAGGTTAGGGAGTGTAATGGGGGTTGGAAGGAATCTATATCCTTCAAAGATTAATGTTGTTGGCCTAGGCCAGTGATGGCTAGCCTTGGCACTCCAGGTGTTCTTGGACTTCAATTACATTAATATTTCATATTACTCATGATAATGTAATGTAATGTATTGTCTGTAAGCAGCCCTGAGTCGCCACGGCGAGTGGGCGGCAATATAAATTTGAACTAATAAATAAATAAATAAATAAATAAAAATACAAGAACACCAAGTCAGTACTCCTGCTGATCAGGGCTTCTGGTTTGCCATTACTGGCTTAGGGATTAAACTAGCCATGGAGCTGAGGTAGGTGAATGATGATTTAGGAGTTCTAGTCCAAAGAAGGAGTGTTACCAAAATCTAGCAACTTCCTGCATCCTGAAGGAAAAAGCATCTCCCAGCAGTCAAAGCTGTGACATCCAATTCCATTTCAGCTCAATGGAGAAATATTTCCTAGGAGAAACTCTATAAGATTTCTGCTTTTTACCTGGAAGGTAAAGCATTTCTCTGTCTGATCTGGAAGATAAGACATCTGTGTTTCTGTATCTTACCTGGAATGTATAGTGTACATTTACATTTCATGTAAAATACAGTATCACATTTTCCTTGCTTGTTAGATAGTCTCCTAGTTACAAAGCTGCACCTTACAATAAAACATGGAGGAAAGTGGGTGAACAGGTAGAAAAAATGTGGAATTGATTTGCATTACTGTATATAGAAACTATAAAGAAATGGGGTAATTTACAGGTCTGGCCCAAAGTCACCAGCATTCTTATCTATGATAGTAAATTTGGGTAAAGTAAAACAGAGAGGGCTCTGAGTGACCCCTCTGGCACACTTGCCTTAGTTTGCCACCACTGCCCTAGAGGTGGTGGGCTCAAAAAAATTTACTACCATACTGTGGGCATGGTATGGTGGGAGTGGCCAGGGGGAAGCCCTGTATTGCACCCGAATTAAGACTATTTTATTTCAAAACTTGGATGGATGGGGCCAGCCAGAATTTCTGCTACTGTTTTTGGCGAACTGGTGTGAATCTGCTGATGCCCACCACTGGCTTAAGAGCCCTCTCTGTTGGCATGCGTGCCACCGCCCCAATACAGCATTCGTCCTGCCCCTCTGCCCAGCAGCCCAATGGGAGTGTTTCCACCCTCCCCAGCACAGAGTTTGCCCTGCCCTTCTGCCCACCAGCCCAATGAGAGCGCTTCCTTTCTCCCCCAGCACATAGTTCACCCCACTCCTCTGCCCAGCAGCCCAATGCGAGTGGTTCCTCCCTCCCCAGCACAGAGTTTGCCCCGCCCCTCTGCTCAGCAGCCCAATGAGAGAGCTTCCTCCCTCCCCCAGCACAGAGTTCATCCCACCCGTTTGGGCACTTGGTCTCTAAAAGGTTTGCCATCATTGCTCTAGGGCAAAGGGAAGTTCCATATTCTTCTCAGAAGTGTTACAGAAAAAAATATCTTTCAAGAAACCATATAAATTACCATTCATAAATTTACTCTCCAAATAAGTGGAAAAGTTTCCTAAGGGCTCTATGCATCCAATTAGAGCTTGAAAACAATGTCTTTTTTTTTAAGTACAATTCCCAGAAACCTCCAGTGAGCATGGCTATTGGTAGTCGTAATCCATAAAAGCAATTTCTCCAAGCTTGGTAAGCAACAACATCTGAAGCTGATAGGCAGTTCAACAAAAAATAAAAAATAAACTGAAAAATTGTGCCTGTAAACAGAAACTTGTCAAAAGATAGTATCAAGAATCGGGGGAACTCAAGGCAAGTTACTCTTTCTCCTTCTCTCTCTGCAAAGCTGGAGGGGAAAATTACACCTAGAAAAACTATGTTTAATTATGAGTTGAAATTAATGACTTGCTTTATCTCCCAGAAGGAAGGTGTGATGTTGGAGCCAGCATGGGGTAAGGAGAAATCCAGTTTAAACCCCATCCATAAACCTGCTAAATGGCCTTTTAAAAAGCAGTTTCTGTATGACTCAATCACAACTTCTGGCTCTCTAAAAATAGACCCCAATCCAGGGGTGCCCAAACTATGGCCCGGGGGCTGGATTTAGCCCCAACACCAATTCATCTGGCCCATATGCTAGGGCAGCCAACCGTCCCGCAGTCTGCGCGGCAATCCCATTTAGGAAGGGAGAATTCCGACTTACCCTTGTTTCAAAAATGGTACCGGACCTCCCCCGTTGCATCACGGAAGCCCCGGTTTCTCTCCGACCGGCAGGCAGTTAAAGAGAAACGGAGCCAAAATGGCTCCAATAAACTGCGCATGCGCAGAAACCCAATTTGGAGGAGGAGGTCCAACTTATTGCCACCTTAACGATCCTGGTTTTCTCCATATGGAAAATATGGCCTGCCATTTGGAGTCTTCTTCATGCAACGATGTTATGTAATTTGCACGAGCCACTTCTTCCAAGCATCTCCTCATAGTAATGTGGTCAAAATAGTGAATCTTTAAAATTTGGTGGTGGTACCTCTGCTGGAAGATGTAAAGTCTCTTGCTGATACTTTCCAAATCTCACAGGCATAGATGGCTGTCGGGATCACTTACATCTTTAGCGATGTAAATGGCGAGGACCAGATATTATTCCTTCTCCGGAAGACTGCAGTTGCTTTTCTAAGACGGCATTTGATGTCCACCTCTGCATCTCCATTTTGAGCGATCACACTGCCCAAATAAGTAAACTTCTCCACTTTCTCCAGGTGCTGTGACCCGAGTATGATTCCCTGTGTCCTGGCTGTGGAGTTCACATGCATGACCTTCAATTTCTTGGCATTTATCCTAAGGCTAACTTTCTCTGCTCCTCTGTTCAGGGCAGTTGTTGCCTGTTGTGTTTCTGTAATCAATGTATAATTGAACCAACAAGAAAAGAGAAAGAGAGAACGTCTTCAGTGTGGAGGATGGAATGCAAAGGAGTGATGAGCCAAGAAGAGTAGGAAAATGTCATGTGTTATACTGTATGATGTGACCCCGCCCCATAGGCTCTTCTTCCTATAGAGGCTTTCCTACTGCCACTTTCCTCTATAACATTGAAGAACATGAAAAGGGTCCTCAAGAGAAGAGCCTCTTTTGCCTATGGAGGCTTTCCATGCAGCATGGAATTCCAATTTTCCATTGTTCCAAATCACGTGGAGAGTCTCAACAAGACAGAAGACACTCTCTTCTTCTATAACCCATTCTTTAGTCATAGAAGCTGTCAGAAATTTATGAAGATGTGATTACTGAACACAATTTGTCTATACCAGAAAAGGGTTGCAGTAAATAAGGGCGGCATTTCGATCAGTTCCCAGTGCACTTATTGCTATTACTGTATATGCCGGTGTACAAGACGACCCCCCAACATTTCCACTCAAAATATAGAGTTTGTTATATATTCGCTGTACTGTATAAGACTACCCCCTCTTCCGCACACCTTCCACACACCAAATAAAACGTAAAAAAACATCAGATTTGATATCAACATGTTAATTTATATTCAAATGCTTATGACATGCAGAAAAACTGTCACAAGGCTGTACGTTATCAAACATGTACAGTAAATATAAAACAGTGCAAGTACAAAGTGGTACTTATTTATCTACCATATATACATGAATATAAGCCGACCCGAATATAACCCAAGGTACCTAATTTTGACCTTGAAATCCAGGAAAATAGGTTGACCTGAGTATAAGCCAAGAGTGGGAAATGTAGCAACTGCTAGTGAGTTTCAGTAATTAAAATACAGTAATATTAATTATTTATTGATTTTTTAAACTGTACTTGCACCACCCACCAGTGGTGGCGCTGCAGGTAAAGTGGGTGGGCAGGTCAATTGCACTGAGGCAGGAAGTGTTGCTCTAGCCTAGCCTCTTGCTTCCCCTGCAAAGAAGAAGCATGGCTTTTTTCCTCCATCTTGGGCAGAGCAGAGATAAGGGCAGAAGGTACAGTACCAGTAAATGAAACCCTTTCTTTTTCCCCACCAGTTTGAAAGGGAGACACAATTGTAATGTAGAGCTTCTTTCTTCATCTGGATGGTATGCAGAATGAGGTGGGCGAGCATCAGGAGGCCACTATGGGCAGCTATGTCTATACCAACTGAAGTGCACCCGGTGTATAAGACGACCCCTCCCCCCAATTGGAGGCATGTTTTTCAGGGTGAAAAAGTCATCTTATACACCAGCAAATACGGTAGTATCACTGCTCCTCTTTTCTCCCAGAGATGCTGTATTTCAGTTCTCAGATCCAGATCTCTCATGATCCTTTCAATCTCTTTTTCTTCCACCTAACTGTCACCTGTGATCGCCACATCACTCATCTTAACCAAAATTACATCATCATGAGAAGAAAAAGAGGATGATGATGATTTGTGCACTGTCAAGACAATTCTGATTTATGGCAACCATTTTCAGAGTTTTCTTGATAAGGAATACTCAAATTGATTTGCCATTCTTTTCTTCTGGGGTTTTCCTGGGACTATGCAGCTTGCCCATGACTACATAGGCTGGATAGTCTCATAGTAAGAACAGTGAAGAATAGAACTCCCAACCTAAACCATTGAACTATTCAGCCAGCTTCTTTGCACCCATACCTTTAAATTAATGCCTATATACTGAGATAGCAATCATTCTTCAGCCATTAAATAGTTTAGAACTTTTGTTATTCAGCCTGCTGGTTACTACTTCTTGAATTAAAAAAAAAAAACATTCTGTACTTACCCCTATCCCACCCCCCACCCTGCAGGTTCTGATGAAATGATAACATGCCACACCAATGTAGAAATGACCCATTGGTATTATGTTATTTTTAAATCACACTGAGAATTGGAGTGTAACACACAATGTCCCAGTTCTCATCATCAGCACTCTGAGGACATAGTGAAGAAATGAGAGATCTGTTTCACCATAAGTCAATTGATATGGGAAAGAATACAACCCATACAATTGTATACAGAGAGCCTTCTGGTAAAATCCACTCTGGGGATTTAGTAAGTGCTCCACACACTATGTGAATTGCTATCACTGACAAGGAAACGAACCAGGAACTTCTAGGTATTAGACCAATATTTTATCCAGTTCTATTCACTTATTCTTCAATCCAGCACCGTCCACATTATCAGAGGGGGCAGTCTTGCCTCTGACCATGTAAGCAGCAACAAGACTAAAGAGGTTCCAGCTCATGCACAGGCTCTACATATGAGGAAACCTCCTGAAAATATGGTTTTTATTCACACATTGAGAATACACAGGAGTAAGACCTATTTAACATTTGTGACTGTTTACACAAAGAAAGCAATAGCTGAGAAAGGCATCTCTAGGCACTTCTAATAATCTAATGGTGCTGGATTCAGTAATGAGGAACAGGCTATGAAGGAAAGACTGATTGTAGTGCTAGTTAAAAACAAATCGGAAGAACAGCTGAAAACCACAACTTCCATTTGGCCTTAACCCTGCATAAAGACATACAGGAGGAAAAGGTGGTTGAGTGAACTGTACAGATGGCGCAGTGATTAAACTGCTGTACTCCAGCCAAAACTCCTGACATTGCGAGTTTGATCCTGATGGAGATGAAGTGTAACTCAGCTTTCCATCCTTCCAATATCAGTAAAATGTATACCCAGCCTGTTGGGGGCAAAATGCTAACTATCTTGTGAAACACCCGAGAGTGTACAAGCGCTATGGGGTGGAAGACAAATATAATTGCTACTACTGCTGCTTTAGATTATAAGGAGGCGGACTGATTTTTAACATTTCATCAGAGACAACAAACTCTTGGAGGAAATATTTAATGGCCCAAATCCCACAAGTACAAACACAGATGATGTAACTTTTGGAGAATTGCCTCAAGTTGAGAAATCAACACAGATGAGAAATCAACACAGATGCGAAATCAACACAGATGCTTACCTGTTTTGTCCATAGTTGGGCAACTCTGCATGCAATAGAGCCCAATGCTTTAAATCAGAGGTTCCCAACCTAAAGCCTGCAGGCCGAATCCAGCCCCTAGTGCAATTTCATGTGGCCCCCACTCCTCCAAGTGCATTCAAGAAACAAAATGGCCACCCCGTTGATGTTGTTGGGACAAAATGGCTACCCCATCATGCAGGCAGGGCAAAATGGCCATCTGGCTGAGAGAGTGTGACCCACACTCAGCTTGAAAAGGTTGGGAATCCTTGCTTTAAGTTGTGGCAATTCACTTCCAAAACATATAACTTTTGCATTATGCCAATATATAATCATAGCAGAATTCTAGCCACTAAAATACAAACACACACACACATATGAGCATGCTAGTTCCATATCTGGGATGGAGAGGAACTGACAAAGTGGCACTGGGGGGATGGATAACTTCTCTTTAAAATGCTCCTCAGAGGCCTAGGGTGGCAGAATGCATAACAGGATAGGACACTCTTTAAATCCTCCAAGTACAACACCATGTTACTTAGACAAGAGACTATTCAGGAATGCTTGACTAGAAAAGAAAAATGAAGGAGGAGGCTCACAGCAGGCATCATCAGCAAATCCTCACAAGGCCATAATTGACACCCCATGAATCCCAGATCCTGATGTGGTAAACCAAGCAACAGAACCTTTGGGGTTAAAAAGTTGTGTTGTAATTCTATATCAGGGGTGCCCAAACTTTTGGGCCAATCATGTGGCTCAGGGAGCTGGTCACTAAGGCCTGGGGGCTGGGGTGTGGCCCCCAACGCCAATTCATCCGGCCCGCAAAGCCCTCATCGCTCCTGGAAATGGAAGTAAGGCGTGTCTGTACGTCGGGGGCCGCACCCGGCCCCCAGCCCTTAGTTTGGGCACCAGTGTTCTAAATAAATAAACAGTATCAGTGCTCTGAGATGATTTGGCATGCTGCTTTTCTACTTGCAGGGTCTTTTTCACCCAGGTAGAAAAAAGTAAATATTAAAAAATGTCATTGTTTCCAATCACATAATACTGTATATTTATTTACAAAGTTACTAGATTTATAAAGGTAAAGGTATCCCTTGCTTGAAAACCAGTCGTATCCAACTCTAGGAGGTGGTGTTCATCTCCATTTATAGCCAAAGAGCCAGCGCTGTCTGCATATGCACTTTTTCAAGGTCATGTGGCAGACATGACAAAATGCCAGAGCACACAGAACGCTGTTACCTGTACCTAGTTATCTACTTGCAATTTCTTGCTTTCGAAATGCTAGGTTGGCAGGAACTGGGACAGACGACGGGCGCTCACTGTCACACAGCACTCAGGGCTTGAACTGCTGACCAGCAGTTGTTCTGGTCGTCAAGCTCAGCATATAAACCACTAAGCCACCACAGCCTAGACTCGCAAATAAGCAGAACTACAATGAAAATAGGAAGCGAAGAGAAGCAGAAACAGTTTAACACAGAATTTTAAAACACACTAATGAAAGAAAAATATAGCATCCATTTTATTAAAAAGCCCCTCCCTCAGCAAGCAGAGTCATGTTCCAATGGCCCACCTAAACAGGCATTGCTACCAACGTATGCCCCACCCCCAGCCACATGGGAAAAACAACGAGGAAAGAGCCAGCTTATTTCTAATTCAGATTACCTAAAATGATATTCTGTAGTCATACAGTCAGAATGGCCATTATTATCCTGTCAGGTTTGCACAGGCTAACACAAGAAACGGCATCATTTCATACAGCCCTGAGCAACACAACAGTGGCTCCACAGCCAGTTGCTTGAAGGAGGGCAAAATACAATTGTAGAGAAATTAGTTTGACTTATCTGTAGCCAACTAAGAGAACCAGAGTTGTGCAACAACAAGGGATTTCACAAACTGATTGGAAGGAGGGAAAAAAAACAACAACTGGCAGTCATTAGTACACTGGAAATTGCACTTTGAGTAGGTGAAACCATATAATCAAAACATCATTTTACAGCCTGTACTGAAATGCTTTTTAAAAAGGGTCTATGTTCAGGCAGGCCTCAGGAGTTTCCCCTTCCTTGGAAAGGGGGTGGGGTAGAGAGAGAGGGAGGATAGGAGAAGAAGCAGAAGACAAAATCTTACTGAATTGAATGGGTGGGTAGGTCTCCTTGTGAGATGAATCAGACTTTTCATTCAGTTTTATAAGAAGTCTTGCTTCAAGCAGGGCCTATAATTACCTTCCATTGCAAATCGGATGTGTGGTAATTATAGAGTGGTTAGAAACCAATACAATTTATGGAACTCAGCTAATGATGTAGTGATTATATTAGTCTCCTATTGTGCTTGCATAGGCCAAAATCTAGGTCTCTCTCTCTCTCTCTCTCTCTCTCTCTCTCTCTCTCACACACACACACACACACACACACACACACACACACACACAGAGAGAGAGAGAGAGGGAGAGAGAGAGAGTGGGAAGGACATTCGTAAGGACAGAAACCATAAATTATTGATTTATTTACTTATGAGTACAGTCTTTATGAACCACACACCCCTACAGATTTCAAACTTATGAATGAAAATCAGCTCTCCTTTCCTAATGCTTTCTTGGTTCTTATAGGAATTTGTTCTTACAACACAAGGCAATGCCAATCAACACAAAGAAACACCTCATACAATGCATAGACATCCCCACCTTATGTTACCAGTGCCAAACATGGACACTTACAACAAAACATAAACAAAAGTTGGTCACCACAGAAATGAGATGTCTGAGGAAGGTTACTGGAGTGACTAGAAGGGATAAAATCAGGAATGAAGTTAAAAGGGAAAATTGGAACAGAACCAATCTTGCACTACATACAGAGACAACAAATAAAGTGGTTTGTCCATCTGGAGAGAATGTCTTAGAATTTCATACCTTACAAGGCACATGTGGAAAGAGGAGAAGGACAAAGACCATGAGGCAGACCCAGAGGAAGGTGGAGAGATAAGTGGAGAGATAACACCAGAGAAATATTACAAGAACACTAAATAACACCGGTGGAGGCCACTAGAAGTGCCAGCGTAAGAACCTCGCATCTCCCTTGGCATCTGATGAAGTAAAATAGGAAGCAAAGAAGAAGAGGAGAAGTTCCTCTCCCAGGATCCAGTTTTGGAAGTAACATATAAATTTCATATGTAGAATCAGAAGGTGATAACTTTTCTGGATCACTAAATTAAAAAAATCATTGTGAGCTTTCATGATTCATGATCACTTCTTCAGGCATGTATTTAAATTTAATATAATTTTTAGTCCACCACCAGTATAACAAGATGGTAAATCACAGCAAAAGGTATATTAATATAAATTGACCTAATAATTAATTAACAACATGCCATTCATTTGATAAATACCCCATCTAGGGTGTTTTCCAGATATGGAATACTCAGAAGTGCTTTATCATTTGCTTCTTCAAGGGGCAGTCTGTAAAGCTTACCCAAGGCTAGCCACAATCTGGCTCTTTTCCTGGTAGTCTGTTCTCCATGACATTTTAAAAAATTCTGTAACTGCACCATAGCTTTCTTATACTGTATATGAGAAAGCATGGTAAAGGTAAAGGTTTCCCTTGCTCGAAAGCCAGCCGTATCAGACTCTAGGGTTCAGTGCTCATCTGTTTCAAAGCCAAAAAGTCAGTGCTGCCTGCTTTTGCAAACGTTTCGATGGTCATGTGGCAGGCATGATTAGACACAGGAGTGCAAGATCACTGTTTACCTTCCCACCAAAGTGGTCTCTATTTATCTACTTGCAATTTCTTGCTTTCAAACTGCTAGGTTGGCAGGAGCTGGGACAGAGACGGGAGCTCACTCCGTCCTGCAGTACTTGGAAAGCATGGTAGAATCCACTTAATTACTTCTGTTAAAAAATTACCTTGAGGTCAAGGATTCCAAAGCAGTATGCTTTAGACAAGCACACAAAGTTTCCACAAGTGTCGCCATTCATAAATAATACACAGGCAGAGGCAAAGACAGAGAGACAAGAGACAGACACAAAGACACATACACATAAAGGAACAAGTACATCTCATTATCACTTACATATTAGTTTGATAAATTATATTTTTCATAGATATTTTCATTGATTAGCACAGCTTCAGGTAGGAAACTATATAAGCTTCTGCCAATTTCCTTCAGGGATTACTTTTGAGACCAAAATAAATGTATGCCTGGTTTATGATGCAACTCCTTTCAATTTCCATTCAATTTACCTTTTTCCCAGTAAAGGGACCATAAGTGATGATGATTTTGGAATCTGGGTAGTTCTGTGGCTATTTCACACCTTGCACAAAACATTAGACTGGACAGGAACTTCAAAAATTTAGCTTCCGTTATCTAATAACCCATGACACTCACTGGGTGACTTTGAGCAGTCTCTCTCACACACATACATTACTTCTCAGCTTTTTTTCAGAAGCCTCAGCTGCCAATAAAATAATTTGAAGTACTGTATTCAATTTGTCACCAAATATTGCACCCAAAAGAGAGGGGGGAAACCTCAAAGCTAGTGCAATCTTTTCCATTCGCTGTGCAAGGATCACCAGCCATCCTATAACAAAGTCTTCTTATTTATATCAGAAGACGCACACCATTTCTGTGGGCAGTAAAGGAAGGCAGCTGTAATGCTTCTACTCCTGCAGAGGTTTCATAAGGTTGCGCTTGTAAGATACTAATGATTCATATTCTGATATGAGTAAGAGCTTAAAAAAATACATCTAGGGCTGCTTATAGATTTGACAAAACAGGAATGACTACATACACCACATATTCTTTGCAGTCCTAAAAAGGAAGCAGTTTGGACTCAAGCATGTGTGATACTCTCTTGAGCTTGCAATTACTAAATTCCACTGCTCGTCTTTCACTCATTCCTCCTAACAGTTCTTTTACCCATGATTGGAAACCTGTCTCCATGCAACTTGCTTCTCTTTCTTTCTAATCCAGAAAGCCTCTCCTAAAACAGGGATAGGAAGAAAGTAGATTGAAATCAACAGGTAGATTTACAAGTGGTAAGCAAAGGTAATTTGATTATCAGTTCCTTAGCAATATAATCAGCGAATCACCGCAGAATCATGACGTTTGAAAAGTGCATAAAGCCATCAAGTCTACCCTGTGCTCAATGTAAGAATCCAAGCTAAAGTATATATGACAGATGGCTCTCTAAATTTTTAATGTCTTCAGGTTAGGTTTGTTTACCACCTCCTGAGGCAATTGATTCTGTTGGTATACTGCTCTGAAAGTTTGGAAGTTTCTCTTGATATTCAAATGAAATCTTTTTGTTGTTCAGTCGCACAGTCGATTCCGACCCTCTGCGACCCCATGGACCACTGTCCGCCAGGCACTCCTGTCCTCCACCATCCCCCTCAACTCGCTCAGCATTGTGCCCATTGTCTCTACAATACCATCTAGCCATCTCATCTTGGGCCGTCCCCTTCTTCTTTTGCCCTCGATCCTTCCAAGCATCAAGGCTTTCTCAAGTGAATCCTCTCTTCTCATTTGATGTCCTAAGTACTTTAGCTTCATCTTTATTATTTGACCTTCTAAGGAGCAGTCAGGGTTGATTTCTTCTAAGATTGACCTATTTGTTCTCCTCACTGTCCAGGGGACTCTCAAAACTCTTCTCCAACACCACATCTCAAAGGCGTCTATTCTTCTGCGCTCAGCTTTCCTAATGGTCCAGCTCTCACAACCATACATTGCCACAGGGAATACCATTGCTTTGACTATGCGAATTTTTGTTTGCAATGTGATGTCTCTACTTTTCACTATGCTCCCCAGGTTTCTCATAGCTTGCCTCCCAAGAATCAATCGCCTTTTTATTTCATGGCTGCAATCACCATCTGCAGTGAGCTTTGATCCTAGGAAAGTAAAATCTGTCACTGCTTCAACTTCTTCCCCATCTATTTTCCAGGGACTGATAGGGCCTATTGCCATTATCTTGGTTTTCTTGATATTGAGTCTCAAGCCAGTTTTTGCACTTTCTTCTTTCAACCTAATCAGGAGCTTCTTTAGGTCCTCCTCACTTTCTGCCATTAGGGTGGTATCATCTGCATATCTCAAATTGTTGATGTTTCTTCCAGCAATTTTGATCCCAAATCTGGCTTTCAGTCATTTAAGCGCATTATTAGGTGTACGAAAAAATCGTACAACGAAGAGAATTTTGGAATAAATGGGTGGATAGTACAACAAAAATCTCTATGGGGAAAATCGTATAACGAAAATTTTCTTTGTACTATTTTTCCCATAGAGATTTTATTGTACAATGTCCCCTGTAGGGATTTTTGTTATATGATGCATGCATCATACAATGAAAAAAAAATCATATAACAAAGTGCCTTGTGGAACCAATTACTGTACTTTCATTATACGAGGTTCTACTGTAGTTGAATCATGTTATATCTCTCCTCAGTTTTCTTTGCTGAAGGGAATTTTTGGCAATTAAAAACTTTCTAGTCTGCAACTTTTCAATGTAATCCTGTTCATTGTGTGGAGTTTGTGGGGATCAACTGACAGGAGGAGGAAGTTTTCAGTTAGGAAAAAATAGATTCATGTTGGTAATGTAATTTGGTGATGGTAATTTTGAATAATTAAAGACCTCCTCTTGTCCAACAACTCTTACAGTTCCCATGCAATGAAAGGAATTACAAAGGACTCAGAAAATCTGTGAAACAGAAGTAGGAAGAGTATAAGTATCAAACATGTCCCCTACTGATATCATCATCCTTTGTCAAATGTAAATTATGCAATGGGATTTCAACCAATGTCATAATACTTTCTCTTTGAAGTAAGTCCCTTGGGAAACATGAGAAAGACAGCATCTAGTTCCAGTGCCATATTGACAAATAAAATTCTTAGTTAAGAAACTGGGTAGAAATATGAAATTAACTCATTATTAGAGTTTGCAAATTAAACAAATCTGACAACTACTTATGTTTCTGAATTCACTGAGGTGCTTTGCAGTTGTTTACAATGATAATCAGTACATATTTCTTTGTTACAAATATTACTTTCACATTGTCTTACTGTTTCATTTCTGAACAGCTTTTCACATTCTATTTTTCTTTCCTCTTTTTCCTCTCCTTTTTCTTTTTGCAGAGTAAAGCCACAACCAAACTCTTAAGGCAGCTGGTTTCATATAAAACCATCTGCACAACAAATGTCTTCGTTTTCCCAGTAAAATAGTAAAGCCATCTGCTACCATGTAGCATTTGCCTTTTCCAGAAAACAGGGGAAATCCTAGATGTTTCTGTTATACACCAAACAGTAATCCAAGTCTAATTTAACATGAAATATTACAATTTACAGGGACGAAAGGGAAATCCCTGTTTTTAAAAAAGAACATGTTGCATCATCCTATACAACACATATCAGGACAGGTTGGCGCAATGCTGTGATCCAAAATGTTACAGAAGCTTGATCTCTATCATACTGAAAACTGATATTCTGTTGCACAAATAATAGTTCAGGAGATTGCTGAATTGTTAACTATTAGTAATGAGGAAACAGCCTACAGTATTTTAATAATTCCACAGAGCTGTAATTATCAATACTCAAGTATGCAATTCCTTTGTACACTATCTGTGTATCCTTATTATATAAAGATGGCTTTTAAAGAAATAAATAATAACTACAATAATTGTAAAATAGATTTCATAAAAAACCTCTAATACAGTGCTTCCCAATGTGGGGCCCACACCCCACAGGGGGACTTCAATTCCCAGAGGCCTAAGTCGAAACATTGGCTGATATGTGCTTTGGGGAATTGATTTAAGCTTCTGGGAATTGAAGTCCACAAACCAAAGGTTGGGAAAGACTGCTCTAATATATGATTAAGTTTTGTTTCTATTTCTAGGATAATAGAAAGTTGCCCGTATATTACATTTGGATGGTGTAGTAAGGCCAGAACAGGGAATGAGAACCAATGTTGTGTAATGGTCAGACTGTTTAACTGGGATTTTGGTAAACTCATATCTTTGGGCAATTTTTGAGACAGTGACTCTCTCTCTGACCTACCTCACAAGTTCTCACACAATGATATTCATAGTAAACACTATCAGCAGCAGTAAAATAAGGTAATAATAAACAAAAATTCAGGACCAATACTATGCATGTCTAACGATCTTACAGGCATTGAAAGACTTGTTGACACAGGCAATTTTATTTTTATTTATTGGGCTTATGCCCCACCCATTTGGGATGGACTCAGTTTTTACTGAGTAGAGCGGCATACAAGTCTAAATAATAATAATAATAATAATAATAATAATAATAATAATAATAATAATAATAATAATAATAATAATAATAATAATAATAATAATAATAATAATAATAATAATAATAATAATAATAATAATAATGTCTTTAGCATTTCCTGAATGCAACTTTCCATCCACATGGGGTGCTCCACTAGGCACTTGACAGTCCCTCCTGCTGCTGCTGTCGTCTGAACAGCCTACTTGTAAATTTTCTTTGCAACTGTATTGGAACAAGGAAGAACCCCTGTTATTTGCAGGTACCTGAAGGGATCAGAAAGCTAGAATATGAAAAATCATGAAAATGTTATGGAGTAGCATGAGAGGAAGCATCAGACACCTTTGCCACAAAATCATTGCCAATTCCTGTGACAAATTATTGGAAGCATCCTTTCAGATTTATTTATTTATTGTACCATTGGAAAGAAAGTAAACTCCTATGAATTAGCAAAATTGATCTGTCCACTTTACATGAAACTAGATGAATAAATGGAACATTGTGCAGCACTTGACTGCTTGGGTTGTCTTAAACTTAAAGGGAAAAATTGCTGCTTCCAACCACTTCCAACAATTATTCAAATTACTTTAGAATTATTTAAATTTGATTGCCTTTGGATAGAGATGGGCAACTGTGCCCCATCAAATGTTTTGGTTTTGCAGTGCTTATAATGCATTATGGTTGGGTACAATGGCTAGGACCCATGGGGCTCATAGCCCCATGAAATCTGGAAGACAATAGTCATCCACCCCTGCCCAAAGAATGAGGAAGGAAAGATTTGGGCCAAAGGCTTAATGGAATAAAAATTGATTCTGAACAACAAAACATATGTAAGCAATACATAAGGGATGCAATACTTTATGGTAGGAGATTCAAAACCGCACTTCTAACAATGCTGCAATGACCAGAATATATCTTTCACCACAGAGATAAAGAACAGGTAGCACCTCTCTGCTCCCTCCTAACACACCCTGAAACCCTCACATCGACAGTCTTGACACATTATATCTAGTGGAAATCAAGAGTTCTGATGCTTCAACGAGACTACTCTAGTTGCAATTTACTACTGGATTTTAAGCATTGAGTCAGTGGTTAATCCTCACTTCTGCATTGTGGCCAGACTTTACCACATTGTGCTGTTGCATTATAAACTGTCTGCAACACACCCCAATCATCTTTCCTTTGAGATGAAGTCATAAACTGGAGTTCTCAACCTATAGCACGTGGCGCCATTCCATCCAGCCTGCACCTTTGCTCCCGCCGCCGTCCTTTTCCCCTCCTCCTGGCATGGCATGTTCCTAACACCGCTCCATAGCAGGGTGAATGGTGTAAGAAGGCTTACAACATCCATCATGCTATGGATTGGAGTTAGGGACATGCCAAGCCAGACGGAGGAGACAAGGGTGGAAGCAGTGGAAGCAGAAGACACACGTGACCACCTGTGTCTTTCCCAAGTGCTGCTCTGGCTGAGTTCGGGCAAGGACAGGCAGGATACCTCCTTAACCCACAGCAAGCTGGTAAGCAGCAACACTGGCTGCATTGGGGGGGGGGAGTGTTTTGCAGGCAGGACTGTTGGTGTGCGATAGTGTTTGCAATGGTGGTGGCAGTGTATGTATGGGAGTGTTGGTGGGAGAAGATTGGAGGAGGAAGTGTTGGAATGGTGGCATGTGGGAGGATGTTGGTGGTGTCAGCATGGAGGGAAATGGTGCAGGCTTGGGGTGGAGGGCAACACCAGTCAAGCCTGCCAACAGTCTGAGGGGGCATGATCCAGCTCGTGCATTAAAAAAAGTTGCAGGTAGAGTCTAAGGACACTACTGTCAGGGATTTAGTGCATGAATTCAATGTGTTGAATTATGCTCATTAGTTAATTTATTTTTTTTATTTCATTCATTAGTTAAGGGTGATGTTTCAACTGGGGGGAAATAAATAAAATGTTCATAAAATCTAAGGTTTTCTGAGCTAAGGTAAGGGTCACCCTTGATCGAAAGGCAGTCATATCCGACTCTAAGTTTCAGTGCTCATCTCTGTTTATACCCAAAGAGCCAGTGCCATCTGTGTCTGCAGACATTTCCGTGGACATGTGGCAGGCATGGAACGCTGTTTACCTTCCCACCAAAGTGGTCCCTATTTATCTTCTTGCAATTTCTTGCTTTTGAACTGCTACGTTGTATTAACCCAAAACTATACATCCCAATTTCATTTGTGTTTATTATTTTTATATTTTATTTTTCAATAAAGTTGCTTTTAAGCTTTATTTTCCATTCTCCCTCACTCTACCCACTATGCACACGTGTCCATAAGCAGCCCACTGTACACACAACAATTCACCACAGGTGAATAACTGCAAAAGTTCTATTTTTAATAAATATTTCAATAGTCAAACTGCAAAGAAAAATAATTTTTCCTTCAAGATTCCTTGAAAGCAGTTTTTCAGTAAGAATGAAAGCCAAAAGGGAAAGTGGTTATGACTTCAAAGGAGAAACTTCCTACAGTGTATCCATTCTCACACCAATTTATCTATTCTGGTGTGGAGAGATACTTTTTTTGAAGGAAAGAAGGTAAGAAAGTGTTTTTAAAAAAACCTTCATAGAAAATGCTTCTGAAGTCTGATCCAAATTGTTTAAGTGTCAAAAGGCAGGTTATTCTGTCCTCTTTCAAGCACACTTTGGATCACTTCGATCGGTCAATCAGGTTTTTTGCTGGATCACCGCAAAACACCCCACCCCTGCGGAAATGTCATTTTTACAAGTCAGGTTTTTCCTCATTTTTTTGTGGATTCCTGCTATGGCATCATTTTTCTCCACATTATTATTATTATTATTATTATTATTATTATTATTATTATTATTATTATTATTATTATTATTATTATACTTGTATGCTGCCCCACTCGCCAAGCGACTCTGGGTGGCTAACAAAGTTACAAAGTATACAATAACAAAAAACAATATATCACAGTTACAAGATATGGCATCACAAAAAAAAATTCAAAGGCATTTCAAAGCATCCCCAATCACAGTTCAAGTCATTATAAAACACTTCAAAAATACTTCATAAATAATGCACAAAAACCTCCCAAACTCAACCCCACCCAGTATGTCCAAATCCCTCGAGGCCGAGCTGGAGCTGGCCAGGCCGTGGAGGCTCCCTTTCAACCCAGCCGGTGTTGGGAGCTGGGTCAGAGGCTGCAAGTCCTGCCTCCCACTGGCCCGCGGGGCTCCTTTTCAACCCAGCCAGTGTTGGGGGCTGAGTCAGAGGCTGCAAGTCCTGCCTCCCACAACACTTTTTTGTGACATATGGAGGAAAGTTTGACACATGTTGTATGTGAACTGTATCCACCTCGGGAAGTCGTCATACACAATTTCTAAATTGGTTTTCCCTCCATTTATTGGGTTTTTGTGACCTTGTTTGAGTGGTTTTTTGTAAAACTCTTCATAGATTATTTTTCTGAAGTCCACTTCCAAATCTGAAAGTGTCACCACAAAGGTTAATCTTTCCTCTTTCAAACGCACTTTGGATCATCTGAATTGGTTGGGTAGTTTTTTTGCTGGCCCCACGACAACTGATCCTCCTAGCACAACTGTAACTTTTCCGATGAGACTTCCGAAAGTGATGATGTCATCGCTTTGTATTTTCGGCTTTCAAATGACATAACCCTTATTTTTGTGGGTGTCTTAGTTTTGGTGTTGCAGCTTCTCAAATGTACATGATTTTCGTCTCTGAGTTCCATTTGGGACAGTCTATTTCCCTTTCTTTCCAAAACCAACCTCGGACCAAGAAAGGGCATGGCATACGCTTGATGTAGAAAAAGTACTTTATTGTTTTACATCAGCAGAACAAGGGAATTCAGAAAGACACAACACCTTTTTGTGGCATATGGAGGAAAGTCCAAGGGAGAACCCATCACATCACAGAAGTTCTCCAAATCGGTCTCATCTGTCATCTATTTTGCTTACGAGATTGCTTCTCTGCCGCTGCCTCCTCACGTCAGAGCACATTCTACCAGGGTTGTTGCCACCTCCACTGCCTTTCTGGAGGGCACGCCAATTGAAGACCTTTGTAAGGCTGCCCCCTGGTCCAGACTTTCTACATTTGTCAAACATTATGGGATGTACACCAGAGCTACTGCAGATGCCAGACTTGATCATGTTGTCCTTGCCGGAGGGCTCCAGGTTCCACACCCGTGAGGGTCCATCCTGCCTACCTGACATGACCGTGTGTATGTATGACTGTGAATTCATCTCATCCGGCTGCCCACCTACCATTTAAGTGTAAGCTTGCTAATCTCCCAAAAGTCCAGATTCACCGAATACATGAAGGAGAAAGTTAAATTGTACTTACCAGTAATAATTTCGTTCTTTGAGTATGTATTCTGTGAATTCACACATTCCCACCCTTCCTCCCCGCTTGAGCTGCACGAATGAGATAACTTATTTTTATCCTGTGGTTGGCTTAAGTATTAACTGAGGAAAAAGCGCGGAATGGCGAAAAAGGGTGGGCGGTACAGTGGGTGGCCCTAACATTTAAACTTTTATCCAATCAGCTTGAAAGCTCTGGTAACTGCTCTGCGCAGGCGCAGAATCCAAAATTGTGAATTCACAGAATACATACTCGAAGAACGAAAGTTATTACTGGTAAGTACAACTTAACTTTCTTGGTGTTTATAGACCAGTGTTGGCTAACCTTGGCCCTCCAGTCTATCTTGGACTTCAATTACCAGGAGCCCAAGTCAGCACTCCTGATCAGGGCTTTTGAGAATTGAAGTTCAAGAACACCTGGAGTGTCAAGGCTAGCTATCACTGCTATAGAATGTTGTTTTGCCTCACCTGGATCCTTGTTCCTGGCATTCTGTCCTTGCCTTGCTCCAGCTCCTGAGGATTCTTTGTTGTATCTGCTCTTTGGGCTCATTTGGACTAAGTTTTCATTGTCTGAACTAATCCTGCATCTCTGAGATTCGTTTACTGTTTGACCTGTTACCTGGTTTTCCTGTCATTTGTGTGGCATACCAGTTGCCCATGCCCTGGACTCTACCCCATATAAACACCATCCATCCAGGGTGGTCACTGAATCCTTCTGGACAGGAAGAAATATGGTGTTCCTGTTGCAGCTGAACTTTGTTTGGACAACCTGAATTCCTGTTTGCATTTTCAGAACCAGAGATTGGAATTTTCCCCCCTTTGGATGATAGCTTCAGCAATCCAAAGATCAACTGGGAAGTTTTAGTGCAAACTCTTTGGTTCCAATTTATCCTCCTAGTTTTCCCATTGAAACTAGTAACTTTTCCATCCTGACCACTGTGTGGAGAACTCCCTTTTTTGGGGTGACAAATTCCCAAGCCTTCCAGCCAGGATGGCCTCTGCATTAAAAAAAAAAAAAAACCCACACACTTCCCCCAACTTTGTGTTCTGACATACTTCAGATTTCTGTCTGTCAGGAGTTCTCAACCTTTTGAAGCCGGGGCTGGGTCATGCTCCCTCTGACAGTTTTGGGGGCTGGACAGTCATTTTGCTCTTCCTCCACCACATGACATTTCTGGGTGTGGTAGAGGTGGTGGCGGCCACATGAAATGGTGCTGTTGGTTGCATCTGGCCCACTGATTGCAGGTTGAAAATCCCTGGTCTATTTTGGATTGGTTGCTTAAGTAAATAGTCATTGCAGTAATCTGCCATTTAATAACATAATAAAGTGAACACATCCAGTAAACAGATATCTTCTATTACAGTGGAACCTCATCTAATGAAAAAAAATCATTCTATGAGGCTGTTCGCTATGCAATTTTTTCATTATATGATTTTTTTCATATAACAAAAATTCCTATGGAAAAACTCGTATAACCAAAATTTCTATGTGAAAATTCATATAACCAATTTTTTTCATTATGCGAGTTTTTCCATATAAATTTTTGTTATACAAGTTTTTCCCATAGGGAGTGCTATTTTCGCATAGTGAAAATTTTTGTTATGTGAGTTTTTTGCTTTATGAGGTTTTCGTTGCACAAGGTTCCACTGTATTAGATATCATTCAAAGAGAAACAGTGAAACTTTATTTTATTTTTTTAATTTTTATTAAATTTTTCAAAAACAACACACAATTTTAGCTTTACAAAATTATTTTCATGGTTCTTCTCATTTGTATAAAACATTTAAAATAAAAAGGGTGAAACTTTATTTTCAAGCCACATCTACATTCTTAAACCCCAGTCGTAATTTCTGCACAAGACTAAAGCAACTGCCAAAATCCATTGGAGGTAGAGGAATTTAATTATGCTGCCTCTGAAGAGAGCTATTTTTATATTTGACCACATGAGTGATTTAAATTAATATTCACACATGACATCCCTCAAAAGGTGCCCTCCTAATAAGATTGCACCATATCTAATCATACATTTCCTGAGAAGGAAAATGATAATGAACTTAATCTTTAAAAGCCTGACAAAGTCTCTTGGCCTCTTAACTGTGTATTACCTAATTTGGAGGAGGCAATGTGATAAAGTGGTGGAAACTTTCCTCACCAAAGATTGATTGTTTCTTTCATTCACCTCATCCTGGATAAGTGGCCACAGATTTCAAAAGAGGTCATCTGAAAAACTTCACATGCATTAGCAATTACATGTATATACTGAACTGCCCCATAGCGCTTAGTGTGTTCTCTAGGTGGCTCCTGGGGTAATGAGCTTTTTTGTCCCCAACATGCTGGATACTCATTTTACCAACCTTGGAAGAATGAGTCAACCTGGAGCCTATCAGGATTGAACTCACAACATCAGGAGTTTTGGCTGCAGTACTACAGTTTAACCACTGTACCATGAGGTGTCCTTATTACAAAAGAACAAAATTAGTCTGTTAATGAACAATTACTCCAGCTCTTCACTACATTCCCACAAGACCATACGCTATCTGTTGATTTTTGCATGCAGATCTAACAAAGGCTGATGCCACATATGTTTTCCATTTGTGTCTCCTGAAACATATGGAGGTACATGTCAGAATGCTCAGCTAGTGTCTAATGAGCTTGATTGATGCATGTAATGTTGACTGGAGAGATGCATCTTCCTTTGAGGTCATTAAGTACATGCAAACTGGCATTAAATCAGAATCTTTGCCATAATTATGGACATTCTGATATTCACAGGCAAAGTTAAACCAATGTGGAAGTTAAGATTAATGGACAAGCCATGATGTTCACTAGGTGACCTTGGGCCTGTCTCAATCCTATCCAAAGGGTGGCGAAAGAGTCATGTATTCTGCCTTGAGTGGCAAAAGAGCTAGGTCACCTCTGCCCTCCAAATAGTGTTCTTTACCCAATTTTGAAATGATTTGGTACTAAACATCTCTTTCAGATGTAATAATACCAAAGGACCTCCTCAATATTCTACTTCTCCCTTTGGAATGCTGCTGTTTTGTGCTGTCAAGTTGCTTCCAACTCATAGCAACCCTATGAGTTTATGACTTCCAAAACATCCTATCATTAATGGTCCTGCTCAGGTTTTCCAAAGTCAAAGCTGTGGTTTTCTTTACTGAGTCCATCCACCTCGTGTTCAGTCTTCTTCTTTCCATAGTCTATTCAACTCTTCCTAGCCTTGTTTTCTACAGTGAGTCTTTTCTTTCGATGACTTGTCCAAAGTACATTAGCCTCTGTTCAGCCATTTTAAACATTGATGAAACACATCTAATTCACAAGATAAAAAATGTGCTTTTTTAAATGTAGCATTACTACTCTTCTAATGGAGAACTTATAAATATTTTTTTGCTTCTTTCATAATAGTCCAAGAAAGGCCAACATAATTCAATTTCATGAGAAGAACTACTTTTTACAGAGTGTTCTAGAGCATATTAAAAGCACTATCCATAATTATTGTGTTGAAATCTTTATATTAGCCTCTCACAATAGATTATATTATAATGTTAAGTATGGCCTGGCTAAAGGTGGGAGACACGAAGGTTACCTAATAAAATTCATTGTGGAGCAAATATTTTAACCAATTGCTTTCTAGTTCATATTATATTTTGTAATCACTACCAGAGCTTGAAAAACTTACCCATTCATTAGTCATGCTGGCTGGGAGATTCTGTGATTTGTATTCCCCAAAAAGCAATCTTTCCAGTGTTGTCCAGCTATATAACAGATCTCCTCTTGCAGTGTTATCTAAAAATCTTTCTGTGGCCAGAGGTATTCTGAGCTTGTGATATAAAAAGATATCTGGATGATTGCACCACCAATAAATGAATGATGTCATTGGAAAACCACAGGCAGTTTATTATTGCTTTGAAACAAATTAAGCACTATGTCCAAAGTGGGTTTTAGATATATTTGAGTTGCTTAGTATATTATTAGTTTAAGGACAGAAAAACGAGTAGGGTGTTTGTCACAAGGACCCTGCTGGAGAGTCTTTAAAGAAGCTACACACAATTACCATAATAACATAGTCATACTTTACTTCTCCACATGCTTGCTCTACTATGTCAAGAGAATGAGTAAGGTGAATCTGCTATACAGGCAAGACATCTCCAGTCAGTATGCCAGACATAGACCAGTGGTTCCCATCATTTGTACAGCGGGACTTCAACTTCCAGAAGCCTAAATCAGTACATTGACTGGTCAGTGCTTTGGGCAATTGAAGTCCAAAAACTAAAGGTTGGGAAACTCTGGACTAGACTAAACTAGCATTAGCAGTACAAGAACAACACATAGCTTATAGAGGAAGGCAGTTATATTTGAAGCGAGGAAACATTTAGCCTGCTGACTGACCACTGTGACCCAAAACAGGCAATGCCTTTGTATGCCAAATGCTAGCCTTTCCCATCTCTATGCAATGCATGATGCATAATGCGATTGCCTGCTGAAAGCTCAACAATTCACTTCCTAGAATCCGACAGTGATAGACAGTGTGAGATTGTTGGTAATTTCTGCCCCAAGGTGTAAGCAGTGCCATACAGATGTTAATTAACAGATCAGCAAAAAAAGGAATGCAAGAAAAGAAAAAACAATGCATTGTGAACTCTCTTTCTGTGGGTGCTTATCAATGGGTAAAAAACTTCCAGACTAATCAACGCCACTTATGTCTGTTGCAATGACTACACTTAGCATCTAATTGGAGTTTAGGAAATGGTGCTACTAGAGAGCTTAATGTAATTCATTGTGTATTGTGTATCAGTCCATGTCCATTCCAAAGGTTGAGGTATCTTTTCAATCACTCTTCCCTGAGCTGCATTTAGATGCCTCACTGTTTTTGTAGATGGTCAATGATAAATTTATTCACTGGCATTTCACTTACATCATCCTCTCAAAGCACTAAACCAAAACTGTTGCAACACTTAGTCATCACATAAAGTGTAAGATGATTGTAAACAGGAATGTGTCCATATGAGAAGCCTTACCAAAATAGACCAAACAGCCTGTCAGCTCACTAGGAGGACATTAAAAAAAAAAGAACTTCCTCTAATTGTTTTTTCCTTACATTTCTTGCAGAGAAAGGGAAGCCTCAGCCCTTTGACTTAAGCCTGTCCCTCAAAGGTCCCCAGTCAGATCCTCTAAAGCAAGGGTTCCCAACTTAAGGCCCACGGTGTCATTTCATGTGGCCCCCCCATTTGAAACTATTGGGACAAAATGGCTGCCCCGTTGTGCAGGCAGAACAAAATGGCCACCCAGCCCTCAAAGCTAACTGAGAGCGTGACTTGGCCCCCACCTTGAAAAGGTTGGGAACCCCTGCTCTAAGGTATATCAGTTGATCATATAGATCTCCCTATGATAATAGTCTTTGGTGGTTTCTCAGTTACAATAGGGGATTTTCCATTTTCTAAAATTAAAAAAAATCTTCTCCTTAGTCAATTGCAATATCATAAGTCAAAATATGCTGCACATCCTTGATCTTTTTATTCAGAGTATTTATTTATTACCACTGTTATAGGCCAATCAGGGATTGTTATCTATAAGACTGATCAGATCATGGAAACAGCTAGTTACAAATAGTTCCCTCCTCCCAAATATAAATATAAAGTTATTGTTAATGTGTGTTGTCAAGTGGGAAACAATTTCTAGCAACCTTAATTAGGCCTTTCAAGGTAAGTGAGATATATATGGAGTGGCTTTACCAGTTCCATACTACCAGTGAGTTTACATGGTTGAACAAGGTATCAGATCTAGGCCTTCTGAGTCCTGGTTTGTCACTCTATCTACAATACCACAATGAGTTTCCCCATAAGGACACAATGAAGTTTTATTATGAATATAATTTAACAAGAGGAACTTTACCCATTTTTTTTTTTTTGGTTGCAGAGGTGTGGTTTCCCTGAATGGTAGAGGACAAATATACTTTTCTAGTCTCTGCGATAGACTGGTGCTCCATGAATCTGCCTAATTCACTTTTAAAACCATTTATGCCAGTGGCCTCTAGCATGCTGTGTGACAATTCTAGAAAATGATCATGTCTTTCAAAAGGAAGTCCTCTTGCCTGTCACAAAGCTATTGCAATCACTTTCACTAAGTGAGCCTGTCCTCCCCTAAGATGGCAAAGGGAGAAAATACCACCTTACAGCATACCACTCACCATCCTTCTTCTTACAATACTGGACCACAGGAATCGCTCTGTGACAACTGGTTGACAAGTACGTTCTAGATCAGTGGTGGTGAACCTATGGCATGTGTGTCAAAGGTGGCACTCCACAGCCCTCCCTGTGGGAACACATGCCATTGCCCCAGCACAGAATTTGCCTGGACCTTCTGCCCAGCAGCACAATGGGAGTGCTTCCTCCTTCCTTTCCCCAGCACAGAATTTGTCCCATCCCTCTGCCCAGGAATCCAATGGGAGTGTTTCCTCCCTCCCCTAGCACAGAGTTTGCCCCGCCCATCTGTTTGGGCACTTGGGTCTCTAAAAGGTTTGCCATCACTGTTGTAGATCAACAGTTCCTGATTGTGGCTAACCACCTTTTGGGGGAACTACGATTCCCAGAACCTCTCACCAATGGCCTTTGGGAGCTGCTGGAACTCCAAATTAGGCAACATCCAGTGAGCCATTGAGCTAGGATCAGCCTTTTTATCTGAGGTAAAAAAAATAACACCTGACCTGGTTCTGAACACAGAATCCAGTAAATAATGATACTATGGGGAAATCAGGTGGAATCCTTGAGGGCTGGATTTGGCCATAGGGGAGATGGTTCCCTACCCTTGTCTAAAGAAATCTGAAAGTAATCAAAGTCTGCCAACTGAGGCACAGGATGTCCAGAGAGCAGTTCAAAACAGAAAACACTGAGAAAATATAGGCTAAGAAAAAGATGGAACTGCTTGTGAAAGATTATAGTAAGTATTGTGGGTTGAACAAGGAATCAAACCCATGTCCTATGAATCCCAGTCTGCTACTCTATCAGCTACACCACAATGTGAATCCTAGGTATAAGGAAGTTAAGGATTACTAGGGTTGCAATGACTATTCGTATTCACTCTGTTATAAAACATGCCAGTTTGGGGGGTACCAGGCATTTAGTAACAGAAGCAAAGAAGTGGTACAGGCATTGGTGGTAGCCATAGTTTTGGGAGAAAATAACCCCTATCTGCCTAGAAGTCAAACAGCATTTTCTAGACTTTCTGGAGCCCCATAGCGAACCATCCTGTAAATATATGATACAGTACAATATTTTGTTGCAGGCCCCACTGATTACCAAATTAGTAATAAATGTAATTGTTAAGGTGGAGAATTTGGGGTGGAGAATTAAATCATATTTAAAATGGTCAAAACACTGCATGTTAACTAAGGCTTAATCTTGGTGAAAGGTGCCCTTACATCTAATTTAAAGGTGTGCCTATGTTACCATTTTATAAGCTCTAGGTCTGGGAATAGGAAGGAATGCAATGACCGCAAAGTTTGCTGACACCAACAAACGGCTGGATCATTAACTTCCCAAATACATGAGAGCAAAGTAAGTTAGAAAAGGATGATGAGGGCATATTAGAATAATTTAATCTTGCAGCTATGAGAAGTGTTTTGTTACTTAGATGGGATCTCAAGATGAAAGGTGGACTATGAAAACCCATCAACTGGAAATAAGAAAACATTTCACAACCCATCCAACATAGAAAAGTTTCTGATGGGAATGACACTGCTGAGAGATACTGTATCTTAGTCTTAACTGTCTTGCATTACCTCTGTACAAATCCTTTGAAACAGAGCTACAAAAGTCAGAGCCAGCTGCTTCACCTCAGTGCCATACGACTCAATATAAGTGCTCCAACTTTCTCATGGTCGAGAACAAGTTATCACTGCACTATACTGGCAATGTCCTCTGCTGATTTCTTCATCCCAGCTAATGAATTTGCAGGTTCTGATTGGGAAAGAATCATCCTGATGCATATCATCAGGATGCTAATGGGACTTCTATTCTATGTTTAGGATTAATTTTAAATCAGGAGATGGCAAACACATTGAGCAACAAATAAGATAGTGTATGGCCTGGAGGGATTTCAAAATCCTTGTTGACTATGTGCAATGGCACTTCATAACCACTGAAAATTCTCCTTCTAGGTACCAATAGATCCACTGGAACATCCCATTTGCCAAAATAGTTTACCTAGAACCAAGCCCTATTGGAGATGTTCCACCTTGATAAAAATGGTTGGCAAACCACAACTTCTCAGATACTCCTGAAACTAACTCCTGAGAACAGCTTCTAGCTAATCTCATGTTTCCAACAGTGGGAAAAATACATTATACCCCTGAAACCTGGCCAGGTCAAATGTTGAGCTAAGAACAGATAAGAAGAATGGGCAACCTGGCATATACAGAATTAGCAACAAAGAAGAGCCAAAGGCATTCCAAGAGTGTGACTTGTATGTTCACAGCCATCTCAGATTGGAACAGGCACAACAACAAAAACAGCTTATGGCAAGGCAAATGCATTTATCAATTAACGTGCCAAGAGCACAAGCCAGATTTGCTTTTGGTGAGCCCATGTGAAAACCAGACTTAAGGTAGGCTAGCAGACATGCCCCAGAAACCAAACTTGGCCAAAGTGTACTTATACTGTCCCCAAATACTTTTTCTCTTGCATCCATTATATTCAGTGATGCAACTGTGTCATGCCTTGCAAGGTCAATGTCCTGGGATTTTCTTAATATTAGGGATTATGACATCCACCATCGTTCCCAGGCTTTGCAACTCCTGTGCTTGGTTGTAATCTTTATGCTAGCTCAAAAGAAATGGACTTTCCCCAGAAACAATATAGTGTAAGCTGCATGGCAAACTATCCCTGATGCAGCACAAAGTATTTTAAAAGAGAACTGTTCTGGAATGGTCATTTCAGAGCCACTGACTTTACAAAAGGCTTCTTCCTCAATTGTGGGTATGTAATAAACAGTGCTGGCCCTTTGGCTATAAACAGGGATGAGCATCGCACCCTAGAGACAGTTACAGCTGGCTTTCGAGCATGTATGATCTTTACCTTTAATATTCCAGAATATGTCTGGTCAGGTTATTCTGCTATGGTAATAGAGTAGACCATACTGCCAGGACTCAATGCCAAGTGTCAGACGACAGTTAGGTAACCTGACCGCCCTGAGGACTAGCAGCCTTGGGTGGTGAAGTCCACAGGGAAGGGTAATGGTCCACAAATGGATTAAATCCCACTTGAATCCCTCTTGATGGAGGGCAGCAGCTTCATCAATACTGGCCTGGATCCGAGGAGAACTTTGTGTGTCAAAAAGGCTCAGGACCAGACAGTGACTCATGGAACTGGATAATGGTATGGGTGTCATGCTGCGATGCAGAAGGCAAATGGAAGGCCACTGCATTATATCTCATGACCATCTTCTTGGCTGATCGCCATAATGATCGCTAATAACCAGAATCAGATACAACACAACATCATGAAGGTTCTAGTGGCCTGCAAGTGTGGACCTTTTTCAAGGGTGTTTGCACAGAATGTAAAAAATGTCACAATGAGCACCTGTATTTCTAAATATACCACTACCAGCAGGAATTTACCACACTGATGGGAGCTATTCAGAGTCCAAGATGAAGACACTAGGGATCAAAAGTGGATACACGCAAAGTGTGCATTCAATTGCTATACTCTTGACCCTTCTCCATCATAAGGCTATAAGCAGGTCTTCCAAACATCAGGTCCATCTCCCCCCTGTATAGCAGCTGAATATAATTTCATTTGTACACAATATTTTTTCTCCTTTGTTGCAGATGCAGAAAGACAGCCTTGTACCTACCTGTTCTGATGCTATGATTTATTAAGTGCTTTCAGCAAGTGAGAAACTGCTCCAGGCTGTGTGAATATTTATTACAGATCATCCCTGAGAAACATGCAACAAGTCAAGGAAGGGCTTGTCTTCAGGGTAAAGAGATACCGGGGATATATTTAACACCTTGGGTTTATTACCCGATTGTGTTTGCAGAGGAGCATTGGAAAGACTGCAACGCCCAAGGAAATGTCTGGCTCAAGAGTGGAGCACTGACAAAATCAGACTTCAAGATTCATCACATTGTCTTTAAGAATTCTTTCTCATGAACTGCAGAAGTAATGGGGAAATACAGGATAGCATAGTTTCCAACACACAATTACTATAGGTCATCCACCATGTTCATGGATCAGTATCCATGGTTTCAATTATCTACATGTCTAAAAATATTCAATAAAAATGCTGAAATCCTGTACATATGTATTTCTGTAGCACATTACCATAGCTGGCCACTAGAGGCCACTTTCTGCAATGCAAAATAAAGGGTTAGCTGTTTTCTGTGGTTTCAAGTATCTGTGGTAGGTCTCAGAAGGTATTCTCCATGGATATGGGAGAATGTTTCCTGTATTTTCTAGACTGTTCCTTGAATTCCATTTACAGTGGTACCTCGCATAACGAACACATCGTGTAGCAAAAAATGTGCACAGCAAAGTGTTCGTTATGCAATGTGATACCCTACATAACGAAAATAAATTTCGTTATGCGGGGTATTTTTGTAACTGGGGTATACCCGCTTAATGGGAACCCCAGTTAACAAACTTTTCCCCCTGTTATGTGGGGTATCTCCCATAGGGAACCGCATAACAGAAAAAACCACATAGCAAAGAGCTCCATGGAATGGAGTTTTCTTGTTATGCAGGGTTCTACTGTATTTTCAATCTCCATTAATCCTTAAGTTGTCCAGCTAGCTCTTGAGCAAACATTTTTACCCCGTTAAAACTCAAAGAAGAATAAATAATATAAAAATATTTATTTCATTTCTATACTGCCAATTTGGGTGGCATCCCAGCTGCCATATGACATTGCAGAGGCCCAGGGGGAGCTATGTTTGAACCATAGTTTAAGAGTAATTATATGATTCTCACAACTTTTCAAGATACCCACCCACCAACACCTGGAGGGGAGAGAGAAATCTATTATTGATTTAGAAAAATGTATTATTTTTTGTGCTGTGTTGTTTTGCTGATTGTAAGCCGCCCTGAGTCGCCATGGTGAGTGGGCGGCAATATAAATCTAAATAAATAAATTTATTTATTTATTTATAAATTTATTAAGCAAATATCAAATAACAAAAAAGGTGAAGATCTGAGATTCCTTATGAAAAATAAATAGTCCACGAGATGCATATGGGACCCAGTGCCATTTTTGCACACCCACATTCCTTAGCACTCCTATTCTGCTATGAAAAAAACCTGAGTCACCTGTAGTTGTTTTGCAATAAAGAAGTATATTTCTCTGCTGCCTATATGGTACAGCACTCTGAATTGCATAATTAGATCACTGTTTGTTTGGGGATAAATTCATTCTGCTCCTTCCAGTTTTTGTAGCCTAATACAAATGTTAACAGCCCATCTGTGGAACTGTGTCAGGCCCCCCTCCCTACATATATTTTAAAAATATCTTAAAACTATTTTTCTTAGAGAGGTTTCTAAAGACATCCTCTCTGCAGTCAATTAGATATTAATTTTTGCCAGACCTGATATTCTGTTTATAGTTTTAACTGTACTTTTGTTTGCAACATGCTGCCACCTGGTTAGGTAATGGGTAACCTTAAGGTAAAGGTCTCCCTTGCTCAAAAGCCAGGCCTGTCCGACTCTAGGGGTGGTGCTCATCTCCATTTACATCCAAAGAGCCAGTGCTTTCTGCATCTGCAGACGTTTCCATGGTCATATGGCAGGCCTGACTAGATGCTGGAGCACATGAAACACTGTTACCTTTCCTGCCAAAGCGGTACCTATTTAGCTACTTGCAATTTCTTGCTTCTCCCAGATGGGTGATATAGAAATGTATTAATTAATTAAATTAATTATCCCTGGTAACAGCTAGGCCAGGTGCCAACAGACAGGTTTATTTATTATTTATTTTATTTTTTGGATTTCTATACCGCCCTACTTGGTGTGACCAACTCAGGGCGGTGTACAACATAATTAATATAACAGTCGATCAATAGAGTTCACAATAAAGCAGAAACATACAATATAAAAAAATGTAACAATATAATAACAAGATAACATTCCATCCAGCATTACAAATATAAATTCAGTGTCATAAATACAAATATCAAATCACAAATACAAATATCGTCAACTTTCGCAAGTATAACGTACGCCCGCCAATAGCTGTTCTTAATCAGCTGTCATCTCGTCGCTACCGCCGCCCGTCTTTTATCGGCCTCCAGGCAGAGATGGAAAGAGGTCCCAGAGGGAGGGCGGGGGGGGGGGGGAACGCCTCACCGGTCACAGCTGTGCCTGCTTGTCCATCCCCGGGCGAGATGGAGAGACCCGGGGAGAAGCGGGAGCGTCCTCTTGCTGCCGCCGCCCGTCTTTTATCGGCCTCCGGCCCGAGATGGAAAGAGGTCCCGGAGGGAGGGAGGGGGGGGAACGCCTCACCGGTCACAGCTGTGCCTGCTTGTCCATCCCCGGGCGAGATGGAGAGACCCGGGGAGAAGCGGGAGCGTCCTCTTGCTGCCGCCGCCCGTCTTTTATCGGCCTCCGGCCCGAGATGGAAAGAGGTCCCGGAGGGAGGGAGGGAGGGGAACGCCTCACCGGTCACAGCTGTGCCTGCTTGTCCATCCCCGGGCGAGATGGAGAGACCCGGGGAGAAGCGGGAGCGTCCTCTTGCTGCCGCCACCGCCGCCCATCTTTTATCGGCCTCCGGGCCGAGATGGAAAGAGGTCCCGGAGGGAGGGAGGGGGGGAATGCCTCACCGGTCACAGCTGTGCCTGCTTGTCCATCCCCGGGCGAGATGGAGAGACCCAGGGAGAAGCGGGAGTGTCCTCTTGCCGCCGCCGCCGCCCATTTTTTATCGGCCTCCGGGCCGAGATGGAAAGAGGTCCCGGAGGGAGGGGGGGAACGCCTCACCGGTCACAGCTGTGCCTGCTTGTCCATCCCCGGGCGAGATGGAGAGACCTGGGGAGAAGCGGGAGCGTCCTCTTGCCGCCGCCGCCCATCTTTTATCGGCCTCCGGGCCGAGATGGAAAGAGGTCCCGGAGGGAGGGGGGAACGCCTCACCGGTCACAGCTGTGCCTGCTTGTCCATCCCCGGGCGAGATGGAGAGACCCGGGGAGAAGCGGGAGCGTCCTCTTGCTGCCGCCGCCACCGCCCATCTTTTATCGGCCTCCGGGCCGAGATGGAAAGAGGTCCCGGAGGGAGGGAGGGGGGGAATGCCTCACCGGTCACAGCTGTGCCTGCTTGTCCATCCCCGGGCGAGATGGAGAGACCCGGGGAGAAGCGGGAGGTTACTCAGGAGCAGGCCGGCACGCCTGCGTGTTACAAGATTTCATTGCGGCATCAGATGCAGCTGAGAAGGAGTAGGGCCCGGGCACGCCTCCTGAACAGACCCTCAGCTGTGGAGTCTGACTCCCCTTAAAAGAGAGGCCTGCCGGCATGCCTTTCTCAGGCCAATGGACAGTTTGGTGAACCCAACACTCTGCTCCTGGCTTCCTGACCTTGATTCCCTGGATTCTGAACATTGGACTGTGACCTTGGATGACCCCTGCACCTCTAGTACAACTCCACTGGCTCCTGACCTCCAGACCGGCAATAAAGACTCTGCTCTGCTCCTAATTAATTAATTAATTAATTAATTAATTTTAATTAACAACAATGTACTTTTAAGCATGGTTAAGAAGAAATCAAAAGTGGAGTTGCAATTGTTCTCAAGTGCAATTTCTCCCCCTTTTTTCAACAATTGCCTTTAGTTTGTGCAGTACAAGAACTACAATGAGAGAAACCACAGTTAAGATTGATTTACTTTTTAAAAATTCAACATGGAAACACTAGTCCAGAGGAGTCATGTTACTCAACTCTGTATGAACAATCTCACCTCTTGGAACCATTAATCAAAAATGATTCAGCAGGGTACTTTGGAGTCCTCCAAAACATTGCTATTAACAGAAAAGCAACCTAAGATGGCTAGATATAGTGATACAACAAGATTATATATAATTAACCTACACATATATTTCTTCTCTTATTTCACCTAACAAGTTGCAGTTTACACAATGTCATAAAAATACTTCCTTGATTACTCAACAAGTAAGACATTTACTTCACTACTTATCTGTTTATGCTGTGACTTTTTATTTAGTTAAGAAATATGAGGCCTAGAGGATTAATTAAACCAGGGTGGGGAATACTGGTGAGGGAATATTGAACTCACTATTAGCTTGCCAAGAGCTGGACTTCAAACATTGCCTTCGTAATTTAAAAAAGACTATCATAAAAAGATATTATTTCACGAAAGAATATTTATGAGCCGAAATACTTCCCACTTTATCAGTGAGGCCTTTGAAACTAAAACACAGAAGCTGTTTTTCCATGAGTGGCTCTGGCGTGCCATATGTACTTGTTAAATAACCTACACACGTAGACAACTGCACAGGTCACAACAGTTGCACTAGCACAGGGATCAGCAAACTTGGCTCTCCAGATGTTCTTGGACTTCAATTCCCAGAAGTCCTGATCAGCAGGCATACAGACTTGGGCTTCTGGTAATTGAAGTCCAAGAACACCTGGAGAGCCAAGTTTGCAGACCCGTGCACTAGCAGATAGTATGAGCAACATTCATGTAACCAGCCTTTATCTCTGTCGTTGGTGCAGCAAAATAAGCTAGCTGTAAAGAAACAATTGGAATATAAGCCAATAGGGGAATATAAAAAGAGGCTAATGGTATTTAAGTTTGCATTAACACAAATATAATCCCCAGACCATGTGAAGTACTAGCTCCTCTCTGTTCAGCACTATTTAGGCCTCATCTGACTCATGTGTTGTTGTGACCTGGGGTCCTGGGTACGAGGAGGAGAAGGACTTTCAGCCGGCCCACCTGCCTGCTCCGACTTGGAATATAAGCCCAAGGAGGACCCCTTGCCAGTCCCTCAGGCCACGGCCGGCTCAGATCAGGAGGCCGTGTTGGAGGACATGGCACCGGCCTCACAGCCAGCAGGGTCAAGCCGGGCCAGAGATCGGAGTTTGACAGCTAGGCCAGGTGCCAGCAGGCAGGCAACTCAGGAGCAGGATGGCACGCCTGCTCATTACAGGGATTCACTGAGGCACCAGCTTCAGCTGAGAAGGACCCGGGCACACCTCCTGGACAGACCCTCAGCTGTGGAGTCTGACTCCCCTTAAAAGAGAGGCGTGCTGGCAGGCCTTTCTCAGGCTAATGGTCAGTTTGGTGAACCCAACACTGTGTTCCTGGCTTCCTGACCTTGGTTCCCTGGATTCTGAACATCGGACTGTGACCTTGGACGACCCCTGCACCTCTAGTACGACTCCACTGGCTCCTGACCTCTGGACCGGCAACAAAGACTCTGCTCTGGTACTTTTGAAACCTTAAATAAGGAGAAGCTCCCCTTCCCCCATTGTAGCTCTAACCAGCTATAGATCTCTGCTGGTGCCGGGCTCTGACATGTGTCCACTTTTGGACACCACATTTTATTTTATTTTTAATAAAAAAATGTATTGATTATATATGATAGACACTAATAACATACAAGTGGAATCTATACAGTTGTGGAAACATTCAAACACAGACAACTTTGAACCTTCACTCATCCCTCCCAGGTGCTGTACATATAGCGATCTGCATTGTTTCCCATTCCTGTTTAATCTTCCCAGAGCTTTTTTGCTTCTTGGGTGGTCATGGTGCTTTCCTCTTTCATTAAAGCATGTGACACATAAGGGTCCCATATATCCCAAAATGTGCTTCTACTTATTACGCCTTTCTTTAATTTATATTCTGTTGTTAATTTTTTATTTTGTGCCAGCTGCCAAACTTCTCTATACAATCTTTCTTTACTAAACCTGAACTTATTCTTCCATTCCTTGGCAATTAGTAATCTTGTCACCGACAACAATGTAAGCAAAAGCTCCTTTTTATTTCTATCCATGTTAATGTCAATCAACTCTCCCAATAATGCTATTTTGGCATTTAATTTTATTGGACATCCCATAATTTCCTCTACTTCCCTTTCGACTAATTTTCAAAAACTTTCCATGTAACTACAATGCCACCACATGTGCACATAAGACCCTATTTCAGTTTTACATCTGCAACAATTCATAGTTTTATTTTTATTCTTCTGGTATAGTCTTAAAAGGGCCATATACCATCGCCACAACAATTTACTGTTGTGTTCATTTTCTTTTCTAGAAAGTGATCGCGTTATTCTTTGGTTGCACATTCTTTTCCATCCATCATCATCAATTTTAACTCCCAAGTCACTTTCCCATATTTGTTTTAACCTCTTTTGTTCATTCTTCTCTACAATTAGGTCTTTGTACAATTTATTGACTATACCTCGAGTTGTGATCAGCCCAAAAATTTCACTCCCAAAGCAACAATAAATAGCAAAACACTAGATGATTTGAACAAAGTGTAGAGGACTTTGAAAAAGAAAATGGCCCAAACATATCACCGGTGACAGAAGTAACAGATTTGATTAATTTCCCTTTATCTAATTCTAAGGAGATGAAAAATGTTTTACAACATAATAATCTGCTTCTAGTAAAGGATTGGTTAAAGAAATGTAGGGAATTACAGGCGAGGGAAAGTCTGTATGTGAAATTAAGTCTAAATTGGTTACAGAAAAAGCAGGTGGAAAATGGGACAAAGGGATAAGATCACAGGAGTTTGAAAACACACAAATAATGGTATTTGAATAAATAACATATAGAAAGAGAAAGGGGGTGGACATCACATTTTAACTTGGAAAACTGGAACAAGTTCAGAGAAGGGCAACAAGGATGATCACGGGGCTGGAAACTAGTCCCTATGAAGAAAGAATGAAAGAAATTGACATGTTTTAAGTGTTGAGAAAAGACCAAGCAGAGATAATGATAGCACTGTTTAAATCAGGGATTCTCAACTTGTGGCCCATGGGCCAGATATGGCCCACAGTACCATTTCATGTGGCCCTCCACTGCCTCCTCCACACCCGGAAATGCCATGTGGTGGAGGAAGAGCAAAATGGCTGTCCAGCCCCAAAGGGAGCATGACCCGCCCCCCCGCCCCCGCTTAAAAAGGTTGAGAACTCCTGGTTTAAATACAGTTGTACCTCACTTAAAGAGCATAATGTATTCCACAGGGTTGCTCTTTAAGCGAAACATCATTGTAAGTGATCAATTGTGGGGGGAATTGCGAACCCCGATTTATTTGTTAAGCGAGTTTTTGGTTGGTTTTATTTGTTAAGCGAAGCGAACATTCAGAGAAAATCCTGCTCTTTAAGCGAGTTTCTCTTTAAGTGAGGTGCTCTTTATGCGAGGTTTGACTGTACTTGAAAGGGTGTCATAAAGAGAAGGAGGAGAATCTGTTTTCAATCATTCTATGGTAGAAGACACATCATAATTTGCCCATGTTATACTATAGGAAGATGGATTTTGCCTGAATATTGGGGAAAACCTCCTTACTCTTAGAGCAATAAGACAATAGAATCAATTACCTTAGGAGGAAGTTGTATTGGGATCTCCAACATTTGATGGCCTTCCAATTCCAATTCCTTTATCCTATAATTTTATGATCTACTTAGACAAGCCACTCTGGTCTCTTAAGAGTCCTGTTTTGCTGTCAATTCTACAGAATCAAATACTCCATCCAGGCATTCTGTGACTCTGTCACTCAAGAAGGTGTAAATAACATTCCTGAGTTTGGCATGTACAATACAGTACAGTGTTTACATGGGGAGGTGGAGAGAGAACAACTACCACCCCCACTGGCTCAGTTAGAGCAGGATCACTCATGTTTTTAAAAGTTTGAAACTAGATTTTTAATTGGTGTGGGTGGGAGGTAATTTTTCAGTATTTGTAGGAATTTTAAGGGTTTCTATAGTTTTAAATGTTGGGGATTTTATGTACGCCACCCAGAGTCCCATGTCATTTGGAGCGGCTATACAAATTGAATAAATAAATAAATAAATAAATAAATAAAATGACTGGGGCCACAAATCTGACCAAGCAACTCTACTGCATTTAGCCACTGGGGAATTCTTTTTTTTGTTGTCCCAGCCAACCAATGCAATAGCTTGAGACAAAAATGTTTCACATCACACTAGCAAACTACGATATTGAAAAGCAGAAACAATACATGGTAGTCAAAAGTAAAGGGGCTTACACAATGGGGGAGGGGATGAAATGGAATTCTCAGTAGCTTCAGGGATATACAAGATGTGCATACTGAATGCAAACCCTAATCCTGACCACATCCTTAAACATACAGTACTGTTAACCTTTAATATATTGAAATTCCAGTGGAGTCAGCAAATACTTCACAACCCCCTAATTCACGTTATAAATATACCAAGGAGTCCTTGAAACATCACTTTACATTTACGGCAGCATTCTTCTATAAATGGTTTCCATACAGCTGGAGTTCTATTTAAGCTTTATATATTCTATATGACACGTAGATACACGGTATACACCTGATTACAAGTCTTGCCCTGAAGATCTCACTAAAAGGTCAGTTAAGGTAAAATGAAACATTGGCTAATTCTTTGGGCAAGATAACTGTTATGTATTTAGTTCTCCTCATTGACATTCATATACAGTGGAGAACAAAATAGTCCATTGTCTCCCTGCAAGAGATTCATGCCATTTTCCTACTACTCAAAACTTTACAAACTGTATGACACCTACTATGACTACCAGATAGGATGATTTAGGATTTTAAGATGCAGCTAAATACACCCATTGTTACTAAGAGGCACACTCATATAAAGCTTGAGTAGTCATATAAAATGTGTCCCAAGATGTATTTCTGTAAAATAATAATATGGGGGAGGGGGAGAGTTTTTCCCCATACTAATGAAGAAAAATGAAGAGAAGAAGCCTGACAGAAAATTTGGGCAATTCATTTCTTTTATACTGCTCTTGTTTGTAAGCATGAACACACAACTAGAACAGTGTACATGCACTATCAAAAATAAGGAAGCTATGTATAATTTATTTATTTGTCTTATGGGGTTTTTTTTTGTTAAAAAGTACAGCCAGAAGCAGGCAATGCTGCAAACTATGAACTGTTAATATAAAAAAATCAGAGTAAAGAAGAACATTAAAACATAGTGCCAAAATATAATCAAAATAACATTTCTGATGATTTTCCTTTTCAATTGAAGGACAGATTTGTATTACTAGATTGAAATAACTAAACATCAGGACTGGACAATGAAACAAAAGGTATTACTTTATCTTGGAATAGTGCAGAAAATCTATTCGTTTAGTGTAAAGGTGGGTAGGTAGGAGGCAGATAATTGATGAAATTCTTAAAATTGTTATCAACAGACAAGAAGCAAAAATAAAAGGTTTTCCTACTGCCTTCCTCTCTTTCCTAGCATTACTGCCTTTTCCATGATCATGTGGAAGACATGACTAGACACCAGACCACACGGAATGCTGTTACCTTTCCCACCAAGCCAGTACCTATTTATCTACTTGCGATTTCTTGCTTTCAAACTACTAGGTTAGCAGAAGCTGGGGCAAACGACATGTGCTCACTCCATGCAGCATTTGGGTCTCAGAATGCTGACCTGCTGACCTTCTGGTTGTCAAGCTTAGTATATTAACCACTAAGCTACCATGGGCCCTACTACTACGACTATGACTACTATCCTTTTAATATATATAATGTATCAAAAGAAACGCTGGAGTAGAAACACTCTTAAAGCTTCTGCTGAGAGAATGACATCACTATGGTCAAATCAAACCATTATATTGGAATACTAATTGCAAACTGTGAAAAAGCCCTCCATTTATATTTCTGAATGAGCTATGATTAAGATACAGTATTTGAAGGATCTCCTTATCCCTGTTTCATTGATATCATATTCAGGGCCTCTACTGTTTCCCAAAATTGTAACATACGTACAATTAAGAGAGGGGAGGCCTCATCGCACCAATGTGTGATTACTCGCCCCTCCCTGCTTGGTCCATAAACTGTTGGGAATGTTTTAGGAACCAATGAAGTATATCTAGTCAGGACCAAGGAGAGCAGCTTTCTAACATCAGCACTAAGGCTCTGTAACTCCTTTTTGGGGAGCTCCATCTTGTTTCCCCAATAAAGATACAGTACTCCAAAACTCAGTAAGGACGTTCTTTTTGCAAATCTGTCTTTTTTAACCAGTCTCTATTTTTTCTTTAATATTTCAATAATTCAGCATTGTTCTTGCACTGTAATTTTCTACAGATGCCCCCAAAATGACTCCATCTTGAAGTCAAAAGCTAAACCAGAAACAAAGGCAAATTTGTTCAATTCTATGGTCTTGAAAGCAATGACATATGGCAGTGATGTGTGGGCTTTAACAACTGTGGAAGAAAAATGGCTGCAAGTAACACAACGAGCAATAGAGAGATCAATGCTCGGAATCTCACTTCACAATAAAGTAAAAAATGAGGATATCAGGTGAAGAACACTGCTAAAAGATGTAGTAACAGAATACCAAAAGAGAAGGGCATTCAAATATGCAGTGTCTCATATTCTCTCCACTAGGAAGGCCCATAGTTCAGTGGCATAATATATGTTTCCTATGCAGAAGTTCCTAGGCTGAATCGCAGGTAAAAGTGGGTGTATTTTTCAATTTTGGACTACAATTCAAAAGTCTGTCACAGGAATTCTGGGAATTGTAGTCCAAAAATACAAATATGCACATTTTGAACCCTAAGCGGTAGGGTGGGGAAACTTCAAAATAAACTTTGATAGTGAAAGGCTCCTCCTGAGAAATAGCTCTTGGCACTGTCAACTTTGGCATAAAGGACTACAACTAAAATTTCCTAAAGCAAAATCATCTTGGACAACAAAAATCTACAATTCTGTTTGATAAGGCTGACCTTACCATTTAGCTGCCTTTGGCAGAAGCTTTACAATGATAGGAAAGGGCAATAAAAGGTATGTTGTTTAACTTGTTGTAATCTTGCTTTTATTGTCAGGGATTGGAAGAAGTGCTTGTGGGATTTTCTGCCCAGCTTATTTTCTGTATTAAAATAGCCTGACTCGTTGGCACCTTAATACAGGTGTGAATTTGGCCTTTGGCTGGTACATCATGGGCAGCAAAATGTTTTGGGCAGATCTGTTGCTTGAGTTAGCAGCAGTTAACACAAAAAGAGCAAAACCACAGCATCTGAATGCCGTAGCATTTGATGCTCCTGTTTCTCTAAAGTTCTGGATGTAAGGCAGAAAGATGCAATAATTAGGGCATTAATTCATCTAAAGCACGGGAGCCCAAACTATGGCTCATGGGTCAGATTTGGCCCATGCTACCTAATAATTCAGCCCACTCTGCCCTCGGAAGTGGAAGTTAAAAACACTCTGCTTGCGCAAATGCTGCTGTAAAGCACCTGCAGCTGTTGTAAACACATTTACGACAGCTGTGAGTGCATTTACGGCAGTGTTTTGCCCAGGTGCAGGTGTGTTTTACTTCTACTTCCAGTGGAAGGAACCACATGACCGGCCTGCTCAACCATGTGACCAGCCCGCAGCCCAAAAAGTTTGGGCATCCCTAATCTAAAGTGACTCTAAGCATCATGCATTTAATGATACTTTTCACTTCTATAATTGAAAGTTAAGCCACTTAATTTTTTTGTTGAAATTGTATTTTCCACAGCTAAAAAGCAACATCAGCATGAAACAGTTCAACAAAAGATTTTACTTCTTTGTTCCAGAACACAATAGCTTATACAGCAGTATTTTTAAAATGCAAGATTTGTCTTGGTTCTCCTTTCTGACAATATAAAAGCACAAATAATATCTACCACAGGGGTTTTCAACAGTGGTGGGATTCAAATTTTTTTACTATCTACTCTGTGGGTGTGGTATGGTGGGTGTGGCCAGGTGGAATCCCCCGTGTTGCACCCAAATTAGGACTATTTTATTTCAAAACTTGGATGGGTGGGGCCAGGCAGAATTTCTGCTATCAGTTCTGGCGAACTGGTGCAAATCTGCTGAATCCCACCACTGGTTTTCAACCTATGGCCAGCAGGCTGGATCCAGCCCATGATGCCATTTCATCTGGCCAACACTTTCTCTCCCGCTGTCATTGTCTTTTCCCCCTCTGCCTGACTTGGCATGTCCCTCACATATTGCTCCATAACAGGGCGGATGTTGTAAGATGGTGCCACCGGTGGAAACGGCCTTCAGGGAGACGATAACAGTCCAGCCCACAAACAGTCTGAGGGGCCTGATTTGCCCCCCCAGCTTTAAAAGGTTGAGAACTCCTGATCTACCATGTAAGAGAAAGGGGGAGGAATGTAATATAGTTTTTGAAACTCAATTTTCTAGAATGTGACGCATTCAGTGTTGCTGTTTAAAACACAATCTGAAATGTAATTATCTCTTCCTGCATGTTTCTTCATTGTGTACAAAAGCTCTCCATTATTGCTAATTTGGATTGCCTCCAATTGCCATTACTCCAACCAGCAAGACAGAAAGGCACCTAACAGAGATAAAACCCAAACACATCCTTGGTGCCGTTGTTTGTCTCTGGTGTTGTTAGCTGCCTACAATAGCAGTGACCCAAAGGGAGAAGGGGAAGACACACCGTTCTCGAGATAGCTCTTTCATGTACCTCTAAGCCTATTATAATTTATCTTGCGGAATTGGCTCCTGATGTAAATTACTAAGTGGAGACTGCAAAGTGACTCAGTCTCTGAGACTCAAGACTAAGGCCTCCCACTACTCTTGGAAAGCCAACCATCTTGCCTCACTCATATTCCATTCCTCTTTCTTGGGACTGAACTATACATCACCCCTTATTAGAAGAGGAAATTCTTCAAGTACAGGAAGATGTGTGGTTATCACAGCAGGAGCTTTTCACAACTCACAAAGGTTGCAAATTAGCTTGCTCTTTCCTGATTAGTCTTTAAAACACAGTCTTTCTTTAGAAGTCCAATGGTTAAAACAAAGGTTGGCCTTAAAATCATGTGTCTGAAACACTAAACATGACTTTAGTTTTAATGACAGCTTCTCTGAATGTGCAGTTTGGCCCTCAGGCACCGACACACTTAAGCTAGAAGTAATGTGAACATTTCTTTGAGATAGGTTATCCAGGTTAGAAATGTTAAGTTTTGTAGCAGTTGCCACAGCAAAGCAGAGCAGATTTTAAGCTTTTATATTTGAAAAACCAAAGCCCCTCCTGGCCCTTCCCCTTTTCAGCCCAGCTAAAGGTTCGGACAAAGGGCTTAAGGGAAAAAGAAAAGTAGTATTTCCTCACAAACATATAATCAGATGATACATGTGCTCATTAGGCATGATGCAAATAGCATCAATTTAATACTTCAAGGTAGAAATTCAGGCAAGATAGTAAAATGTAGGTAAAGATAGTCTTCCTTCACAGCTGCATGGCTGGGAAGATGGAAATACTTATAAAAGTATCTTTCCTCTTCTAATGCAAACAAACAAATAGTGAGAACAAACAAAGGACACAAGACATGCAAATAGGGTCATGTAAGTTTATGGTGGGAAGACAGAAACTTTTCTAATTGCTTGGTTAGGCACAAACAATACAGACAACTTCCTATAGGTTAAATAGAAGTTTTGTCTGCCACACGGTTAGTATGCCAACATTTCCTTCTAATATTTAGTGCATACTGGGGTTGTCAAAAAATATTCGACAAGAAAAACAAGGGAACAGGCTGATTTAGCCTTTTGCTATTCATGTCCACATAATGTGGCATAAATTTATGGAGGAGAACTATCCATGGCTACTAGGCAAGGAAGATGCTAACAATGGATATGTGTTAAGAATACTAAAGATACTGCCTTAAGAAAATGCTTAAATCTTTCCTTTATACAAGGTCTTCCCAGATATTCTTCTCTAGCAGCAGGAGTTACATTTAGTTTTGCTTTTCTTTTAACATTATCTATAATTTTGTATTGCATTTTTGATTAAATTTTTGTTTATTTTTATCTGTCACCTGTTAGTTTTTATTTGGGTTTTTAATTAGGGCTTTTATTTAGTCTTCTGTATTATGCTGTTGCTTGTATTTCAGGTTTATATGTTGTTTACTTCCTAGAGTAGTTCCTGTACTATGTCAGGCGGTATAAAATTGCTATGAATGAATGAATGAATGTTCACAATAGTGGGACAACTTGAAACCATCCAGACGTTCAGCTGCAGCATACAGCTTACATGCCAACAGGGCACGCCATATCAATGTCACTTCCCCTAAGTTACTTTTCAGAAACCATGAGTCATGCCTTCACCGGCTCCCTCTTATTCCTCCTCTACTACAAGTATCACTGAGCTGGTTAACACAGATTCTTGGCTCACCTTCCCCCCATCATGCTCACCTCCATCTACTTCATGATGGGAATCCTAAAGCGTGCAAGTGACCCTCCAGAGCATTTCTCACTGCCTGTTTTAAGCTCCTGCCCAACATACTTCCATTTTTAGAAGCTTCCTGATGGCCTGATTTAGTCCTAAAATAATGTACAGCGCTCCTTGTCTCCTGCTTCTTGTGGACATCCTTCCAAGAATTTTCTACAAAATGTGAAGGTGATTTCTGTGCACTTCTGGCTGTGATTTGAACTCTTGAAGCCCAAGGTGAGTCTTAGGCCAGGGGCCAGGAATTGGCCAACTGACCTCTAGACTAGAGCTTGCTTGCCCCTGATCTGTGGAGAAAGGCTGAGGCCTGCACTAAAACTAACCAATGATCACATGCAGTCTCCCAGGTATGTCCATAAATAAGAAGAGCAGCACATGTAGGTTCTACATCAGGAGTTCCCAACCTAAGGCCTATTGACCAGATCTGGCCTGCAGCACCATTTCATGTTCCCCCCACCCCTCCAAGGGCATGAGAAACAAAATGACTGCCTCTTTGAAGCTATTGGGACAAAAGGCCACCTCCATCGTGCAGGCAGGGCTAAATGGCTGTCCGGCCCTTGAAAGCTGACTGAGAGAGCATAACCTGGGCCCCGGCTTAAAAAGGTAGGGGGCCCCTGTTCTACATCCTGAAAAATGGAGATAATAGGGTATGCACACAGAGGTATTTGAGCAGAGCTTTAAAAAGCTATGGAAGGAGGAGCTATTGCAACTCCCACAATTCATCACTCAGAATGGCTAATAATGGGCATTCTCAGAGTTGTACTCCAAAAAAGAACTGTTCCAAAATCTGCATTTGGGAGCGATGCACATTGGATGGCTACACATAAAAGTTGGATATGATCATTGGGTGCAGTTTTGACCCTGCAAAATGTTTGCAGGTCAGCACAAGTCTTTAAACATCTGCAAAAGTCTTTAGCTTGCTCCTTATAGCTGCAGCAAAAGTCTTTAGACAGAGAGCTGGATTCTTATACAGTTCAAACTAGCCCAGAGTGAATCAGATTTCAGGCCAAATCAGCCTACTCCTTTTCAAAGTATCATCACAGTGTTGTGAGCAAAAGGAAAAGAATGAAACAAAGACGTTTCTATGAATGCCTCCTTCTTTTGCACAAAAGTCAAGCTGAAACTATTCAGCATATGAAGATTCTTCAAATCTTTACAAGTGAGAGCTCTGATGGTAGAGGGTGTATGTTTTCTTCCCCTAAAGGGCCTTTCAAATATCACGTGACCCAAAATAGGCCACTTTTTGACCCCCCTGTAACTTTCTGTGACCTTTGACCCGAACCCCCAAATCATGTAATTTTCTCAGTTTTCCCTGATTTGAAGAGAAACGGCAAAAGCACGACCGCCCCAGAGCCTGAGGATGCCTGCCGCCCCATCCCTGGACTCCCAACTGGCCGGGGGGTTAAAAGCCACGCCAACAGTCCCACCCAGAGCCTGAGGACGCCTGCCGCCCCACTCCCGGACTTCCACCTGGCTGGGGTTTTTTTTTAAAAAAAAAATTGGAGTCACGTGACTTCACGCTGAACTCTCCCTCCCCCTGTAACTTTCCGTGTCTTTTGGTCTACCCCCTCTCCCCCTAAAATGGTCATGTGGTATTTGAAAGACCCCTAACAAGTTGCAGGGGAAATTACATGTGTATTCTGCTGTCCATTCCAATTAAGATACAACAGCCTCATTATGTTTGGACAAATTGACTGTGATTCCATCTCTTGTGCTTACAAACTCAGGAAACATCTGCATTAGGTACACAAATGTGATATGAAAAAATATTTCCAAGAACAGCACAAAAGCTTGCAAACTCTTACACCAACAGACATTCCTCTAAGAGAGAGAGAGAGAGAAAGAGAGAGAGAAATTTGGCACCAATTTTTAAGAAACAAGATAGATTTGCCTCTTTCCATGTTTGCTTCCGACCAACAGTAGCTCTTACCCTCTTAACAGGTCTGGCCGCTGCTTCTGTAACATCTGTGCTTGACCCCTATAATCTGGTCTATGTGGTGCTATTCCTGAAGATGATTAAGACCTTCTAGCTCAGTGGTTCCCAACATGAGGCAGATGCAGGGCCAGATTTTCCTATAGGCTAACTAGGCTTCGGCCTAGGGACTCAAGATCAAGAGGGGCCTATATTCAAATAAGTGTTCTCGACTTTTTTTTTAATTATCCGTGCCACATTTTTTATAAAGGTTAGTACTAATCACAACATGTTTCATTTAACATATTGATATATATCACAGTAATGATGTATTTTATTATCTCTCATGTAATTTACAAACTTAAAAATGGGAGGTGAAAGGGCCACATAAGTGGAATAGCCTAGGGCCACTTTTCATGTAAACCCGGCCCTGGGCAGATGCCTCACAGGGGCACTTTAATTCCCAGAAGCCTAAGACAGTACATTGGTTGAGGAGTGCTTTGGGGAATTGACTTAGACTTCTTGGAATCAAAGTCCAAAAACCAAAGGTTGGGAAACACTGCTCTGATATAGAACAGTGCACAGCAGTTCTTGACAGGTGTTAGAAGGTACCATTGTATTCAACCTACCCTGCACGGCCTACAAACCTTGGCACTCCAGATGTTCTTGGACTTCAATTCCCTGAAGCCCCAGCCCCTGTGAATTCACACAAATGGATTTACTGCGATTCATCCAGCCCTCAACGCTCCCAGAAGTGGAAGTAAAACGAGCCTGTAAAGACACGTTTTACTTCCGCTTCCGGGAGCGGCGAGGGCGGCGTGGGGTGGATAAATCACATTATGGGCACGTTTCACTTTTAAAGCCGTGGGCCAGACCACACCCCCTCAGATAGCTGAGCAGGCTAGACTGGTGGTTCCCCCAGCCGTAAACGTTGCTGTAAAACACGTCCAAGGCAGTCATAAATGTGTCTGCTTCCGGTGGTGGTGGTAGTGGTGGTGGTGGTGGTGATCCAGGCCACATGAAATGGTGCCATGGGCCGGGTCTGGCCTGTGGGCCATAGGTTAAGAATGCTTTAAAGCATTCTTCTTCTACCTGAATTCCTCCATATGCTTACTACAACTCCCAGCATCCCCAGCCAACATGTAGTCAACACATACAGAAAGTACTGGATTGGGGAAGGCTGTTTTAAAGGCTAAACCATATCTGAAGTAAGGTTGCTGCTACATGCTATTAAGTTACCTCCAATCTACTGGACAGTATGAACATGTGACTTCCAAAATGTCCTAACACTAACAAATGTTGTTCAGCTGTTCCAAACTTAGTCCGTCAACCCATATATAGTGGTATCTCGCTTAAAGAGCATAATGCGTTCCACGGGACTGCTCTTTAAGCGAGTTTGCTCTTTAAGTGAAAAACCATTGAAAGTAACCAATTGTGACTTGGGGGGGGAAGAGATTGTGAACCCCGATTTAGTTGTTAAGTGAGTTTTGGTTGGTTTTAGTTGTTAAGTGAGGCGACCATTCAGAGACAATTCTGCTCTTTAAGCGAATTAGTCTCTAAGCGAGGCGCTCTTTATGCGAGGTTTTACTGTACTGTATATATATGTTATTTTCCTGCTGCCTTCAACTGTTCTTCACATTTTCCCAGCAAGTCTTATGTACTCCTAATGCACCTAAAATACCAGAGAACCTCAGTTTTATCATTTTTTGCAGGCAATATGATAATTATTTTTCCCCTATATGCAAGGACATTAAATTCACTTACTTCACCTGACCTGAACAGATTTAACCAGTAAATGAACTGCAACCATTTCCTGTGGCTATTTTACATTTGACAAATATTTAAAAGGCTGTTTTAATCTCCCAATGGACCTGTATTGATTATAGAAAAGGTACCCTCCTGTAGCATTCACCAACTCCATTGGCTGTTAGGATGTTGGTAGGAATGGAAAGGAGAAGGGAAAATTTGCACATTCATGGATTAATCCATATGTATGATCGTGGGGGCCAAGACGAATCTGCTACTTAACTCATGTTTTAAAATTTCTTAAGGTACAAGGTTGAAGAGCTAAAATGCACAGATATGTGATCTTTAACAACATTTTAAAAGATACTTCTGGTATCTTCTAAAAGGCAGAAGAGATACCAAGTCTTGAGTCTAGACATTTTCCAGGGCACAGCATTAAGTAGTGCTATCACTGCTGTCCATGTTACCCTGTCAATTGAGTTAAATCTAAAACAGTATGCTTGAAATAATACGGCAAGGAAAGCATTTACCAAGATAATGGCACGATGATAGACAAAGGTTACTATACTTAATTTCAATATTCCAGGCTACTGTTAAAAGTTCCTGGAGCTTGGCAAAACATGACATCCCTAGATAAATGTTAGTGGGTAACAAAGTTGACATACTGACAAAAGGAGTAATTTACTGTTTAAACTAAAAACATATTTTTGAAGCACCTCTTCCTCTATGGGACAAAGCAACTGAAAAGGGAAAAAAAGTGGGGGTCAATTGGGCTAGAAGAGAAAGAAAAATCAGTTCTTTTGCAAGAAAGCCAAGCTTAGGGCAACATATGATGAAAGTTAATTTGGTTTAATGAACTAACCAAGGAGGTATTGTGAAACGGTTGTGCAACTGAATGCTTAGCTAATTATTGTGAGATCAAATAACCGTTGCTATCGTAACGGCACTGTGTTTTCCATAACCACTTTTATCTCCTCCATAAAATCGGGGTGACGCAACTGATATAAAAAGTTTACTGTAACATGACTATTATGTTGTAGAAGGCATTTAGCTATGCCTGGCCTGTGGATTATAATTATGTTCCTATATTTGTCAGGGGAGGGGGAGAGAGGGACCTAAATCTGTTGTACTGTATTTCACAATGGCAGGGCTGCTACTACATCTAATACTGTGGATCTTGACCTTCTGATTGTACACAAGAACAGAGAATTGTGGTATGAGAATGTATATTTATAACCCTTAATCCTCCCTCTTCTTGCAACAACAAAAGCGCCTCCTTGTTTGTTATGAACTGAATCTTTGAAATCTGTGAAAGGTTCTCCTCCCCCCCTGCTCCTCAATGAGGACAGCAAGAAAATCTTCACCAAAGCCCATAGATGGACAAATCCATCTCAGCCATATTTTAAATCAATGTGTCTTTAATGTGTCTTTAATGTTTCCATTCAGCCCGTGTGTCCATTTCTGTATTGATTTTGAACTTTGTTTTTTAAGCTACACAAATATATCTATATGCATATGTTCAAAAGCCATGAAAATTCATTAGCAGCTTTGAAGGATTTTCTCTCTTTGAGCATACAGTTTGTTCAAGCCATCTTTCTAAATGATTATGGATTTGTACACAATTTTCCTTAACATACACTTTCTCACATCTTCTGACCAGAAACCAGGTTACAAAACTTAGAGAAAGTGATGCAAAAACCAGTCCACTGTGTCCTTGTTCCTGGACTAATTTAAGAAGTATAAATTAGGCCATTTCATATTTAACTGAGAAACAAACTAATTCCTCTTCCACTGCAAGTAATACACTCCCTATACAGTATTATACAAATCTCTAAATTACATTGGTCAGGACCCAACAATGTATTGCCATTGAATTCTATTGCCTCCAGCAGCCTAATTTGGAGATAGCAGGTCTGGTTTCCATTACCTGCTGCCTGAGTATCCTAAAAACCTGAAAACCTATGGAAAATGTCTTCAATGCATTGAATTGAAAAAAGATCCAACTCCATCAGCAAAAACAGAAAAATCAAGCAGAAATATATCACTGGATCCCAGACATTAAGACACATATTCTTTAAATCCTTCCTCTCTCTAGACCCGTGGTTCCCAAAGTGGGGCACCTGCCCCACAGGGGGGTTATTTGATTGGGGAGGGCAATTTGAGAATGAGTTATTAACAGTTAATGGTCTTTTAGGCCTCCTCCATGTGAATAGGAGTTCACTTTTTGAATAATAAGAATTATATGTCACGGGGGTGGCGGCGGCGGCGGCGGAGCGGAATCAGGATTTTAGACATGCTTAGGTGGCACAACTTGATAATATCCTTAAGGCTGCGGCAGTCCATTGCAGTCCTGGTGTTAAATCCTGCATGTCACATTTCATATGTACCACAGGAGATGGCTCCGTGATCATAGTGTGTGGATCACTTCATGGGAAGCTGGGATCCACCTTAAAACAAATTCACGCCAATGGCATTTTTCTTGCTTGGGGGGAAAATGCATTCTCGGATACAAGTTGCAGATGATGACGACGATATCCAGGAAAAGCTAGTGTGCAAGATCTTTTGTTTCTGTTTTTATAATCAAGCATTCACACCACACATGGGGAAAGTGATATTCTATTCTCTCTCTTTCTCTGATGATCTTCTCATAAGATTTAATACTAGAAAGAGGAAAGTATTGTATCTTCCAAAAGGATTATTCTTAGGCTATAAAAGTTTGGCAGTTTCCCTCTACAGTACTTGTTAATCTTTCTTCCCTGGTTCTAATTTCAGATCTATTTCCCAATCATATTTATACACTAACTTGCTATTATATTTCCACTCTAGCAGGATGCAGTAAATGTTTGATAGCAATCTGCTGAGACTTGCCATATTTGCAGAGATACGAGCCTACACTATTGCAAAGACTATGCTTATACACAGGAAATACTAACTGGAAATGCCAAAACCGTTTGAAATTGCAGGTCCAAGGACTTGCTTTTAAACTCTTAACATAAGACAGTGCTTAGGAAAAACGACATTGACAACAAAATCCCGCAGCAGCATGAGCCATTTACTTTGGAAATGCCAGAAAATTACTACAAGATTTTCTTCCCCACAACCCATAATAATATAATGGCAAACTAGGGCAGTTGTGGCAAACCTATGCCACATGTGCCAGAGGGGGCACTCAGAGCCCTCTCTGTGGGCATGTGCACCATCACCCCAAAAGAGTTTGCCTCACCCCTCTGCTCAGCAACCCAATGGGAGCTCTTCCTCCCCCCCAGCACAGAGTTCACCACACCCACCTGCCCAATGGGAGTGCTTCATCCCTCCCCTGTTTAGGGTAAGGCGGGTGGATCACATGCAACATGAGGGTGCAGTGCAGACGGCAGCCTGTTGAGTCTATGGTGAAGGTGAATTTGGGCACTCGGTCTCTAAAAGGTTTGCCATCAATGAACTAGGGCATATGCTATGTAGGATCCTGTTAAAAATTAGCTGCTAAACAGGCTTATAAAAACACCTAAATTGTTTTGTGAAACAAACCCACATTTCAAAGGTACTCTAAACCAATGTGCTATTTAGCCAAATTACTGGATTTGCAGCACTTTGGATAGGAAGACTGAAGTCTAAAAAGCACCGAGAAACCTAGAACAACTTATATAGAGAGTCTAGAACACAAAATAGCCAAAATCAAATTGAAAGTATGCCAGGTAATTACAAAAATGAATCTGCTTGTACGTAACTTGAGGACATATATTGTAAAAATGTTTTCCAAGACTCAATGTGGAAAGAAGAAGTAATGTCTTAAAACCTAAAGTGAAAGCAGAATGGGAAGGAAATTCTGGTGGATTTGGAAAAACAGTAACATCAAGACTAGAGGTTAGAACAGGCATCTCTAGATACTTTCTGTAAACACTTTGAAGTGTAGGACCAGGAATAAGCTGGAACATTTGCAGGAAGCTGCAAATGACTCCAAATTGTTTTCCTGTGTCTCCATAAAATCATGGCATGCAAACAATCTAGACTACTCTGTCACATATTATATAAAATGGAAAGTATTCTCCACAGTGTTGCATTAAAATTCACTCTGAAAGATTTTTTCCATTATTAGGCTTTACCTGATTAGCTTTTAACCAAATTTAGATGTTTTTGCTGACCTATTTACAAAGTTACCCAACCACTAATCTGCAAATCCTACAGTTATGCAACTTTTGGAGGGCTTAAGCATTTGTCATGAGAAAGTCTGCAGTTCCCTAAGCTTGGTAAAGTTTACAGTTTTAAATCAAGTTTGTTAATTAAATTCCATTAATAGAAAACACTATTTTTTGTGTGACTGCCAAAGGAGCTTGCTGAGATGTTTGCAATATCAGCTTTGCCCCTGTGCTAAAAATCACAAAATGCCTGTACTGTGTTCTTTTCAAGGAGAGAACTAAGTTTTGAGGTTGTAAAATTTCCAAGGAGGCATTACTAAATGAGATTTCAAGACAGACCAACACAGGGGAGGAGTTCTCTCTCTCACTCTTCTAATCTGAACTTGAGGGTTAGAGAGGAAGGATCCAGGAAACAAAGAAAACTACAAGCTAGGAATGATCTACAGTACTTTTATCTTTTTGAAGAGCAACTGTAGAACAGAATAGCCTTCTCCACCTGATGCTGTCCGGCATTGTGAGGCTCTAACTCCTATTCTTCCTAGGCAGTGACTATGATTTCTGATTATGACAAAAGTCATAGTCTAAAAGATTTGAAAGGTATCAGGTTGCAAAAACATGGTCTAGGCCAGTAATGGCAAACCTTGGCACTCCAGATGTTCTTGGACTTCTATTACCAGAAGCCCAAGTCAGCACTCCTACTGAACATAGGATGTGGGAATTGAAGTTCAAGAACAACTGGAGTGATAAGGTTCACCATCACTGGTCTAGGCCAGGGATCAGTAAACTTGGCTCTTCAAGTGTTCTTCGACTTCAATTCCCAGAAGCCCAAGTCAGTATACCTGCTGATCTGGGCTTCTGGGAACTGAAGTCCAAGAACATCTAGAGATCCAAGTTTGCTGACCTAGCAGATCAATTTTGAATAAAGAATGTATGCACGTAAGCATCTAGGCAATAGCTTGGATGGCAAAGATCTAGTATATGACATAAACTAATTCACAAGTCACAGTCATAAGAAATTATTTTATATTATGAGTAGAGGTACACATATTTCTGTTTTCAGACTACAGTGCTCAGAATTCCCATGGCCTGCAACTTTGCTGTCTAAGCAATTCTGGGTGCTACAGGCCAAAAATGTCTACTCCTGTAATTATGAGAATAATCCCATCTGTCAACAGAGATCCATGTTTACTTGGGGCATTACACCCAAGAAAGCCAAAAGAGATATAGCAGCCATGATGAAACAATTCAAGGAAAGAAATGGATTTTTCTACTAGGTCTAGGTAGACCAAGTATTTTATCAGAGGCTGACAGAGAATTGGAGTGGTGATAGAGATCACTACTCACAGTACTATGAACATATACAGGTCTTGATTGGCTAGTTATTCTTGACAACTAGCTAAAAGCTACTTACTTTATGATCTACCGTCACATCCAATTCATTTCTAGTTGGGATAGAAATTCTTCTTCTCCTCAACTGTCTTGTGGCAAAAATGAATTTTGTTTGCTAGGTATCTACCCCCATCAGTTGCTCCTCTACATATTTCTGAACAGAGTGCCAATGTGGTGCTGTAGGTAAGAGTGATAGACCCCCGAGAGCCATGTTTAAGGCTGCACTGAACTATGAAACTAAGTCGTGGAAGATCTTGAACCAGGCCAGCTCTTTTTCAGTATGGCCCACTTTAAAGGGTTGTTATGAACATCAAAAGAAGTGGAGGAGAACCATGTACACTGCCTTGAACTCAGTGAAGAAAATGTAACTCATATAAAAATATATTAAAGAATATTTTTTTCTGAGACATTTGAAAGAAATAATCTTTTGTCTTTAAATGCGAAACCATCTGTTCACCTTTTATCATACCTTCATTAAAACTGAGTAATCCTGACAGAGACCAGATAAAATCATTTCAAGTACCTGGTTTAGTCACCAGTTGACTTTCGCTGATTTACGTAAATGTGGTAGAATGAGGCAAGTTAAAGTGGGCTGGATGAAGCCAGAGAATGTGAGGAAAGAAAGAAGTTAATAGCAGGTTCACAGTTTTTAGCCATCAGGGCATCTATTATCACAACACACCATCTGTCTGATACTGCATTTTCCTGCATATAACAGTGAACAGGCAGGTTTTTGCAATGAGGATAAAAGATATGGGGAAGGGTTTATTTTCTTAACATATGAGGTGGCTGACATGAGGCAAAATTGGAGAGGGTGTGTCAAAAGAGGAGGTATTTTAAACTGCAGCCACTCAGTAAGGGAAGTAGCTGGGAAAATATAACAGTTTCAAGTGAGGAATGAGACTTTACAAAGCAGTTATAGGAAATACTTTGGAAGGAGAAAGTGAAGTTAGGGTTTAATGCACTGAATGGCAGTAAAAGGACAACAGGAAAAGCACGCAACCCTTAAGAAACAAAGATAAGATTTCTTTCTTTATAAGAACATCTGAAGAGTCCCACTCTCCATTCACGTTCCTCACCAAAGAGTATCGAAGAGCATATTGACTCTGACACCAGAGAGAAGAGATGGGCATTATTATTATTAATAATAATAATAATAATAATAATAATAATAATAATAATAATAATAATAATAATAATAATAATAATAATAATAATAATAATTTCATATCAGAAATTATTCTGGGTTGAAAGTATTTTTGCTGGAGAAACTCTGCTCATGGGATGGCTAAATGAGGCTCTTTTATTTTATTTATTTATTTAACCACATTTTTACCCTGCCCTCATTCAAAGACTCAGGGCAGCTTACAAAAATTAAAAACACATGTCCTTTCATGTCCCCAAGAGCTGAGACAGAGCAGGGCACTCAAACTGTCAAGCAGTACCTGATTCTCAAACTGCCGACTTGCCGGCTGTCTAGCTAACAAGGTGAGCTTCTTAACCACTGAGCCACTGGATGGCATACAATCTCTAGGCCAGGTGTAAGACATATAGTCCAAAAATGATCCAAATGTTCATTTTTCTTTACTGAATGCAGACTTATCAGCAAGGAAAAGCAGAGTCTCCATCAGGAAAACAGGCAATAAAACAAATCTGAAATAATACTTCCAGTACAAAAGTACTGCTACCTGCAAGTTTAGACTGCCTAAAACTGGTAGAACAAATTAACTTTCTCTAGGCAGCAACATCTGTAATGATATTCATATATTTTCAAATTTTAAACAAATCACATTTAATTTAATTAAAAAGGTGAAGGCTACTGGCAACTAAATTGTGCTTCACAAACAGGAAGATTATGGCAGAACACACATAGGGAAAGGTCCAAATAGAAAAGACTTAAAGATAGCCATTTTGATTTCTGCCTGCTATCATTTAAAGGGTTAGGGCAGGGGTTCCCAACTGAAGGTCCATGCGCCAGGCCATTTCATGTGGCGTTCCACCCCTCAAGAGTATTCAAGAAACAAATGGCCATCCCTTTGAAGCTGTTGGGACAAAATGGCTATCCCTATCATGTAGGCAAGGGATAATGGCTGTCTGGCCCTTGAAGCTGACTGAGAGAGCGTGACCCAGCCCCCAGCTTGAAAAGGCTGGGAACCCCTGGTTTAGGGGCAGCGAATCAACAAGGATTTTGTTTTTATATTTATTTCTGAAAAATCCACCAGCAGCGGTTTACTGCTGACTGTCAACAAGTATGCAAAGAAATGAGATGATTCTCTGAAATAGACAAATACTTTTAAAAACCCTAATGACTAATCTCATTGTACCATCACAACTTCCTTATTTTTTGTAGGAAACTGGAATTACCTCAGACTTTCACTTTCTTTCCATTTTCCCCCTTCTGTGTACTAAACTGTAAATCAATCAAAAATATGTGAATAAAAAAGGGAAGTTATTTCCATTTCAGTTGTGACATATTGTCATTTCAGGAAAATGACAGGCATGATGTATCACATGATTTACTCTATAAAAACAACTTTACATGTTACTCTCCCTTATAATGCTACCAAATCAAGGATGTGCAGATTTTTGTTTCTAAATTACAGCTCTCAGAATTTACCGGGCGGTATGGGCAGTGGCCTTCTCAGTGACAAAGATGGTGTTTATGCTTGGGACAACTATCATTGGAGCTGAACTGACTTTTGAAGGCAAGAAATCTGTGACACAGAACTAAATTGTGCTTCACAAACAGGAAGAGTATGGCAGAACACATTAAAACTGAACTGTCGCTTATATGGCACATAGGGAAAGGTCCAAATAGAAAAGACTTAAAGATAGCCATTTTGATTTCTGCCTGCTATCATCCTTGCTTGAAAGCCAGTCTAGGTTTTGGTGCTTATCTCTGTTTACAGCCAAAGAGCCAGTGCTGTCTGTGTCTGCAAACTTTCTGTGGCATGTGGCAGACATGATGAGACACCGGAGCACATGGAACAATGTTACCTTTCCCACAGAAGTGGTACCTATTTATCTACTTGCAATTTCTTGCTTACGAACTGCTAGGTTGGCAGGAGCTGGGACAGAGACAGGAGCTCATTCCATCATGTAGAACTCAGGTCTTGAACTGCTGACCTTCCAGTCCTCAAATTTGACATCTTAACCACTAAGCTACTTCAGTCTCTTGTCTCTGTCCTTAACTCCACCCAATTTTGGAATCAATTTGCAGAGACTCCTCCCAAACTGAAATGCAGCTCCAAGGTTGAAAAATATTCCCTCCCTGCAATCTGTTTTGGAACACACAGTTTAAAATAGTTCAAAATAGAGCTCTGTAGTTTTCTGGGTTGCAACCTTGGCACTTCTTTGCAGTCGTCTAATGAGGGAAAGACTGCAAAGTCCCTGACTGCTACTGGGTCTCATCCATCCTGGCCTCATTTCCCACAGCCTTGATTTGCAGCACTTCCTGAGTTCCACCGGATGCCCCTACCAGGTACCTGGCAGCTAGCAGGTCCCTAGGCAACAACTCCATGGGTTTTAACTTTATTTTGGCTTGATCTGAGGCCTCAGACAGACTTTGAGTAGGAAGTTAGTGGTGGGAATTCAATCCCCTGGGCACAAGGGAGAAGGCACACAGGAGGCTGACTCTTCCTTTAATAAAAGCTGTTGTGAGTGACAAAATAAAGCTGCTTCTTTCATATCCAGATCAAACTTTGGACTTCCAAAATGAAGCCACTTTCTTGGCTTTGTCATTGGCCAAACTTAAAATCCTCATCAGTAAATGTTTCTGATAGTAATCAGCAGATTAGCAAATGAGTCGGATTCTTTATCTCTCTACTTCTGCACAACACATTATCCACCAGCAGTCCCCACTTGAGCATGCTGGTCTTGCATTTAGGGACTCCGACCCTCAGCCTATTCAGGGTCCTCCAAATGATGTAGGGAAGGTCGGGCTCCTCAGCCATAGCCTCCTTTAATGTTATTCTTTGTCCAGTGAGCTTCAAAATTGGTTTTGCTTTTGCATACCCCCAAGAATGTTTGTTCTTGTCATAAAGCTTTTCCTGGATCTGAGGCAGCAGACTTGAGGCTCATGTCCATTCAGAGGATGTTGAGGTGATACCAGTCAACCTGTAACCCGGGCCCCACAGGGAGACTTCAATTACCAGAAGCCTAAATCAGTACATTGGCTGAGCAGTGCTTTGGGCAATTGACCCAGGTTTCTGGGAATTGAAGTTCAAAAACCAAAGTTTGGGAAGCACTGATCTATAATGTCTGTGCTGGATGCTTGCAAACTTTATTTTCCTTTCAGCAAAGGAGGACAACCTTGGAACAACAGTGACAATCCTGAAATATATAAATAAAAAATCTTTCAGGTTTAAAAACTAAGGAAATCTTAAGTGAAGTGTAAACGGCAGGTGTATTTTAGTAGTTTGTTGCAGAGTATAAGGTAGTCAAAACATTGCCTATGAAAACTGCAGAAAATGCTTTATTTTTTCATCCCAATTCCCACTAAACAATTCAACTTATTCATGCAACACATTCTTATGGGGGGGGGGAGAGAGAAGCCTATTTAGAAGGTCTTCTCCATTAGTTCTGCATAAAATATTACACCACAATCTGAAAACTGACTAAATGAGCATATCAGAGAGTAAATAAAACAAAACAATAAAGACAAACAAATTAAAGACTAACTCCTATACTGTATTTAAAGGTGAGCCTTTGTGGATCAAGTCCACTTCTTCAGACTAAGTGAGCTTTATGTCAGGGGAATCCAGTAGAAGCCTGAATACAATGAGCAAAATGGAACTGGTGTAGTCTATTCACAAATACACTCTGACAAATCCTTAAAATGCCTTTATAGCATGGACAGTCAATAACAATGGGTTTGGGGGTATGAAGCCCAGGAAAAGACACACACACTCTCTCTCACACACAAGTTGCTCATGCATGCTTTTAAGGATAACTTTTAAAGACACGTAAAAAATGTTGTTATATCAAAAAAGTAGATTTCATTTGTTATATTACTTTAAAAATACAACTGCCAGAAAAGAAAGGGCATAAATTTTTATAGAAAATGAAGGTCACACAATCCTATTGTGAAATACTGCGTGCTTAAGCAGTCTTCACAATTTTCTTGTCATCTGTCATTTGGGCAGGTGTCCAACTGAGTAACAGCCAAAGACACGACCTGGTATGTGGAGTATACGTGAGACGGCTGAAATGGCTGCATGTATTGGTTATACAATTTTGGGTTCATACTATGCAAACCTAATATGATTCTGCCCTATATTATTTGCAACTCAACAGTTGCCTCTAGTTAATTCAAAACTCCATGTTTAAGTATCAAACCTGCTTTGAAGACCATTTGATAGATAGTAATAAATTTATTGGGACTGCTGTGGCTTAGTGGTTAAGACACTGAACTTAATTACTGAAAGGTCAGCAGGTCAGCAGTTCGAAACCCGAGTACTGCATGACGGCATGAGCTTCTGTCTCTATCCCAGCTCTTGCCAACATAGCAGTTTGAAAGCAAGAAATTGCAAGCAGATAAATAGGAACCACTTCGGTGGGAAGGTAAACAGCATTCATGCCTGCCACATGTCCACAGAAATGTCTGGATACACAGACAGCACAGGTTCTCTGGATATAAACGGAGATGAGCACCAAACCCTAGAGTCAGATATGACTGGCTCTCAAGCAAGGACGACCTTTACCTTTACCTAATAAATTTATTTTGTGAAATCTGTTTATGCCTCTCATTTTTCAACATTTGCCCACCGCACAGATATGAAATATCAGAATATTCTCCATGATTCTTGGCATTTGTGGCAATGGGGAAATTGTGAACTTTCCAATCTGTATTCACTATGTTGCTCCATAACTGTGATTTCCCCCAGGTCTGGTAAGGTAATAATTTTCTTGGGAGTGCTATGATGACACCTTAAGATATAGGATCTTCTCAGTAAGTGAACTGCATCTTTGAACTCCCAAGTCCTCTAAGTTGACAATACCCTCTTCCCTGCACAGATTAAGACCTTTTAAAAATTCTCCCCAGCATTTAATCTAAATTTATTTTACTATTCATTATTTTTTTTTAAAAAACTAACCATTACTCATATTTTATTTTAGACACTTGTTTAAATTTTTAATGAAATTATTTTTCTGGAATGCCACTTCAATTCCTCAGCAATCTGTGACAGAGAGCTAGGGAACAGGGAGAAAAAGAAAAAAAATACCAATCTAATATACATTAACATAAACAATATATTTGCTGATAAAAATAAGCAAGTTACTGGGAGAAGTGACAATGTTTACGTTGTTAAAAACAAAATGAGATGTCATTTAAGCCAAATCTCTATAAAAGTAAACAGTCCTACTAGGTCTTGTCCATGTCTATTACCTTCCACTGCTTATGTCTTCTTGTTAATGTTACAATTATTTTTGTTGTTATGATTAAGATTTATTTGAAGCAACTTTGTCAGTTGAGGGCTTGAGTGGGTTTGTAAAATGTCCTACATTTGCAATGGATTTACCAGTTTAATGACGCAAAGTTCAGTGTGTAGTATTATGGCTGCCAAGTGGGTTATTTCAAACTATTCTTTTAGGGGTTATTTATTTTGCAGATTCCCAAATCAGTGGGTTTTTAAAATCATTTTGGGATAGATCAGCAGCTGTACTGACTTGGGCTTCTGGTTGCTGACAGCTGGGATAGGGTAAATATACTATAAAATACATAGTTCCACTGGAATACCTAAGTGTCAATTCAGTTTAAGTGTTATGTTTTGATAAGCCAGTGTAGTCCCATGTATCAATAGGCTATATAGGAGAGAAATGACCCAACAGATTTCACAATGGAAACACTAACTGAAACATCACACAACCTTAATTTGAGCTTAGAAACCCCAATTTGGATTCTGATAAAAAAAATTTCAACAAGCAAAACATATACAGTTAACTAAGTCAGGGGTCCCCAACCTTTGGTTTCTGGACTTCTGCTCCCAGAAGCCTAAGTAAATCCCCCAAAGCACTGATCAGCCAATGTGCTGGCTTAGGCTTCTGGGAATTGAAGTAAAAAAAAAACCCCAAAGGTTGGAGACTCCTGAACGAAGTCATTGCTGCTTCCTGCCAGAAATACAGTATCATCTGTGTATCTTAAATCATGGCTTTTGCTTTCATACACAAGAGAAATTTGACTTTTAAGGCAGAGATGCACAACCTGTATGCAGCAGATCAGTAGGAATCCCACTCAGTTCCCTCTGATCTGCTGGGGTGAAGGCTGGAGAGATTTGATGGAACCAAATAAATGAGAGTTATTATTATTTATTATAATTATTTATTAGACTTGTTATCAGAATCTAGCTTGCCCCTACTCTTTTAGTTCTTAGTACACTTTTGTTTCCAGTTCCTGTTAGTTCAGGGGTTCCCAACCTTTTCAACCCGGGGGCCAGGTCACACTCTCTCAGTATGCTTCAAGGGCCAGATGGCCATTTTGCCCTGCCTACACAATGGGGTGGCCATTTTGTCCAAACAGCTTCAAAGGGGTGGCCATTTTGTTTCTCAGATACCTTTGGGGGGCACATGAAATTGTGCCATGGGCTGGATCTGGCGCACAGGCCTTAGGTTGGGAACCCCTGCTTTAGTTCCTGTCCTAACGTGAATAGGCCAAAATTAGGCTATTGCTCAAAAATAGCCCCTCTCAGAAGCAACCTCAAAGTCATAAATGCCCACTGCTGATGCTTGCCTTGGACCTCCTTTCCTTTCAAAGATAAAATCCTAGCCCAGAGTTCCACAGAGTGCTAGCAAACTGGGTTTAAATGGCACTTTAATTTCCCAGTGACCAAAAGTAAGGGAACATTGTGGAAAATTTAAATAGGAGGTTGAGACAGAAAGCAGAATTCATTGAAACTATTTCATCCAGTCTTGTCACTGACCATGCCAGCTAGAAAATGCTGGGGCTTTTTACCAAGCCATGAGATACCTGTTGCTGCCTGGTGTATTTTGACACTATTTAAGACAGCCAAGTTTGCACCGACGCACAAAGGAGACAACATGAAGTCCTTTGCCATAGGCTTCCCCAAATCTGGAGCTCACTCAATCTCTGGCTCAAGTGAAGAAGCTACCTTGGATAGCAAATGGCTGTCCCTTGGACAGTCCCATCCACAAAAGGTTTCTTCTCTTTTTCTCTCTGTCAATGCTGTTTTTGTATCGGCAAGACAGTGTTGCTTGCTCAACTCTCTCAATGAGTAAGTTTTGCTCTTTCAGAACTCCCTGAAACTCAAGGCTGTGGATTTCATAGTCATTACCTTTCATCAGGTGGCCATGCTAATATCAAAGGACATTACATTGTGTTGGCCAATATGGTGTCATTTACGTCAGTCGCAAACACTATGTAATAACAGGCAAGATGCTACTACTGCCTGTTTTCCATCATCAAGTTGGTGAGTCCAACTCTTGTGCAACTCTTACAACATCCAAATTTTATCTATTTGTTTATGCTATATGCTGCCTTTCTCTGAGAGACCTGGATTCACTTAGCAGGCTGCCTACTGTAAAACAAGAGTTGTACCAAGCTGGAACAGTCCTGGATGATATATAAGGAAATTCTGTGTTTGGCACCGAAGAAGGTTAAATTAGAATGTTTCCCAAATGCTGGTTTTTGGACTTCAATTCCCAGAAGCCTAAGTCATTTCCCCAAAGCATTGATCAGCCAATGTACTGACTTAGGCTTCTGGGAATTGAAGTCCACTAGTGGGCTGTGTACCCCTTGTTGGGAACCACTGAATTAGAAGGAAGACCACAGGAACCAAGTAAGTTCACCAATTCTGGCAGAGGTGGTTTTGTAATTCCTGTTCCACACCTCTGGCAGATGCTTAGAAAATGTAATCAATTAGATTTACACCACAAAGTACAGTGCAAATTAGGACACAGAAATTAATTACCTCACAACTTGTTCTCTAACGAACTGCCTACTGGATAAGACCATAGAGTCCATCAAGACCGCAGCAGAAAAGTATGACTGTTAGAGCCAGAATCTCCCAGCCAGCAGGACCACTGATATTGGGAAAGAAAACTTTCTAAGCTCTGCATCTAATTTCTGAGATAAATCAAAGAGGAATTTCTGTCAAGCAGCACATGAAACACAACCCTCCTTCAGGATTGTCTACCTTAACCCCACAAAGTTTGTTACACACAGGTAATATAATTAACAAATAGAATCCATTTCCTTGAGATGTGGTGGAAATTGATAACGTTAAGAAAAAGGAATCAGGAATGTTCACACAGGCCAGATCAAATCCACAGCTATTTCGACATGAACTAAATGGAAGGAGGGCAGTATGCCTCCCATTCTATTTGACTGAATCATACATAACTTTGAATAGATGTAGCCTTTGTTAAACTTCCCAGTTACTTTTCTTGAAATGATCAGCTACCATTACATCTCAAGAAAATGAGTTCTATTTGTTAATTACACATCTTACTTTGTTTTGGGATATTTGAGATGGTAGTTACAGGATGAATAACTCAGTGGTTTAGGATGGGAGTTCAATTCCTTACTGTGCCTCCTACAAGTAAAGCTAACCTGTGTAGCTTTGGGCAAACTGCAAACTTCTAAGTCCTCCCCACACAACAAGGATCAGCAAATTTGACTCTCCAGGTGTTCTTCAACTTCAATTACTATAAGCCCAAGTCAGTACACCTGCTGCTACTCAGGGCCTCTAAGAATCGAAGTCCCAGAACATCAGAAAAGCCAAGTTTGCTTACCCTTGTCACAGAAGAAGGAAATGGCAAATCACTTTTGCATATTCTTTAACTAGAAAAGCCTGGAATGAGGTGTGGTAAATCAGAATTGACTTGACTGCATGCATTTATTATTATCTGAGATTAGAAGAGCCTGCTGTTCAATGGGATCAATGCTGTACTTTCTATTACCTAAATGCTGTCCTAAAAATACAACACTTTCCCCTCTCATACAAACAAGCAAGGGCCATTCACTTGTACATGAGACAGAAAGGTCACCATGTGCCAGATTGTATTAGCTGGCATTGTTGATATAATCCAAATGAGTGAAATGAAGAAATGAAAAAGTATTTGTTGACATTCAAGGAAATGTTCTCCACAGAGAACTTTTGGAGGCAAAAAACAGACAGAAGAAATACAATCCTTTAACAAATGTTAGGAAGGAAAACTCATCATTACTACTGAAGATCCATGAAGTAGTTATCAACACACACATACATACACCCAAAAGCTGTACTAGAATAAAACAGTACTGTGTGGCTACAAAAGGTGCCCTAGGTAAAAGTTGCCACTGCTCGAAAACCAACTATAAGGTTCAGTCCTCATCTCCATTTACAGTCAAAGAGACAGCAATGTCCGCATTGACAGATGTTTCCTTGGACACATGGCAGGCACGATTAGACACTGAAGCAGAAGAATTACCTCTCCCACCAAAGCAGCACCTATTTATCTACGTACTTGAAATGTTTTGCTTTTGACCTGCTAGACTGGCAGGAACTGGGAAAGATGGTGGGAGGTTACTCCATAGTGCAGCACTCAGGTTTCAAACTGCTGACCTGCCAACCTTCCAGTTGTCAAGTTCAGCATCTTAACCACCAAGACACAGAGCTTTTAGGCAAAAACTGGCAGGTACAAGTTGGTAGAAAAAGCTCTACTGGCAGCAGAAAATTTAGGCTCCCCCCCCCACACCATAATCACCCCCTTAAAATTTTAAGAAATCTCCATTTTGTTGCCACAAAGGGGGATGTGAAATGGGAGGAAGGCATTCTGGCTCATAGCAGATACCTAAGTGTTTAGCTACATATCTTCATCTCACCAAACCCTCCATGGTATATCGGTCTTTGATGGGATCATCAAGCCATTTTCTCTACAATGCCATACAAGCACATCATCACTTCATCTGACCTAAAATTCTTACCCTGGCCATTTGGTAAACTGACAATCCAAACAAGGCTGCATTTATAAAAATTCCTGATGTATCACTGGGCAATGTTTTACATCCAGCTACCATACTGTACACAATTCAACATCTCAACAGAATATTTTAAAAGCAGCTACAGGGCGCTACACGTTTTTCTATCCTTCATTCCAAACTGATGTTTGTCCTACAAAAAACTGCATATCTTACTGTGTTTTGCTTGTTTTTCCCCCTCCAAAGAGAGCAGGAGCTCGGAGGGATAAATCAGGACAGGAAATGACATGGAAAAGGTTACTTCTGAATTCTCTGAAGCCACTGCTCTAATCAATGGAAATATTCTGTGGTGGAGATTAAGTTTAAATTATGTCAGGAGATCTGATCAAGAATTGCTCATGTAATTTAATACATGATCTTAATAGACAGGAAGGCTTAATCAAATTAACCCAAACTTGCATATCAACCCAACCAAGCAAGCAAGCAGCCAACCGGCTTTGCACATACACCAAAGTCAAGTAAGGACATAGAGCAGCAGTAGACATGTTTCAGCTATTTGGGAACCAACTCTGGGCCCCAAGACTCATCATGAACTGCAGTCCGTCCCAAATCAATGTTGCCAGCAGCCTATTTTCAGATTCCAAGAAACTCTTGTAGGAGGGGGTGTAAAGATAGCAATGATTTAATAGAAACAGTGTTGGACTAGGACTCAAGAGGCTTGGATTCCAATCCTCATTCAGCCATGGACACTCACTGGGGCAGCAGAACTGGTAAAGCCATTCTTTAGATAACAGTGTAATAATAATTTCGTGTCAGAAATTATTCTGGGTTGAAAGGGTTTTTGCGGAAGAAACTCCGCTTAGGGAATGCCCAATATCTCAGTTACATTGAAAGCCTTCTTAGAGGAGGAGGAGGAGGAGTCATATTTATATGCCACTCTCTTTGTGGAAGCAACTGAGAGCGGCTAACAATGTTACAATCTCAAATATAAAATGACAGAATATAGATATAACAACAAATATAATGTATTATATTTATTATAAATATTTTAAACTGATGAAACATAATTTTTTACACTAAAAAGATGAAATACTTTGTTATAAACTGGACACCAACTCGCAGCAAGCTAATGGCAGGAACACAAGAAATTGAAAGAGTGAATAAAACTGTCTATTTTGGGGAGTATGTTAAATGAAAATTGAGATCCCAAGGTAGAGATTAAAATACGAAGAGAAAAAGCAAGATCCACCTTCATAAAAACGAGACACTTGTTATGGAGTAGAAGTCTAACTCTCGCTATGAAGATCCGAATAGTGAGATGATATGTATTCCCATTGTTGTTGAATGGAGTCGAAGCTTGGACACTGACTAAAGCATCTGAAAAGAGAATCAAAGTGGACTTCATAGCTGAAGAACCTGAGAGACTGGTGTGGCATGTCCTCAGAAGAACTGTTCTGAGGAGGTAAAAGACAGGAAGACTACCGCAATGATAACAGCCAGTATCTGGAATGGATACAGTACCTGAAGAAGAAGAAAAGTGTCATTCTGAGAAGCTCTCAGGAACAAGAGTTTCACTCTTTTTTGTTTATCAGAGAGTAAAAACAAAACAAAAAGATGTACATGCCAAAAAAAAAGCAAATTAATTAATAAAGGTCATTTGTTTAAAAAAAAAACAACACATGAGAACATTAGTATTCAGCCTTCCAACTTGAAGGTACACAATGTTTATAACAGAAAGAAAGCAATCTCCATTCGTAAGGTCACTGTACTGCAATGTGACATAGTAAGCAATTGGGCAACTAAGCCCTCCAGAACCAGATTGCAACTTTGGAATGTGACCGTTCTTGTGCAATGGTGTTTGTCACCATCACACCAGGCGGCGGGGGGGTGTCATTGGGAAATAAATCTCTTGTTTACCTGCTGGTTGGTGATAAAAATCTACTGATCCCCTTACTGTAGCAGATTTCTAAACTGAAGGAACTAAGCTCAAACTGCTGATAGACCAGAAGCGTCTCTCCGAAATACTGTATTCTAATTCAGCAGCTTGGGACAATTTGCGCCATACCCCAAACTCAGTGTTGGAGTGTGCTATCATGAGATGGCAAGGGTTGAAGTGTGCCTTCAAACCTTATATAACTCTCATGCTGGGAATATCCATGGCACTATGTTGTTGGAGCAAAGAGACTCCATGAAGCATGGCCATCACTTACTTTATCTATGTCAATCGAAGGATAAAAGAAACCACAATGGTTCCTGATGCAACTGAACTATGTATCGAAATGATCCCAAGAATCCTAGAAGCACTACCATTATCCAGACAGCAAATAGGAAAAGAGAAAGCTAGGAGATATCATTAACTGCTTTACTCAATGACAGGAAGAATGTGTGCTAGTTAAACTGACAGCTGACTGAGAAAATACACAAGCAGCTATGCCTGTGAATGTATACATTTATAGAGATTAAGTGTTATGCCAATAATGTCTGGCTGGACATCCTGCTACAGGAATGGAGTAGACTGTACAGCCAGCGACTCAACGCCGAGTGTTGGGTGGTGGTAAATTACCTGACTCCCTAAAGAGGCCAACAGCTACAGGTGGGTGAGCCCCTTTTGGTGGGGTGGTGGTCCCCTCAGTGGAGGAAATGCTACTGGAAACCATCATATTGGGTCCAACAGCAAAATGAGCAGAGGAGGAACCACTTTCTGATTCCAAAAGGTCATGGAGGTGGAAAAGGTCATGCCAGATGGACTGGCTGTGAAGGCACCTCTTGTTAATATCCTCAAGGCTGTGGCAGTCCATTACAGGCCCGGTGTTAAATCCTGCATGTCTCATTTCATATGTGCTGCAGGAGATGGCTCCATGATCACAGTGTGTGGGTCACTTCAAGGCAAGCTGGGATCCACCTTAAACAAATTCATGCCAATGGCATTTTTCCTGATCAAGTGTGGAAATCATTTCCAGGAAAAAAAATGTATACTCGGATACGAGTAACAACTGCCACCACCATTATACCAAACAGAATACCTCTAGTTTTATAATGCAATAGTAGGTACTCACAGCAGCAATCCAGATGGCTCTTCTTACACTTGTAAAAACATGGTATCACAATACAAGAATCACTGTTTTCCCTCACAAGGACTCATGTAATTTCTAAGGCTATTACTAAGGTGCTCACTGGCCAGAATCCTATTCATCGTGGTATTATCCTTGCATAATGCATTGGCTGCCAGTATGCCTCTGGGTGCAATTCAAGGTTCTGCTTATTACCTTTAAAACCCTACATCAGGGATATCCAAACAACAGCCCGGGAGCTGGAGATGGCCCCTGATGCCAATTCATCCGGCCCACAATGCCCTCGTCACTCCTGGAAGCGAAAGTAAAATGTGCCCATACAGGCACATTTTACTTCCACTTCCGGGAGTGACGAGGGCGTCCCGGGCTGGATGAATTGGCTTCAGGGGCACATCCAGCCCCCGGGCCACAGTTTGGGCACCCTTGAACGACATAACCAGCCCGCAGCCCAAAAAGTTTGGGCACCCTTACCCTACATGGTAGTGGACCAGGTTACTTAAAAGACCGCGTTACCCCAAGAACATCTGCCCATCCCACCAGAGCAGACTGGAGGGCTCCCTAATGGTATCAACGGTTAGAGAGGTTCGCCTCTCTAGCACTAGGAGGGCCTTTTCGGTATCTGCTCTGGCCCTGTGGAAGCTCCTACTGACTGAACTACGCCTCCAGTCAGAGCTATTGGCCTTCAGAAAAGGCCTTAAAACTTGGCTGGCCCTCCGGGTGTGGGGTGGTCCCTGTGGGACAGCCTCCCCCCCGGCTGGTTCATATGAATGGCCATCTGGGTTCTAGCTTTAACCTATGGTGAATGTTGGGGGTTATTTTAATGGCTTTTAAATGTTTTTATTATTTTAATTGCTGTCGGGATGTTTTTATATTTCAGTGTTTTTTGTTGGTTGATTGTCAGTCGCACGGAGTTGCTTCAGCGAGGGGGTGGCGATAGAAATAGAATAAAATAAATAAATAACATCCTGCATACTACTATCTGTCTGCAAACAAAAAGCAACACTTCTCAGTGTTTGCTCGCCTTTTGAAATACCCTCCCCAGGTATCCAGCAGATCCTAATCATGGCATGCTTTAAATACTGTACTTGTCTTCCCCCTATGATTCTTTACAACCAACTCTGCTGTCTGGTTCAGTATCATGTCTTAAGCCTTTCCTTTTAAATGTTGTAATTTTGAGGGGGCAAAATGCAGCCATCCTTATACTGCCGAGTTACAAGTTCTACCATCTGTAGTCCAATGATGAGGAATACTGGGAGTAGCAGTCTTGGAAGTAACAATCTAGATACTGTACTTAGTCCACCCCATTTTAACTCATGATTGTTTTAATTTATTATTTGATGTTTTATGTTTCCATGCTTTCATTGTTCCTTTTTAAAAACACTGTTATTGCAATTGCACACTTTTGTGTTAATACAGGGGAAGGATTGTGAAGCTTCACAAGAGTCAGTTTTGGAAGTAGAAAAGGGCAGTGTAAGTGGAGGAAAAATTGATATATTTCTAAATGCTCCCAGTGGAGGGAGCGTGTTTTGTGTAAGTGTGGCCTCTGTGGCTTAGTGGTTAAGATGCTGAGCTTGAAGACTGGAAGGTCAGCAGTCTGAGGCCTGAGTGCTGTGCAATAGAGTGAGCTCCCATCATCTGTCCCAGCTCCTGCCAACCAAGCAGTTCGAAACCAAGAAATTACAAGTAGATAAATAGGTACCGCTTTGGCTGGAAAACTAATGGCATTCCATGTACTTCAGCATCTAGTCATGCCTGCCTCATAACCATGTAAACATCTGCAGACACAGATGGTGGAGGTTCTTTAGTTGTGAATGGAGATGAGTACCACCCTCTGGAATTGGACACAACTGGCTTTCAAGCAAAGGAGACCTTTGTGTGGTAATATTTTAAAGTATGTGACTTTAATAACAATAAATAAGCAATTACACACTGCTTTCTGTGAGATGCAGGAAGTGATATGAAACCAACCAAATATTTATTTATTTATTTATAAATTTGTTTATTGCCCTCCTCCCCGAAGGGACCCAGGGCAATTCCCAACACAACAGCATATTGACAACAATTTAAAACCAGTTCAGAAATTAAAAGTTTTAAAAGAAGCTTAAAAACTTAGCATTAAAAACTAGGCATTATAGCTAGGCATTGTAGCTAGGAGGCACTGGGTGTCAAACCATCCAGCCAACTGGGGAAATTGATCCATCCATTCCCCAGACTTGACCTGCCAGCCAGGTTTTCAATCCTTTCCTGAAGGTCAGCAGCTCCGTTTGCAGGCGTAGTTCTACTGGGAGGAGGTTCTCCTTCTAGTGCCAGAGAGGTGCGCCTCTCTGGCCGATGGCACAACCAGAGAGCCTCTTCAGTCCGCTGTGGTGGGACGGACAGATGTCCTACCTTGGGACAATGAGGTCTCTTAAGTATCTTGGTCCACTACCATGTAGGGCTTTAAAGGTAATAACCAGCACCTTGAATATAAAGTATGCTAGCTCATTTTTTTATTACAATGTCTACATGTGCATGAACTCAGTCACGTTAAGTGACACTGAGCTACAATAAGACAAGATTCTTGGATTTTAATTAGGCTGACACAGATTTTTTTTGTTTTTGTTTTTTCCCCATGTGACAGGAACTTTGTCACAACAGAAATGTAAGTGGCAGCCATGTAATTAGCAAGAGATTGGGAAAGGCCCATTAGAATCTTCCATCCATTGTATCTGAATTGAATGGGACAAGAAAGCACTTGATAACATCAATCTGAACTAAGGCGTAAAATCATTCTAATTGACAGTAGATTGCCAGCACCAAAGCCCTGCGTGCAGCCACAAACAGGTTTTGGCAAAACACACTTTAGTTAATATGCCACAACCCAAATCTTATCTGGCACTGAAGCAGAATGTAAACATTCTTAAAGCTGAAAGAAAAAAAAATCAACTGGCCAGATTCAAAGCTTGGTTAATTACAACAAACTCAGCAGATCGTTTAATTCAGATGTAGAACAACTTCTTCAACCTAACAGTCAATTAATTCTGGCACGTTTGAGGTAGACAAGTGGCTCAGAGCTGGGTCAACTGGCAATATGATTAAACCCGTCTCCCTGCTGGTTGGAGGATTCTGGGAACAACAGCCCAAACATTTTTATTTAAAAAGAAAAGTTTACAAGCTCTGGCTGGAGCTATCCCACTGGGCACTTTCACTTCTCTAATCTAATGTGTTTCTCTAGTTCTCCTTCCCATTTGCTCTCCCTATAATACATCCAGGTATTATGCTTGAAGATAAGCTTAGAAGATTGATGAGGATGAGGGGACACATGCATGTCAACCTCTGGGAGTCTGCAAAGATCTCCAGCAGAGTCAGCACATGTGCTCATCTGTCTATGCTTCCCATGTTCTCATCATGATCAGGCCAGCACTGCGGTGGCTTAGTAGTTAAGACGCTGAGCTTGAAGGCTGGAAGGTCAGGGTTCGATACCCGGGTGATGCATGACAGATCTTGGGGACATGAAAGCGCCTCATTCAGGCGTCCTCTGAGCAGAGTTTCTCCAGCAAAAATCCTTTCAACCCAGAGTAATTGTTGACATGAAATTCATGTATCATGATCAGGAATCAAGATAAGCAGAGTTCATGATCACAAGAGCACTGCAAATGCTGGAGGTTCTTAGATGTGCAGGTTAAACATGCAAAGATCTGTGGACAGAGTGGGGACATGAGGCAGAGTTTACATGGGCACCCTGGCCCCACCATCCTATCAGCCCTACTCAGCTGCAATCACAACACCTGACTAGGTCTTACTGCTATCACACAACCATTTATAAACATATGCAACCTCACTTGCTCCTTGCCTTTCCCTTCATTTTCTGTTATGATGCTCACTGTTTTAATATTTACTTTCCCATAAGAGCTCCTTGGAAGGACAGATACAGTCAAACCTTGCTCAGCGAGTAACTTGCTTAGCAAAAACTCGCATAACGAGCAGGTTTTTCGCCAAGCGATCCGACTCGCATAACGAAAATTTTCGCTAAGTGAGTCGGACTTTCCCTATGGGAAAATTCACATGACGAGCATTTCTACGGGGAAAACTCGCATAGCGAAAAACTCGCATGGCAAGCACCCTCACAGAACGAATTAAATTTGTTATGCGAGGTTTGACTGTACTGAAGTTGAAGCTCAAGTACTTCAGCTACAAAATGAAAAGAGATGACTCACTGGAGAAGACCCTGATGCTGGGAAAGATTGAAGGCAAAAGGAGGAGGAAGCAGCAGAAGATGAGATGGTTAGACAGCATCAGTGACGCAGTGGGCATAGATCTGGGCAGACTCCAGAGGATGGCGGATGACAGAGGAGCATGGCATGGCATGCAGTGGTCCATGAGGTCAGGAAGGGCTGCACTCAACTATGCGACTGAACAAGAAGCTACATTGGGAATTCTACCAAAGAATAGAATAAACATTTTTACAAAAACCAAGAGCAAACTTTTACAACTTTCATTTCCTCCCAGAGATGAATTCCCAAACATCCAGGTGGTCAAAAGTTCCTTAATATCCTTTTGAACACAATTAAATTGGGGGGGGGGGGGGAGATGACCTACAACTAAGAAAAAATGTTGTTTGGTATATACCGTAAACCACTCTAATACCAAAGTGTATTGTCACCATTGCTTGCCCTATCCTCAACAGAAAGCCCGTAACATTTTGAAAATGCATCAGCGGCACCCCCTTCTACCATAAATTTAATGATGAAGAATCTTGTGGCAACCTTTTAAAATGGCACATTTATTTTGACCTCATCATACTGAGTGTTTGCCTACCCTCCTCCACAATCCCAGCAGCCCATGAGGAAGAAGGAAGGAAGAACTTGCCCCTTATGAGGTAAGTGACGGTAGGGAGTAGGCACCCGTTTGCTGAGATGAAGATTTCTTTGCTAGGAGGAGGTTGGTTCTGGCAGCATCTCCATGGTGACCATAATGGGTGCTTTTTGCCCTCACATAATGAGATCTGAGGATGGCAAACCAGCCACTGCTCCACCTACATATGGAGCAGATAAACCACCATCTGTTTTCACAGTAGTGGGTGAGGCGTACCGCATTCGTTTTCCCCTACATAACTGAAGACAGATGAGAAAGAAGGAATGGTCTAAATTAGGTTTTTTAAGAATATTTGCAGTATTCTTCCTTCTTGTTGATTTAGACCAGGAGTGGACAACTTTGTTAAGATGATATGGACTGTCCAAAAAATAGAAGGGGGAAAATGAAACTGTAAGGAGAAGTAAGCCTTTTTTCAGCTTTAGAAAATTAGTGTTAAACAGTGCAAATTCAAATTCATCTTCTTTGCTCATCAAAACACACACACACACACACCCCGATGGCTGGTGAAACTTCAGGGGTCCAGAGACTGCAAAAACAACCTTGGGATAAAAGTGATTCCAGGGCCACTCTTTGGTCATTGTTGATTTGGGCTTTTGTAACATAACAGGACACCTCAACAAGAGATCTTCAACCCCCATGAAAACTCTTTGCCAGCAATTCAAGAAAGAAAAAATGCAGGACTTTTCCCGTTCCTCAAAATTTCTTTAGTTCAAATAGTTTCTTTTTTCTGTCTGAAACTAATGTGCCCGGCCAACACATGTACACACACACGTCAAACTCTGGAAGACCAACTGATGAAAAAAACACTGATAAACACATAATGTTTCTAATTTTTAAAAGCTCGGGCCTAAAAGGTATCAATTACAGTAGAACCTCACATAACGAAAAAAGTCTGTTCTGCAAGGCACTTCATTATATGAATTTTTTCATTATACAAAGCATAATGGGGGGGGGGGGGAATTTCATTGCATGATGCATCCCATAGGGATTTTCGTTGTGCAATTCCCCCCACCCCCCAGAGATTCATTGCTTAGTATAACGAAAAAATTAATTATATGGGATATAACGGTTAGAGCAAATCCTCTTCATTGTACAAATTTTTCATTATACGAAGAGTTCATTATATGGGGTTCCACTGTATAACAATTTTCCAAAACCCTGTATCATATGAGCACAATTTCTTCTTAAGAATGCAAAAACTCTACAATTGCAATTATATACCACTCCATAGAACTTAGTTTACTCTCTGGGCAGTTCACAAGATAATTAGCACTTTGTCCCCAACATACTGGGTACTAATTTTAGTGACCTTGGTAGGATGGAAGGCTGAGTCAATCTTGAACCCCATCAAGTTCAAACTCACAATGTCAGCAGTTTTGGCTGCAGTATATAACTTGCCCTCTGAAAGATGAGAATTTTTTGCAGTTGTTCATTCATGCACTTATGGATTTACATTCCTCGTTTACTTAAGTGATAACACATAGTGGTGGAAAGGTGAGGTAGTACGGTAGTGTATACCTCTCTAGAATGTGTATGTAGTACCTATACTGTCTGTATGTCTATGTCAGGTGGGTGGAGGAGTAATCCTTTTGGAACAAATTAATATGTAAGGGGAAGAGGACTCCTGGGAGAAAATAACTGATGCAACAAGAAGGGTCAATGCTTGAACACTTCTCTTTAACTATTCCTTCCACACAAGGGGGAATAAGACAGTCACAAGAATGAAACAGGCAGCTGGGTCATTCACCAAGTTTTCCTCATGTTAGCCAAAAGTCTCTCTTGGTTTTTATCTCCCAAAGATAAAAGGAACCTCTCCATCTTTCTTTGAGTCAAACCCCACAACACAACTTCAGCCTATAAAAAAGCACATTTTAGCATTCAGAATATTTATTCTGGCGATGCCATTGAATTAGTAGCATGTCATACACTGAGTAAAAAGTGTGCATAACAGAAACACTTTGCCTAACAATTCTTTTAAAAATAATGTTGGAAAAAGTCAGATCAATGATTATTATCACAGTTGCTACTCAATTTTTCCTAAAGTGACATTTCACAATACAATTATGGAGGTTTCTTCAGTGGGGCAAGAGAATCATCCAATAAATATCCAGGTAGATTATGATATTGCAAGTGAAATTCATCAAAGCAAAATTCTGAAGCAAATTTGAAGAGATTTTTAGAGTGATAAAGGACCTGCAGGAATGTGAGCAAAAATTTGAAGGGATATTTTTCAAATTCTCTACTATAGTCCATACTTCGTTAGATGAGGGGATAGTCAATCATTTCTACCTCTTAGGTTTTGGTAAGTATTAGCTTCCTAGCACTGCCAAAGGCAACCTTGCAAAAGTGACTTTATATTGGCAACTTGGGGAAGAAGTAGAAGCAGTGACAGATTTTACTTTCTTAGGATCAAAGCTCAGTGCAGATGGTGATTGCAGCCATGAAATAAAAAGGCGACTGATTCTTGGGAAGCAAGCAATGAGAAACCTGGGGAACATAGTCAAAAGTAGAGACATTGCATTGCAAACAAAAATTCGCATAGTCAAAGCAATGGTATTCCCTGTGGCAATGTATGATTGTGAGAGCTGGACCATTAGGAAAGCTGAGTGCAGAAGAATAAATGCCTTTGAGATGTGGTGTTGGAAGAGAGTTTTGAGAGTCCCTTGGACAGCGAGGAGAACAAATAGGTCAATCTTAGAAGAAATCAACCCTGACTGCTCCTTAGAAGGTCAAACTGTAAAGATGAAGCTAAAGTACCTTGGAAATCAAATGAGAAGAGAGGATTCACTTGAGAAGGCCTTGATGCTGGGAAACGTGGAGGGCAAAAGAAGAAGGGGGTGGCCAAAAATGAGATGGCTAGATGGTATTGTGGACGCAATGGGCACAGAGCTGAGTGAGTTGAGGAGGATGGTGGAGGACAGAAGTGCCTTGCGGTCAGTGGTCTATGGGGTCGCAAAGGGTCGGAATCGACTGTGCGACTGAACAACAAAAAAAGGCTAATACTGGCTACTTGATAATCATCTACAACAAACATGCCCAAACTATGGCCCGTGGGCCAGATATGGCTCCCAAAGCCATTCCATCAGGCCCACGATGCCCTCGCCAAACCAGGAAGTAAATATTGCTGCTTTCACACACAGCACAGAAGTGAATATGGATGTGCATGCACAAACATGCCCTGTTCTGGGGGCATGGTCTAGCCCGCGGCCCAAAAAGTTTGGGCACCTCTGATCTACAATGTTACAATGTTACAAGTATTCAATGTTCTTATGGTGGTTTAGTTGCAGCCATTGTTTGTAATAAAATAATTTAATATTAAAAAAACCAACATTAGAAACATTTCTGTCTAAAATAACAAGAGACAAAACAAATGCCATGCCAATTAGTGAAACAATGAAGATAATTTTACATTATAAAGGCTTCAATCCTATGCAAATTTACCTGGGGCTAAGTTCCATCAAATTCAGTAAGACTTGCTTCTGGGCAGATCATACAGAATTGCATAACTAAGGAAAAACATTATTACATATGAAGATCTCAGGTGACTAAGGTTTTATTAGGATAATATTAAGATACATATGCTCTCCAAAATGAGTATTTATGCCAAGATGTCATAAGCAACATGAAAATATATTACAAATACATATTTTCCACATTAATTTTGAATAATCATTGTGGGAAGAAGGACAGGACACCAAGATCTTCATGCAAGCGTTCTGCCTCTATTCTCCCCCAAAACCCTCATATGATAAATGCTATTGATAAGATACCCATTGTGGTGCAGTGGATAATGATAGACTATAGCTCTGAAGATCAAGGTTCAAATTGTCACTTGGCTATGGAAGCTCACTGGGAAAAAGGAACTGGTAAATAATGTCTTCTGAGAAAACATTATAGATTGCACTACAACCTCATGAAAGATAATATCCAGTTTTTTTTAAAAAAATCCTGAAGCATTGGTCATATATGAGAACAAACCGGCCCTAGTTAGATCATGAGAAAATTCTACTGGCAATAATAAAATGTTTCGTGTTTATGATGATTTTAGAAATGTTCAAACATGGAAATTAAACAGAATTGATTTGTTAATTATGTTATTATTTCCATTTCTACATTGTCCAATTAGTGTTGCCACCCTAGTGCCTTGTATGTCTGTTGAGTGCTACGTGCTGTGGATGGACAACTTCAAAGCCACTGATCTCTACATTTATAGTTCTTTAACCAAGTTCAGACTTGGTTTGGATACACTATCAACTGGAGGACACTTTCAAATGAAGGACTATCCTTTCCCTGACCCTAAAATAGTGACTCTGCTGGCTTAGTGGTTAAGATGCTGAATTTGAAGACCAAAAGGTTGACAGATCAGCAGTTTGAGACCTGAGTGCTGCATGATGGAGCGAACTCCCATAGTCTGTCCCAGCTCCTGCCAACCTAGCAATTCAAAATCAAGAAATTGCAAGTAAATAAATAGGAACCACTTTGGTTGGAAAGGTAACAGCATTCCATGCCTTCTAGCATCTAGTCATACCAACCACATGACCATGGAAATATCTGCAGAAGCAGAAAGTGCTGGGTCTTTGGCTGTAAATGGAAATGAACATTGCACCCTAGAGTTGGAAGTGACTGGCTTTTGAGCAAGGGAGACCTTATCTTTACCTAAAATAGAGTCATTTTCACTAAAAGAAAACATGATGCCACATCTTTTAAGGTTGTGTACTACTTATTTTGCTTAAAAACAAACACCTGGAAAAATTAAAATCAAATTATATATCATTTTCCCCTTTCCTGAAAAGACACAGAAAAGGGTTTTTCTTCCATCAGTAAACAAGAAAAGAAAGCATTTTTGGCTAGCATCTGCCAGGCAAGTTCAAAAGCAACAGGTTACATAACTTGGATAAAGTGTCACAAAGTTTAATACCACTACGCAAGCAACTTGTCTGAGGTCCCCAAAGCTGAATTCAAAGAACCTGTGCTTTCCAGAATCATTGGGGGGTAGGGGGAGAATCCCATTTGTGTGCATGTCTTTCGCCATTCTCTGATTCATTTGACTTTGAAAGCAAAAACACATTGCTGTTTCAAATCATTGCACAAGGCAGCAATTCGCAAGAATGAGATATGTTCACAGTTCCTAGAAGAAGAAGAAAAAAGACAGCAGCAACGCAGGCTGCCAACTCGTTCAATGTCAACCTCCAGGCTGCATAGCAGGCTGAGAAGTAAAATGAGTCATTGTGAGTCACTCCAAAGCTATTTTTTGCTTTGAAAGTATTGCCAGGCATAGTGTTAATATTCAACCCAGTGTAAATTTAGCAATGGCAGGAAAAACAAAAGTTTCCATGGTTGCTTCTCAACAATGTTTATGGTGCATGTATGTGACCAATAATCAAAGGAAGCTAAGCCCAATACAACTGCAGAGATGTGCCCCTTTTTATTTATAAAATGAATCTTGACCCTCAGAGCTTCATGACTCACTTGCCGAACTACCACTTTCTTCAATTCTGGCAGAAGAAATTAAAACTATAGGAATCATCAGCAAGCCACACATGATACATTGGAGAGTACCATTAAGCTAAAGGTCATCATATGTTTCTTACGCTACGACTCCACCACCACCACTCCCTGTTCTTTCCATGTGGCTAGACACTATCCACCAATTAGCATAACCATGTTTACAAAGTGATCATTTCATATGTCAAATGTGCTAAACTGCTGCAACAGATGAATTATGAGGGTGTATGTGTGCATCTTTCTTACCATGCAAACATAGTAGCCATGCACAAGAGAAGGTTTATCACTCAATCTCATTAAGTGGCTCTCATCTGGGTCATGTCTTCCATGTGCCAGCCAGGATGCCAGTCAATTTTATTTATGTACTGGAGCACATTTAAAAACCCACTCTTCACCCAAAGACATTCCCATAGCAGCTTATAAACTCATTGGTACCTTGCTTAAAGAATATAATGTGTTCTACGGGATTGCTCTTTAAGCGAGTTTGCTCTTTAAGCGAAACACCATTGTAAGTGACCAATTGTGACTTCTGGTGGGGGGGGGGATTGCAAACCCCGATTTAGTTGTTAAGCGAGTTTTTGGTTGATTTTAGTTGTTGAGTGAGGCGACCATTAAACGAGTTAGTCTCTAAGCAAGGCACTCTTTATGCAAGGTTTTACTGTATTGTGAAAAGGTCAGCCCTGCCCAAAGGTTTACAATCTAAAAGAAACAATGCAAGAAAAGGAATTGGGAGGAATTACTATAATGTTCAGCAGGTAATAGATTCAGATTAGCAAGCTATAGGTTCACTAGGTAATAGAGCTGAATCAGATACTGTATCACTATAAAGAGTTCCTAATTCTCTTTCTGCTGCACACAACAGGTAACTAGAGGAGAGGGATTATGTCCCAGACACCCAGCAGATATTTAGACAGGCTGAGAGACCAGTGGAGGAGAATCACCAACCAACTAGAATTTAGGAATCTTGAGTTAGCCTAACTTGATACTACTAAGTCAAGGTCTCCCTATCTGCAACAGCTGGGGAATCTATGGAGACTAATCAGCAATAGAATGGCTCAACCATTTGCAGGGGTTCCATGCTTCCAGAACATAAAGCTAGACTGGAAACCATTAAGATTTCATTTAATGTTTCCTGTTTGGAGTGAAGCTGTGGGAATCCTTGGTTCAGCTCCAGTCCTCCTCAGAACAAAGAGCTATCCTTGGTGCTAGGCCTTGAAGATTTTGGTATTTCTGAACCACAGTTGGGTGTACCCCAGGCAATGACCACCTTGTGCTGGCTAAGCTTTTCCACACTAGGTCAGGGAAAAGGAACTACAGATTGAACCCCCCAAAGGTGGCTTCATTCTGGCAGTTTAACATCTGGCCTAGACATGAAAGACAAAGATGCTGGGCTTTCTGATTGTCTTTCAAGCCAATCTGGGGGTTCTTGGTTGAACTTCCATCTAGAAACAAAGCCATGTACCAGGTGTGGATTCTTCTCTTGTTAATGTCATGCACCTTGATTAACCCTTTCCCTGTGTTTATGATGAGATCCCTCCAGAAAATGGACTCTATATCAGAGGTAGAAAATATGTGGCCCTAACACAATTTTTGCCATTCCTGGATGCCTGTGTTCCCTCCAAACTTTCCCCCTCAGAGATCTTCAGAGATTATGATTTTCCAGTACTGTAAAGTCAAATCTTGTTTTCATGTGTGACGGGTGCTATGGTTTTTCTTTGGCTTTTTTAAAACACTGAAAAATGCTGACTAAGGCTAACGCTGTTAGTTGCCCATCCCTGTACTAGGTCATGTCTGACAATGCTTTCCCATTCTTCAAAAGCCATGGTTTTAGCTGAGCTACATAAACTACAACCCATCCCTATACATAATACAGTACTTATCAAGACTCTCTGTTTCAAGAGCAAGTAGGTTTACAAAACACTGTAGTGGAGAACTCTCTGCTACAACCATTAGTTAAATTTTCACATATTACAGTTTATTTCTCATGTTCTGGCACAAAGTCATGTTGCATTTCCTTTTACAAAATTTTGACAATATTGACCTTGATCTCTTCCCTAACAAAAAAACACCTAGGGTTCATGTTGTGGTTATCTTTTGAGTTAACTATTGCAAGCTTTTTCCTAGTCTTTCCTTTCCCTTCTCCTGTCTAAAATTCTGCTGCAAAATGACTGAGCTTTTACATAGTTCAAAACACACTGCACCCGTTCTCAGACCCCTCTATCAGGGGTTTTCAACCTTGGGGGCCCAGGTGTTCTTGGACTTCAATTACCAGAAGCCCAAGTCAACATACCTGCTGATCAGGACTTCTGAGAATTGAAGTCCAAGAACATCTGGGGCACCAAAGTTAAGAAACCCTGCCCTATATCGTCCTCCTGTTTGCTCTCCAATTCAACACAAACCTTTTCTCTCTACCTTGAACATCTACCATGTTTTACCTATGCTCCCTATGCATCTTGCAGTGATAGGAAAAATTTAGTTTAGGGGAGCCTACAACTTGCAACATTGCTCCCATCAGCATAGGGTGGCAACGCTAGCTGGAAGGAATTCTGGGAAACAGAAACATAGTTCAAAAAAGTAATTTCAACACACTTTGGTTTCTGTTTTTGAGTGGCTCAAGTGGCTAAGACACTGACTGAGAGGCGAAGGTCAGCAGTTCAATTCCCGAGTATTGCAGGACGGAATGAGCTCCTGTCTTTGTCCCGGCTCTTGCCAACCTAGCAGTTTGAAAGCAAGAAAATGCAAGTAGATAAATATGGACCACTTCAGTGGGAAGGTAACAGCGTTCCATGCACTCCAGTGTCTAGTCATGCCTGTCACATGACTATGGAAAAGTATGCAGAAGCAGACAGCACTGGCACTTCGGCTTTGAAACAGAGATGAGCACTGAACCCTAGAGTCGGATACGACTAGCTTTCGAGCAAGGGAAACCTTTACTTATATTTTTGCAATAAAACACTTACTTCCTCCAACTACATATGTCTCCATATGAAACTGTTTCATTCCTTCAGATGACTCCATCCTTACTATCCCAATGCCAAGAACTGCTTCTTAGAATGCCACAATGATGCCTCCTTTCCTCTTTCTTGAACTTACTTCCAGGGATGATTAAGGATTTTGTCTTACCTGAACAACAAAGTGAATCCATCACTCCTGGTCCCAAGTGAAGACTGTTATTATATGCTGGCAAATCACTTCCAACTCATGACAACTCTATAAATTAGTGGCCTTCAAAAAGTCCTGCCACTGAGCATGACAGGATTTTCTGCTGATTAAATACAGATATGATTGCAGTCTGCGTACTTCTGTGAGAGGGTTGTCACTGGTACCCTTGGTGAAACATCTTTCTCCTATCTGCAACCCAGGTCCAAAGGCTAGGACCCCAGAACCGGCTAACGTTGGTTCTGGGTTAGACATGAGATACCTCAGCCTTCGGATGGAGGGAGAAGGGAAGGATGCTACTTAAAGGCTGGCAGAAGGAACAAATCAGCCTTTCATCTGGGGGATATAAAAGGACCATTGGAAGTGGTGGAAAGGGAGATGATCATGGAAGAGATGAAGGAAGTCCAGACAAGAAGAGAGCATCCTCCATCTTGGAGGAGGAAAAGGCTTGTTTGTGACATCTGGGGGAATTGGAAGAACCTTATGATGTTGACAATGTCATCGTAGTAGTGATACCTCCACCAGCAGCCACAGCACTGCTGGGACCAGAACCTTGTTCTTTTTGCCTGCTTACAAGCCAGAGTTCCTCTGCGCTTTAAAGTTTTAACTTTAATTCATACATTTCATCTATATGTTCTAGAAATTCATCCAAAAATATGTATGTATTTTAAGTGCCTTTCTGTGACAAACATCTTTTTTCTTTTGCTAGTGATTTTTCAAACATAACACGTTTTTAAATGTTATTTTTGCTAATAGGCACACTTTTGTAATTGTAGAATGTATAATATGTGCACATTTAGATTGGTGAATTCTTCTGCAAACATTTAGAGATGCTCAAGCCTCAAACAATGGCTGAATTTAGGTTTTTCATATTAATCCAAAATGACAAAATTGCATGCTTGCATAAAAATGCTAACAAATCAAATTTCTCCTCCACCCATGGTCTGAAGTTCCTGAAACACTCAGTAGTAAAAAGATATAGAGTATAGGAAACCATAGCGATCTCTGCTTGCTTGCAAGGTTACTTTCAAGTACAGTGGAACCTTGGTTAACAAACGGCTCGGTTAACATAAAAATTGCATAACAAAAGGAAATCCATAGACAATAGTGGCTCGGTTTATGGAAATTTTTTTGAACATATTAATTGGTTTTCAGTACATTCCTATGGTAAACTGCATTTCTGCATAGTGTATTTTAGTTTTAAATGCATTCCTATGGGAACTTCGGTTAAAGTAATTTTGCTGTAAGAAACGTCCTGGAGAACACATTAATCATGTTAACCGAGGTTCTACTTTATCTTTACTACAATACTGTATTGCTTATGAAGGGAGGGGAATTAAGGAGGGGGGGAACCTCTGAAGATAATTAAGTAGTAGAGTAACAGACCCACACAAGATTGCCAAACAATTACACATGATTACCATTGCCTTTTAAAGAAGTGATTTATTGCTTTGCATTATTAATGCACTGCTTTTATTCATTAGACTTAAGTTGCTATAATTATTAGCTGCAGCCTGGAGTGAAATAAAGTAATCAGGCTGCCATTACTTATTGCTCTTCTGACTGTGGGAAGAGGATTCCTACACAATGTCTGTTTAAAAGTCTAGACAGACATTAAGAAAGGAAAAGTGATGGGATTTTCCCCTTCAATACTCTCTTATAAATGATGAACATCTATTACCCTGGGGATTCATCAAACTCTAAACCTGCCCATATTCTAGAGCAGGAGTTCTCAATCTTTTTAAGCCAGGGGCCGGGTCATGCTCCCTCAGACAGCTTCAGGGGCCAGATGGCTATTTTTCCATTCCTCCACCACATGGCACTTCCTGGTGTGGTGGGGGCAGTGCCCCCCCCACATGAAATGGTTTAGAATCCCTGTTCTAGAGCAATGTTGGTGAAGTTTTTAGAGACCGAGTGCCCAAACTGCAACCCAAAACCCACTTACTTATCTCAAAGTGACAACACAGTAACAGGGGAGGAAGGAAACGCTCCCATTGGGCTGCTGGGCAGAGAGGCAGGGCAAACTCTGTGCTGGGGTGACTGCACGGATGACCACAGAGAGGGCTCCAAGTGCCACCTCTGACACTCATGCCATAAGTTCACCACCACTGTTCTAGAGGCAGAGATATGATTTAGTTAAACATTTATGCTGTTTTTTCCCCTTTAATTCTGAAGTATGCCAAATATCATTCTAGGTGAGGTTTCGTGTCTATCTAGACACCAAACAGCTCTTCCTTTGTGCTGCACAGGCTGGCTCTTCTCCTGGAAGGTACAGTGAGGAATCAAGCTCCCAACCTCTCCACCAAGCTATCTTGAACTTTAATGACAAGTGTAACTCATTTTACTCTTTTCACTGTTGGTGAACCTGTTGTGTTATTTATTGTTTTCAAATTCCTTGGCACCTCTGAAGAAACAGTTTCTTCTTTTGCTTTATTATTAAGTGATCCTGTTTCTGCTTTAGTATTTCTATCTATCATTTAGTAAACATTTTGGAACCTTCTAAGTGAAAAAGGAGGTCAAAGTAAATCTTTCATGTTCATGGGGGACACTTGTCTCAGTAAGACTGCAAACAAGAAGGATCTCTGAATCGTTGTGGATCACAAACTGAATATGCATCAACAGTGTGATGTGGCTACAAAAAAGGCAAATACTAATTTCGGCTAAGATCCAGGAAGAACTTTTTGGCAAAAACAAACATTCTTGAGGCTACACAAGAGCAAAACCGAATCAGAAGTTGGAGGAAGGAGTTCACTGAGCAAGGAACCTCATTAAAGGAGGACATAGCTGAGGAACTCAACCTGCCCAATGCCACTTGGAGGACCTTGAATAGGCAGAAGGTTGGAGTCCCTAAAATGCAAGACTAAAATGCTCAAGTAGGGGCTGATGGTGGACAACAACAGGCAGCGTGAGTGTGGAGAGATACAGAATCTGGATCATTTACTGGCTTGCCAATTACTGCCAGAAACATGCACCGATAGGGACCTAGGCTTTGCCAATGACAAAGCCAAGAAAGTGCTTCATTTTGGCAGTCCAGGGTTTGATGGTGACATGAAAGGAAAAAAACGGTTAGGAAGTATAGTCTCCACAATCCATCACATACTGGTCCCTCCTGTACAGCATTAGTCAGACCACATCTAGATTATTGTGTCTAGTTCTAGATATTGTACTTTAAGATGGATGCCAACAAACTGGAACAAGTTCAGAGGAAAGCAACAAGGATGATCAGGAGACTGGAAACCAAACTCTATGAGGAAAGATTGAAGGAACTGGGCATGCTAAGATTTGAGAAAAGAAGACTGAGGGGGGATATGATAGTTCTTTTCAAATACTTGAAAGATAGTCAGAAAGAGCATGGGCAGGATCTGTTCTCGATCATCCCAGGCTGCAGAACATGTAATAATGGACTCAAAAAATAGAAAACCTATTTCATATTGTATGCACCTATTTTTGGTTACAGGAAACCAGATACAGTCAAACCTCGCATAACGAGCGTTTCGCTTAGCAAAAAACTCGCATAATGAGCAAGTTGTTTGCTAAGCAGTCTGACTTGGATAACGAATTTTTCGCTATGCAAGTCAGACTTTTCCCTATGGAAAAACTTGCATAACGAGCGTTTCTATGGGGAAAACTCGCATAATGAATTTTTTTTGCTATGTGAGTTTTCCCCATAGAAACGCTCGTTATGCAAGTTTTTCCATAGGGAAAAGTACGACTTGCATAGTGAAAAATTCGTTATGCGAGTCAGACTCACATAGCAAATTTTTTGCATAGTGAGCAAACTCGCTCAACGAATTAAATTCGTTATGTGAGGTATGACTGTACAGTAATACCTCAGATAATGTTTGCCTCGAATAACACTAAAATTGGATGTCGGGAAACTTATGACAAACATTTGCATCGCACAACGTTAACATAATGTTGTGCAATGCAAATGTTTGTCTCAAATTCCCCAACACTGATCTCTGCCCCAAAGCCCGCAGGGCTGGAGACCAGCCCTACGAACTTTGGGGCAGAGATCTACCGAGGCAAACATCGCTGGTTTGTTTGGGGGGAGATTGGGCACGCGCCCAGTCTCCCTCCAACCAAACCGGCACTACAAAGCTCTCAGCAGTGGTGTGGCTAGAAGCAGAACAGGGGCTCCCTGGTCAGCTTCCCAAATGTGCCGCTGCTGCAATTGGTGCTTGGGTTGGGTGTGCCCCCCTCCCGGTTATTTCCCCCAAACCAAGCACTGATCGCAGCGTGTGATGGCCAGCTAGGTGGAGGAAAGAATCAGGGGACGCGCCCCATTCTTTCCCCAACCAAGAACGGGGTCCACGCCTAGTAACAATGATCCGGGCAGGGGTTTCTGAAGAGAGGCTGGGAAAAACTTTTCCTAGCCTCTCTTCAGATACCCCCCACCTGGATTGCGAAGGGGCATAGCCATCCAGGCGGTGGATGGGGCTTCTGAATAGAGGCTGGTGTAAGGGTCCCTAATCTCTCTTCAGAATGCCCCCCCTCCCCGATCACTAAGCCCATTCGTTCCCCCAAGCCAAGCACCAATGCCAGCTTAGGATCAGCCCTGGGGTTGTGCAGAAAGGGAACAGGGCTTTTTTTAAATGTTGTGCTATCAATGCATCGCACAACATTAAAAACCAGATAATGTTATGATGTGTGGAACCAAGTCATAACATTATGCAAAGTACTAGTGTATAGGTGGAATATCAGGGGGAGGGGACCTCTTAACTGTTAGAGCAGCATGACAATGGAATCAACTACCTCAGGAGGTGGTGAACAATCCAACGCTGGAGGCATTCAAAAGAAAATAGGACAACTATCTCCATGCTTTAGAAGTTAATTGCTGCTATTGTCAAGATTGAATCTTACAACAACTAAATAATAAGCATGAGATATCAGCATATTAGGTGATATAAAGGGGGGGGGGGGCGGCAGCAAAGATTAGTGTGCTCTTTAAAACTAGAGATTACATGTTATTTAGAGAGACATGGTTCTAAAATGTTGTACAGTGTCCAGAACCTTCCTAAGAAAAGAAACTGAGATGTAACTTCCAGCATCTATTCATATGCACATTACTCATCTGAAATGTGTACAAGGATTATGGTGAGCACAAGCAAGCCTGGTCACAAGACATAATGATTTTGTAACACAACTATATTGCACAAATGAATTACTTATACAGTCAAGAAATATGGGAAGCAGATGATCTGATGAAGAAGGCAAAAAAATGTTACTGAGCGTTACCAGGATCAGCTGCTGTTGCTTAACCATGAAGCCTTAGCCAGTGTAATAGTCAGCTGGAAGGATCCCTGAGTGATTTTATATTCCTGTGCAATGTAATAAGTTTCTTAGCTGCTATAAGCTGGTCAAGGAACTGGAGGCAACCTAGATTCTCTGCTAAATGTCTCTTCTCTGTGTAAGTTGTGTCTTGGTAAAGGTCGCCCTTGCTCGAAAGCCAGTTGTATCTTACTCTAGGATATGGTGCTCATCTCCATATGCACCCAAAGACGTCTGCAGACATTTTCTGTGGTCATGTGGCAGGCATGACTAGACATCAGAGCACACAAAACACTGCTACCTTCCCACCAAATTGATGATAATAATAGGCAAAATGATGCCTATTAGCAAATTAATGTTTATCATTAGTAAATGTAAAGGTTCATTTCAATCGAGAGCCAGCACTGCAAACTAAACATGATGGTGGTGGTGGTGGTGATGATGATCTGCATCTGCAAATATTTCCATGGTCATGTGGCAGTCTGTTATCTTTCCCACCAAACTGGTACCTATTTATCTACTTGCAATTTCTTGCTTTTGAACTGCTAGGTTGGCAGGAGCTGGGACAGAGACAGGAGCTCACTCCCTTGCACAGCACCAGGTTTTTGAACTGCTGACCTGCCAACTTTCCAGTCATCAATTTCAGCATCTTAACCACTAAGCCATCACAGTCAACAAAAGTTGTGACGAGCTTGACAATACTATTGTTGTTGTGTTTTGTTAAAAAACTCAACCAATGAGAAAGGAAGTGAGAGAAAGACAGTGGTAGTTTGAAGAGTAGGGTAACAATAAGGAAGAAAACCAGCAGGCTGTCTGGGTTAATCCAGAGATACAGCAGTGAGGTATTTTGAACTTATCCTCAGAATTGGGGTTGGGACATGAGTCATTTGACAGGTCAGTTGACCAATAATTATCCAAGCAGTCATTAATTGTGAAATACACCATGAAGTGTTAAGAAAGTCCTTGTGTAAGCAGCAGTCTTGCTTTCGCAATGCAGTATAAGCTACTCAGTAGTCACTGGACTGCAATGGCAGGAATGAGAGCCCTTTGCTCTTCAGATCTGAAGGAGTGTGTATGTATGTACTTATGCAGGGTATACCAAAGAAAGAGACAGGAGAGCTCAGCTGTCTTCACCCCACCCACTTCTATCAATTTCTTAGTCACTGGCTTTTCTGAACAAAAGGACTGTGGTGGCTGAGTGGTTAAAATTCTGAACTTGATGACTGGAAGGTTGCCAAGTCAGTAGTTCGAGACCCAAGTCCTGCACGATGGAATGAGCTTCCATTTCTGTCCCAGCTCCTACCATCCTAGCAGTTCAAAAACAAGAAATGGCAAGTAGATAAAGAGGTACCATTTCAGTGGAAAGGTAAACAGTATTCCATGCACTTTGGTATTTAGTCATGCCTGCCACATGTCCATGGAAACATCTGCAGACACAGACTATGCTGGCTCTTTGGCTATAAAAGAAATGAGCACTGATATGGCTGGATATGACCGGCTTTCAAGCAAGGGCGACTTTTACCTTTACCATACACACCTACCAGGCAGTCATCCACTCTCTGGAGAGAGAGAAAATCATCCAAATCTCACCAAATTTATAGTCCCCAGTCCAAACCTTCTGCACACCCAACCAGAAACAAAAAGATATTCAAGCCAATTGAAGTCCACTAGAAACAGAGCTACATAAACATCACCCAAAGAATTGCAGAATCTCCTCCTCAAGGGGCAGGTTTAAACAGAAATAGAATAGTAATCCTCTGGTTTAAAGTACTCCTCAGCTAATTACGATTTAACTGTCAAGGTCAAGTGTTCAGATTGCGCCAGAAATTGCAACAATGTAACCATACTTCAAAATGTTCATGTGGTAAAGGTTGCCCTTGCTTGAAAGCCAATTGTATAAACAGAGATGAGCACTGAACCCTAGACTCAGATAAGACTGGCTTTTGAGCAAGGGCAACCTTTACCTTTCTGAAGAAGAAACCCATAAAAATGGAAGCAGCCACCATGCTAGCAAAATTCTACGGCTGACAGATCTCCAGATCTTTATATAGGTATAGTAAATAACAGTGTAGCACAGAACTCATGCCAGGGACTGTGATTTTAAAACCTCTTGGACACTATTTGCAACATGGACTTTTGCCAAGAAGGCCACAGAGATGATCAGTCAAATTATTGCTAGGCACATCTGTCAAAACTATGTTGTTTGTTTTCACCAATGATGCATAGCACAGAGCCCAGGTATCTCTCCATCAGCTGAACAATTGTCTGTAACTTCAAGCCAAACCACCACTTGGATAATGCCACATATCTGGGGTCACTATCAATCCAGGCAAACCATCTGAGGCACAGGGAACCAGATTCCACAATCTTCAAATAAACAGGGGAGGATTCCTTGCAAAAGACCCATGCAGCATCAAGCAGCATGGCCATGTTTCCTGGAGGATTCTAGCCCCCAAATCTTTTTTTCAAGCACCAATATTCCTTTCTTTTCTAACCTAGGAGCTCAGGATTTTTCCAGATTGTTTTGTTCAATGTGCAAATCCAGGCTGAAGAGGAAAAGATGACAACAACAAAAAACTCCCTCCAGTGGTACAAGTCAGGCAGCTATTGTGTGATGTTGGCAGATGCCAACAGAAAGCAGTGCAAAACCAGCAGAATGCATTTAGGTCTTCACAGTGGAATCGCAGAAGGTAGACAAAAGTGATGAGTATTGTAATGCAACCCCAGTATGGTGTTAGCATAATAATCATAGAGACAGAAATACTAACCTAACCTAATATGTTGTTTTATATTGTTTGTCCCTAAGTAAGCAGTTGGAAAGTTTCCTGTCTTCTTGCCACTAGTGGTCATCTGACCTATTTGCATGTATTAAGGTTTTGCATGTTCTGGCCTTCTCTCTTGGCTCCCTTGGTGACTTAGTGGTTAAGATGCTGAGCTGGAGGTCAGGTTTCAATACCCAAGTGCTGCACTCCAGGACACGGAAGGAGTCTCATTCCAGCCTCCCCTGAGGGTAGTTTCTCCAGCAAAAATCCTTTCAACCCAGAGTTATCTTTTTTTTTTGTAACAAATTTTATTGATTTTATAATAAACTTAACATTTAACATAATTGATTCAAAAACATAAGACGTACATACATAAAACATATACTCAGTTCAATATACCTTGTAGAATACCAACTTTCTTTGTTATACAATCCACTTTAATCTCCTTCAATTTTTATCTTCTTTGTTTGGAACTCCATCATTTCCTTATTAACCCAGAGTAATCTATAACATGAAATTATTATTATCTTGCATTTTGAAGAAGAAAGATGTCTATTTGAGCTCCTCCACTTTGCGGGCTACACGGCAGACCTTAAAAACCTAAAGGCTTTACTTTAACTGTACTTCTTTCTAAAAACAATCTCACCAAGAATCTTGAGCACATGTATATTTTTCTGACCTAATTGTGATTAAACGATATTTTGATATTTCTCTAAGCATTTAGTGCAAGTGTATTCTTCGGCTGAGCTGAACAGGGAGAAAACTTGGGAGAACTTGAATTCAAACTAAGATGCCTAAAACCTGCTCCATTTTACTGTGCTGCGGCTACATATAACTTAACGAAAAGAAGGTTAAGAGGACTTGGGATGAGGTAGGGCAGTCGAGCAATCAGAGTTTTGGCTCCCATTCCAAGGTCGCATCTTTCCATAGCTAGAGCAAAAGCCAGGAGCCTATGGATCACCATCTACAACCACAGCCAATCTAAAACTCTTGTTTATAGGAAAGACAAACAATAGGAGAAATCTGAAGAACTGTCAGAAAGTGCAAAAGAGGGAAAGGCCTCAAATCTATCAGCAAGTCCCCAAGTGGATCCAGGTGAAGAGATTAAAATCTGTATCTGAGAATTATCGCCTGTCAGATGGAAATACTTCTAAGCATCTCACACAGCTTCACTGAAGTGTTGAGATAATTAATTAGCTAAGATGTAAAGCACAGGGCAAGTACTTGTCACTGCTTGTTCCACTCGTCCTATCTCTCAGAGATACCAGTTTACAAGAGATGGTGAAGCAGGACAGTGGCTGAGCCATAAATCAGAATGTCCACACTTTATTTCATTCTCTGCTGTAAATTCACTGGGTTTGTTTTAAACAAGTTACATGTTCTCAGTGTCAAAATAGGAGATTTCTCCCCTCTATCACCATGATGAGTATAGTCACTTCAAACTAGACAGGCCTATGAAATACACTAGTACCCCGGATAATGTTATGACTTGGTTCCACAAGTCTCATTGTTATCCGGTTTTTAACGTTGTGCGATGCATTGATCACACAACGTTAAAAAAAGCCCTGTTTCCCTGGAGGCTGCAGCAAGCCAGAATGTCGGGATTTGAACCCTGATGTTTTGGCTTGCTGCACTGGCTGAGGACGTCGGGGAAGCCCAGAAACAGCTTGGATCGTGTCCCCTGTCTGCTCCAGAGAGATCAGAGGACCCGATCTACAGCTGCAGGGTGGCTGGGGAAGCTGACGGGGACTCCCTGTCGGGTCTCCCCACCTCCCTGGACCCGGCGGGGGGGGGGTGTCAGAGACCCCAAAATTGGTTAAAAAAAAACCCGTCCAATTTTTTTACCAATTTTGGGGTCTCTGACACCCCCCCCCCGCCAGGTCCAGGGAGGTGGGGAGACCCAATCCAAGCTGTTTCTGGGCTTCCCCGATGTCCTCAGCCAGTGCAGCAAGCCAAAACTTCAGGGTTCGAATCCCAACATTCTGGCTTGCTGCAACCTCAAAGAGGGTGGGGGAACTTCAAAAATAGCGCACATCGGGTCTCCCGACCTCCCTAGAGCCGATCCCCCACCCTTTTTGAGGCTGCAGCAAGCCAGAATGTCGGGATTCGAACCCTGACGTTTTGGTTTGCTGCACTGGCTGAGGACATGGGGAAGCCCAGAAACAGCTTGGATCGGGTCTCCCCACCTCCCTGGACCCAGTGGGGGGGGGTCAGAGACCCCAAAATTGGTAAAAAAACAGACTTTTAAAACCAATTTTGGGGTCTCTGACCCCCCCCCCGCTGGGTCCAGGGAGGTGGGGAGACCCGATCCAAGCTGTTTCTGGGCTTCCCCGACGTCCTCAGCCAGTGCAGCAAGCCAGAATGTCAGGGTTCGAATCCCGACATTCTGGCTTGGTGCACTGGCTGAGGACGTCAGGGAAGCCCAGAAACAGCTTGGATCGTGTCCCCTGCCTGCTCCAGAGAGATCAGAGGACCCAATCTACAGCTGCAGGTTGGCTGGGGAAGCTGACGGGGACTCCCTGTTGGCTTCCCTAGCCACCCGCCCTTGTCTCCGCAGCTGTGGGGTGGCTGGGGAAGCCGACGGGGGAGCCCCCCGTCAGCTTTCCAGCCTCCCCACCCCTGCCTCCGTAGCTGCAGGGTGGCTGGGAAGCTGAACGGAGAACCTCGTTCAGCTTTCCAGCCACCCTGCTGCTAAGAATGACTGTATCGGATAACGTTAAAAATCGCGTTATTCGATACAAGTTATGCGGTTTTAGCGCTATCCGGTACTCGCGTTATCCGGGGTATTACTGTACAATGCATGAGATATTATCTGAACATTGTAAAACAAGCAAGCAAACAAAAACAATACAGCATAAGCTAAAGTGAGCTGATTTAAAAAGCCAATAAAATGACACTACCAATTAATCACTTGAAAATGTGATTTTTGCAACATCAGCCTGTGCATGTCTACTTAGAAGGAAGGAACTAGTGAGTCAATGGGTCAAATCCAGGCATTAGTCCCAAAGAAAATATACCCATTGAATAATCAGAACATACACAGGTGATGACTTATCAAAGTCCTATTGATTCAGCAACTCAAAATAGAGCTCCTGCTTCTTCTTCCTTGTTTAGGCCAGATGTGAAAATGCAAAAATGAAGGTACCTTTTGGTGAGCTCCTTCTGTAGTTCCTTTTGGCTGACCCAGTGTGAGAAAGATTAGCCAGCAACACAAGGTTGGCATTACCAGAGTACACCCGATCGTGGTTTAAAAATACCACAATCTTTGAGGAGGCTCTTTCTGTGTACCCCAAAATAGAGCTAACAATTGGATTTATCTCAATATGATTCACTCTCAAATATGTAAAGGTTCCACAGATGAATTTGTCAGCTCACCAGTGGTGACTACATAATTAGTTATCAGAAGATGACAAAAATAAAAAGTGACCTGCCTTTCTTCTATGCCTTGAGAAATGATTTCCTGGCACTGTACTGAATCACAGAGACATTTTAAATGTCTCCTGAAAGCTGAAGTTTGGTACAGTATGGGACAAGCTCACACAACCTTCCTTGGCTGTGGAGGGAGCCAAGGGCCCACACATAGTGCTCTGTGTTGGATATTGTACTCAGAAAAATGACAGAACATCTTTCCCCCTCCTTTAGCAAATGGACGGATCATGATGAGAACAAATTCTGGCAGGCTATCAAACCAAGTCAAGATGTGTTTACCCCTGACTGCAATCCTAAATATTTAAATACTTATTTAAGAAACCATTGTCTTAAAGAAATATACCCTTCTCTCTCATACAAAGGAGAGACTGGCTCTTCTGAAATGGCATCCATCATGCCAAAAGTATGCATTACCTAAAAGTAAAGAAGTATATCCCACCCCCTCTCAAAACTATTATTTTAGTCATATGAAAATGGCAGAGATTTAATCAACCAGTTAATACTCAATATGTTAAAATACACTTGATTTATACATTAGGTTTCTTCAACTTAATGACATACCAATAAAATAACCAAATTATCTCTCTATCAATTTTGTCTAGTCTATGAGCAGGAAGAGCCGAACAAGCAAAATTAAACCTTATGTATCAGAAGGCTTCACTGATGTTTACTACATCCAAACTGAGAAAATCTCATGAATCCATACAAACTTATATACCACTATAGCTCCCTGAAATCTTGGTTAGCACAGCCAATAGTGAAGACTTCTGAGTTTTAGCCCCAAAACATCTAGGGACCCAAGGTTGGGAACTCACTGCTGTATCCCATTTTCTCTTCTCCAAGTTGACTAGAGTCAACCTCAGAACCTCTAGACTAGAGGGAGAGATATCTTACTGGTAACAAGGTAGGAAGGATGTGAGCTTAGTTTGGGCTCATACAACATGTGAACCACCAAGCCTACTAGGAAAAATGCATACATTGTGGTTTACCAAAGCCTTGGCAACTTGGCCTCCCTGCCCCTTTTTCAGATTTCAAAGAGGGCTTTAAAACCAGAAGCTCATTTCCATATAATGCTGCTGGGTCACAAATTGCACAGAGCTAAGCTAAGTATTTACAAACTGTGTCTCACTTTACCTGAGTACTGAAGGACAGACAAAGAAGATTTCAAGCTAGCTATTGTCCTGTTCACCTGTGTTTCATATAAATGGTTTCAGGTGAGCAAAATTTCAGAATAAATTCTAGCCCACACGCACGCACGCACGCACACACACACACACACCTACAAAAACCAAACAAAGGGAAAAAACAAGTTATATTTCGAGCATTACCTCAAACTAATGGGATGATTGATGCATTAATACTCAACACTTGATAACTGCAGCATCGCATGGTAGCAACCTGCAAGTGGAAATGAAGCCACTGTAATAAAACACTGCACATATAACTTATATGACCTTCTACAATGTAATACTTTTCAACTGAGCCAGGTTCATACAGTTGTAATTAGAAAATAAGAAAGGAAAACTCAGAAAGTTGAAAGAGAGTATAATCTTTACCTTTGACATGTGCCTTCACTGTATTTCCTGTTGCAGTCATTGACTAAATCATCAAAGTGTTGCAGTTAAAGCAGCACTAATTTCAGATCCATAGAACAGGAAGGGCAGGGACAGAGAGAACGGATGAAACAGTGTAAAGTAAAGCATGTTCTTCTCTGCTCTTTCAAGAAGGAATCAAAGAGCAGCATACCCATAGTTCTCTAAATGTTTCCCACTCACCCCCTTCCCAGCGACTGCCTTCCTGAGAAAGGACTAGAGCAGTGATGGCCAACCTTGGCACTATAAGTATTCTTTGACTTCAATTCCCAGAAGCCCAAGTCAACATACCTGCTGATCAGGGCTTCTGAGAATTGAAGTTCAAGAACATCTGGAGTGCCAAGGTTGGCCATCACCAGACTAGGGGTTGTTTCCTAGCAGATGGCAAAAGAAGGGAAAAGACCAAAATCAAATAGTGCCTAGCTCTTGGTTCCCTGTATCATTTATTCCACAACCTGGTCTTCCTATCTGCATTTTCCCATTCACAGAAATGGGGAGTATTCATGAAGAAATGGAAATGCACAAACACTCGCAGATGCTACACAAGGGTCAAGTAGGAGGATATCCAAAAAAGACACAGGGCAGCTTCTGGTCCCATTTTGTGTGCCCTTCATTCAGGTACCCTCCAACTAACCATTTGTATCACCCATATTTTCGTCGGTCTTGGGTAGTCATAGACAAACAAGAAGCTTTATTTGGTGATGTTGCAGACTTTATGTTACAGATTCTAGCCCCTAACTGCACAACGAAATATAGTCTGAGAAGGAAAATGCCAGTTTAACCCAGTATACACCAAGATAAGCAAAATTCAACCCATAGGCCACACAGAGCTTCCCATGGGCGTTTCTGCAGGTCCCCGGCTCATTTTGGAGTCCCTGCCATATCTCCAAAAGGAAAATAAAATGTGTCAAAGAAGAAATCTAGACCCTCAAATTAGCTCTCTCTACTCACAGTGACCAAGAATAGAGGTGACTTTTACTTCAAAGGGGCTGGGGACTGGGTAACTTGAGCCATTCAAAGTCCCCAAAACCTAAACAACAACAATAACAAAAACCCTCACACTACCAATATACACAGCAAACTGATTAGCTGAGGTCAGTCATAAATAGGAGCTTCTGCTGCTGCTGCTGCTGTATCCGAATCTGAATATTGGTGATCATCATGGCAATCAGCCATGAAGACTGTCCTGAGAATATAATGCAGTGGCCTTTCATCTACCTTCCACATCACAGCATGACACCCGTACCACTGATCCAGTTCCATGAGTCACTTTCTGGTCCCGAGCCCTTTTGGCATGTGAAGTCCTCATCAACCTCAGGCCTCCTTCAAGATGGATTTCAAGTGGGATTTAATCCACTTGGGGACCATCATCCTTCCCTGTGGTCTTCAGCATCCAAAGCCCTTAGTCCTTATGGTTGTCAAGTTAGTTAACCACCGGTGGACACTCAGCATTGACTCGCTGGCAGTATGGTCTACTCTATTACCATAGCAGAATAACACAGCAGATTAATAGCTGAGGTCAGTTATAAATAGGAGCAGCAGCATTAAATGGGCTGCCATTCTATTGTGATCACCGCTGCCAGGCAATACAGATCACCCAAATGCTTAAGAAGTTCAGTTAGGTGACCAAAACTTTTAAGACAGACAAGAGGCATACATCCCTTCTGTAGGCTTAAGCAAGGCAAGAAAAAAGCCTACCTTCGGTTATTACAACTTTCAGTTCAAGGAGAGACAAATGACTGGAAATTAGGAATTACAACACAATGGCTAGGTAGCTATAATTTATCATTACACCGAGAATGAACATTATTCTGGCAAGAGGTCTGCCACTTGACGTTGTCATTCCTGGTGAATTGCCAGCAACATTTCTTGAGTCTAGACACTTGTAACACCTTTAAAGCCCAATTATTTGACAAGATATAGGAGTGATTGCCTCACTGCACCACAGTCCTGGGGAGAGGGGGGGCGGCGGTGCCTGAGCTTCAAATATTTTTTCCTCTAGTCAAGACTGATTGTGAACTACAAGATTTTCTTAACTGAGCTCTCAGCACTAAGTAGTAGCTAAGTTAACACTGGTTTAGCCCCAAAATCAAAATGATTAGCTAAGCAGTCTTCTCCCTATGGGGTAAAAAAAAAAGAAGACAATCCATATTTTTCATTTGAACAAAATAAGATAGCTTATGTTTATTGGAGAAATAGATGGCAATAGAAAAAAATAATCTAATTCTAGCTCACTAAAATGGAAATATGGTCGTGCCCTGCCACTACTGAAGAACAGCATGATGTCTCCTCTGTCCTCTCTCAAAGAGGGGCAAGAAAGCAACAAGAGAAGGAAAATAAGTGACATCGCCAACTCCAAGAATACTGGTTTAGTTTGAAAGAAGGACTGTGCTGGCCAGAGCAAATAAGGGCCATAGTGGCTTAGTGGTTAAATGCTGAGCTTGACAACTAGAAGGTTGGAAGGTCAGCAGTTCAAGGCCCGAGTGCTGTGCAATGGAGTGAGCACCCATAATCTGTCCCAGCTCCTGCCAACCTGGCAGTTTGAAAGCAAGAAATTGCAAGTAGAGAAACAGGTGCCACTTTGGGAAAAAAAGGTAACAGAATTCCCTGCACTCTGACATCTAGTCATGCCTTCCACATGACCACAGAAACATCTGCAGGCAGAAAGTGCTGGGTTTTTTGTTTTAAACAGAGATGAGGACCGTCTCCTAGAGTTGGACCTTTACTTATAGAAAACCTGAAGTCTTCTTTCTCTTTCTTTCCATTTACAGTAACATGCACCTTCTTCAGAATATACCAAGTCGCACCGTCAGTTCCAACAATTGTTAGGGCTGTTAGATATACAGGAAGGCAGGGATTCTGTACAGTGATAACCAACATGCAGGATCCTTGAGGTTCCAGGACTACAACTCTCATCAGCTCTAAGCAGTACAGCCAATAACAAGGAATGCTGGGAGCTGCAATCCAACAACATCAGCACGATCACACTCTGTCCAACCTAATTTCAAAGCTGCATAAAAAGAGATCAGGTCAGGATGTTTCCCACAACAGCATGCCATAGTGTTGAAATTCTCTCATACCTTTATATTTTACGGAGACACCATTTGCCTAAGATCCCCCATAAGATGAAGCCCTACATTAGACCCATTTTCGGCCTGATTGGGGGGAAAAACTAATTAATTTAGCAAATAATGATGTCAAGATGAGGTTTGATAGCATCTAGTGCATCACATTTCCATCATGAGATGCACCATGTGAAAAATAATGATGATGAGCTCATAGAGTGATAGTTAAGAAATAGGATGCTGAAACTCAGCAATATTAAAACAGTCCCATTGATTTCAAAAACTATATGCAAGTGTATGCAGGATTGCAGTGTCGGGCAGTTAATAATGATGCTGGTGCTTGCAATTATCTGGTGCAGGAGAGAAGGTGCTGGCATTACTAAAATATATATATATACAATGAAGTAAAATTAATTGCCCCTTTCCCCAGAAATTATTCCTGCCAACCTAGCAGTACGAAAGCAAGAAATTGCAAGTATATAAATAGGGACCACTTCAGTGGAAGGTAAACAGCGTTCCTTTTGCTCCTGTGTCTAGTCATGCCTGCCACATGACCACGGAACCGTCTGCAGAAGTGAACAGTGCTGGCTCTTCGGCTATGAAACAGAGATGAACACTGAACCCTAGAGTTGGATACGGCTGGCTTTTGAACAAGGGTGATCTTTACCTTTACCAGAAATTATTGTGGAAGACAGTGAACTTTGCTACTTGACATGAGGAATGCTACAAAGTTGACAACCTTGTGTCTGTGTCCCTGGAAAATTTAACTCGTCCATAGCATTACTGTTCATAGGATAGACATAAAATGGCTTGGAAACCAGAGATACCTGATCTCCCTTCTGGAGAAGGTTCTTCATGGAAAGTTACTTTGAGGCTGCTACTCCTGAATGTAAGAGCCAAAAGAGCCATTAGGTACAGTGGAACCTCAAGTTATGAATGGGTCGAGTTACAGTATTTTCGAGTTGCGAATGAAAATCCATAGAAAATAATTACTTGAGTTATGATTTTTTTGGAATGGATTAATTTGTTTTCAATGCATTCCTATGGAAAACGTGCACTCTGTGTTACAAATTTTGGTTTTCAATGCATTCCTGTGGGAAACTGCATTCAATGCATTCCTATGGGAAATTCATGCTGCAAATTTTTTGTAACACGACATGTCCCAGGGAATGTATTAAATTTGTAACTCGAGGTTCCACTGTATTGCAATCTTGTGACTGTGGTGGCTTAGTGGTCAAGACGCTGAACTTGATGACTGGAAGGTTGGCAGCTCAACAGTTTGAGACATGAGTACTGCCTGATGGAGTGAGCTCCCATCTCTGTTCCAACTCCTGCCAACCTAGCAGTTCAAAAGCAAGAAATTGCAAGTAGATAAATAGGGACCACTTCAGTAGGAAGGTAAACAGCATTCCATGCACTCCACTGTTTAGTCATGCCTGCCACATGTCCATGAAACATATGCAGACAGACAGCGCTGACTCTTTGTCTATAAACAGAGATGAACACTGAACCCTCGAGTCAGATACAACTTTTTTGAGCAAGGGTAACTGTTACCTTTACCTATTACAATCTAAAAGCTGAGCTTCCTAAACTTTGCAGGGATATCTGCCCATCCCATGAGAGCAGACCGGAGGGGCTCTCTAAAGTTACCATTTGTCAGTGAACCTCCTCCAGCACGCGAAAGAGGGCCTTCTCGGTATCGGCTCCGGCCTTTTGGAACCTCCTGCCAATGGACCTTCATCTTCAACCAGAGCTGCTAGCTTTTAGGAAAGGGCTGAAGACATGGCTGGCCCATCAGGTGTGGGGAGCTGATAGAGGAACAGCTGCCCCCTGCTGGCTGATAAAAACATGCTAATTGCCACCTGGGTTTTTACGGTTTATCTGTCAATTTGTCTATTTGCTGCAAAGATTTTATACTATATTTTACAATATGTTTTATGTAAGGTTTTTAATGGTATGTCGGGACTTTTATGTGAGGTGAAGTGCAATGGTGTTTTGCTTAATGAGCAAACTCGCTAAAAGAGCAATCCTGTGGAACGCATTATGCTCTTTAAGCGAGGTACCACTGCACTTGGCATCTCACAGACTTGGGAAGTAATAACAACAACAACAACAATAATGTTGTGTCAGAAATTATTCTGGGTTGAGAGGATTTTTGATGGAGAAACTCTGCTCAAGGGATACCCGAATGAGGCTCCTTTCATGTCCCCAAGATCTCTTACCACCAAAGTGGTCCCTATTTATCTACTTGCAATTTCTTGCTTTAGATCTGTTAGGTTAGCAGGAGCTGGGACAGAGACAGGCACTCAATCTGTCATGCAGTACCCAGGTATTGAACTGCCAACTTGCCAGCCTTCCAGCTAACAAGGCGAGCTTCTTGACCATCGAGCTACTGCAGCTCCCTGGGTAGCAATTTAAACCCAGTATGGTTAAAATATCCCTTCATTTTCAAGGAGTGTATTGTTGCTATGTACCTCCAAGTCAGAATAGATTTACAGTAATCCTAATGGAGTTTAAGTGAAGAATTTAAGAAGAGTTTTACCATTCTGCCTCAGAGTGCGTTTCCATGGCAGTCTGGGGAATCAAATCCAGGCCTCCAGGGCCCTAGCCCATTATTGTCTTCACTACACCATCCTAGGTACCCAAGACGTGGATACAACATAAATAAAGCTAAACTGCTTGGCTGCCAGAATATTCAGCTTCTGTTAGAATCTTTGTAATCTTTCCCTGAGCCTCTTTACCTTTAAAACAGGGGTGCCCAAACTTTTCAGGCCGTGGGCTGGTCACATGGTTCAGGGGGGCGGTCACTAAAGCCCAGGAGCCGGATACGGCCCCTGATTCCAATTCATCCAGCCCCCAAAGTCCTCGTTGCTCCCAGAAGCAGAAGTAAAACACATTTTACTTCCACTTCCGGGAGCGATGAGGGCTTTGAGGGTCGGATGAATTGGCATCGGGGGCCGGATCTGGCCCCTGGGCCGTAGTTTGGGCACCCCTGCTTTAAAAAACACTCAACTGCCCTTCCTTCTCTCTTTTTCTCAACAATGATGGTTTCCCCAGTTTAATCTCCTACCACTGCATCTTAAGGATCTCTGCATCTCAAGCTGTCCCTTGATCCCACGGTAATTTCCAACTACCGTCCAGTGTCCAACCTACCTTTCTTAGCTAAGGTTTTGGAAAAGGCTGTAGTGCAGCAGTTGCAGGAGGTCCTGGATGAAGCGGATTATCTGGACCCGTTTCAGTCAGGATTCAGGCCCGGATATGGTACTGAGACCACACTAATCGCTTTGGTGGATGATCTCTGGAGAGAGCGGGACGGAGGGGAGCCGTCTGTCCTTGCTCTTCTCGATCTCTCAGCGGCTTTTGATACGGTCGATCATGGCATCCTTCTGGGAAGGCTCCAGGGTCTGGAGATCCAGGGCACGGTGCTGTCCTGGTTTTCCTCATTCCTGAGGGGCAGGACCCAGTCGGTGTGCCTGGAGAAGGAGAAGTCCAGCCCTAGGCCCCTGCTTTATGGGGTGCCTCAGGGTTCGGTACTCTCTTCTCTCCTGTTTAACATCTATATGAAGCCGCTGGGTGAGATCATCCGTTCCCACGGGGTAAGGTATCATCAATATGCTGATGATACCCAGTTATACATCTCTGCCCGTGGGGACCCAAGCGGTGCGGTGGAAGTCCTCTCCAGGTGTCTGAAGGCTGTAAAGGTCTGGATGGGGGACAACGGGCTACAGCTAAATCCCGGCAAGACTGAGTGGCTGTGGGTAAGGGGTCCTGTGTTAACAAAGGAGCTTCCACCTTTGGTTCTGGATGGGGCAGTCCTACCCCAAACAGACCCGGTGCGTAATCTGGGGGTCCTCCTGGACTCACGGCTACTGTTCGAAGAACAGGTGGCAGCCGTAGCCAGGAGGGCTTTTGCACAACTTCGTGTAATTCGCCAGTTACGCCCCCTCCTAGACCGGGATGCCCTGCTTATGGTCACACATGCGTTGGTCACCTCCAGACTTGATTATTGTAATGCGCTCTACAAGAGGCTGCCCCTGATGACCATCCGGAGACTCCAGCTGGTCCAGAATGCGGCGGCCCGGGTAGTGGTGGGGTGTGGGCGTTATGCTCATGCTTCGCCGCTGCTCCGAGAGCTGCACTGGTTGCCAGTATGTCTCCGGGTGCAATTCAAGGTGCTGGTTATTACCTTTAAAGCCCTATATGGTAGTGGGCCAGGATACCTAAGAGACCGCGTCACCCCAAGAACATCTGTCCGGCCCACCAGGGCGGATCGGAGAGGCTCCCTTGTTATTCCCTCGGCGAGAAAGGTGCACCTCGCCCGTACTAGGAGGAGAGCCTTCTCCGTGTCCGCCCCGACCCTCTGGAACCTCCTGCCCACCGAACTGCGCCTTCAGACAGAGCTCCTGCCCTTCCGAAAGGGTTTAAAAACCTGGCTGGCAGGACAGGTTTGGGGACCCGGGAACATGGGTTCCCATACCAAATGGCTCATATAAGGACTGCCCCCCTGGGTTGGATTCTGGGAACATTGGAATATAGCCCTGTGTTGTTTTTAACTTCTGATGGTTTTAACTCTGACGTTTTAGTGTTGGGTTGTATTTTTGTTTTTATTTTGGATGTAAGCCGCCCAGAGTCAGGTCCTCCCGATTGGGGCGGGGTATTAAATTTAATAAATAATAATAATAATAATAATAATAATAATAATAATAATAATAATAATAATAATAATAATAATAATAATAATAATAATAATAATAATAATAATAATAATAATAATAATAATCTTAAGGTCTGTAATAAACTGATGAGCTCAAGAGAGAATGAAAACCAGACCCGTCCATCATGAGTATCAGTTTTTTCTCTCTTCTACATAAGGTGCAGAATGTGTATATAGTGGTACCTCAGTTTGTGAATGTAATGCATTCTCTGGGACTTTTTGTATTACAAAAAATTCGTAAATGGGAACGCCGCATGGAAACCACAATGCAGAACACACAGTAAAAGGTATGCAAACAACTAAACTCAGCTCCCTACCTTTCCACCGCTTGAGAAATAACACCAAAAAAGTTCCAAAAAGCCCCAAAACCACTGCAAAAAAACCTGAGCCAATCCAAAGAAAACTTCATAAACTGAGGCATTGTTTTCAATGGATTTTCATTCGTAAACTGACGCCGCTCTCCCCCGACCTCGGACCGGGGAGAGCATGAACAGCTGCGTTCGGGGCTGGCGGATTTAAGAACCGCCGCCGCCGCCCAGCCGGACACTGACGCCGCTCTCCCCCGACCTCGGACCGGGGAGAGCATGAACAGCTGCGTTCGGGGCTGGCGGATTTAAGAACCGCCGCCGCCGCCCCGCCGGACACTGACGCCGCTCTCCCCCGACCTCGGACCGGGGAGAGCATGAACAGCTGCGTTCGGGGCTGGCGGATTTAAGAACCGCCGCCGCTGCCCCGCCGGACACTGACGCCGCTCTCCCCCGACCTCGGACCGGGGAGAGCATGAACAGCTGCGTTCGGGGCTGGCAGATTTAAGAACCGCCGCTGCCGCCCCGCCGGACACTGACGCCGCTCTCCCCCGACCTTGGACCGGGGAGAGCATGAACAGCTGCGTTCGGGGATGGCGGATTTAAGAGCCGCCGCCGCCGCCCCGCCGGACACTGACGCCGCTCTCCCCCGGCCTCGGACCGGGGAGAGCATGAACAGCTGCGTTCGGGGCTGGCGGATTTAAGAGCCGCCGCCGCCGCCCCGCCGGACACTGACGCCGCTCTCCCCCGACCTCGGACCGGGGAGAGCGTGAGCAGCTGCGTTCGGGGCTGGTGGATTTGGGAGCCGCCGCCGCCGCCCCGCCGGACACTGATGCCGCTCTCCCCCGACCTCGGACCGGGGAGAGCGTGAACGGCTGCGTTCGGGGCTGGCGGATTTGGGAACCGCCACCGCCGCCCCGCCGGACACTGACACCGCTCTCCCCCGACCTCGGACCGGGGAGAGCAAGAACAGCTGCGTTCGTTTTGTTTCTTTGTATGGAATTTTTTTTTTAACTACTGTTGTTATTGATGTTTATTGAACTTTTTTGCTGTGTATTGAATTGCTTTTACTGTAATGATGTTTATGTGCTGATGTTCGGTGATACTGACATTGACTATTTATTGACTATTTTCGTTGGATATTGACTTTTGATCTATTGATGTGTTGTGACTGTAACTATACATGTGTGTAAACCGCCCTGAGTTGGCTTTGCCAAGTAGGGCGGTATAGAAACCCAAATATAATAAAATATAATAATAAACCAAAAATTATGTTAACTGAGGCATTTGTAAACTGAGGTGCCACTGTATTTCAAACATAGACACAGATCAATTAATGGGAAAATCTGTACATTTGGCAAAATTTATACCAAATTACTATGGAGGAAGAAAAAAATTCTAACAGTTTAACACAGAACTTAGAAAAGGGTGAGAATGCTGATGGAATTGTGAGAAAAACACACAATCCAAAAAATTCCCCAAACAGACAGCATTTTATATCCTTAATGCATCACACAACACATACTAACTTCCACACACATCCATTAGCTACAAGTGTCGGGGTTAATTTGACAACACTGGACAAGGTGACTTTGAAAAACTAAATCTCCTTGATTACAGCAATCTCTTAATTAGGAAATCTACTGCTAATTTTGCAAGGAACCCTAGATTTTCCCAGAGCACAATTTGAAAACTACTCAATTAGGCCATAGGGATTTTAATATGTTGCAGCGTTACATGGTTTATGTTCACAAGCAGTAAACCTGGGAACAGACACTGTAAGCATTTTCCAAGAATATAGTTCCATGATTAAAGCAAAGGTCTCCTTCAGATTACAACACATCCTGGGTTGTGAAACTGGAACAATTTGTTAAGAGTGACAAACTGAAAACAGCTTACCTAATCCTTTTTAAAAGATCCTATCAAAAAGGGAATGTGGCATAAGTATAAAATAAAAATAAAAAAGGAGCTCACCATCAAACATTAAAAAAGGGGATGTGAAGCAACATTCATATTATATATGTATGTTAATAAGACTGGTATCGTGAGAGAGAGAGAGTCAAAACTGCTGTTTACTACTTAGTGCTATGCATTTAAACTTGAAGCATTTGATCCCATGTACTGAGTTCTGTGGTAGAAATACAAATTATAGCTTGACACCTCATTGTTGCCTTTTGTGCTGTAAACAATTCATTCATGAATTAAAGTGAAATTAAGCTTCTGTGGCACATGTTGCTTCTATCCATGCATTCAGCTCAAAGTATCACTCAAAGTTTAAACAGATAATGTGGATGGATGAGGAATTTAGACAACCTCTACCCAATGAAAGTGAAAGTTTGCCAACATGACACTTCTCTTCAGCCCTCGATATTGGATCTTGGGGCCAGGTCCCTAATGCTTGAAATCTGGGGAGAGGAGAAGTGGGTACGAAAGAACAATAGCTGCAGGTAATGGCAAACAAGCCCACATCGATACTGAGGATCACAACAGCTTAATTCAGGGGTTCCCAATCCTATGGCCTGCAGACCCCCGAAGCCATCCTATCCAGCCCGTCGCCGCCGCCACCACACCTGGAAGTGGAAGCAGGAGTGTTCGCGTCAGCCATAAAATGTGCTCATACATGTGGCAACGTACCCATGGCTGTTGTAAATGTGGAAGTGAGAGCATTTATGACAGCCGTAAATGCACCCGCTTCTGGCCTGTCTGGGACTGTCTGGAGGCAGCAACGTAAAAAGGCTGGCCATTCCTGGCTTAATTTCTTCTTAGTATTACAGTATTTAAAATATTTGGAGGGGGGCTTGCTTATTTCATTTTCTATTTACTTTAAGAATACAGCATCTATTTGTCCAACAAACGGATGCCTATTAGCAAATAAATATGTTTATCATTAGTAAAGGTAAAGGGTCCATTCCAAGCCAAAGAACCAATGTTATCTGCATCTGCAGACGTTACAATGGTTATGTGGCAGGTTGTTATTTTTTTTCACCACAGCTTTTGAACTGCTAGGTTGGCAGGAGCTAGGACAGATGACGGGAGCTCACTCCATTGTGCAGTACTCAGGTCTTGAACTGCTGATCATCCAGTTGTTAAGCTCAGTGTCTTAGCCATTAAGTCACTGCATCCCTAAATCCCACTTGAATCCATCTTGATGGAGAGCAGCAGCTTCATCAATACTGGTCTGGGGCTGAGGAGGACTTTGTGTGCCAAAAGGGCTCAGGACCAGAAAGTGACTCACAGAGCTTGATCAGTGGTACGTGTGCCATGCTGTGATGTGGAAGGCAGATGAAAGGCCACTGCATTGTATTCTCAGGACAATCTTCATGGCTGATCACCATGAGGATCACCAATAATAGGATTCAGATATGGCAGAACAACAAAAAGATGAAATAAATCTCCATTTTATTCTAGCAATCACAATGGTGCCACAATTTCTGCAAATTTAAAATATGAAACTGCACAGGCTCAGGAGATGTTGTTTTAATAGATGCAGGAAAATATTTTGATGAGATTCCTCTAACCTATCAGGAATATAGAAGCTGTTGTAAAGGATCAACTGGCAGGTGTAGGGTGTAGCAAGAGAGGAATGTTCTTTGGAAGCTCATCAATGAACTAATTTACATGGCAATGAAAGGGATAAAACTTCAGGTTCTCAATTTGCCCATCTATATTACTACTCAGGAACTGCGGTGGCTGAAGTGATTAAGACACTGAACTTGACTGGAAGGTCAGCAAGTCAGCAGTTTGAGATCCGAGCACTGCGTGACAGAGTGAACTCCCATCTCTGTCCCAGCTCCTACCAATCTAGCAGTTTGAAAGCAAGAAATTGCAAGTAGATAAGTACAGTAGTAGGTACCGATTTGGTGGGCAGGTAACAGTGTTCTCTGTGCTCCGATGTCTAGTCATGCCTGCCACATGACCACGGAAACGTCTGCAGGCGCAGATATCGCTGGCTCTTTGGCTGTTAATGGAGATGAACATTGAACCCTAGAGTCGGATACGACTGGCTTTCAAGCAAGGATGACCTTTACTATTACTACTCATCTTGGGGAAGCAGAATTTGGGAGAACAGGGAGGAAACGAAATTCTAATCTCAATGAGAAGCCAGAAAAACAGATTATTTTCCCTTTCCAGGTGCATAGGAAAAGACAAGATATTAGAAGGAGAATAAGTTATTCAGACATACTCAGAACTTCCTGAGTCTAATAATAATAATAATAATAATGATAATGATAATAATAATAATAATAATAATAATAATAATAATAATAATAATAATAATAATAATAATAATAATAATAATAATAATAATAATAAAGGAAAGACTTACACTTAGCCATCATCTGCTTAAGATGCTCGTTAAAAAGAACAAACTTTTCATTTCTCTGCAAATCAAGGTCACTGTTTGTGTTTTCCAGGGTTTTAAACTTCTCTTCCACAACATGTTTTAAATCTGGTATCACTTCTGGCTTGTCTCGCTTCAACTGCAAAATGAACAAGCAAAATAAAATAACATCATTAGAGTACACCGTTCTTCTCAGCACACTATAAATGGAAGGGGAGGAGAAGTAAATTTACAGGAGTTTTCCTCTACATCCAGCTCCATCAAACAACTTTTAAATTCTGGAAATGGTATGTTGTGGAAATAGTTATTTATATGTGCTGCAATTCTCATTAAACTCTGATTACTGCATTTTGTCACTAACTTGCTCCTAATTAGGATTAAGAATTCTAGAACAATCACAATGAGAAATATATTACACATTGGTGTTAGCCTTACTAAAACATTAGCACTGCAGGTAGATGTACATTTTAAGGCCATTAAAAAAGAAAAGGAGAGAATGAATGAAAGGGAAAATGCCACCAGCAATGAAGTATCTTTAGTGGTGTTTATAACTACTGGCACCAACACACCTTAACATCACCCAGAGAAAACAGTACAGGAAAACACCAGATAACAATTGGATCGGATAACGCTAAAATCGCATAACGTTAAGTAATCTGGGGAGGAGAATTGGATTGAATAACGTTAAGGTCCTATGGGATGGATCGGATAATAACCGCTAAAGCCTGTGCGGTTACAATGTATCTCTATGGAGCTTTAACGTTATCCGATCCATCCCATAGGATTTTAACACTAAAAATCGGATAACACCAAGACTTGTGGAACCAAGTTTTAGAGTTATCCAATGTTTTACTGTATTCTGTGAAAAAGTAGGTGACTCTGCTGGATGAATCTAACACTCTTGCAATTAAGAGATCCAAGAGCACCCCTGAATCCAAATCCCTTGCCTCACAGTCAATAGATGGACAGCAACACATGAACTTGAGAATGAGACCAAGAATCACTTGATGCAGAAACTGCTACAGTTAGCAAGCACAGGAATATCTCCAAAATGTCAATTCCTTCCAGAGTCCTCTTCCACCCATAAGTGGAATTCACCCCTCCCCTATTTGGTGATTTATGGCCATCCAATATATGACAAAATCTAATGAGATGTTGAACTGTGGTCTTGGAGAAGACTCTTAAGAGACCCCTGGACTGCAAGGAGATTAAATCAGTCAATCCTAAAGGAAAGCAACCCTGACTGCTCCTTACAAGGAGAAATACTGAAGCTGAAGCTCAAGTACTTTGGTCACCAAATAAGAAGAGAGGACTCAATGGAGGAAGCCCTACTGCTGGGAAAGATCAATGGTAAAAGGAGAAGGGGGCGGCAAAGGATGAGATGGCACAGTGTGTGTAGATCTGGGTGGGCTACGGAGGATGGCAGATTACAGAGGAGCCTGGAGTGCTGTGGTCCATGGAGTCGCAAAGGGTCAGAATCAACTGTGCGACTGAACAACCGACATATCTGGATGACTCCAAGAAAGGAAATACAGTATTGATGAAGCTGCTGCCCTCAATCAAGATGAATTCAAGTGAGATTTAATCCACTTGGGGACCATCATCCTTCCCTGTGGTTTTTGGGACCCAAGGCCATTAATCCTCAGGGTTGGCAAGTTAGTTGCCGCCTGACAGCCTTGAGTCGCTGGCAGTATGGTCTACTCTATTACCATAGTAAGATTACCTGGCCAGACTTGCAATACACAAATGCTGTTCCTAATATCGCCATCTTTTGCCATTTTGATTGTGTTATTTCAAAGATTTACAGTTGTTTATAACAATCTATGAAAATTCTCAGCATTGTTCCCACTGATCGGATGACTTTTGGGACCATGTCTATGTTTTTTGTTTTTAACCACAATTCTTTATCCTCAATGATGTTGCATGGAATTGCAATGTCAATTATCCAGACATTTCTTTGTTCTATTACTGAGAAGAACATTCTATTACTGTTATGTTGGGTGTATTATATCTGCCAGTTTAGATTCAAAAGTCCCTCAAAATCTTAAATTGGTTATTTTACAACACCTTCTCTACTTGATGTATTCAGTCTTTTAATGTATTCCCTTTTTAGCAAGTTTCTATCTTTTGTATGCAGTATGTTATGTACTTCTAGAACACCAAACTGTTTATAGTAGTCAGAATTAACGACAATTTTGTAGTATCACTATTTCTTAGCTCGCATCCATCTAGTTTCTGGATCCTGAACTAAGAAATGGCATTACTTTTATGTTGTTGTTGTTGTTGTTGTTACTCCTGCTGCTATTATATACAAAACCCAGCTATGCACTATTTTAAAACATTGGCTTTTAAGAGATAAAAAACTTAACCAAAAACTGATTTTGCTGCTGCTGCTGTTGTTGTTGCACAATAGAAAGAATGTCTAGAACAGTGGTAGTGAACCTATGGCATGCGTGCCAGAGGGTGCACTAGGAGCCCTCTCTGTGAACACACACGACGACGCCCCAACACAGAATTTGCCCTGCCCCTCTGCCCAGCACCCCAATGGTGGCGCTTCCTCCCTCCCTCCTGCATAGTTTGTCCCGCCCCTCTGCCTGGGTATTCAGTCTCTAAAAGGTTTGCCACCACTGGTCTAGAAAGTATAGTTGTACCTTGCTTCAAGAGCATAACGTGTTCTACAAGATTGCTCTTTAAGGGAGTTTGCTCTTTAAGCGAAAAACCATTGTAAGTGACCAATTGTGACTTCTGGTGGGGGAGGGGATTGTGAACCCTGATTTATTTGTTAAGCGAGTTTTTGGTTGGTTTTATTTGTTAAGCGAAGCAAACATTCAGAGAAAATTCTGCTCTTTAAGCAAGTTACTCTTTAAGCGAGTCGCTCTTTATGCGAGGTTTGACTATACAATCTATAAAGGAGCAGGGTGGGGTGGGGAATTGACATTTCATCAAGCATAAGACATGAAAGGAATAGGGAAATCTATCAAAAGCTGTCCAAAAAATGTCAGCAATGTCAAAAAGATAAAAAGGAACAATTGTACACTCCCATCTACTAATCAGTGAGGAAACATTTCAAGACAGCATTAGACCAAATTATATGTTCAGCAGTATCATGCAAGACTGCATCTGAGGTTGTACTATTTTAGAATGGAATTCGTATCATTGCTTTCCGCCTTTTTAAGGAACAAAAACAACACAACTCTGGTCATTAAATGAAATTTCTAGCTTTGCTCTCTTTCAGAACACTAGTTTTCTATACACTGTGTTTTTTCCATGTAAACCAGGTGTATCTATGTTCTATAGAGCTTCTATGTTGACAGGCAGAGTAAGCTCGCAGGCTAAGCAGAAGACTGCATCATCCCCAAATTGGTGGTTTAACCTCCATGCTAGGTAGGGTATATGATTCCCAAGTCAAATTTCTGAACATGCAACTTTTGTTCTTCCATTTAAACCAGTGTTTCCCAACCATTGTCCAAAGCACTGATTAGCCAATGTACTGACTTAAACTTCTGGGAATTTAAGTCCCCCTGTGGGGCATGGACCCCACATTGGGAACCACTGATTTAAAAAATGGGAAAATGATTTTAACTATAAAGTTAATTTAACAAGGATGCAAGGTATATTTCTAGAAAAGTGATAAGCTTTGTTTTATGTAAATCTTTTTACCTCCTCCTGTGATTTTATATGTAGCACTTATTTTTTGGCTTTATTGTTTTGCTTTGTCCTCTAGGCTTTAATATATTGCAAATGTTCTTCAGGGAGTGACAAGTAGGTTATAAAAAAGTTCTCTGAAATTTTAAATAGTCATCTAAGCAGAGCTATTTGCTTGCTTTTGGTTTTTGTACAAGACAGCTAACCTTCAGGCACAAGATTTGATGACATCTCACTGGGACAGTGGGATTTCATGGAACATTAACTAGCAAAAGAGAACAATTTTATCTCCCAAATTTTAGGTTTCTGTGTGGTCTTTTTGGCCAGATAGGTTATAAAGTAATTCTACCAATGTTCTGGGATTCTTTCCAAGCAACCATAAAGCACCATTGTTCTGTGTGCTGCTTGTTTCATGAGCTATGACATCAAGTTGGGTAAACTCCTTTATCAACACCCTGTTAGCAAACAATAACACACTGCTCCTAATATAAGAACATGGGAACCCACATGAGATAAAGAACCATGGTTTATGGCAATTCTCTCAGTCAAGAAACAATATACCTCAGTCAACACCTCACTGGTGTTGGCCAATCTAGTCAAGAGTCATATGTGATTTTGAAATGGGGGTGGAGGTACTAAGAATATCCAAAACATGCTGCAAATAACATACCACTGCAAGCCAGGAGTCATCAAAACACATGTGAAGAGATAGGTCAAGCCTAAAAGCTGTTTACAACTGTTGCAGCAATGACAATGACAGTCCCAATGGAGACAGCACCCATTTTCCAGTAAGATTGGACAAACATGCTTTCACCCTTCATGTTTACCAATACTTACTACTGTTAGTCATCATTTACCCAGAGCTTTGTGATGCACAAAGCACTTTCCAATATTTAGTTTCTTGGTCTCATGGGATGCCTCACCAAAGTTTCCATTCTGAAGGCATGTCTACATCTACATGTCTAAACAACACTTGTGGGTTTTTATGTAATAGCTATACAAATCAAACACTTTATATCTGATCCATCTTTCCCGACAACTCAATGGGGTAAAAACAAAGCTTTCTGATACAAAGTTTGAAACACTTTCCTGACAAAGTTAGTATTGAAGGAGAGCTTAATGGATAACATGAACTACCAGTTAAAAAAAGTGGGTGCTAAATCAAACCAAGGGACTGTGGTGGCTTAGTGGTTAGTACGCTGAACTTGGAAGACTGGAAGTTTGGCAGGTCAGCAGTTTGAGACCCGAGTGCTGCACGACTGAGTGAGCACTCACCGTCTTTCCTAGTTCTTGCCACATGCCTGCCACATGTCCACGGAAATGTCTGCAGATGCAGATAATGCTGATTCTTTGGCCATAAATGGAGATGAGCAACAAACCCTAGAGTCAGATACAACTGGCTTTTGAGCAGGGGGTGAAATAAATCAAATCAAGCCTTACTCTCTCTAGAACAGGGGTTCTCAACCTACGGCCCACAGGCCAGACCCGGCCTGTGGCACCATTTTGTTTCCTGCGTCGCCACTGCTACCGGAAGTAGATGCATTTATCACAGCCATGGAGGTGTTTTGCAGCAGCTTTTACAGTGATGGGAACCACCAGTATGGCCCACTCAGCTGCCTGATGGGGTGTGATCCGGCCCACAGCTTTAAAAGGTTGAGAACTGCTCTAGAAACAAAAAAAATGACTGAACAAACACAATCATACTTTTGGCACATTGTGAGAAGCCAAGATTCACTGGAAAAGAGTATAATGCTAGGGAAAGTTGAAGGCAGCATGGAAAGAGAAACACTGAATATGACATAAATTGACTGGCCATGATCTGTAAAACAAGAGCAAGACTGCTAGTGAAATGACTTTAGTGAGGTCACAAATTCATAGGATCATCATCAGTTGAAAACAACTAAACAGCACATAACAACAATATTACTAGAAAGTTAACATCAGTGTGGAAGTACCTTCTAGCAGTGACATAAAGTGTAAAGAGCAATAATTTATCCAACAAATGCCCTATTTGTATATGACGTTTTTCCTACACAGAAAGCACTTCTATATACAAAAAACATGAATCCACACATAGATTGCTGTATGTCAAGGGTGCCCAAACTTTTTGGGCTGTGGGCTGGTCACATGGTTCCTCCCACCAGAAGCAGAAGTAAAACACACCCACAAATGCACAAAACGCTGCCATAAATGCACCCACGGCTGTCATAAACGCATTTATGATAGCTGTGGGGGCTTTACGGCAGTGTTTTGTGCATGTGTGGGTGCCTTTTACTTCCACTTCCAGGAGCAGCGAGGGCTGCGTTTGTCAGAGTATTAGGCGACGTGGGCCATAGTTTGGGCACCCCTGCTGTATGTGATACAGGCATGTATTCTGGTACACACAAATACAGAGAATTCATTCACAGTCTCAGCAGTTTGAAAGCATTTTAACTGCATGGCTCCATCTTAAGGAATCTTGGGATTTGTAGTTCAGGAATATACCTAGAATTATTTGCTAGGGACCTCTTGTGCACTCCCTTGGGACTACACGATTAGAAATTACTAAGAAGAGAATCTGAAGAACCTCGATGATCTATAAATCTCAGGATTCTGTAGAATGGCAGCTTGTAGGTCAAAGTCACATCAAAGTCTACACTCACAATGTACAGTCTACTGGAAAGCCATAGAGTCAATTCTCCACCCAGCAGAAGTAGAGACACAATGAAATGCATGGAATTAAGACTGTTACACAAAAAGATCCATGCATAAATTTCATGTTATTTCCTCTAAGGCAGTAGAATCTCTGAAAGAAAAAGAAACAAACACAAACGGCCTTATAAATAAGACAAAGTAAATGAATAAATGTAACATGCCCTCAAGTGAATAGATGTTTGCATACTGCCATTTTATTTTTCACCCCATCATTAATAATAAACGTGTGCACAAGCACACACAACCTTTAGGGTTAATTGTTATAACAGATTTCACCTAGTTTCTCTGAGACTGACCCGAGTAAGGTAAAGGTAAAGGTTGCCCTTGCTCGAAAGCCAGTTGTATCCAGGGTTCAGTGCTCATCTCTGTTTATAGCCAAAGAGCCAGTGCTGTCTGCATCTGCAGACATTTCTGTAGACATGCGGCAGGCATGACTAGAAATGCTGTACTGCTAGGTTGGCAGGAGCTGGGACAGAGACAGAAGCTCACTCCATCATGCAGCACTTGGGTCTCAAACAGCTGACCTGCCAACCTTCCAGCCTTCAAGTTCAGCATCTTAACCACTGAGCCACTGCAATCCTTCTGGCCTGAATACTGGAGGTCAAACGCAAACAGAGAAAGCCACGAGGGAAGACTATAAAGGACAATGTTCTATCTGTTGATAGGCACATGCCTGTTTTGGTTTCAGCGAACATGGGCATTCCGCACTGTATATAGGTTTTGTGTAGCAGATTGTATTTGCCTGTATAGTAAGTGACTGAGGTTGAATGACACCAGTTTGTGGAATGTGTGCCAGTACTGACTGTTATGACAGCAGAAAGGTATAAAAGAATGTTTGTGAATGGAACTGTGAGATGTTCAGTCTGTAGGGTTCCTGCCTGGAGAGGTTTGTGAAGGAAAGAATCAATGAGTTGGAGTGGGAAATATGTTGTGAGGAAAAGAAAGGGAATGAAAATGGGTGTGCTCTCTTTTGAGATGTTGTGAATGAAAACATGGTCTTCTTAACACCTGTGAGAAAGGAAGTTTCTCTCTCTCTGTTCACCTGTCTACTGAAAAAGTGTTTCAATTTTAAAGAAAAAAGTAAAGCCCTATTGCTGCGCTCTATAAAAACTGAAAAATTGAAAACGGTTTTTACATTCCATTTTTACCTGTTCACTAAATCTTTTTATTCATTTTTTGTGGTTTTTTAAAAATAGAAATTGTTTTACAGATAGCAGTCTTAGACAGTCTTGGTTTATGTAATGTCACCGAAGTAAACATAACTGTGCTTTACAACAAACATTCTTACTTTTGAAAGGATGGTGTAAAGTAAACTCTTAGTAATCATAGACATCATAAAATGAAACAATGACTATTTGCTTTGATTACAAATAGGATTAATCCAAAAGTCCATGTCCACAAGCTGAAATGGCAACCCCAAACTTAGTGCTGTAGTGTATACTTGTTAATGGAACTTGGTTGAGCAAGATGCAGCTTACTTGTCATGCTGGCTGAGGCAACTCACATTCACAAGTTATGAGTAGGAATGAGACTGTTATTCAAAGAAAACATTCCTCAGAAAATGAAGCTCCCTAGCCTCTGCCTGGAAATCTCTATGAAGAAAGCACAGTAAGCCAAAATTTGCCAGTTAGGTCTGCAATATTTTAAATTAAAGAAAAACAGACTAGCAGCTTCCAGCCCCATGTCGCTTTGTTTGCTATGGAAGCATTCACCTTCCCCTTCACCTTGTCTTCATACTAAGAAAACTGGAGTGCTGTTTTAAAGCATTGAATGAGCACAATGGTAAATAAATGTTAACTTTTGTCTGCTCCTGCCCCCACCCACCCTTCACAGTGTGCATTTTTAAAGGTTGAGGCAATTACAAAAGTTGTAACAGAAGCATATGACTCTTCATATGCTTCTAGGGTAACATGAAAACATGTGCAACCCCTAGTGGGGATGTCAAAGAGGCAGCCCTGTTAATCTGTTTTCCATATGTACAACAAAAGTACAAATAAAAATATTGTGACTCAAATTTATTTCAGCACAATCTTTTGTGGATTACAAGGTACTTGGTCAGTAAAAGGAGGCACAGTTGTACCTCGCTTAAAGAGCATAATGTGTTCCACAGGATTGCTCTTTAAGCGAGTTTGCTCTTTAAGTGAAACACCATTGTAAGTGACCAATTGTGACTTTGGTAGGGGGGATTGCAAACTCCCATTTATTTGTTACGCGAGTTTTTGGTTTTATTTGTTAAGCAAAGCGAACATTCAGAGAAAATTCTGCTCTTTAAGCGAGTTACTCTTTAAGCGAGGCACTCTTTATGCAAGGTTTGACTGTATTCTGTTAGGCCAGTGATGGCATGCTGCCTTTCTGTTGGCACCATCATCCCAGCACAGTTTGCTGTGCCCCTCTGCCCAGCAGCCTAATGGGAGCCATCCCTCCCTCCCCCACTACACCAGTAGCCCAATGGGAGCGTTTCCTCCCTCCCGCCATCACAAATCTGCCCCGCCCCTGTTTGGGCACTTGGTCTCTAAAACGTTCACCATGACTCTATTAGGCCAAAATCCTAAAGGGAGTGTATGCTGATGTGATGCAAACAGCATAACTTTTAGAGATGAATTGCCTCAGGTTACTGGCCATGCTGGCTTAGGCACTCTGGGATCTATAATCACTGTAAACATCATCTGTTGCACAGCAAATGACATGAGTCAGCACACGACAGATAATATCTATGGTCTTAACTTGAGGCAATTTGCATAAAAAAGTTATCCTATTCACTTTATGCTTGCAGAATGTCAAACAACATTTTGGCCTTATTCTTTAAAGTGCAATAATAAATTTGTTTTTATTTTTATTTTGGTTGTTTTCCTTAAAGAGAGACTTGGAAGCATTTTCAAACTGGAATCATGCATATCTAAGAGTCAGGACATACTTTTTTTTTTCTTCAAGTGCTATATATGATTCCAAATATTGGCCATGAAGATTGTCCTGGGAACAATATAAATGCAGGGACCTTCCATTTACTTTCCGCATCGCAGCATATCACCTGTACCATTCATCCAGTTCCGTGAGTCACTTTCTGATTCTGGGCCCTTTTGGCAAACAAAGTCCTCACAAGCCCTAGGCTGCTGCCCTCAGGCTCCATCCAGGTGGACTGAAGTGGGGTTTAATTTAAGGTCATACATAGAGTTTAGGAAAGTTGATTTTTAAAGCTACAGCTCCCAGATCCATCATTCCCCTTCTCTGGAAAAGATGCTACTTCTTGACATAATCATCACTCCAAGGGGTCGAGCAACTGGAAAGGCAAAAATGATATAACTAACATTTAACTTGACTCGAGAACAGGATTTCCCAACCTTTGGTTCTTTGACTTCAGTTCCCAGTTGCCTAAGTCAATTCCCCAAAGTTCTGATCAGCCAATGTACTGACTTTGGGTTCTGGGAATTAAAGTCCAAAAGCCAAAGGTTGGGAAACACTGCTCAAGAACAGAGGTGGGCAAACATTTTAGAGGCCGAGTGCCCAAAGAGGGCAGGCACCATGCATGCACCCCCCCCCCGTGATGTCACTGGCATGCCTCTGGTGACATCACATGGGTGCATGCACCACTTGAGGCATGCTGGTGATGTCACATGGGTGCATGCACTCACATCACATCACCAGAGGCACACTGGCAACATCATGCCACCACCTCCCAGGCAGGATTTCAGTCTTCCCTCTCGCCTCCCAATTGGTGGTGGAAGAGAGTTGTGTGGGGAAGTGGTGCTGCCATTGGTGCCATCAGCATGTGCCAGTACAGGCAAGCACTGCTTCCCCTCCCCTCCTTCTCCCAAAGGGGAGGCTGAAATCCCACCCACATGCACCGCCTCCTCCTGCTCCTCCTAGGAGGGATGTGTGAGGGTGTCTGGTCACCTCACCTCGCCCCCACCTCCTGGGCAGGATTTCAGCCTGCCCTCTGGAGGAAGGAGAGGGGTGGGTGGGGAAGTGTGCTGCCATTGACACCAGCAGCCCAGGCAGGGCTTGCCCATGACTGCACACATGCCCACACAGAGGGCTCTACATGCCACCTCTGGCACATGTGCCATAGGTTTGCCTACACTGCTCTAGAACATCTAATTGTCTTTAATGGAAAACTAGACAAGAAAATCTCTTCAGATATAATAGTGTACTGCTCCTCCAATTTCCATAGAGAGTGCAGCTAAGCTCTCAAAGTTCTGGGAAATACTAGCCTATAGTATTAGTGTGCATGTCAAACTGTGTGAACTTGTAGATAAATTACGATAGCAACTATGAGAATTTTAGTGCTTCAATGCAGAAGAAACATCTAGAGTACAGGAGTTGGGAGCATGAAGCAAGAAACCATGGAGATATTGAAAGGTGAGCTGTCAACACTAGCAAGAGTGCTTTGTGTAATGTTTCCAGCACATACCTGAATCATCACTTTAGTGACATCTTCCAATCAGTGGTTAAATATGGGCCTCAAAAGACACCAGCAATCACTGATGGGAAACCAAAGGATTTGCCCAGAGGCATTGTGAAATTTGTTTGCTCCTGGAAATTATCATACACAGAGGCTGAATCCAAAACAGCTGGATGTCATCATGGCTTGGAAAGATCATTACCCTTTCTGGACTACAGATTTCAGAATCCACAGCCAGCCTCTCTATTGGCCTGGCTGTCTGCAGATTCTGAAGGTTTTAGACCAAAAAAGGTAATGGTTTTCACATTCTTGATGTGATTTATGTCTAAGGAACAAGGCAGAAGGTATCAGGCTTCTCAACAAAACTTCTGGGTACTGAACTGTCAACATGAGGCTGAAAAGAGCCCAATGCAGTCAGCCAAATTCAACAGGAAAGTATGGCCCTCGAATACCAGTAATTGAACAGAAAAGTACAGCACTGCAGACTCTATAGCAGTGGTGGTGAACTTATGGCATGCATGCCAGAGGGGGCACTCAGAGCCCATTGTGGGCACGCACGCCGTCATCCCAGCACAGACTTTGCCTGCCCCTCTGCCCAGCAACCCAATGGGAGTGCTTCCTCCATCCTTTCAGCACAGAGCTTGCCCCGCCCCTCTGTGGCACAGATAGCAGCCTGTTGAGTTTGGGTACTCGGTCTCTAAAAAGTCCGCCATCACTGCTCTATAGAAACACTGCAGCATGATCAAGATAAAAAATACTCCAAATACAATTTCAACAAGGCCATGACTGGTTTTAAGAATACTGGGGTGGTAGGAGAGACACTCAGCAATTTCCCCATTTTTATTAGTTTGAAAATACAGGGCAAGCATGGGTCTATCTGCATGTGAGATGGCTTAATATAAGTGGCTGACTCACAGTGTAAAAACACATGTACAACAGCTTGTGGTTGCTTATCATGCTGTGTGATAAAATAGATGTACTGTACCTACCACAAAATTGCCCTCTTGTGCTTTATACAGCTGTGATTCATAGCTAGGTTACTCAGAACAGTTTACAATTTCATTGATAGGGTGGAGATTTTAGACCAAAGAGCAGACAATTCTTGTTGGGTTTTTTAAAATCAAGATTTCTTCAACACATAAGCACTTTTTAGAACAGGGCAAAGAACAAAGCCACCAACAAGGATTGCAGAACAGCAAATCACATGATTCCTTTCCAGCATAGCCAGTAGTGTGGGATAATGGAAGCTATGGTTCAATTAACGTCTGGTGGGTCACATATTGCCTATCACTTATTTACACCAAGAAGAATTTTTCCTGTTCTTCCTTTCCTCTTTTTGCAGCTTTCAAATACACAGTCTGAGTGCTCTATTCGTGCATCCACAAAGAAAACAAAACAAATGCTGGAATCCTATGGGTGTCTCCTTAAGATTTATACAATGTGTTGCAACTAACTAACAAGAAAGAGGGCCACAGTTTAGTTGTGCAGCTGGGTATGGATATCATGGGTTTATCGTGTGACTAATGTAGAAATGTTAAATGATAAAGAACAAGAACTGTTTAAGACCATTAAACAAAAAAAGCTTCAATACCTTGGGCATTTCATGAGAAACAACATAAAGAACATAATACTCCAACTTGTTATGCAAGGGAAGATCCTTGGGAAGAGAGGCAATGGACACAGATGAATCTCGTGGTTGAAGAACCAGAGAGACTGGTGTGGAATGTCCTCAGAAGAACTGTTCCAATGAGTTAAGAACAGGAAGACTTTCGCCATGATGATAGCCAATATTTGGGATGGATACGGCACTTGAAAAAGAAGTTGGGTGCAGGACTAGACAAATAGCCAAGATATGTTCAGGACTTTATCATATAACTATCTGTGGTGCATACCTATGTGAACTTCAACAGCATTTGGACTCCAGCGTCTAACAAAATTATGATAGCAACATTTGTTGACTGTTGACCATAACATGAAAGCTCACACCTTCATAAATATGTTAATATTTAAGACGCCACAATATCTGTTGATTTTGCTGCAACATACCAATATGAGTAACCCTTTGAGGATTGATATATAAAGTGTACAAGCAATTCAGAAATGATCTTCTTCATAATGAGTACCTTTCATGCCTCATCTCTTGGTTCCAAAAAGATGAAAATTTCCTTCCAGGCTATACAGTATACCGTAATGCTCATTTCATTGGTTGAGCCCATCTGTCACACACTGGCAGAATACAAACCCTGATACTTTGCCTGGAAATAAGAATTTCTGCTATTTCCGATTTGTGATTAAAGATAATGGGGATCACACCTTCTATAACACATTCCACTAATCCAAACTGAATGTTACCACGTTATGGAATTCAGGCTACAATTCTCCAGCTTCACGGTATGATACAGTTGTCAAAAAGGCTGCTGTGTCCTTTGGGCAGGAAGATCTCATCCCAGAAAATCATCTCATATCCAAACATCCCAAATACAGTTTTCTAAAAGAAAACTTTTTTGCACTTGTCTCCGTTAAATTTCATTCTGCTGTTTTCAGCCCAGTGTTCAAGTTTATCAAGATATTTTTGAATTCTGTTCCTGTCTTTCAAGGTATTAACTATTCCACTCAATTTTGAGGTCATCTGTAAATCTGATAAGCTTTCCCTGTGCTCTATCCTCTGAGTCATTAGTGAAAATTTTGAAGGGTACCAGGCCAGCACTGAGCCTCATGGCACCCTAATGATTATCCCTCCCAGTTTGATAATATGTATTTTTCGGACCATAAGACACACCCAGTTTTTAGAGCAGGAAAACAAGAAAAAAACATTCTGAACCTTTGGACCATAAGACACACCCTCAAACACCCCACCCCCCCACGTTTGGGGAGAAAAAAGTGCATTTTATGATCAAAAAATATGGTAAGTCATAGATAAGCACTCGCTGAGTATGATTCTGCATCCTATGTATCTATATATCCACCTGACACTTACGTTACTCATGTCATATCTTATTATAACATTGTTGACTGGTTTCTGCTTGTTGAAACAGAAGAATTTATCTCTTTTTAAAATGTTCAATAAACATAAGGAAGCAAGGCATTCACCATTCTCTCTTCAGAGCATTATATTATGCTCTCTAAACCAGGGGATCTTTTCTCAACAAAAATTGGAAGTCCCCAGCAAATCCTCAACATACACTCACTCCTATGGGGCAGACTAAGCTATTAGCTAGACTGAGTCCATCACTTCTAGTGGCTAGCTATGTGAATAACACAATTGCCCTACCTTGAAGCAATGAATTGTGGAGATAGGTAGACGATTTTTTTTTTTAAACTCCCTAGGTAAATTCTCCCCCCCCCCCCCTTTGCTGGTCAATACTGCATGTGCTTCTCTTCCAACTTCAACTGGTGAAGGGCTTGTTGTGTCAGCACGCTCACATGCACACTGAACAAAAACTATGAATGGCAATGAATTGACCTTGATAGACCAAATACTATATTAGCTACCGTAGTGAAGACACTTAAATTCTGGCTAGCAATAAAACAAAACTTTCACCGTTTCAATGCCATCTCATTTCAAAAGATGGAAATGATTACTCAGACTGCTGCACAGTTCATAAGTATATAATTACCTACGCATTAACACACTTGTGGAGGAAATTGTGGGAAATACATCCTGCTAGCCTACTTGGAATCAAGTCACCTTAGAAACCTGAGAAATAAGATTTGCAGCTTAGGTTTCCCCTTTTTTCCTCTTCTCTCTTTCTCACTTTTAGCTGTGTAATCCTAACCAGAAAAGGTAGTGTAGGGTCAAGTCAACACTAGAGTAGCTGAAGTTATGCTGAATCCAGTTCCCTATCAGCCTAGAAGTGTTGGAAATTATTTAGGATTACCTCCGCTTTGGCTTAATTTTGTTTCAGCATGCTGGTTGTGTTCCTGGGCTGGACAGGGCACAAGTCAGCTCCTCCCTTCCTATACCCTTTCACCACCCCTTTTCTGACTTTCGTGACTAATCTTAACAACCTAAACCCAGCACACCTTTGAGCTATCACTGCTCTGTTCAGGGTATAGGTCTCCACACTTCACATGCCTGCTCCAACTTTTATCTGTGGACCAATCTGTGATACAGAACAATTTTTAAGGTTACTTTTACAAGTACAGTCCCACCAAGAAAACAAAGGACAATATGGGGCCCACACTGACTTTCTTTGTGTGCCCTGGAGCTTCTGGTGGTACAGCAACAAAATAAATTACACCTCAATATCTGGGAGTGCCTTGGTTCAGAATCACAATACTGTATATCCTCTGAGGCTCTGGGAACTGTAATACTATTCTTATAGGTAGTAAATGTAAACATCACCCTTGCTCGAAAGCCAGTCGTATCTGACTCTAGGGTGCAGTGATCATCTCCATTTACAGCCAAAGAGCTAATGCTGTCTGCATTTGCAGACATTTCCGTGGTCATGTGGCAGGCATGACTAGACATCGGGGCACACAGAATGCTGTTACTTTCCCACCGATTTCTTACTTGCAATTTCTTGCTTTCAAACTGCTAGATTGGCAGGAACTGGGACAGAGACAGGAGCTTACTCCATCATGCAGTGCTCGGGTCTCGAAGTGCTGACCTGCTGGGCTTCCAGTCATCAAGTTCAGCATCTTAACCACTAAGCCATTACAGTCAAACATCAATTCACCTACAGTCTTGGCCACAAAGCTAATAGGACAGGCAGGACTAGAAAAACCCATTAGCCTCCCATGATGACACATTGCTCATACTAAAATAGTTCAGCACAAAAGATTGGGATGGCATGGGATGAACAATTAGGGATCACCCAATATCCAGATCCTGAAACATGCCCTATGTTTACAGCAAATTCCTGCCCAGCACTTCCAACATTTCTTGCCTCGAAATCTTCTGATAAAAGCCAAAGACAGCATAACCAGTGCAACTAGAGAGACTGGGGTGAAAGCCTGCACCATCCCCTCCATACCCCTACCTTCAATGCATTCATTCCTCCTGATTTATGATCTGTAGAAAGCCCCCTTTGCAGTTTTTTTTAACTCTTAGAAAAAGCAGGCACCTGCAAAACATATATTCCTTAAGGCAACTGGAAAACTACAAGGGGTAGACCTTGTCCACTTATTTTAGCATACATATTTCTCAAGGAAACCTTGGGAAAGTATAAAGCTTTTTGACATGTGCATTTATTTCAGTCCTGGGGCAAAGTAAAAAAAAATGTCCTCCTGCAATAATTAATGTATTCATATTTGGATAACCATTATTTCACTGGGAGGAGAAAAAGAAATCATGGGAGCAAAGCAAATTTGCTAGTTGAGTCACATGTAGCCTTTCTGAATCATCTGAGAACCAAATCTCTGAAGTGACTCATCTCTGTTAACTGAAATCAGGCTGCAAAGTTTTTGCTCCAAAACAAAAAGAAGGCAAAAGAGGAGACAAATCTATGCTAACTAAAAACTTTGATTTGTGCAAGGTAGGGCAATTTTCTCTTCCTTCAAGAGCGGCTTCAAATTTCTGTAGAGCTGGTTTTCCACACACAAAGTAAAACGAGGGTTTGGAAACAAGAAGCTAAAACTTCAATTAAGTAGTCAAGCTGTTAGACTTCCCCTGGTTTAAAGACACTTCTTCCAAAGACAGAAATTGCTCTAGGGCTGAAATCTGATTCAGGAGACTGAACACTACTTCATATTGCGGCTAGAGGCCTGGAGAAGCGAGATTGAGCAATATCCTCCCAGACGGTTGGGAAATGTCAAATGAGGTACATCTGGAGGAGTGGTCCCACATGCATGACACATTGCTTGAGCAAACCAACTCTGAGCTACAGAGGGAGGGGGAAATAATGAGTGTCAGCATGTTGAGAATGACATGGCAGCAAGCCTACAGGGGTAGCGTCATAGCTTGAGAATCAAGCAATCAAGGTGTACAATGCATGCAACATCTCATTTGTAACAGCTACAGCCCAACTACGACCTGTAATTAAATACACACACTTATTTTCTTTGTCCATGAGATTACTGTGTTCTTCAGGAAAATTAACTAAAGGATATTAGAGAAACCCGGAATTGACAAGTTGCTCATGAGGCCAGGATAATTCTGGAGATGGCCGGTGAACATATGTTTATGTAAAGGGCAAAGGCAGAGCTCAGAAATGTACGGTAACTTTTTTTGTCTAGAACAAAAACCTCGGAGGTGCGGCAGCTGTAGCGGTGGCAGCAGTTGCAGCTCTTGATCACGTCGCTGCGCACTGCCGCCGCAACACCGGGCCAGGCCACGCTGCCGTTCGCCACCGCCGCTGCATGACACTCAACGCCACTCGCTGCCAAACGCTGCATGCCGCCAACGCCACTTGCCAATGCCGCATGGCGGTGGTGTGCCAGGCCATGCTGTAGCGCGCCACCAGGCTGGGCCTCGCCGTGCCAACAGGCCACACTGGGGCACACTGGGCCAGGCCGCACTGCCGGGCCAGGCTGCACCATTGCACTGCCACTGTTGCCGCCTGCTCCCCAGGGTAAGTGATGACTCGGTTTGGTTTTAGGTTGGGTGGGTGAGTGGAATGTGTATTTAATGTGTACTTTTATGTATTTTTATGTCTGTTTAATGTGTATTTAATGTGTACTTTTATGTGTTTTTATGTCTGTTTAAAGTGTATTTTAATGTGTATTGTATATGTTTTTATGTCTATTTAATGTGTATTTAATGTGTATTTTTATGTGTTTTTATATGTTTTTAATTTGTATTTTTACGTGTACTGTATTTTTTTAACATTGGCTCTGCCCACGTCATTGGTTCCACCCGTGACGTCATGACGTTGGCTCCGCCTATGACATCGGCTCCGCTCACAGTGTGTTAGTAATATTTTTTGCTGCCCATCACTGAGTTTAAGGCAGCCAACACAGCCACTGCCCAACCTCACTGGGATATTCCTGGAACTGCAATCCAATTTCTGTATCTCTCTCTCTCTCTTTAGTTATTTTCTTTGAAAATCACAACACACATCAAATTGTCACCTGAAAACTCTCTAAAAGGGATCAGTTCTCAGGTTTTTTTAAAATCTATCAATAAAATAGCCAAAGAGGCTTTGAAGGAAAAAGAGATTTGATCAACAAAATCAGTTACAGTGGAACCTCATACAACAATTCGCATAACAATTAGGTCTTGGGGGGAAATGGTGTCCCACATAACAATTTTCCCTATGGAAAAAAATCGTACAACAATTTTTCAATGGGAAAAACCACTTAGTGAAAAAAATCATTGTATGATGCATCCCATAGGGAAAAACACTATATGATGCATGCATCGTATAGCAATTATTTCATACAACAACAAGCCCCGTGGAACAGATTAAAATCATTGTATGATGTACCACTGTACCTGTATAACATAGACACATGCATATGTGGTGCTTGAATCTATAAAGATTCAAGGACCCCATTAACGATTCAACCATGCTTTTATACTGGTTACACACATATGATGCATGTGTTCTTGGTCCAGGTGGGACAAAGGGTAAAGACATCTCATGTTTTTATCTTGCCATTGCATACATTTGGAATGTACAGAATTTTTGTACAACTGGCTTTTCATAAAATGTCTTTCTCCAGGCCACACTACAGATCAGTACAAATAATTGTTTAAAAATGGTTATGCACGCTTCATTGTGATCTTTAACTGCATGCTTATTTTGTCATTCATTCATTCATTTCATTTATTCGATTTGTATACCGCCCTACTCGGTGTCAAGGGAGAAGGGTTAATAAAGTCAGAATACTGTGGGTCACAGAAGTTTTAGATTTAAAATACAAAAAGCAACATTCAGCCGCTTCCGTGTTTGAAGTGAAGCAGAGCCACACCGAACAGAATCATTTGATACATCACACAACCTTGCAGAATAGTCTACAGTGTTTTCCCCCTTTACCAACAGAGACAAAAGCAGGATCTTAGCCAGTGGTGGGCTCCAAAAAAAATTACTACCACATGTGGGCATGGTATGGTGGGTGTGGCCAGGGGGAAAGCCCTGTGTTGCACCCAAATTAGGACTACTTTATTTCAAAACTTGAATGAGTGGGGTCAGCCAGAATTTCTGCTACCGGTTCTGGTGAACTGGTGCGAACCTGCTGATGCCCACCACTGATCTTAGCCTGCCTGAGGCCCATGGCACCATTTCATGTGGGGGACCCACCGCCTCCACCACACCAGGAAGGGCCATGTGGTGGAGGAAGGGCAAAATGGCCATCCGGCCCCCAAAGCTGTCTGAGGGAGCATGACCCGGCCCCTGCTTTAAAAGTTTGAGAACTCCTGATCTAAACATTCACAGATCATGAAATAATATACACCAAAAATGCAAATATGTAGCCACATCCAACTGTTAGTCCCAACAAGGACTCTGCTGAATGAATGAGAGTGATTAAGTCAGTCCTACTGTTTTAATGAGACTACTTGGCATATTTAGGTTTAGAGAGAGAGAGAGAGATATCAAAATCCTATGGAGAATTTAGTTGAGATGTTCAGGTCCTGGTTACAAAGGTCAACAGATTCAACTATGCAAAAGTCTCAGACCACCACCAGAAGAAGACTCTCTCCAATTTTGGTGTGTCTAGGTCAGTAGTTCCCAACCATTTTTGGCCATGCCCCACCTAAGCATCTCTAAAATCCTGATGCCTCCCCGCCCCACCCTGCCCCGCCCCGGTGACATATAATTCTTATTATTCAAAAAGTGAACTCCTATTCACATGGAGAAAGCCTAAAAGGCCATTCACTGTTAATAACTCATTCTCAAATTGCTCTCCTTAAAAATCAAATTGCCCCCCTGTGGGACGTGGGACCCACATTGGGAACCATGACTCTAGGTGGCTCAGGAACTGACCTATGCCACTCCCCCAAATCACTCAATGAATTTTGCCCAAACCAGCTGGTGGTGGTCTAAGACTTGTGCACAGGACTGTATAAACTTTACAATGTTTGGTGTCAGTGAACTAAAGTGGACTGAATGAAAAGATTTCCAGTTAGACAACTACAAAGTGTTCTATTCTGTATATGCTAAACTCAGAGACATATAGACAGTTTGGGATTATAGTGCAAGGTTTGACCGAATACAGTCATCCAAGTTTATGCTCTAACTACAGATGCTGAAGATTAAACTAAAAGCTTTTATGCACGCATCCAATAGGAAACTGATCAAACATAAAAATAAGACACACTTGTAATTATAGGTGCCTGGAAAGCAAAAGGCAGGAACAAAGTAGAACCAAATATTGCTGGAAAATTTGGTCTGGGGATAGAGATAAAGTAGGAGATTAACTCAGAGTTCTTTGAATCCAACAATCTGTTTATTGTAAATATGTGTCTTGCAACTGAACCAGAGACTGTACACATGGATACCACCAGATGGCCAATTTAGAAATCCATACTTCTTCTTCAAGTGCCATATCCGATTCTGAATACTGGTGATCATCATGGCAATCAGCCATGAAGACTGTCCAGATAATATAATGCCGTGGCCTTTCATCTGCCTTTCGCATTGCAGCATGACCCCTGTACCACTGATCCAGCTCCGCGAGTCACTTTTTGGTCCTGAGCCCATTTGGCACACAAAGTATTCCTCAGCCCCAGGTCAGTATTGATGAAGCTGCTGGCCTCCAGCAAGATGAATTCATGTGGGATTTAATCCACTTGGGGACCATCATCCTTCCCTGTGGACTTCGCCAAGGCCGCTAGTCCTCAAGGTTGTCAGGTTAGTTAACCGGTGCCTGACACTCGGTGTTGAGCTGCTGGCAGTATGGTCTACTCTATTACCATAGCAGGATAACCTGGACATAAATCCATACACACTATATAATTAGAAGCAGGAGACAGAGAAGCAGTATTCTCTCTGTCAAAACAAGGCCAGAAGCCGACTATGGTTCTGATTATGGACTTTTAATCTCCAAATATAATGTAAACAACATGCCTCATTAATTTTAAGTCCACATAAGGAACAGATTTGCATTACTAAACATTATTGGCTATGAACCATAAGAACTGTAGATTGAAACCAGAAGTACTATTAGGGAAGAATGCAAAAAGACAATTTCTGTAGTAAAAAGAAAAGAAAAACCTAAATGGGTAACATAATAAATTGTTAAAATTGAACAGGACAGGTGAAAAGCAAAAGCTGACAGAAATAGGACCAGAACCCTGCATGCAGTTTTTCAATGACTGTCATGTTGAAATTTTGAGAAGAAGGCAAGCAGCATGGGCAGCTTTTAACAACATAAAGGATTTGCTTAGTGAAATGAAAATGAGAAAATGATGGGCTGAACTCGTCAACACCACCATTTTGTCAGCTTTATTATACAGCAGTGAAACATTGGCACCTACAAAAGCTGACGATAAAATTGATGTAACACAAAAAGCAATCGAGCGAAGGATGCTACACATACAATGGATTGACCAAATATCAAATGAAGAACTGCATAGAAGAACAGGTGCAAAACAAGCATCAACATTGATTTGAGTGTGCAATACATCGCTGGGTCGGGCATGTGTGCTGCTTCAAAGATGGCAAGTGGACAAAAGCTATCACAGAATGAATACCACTTGGCATAAAGTGACCACCAGGAAGGCCTCCCATCATAAAAAATGCCCCCTATGGCTGTTTCTGCCACTGTTGCTGGCCCGTCCACTGGGTCCTCATGCTCCGGAAGGGTCTGGAGGAAAGATTCCTTCTGTCCCCATCATTCTGCAAAGCCCAGTGCCTTTGCTGTGATTGAAAAAGTCCCCCCTACTTTTTCAGTCACAGGAAAGGCACTGGACTTCAGAAAATGGCGGGGACCAATGGGATCCCTTTCCCAAAGCCTTCTGGAGGCAGCAGGGGGTGGGGGTGGACATGCCATACACAGCAGCACAAACGGCCACAAGGATGTTTTTTGCAACGTCCTCATGACTGTTTGTGCCTCTGTGCCCAGCGTATGCACCACCCCCTCCACCTCTGGAAGGCTTTGGGAAATCAATCCCATTGGTCCCTGCCATTCCACAAAGCCCAGAGCCTTTGCTGCAACTGAGAAAAGCCCCCTCTACTTTTCTGGTCGCAGCAAAGGCACTGGGACCGAAGGGATGTTTCCTCCCAACCCTTCCGGAGCCTGTGGACCTGGCGAACGGGCCAGCAACAGCGGCAAAAACAGTCACAGGGACATTTTTTACAACGTCCCCGTGGCTGTCTCTTCCACTGCCATCTGCCAGGTCCGCATGCTCTGGAAGGGTTGGGAGGAAAGATCCCTTCAGTTCCCGCCATTCTGCAAAGCCCAGAGATTTTGCTGCGATCGAAAAAGTATGGGGGACTTTTTCAATCGCAGCAATGATGATCAAGGTGCTGCAACAAAGGCTTTTACTTTATATGGAGTAAGAAATGACTGATGTTTAAGCTGGATTTCAAAAAGAAAGAGGCACTAGAGATCATATACAGTAATACCTCAGATAACGTTTACCTCGGATAACGCTAAAATCGCATAACGTTAAGCAATCTAGGAGGGAGAATTGGATTGAATAACGTTAAGGTCCTATGGGATGGATCGGATAACAACCGCTAAAGCTTGTGCGGTTACAATGTATCTCTATGGAGCTTTAACGTTATCCGATCCATCCCATAGGATTTTAACATTCATCGGATAACACTAAAAATCGGATAACACCAAGACTTGTGGAACCGAGTTTTAGCATTATCCGAGGTTTTACTGTAGCAAATATCTACTGACTGTCGCAGGACACCAAAGAATTTCAAAAGAAGATCAATCTATGTTTTATACTACAGCAAAGCCTTTGATTGTGTGGATCATGAAAAACTATGGGTTGTTCTGAAATAAATGTGTCCCGATGCATAGCCTGTATTGTGGACAAGAAGCTATTATCAGAGCAGAATATGAAGAGACATAATGATTTCCAGTTGGGAAAGGTGTCAGACAAGGGTGCATTTTAACCTTTTATTTGTTCAATCTGTATGCAGAACATATACAGAAATCTGGTCTAGATTCAGATGAAGGAGGAGTGAAAATTGGTGGAATAAACCTCAATAATTTAAGATACACAGATGATATTCTCTTACTAGCAGAAAACAGCAGTGATCGAATATGACTTTTAGTGAAAGTAAAAGAAGTACCAAAGTGTAACGGTATTTGAATACAGTAAAACCCCTACTTACGAATGCCCCTACTTATGAATAATTCGACTTATGAATTGGTTCTGCACTGAAATTCATGCCTTGAGTTACGAATAGGCCCCAATTTATGAATGGAATTTTTCCCCTCTGTGTTGCCTCCAGTGAAGCAAAAAACGCCATTTTCCCTATGGGTTTATATTTTATACACATGTAGCCTTTCAGAGTCCTGCAGGTTGCAGTAGAGTGCTTAGAGAGGAGTTCTTTGTCTGCAGTTTCAGCACCAAAATGTCTCCAGTTGCTGCTTATTGTTAGAGTTTTCTGTCCATTTTCAAAGCTTCTTTAAGGTAAGGAACAGTGTTTTTGCTTCTGTATGCTTTCCTTTCAATGCTGCTGTTGTTTTTGGGTGGTTTGATTGATTTTTGGCAGGTTGGAGTGGCCCGTTTTGATTGTTGGAGGGTGGGTATCGGATTTTGCTTTATCTGAATAGAGATGCCTCAAGTTACAAACAGATTCTATTTACGAACAAGGCCCTGAAACTGAGTTTATTCGTAACTCGAGGTTTTACTGTATTAAGAAGACGAAAATCATGACTACAGAAGTACACAACAGAAGTAATGTTGACAATGAATAAATTGAAAAAGTGAAATATTTTGTATGTCTTGGTTCAAGTCAAATGGAGACTTCAGCCAAAAATCAGAAGTTAGAGACTTGGAAGGGCAGCAACAAAGAAATTAGAAAAGATTATCAAGTGTAAAGATTCTTTTGAATAGTAGTTGTATTAGTCTGTGTTTTGAGCATATCAGAGAGTAAACAAAACAATACAAAAACATTGTGGCACTTTAAAGACTAAGTGTTGTACAGTATTTTAAATGTTAGTTTTCATGGATCAGATTCACTTCATCAGACATAGGAGTGAGACTTTCATGGCATAAATTTACACACATCAGGTACAGAGATTCTAACCATTCTCTGTGTATATATATCTACATGCATGTGCACATTCATATACAGAGAGACCACATCTGAACAATCTATTGTTTCTAATGGCTGTGTGAAGCTGCAATCTTGTGCTTGCTTGTCTGTCATCTTGCCTGACTACACCCCTTCTCCCTTTGAGCCCCTGAATTTGGTATATAAAGAACATGCTTGTAAGTTTCACTCTTTGTCTGATGAAGTGGACTTGATCCATGAAAGCTAACAATAAAAATATAGCAGTTAGTCTTTAAAGTGCTACAGTTTTTTATTTTATTTTGTTTATTTTGTTTTGTTTTGTTTCCTGATATGCCTGAACCACAGACTAACACAGCTACTATTCCAAAAAATTCAAGAGAGACCACAAGTATACATAGGTACAATGCGCACGCGCACGCACACACACCTTCCCAATATAACTTTAGAGTTTCTAGTGGAATTACCTTCCATGCTCAGGATTCACAGAAGACCCCCAAATGAGGAAATGTATCCCCCACCCCAATCAAAACAAAATCTTGCTAAAAGCCCACTACAGGTTTCATCTTTTAAGTTTGGAGTTTAGGAGGGTCTGGGCGAGCTCCAGACTCTGTTTGATTACCAAACAGAGTAGGTGATGCTTTTTTTGTTGGAAACATCTGGGAGACTCAAAAGGAACTGGTAGGGCACATTTTGCCAACCCCTGTAACAGAGACAGCTCAAAACAATACATTGCTGCTGAGAAAATAAACTTTTCTAGCTACTTATGAGGACTATAGCTAAGGGGACAATGAAGCTAGGGGTGGAAGAGACAGAATGTCAAAAAGACATCTTTGTCCTGGTTCCAATACATCATTCACTGCAAAGAGATGAAAAGAAGCACAGATTTCCAAATGTTTGCAAACAGCTTATTGACAATTCCACACCCTCGAGAGAAATGCTGAAGCACATCATTTCTTGCTCATATAGAAGAGGAGAAGCAAATAGAATACGCATTCAGTTAATCTATAATATTTCTCTGCTAGACACCTTAATTCTAGCTACCCAAAATGCATTCAGTTTTAATTCAAGCAGAGGATTTTTACCCAGGCATTTGTTTTACATTAAAACAATACTGTCCCCACTCAGAATGGCACTCATATTAATAACTGTCACTTATTAGAGGCACTGCTTTGTTTCAACAGTACATCAGAAGCATACCTGTCTTTGTCAAACCTCCTTGTCACAAAAGAAACAGAAACTTGCTAAACTCGTTCATCTAGCTCCAGATATATTCATGAAAACCTAGAAATGTGTTAAAGAAAACACTGGATCATCTTGCAATATTCCAGAGAATTCAGCATTAGGAAAAGTCTCAGCTTTCTTTCCCTCTAAATGACGTTTCTAGCCTTTATGATTGTGAGCATATGCTTCAAAGTGAAATCCTAACCAAGAGAGTTAATAAAACTGCTGGGTGTTTGGGACAGGATTCCTGCGATATCTATCATGCAACATTAAAAAAATTACATGATTATGCAAAATAAAATTAAGTAAGCACCGTTACACAATTGCACAATGTAGGCAGACTTTCTTGGTACTGAATCTAGACTGCCTGGGTGCATAAATGCTTTCCCACACAATGTTTTATCATCTTCTGATTTCTAAACTGTTCTTCTGTACATTTAATTGGGTTCTTGAACTCTTTAAGATGCACGCCCATGATCTGGCTGATCATCACTTAATAACTAAACTATGGCAGCTAAAGATGAACCCTTGAGAACTGAAAGGACTCCCAGTTCTCCCAGTACAGCCCGCATGGATGATACAGTTAAAAGACCAAGGATGGTCAAAAATAAGAAGACACAAGAGAAAGACATAGAGACCCAAGCAAACATGGTGTAGTAGATAAGAGTGACGGGCTAGGAGACATGAATTCAGATTTTGACTTGGCCAAGGAAACTCACTAGTATGTGGTTTTCGCGCTATACGGTACTCGCATTATCCCGGGTATTACTGTACAATGAAAATCCTGTTAGGGTCACTATAAATCGGATGCAACTTGGCTGCATATAACAACAAATGTGAATAACCTAAAGAAAATGGGCCTATCATAATTTGAGGACATAAATAAGAAGTAAGGACCTTGGCCAGCAGCAGCTATGTAGCAGATGTGCTTTGAGAAGTTTGCAATTAACAATTTCAGACTTAGTTCCCTTGCTTGAAAGTCATTAGTGTCCATCTCTAGGGGGTGATGCTCATCTCCATTTACAGCCAAAGAGCCAGTGCTGTCTGCGTCTAAAGACATTTTCATGTTTTATGGCAGGCATGACTAGATGCCAAAGCCCACAGAACACTGTTACCTTTTCTACCAAAGTGGTACCTATTTATCTACTTGCAATTTCTTGCTTTTGAACTGTTAGGTTGGTAGGAGCTGGGACAGACGACAGGTGCTCATTCTGTCATACATCACTTAGGTCCCAAACTACTGAGATGCCAAACTTCTGCTCAGCATCTTAACCACTAAGCCACTGCAGCCCTTAATTAACAAAACAACAGGTCAAATATGAACAAATAAGGGAAAGCTGTAGCATACAGAAAGATCAAGATTTCACAGACCCGGGCATAGAAATTTTTAATAATTCCGTGCTGTCAAGTTGCTTCCTTTTTATGAAGACCCTCCTGGGATTTTCTCAACATCAAGTACCCAGAAGTGGTCTACCATTCCTTTCTAGTGGCACTCTGGCAGTATGCAGCCTCCTGAAGCTGCACACATAGTAGGGTACATAACCCTGTCAGCCAGATTTCTCATTCTGGTTCCAATGAGTTCAGATAACTACTCTCAGGGAAGGATGGTGAAATGTGAACTCCTAGCTTTTAACTCTGCAAGGTAGATATACCAAGTGGACCAAATGTTTGGAAACTGTTATCCATGTTAATATTGATCCACAAAGGGAAAGTTCTATATTACAGAGACACCGGGGGGGGGGGGTTAAAAAAAACACAGGCAAATAAAAATGATCCTTCACACCTGGAAAATACGAAGACTATCTTTTGAATGACTAAAGGGATTAAAGCATCTCCTCCTCCTCCTCCTCTTTTTCTTCTGCACCTAGGCTAGACGTGAAACTGCCAAAATGAAGGCACCTTTTGAGGGATTAATTCTGCAGTTCCTTTCACCTAATCTAATGTGAGAAAGATTAGCTGGCAACACAAGGTTGCTGTTACCAGGGTATGCCTAATTGTGGTTCAAAAACACCACAATCTTTGAGGAGGCTCTGCGCACCCCAGCTTCACATCTAAGAATGGATAAATGTTTTATTTCCTACCCAGCACAATTTTCATTCAAAAGAGTTGCCATTGTGACTTCCCAGCAGTGGCTGAGGAAGCACAGCTCAGAATAACAGCTGACAAAAACACTTCGATTATTACATTACATCACTTATCAGTCCCAGAGGATAAATCCTCTTGGAGGCAAGGCTGGAAGCATGTCAAAATATAGATACATCCTGGAATACTATAAAAAGGACTAACCAGCAAGAAGTTTTGTTAAATGCTTCAGGCTCCTTGGTGCTCCACAACTACAAATAGAGAAGAAAGGAGACCTGAAATGAATGTTGTTCAGTCACACAATCGATTCCAACCCTTTGCGACCCTATGGACCATTGCCTTCCAGGCATCCCTGTCCTCCACCATCTTCCTCAGCCCCACCCAGCTCTGTGCCTATTGCATCTACAATACCATCAAGCCATCTCACTTTTGGCCGCCCCCTTCTTCTTTTGCCCTCCACCTTTCCCAGCATCAAGGCTTTCTTGAGTGAATCATCTCTTCTCATTTGATGTCCAAAGTGCTTTAGCTTCATTTAGCTGAAATGAATATGTTGCTACAATCTTGGCAGAAATTGTGGAATAATTGGAGTCAGTCAGATAATTCTATTATTTAGAGCAGACTGTGACAAGTAAAATGTTCAAGGTGTTGGTGGATTCTTTCTCCAAGGAAAAAACACTTGTGTAACTAATGAAGATAATTGGGGGGGGGGCTACTTTTCAATTAAGCATAATTAAACAATTGCTCTAAAATTTACTACAGTCAAAAGTTAAACAAACATATCCCAAATTCCCATGGATCTGTCATGGGGAATACCTATATGAATCCCAGAACTAATGAGGCAAAAAATAATAATTATCAGATCATCCAACCTGTGCTATGAAAAGACAGAGCTGAGCGAGTTAGAAAATTCTGTACAAGCTAAATCACAACAGAGAAAGAAATTTAAAAGCTGCTATATATTAATCTAAGGGGGCATGGTGGCTTAGTGATTAAGATGCTGAACTTGATGATCGGAAGGTCGGAAGGTCAGCAATTTGAGACCCAAGTGCTGCATGACGGAGTGAGCGCCCATTGTCTACCCCAGCTCCTGCCAACCGAGCAGTTCGAAAGCAAGAAATTGCAAATGGATAAATAGGTACGGCTTCAGTGGGAAAGGTAACAGCATTCCATGTGCTTCGGCATCTAGTCCTGCCTGCCACATGACCAAAGAAACATCTACAGGCGCAGACGACGCTGGCTTTTTGGCTGAAAATGGCGATGAGCACTGCCACCTAGAGTGGCTTTGGAGCAAAGGAGACCTCACTAGAAACAAACATCCAATGCTTGCCTAAGAAAACTCCTTATAAAAACTGAATTATAGAAGTAGTTTATTAGTTCTTAACGAAAAGAAAAACATACCAAGATAGTACTACAAGGATGTTTCCCACTAACCAATTCCCCACAATCAGGACCACATCTTAATCATTTAAATAGAGGATGCAAATATGCAGCACCTCTGTCTCCATTTTATGACTAAAAACGGACTACCTCAATTAAGACGAAATTTTCCTAAGTTATCTTAATTACTCTGCAATCATTTTCAACAATTATCTTTTGAGATCCAGAAAGGGTTGCAACAAGAGGAATCACCATGATTAATAAATATATGCTATTATGCCAAGACACTTAAAAATAAGATCTTAATGATAAAAGATTTATCACAGGATCCTACATTTTAAAGGGTTTGGGCATTAATATCCTGTGAACGTTTCTCCAAGTTCCTTTTCTGACTCCATGGCACAGTTGCTGCTAGCCCAGATTATAGGCACTGCATGCCAATACTGTTTATTATACAATTTGAGACCATACCTGTAATTAATGGCCCAAGGATGGCAATAAAGCATGCTAAAATTGCACAGTCTAATGACTTCTTCATGAACAATTGCATCATCATTTATATAAATCAAAACTACAATACCGCCTTTTTCATTTGCTGGAGAAACCTGCTCTTTTCACTTCTTGTGAGCATGCATCACTTTCCAGAAATGTCACTTGCCATTTCCAAATCCTGGTTAAAAATTACGTGGCAGGGTTCTTCATAGCCAAAGATAGGAATAAAATAAAATTAAATCTAGATCTTCTGAATAATATATAAGCAGAATTTAGATAGTGTTAATTTTGTGAACTACAACTGTCCCTCCCCTCAGATTACCCCAGTCAGTATAATCCAAAACACTCCTCCCTAACGTTGCTGGAGTCACAAAGTCTGGACAAATTATTCTTGGAGAACATCTCCCCCAATCCTACAGCCACCCTGGCCATCAACTGTGGTGGCTGGAGCATTCTGGGAGATATAGTAAAAAAATGAAGCCAAAGTCTACATATCGTTGTCATCTTCAGCAGCTACTGGTATCCAATCATACATTTTTCCTGGGAGTCATTTTCTCAGTTGATGAATGTGTCTTTGGTGACTCCATAAACCAATCCTGGCATGAAACATGTGACCACACATTGTGCACTGGATAGATGATGTAGGGTGTAGTTGAGTTTGACAAAGCTTTCATGTTTGTCGCTTAGCCTTTTAATGTCTGCAGTGTTCTCCTTCAAAATGACTGGTAGCAGCAGTGATGGTATTGATGTTGTTGCCTTGAATGAAACCATATTGTCTGGCAAGAGAAAAATCATCAAGTCCGGTTCAGGATATATCATCTTCTGGAAGGGGAAAGAGGAAGGAGAGCGTCGCATACATGGTGTAGGTTTTGCTGTGAGGACAAAGTTAGTAAACAACCATCAACTCACTCCAACTGCAATTAGTGAAAGGCATGACTCCATATACCTCTCTCAGGAGATACCTCCATCACATTCATCTCTACCTATGCCCCCACTTTAGAAAGTCTACATATATGGTAAAGGTCGCCCTGCCTTGCTTGAAGGCTAGCTATATCTGACTCTATAGCCAGTGCCCATCTGTGTTTAAGAGCAAAAGAGCCAACACAGTCTGTCTCTGCAGATGTTTCTGTGATCAGGTGGCAGGCATGACTAGACACCAGAGCACACGGAACACTGTTACCTTTCATGATGAAATGTACCTATTTATCTACTTGCAATTTCTTGCTTGCAAACTGCTATGTTTGCAGAAGTTGGGACAGAGATGGGAGCTCACTCCATCATGCACCACTTGGGTCTCGAACTGCTGACCTGCCAACCTTCCAGTCATCAAGTTCAGCATCTTAACCACTAAGCCCCCACAGTCCCTAGAAATATATGGTAGGTTCCAGTTTTAAAGAGGAAAGGAGACCTATACTTAAAGGCTTGGAACTCTAACCAATACGAATTCCAAAATACCCCTGCCACCATTAAATGTCCACCTCCAATTCTGAACATCCAGTATTTAGAGATGCTAAATGGTAAACGGGAAATATTGATTTCTTTAAACTGTTACTCCTGGAAATGATAAACCACTTTTATCCTTAATCTTTTTTTCTGGGAAAAATGGAAGCCATGAGAGGCCATGTCTTATGAACAAAAGGAACAATTAACATCTTCAATTGACATACTGAAAGAAAGGGACTTCAACAAGGTCTGAGAAGAGGTTACCACCTTAGGCCTATCTGTGACTTCAAAGGCCGATTGACTTCCTTGCCTGGAGACATACAAATAGCACAAGAAATTACTACTCTGTGAAAGGAAGAAGCAAAACTGATATTCCTCTATATACACAACTCACATCTATTAAAGTGTTAAACTGGCAGATCCATTAAGGTATGTAAAGAAACTAGTGAGGTTTGTTTCATGTAGGAGGAGGGAGATATCATCCACAAGACAAGTCTGCCTCTTAGAAGAACACTGCCACATCCACTGTCCTTCTTGCCATTCTTTGATGTTGTACTGGGAAGAGATATCCACTAGGCACATTCCAGACTGACCCATCTCTCCACCAAGGTACTGTATAGTACCGTGATAGCAAATCTTGGCACTCCAGATGTTATTGGACTTCAATTCCCAGAAGCCCAAGCACCCTGTAAATCCACACGAATGGGTTTACTGTGATTCATCCGGCCCATGCTGCCCTCATCGCTCCTGGAAGCGGAAGTAAAATGCGCCCTTGTATAAGTAAGTTTTTAACAACTTTTTAAAAACTTGGAGAGATGTGTAGCCTGACAGATCTCCACTGGAAGATTATTCCACGCAGAGGAAGCTACCACCAAGAAGACCATTCTCCAGAAATCATTCCTTAAGCCTCTGTCAGATTGGCTACCATCAGCGACATTATTTGCAAGGATCTCATAGAATGGGAAGTATTCCTGTGGAAGAGTACCGTAATTCCCTCAGGTGGCATGGTTCTAAACCATGAAGGGCTTTGTACATTAGTACAAGCACACTGAATCTAGCAAGGAATACAACGAGTAGCCAATGCAAGCATTACACTGCTGGGGATATAGGACTGTATCTTTGTGTTCCCATGATCAGTCTGATGGTCCTATTTTGTACTTGTTGAAATTTTCGTACCAGACTGAAGGATAGCCCCATGAAGCAAGCATTACAGTAATCAATCTTAGATATTATCAACACAACAGGAATCTTCTGTCCAGATATGGATGGAGCTGGGAATTCTGCTGCAGTTAGTAAAAAAGCACCCTGACCAATATCTGTAGCTGCATAATAACAGCTAGGTCAAGGGTGATTATATGTAACCCCCCGTTTTTAAAAAAAAAATGTCAGAAGCACACAAAGGTGCTTTGTGGGTTGAAAGGATTTTTGCTGGAAGAACTCAGCTCAGGGGACACCTGAATGAGGATCCTTTCCTGTCCCCAAGATCTTTTCCCACCAAGGTGGGCTCTGTTGATCTACTTGCAATTTCTTGCTTTTGAACTGCTAGGCTGGCAGGAGTTAGGACAGAGACAAGCATTCATTCTGTCATATAGTACTTGGGTCTTGAACTGCCGACTTTCCGAGCTTCCAGCTAACAAGGTAACCTTCTTAACCACTGAGCCAATGCAGTCCCAACTTATCCCTAAGCAGAAAGATATTATCCAACTTAGGGAAGGATCTACCCACCACCGGGACCTTACCAAGGTGGGGAAAGATGTCCATCTTTCTGTTGATCATCCTTTCCAGTTGAGGTTACTTATTCCAAGTGTTGTTCCTTAATTCCTCATCCTCTGCCAAGGATAAAGACAACAATTTACTGTATCCCATGAGCCATTTAATGGAATACAATATGTGTTTGAGGAACTAATAGAAAACTGGTTTGAAAAGCTTTATTTAGACTCCAGAGCTTTTCTTAGTGCTTCATTTTAATCTGGATTTGGAAACTGAGACAAAATATGTCCAGATCTCATTTAAAAAATAAAAACCAAATAAAGACAACAAATGACCTACTTACACTTTGCACAGTTTACACATCATTTGCTACAAGATGCAATTAAGAGGGGCTTACTTTCTTCTATCTAATTCTGAAGACAATCTTACTTGCAGCTAGTTGAACTACTATCAACTTGACTAAAGGGCAAGAGATCACAGATAGAACAAGCTGAAAGTTTTAGGTCATTAATTTTTTAAAGATGATGACAAATGAAAGAACTTCTGATCTACAAGTCTGACTCCCTTTTCTACTACACACACACACACACACACACACACACACACACACACACACACACACACACACACACAGAGAGAGAGAGAGAGAGAGAGAGAGAGGTTTTGACTCATCATCTAATTATGATCTCAGGCCTCAGGTTTCTGCAATACAAATCAGCCTGGTTTTCCAAGATCATTTTCTCAGTTCAATGTTTCCTTTTTCCAAATAGTCTTATCTGAATTAGCTTTTTTCATCTGTCTCTCATTTCTTATTGCAAATTTTGCCTGTGCCAGCAAATAAACAAACAAACAAGGAAAGTGATTTTGTAGATCATCAACTGACTGCAGGAAGAGCCTGTACAGCCACTTTCTCAAAACATCAAATTACAGCTCACCAGAATTCCAATAAAGTCCCCCAAACCAGCAATCACATTTCAGAACATGAGAAAAATCCAATACACACATGGAATAAGCAGTTTAACATAAGTGCAAAAGATACACCTCAAACATCTCCATCACTGCTGGGAGGGGGAAAAGATTAATTGGTTAGACTAAGTAATCAGAAGCCTTTTGCTCGGTTAAAATAGTGGTGGGCACATTTTAGATTTACATGATACACTCTGTACTGTTTATTTGCTTCCATTTTTTAACTAGAACTCGTAGGTATACCACCACAAATCAGCAGTGGGCATGGAACCAATTCTACATGAGACATTCAGTTTAGTTGTAATTTAAAAGTACTTTGGAAATCAAATGAGAAGAGAGGATTCACTTGAGAAAGCCTTGATGCTGGGAAAGGTGGATGGCAAAAGAAGAAGGGGGCAGCCAAAAATGAGATGGCTAGATGGTATTGTAGATGCAAAGGGGACAGAGCTGGATGGGTTGAGGAGGATGGTGGAGGACAGAGGTGACTGGCGTGCGGTGGTCCATAGGGTTGTGAAAGGTCAGAATTGACTGTGTGACTGAACAACAGGCACAATTACAAATACACATCCAAGCTATTCCAAATCAGAGATTCCAAAATTCTGATTTAAGAATGCTAGTGCTAAACACTGGGAGTTGGTGACCCTCACTGATCTACCTGGAGCTCTCTCCATAGATCCTAAGCTACCTTCTCCCCATTTAAAAAGAAACATGTCACTTGATTATAAAATGAAGTAAAGGTCATCCTTGCTTGAAAGCCACTCGTATTCGGCTATAAGGTTAGGTGCTCATCTCCATTAATGACCAAAGAGCCAGCACTGTAAGTTTGCAGACATTTCCATGATCACGTGCCAGGCAGGACTAGACACCGGAGCACATAAAACGCTGTTAACTTTCGTGCCAAAGTAGTACCATTTATCTACTTGCAATTTATTGCTTTCGAACTACTAGGTTGGCAAGATCTGGGGCAGATGATTGAAGTTTACTCCCTCGTGCAGCACTGAGGTCTCAAACTGCTGACCTGCTGACCTTCCAGTTGTGAAGCTCAGCATCTTAATCACTAAGCCACTTTGGCCCTGATGAAATGAATGCCAGAGTTTAAAATGGAGTTCTTTCCCCCCATTTCAAAAATATAAGGATTTAGAAACATGAGTAGCAGCTTTTTAAGGTTGTCACACAGGGAAGAACTGCTTCATCTTCAGATGATGTTCTCACGTGCATCTTCTAAGACCATAGAAGACATTGCATAAAAATGTTCAGAATGACTCATTTATTCACATGCATGATGTAACCAATCAATTAGCAGCCTCAATTAACTTTAGAAAGATTTCTTTATCTAGGGCACTAGCCCTTGAAAGCTCCCATGTGTGGGAGGTTTCATGGGAGCATGCTGAGCTCATAAAGCTGTAGACATGGATGCAAGATCCAAATTTGTGTTTGGTATATATTTTCTAGTTATGCTTAATGAGCTCAGATTCAGCATTCCACACCCTATCTAATAGTGATGCCCAATGAATCTGCAATGCTGATTTTTTTTCAGCTGCAACTAGTTATTGCAATACCACTGAATTCTCACCCTTCCACCCACTGTGCACATGGGCATAAAAAAAATCACCCATGTTCGCCTTTCAGAGTCCCCACACCTGGGAAGGTCAACTGCCGTGTGGTAGGTGATTTTCATTAGGATGCTAATTTTGGTGTGGGAAGGGGGAACCAAAAGATAGACTGCAGAAAGGGTGTGGCTTGAAGGAAGGTCCGCACTGCCTGCCTGTTGTATACTATGCCAAATTCAAGGTTCTGGTGTGAATATTTAAAGCCGTAAAGAGTTTGGGATCTCAGTACCTTTCAGAGTGCCTCTCTAGAGAACATCTGGCCATCCTATCTAGTTCTCATAAGCCCTGACACTGCAGATTGCCACCCAAGAGAATAGTGAATTAGAATTGTGATTTCTTGGTGGTGGCTACGCTAATATGGAACATGTTAGATGTTGACATATATAAGTTCCTTTCCTTCCAGAACTTTTAAGATAAGTTTAGAATGAGAACTTTGGAAGGATGCCTTTGGAAATATCTTCCTCATCACTGGGGCTGTCTAACTGGGGTTTTACTTAGTTTTTAACTGCTACTGTTTAACTTAATTATGTGTTGTTTAGCTTGTTGATTTTATTAATTTTATACTACAGGTGATTTTGGGTTACTTTAGGATAATTATTGTAATTCACTGCCCTGAGTACTGTGAGTCTCTGAATCAGGTGGTTGTCGTCGGCTGCTACTCATATCCAAGCATACAGTAAAACCACGAGTTACAAATAAAATCAGTTCAATGGACATTCGGATAAAGAAAAAATCTCCCCACCCTCCAAAAATCAATCAAACTACCCAAAAACAGCAGCAGCATTGAAAGGAAAGCATGCATAAGCAAAAATGCTGTTCCTTACCTTGAAGCTTTGAAAACGGACAGAAAACTCAGAAAAATCTAGCAAGAAACAGCAACAGCCAGCCATTTTGGCGCTGAAAATCCAGACAAATCATTCCAAACACTCTACTGCTTCCTACAGGGCTCAGAAAGGCTGCATGTGCACAATGCATTCTGGGGAATCAGATTGTGTAACCTGAAGTAAACCCATATGGAAAATTGCATTTTATTTTATTTTTTGCTTGCCTGGAGGCAACACAGAGGAAAAAGAATAAATTCGTAAATCGGGGCATGTTCGTAACTCGAGGCATGGATTTCAGTACAGAACAAATTCATAAGTTGAATTATTCGTAAGTAGAGGCATTCGTAAATCAGGGTTTTACTGTACATTCTTTCCTGGAAGTCATTTTCTCAGGTGATGGATGTGTCTCTAGTGACTCCATAAACCGATCCTGGCATGGAACATGTGATCACACACAGTACACTGAATAGATGGTGGGGGGCGTGGTTGAGTTTGATGAAGCTTCCGTGCTTGTCTCTTAGTCTCTTGATGCCTATGGCATTCCCTCTTAGAGTGATCAGTGGCAGCGGAGAAGGTTTGGCGCCAAAATGGGCGTTCTATGGCCACTCTCTCCCAAGTTTGTGGGTTTATACCTGACACCTTCATGGTTTGTTTCAACTGGTCCTTCTAACGTTTCAAAGGAGCTCCACGAGGTCTTGTGGTATAAAAGCACCATCCATCCATCACCTGGAACTCACTTCATCAAACAAATCCTATTCAAGTTTAGCCAAATAAAACTTTTTGGAATAGTAACCATGTTTATTTTTATTTATTTATTATTCATATTTATCCACTGCCCTCCTCACTGAGGTGACTCAGGGCGGTTTACAAGTCATAAGTAACACCACAATAAAAATAGAAAAACAGTCTTCAAATTTAAAAATATTAAAGATTAAAATTTAAAATCTTTAAAAAATTAAAAGAACGCCAAATTACTACATCTTGAGGGAGAGAGGGGGCTTAAACCATCAATCGAGCTGGGGTCATTGTGCCTCCTGAACCCCATACCTGCCCCACCAGCCATGTTTTTAAGTTCTTCCTAAAGGGCAGCAACTCCGTCTGGAGACGTAGCTCCATTGGCAGGAGGTTCCGTAGGGCCAGAGCGGACATAGAGAAGGCCCCCCTTCTGGTGCCAGAGAGATGCGCCTCTCTGGCCAATGGAGCAACTAGAGAGCCTCTCCAGTCCACTCTGGTGGGATAGACAGATGTTCTTGGGGTGACACGGTCTTTTAAGTATCCTGGCCCACTACAATGTAGGGCTTTTAAAGGTAATTACCATGTTAGTCAGTGTTTCAAGCATATCAGAGAATAAACAAACAAAACAAAAAAATGTTATAGCACTCTAAAGACTATTAGTCTTCAAAGTGCTACAATGTTTTTGCTTTGTTTTGTTTATTCTCAGATACACAAATAAAACTTGTTCATCTTGAAAGTGTCACAAAAATCTTTGTTGGTTTTGCTGCAACAAATTGGCACAGGTACCCCTTCAGCAAAGGCAGCTATATATTTTGGCCGTTTAACCTCTGGTCTCTCTTTAGTTTAATTACATAGTAATGTTTTTACTCTTAATCACCATATTGCTCAATGCTTGCAATGTCCTGCTGATTTCTAATGTAAGCATGCTAGGCAGGCAATAAAAGATTGCACCAATTCCTTGTACTGTATCCTGGTTTCACTTTACCTCACACAAGCTAAAGAAAATTGCTAAAAGACAGAGGCTTATTGCCTACACAAGCCAGGGAGAATGTTCTGAAGGCTACACTCTACCACCTGCTGGACTCCACAGAAAATTACATTGAAAGCCTAAGATATTTCAGATGTTTGCAAAATGGCCAAGGTCATTCAGTGAGATGGGTACTTGGTTGCAGCTATTCAGAATTCAGGAGTTTGATTTCCCACTGTGCCACCTAGGAGAAGAATCGGGCTGTGTAACTTTAGACAACGTGCACAGTCCCAGGATGGCCCAGGATGAAGGGAATGGTGAGCCACTTCTGAGTACTTTACACCTAGAAAATGCTGGTAAGGACTGCTATAAGTTGGAATCTATTTGGTGGCATGTAAATAAGTAGTTGCATATAAAACAGATAAAACTGACAACGTCATCAAATAGCAGGCAATCTTGCAAGTGTACACAAACAACAGTAAGAGAGAAACAGCAGATATATTAAGCAATCGAGAGCTTTTCTATTTGGAGCGGGGTTCATGTTCTTTCTTCCAGGTTTCTCTTGGTTGGTAACAGAGTTTATTGAGATCCACTTCTAAAAGTCTCTGGGAACTGCACTCCTTTTCAGAAGAGTTTTGAAATTATTGTTACAAACCCACTTCCTGGATCAAAGCAGTTTAATATACATACAAATATACATAAAGGTCACCCCTCATATCTGCAGGGGATACATTCCATGACCTACCACAGATACTTGAAACTGGGAATAACAATGAATTCTCTAAATTTTATATTGCAGACAATGAGTGGCCTCAAGCAGCCAGCTCTGGTAATATGGCACAGAAATGCTTAACATATTTCATACTTTTTATTGAATATTTTTAGACCTGAAGATAACTGAAGCTGTGGATACTAAAACCATGGATATGAGGGGGAAACCTGTATATGTATACAGATACAGATGTGCAGCACTGTGCAAGTCTAGCTGGTTTGGGGAAATTTTATGAGTGATTGGGAGGGGCATATGTCAGTTCTCAAGCCACCTAGATCCATGATGGTGAACTTTGGCACTCCAGATGTTCTTGGACTACAATTCCCAGAAGCCCAAGCCCCCGTTAATCCACACAAATGCTTTTGCTGTGATTTATCCGGCCCACGCCACGCCACCCTCATCGCTCCTGGAAGCAGAAGTAAAACACGCCCTTAAGGGTCTGGAGTGCCAAGGTTCACCATCACGGGTCTAAACACAACAAAATTGGAGAGAGTCTTCTGCTGAAGTTTGGAGTTAGGGAGTCTGAGTTTTATCCCCAGCGAACCTGTTCCAGGTGATCAGGTCCCTCCTTGGTAGGGGGAGATCGGGTCCCGGTTGGCAGGGATCAGCTGAGGCTTTTGCGGACTATCTGGCAGAGAAAATCGCTCGGATTCGCTCGGGGTTGAATCCCGGCGTGGAAAATGTAAAGCTGGAATTGACTGAGGCACAGTCTGGCCGTGTTATCTGGGATCAGTTTGATCCAGTTGTCCCTGAAGAAGTGGACAGGCTCCTAGTAGCTGTCTGGGCCACTGCCTGTGCGTTAGATACATGCCCCGCCTGGTAAATTAAATCTACCAGGATGGTGACAGGCGGTTGGGTCGAGGCAATCATTAACTCTTTTCTATGGGAGGCGGTTTTCCCAGCACCTTAAAACATGCTTTGGTGCGCCCCCTCCTTAGGAAGTCATCCCTCGACCCAGCAATAATGGCAAATTATCGGCCTGTCTCTAATCTGCCCTTTTTGGGTAAGGTTTTGGAGAAGGCAGTAGCATGGCGGTTACAGGAGATCCTGGATGAAGCGGATTATCTGGACCCTTTTCAGTCAGGATTCAGGCCCGGATATGGTACGGAAACTGCATTGGTTGCGCTGGTGGGTGATCTCTGGAGAGAGCAGGATGGTGGGCATCCGTCCGTTCTGGCTCTTCTTGACCTCTCAGTGGCTTTCAATATCATCGGCCATGGTTTCCTTCTGGAAAGGCTCCAAAGACTGGAGATGCAGGACACTGTGTGGTCCTGGTTTTCCTCATTTCTGAAGGACTGGACCCAGATGGTGTGGTTGGAGGGTGAAAAATCCAGCCCTAGGCTGCTCCAATATGGGTGCCTCAGGGCCTGGTGCTTTCACGTCTCCTATTTAACATCTACATGAAACCGCTGGGTGAGATCATCTGTTCCCACGGGGTAAGGTATCATCAGTATGCAGATGATACCCAACTGTATCTCTCAGCCCGTGGGGACCCTAGCAATGCAGTGGAAGTCCTTTCCAGGTGCCTAGAGGCTGTTAGGGTCTGGATGGGGGAGAACGGGCTACAACTGAATCCTGGCAAGACTGAGTGGTTGTGGGTCAGGGGTCCCGTGCTAACCCGGGAGCTACCATCTTTGGTTCTGGATGGGGCAGTTTTGCCCCAAACAGACCCAGTGCGTAATCTGGGGGTCCTCCTGGACTCACGACTACTGCTTGAAGAGCAGGTAGCAGTCGTGGCTAGGAGGGCTTTTGCACAACTTCGTGTTATGCACCAGTTATGCCCGCTCCTGGATCAGGACTCCTTGCTCATGATCACACATGCCTTAGTCACCTCCAGACTCGATTATTGTAATGTGCTCTACATGGGGCTGCCCTTGGCGACCATCTGGAGACTTCAGCTGGTCCAGAATGTGGCTGCTCGAGTTGTGATGGGGTGCGGACGTTATGTTCATGCCTCACCACTTCTCCGGGAGCTGCACTGGCTCCCAGTGTGCTCCGGGTGCAATTCAAGGTGCTGGTTATTACTTTTAAAGCCCTACATGGTAGTGGGCCATACGTGGTAGTGGGCCAGGATACTTAAGAGACCGTGTCACCCTGAGAACATCTGTTTGTCCCACTAGAGTGGACCTGAGAGGCTCTCTGGTCGTACCTTCAGTTAGAGAGGCTCATCTCTCTAGCATGAGGAGGGCCTTTTCTGTGTCCGCTCCGGCCCTATGAAACCTCCTGCCAACAGAGTTATGTCTCCAGACGGAGTTGCTGCCCTTTAGGAAAGGAGTGAAGACCTGGCTGGCGGGGCATGTGTGGGGAGTGGGCCAGATGGCCAACACGGTCACCTGGCTCGTTTAAATATCCCACCTCTCTCCTCGGTGTTTTTAACTTGAATTTTAATTTTTTTATGTATGTGTTTTAATTGGTTTTAGTTGTAAAGCGGCCCTGAGTCTTCAGAGGAGGGCGGGGTACAAATGAAATAAATAAATAAAATAAATCCCCTCAGTCACACACTAAATTATCCCCAAACCAACTGGTAGTGGTCTAAGACGTTTGCACAGTACTGAAGATGTAGAGAATGGTATGTAATTAAAAATGTCCGAAGCGAAGGCTCTAAAGTGAGAATGATCTTCCTAAAAAATACCATAGCTTTAAACTCACCTCCCACAGAACAAACCTTGGAACAAAATAAACTATGTTTTCTGGAAGGAAAAAAAGGGAAAAAATGGAAAGGCACAGAAAAAAACCACTGAACATCCTAGAACAAATCTTGGATTGCATAAATGGCAAACAAATACTGATATCATCAACAGAGAGCTGAGTGCTTCTGCAAGCATAAATGATCTGTCTGGATAAACCCTACGAGTGTAGCCATAATTCTGCTTGGTGAGCCTCTTAGTAGAAGCATTTCTTTGTACTAATCATTACTATGGTTACCTAATAGACTGTTCAAAAAGAATGGTACGTCTACAAAGCTGACCCTATGAAACCTTACAAGGATTTCGTTCTCTTCAGATGGAAAAGAGGTGGTAAAATGGTTTCCCAAAAGTTCTACGCTGCTATTTGCAGAGAGAGAAACAGCATGGGGGGAAAAGGGGGAATAAAACATTCTCTACTTGTGTATGAAACTCTTCAACCAACTGGGAGAAGACAAATGAAAGCTTCTTAAAATTCCCCTTCTGATAAATTTCAGCCCACTTTTAAAAATACAGGTATACATTTTACAGTAGAAGCAGCAGGAAGATGGGAGATTTTGTCACTTCCCAGCTTACCTACAGGCAACTATCTACCATGGGTAGATAGTCAAGGTAGGAAGACAAGGAGCTAATTCCCCTGAAAAGTAGTCTTTCCTTCCACCTTCAATCTACAGCCAACAAAAATCAACAGGATTTACTTTAGACAAGGTATTTTCAAGAACAGAGAAATAATGTCAAATGTATGATTATTTCTCCTCCAGAAATCTCTCATGCAGGACAAAGCTCAACCATGACACCTCACCGCACAGCAATGAAATTTGCCCCCTCCGTGCCTCCTGCCCTGATTATTTTTGTGTTGCTATCACAACAATCTGCACACAGCTCAGGTGAGCCAAGCAAATCACTAGCTGCATCTCACACAATGACAGTAAGGCTGTCAAAAAGTGTCCTGTCAGTACTTAATCAGGAGCAAATCTTAGTGAACTCTTTTAAGACATTTTTCCTAGTGTAAAAGATTATTTGTAGTGCAAAATTGTTTCTTTTTTCATAAGAGCAAGATTAACTTCTCCTTTTTTTTCTTGCTATTCTTTATACAGTATATTAGTCTTAAACCAGAAGAAAAATTTCAGGCTGCAGTAAGCTGGAGATTTCAACAGAAAAAAGGCAAGAAAATAGGATTAAACTGGCAAAAAAAAACAACCTCAAAAAAACCAGATATTTTAAGGAGTCCTGGTGGTGCAGTGGTTAAACTGCTGTCCTGCAACCAAAAGACTGTGAGTTCTATTCTGACCAGGGCTCATGGTTGATTCGGCCTTTAATGAAAAACCTGCCTTTGTGCTATACTGTTTCATTATCTTTTTACCCACTAAATACAACTTTGTGCTTCAGCTCATTCAAGGATGGGACCTAGCTGTAAAAAGCACCCTATCAGCTGCAAAACACACCCATACATATGTAAATGCAACCATGGCTGTCGTAAACACTACTGTTTCTGGGGGCGCAGTCAGGCCCACTCAGCTGTCCAGGAGCGTGGACAGGTCCATGGCATAAAAAGGTTGGGAACCCTTGCTTTATTAGATCATAGTGTTCATCTACATAGCACAAGGCAAGCAGAAAAAATAAAGGAAAATCCATACAATTGAAAGCAAAATCACTCACCTAATTAATCTGGAATATTACAAAGAAAGACTTTTAAGACAAATATTGTAGATATGAAAGCAAGAAGGTAAGGAATTAAAATAAATAAATGTGAAACTTACTGCCACAGACAGAAATAACCAGTCAAATGGCATATAGAATATTAATTGCATTGGACCTTTAAAGAGATACATGGTCTTGTGTCCTGTCTGGAAATTATCACAAATTATCAATAGTCTAAGAATAATGTTTCCATTACTGATGGTTTTCTGTGGTGCCCCTTCCTTTTAAGGGCTTGGGAAAGTTACATTTTTAGATGCATGCTCTTCTGTGTTTTCCCAGCCACTGTTCTGACTGCATGACATGGTAGACGCACAAGAGCATAATCCAATATTTTATGGTACAACTAGCCCAGGAATTCTCAATCTGTGACCTGTGGGCCGGATGCGGCCTGTAGTGTCATTTCATGTGGGGCCCCACCACCTCCACCATACCCGGAATGCCATGTGGTGGAAAAAGGGCAAAATGGTCGTTCAACCCCCAAAGCTGTCTGAGAGAGTGTGACCTGGCCCCTGGCTTAAAAAGGTAGAGAACTCGTAAACTAGGGTTTCAGGCAAGACTCCTGCTGAGCTGTAATTGGAGATTCCTAGGGGTCTCCTGACCATGCAATAGCCAGGCCCAACCATCCTTAGCTTCTGAAATCTGAAGACAACTTTGTGTTCAAAAGGATTTGGTGATCCTACAGGTAAAAGGATGGAGTCGTGCGACAGAGCTTGCTGACTGAACGCTTGCCCTGATGTTGGTAAGGATGGTATCGCTAATGGTCCTGCTGTCGGTGCAGGCGGTAGAAATTTGCCCTTTGGTTATCAGACTGCTGCCTAGGGGGTGGTTGGTAAGACAGCCCCTGGCAGTGGGTCGAGAAGGGCTGGTACCGTGGTCTGGAAGTGGACTGTCCAGGTGAGGCCAAACTGAAGAACTTTGCTGTGGTCTTGATTTGCTGCAGTTCTTTCAGGGCCTTTTCCATGTCTTGGGCGAACAGACCTTGGCCGTCGGAAGGCAGATCTTCGATTAGCTTCTTGGTAGGCTCCTCAAGCTTGGTGGAGAAGCCAGGCATGCCAACGCAACAGAATGGACATGGACATGTCCTTTGCCACTGTGTCATTCATGTGATGGGCCATCCTCTTCTGTTGCTCAGAGAGGTAATCAACCTCACCAGAGAGGGAGTTAAACTCCATGTGCAGGTCATCAGGCAACTTGACCGCAAAGGACTTCGCCCACTCCCAGATATGAGAATTGTAGAGCCCCATCACTGTAGAATAGTTCGCTGCATGGAGTGACAATGATTTGGAGGTGTGAAGACAGTATGGGAAACCGCTGACTGCCATCTTACTCTGTGAGCCTGGACAACCATGGAGTTCGGCAGGGTATGGGCCTGCAGAAACTCCATGTCATCACCCAAAAGTCTGTACAAACTGTTGACTCCTCATTGAAACTGTGGGATGAAATGGGCTTCTTTCACACAGCCTTAGCAGAGCTGAGAAGAAACTACAACATGGTGATACAGATGGGCCAGATCGCCTTCTTGTCCAGTTTCGCCGTGCTTGGTCTGCCAACGGCAATGGTAGGTGATCGGCTTGGAGGCTTAAGGCAGTCCCAAGATGAGTCAGCATGGCCATAAAGGACTTCTGGTCCTCACCACGGGGCAGATCAGGTTTGGATGTCTTGTCCGCCTCAACCTCCACATCCGCCTCCTCTGAAGAGGACTCATACTCATCCTTAGATGATGGAAGGATCTTTGCTTCCACATTGGAACCGCACCAGTACGGCCTAGGCTATTCAACAGAGCAGGTGCTTGATGCCCCAGAAGGTGGCAGGGCAATGTCCACATCCTCCTCCTCCAAAGAGGACTCAGACTCATCTGTAGATGGTGGAGGGATCCTCACGTCTACATCAGAACCGCACCAGTATGGTCTAGGCTGTTCGACGGACCGGGTGTTTGATGCCCTAGAAGGTAGTGGAGCAATGTCCATTCCTTGGCCTGGAGAGACAGTCCCTTCAGAGTCCTGTGAAGGAGGAAGAGGAACAGTACTCACGGGACCAGGTTGCTGAGCTTGAGTCGTGGCAGCCAAAAGTTGGCCACCTATCTTCTTGACTACCATCTCAAGAAGTGGTTGCAAGAGGTCCAGCTGAACTGCCGGAGACGGAGCTAGCGGAGACGAAATGGTAGCCAGAGCTGGTCCAATTGGTGGCGAAATAGGCGCTGAAATGGTAGCCAGGGCACATCAAGCTGGTGACGAGATGGACACCCACTGGAGCAAAGACGTCCCTCAAGGCAGTGGTGGAGGAGATGAAAGAGAATGGTGACCCGCCTTCTTAAGACTTCTGCCTCACCTCAGCCATCTTTGATCGCTCTCCCTCTACAGTGGCCATCTTGGGTGCTGGAGTTTTGGCGGGAAGCTGAGAGGCCTAAGAGACTGCGGCCAGACAAAGCACCATCTCCATCAGATAAGCCCTGAGACAATTATTTATTTATTTATTTATTTATATTAAATTTATATTCCACCTACTCGCACAGGTGACTCAGGGCAGATTACAACCAATATATAATACATACTTAAAAACTCTAAAAAAAAAACAAATTAAAAACCATTTAAAACAATATCTCATTCCTTTAAGTAAAGGAGTAAGAGGAATAAAAGGGGTGTGTAAGATGTTAAATGAGATGTTAAATAAGCCAGCGGGGAGGGGTCAATAAGCCATCATTACCCCACACCATTCCCGCCAGACAAGTGATTTTTTTGCAGTGAACACATGTCTGGGTTTGATGGGGTTCCTCCAAATACAGTAATACCTCATATAACATTAGTATCGAATAACACGAAAATCGCATAACATCAAGGAATCTGGGGGGAAGAATTGCATCAGATAACATTAAGATCCTATGGGATGCTTCAGATAACAACCGCGAAAGCCTGTGTGGTTACAATGTATCTCTATGGATCCCATAGAGGATCAGATAACACGAAAAATCATATAACACGAAGACTTGTGGAACCAGGTTTTAGTGTTATATGAGGTTTTACTGTACAGCAAACACTTACTGTGGCTGTATGATGAAGGAAATTTCTTGTTGCAGACAGTGCAATGCTTAAAGGCAGCTCATGCCATCAAAAATTTAACCTCACGGTAAAGGAAGAAACAACCCAAATGCCCACTACGAAGCAAGCAAATGACTGGGGTGCCGGTCCTAAGAGAGCTCTCAACGGTCTCCTGCTGCTGAGGCAAAAAGAAGAGAACTGAGGAAAGAGCAGCAAATGGCGCCAAAGGGTGGGTGGTATGGTGGGAGGCCCTAACATTCAAACGTTTATCCAAACAGCTTGAAAGCCTCGGTAATGGCTCCGCGCAGGCGCAGAACCCAAAAGTGGGGATTCACAGAATACACAAAGGAAAACTCCATTTATATGTGAAAATCATTGCACAGCTTGCTATCTTACCCTACCCATCTTAACCTACCAAACTAGACATAGTTTACTTTGGTGACATAGCGGAATGGTTCCAATGACACCAACCTGAGCCATTTTGGGGACAATCTAGATACAAATATGCAAAAAAATTGAAAGAGCTCAAAATGCACAATCTACTGTTTGTATTTTCTCCATTATGTTCTAAAGGTTGAGACAGCTGGTTTAGAAGCCCTAATGGTGCAGTGGTTAAACTGTTGTGCTGCAACCAAAAGGTTGTGAGTTTGATCCTGACCAACAGTCAAGGTTGACTCAGCTGTTCATCCTTCCAAGTTTGGTAAAATGAGTACCTAGCATGTTGGGGGCTAAATGCTAATTAGCTTGTGAACTGCCCAGAGAGTACACTAAGCGCTATGGGGCGGTATATAAGTGTAATTACTTTTTGCTTTGCTTTAAAATCCCCACTCAGCCACACTAGGGGGTGGCATGGGTAAAACTACCTCACATAACTATTAAGATTATTGTAACTTAGATATGACTTGTTAGTACACAACAAACTAACATGTACAGTAAAACCTCACCTAAAGAGTGTCTTACTTAGAAACTAACTCGCTTAAAGAGCAGAATTTGCTCTGAATGGTTGCCTCACTTAACAACTAAAACCAACAAAAAACTTCCTTAACAACTAAATCGGGATTCACAACCACCCCCACCCCCACCAGAAGTTACAACTGGTCACTTACAATGGTGTTTTGCTTAAAGAGCAAACTCGCTTAAAGAGCAATCCCATGGAATGTATTATGCTCTTTAAGCGAGGTACAACTGTACTTGTAATCAATCTTTCCTACCTTTTAACTCACAGCATTTTTATCAGTCTGGTCTTGAAATGCTGTTTTGAATTTGAAAACGAGTTTGTTCTATGTAAGAAAAAGAAATGTATGTTTTAAAAATTCATGCAGAATCAACCGCATGGTTCTTTGGAAGCCAGCCTACATATTCCAAGAGTAAAAGAAATGGGATATGTTCCAGGACAGCTACTAATGTGAAAACAAATATGTATTCTAGGGTGGTTATACCACATGGCTCATCTCCTCTTTATTGTCTAACCAAAACACACTTATGAAAAGGAGGGGGACTTTCATCAGCCAAAATGTTTGCCCCATAACAGAGACTGTGTTGATACAGAATGATTATGTCAAAACACATCCCTAGAACAAAAGGTTAAAGTCCTCTACCATATTTCATTTCCATAGGGATTTAAGTCATAATAAAACAAAGAGGTGACTCAGAATCTAGCACAAATCTACCAACACACATTACTCATCTGACCAAACAATGCACTAAGGGTTTACAGAAAATATGTTGGAGAAGGAAAAAGAAAATATAATACAGCTGCCTAGCCCATGGACTTTGGAATATATGTAGTGATATATATTTTGTTCTTCTCAATTACCAGTACCAATGCTTTACAGTTTTTGAAAGCTATAACTAGAGAGGGCAAACCTGGCCCACGCTCTCACTGAGAAAGAGGTTTTCAAAATATATTCCACAGAGACTTCACGGTTTCCATAAAATGAGAGCCTGATCGGACCAGAGATGGAAGACATTATTCTTTTTCCTAAAACTTCCCAAATCCTCTGTTTTTAAACTGCCTCAGCCCTGAGGTCACCTCACTATGTCCTTAGGCCACGGTAAGGGCATCTTCTAACATCCACCCTAGATATCTTGGAGCAGTAGTTGGCTCCCCAAAAAATTACTACCACACTGTGGGTGTGGCCAGGGGAAAGCCCCACACTGCACCTGAATTAGGACTACATTATTTCAAAACTTGGATGGGTGGGGCCAGCCAGAATTTCTGCTACCAGTTCTGGCGAACTGGTGCAAACCTGCTGATGCCTACCACTGCCTTGGAGTTGTTATTCAGTGAGGAGTCCACGCATTGGTAGATGTCTCCATGATGATATTCGGCACATACAACTGAAGTCCATTTGCATGTGGTTTTTTAGCCATTTAAATAGCACGTAAACCACTGGTTAGGCAGACCACCTGCCCCAAAGGGATCCGATGGAGGACACTTTGGGGAGTTTTAGCCCTGGTCTAACATCATTGGCAAGAGATGGGCAATACTGCCTAGTTAGACTGCTTAAGCCCTCATGCCCTGACAAGGGTCTCACCCTGGAACCTCTTTTAAAAGGATTGGGAAAGGTTTGTATTGATAGTACCAGGTATCTAAGCCTGAGAACCAGAGACCACTTCAATTTCCCACAATACTTCTGAGTTCATTTCACTCTAGAGCACCGGAAATTAACACACACTAGAACATCGGATAACGTTATGACTTGGTTCCACAAGTCATGACGTTATCTGATTTTTAGCGTTGTCCAATGCATGCATCGAACAACGCTTAAAAAAAAAGCCCTGACGTCAGGGACAAACCGCGCAGTTTGTCCCTGAACTCAAACTGACCCTAGGCTAGCGATTGCTACCCTAGGGTCAGCTTGACTTCGGGGGCAAACCAAGTGGTTTGTCCCTGAAGTCATTCACAGCCCAGATGGGGTTCGAAAGAAGCCTAGGGCAGCCCAGCGAGGCTGCTCTAGGCTACTTCCGACCCCCATCTGGGTTGTGTTTGAAGCCTAGAGGCTTCAAACACAGGAGAAGAGGTGCCTGCTGGCTTCGTCCAGCGATCGCTCCGGCTGAACTAGGGTCAGGGGAAAGGCAGGCACCCAAGTGCCTTTCTCCCGACCCTAGTTCAGTAGTAGCAATCCATTGCTGGTGGTGGTGGATTGGGTAGATATTCTACCCAATCCACCCCACGCCCCGATGATTGCATTGGACAACGCTAAAAGAATTGTTATCCGATGCAAGTTTCCAAAAAAAAAACTTCCATCGTTATCCGATTCTAGCGTTATCCAATGCAATTGTTATCCGGGGTATTACTGTAGTTGTCTTGCCCTACTAGACAGAGTCCAGGAGGTGTCGTTTCTAAAAAAATCTATAAAAAATCCACAAGACACTGTTATAACATCTCTCCAAGACACAAGTGGAAAATTAAATCAGCAAGTACCAGACCAAACTATCCAAAGCTGACATGAAAGGTACTACCGCTGCCTGTGTTGGGTATGTCAACCAACAAAAATTAGATTCTCATTTTACTACAGCTGAGCTTGCTCCAGTGAGCTAGTAGGGATAACCAGAACCAGGAAATAAATGTAAACAGACTGTCATTTATTCAGTGACAAATGATCAAACATGCAAACTCATCAGCAATAGAATATGTGATCAGTGTGTAAATAGAAAATTAGATGAACAAAATGATTCATGGGGTGTGCTTGTGAAAATGTAAATACAGGAACAGTAGAAGATTAATGTAAGAAACTAAGCATGCATTAGCCAAGTTTGCACCCAAGTGACCATCTAACGAGTTTCATGCACTGTCAGTGTTATTTCAACACAATTGTATTAATGGGGATTTTCAGTACTAAATTTAAATAGTGCATATATTTTCATAATTAAATTTCTATCTAGTCCAAACCAGTCAAGGTTTTCTTAGCAGTACAGCACTTAAAAATTAAAAAAACCTTATGTGGATTCAATGACAGATCCAGTAGAAACTGCTAGAGGCTAAAATCCTGCTGGGTGGGCATGTAAGGCAATCGCACAAGGTGTTTATGTCCCCTAGCCACATGTCCAAACCATGATCTGTCAGGCACTAGTTCAGAAAATGGTGATTCAACGTACACCTCACCAAAGGATTCAAACCATTTGTGCAATTAATGTTGTGTGAGTTTTTTCCGTCAGGATACTTGCCAAAAAGTAAAACTACTGAAGTTTGAGTCTCACAAGGTAATATAATATAGTATTTTAATTTATCATAATTATATGATTTCAATTCTTCTGAGTTGCCTTGCATCCCCTTTGGGAAGAAAAGTGACATATAAACAATATAATTCACTAAATAATAAATAACAAACACAGACACACACAAAAAATAAGAATAGGTTGGGTTTTTTTTAACCACAAAAGTTGAAATCATTCATAATTGTTCACAAAGTATGAAAATTCAAAATGTAGATTTTAAGAAGTTGAAAATAATTAGTTTGCTGTGCAGCTTCAAAAATTAAAGAATTGAGGTTTTCAAAGGTCAAAAAGACCAACAAGAGACAAGCAAAAATTTGCCAAGAAAATTGTAATGGAGCAAGTCCAGTCTTCCATTGTTTTGGATGAAAGGGAGAAATAATGTAACTCTACACTTGGTATCATGATGCAAGAGAACAACCCAAACTTTGGGGTACCCAGCCCACAAATGTTGTTCTTCTCATACTGGTTCTTATGCCTAGACAAGAATTTTAGATCTTTTAAAAAATGTATCATTTCTAGGATAGTGACATTAAAAATAAACCTCCCTGCATCAAACTTTTTGCAATGTATACAAAATCTCTAGGACAGTCTATGCAAAACTAATATCTTTCTTTTTAAGAAGAACTACAAGAGGAGGAGTACAGAAGGATCATCTGTTTATAGTGACAGGATGTCTCAAACCAGTTGAGAAAATATACCCCCTTGTTGGTATCACTCCACCTAAGATCAGGATAGAAGTAACAGCGGATGCTAAGAGAACTAAGCAGGAAAATGACTATAGACACCCTCTGAATAGATATAAGCCTCAAGTCCGCTGGCTGAGATCCAGGAAGAGCTTTATGGGAAGAAAAAGCATTCTTGAGGGTATACAAAAGCAAAAGCAAATTAGAAGATGGCGGAAGGAGCTCTCTGGACAAGGAATAACATTAAAGGAGGATATAGCTAAAGATCTCAACCTCCCCTACGTCACTTTGAGGCCCTGAATAGGCTGAGGGTTGGAGTCCCTAAATGCAAGATCAACATGCTCAGGTGGGGGCTGCTGGCAGACACCAACACATGGTGTGAACGTGGGGAGACACAGAATCCGGCTCATTTACCAGTCTGCCAATTGCTGCCAGAGAGATGCACCAATAAGGACTTGGTTTTAGGAAATGACAAAGTGAAACAATGTGGCTTCATTTTGGTTTGATCAGGACATGAAAGAAAAAGAAATCTGTTTAAAAAGATGCAAACTCCTCTTCCAATGCTCCTAATTTTTAAAAGCCCATGAAACAAAGCAGCACCTATTGCATTTTTGTGAAATACAGTATGCAGAAGTTACACAATTTGATAAAACTATTCTCAACAGTAACAGAAAGTTGTAGGGTAAGGAGGGGAAAAAACTCATTTTCTCATCCCAGTCTATGACTATAGAAGCAGTTTACAACAAGTGGTTGAGAAACACTGTTTTAAGGCTCGAACGAACTTGTTGCACCTCACATTCCGGAGAGACAGAACTTTCTGCCCCAAAAGAAAAAATAGAACTGCTTATGAACTAGTTTTACTTCTATTTAATTTTCTCGGTTCCTCCCACCCGGAAGGAGAAGTAAAACGCGTGCCACGCATGTGCTGCATGTGTTTTACTTCCACTTCCGGGAGTGGCAGGGGCCGGGTCTGGCCTGCGAGCCATAGGTTGCAAATACCTGCTCTATAGTCTCAAAACAGTTGAAAAGTCAACAGAAAATGTGTTACGGTTTTTCTGTGACCTTGTGAAGCTTCATCTTCTTTGTCATTTCTGTACTCCCTCAAGGTACACAGCAGAAATGGCCAAAGCTCTCAACTCCGAAAGCCACAAACAAAAATATCTGCACATGACAAAATGGAATGAAGCACTACTAAACCTCTACCCATCCACACTGAGCTAGCTCACATCCTTATTCTTTCACTCAGATGGTTCTATATTATTCAGATGCATTTCTAGTATATAAGGCTTGGTGGAGTGGAGTGGGGTGAGCTGAGGGAGATTATGACTTGTGGAATTCAAATTCTGGAGCCAGGGAAATCTAGATTCTGCACCCTTGCGTTCATGAGAGTGAGCTGAGAGTAGTTTCTGACGTTGTCATGCTGAACTAGAAAGTGTCCTTTTAGCTGATTGTTTCCATCCCTGATCTCTAATACATCTCTCACCTCTCTGTGTGTGTCCATGTATAAGTAAATGTAAAGTTTTCCCTTGCTCAAAAGCCATTCATATCCAACTGTAGAGGGAGGTGTTCATCCCCATTTGCAGCCAAAGAACCTGTGTTGTCTTCATCTGCAGACATTTCCATGGCAATGTGGTAAACATGACTATATGCCGGAGCGCACGGAATGCTGTTACCTTCCCCGCCAAAGCGGTACCTATTTATTGACTTGCAATTTCTTGCTTTGAAACTGCTAGGCTGGCAGGAGCTGGAGCAAATGATGGGCACTCACTCCATTGTGCAGTATTTGGGGTACAAACTGCTGACCTACCACCCTAATCAAGCTCAGCATATTAACCATTAAGCCACCACAGCCCCCTGTGCACATATGCATGCTTGTAAGAGCCCTAGTGGCACACTGGTTAAACTGCTGTACTGCAACCAAAAGGTTGTGAGTTCAATCCTGACCAGGATTCAAGGTTGACTCAGTCTTCTGTCCTTCCAAGGTCAGTAAAATGAGTACCCAGCATGGTTGGGGGCAAAATGCTAATTAGCTTGTGAACCGTCCAGAGTGCACTAATAGCTACGGGGCAGCATATGTGATTGCTTTGCTTTAAATATAAGTCCTCCCAATGTATGAACAATTGGGTATTTGGTGCCACACTGTCCTGTCCCCTACAAAGTACTATTTTCCAACTCCATTCCCAAAACATTATTTTACACCTTGTGTTTATGATTGCAAAAATGAAAAGGGGGAAAAAAACAAATCCTACAAACCTAACATCTGATATTGTGCAAGCTGGAAAGAAAACTTAGATTATTTTTATTATTCTACCACTTTATTTTGCACTGTGTGTAGGAGGATAAACAGCTGTTGAGGGCACTGAATTCCCACCCATGAACTCTGGAAAAATGATATTCAGACAACTCTCTTTAACATCTGCAATATCAGCAGGCAGGAATATCCACACACTTCAAAAGGCAGGCATATGAGCTGTCCTTTTATTTCAGTGGAATTCGCTCAGGAGAGATCCCTGGTAAACTCTGGCATTTCCAGTTGACTTTTAGAAATACTGTATGTAACAAATGCCAAGGAGAGGAGTGTGTGTGTGAACCAGAAATCAAATATCAACCTGCATAGGGTTTTTTTAAAAAATTGAGGGTGGAAGAACACTTAGGCTATTAATAGATTATATGAGCACAGGAAGTGATTTTACCTCTATCAGTTTTAGTAGTTCAAAAATGCAGACAAACTGGATTTGGAAAATGAAACTTATCATAGCTTTAGCCCATAATGGGACCCAAAGACCAGCATAGTACAGCAAAAAATATAAGTTAGAATGTGGGTGCTTAAATATATATTTTAAGATAAGCAAATCTGCTGAGAGTTAAAGGAGTAATAAAAGTATAGTGATACCTTGCTTAAAGAGCATAATGTGTTCTACGGAATTGCTCTTTAAGTGAGTTGCTCTTTAAGGGAAACACTTGGAAAACGTGCCATCGCTGCCATTGTAAGTGACTGATTGTGGATTCTGGGGTGTGTGTGTTTGCAAACCCTGATTTAGTTGTTAAGCGAGGGTGACCATTCAAAGAAAATTCTGCTCTTTAAGTGAGTTAGTCTCTAAGCAAGGCGCTCTTTATGCAAGGTTTTACTGTAGTATTTAAGATTAATGTTGCTATATTGATTACTAAGCCTATGATGTAGCGCTAGTAGTTTATACTCTGGTTTCTCTTCAGATTGTATAAATCTTTTGCCTTTTACTATTTTATCCTCAAAACAATCCTGAGATTCAGGTCAGTCTGAGGACACCCAGTGAGTTTCATGTCTAACCAAAGATTTGAAGAATATCATTATCAAACATGTCCAGAGGTTAACCAGGATGCTAAAAGTTTTGTAAACCAGGCCCTGAGAGAAATTCTTGGAGGAGCTAGATATGTTCAGCTTGAAGAAGAAAAGACTGAGAGGTACTAAGAGAGAACCATTTTCTAACATTTTAAAGACTCATACATGGAGGTTGGAGCAAGTTTGTTTTCTGTAGCTCCAGAAGGTAGGACCCAAACTAATTATTTCAATTAAGAAATAGGAGACTTAAATATTAGGGACAACATCATGGCCAAAAGACCTGCCTGGCAGTGCAGTGGACTACCGTAGGGTAGTGGATTCTCTTTCTCTGAGGTTTATAAGCAAAAGTCAGACTGTAAATTTCCTGCTTCAGCAGAGGACTGGGCTTAATGACAGCAATAGTAATTACACTTATATGCCACTCCATAGCACTTAGTGCACTCTTTGGGAAAAACACAGGGCAATTAGTATTTTATCCCCAACATGCTATTTCTTTTCTTTATTCGTGTCAGAGGCATCACCAACATATAACATACAAAGCTAAAATTAACATAGCTAGAACAAAAGGGAATTAAAAGGACTAGATGAAATCCACCCAATATCAGCCCACCTTTACAGCATTTCCTCTTGTCAACATAAGGTTCTCAGTGCATCATGTGCATTGTATCTTATGGGCAATTGTTTGCTCTTCTCCGCATTCACACAAGCTACCATCTACAGGGAAAGCTCACTTTCTCAGATTAGCCCTTGATCTTCCTACCAGATAACTGGGCAGAACCATATGATTCTCTACCACATGGGCACGAACAACCATGACCTGTGTGGAAAGCTTTAAACAGACTGCGTGCCAGGGTAGGAACATTCTATGTATTCATTTTACTGACCTCAAAAGGATGAAAATCTGAGTCAACCTTGATTCCTGTCAGGATTGAACTCACAACATCAACAGTTTTGGCTGAAGTACAGCAGTTTAAGCACTATGCCATCAGGGTTCTTGATCCCTGGGGGTCCCTTTCAGATCTACAATTCCATGACTTCTGATCTCTCAAATCCCAACTCTCCTATATCTGCACCAGTCTCCAACAAAACATCACAGTTCATTCCAAGCACACACACACAAATCCATCCTAAGAAGTAATCAGCCACATAGCATGTGCACAGCATAGCAATGGCTTCATATGTCCTTAACTCGTTTTAGCAAGCCTTTACTTCCCACCTGTTTGAAAAAGGCCCCTGAACTAGAATTTTTGCTGCTACTGACAGAGGTGCCTGGCGGGCAATGGTCCATAGGGTCGCAATGGGTCAGAAATGACTGTGTGACTGAACAACAACAACAAAAACTGTTGTTTAAATCTGATCATAAATTGTTTTGTAGCAAAAATATCAGAAGAAAGAAAACAATAAAAAGTATAAAGATATTGTGGCATTTTAAAGGCTAACTGTTCTATTTTAAGGTTAGCTTTTGTGGATGAAGTCCAATTCTTCATAAAAAGAGGCATTTAGCACTCCTCTGACCCAGGCAGTCAAAATCTAAGGATTGCATAAAAACTGATAATCTCCATCTTTCCTTCCCCCATCCCAACCAAAATTCATGGGCTTTTAAGTAGTCAAAATCACCTCCAAGTCATCAAATGGGGGGAGGAGCTTTATAAATAAAGGAGATCTGGACCTATTTCCATCCTCTAGACCAGGGTTCTTCAAACATGGCTCTCCAGATGTTCTTGGACTTCAGTTCCCAGAAGCCCTGATCAGCAGGAGTGCTGACTTGGACTTCTGGGAATTTTAGTCCAAGAACACCTGGAGACCCAAGTTTAAGAAACCCTGCCTAGACTAATAATATAGCAAAGATGACTCAAATTAAATAGGCAAACAGTCTATTAAACACTTTTGTAGGCTATGCCATCTTTCTCCAGCCTTTTTGGCATAGCCAAGTTTACAAAATAATAATGGGAACAGGGAGACAGGACTGTAGGATACCAGTTTGGCCTTTACTGCTGTACTTTAGTTCCTATCAACACATTCCCTACTAGTTATTGCCAAGCAGCTTACTTTCTGAGCCAAGCTATCACTTGACTTGCAGCCATTTGAACAAGGTTATATTTCAAGGTGTATGTGTGTGCATTTTTACAAGACATAACATAATGCACTCATGATGATATTTTGATGAATACTGTAGGGAAGTGTCATTTAACACCTGGGCTGTTGAAATAATTTGGTTCTAATATTCTTCTGGGTCAACATAACCAGTTTTCCTATCCATTAAGACAGGTTCCTCAATCTAGTTAATTCTCTTCCTCTTGTGCAACTCTCCAATGTTGCCTCTGAAAACTCAAGTGTGATTTCTAGCTGGATGAATCTTGTAAATGTTCTGAGTTTGACTTGTTATATAATAAATAGCATTGTTGTGGAGGCCGTTCCAAGCCTAGATTTTCCCACAAGAAGCTAAAACAGTATCTGGAAGCAGAGCCCATCCCAAATTCCTATCCAGTCAGGGATCCGTCACCTTCCTGCATTACTGCATTTCACTCCACCCAGCATCATCTCCTGCCCCCACCATGGCCATGCAGGTAGAAGCAAAGGCTTATCAGGACCATTATCTTGTGCTGACCTTCCCCAGCGGTCACAGTCACTGCACAGCGGCACTACACAGAGCGTCTATTCAAGGAGAGTCCAAATAGCAAAGTCCAAAGAGCAAGCCAAGGTCTGGTTACCAGTAGTTCAAGTGAGTGTCTAGTCCAAAGGATGTCTAGGGGCATTGTCAGGGTTGGCAGAGAAGTGAGGATCATGGCAGGCAGGTCAGGGTCTAGCCAGGCAAATCTCAAGAGGTATCCAAAGTCAAGCAAAGCGTTGGTCTTTGCACAAAAGAATTGTATGGAAGCTTCAATGCTGGAACAAGCTTGCTTAAGAGCCTCCCAGCTAATGGGTATCAGCTGGTAGCCTTCTCTGGTAATGCCTCCTGATCCAGGTGATCTTCAGAGTCTGATGAGGACTGGGTCACAACAGATCTGTGAACTGCCCATCTTCCAAACTAGTGGGTAGTGAACTTACGGCGGCCAACCGTCCCGCATTCTGCGCGGCAATTCCATTTAGGGAGGGGGAATTTCGACTTACCCTTGTTTCGAAAATGGTACCGGACCTCCCCCGTTGCGTCACGGAAGCACCGGTTTCCTCTCCGACCGGCAGGCAGTTAAAGAGAAACGGAGCCGAAAAGGCTCCAATAAACTGCGCCTGCGCAGAAACCCAGTTTGGCGCCAGATTGGGTTTCTGCGCATGCGCAGTTTATTGGAGCCTTTTCGGCTCCGTTTCTCTTTAACTGCCTGCCGGTCGGAGTGGAAACCGGTGCTTCCGTGATGCAACGGGGGAGGTCCGGTACCATTTTCGAAACAAGGGTAAGTCGAAATTCCCCCTCCCTAAATGAGATTGCCGCGCAGAATGCGGGACGGTTGGCCGCCGTAAGTGAACTCCCCCTGCAGCACTATGGACAACTTATGCCCCTTCCCATGATGGTGTAGGACTAGAGCTCGCACCATTACTTACTATTGCCTATGCAGACTAAGGCTGATAGAGGTTGAGATCCTGCAACACCAGGAGAGTCACCATTTGCCAATCCCAGGCCTGGGTGGTTTTTCAACTGCACCTTCCAGAAGCTCCAGCAAGCATGTCCCATGGTGATGGATTGTGAAAAACATTAGCTAGCAACATCTAGGGAACATCGGTTTGGAACTATTAGCATAGACCATGGCTGCATCGTTCAGAATACAAAGACAGCTAGACTTGCACCTTGATTTTAACTGAGCACGTCCTGTTTGACTCTGACTCTTCCATTTAGAATAGTAGCTCATGTTAAATTACTTCAGTATGCAATTTTTTATAGGGCATTTGTCTAGCTTTACCTTGGGAACATGTTATAAAAAAGAGGAACTGGTCTTTCTTTTCTTCCCCTAAAAATTAAACCAAATGATGACATCACTGTTTAAGGTCTTGGTCTTAACAACAGCCTGGGTGTTGGTTAATTCTGAGCGAGAACAGAGAGCCAGGTGGAGAAGAGAAAGAAAAGAGTCATAAAAAAAGGGAGAAGTAATTCAGAGCTATTGGAAAAGAGAAGTACAGTAGTACATTTACAGGTGAGCCACACACAACACTGAAGGGAGTTTCCACTTCTGATCAAACAAAGGATTTCCCACAGTCCATCGTGGAAATATCAATGTAATCCAATTGCTCATTTCTTACTCAACAAGGTGCTGAATCAATCAAAAGAGGATGTTGGGTATGGTTCACCCGTTAAAAGCAGCTTAAGTAAACAACAGCCCGGCTTTCTGCCCCATCCAACTAAATGTTTTACTGACAATCTTTCATATTCATCAGACAGTTTTATTGCTTTATAAGTGGCAAAGGCAAAGGATAATTTGAGGTCAAGCTGGGGAAAAAATAGATCCCTAACCTTAAGGAACTAAGTCATGATGACTTGTTATAAACACTCACCACCAATTTTGGCTGAAAATGTACATGGTTACAGCTTTTAAAGCTGTTCAAAATGATTCAGCAAAACCACCACTGGAATGCTGTCAAGATTGCGAGGAGGAGGCAGCTCTTCATGAAAAAGTCTAGAAATCTCCACCCACATAAAATATATCAGGATCTAATATCTGACCCTTTCTGTCTTTGGCGTTGATTAGTAACAGTGCTTGACATAAGCAGAAGGCTATGCCAAGCTTCTTGCTGAAAGCTGTGCAAAAAGTAGGTAACTGAGGCCCTCCAGGTGTTTTGTAAATCCTATAATCCAGGGTTTCTCAACCATGTTCTTGAGCTTCAATTCCTAGAAGCTCTGATCAGCAAAGAGTCAGCACTGTCTGCATCTGCAATGTTTCCACGGTCATGTGGCAGGTATGACTAGATGTTGGAATGCTATTACTTTTCCCGCCAAAGCAGTACTTATTTATCTACTTGTAATTTCTTGATTTCCAGGTGCTAGGTTGGCAGGAGCTGGGACAGATGACGGGAGCTTAGTCTGTCGTGCAGCATTAGGGTCTCAAACTGCTGACCTACCAACCTTCCTGTTGTCAAGCTCAGTGTCTTAACCACTAAGCCAGCGCAGCTCTCAGAAGATTGAGACCTGCTATAATCCTTCATCACTGATGCATTATTTCCGCAGTCTAACAACAAAGAGCTCATTCCTGCTCTTTTTATGCCTGTTATGAGTCCTCTGCTTGTTCTTCTCCCTATAAGTACTGGAGAGGATCAATTTCCAAAGGTCCATGGACTGCATAAGACAATACCCAAAAGACTGCATCTCCATCCAAGGGGAGTCCTTCTTATCAAAATCTGAATCAGATCAGAAATCAATTCTAGCTTCTTCTTTTAACCCTCTGTAATCAACAACTCATAGGGAACTAAAATTCTCAGAGCTTCATTCCTAAGATACTGAACTTAGTATTCCTTTTAAACTTCAGTAAACAGATAAAATAATTGGACCATGGTTTGTTTATCCTCTAAGGTTCTCTGTCACCATTCTCCTTCCCTTTCACTCTACCATCAGCGCTTTCACTTGTCATCTTAATATTTCATTCTAGACATAAATCTATTTAGCATTCTTCACTACCAGACACCTTCAGCTTTTCCCTCTTCATGGGTTTCTCAAGTAGGAGATTCCAAAGCTCCCTTGACATTTTGTGCAAACCAAGCAAAAAATATTATTGTTTCTAGGTGCTGTCAAGCCAGAACTAACTTATAATGACTTTAATAGGGTTTCCAAGATAAGCAAAATATTTAAGGAGTGGCTATATCAGTTCCACATTCCCAATGAATTGCTATGGCTGAGCCAGGATATGAACCAAGGCCTCCTGAGTTCTAGTCCATCACTCTAACCACTAGACCAGTGGTTCCCAATGTGTAGTCCATACCCCACAGGGGGGCTTCAAATCCCAGAAGCCTAAGTCATTGGCTGATCAGTGCTTTGGGGAATGGATGTAGACTTCTAGGAATTGAAGTCCAAAAACAAAAGTTTGGGAAACACTGCACTGACTAGCCCAGTGATGGGATGTCCCCGGTTCCAGACGGTTCCCTGGAACCGGTAGGACCAATTCCGGAGGGTTCTCCGGGAGGGGAGTCCACTTTTGGGGCGTCCGGTTCCGGACGCCTCACCGAAAGAATTTTTTTTTTAAAATCGGAGCTATAATGGCTCCAATTGACTGCGCATGTGCAGAAACTCAATCTGACACATTGCGCATGCGTCAGATTGAGTTTCTGCACATGCGCAGTCAATTGGAGCCATTTTAGCTCCAATTTAAAAAAAATGTTTAAAGCTTTCAGGACGGCGGAGGCGGCACCAGCCCTCTGAGAAGGGCACCTCCCCCGCGGCACATTGAGGGCTGCCTGGGCTGTCCGCTGCCGACAAGCCCCATGCCCTGGGGAAGCCCGGCGCGGCGCACCCCTGACGCCTCCTCCTCCGCCGGGCGCCGGCCTGTGGGCTGGGTGCCTGCAACCGCCGCCCGCCGCCGGCGGAGGCTACATTCCTGTGGCCTCCTCCTTGGGCCGGTCCCTTTTTAGCCCGGCTGCGGCGCCTGGCGGAGGAGGAATGCAGGCGACGGTGGTGCGGCATGGGGACAGCCCAGGGAGGCTCGGCAGCCGCAGCTAGAGCCGCGGCTGGAGCCACTGCTGCCCGCCGCCCCTGGCCATGGCCGGAGCCAGGCTAAAAAGGTACCGGCGGCCCGAGGAGGAGGCCACAGGGGTGCAGGCAGCTCCGGCGGCGGCGGCTGTGGACGCAGTCGGGGTGCTGGGTCCCAAGAAAGGTAAGCGAGGTGTAATTTATTTGTGTTTTGGGTGGGTGGTTGTTTTTATTTTATTTATTTATTTATTTATTTGTGTCTGGGTGGGTGGGCTGAGAGGGAGGGGTGTGTGTGTGTATGTTTATTTTTATTTTTTATTTATTTTTATTTTTGGCCCCGCCCACAACGTCATGACGTCATGATGTCGGCTTCGGCCATGACGTCATGACGTCATGACATTGGCCACGCCCATGACATCCGTGACGTCATGGCGTGGTAATAGAATTTTTGTCATCCCATCACTGGACTAGACCAATTGAAAATCCCAGCAAATTATATTCTAATTGGCAAACTCCACAGCAGTCAGTTCATATTCCAACTATTGCCACAACACATTTTGCATACATGCAACCTTCTCCAGAATGCAAAATGTTTCAGGTACACTATGTTAAGATATTGTAAAATAGGGCAATATATTTATCCCTTCATTAGAAAAGGGTGAGAGTAGAGCCTGGAAATAATATGCAAATTTTAAGAGGAAGGCAAGCTAACTAATATGTTTAACATTTTTTTAAAAATTATGTTACATGCAGAACATTATTTTAAATGATTAGGTACATCTTTTTGCTTCTCCTATAAATACAAAAATAACAATTTCAAAAGCAACATATTTACTTAGGCAGTCTTCTGCCAGATACCATTTAACTTGGATTCCTGCATTGAACTCTATGGCCTTATAGGCCCCTTCCAACTCTATGATTCTATGCTAAACAATTTGTTATTTCTAAATAATTTGCAAATCACTCTTACAAACAGCAATGTGCCAGCTTAAAAAAGAAAAAAGCAATGACAAATAATTCTGCAAGAACCATTCCTCATTAGGAAAACAAATGACACGCTTCCTATGTAGTCAATGAATGTACCTGAAACTATCTTAACAATGAGAAGTTATACATGTATTCCCAAATATGACAAGCTATCACACATACCGGTGACAAGAGAAAAAGTCTGACCCTCCATAAGTCATCTACTGAGATAGGAAAGTTCCAAAGTTCCATGTCAAGAAATCGTTTAATGACTGCACTTATTCAAGCACAGGTTTAGTTATCTGATGACATATAGATCTGATGGCATATAGTTAAACAGGGGTTACAGGAAACAGAAAATAAAGACATGAAAACTGTTAGAAGAATCATTAATAGGAATTCACACTATAATTAGGAGACCTCAGATCACCTTGGTTTTATTTTTGGATAAATAAAGACGAAGAGCATACCAGCATCACGGATGGGACATATCTTTAAACTCTCACAAAAGAGAAAGTCTACCTTTTATTTCTGACATCTACATGTCCAAACTGTTCCTTGTCTCCCCTGACTGATAAAAACTGCTCCCATTCTGAACTTATGAGCAGTCAATTTCATTCAGTACAGCTAAGCTGCAAGATTTTGAAAGAATCATTCTTCTTCTTTCCCCGTACCATTCATAAACTTATAAATCTCTCCCATCCTCTCTTATAGGCGGTCTTTCCTCCAAACTTCATAAAAGTTTGTTTACTCCAACCCCAAATGCAATTTTTTCCTATTACAACTATTTACCTGATTTATAGTTGCTTCAACAGCTTCCACATAGTGGCCCACTTCTCTGCTCATGGCAGCATAATTCCACATCACTTTTCCCATTTCATTTACCTCTGTCATGTCATCTGAAAAGTAAACCATTTTGTTAAAAATGCATGTGTCCTTTCAAATAAAAAACTGGGTCACATCTGAAACAAGGATGCACAACTTCCATGGGATAACAGACTCCTTTGGAAATGGTCACCCACAAACCTCAGTAGTAGATGGGCCACTGTGGATTTCTTCTTGCTGCCAACATTTGGCAGCCATGGTTCCTATTAGCAACGTGGTTTTCGATAAAATTTGGTAACAATTTTTCTCAGCCTCTATTCTGCAGTGACATCATTCTATAGAGTACAGCAGTGGTTCCCAATGTGGGGCCCACACCACAGAGGGACTTCAATTCCCAGAAGCCTAAGTCAGTACATTCGCTGATCAGTGCTTCGGGGAATTGACTTAGGCTTCTGGGAATTGAAGCCTAAACACCAAAGGTTTGAAAACAATGGAGTAGAGTCTCTATACCAGTGATGATGAACCTTGGCACTCCAGGTGTTCTTGGACTTCAATTACCAGAAGCCCAAATCAGCACTCCTGCTGATCAGGTCTTCTGGGAATTGAAGTTCGAGAGCACCTGGAATGCCAAGGTTCGCCATCGCTGCTCTATACCTTCCAAAGAGGATTTTTAAAAAAACTGTCTCTTTTTCGGCTGGGGATTTCGGGAAGCAACTTCATGTATGATAGTGAGAAAGGACAAAAATGACCAAGGGTACATGTAGCTTATCTGTCCATCCTTCTTCAAGTGCCGTATCCAATTCCAAATATTGGCTATCATCATGGTGATCAGCCATGAAGATTGTCCTGGGAACAATACAATGCAGTTAAATATGAGTTAGAATTCCAAGAGCACTGAGAATGGTTTTCCATACTTGATCATTTAGAGAAGGGACTGGTATAGTTCCCAGTGGATTTTAGAGACAGAAAATGGGTGGCAGGACAGCCCAGTTTTGGTTTAAGCTAATACCAAAGAGAAGACCAAAATAATACAAGGGACTGTAAGATATGGAACGTACATAAGTGAATACCAAAATTCAGAACTCTGCATGAATGGAGATTAGGGCTTTTTAAGTAGCTTCCTTAATGATCCAATCTCGTCCATTGACTGGTTGAAACACAAGATAGGGCCTTTTCAGTGAGGGCTCCACAAAAGTTCAAGTCGCTCATCTCATGGATTTTAAGCATGGCTTGAAGACCTTCCTGTTTCCAAAGTTATTTTAACTTTTTCATTTTACTGGCCAGAAATCTATTGCTTACGAATACTGATGTTAAATGCAACAATGTAAGTCACAAACAGAAATTGCTGCTAGTTAACTAGTTGCATGCATAAACCAGTAAGTGTCTGGCTAATGGATTCCTGTTTTAATTTGACTGGATTTTTTTTGAGGGGGGGGGGCTGCTGCTGCAGCCCACTACCTTCTCCTCTAATTCAATGGACTTCGAAGGTCACCAGAACTGGAGTCAAAGATGACAAGACTGCAGCAATCCCCATGTTTGCATTTTTATTCTGTGCATAAGCTACTGCATGAACAGAATTTATTTATCACCATCAGTATCAGAAAAAGAATCCAGAACCCTATCATTAATTTATATAAAAGAATTCAGGTTACATCTTGGCACCTGGTCATTAACACTTTGCTGGATGCATTCCTGGTGTGCTCAACTGCATGATCTGGCACGTGCCCAGGAACTCAACAAATACATCATTAATGAGCAGCAATTTGCCACCAGCCATTTACTTCCAGTTCTAGGTTTCCCGGCATGTATCTCCTCACTAGCAGAACAAGGGAGCCAGCACAAAGCAGGCAAGAGATTTAGAAGCTCCATGAGCAGAAAGTTACAGTCCTATGATTGCTAGAAAAAGCCTTTTCTGACTGAAAAGTAAAAAAGCTTCCATTCTGCTTGATGATTAATCTAGTTCAGGGATTCTCAACCTGCGGCCTATTAGCTGGATGCTGCCCATGGCATGATTTCATGTGCCCCCCCCCCCACTGCCTCCACCACGCCAGGAAATGCCATGTGGTGAAAGAAGGACAAAATGGCCGTCTGGCCCCTGAAGCTGTCTAAGGGTGTATGACCCAGTCCCCCAGCCTAAAAAGGTTGAGAATTCCTCATCTAGTTCATCAATATTAACAAGGATATCAATGTACTCTTGTATACAAGAAGCATTCAAAAGGATACTGGCAGAGGGTTTGATTATGAAGTATTTGCTGACTCACATCACATACACACCAAATCATATTTAATTCATGTCTGTCACACACATAGTAAAATGGTGCCTATCTCTGATAGTGTACATATTGCAGAAGTTATATCTTTTTTATGTAATGACAGGTATTTTTCATATTCTTCAAAACACAGGCTACATTTTTATTGATTTTGCAATCAAAAGCCATTGTGCAGTTCTTAGGAAACCTCAGCAAATGCATTACTAAGAGATACACTTCCGTGGTTTTATGCAAGAAAGATTGTGAGAGAGAAGTGAGTGTGTTTCTATGTGTGCATGTGTAATTTCAGTTACCAACACCTAGTCATTAGGCAATCAGGGTATTTTGTGCAGAACTTGTATTTAATGATTCATCACACCACCTGAGAAATACTGAATGGAAACATAAATGCCCTCTCCTGCTGAACTACAGCTGAAACTATAATTAGCCCCCATTCTTATAAAAATACTAAACTGAATCAGCATTTTCTAACTCATGGAAAATAATGGAGATGTGTTTGAGTTAGAAGTGACTCAAAGTGGAGAGGTGTATTGTCCACTGAAATAAAGCTAATCAAAAGATGCTTTTCAAAGACTGTGGCCAGTTCCTTGTTGATTAGGAACTGCTGAATTGCTCCTAGATCTCTGTGGAGCCAGAGGTTGGAAGTCTGATATCCCACTGTGCAGTGGTGGGATGTCAAAAAATTTACTACCCCACCACGACATCATCACAGTGTGGGCGGAGCTAACATCATGATGTCATGGGCGGAGCTAACATCATGACATTGTGGGCAGGGCCAAAGAAAAAAATAAAAAATAATAAAAAATAAGCATGCGTGCACACACACACACACACAAACCCCTCAACCCACCCACAACACAAACCCGTAAATAAAATAAATAAATAAAAAATACATTATAATACACCCACCCACCCACAACACAAATCAACCAGAGCTTTTAAACCAGAGCTTAAAGCTTATTCTGGCTAATCTTTCTCACATTAGGTCAGATGGAAGGAACTACAGAATAAACTCACCACAAGATGGCTTCATTTTGGCCCTTTTTAACTTTTCAACAGTTAAAGAAGTTAAGTACTAACTCTTTGCCTAACCAGTTCTCTAGGATATCTAGGAGAGCAGACTATAGGGAGCTTCAGGCTAGGAACTTCTCTTCCTCTTCCCCGCTTGGGAGGACAGCAAGGAGGCCATGCATACGCGCCAAGCACTGTAGGCTTGCATGCACACCAAGTGCTTGGTGCACATGCGCAGTGGGGGAACCAGTGAAATGGTAAGCCCCGAAGGTGGCCAGTGAAAAGGTAAGCCCCAAAAGCTGCAACCGGTTCTCCGGAACACTGGGAAAAGTTACTACCGGTTCTGGAGAACTGGTAAGAACCTGTTACATCCCATCACTGCCACTGTGCCTACTTAACAGAGGCTGGACTCAATGATTCACAGGGTCCCTTCCAGCAATATAATTCTATGATGATGATGATTTACGTGTATGTGGAGTCTAAATGCAGAAGCCAATGTTGTGATCCAGGGAGATGCTAGGGCTATAAAACAGACTTCCAGCCTCTAATGCAGGAATTCTCAACCTTTTAAAGCCAGGGGCTGGGTCACATTCCCTCAGACAGTTTCAGGGGCCGGACAGCCATTTTCCCCTTCCTCCATCACATGACACTTCCTGATGAGGTGGAGGCAGTGGGAGGCAGTGGAGGCACATGTAATGGTGCCACAGGCTGCATCTGGCCCACGGGCCATAGGTTGAGAATCCCTGTTCTAATGTGACTAGTATAGCCTCCATTACTGCTGGAGTAGACCGTTCAGCCAGTGAATCAACACCGAGTGTTGGGTGGTGGTAAATAACCTGACTCCCTAAAAGGGCTAGTGGCAGATGAGCCCCTTTAGGTGCGGCGATGGTCCCGTCAGTGGAGGAAATGCCACTGGAAAATATCATATTGGGCCCAACAGCAAAATGAGTGATGGAGGAACCACTTCACTATTCTGATTCCCAACTGTCATGGAGGCAGAAGAGGCCACGCCAGATGGACTGGCTGTGAAGACACACCTTGTTAATATCCTCAAGGCTGCAGCAGTCCATTGCAGACCTGGAGTTAAATCCTCCATGTCTCATTTCCTATGTGCCGCAGGAGATGGCCCCGTGGTTACAATGTGTGGGTCACTTCATGGCAAGCTACGATCCACTTTAAACAAATTCATGACAGTGGCATTTTTCCTGAAAATAATTTCTAGGGGGAAAATGTATACTTGGATCCAAGTAGCAGCCAATAATTATTGCCAGCCAACACAGCTACTGGTCAAACTGGTTTAGTTTGTAACACTGTAGTCCAACAGAAACCTGGAGGGTACCAGGTTTTAGGGGATGTCCTGCCCTAAACTGACTTTTACCCTTTCTTCTCAATCATGCTTTCTTTACCGCAACATATAATCTAGTGTCTCTTTTCACTGAAAGGGCATGTCAATGGAGCAGAGTTCCAGAAAGATCTATTCTTCTGATTTTTGTAATCTTTTTCCTTTTCTCAGCATAACCCACAAGAGTATTGCAACACTGGCAGATGATGCCAGGCTCCTGCAATTCCTTCCTAGCAAAGCTATGCCATTGCTAGAAACCCATGATGTCACATACTGAAGTGTACTGATTGCTTCATGTGTTTCAGCAATTGACTTCTAGTTTATTGCTACCCAGCTTGCCTAATGCTGCCCTTTGAAAGTTAAGTTCCTGACTGATATACTTTAACTTTAAGGAAAAGGGCTTGAAGACATGGCTGGCAGGTCAAGTGTGGGGACATAGCAATGTAGGTTCCCATCCAGGATGGCTAATTTAAGAGCAGCCATCCCCCCCCCCCCCCAAAATCTGGTAGCTGTTATTATGGGTTTTATCCGTTTTCACTGTTCAATGTTTTAAATTTTTTATGAATTTTATGAATTTTAAGGCCATATATATTATGAGCTATGCTGTAAGCCGCCCAGAGTCGGGTTCGCCCGATTGGGGCGGGATATTAAATGCAAATAAATGCAAATAAATGCAAATAAATAAACAAACCAAAAATGGACTTTAATTCCTACACTGAAATACAAGAATGTGCTCTATGAGGAGACACCTTCTATCACAGGCTCTGCTTACCTATTCATTTCTGTATTCAAAGCCAATTTAAACTAATTATTTTGACTTTTTTCAGGCTTGACCCAGGTTACTTTATGGATGAACTTCATACACATTAACTAGCTTGATCGTTAAGATGAACTTCAGAATCCATGTTCTACAACCACAGGGGAAAATATAGCCAGAAGACAAAAGAGACAGTGCCTTCTTGAAGGTGGCCCCACAGCTACAGAATAAGCTGGAAAGAGTAATCAAACTCTTCTTTTAGATGCCCTCTAAATCTTCATTCATACAGATGCACATTTAGTTCATATACTGTACTTCTCTATTTGACTATGAAAATTCACCAGGGGGATGACATTGGTAAGCCACTCCTTTAACATCTCACATTGGGGTCATCATAAGTCAAAAACGACTTGACGGCACATAACTTTGCTGCTCCTATTCTGTTTTGTTGGTGACCAGTTTTTAAAATAATACTGCCTTCTGTTTTGCATAATACTTAGGAACATTTTATTTTCAAAAGTGGGGCAGGGATGAAATAAAATATTGGTGTGAGGGGGACACCAGCTTAGAAGCTCTGCTTCAGCCAGTCCCAGAAAATGGCCTAACCCAGGGGTGCCCAAACTATGGCCCGGGGGCCAGATCTGGCCCCCAAAACAAATTTATCCACCCTGGCGCTGCTCTCATTGCTGCTGAAAGCGGAAGTAAAATGTGTCTTTCTGGTTATGTTTTACTTCCGCTTTCGGGAGCGACAAGGACAGTGTGGGTCATATGAATTTGTTTCAGGGGCCGGATCTGGCCCATGGCCTTAGTTTGGGCACTCTTGGTTTAAGCAGAGAAAATGGCAGCTTAAAATCTATTTCATCCTGTTACAAAACAATTGCAAGGCACATTCTTACTTCCACTTCCAGTGGGAGGAATCACATGACCGGCCTGCTGAACCATGTGACCAGCCCGCGGCCCGAAAAGTTTGGGCACCCCTAGTATAACTGAAAGCCCAGTAGGGATGAAGCTAGGGATAACAAGATCAGGGATAGGCAGCCCCATACCAAAGTGCTTCCAGGGAAAACTGGGGAGGCATTGGTCCTACCATCTTCAGTTACATAATGAAAACATTCTGCTAGAAAAAATGGAGACATCATCAGTTAGTGTCAAAAATACTGAGCAAGACAGATGACCACACCCAGAAGAGGGCAACTTCCTATGTTCCTGCAAACCTCCCTATAATACAGAAAAATTAAGGACTAAGCCAAATGCGATGCTAAGATGTCTTAGTAAAAGTAAAGGTCTCCCTTGCTTGAAAACCAGTCATGTCCAGCTCTCGGGGGTGGTAATCATCTCCATTTACAGCCAAAGAGCCAGCACTGTCTGTGTAAAGCAAGGAGTGAGAAGCCCCACCCGCCTGGAGAAATGGGATTTGGAGTGATGTGACTGTATATAATTCAATGTACTGCTTTGTGAGGCAGGCTGTTGCTGAACCTAGGTTTTCTACTTTTCCATTCCTATGGTGGAGGCATGCATACCACTCATCCTGGTGGATGCATGAAAGGGGGAAATCAGGCGGAAGCTCTGGCTGGCTTCTAGCTAGGCTTTTCTTGTTTTGGCACTCTTTGCCTATGTATGCTTTGTAAACCTCTGACTTTGCAATAAACATTCCAGACTACTGAAGATGCCGCTTGAGAGGTAAAAGGCTGGGAAAGGGGCCGTCGCCCTGGCAACGCTACCTGTCGGGATTTCCCAGTCTTACAGTCTGCATCTGCAGAGGTTTCCATGATCATGTGCCAGGAATGACTAGACACCAGAGTGCACACAATACTGTTATCTATCCCACCAAACTAGTATCTATTTATCTACTTGCAATTTCTTGCTTCCAAAGTGCTAGGTTGGCAGGAGCAGGGACAGAGAAGGGAGCTCGGGTCTTGAACAACTGACCTGCCAACCTTCCAGTCATCAAGCCTCAACATCTTAACCATTAAGCCACCACAGCCCCTCCTGCTAAGATGTGTTACAGGAAACCATCTCCCTATTTTGAAAATGTATTACCTATGGGCCCTAGAAAGCTGAACATGAGACTAGAATTGAGGAGATCAGATTCAAATCTCTGCTCTACCCTGGAAATTCACTGGGCGTGACATTCCTTGAACATATCACATTTATTTATTTATTTATTTAGATTTAAATCGCCGCCCACTCACTATGGCGACTCACATATCTTAAAACCTCTAATGAGGGCCACTGTAATTCAGAAATGATTTGATGGTACAGAGCAATAGCAATGAGAAGTTTATTTATTTACATTTATACTCCACCCTTTTGGTACAAGCATCTTCCTCTCTGCCATTCCTTACATATTTATATCTGCATGTACAATTCATTAGAGACTGCAGTGGCTCAAGTGGCTAAGACACTGAATGGCAGGCTGGAGGTAAGCAGTTCAATTCCCGAGTACTGCAGGAAGGAATGAGCTCCCATCTTTGTCCCAGCATCTGCCAACCTAGCAGTTCAAAAGCAAGACATTGCAAGTAGATGAATAGGGACCACTTAGGTGGGAAGGTAAACAATGTTCCATGCATTCTAGTGTCTAGTGATGCCTGCCACATGACCACAGAAATGTCTGCAGAAGCAGACAGCTCTGGCTCTTCAGCATTGAAACAGAGATAAGCACTGAACCCTAGAGTCGGGTACGACTGGCTTTAGAGCAAAGGAAACCTTTACCTTACAGTTCATTTACAAATGCCTTTGTAGCAGAGGGCAGCTCAGCTTAAGCTAAAAATGATATTTTTTGTTGTTCAGTCGCACAGTCGATTCCGACTCTTTGCAACCCCATGGACCACCATCCACCAGGCACTCCTGTCCTCCACCACCCCCCTCAACTCACTCAGCTCTGTTTAATTACTTGCCACATTTTGTTGTGGTCGACACAGTCAAAAGCCTTAGTGTAATCAATGAAACAGAACATGGACAATGATATTACCATGGACAAGATAACAGAAGGAGAGCCCACGTGGGATAGTGGGAGAGCACACGTGGTGGAGTGGTTAGAAAGTTTTTCTCTTCTCTTGCCCATTTAGCGTTTGGCCAGTTTTCATGATGCTTCTACTAGAAGTTTCCTCACCTATCAGAAGGTGTCAGAACATACTTCCTACGAAGTACACAAGAACTATGTTTTGTGAATCACAAGGAAGGTTTAGCAAACAGCTGTCACCTTCCATCCCAAAGGGTCAATGAATCATGAAGCATACACAAACTTTCATCTACCTAGAATCCTAGATCTCTGAAACCATGTAGAAAGGAACAGAAGAGTCCTTTTTTAGCATGATCCAAGATTCTATAATAAAGGGAGAAAGAGAATTGTATTGCTTGAAACATCTTGAGCGTTATTAAGCAATAACCTCACTACTCTGGATCTTAAAGAGTAACTTTCTTAAAGCAGCCAACAAACAGACCGGATACCGCCGAGGCACAAAGGATATTAACTAATTAGCTATTATGCTGCATTCTTCTGACTTCAACATTCCACCCACAATGGCTCTGTTGTTAATTACAAAACAATATGGATCAGAATCTTTCTGGTTCTCTAATTTATAGGTGTTTGCAATTGAGTGTGTGTGTGGCTTTCAATGCCACAGATATCTAATTCATACTGCCCATCAAAGATTAACATTGATACCTAAAGAAGTCCAGAGTATTCACAGTCATTTTTGAGAAGACTGAGTCTAGAACTTCATCAGAACTTGGAGATGTTATTATTCAGGATAGATCTGACTGAAATTAAACTGATTTAAATCACTAAGTAAAACTAGATTTAAATCATGGTTTTCTACATAAAGCCTCATAAACACTCAAACGGTTTCATTTTTATTGCTTGCCCCTCCCTCCTCACATTTAGCTTCTTGTAGAGATCTGTTCCTCTACTGATAATCTTCTTCTATTCACTGATTATTATTTTTAAATTTTGCACATAAGACGTATGGGATTGATTCTGTGTTCACAGATATGCAAAGGAACAATGAGATTAAGATCTTTTTCTCAACTTTGTTTTATTTTTATTGTGAGGTAGAGGTATGTGATCTCTGTAGATAAATTCACAGTTGTGAGAACTGTAAAACCAAGCATCTGTGATAATATCTTCTAGATAGAAAAATTATCTAATAATCGTACAGATACCTGAAGAGCATGGCATTGTAAATGGGTTAATAGAATTCATTTACGAAAAAAAATTAAGTATTGCATGAATATGCAGCCTTATGCTACATATCTAAAAACTAATCCTTATTTCATAATGAAAACACCTTGGACTATAATGTACCTGAAAAAGAAAACTGTCTTGAAGTAGGTTCTTCCCTCAAAAAGCATTTTATTAAAGAAAAATCCAATTTAAAATTTAAAAATCTGATTTAAATTTTAAAAATCCAATTTAATTTTTAAAATGTCTTTAAGGCTCACTGATTTTGTTCCACCCTTTTTCTGAATGGCAGTTCCCAAGACCCCTCAAATAGCATGGCCTGATGCCATGTTGACTGAGAGATTTTCAGACTGCTACATTTATATTCTATCTCTTACCTAATGAGCTCAATGTGATATACACAGCTCTCCTCCTTCCCACATTTCATCATTACAACTTTGTGAAGTTGCTCATTTTTTTAATCTATCTTAGGGATTCTCAACCTGCAGCCAAATGCAGCCTACAGCCCCATTTCATGTGGCCCACCACTGCCTCCACCACACTCAGAAGTGCCATGTGGTGGAGGAAGGGCAAAATGGCAGCCTGGGCCTCGAAGCTGTCTGAGGGAGCATGACCCGGCATCCAGCTTTAAAAGGTTGATAACTCCTGGTCTATCTAAATGTATATAGATCAACCCCCATATCTGTGGAGGATAAGTTCCAAGATCTTCAAAAGATACCAGAAACTGTGGAAAGCAAAGACACCCATATTACAGCCCACAAAACCTGAGTAATCCAAGCAGAGGAGGGAGAGAGAGTGTGTGTGTGTGCGAGCATGCCTCTCAATCTTTCAGGTCTGCTCAGGAAAAGGTTCCCCTGGAAACAAGTTATTTCTTCTCAACATTACATTGTAAATAGTGGCCTCTAGTGGCCAGCTTTGGAAATGTTCCTTGGAAATACATGTACAGTACTGTACAGTAATACCTCATATAACATTAGTATCGAATAACACGAAAATCGCATAACATTAAGGAATCTGGGGGGAAGAATTGCATCGGATAACATTAAGATCCTATGGGATGCTTCAGATAACAACCGCTAAAGCCTGTGTCGTTACAATGTATCTCTATGGATCCCATAGGATTTTAACATGCATCAGATAACACTAAAAATCGTATAACACCAAGACTTGTGGAACCAGGTTTTAGTGTTATCTGAGGTTTTACTGTATATTATTTTATAGATTTTTCACTCAATATTTATGGACCCTTGGGTTACTGAAGAACCCATGGATAATGAACTCACAGATATGGGGTGAACAACCTATATTATCCACATAATTGCTCCAAAAGAACCCTTTATCCTCTACCTGCATGCCTATTCCTTTTGAGATATTGGGCCTGTACTTGGAGCTTTCTGGACAGAAAGTACATGTTCTACCAGTGAGTTAACTGAGGTTCCATTCCAGGTGGTTAGTTAAACTTTTAGAAACATTAATGGTTCTGAACACCCAGAATTTCCTAGCCAGCACAAATTGGACACACTGGGTGAGAAATTTATAGCTGCAAAGGTTAACTTTTCTAAACACTAGCCAGACCTGATCAGTGGTGGGCAGCAAAAAATTTCGCTACCACAGTGGGTGAAGCCTATGTTGTGGGCAGAGCCTACATCATAGGTGGAGCCAATGTTGTGGGCAGAGCCTGTCATGGGCAATTTAGTCATGCCTGCCATATGGCTATGTATACATCTCCAAACACAGACAGCCCTGGCTCTTTGGCTGTAAATGGAGATGAGCACTGCACCCTAGAGTCGGATATGACTGGCTTTTGAGCAAGGGAGACCTTGAACCACTTGCAGGGACAAAACCTGGCGTGAAATTTGAATACCAATCAACTCCGCTGTGCAAGGCTGCGCGTACTTGGAAGTGGAGGAGGAGGTGGGCAGGGCTGGGCAGGGAGGTGGGCGTGGTCACCCAATTTTACTTTTAAAAACCCTACTTGAAGGTCAGCCTCAGAAGAAAGAAAATGAGGAATCCATCTATCCATCCTCTTTTCCATTGAGGTTAACTAACAGCCTCCAGGGCATGGAGGCTGCTGAGAACATGTTACTGAGATATGGTTCCTCCCTTCTTCATTAAGACTTCCATCTAGCCTCAAAACTAATGAGACTAGATGAAGTATCCTCTTTAATATATTAATCAACTCCCACATGCTGTCACCGAAAGACCAATTCAGAATTAACAATGTTGAATTTTTATCCATGAGATGCCTTGTGACTAACGACAGTCAGTGATGGAAGCTCTTTACTATATCACTCCACACCCATGCATTGTTGCAGCATGAAGCAGATTTAGAATTAAGACAGTTTTATCAATAGGAAAGCATAACTGAATGCAAAGCTAAGCACTTCAGTATATTACCAAATTGATCAACTCTATAAGCATGAATACAGCATGATGATATCTCATACCCTATTTATGAAGACAGAAGATCAAGAATCCTTTAGAGACATATTTGCTGCCTCCTGCGTTTCCCAGGGTAAAGACTGAACCAGAGGAGCAAGGATGAGGTGAAAGGAAACATAATCGGTAAATTTATGTATGCTTTGCTCTGCTGGTTCTTCTCCTACCATGATTTAATTAGACAACTTGCCATTCTCAAAACAGACATCCAAGAAAATCACAGTTCAAACAAAGGGAAATAAATACCATTTTTGCCAGCATATAAGACACATTGGAGTATAAGACATACCTTGCTATTACCAAAATAGCTCACTACAGGCCACTATATACAATACGAGACACCCTCCATTTTTCTAGTGTATTTTAAGAAGGGGAAAATGGATCTTATACAACAGCAAATACGGTAAATAAGCCTACTGAGCTAAATCTCTCTCTTCATTCTTGTCCATAATAACATTACAGAAATGGGCACCTATCACTTTTACAACCATATACAATGCCACTTACAAGACTACATTTCTCATATTGTATAGCTAAACTGCAGGAAGGAAACTTATAGATATGCATACATTATAACACAACAGCCAATATAGGCATTGATCAAGAACAATGGAAGCTTCAATCCTGTGACATCTGGAAGACCCTAATTATCTGTTCTGGATCTTGTCTAATTATTTCTCCTACCAACCCAGGAATTTAGGAGGAGAGAGGTCTTTGATATCACTTGATATGTTTTAACTGGAGATGCCAGAGGTTGAAATTTTCTCTTAGGAAATAACTAGAGTCATTTAGGTTACACTATAGCTAGAGCTGAATCAAGGTACTAAGGAGAAAAAGATGAATAAATGATATAGCATATTTATGATGCAGCATGTAAGGGACAGCACACTCACGTTATCCTCACTAAAAGGAAAAGCCCCTATTTTAATTCATTACACAACACACCTATTGTGTACAACCAACTTTCTCTTATTAAAATAAAAAACAAAAACATTTCCAGGATCTTCTGGATCTTAGCTGTTTCATTCCATTCAGTCTTCTTTTTGCATTAATCTGGATTTCCTTCTAAAATGCATAAAATTCACATTGCATTTGTTCATAGTTTATTCCAAAACACACACTTAATCCCAAAATATGCCTCTTGGTATTCTTTTTTAAGATGAAAGCTATGTTTAAATAAAAACTTGGGAGAAACACTTAAACCTGATGAACAGCTGTGTACCAATCTGCATATTAGTCAGGAAAATGTCTACCAGATGGGATTTAAAATGCAAGCCAACCAGAAAGGTCAAGCAGCCCTCTGCCCTGCACATGTTCCATTTCCATGATCTTAGCAGCCCTCCCAAATTGCAGACTATGTTAATTTTAATTATAGATGTACAGCTTTGGATCACGACTCCCAAGATTCCATGGGCAAAAACACAAATGTGCACAGCTCTAATTCTAATGTGTGACTTAACCATGTCATGTTGAAACAAGACAGTTGCATGGGTTTGAAGTTGGCTTGTTTCAAGAAAATCATAGTTAAAATTAACCAGTTTTTGATAGATTTGGATTATGCAGCAAATTAGGTTATTTAAAAAATTGAAATGGTTATTTTAGGTCTCCTCTTTATAAAAGAGGTTTATAAAGTAGAAGGGAAATTAAACTTCTTGTTGTCCTTCTGCAGAATCCGAATACAGGCGATCACATGGCCATCAGCCATGAAGATTGCCCTGAGAATATAATGCAGTGGGGCCTTTCATCTGCCTTCTTCATTGCAGCATGACCACTGATCCAGTTCTGCAAGTCACTTTCTAGTGCTGAGCCTTTTTGGCATACAAAGTCCTCACCATGCTCAGGCCAGTATTGATGAAACTGCTGTCCTCCATCAAGATGGATTCAAGTGGGATTTAATCTACTTGGGGACCATCACCTTTCCCTGTGGACTTCACCACCCAAGGCTGTTAGTCCTCAAGGTTCTCAGGTTAGTTAACCGCCACCTGACACTCAGCATTGAGTTGCTGGCAGCATGGTCTACTCTATTACCATAGCAGGATAACCTGGCCAGACAACAAAACTTGTTCTGGTGATTTAAAATTATGATTTAGCCCAATGACAAAACTAGCCCAATGGGAGACAATATGGAATCCATGGACACTGAACGTACTTCTGTCTGTTAGAATAGATGCCTCCTTAAACAACAAAAAAATATGAGTAGATTTGTGAAGATGGTTCTGTCAGTGGTTGTTAAGCCTGATAACTTTACATACTCCAGCATATTTATGAATATAACAAGCCAAGCATAAAAATAGAATGGACAGATCCCTACTGAAAAACAGTCACACCAAACTTACAAGTTTTTAAACTTGCTGCTGCTCAAAACTAGATCAGGGACAGCAGCAAGCAATCCCTATCTTCAGTTTTTATAACCCCAGGCTCTCCCAAGTTGGCGGGCAGCTCAGTGAGATGGAGCATTTGGCTGAAAACCTATAGGTTTGGAGTTCAATTCCCCACTGTGCTTCCTGGGAGAACTAGCATTTGCAGACCTGCACAAATTAAGTGGTTCCAAAGCACTCCTTCTTCTTCTTCTTCTTCTTCTTCTTCTTCTTCTTCTTCTTCTTCTTCTTCTTCTTCTTCTTCTTCTTCTTCTTCCATATCTGAATCCGAATATTGGCGATCATCATGGCCTGTCCTGAGAATGTAATGCAATGACCTCTCATCTGCCTTCCACATCACAGCGTGGCCCCCGTACCACTGATCCTGTTCCACGAGTCACTTTCTGGTCTTGAGTCCTTTTGGCACACTAAGTCTTCATCAGTTCCAGGCCAGTATTGATGAACCTGCTGCCCTCCATCAAAATGGATACAAATGGAATTTAACCCACTTAGGGACTATCACCCTTCCCTGTGGACTTCACCACACAAGGCCATTAGTTCTCAGGGTTGTCAGGTTAGTTAACCGCCACCAGACACTTGCCATTGAGTCACTGGCAGTATGATCTACCCTATTACAATAGCAGTATAACCTGATCAGACGTCAGCTCTCCTAGCAGAAAAAAAATGATAAACCACTTGTGAGTATACCTAGAAAAAACTGGAAAGGCTTGCCATAAGTAGGAATCAATTGGGTGGCACATAAACTTTATTATTACTACCATAACTTCCCAACACCTGCATAATTTATTTCCTTCACTAACAGCAGATGAAGAACCTTGCTTAACATGGGGAGAGGATTTGCTGTGGTTTCCACCACCAGAAACAAGAAAATAAAAGGAAAAGGCATTCTGTAAAGGATGTGACATATCATGGTCAAAACAGATCTGGTCCCCATATTCACTTAAGTTTTCCACCTGCCCCTGAGTTAGACAGAAATTTGGTGCCACTCAGCAACAATCAAGCAATTCTCCTGTAAATACTACTGGATAAAGGGTAGGGAAGCAGGGGAACTGTCCCAAAATGATGTTTCAATCTCACTCTAGTTATGGGTAAAACATCCCCTTTATGTAAAGCAGGAGTGCCTAAACTTTTAGAGCTGCAGGCCAGTCATGTGGTTGAACCAGCTGGTCGTGTGGTTCCTTCCACTTGAAGCAGAAGTAAAACGTGCATGCACAAACGCTGTTGTAAGATGTGCCTGCAACTGTCATAAATGTGTTTACGACAGCCACAGGTGCATTTATGGCAGGATTTGCACGTGCACAGGGGAGCAGGCATGTTTGCACATGCACGGGACACGTCCGCTTCCTGTAACAGCGAGGGCAGGGTGGGTCAGATGATTTGGCACTGCAGGCCAGATGATTTGATGTCATGGGCCACATCCAGCCCACGGCCCATAGATGGGCACTCCTGACGTAAAGCCTACGGAAGCTGTTTTTTTTTTAACCCCAATTATTATTCTTTTTTCCTGATTTTGAATACTGCATACAAATTTTCTATATTTTCTGGTTGTATTCTAATGCAGGGACTGGGAAATAATTATATATGGTCCTTATACATTTGCTAAAACAACAAATCAAACTGTGGCCTAAGACTTTTGCACACTAGTGTTAAGTATTTACAGCAGGTGTGATGACGCAGAAAATGCAGGGTATTGAGGCATAATATTTACTTTGGAGGAATCCTTTCAGCTCCAAACAAAATCCATGTCAGCTGTATTTAGTTTTAAATCAGTTAATTTGTTCCAGCCAGTTTTCAGATTCTTAATACATCCCAAAAACCTTCTATTCAGAATGGTGGAGTAAGAGAGACTTAGCTCTTGAATTCCTTCTTTACTGTTATTTAGCCAGCTCGCTTAAAAACAATTTTCTTCAATAAGGTTTCAGTACATTATGAAGTTTTCCTTTGAAATTGTGTTGTTTTACTGTTGTAAATAGCATATTATTATTTCTAATAGCCAACAGGACAGTATCAAAGACATAATATAGTCCTCCAGATATATCAGATAATAAACCAGTACCGTGCTTCAGAAAACAAAGGGCAGCATTGTATGAAATGAAAAAAAGCAAAAAGAAATTATTTACCTTTGAAATGATCAAATATTTATCAGTAAGAAACTTCTTTAATCCTTACTAAGACCTCACTGTAAATGAAAGACTTAACCCACCACTGCCTCTCCTTCCAAGTGGGTTTAATCAGCATCCCTGAAATTTAAATCACAGATCACTCCAACTTGAATCAAGAAAACATCAAAAACACTTTTCAATTGAGTTGTTCATAAGGCAGCTATATCATCAGCTTCTCTGTTGGAATCAGTTTGATTCAAGCTGCAATCCTAAATGTAGTTAGCAATAAGCAAGCCCCTTGAGAAACAGCAGGTCTTGCTTTCAAGTGCTTTATGAGACGTGAATGCTAGTGTTAGTCTAACTCCCCACTGACTTCCTTTGGAAATGGTTCACGAAGCTCTCTCTCTCTCTCTCTCTCTCTCTCTCTCTCTCTCTCTCTCTCTCTCTCTCTCTCTCTCTCTCTCTCTCTCTCTCTCTCTCTCTCTCTCTCTCTCTCTCTCACACACACACACACACACACACACACACACACACACACACACACACCTACCTACCAACCAACCAACCAAAACAACCATTTGAGATTTTCTCATAATATTGGTTGGGTTGCGCTACATTGAATTTTAAAAATCAATTTAAACTTTGTCCAAGCATTAATTAGACACTAATCAGAGGAAGTTGACCGTAGACATGAATCAGAGTTTGACATTAATTAGAGCAAAATATTTAACTCATTTTTCTTCAAAGCTTGTGTAGTGTGGTGGATACTGTCAAGGTTCAGGAGACCCAGGTTCAAATCCCCACTCAGGCATCCAACTCACAGGATGACTTTAGGCCAGTCACCCCCTCTAAGCCGGATCTACCTTATAGGCTTTTTTGTTGTTCAGTCGCACAGTCGATTCCGACCCTTGGCGACCCCAAGGACCAATGTCTGCCAGGCACTTCTGTCCTCCACCATTCTCCTCAACTCGCTCAGCTCTGTGCCCATCTAGCCATCTCATTTTTGGCCGCCCCCTTCTTCTTTTGCCCTCAACCTTTCCAAGCATCAAGGCTTTCTCAAGTGAGTCTTATCTTCTCATTTGATGTCCAAAGTACTTTAGCTTCATCTTTACAATTTGACCTTCCAAGGAGCAGTCAGGGTTAATTTCTTCTAAGATTGACCTATTTGTTCTCCTCGCTGTCCAGGGGACTCTCAAAACTCTCCTCCAACACCACATCTCAAAGGCAGCTATTCTTCTGCGCTCAGCTTTCCTAATGGTCCAGCTCTCACAACCATACATTGCCACTGGAAATACCATTGCTTTGACTATACGAATTTTTGTTTGCAATGTGATGTCTCTACTTTTCACTATGTTCCCCAGGTTTCTCATAGCTTGCCTCCCAAGAATTAGTTGCTTTTTAGGGCCTTTCTGACTTCACTCGGATGTCTGGCTCATGTTCAATGTTCTCATCATTGTGATTATCAGGGGTGTTGAGGCCCTTTTTGTAGAGTTCCTCTGCGTACTCTTTCCATCTTTTCTTAATCTCTTCTGCATCTGCTAACTCCTTGCCATTTTTGTCCTTTATCATGGTCATTTTGCAATGTTCCCTCGAGTTCTTTGAAAAGATCTCTAGTCCTGCCCTTGATATTGTTTTCCTCTATTTCTTTGCACTGCTCATTCAGGTAGGTTTCCTTATCTCTCCTTGCTTTTCTTTGAAATTCTGTATTCAAGTGACTGTATTTTTTCTTTTCTCCTTGGCATTTTGCATTCCTTCTGTCCTCTGCTATTTTAAGAACCTTATCTGACAACCACTTAGCTTTCTTACGTTTCTTTTCTTTTGGTATGGTTATAGGCTTACTAGGAGATAAAATGGGGTGTAAGAGAGTAATGTATGTTGCCCTGAGGCAGGATAATAAATGTAGCAAATATATAAAACTAAATTGGGAACTAGGCCAGAAGTAGAAATCGTGAGGCAGGCACATTTCAAATTCTTCTTATCAGATGCTGCCATAAAATGCCAAAAGATTTGGGCGGGGGGGATGGTGGGGAGAGGAATCTCTCCTGGAAGCCTCTGGCATGTTGATTCACCCTTTAAACATGATTCAGCCCATCTTACCACCCAGAGTGACTGCATAAATAAATCTCTCCACACTCATCACTTTAACATTTAAAAAATTAACAAACAGAAAGCTGATTTTTGGCCACTACTAGTTTGGCTTATTCCAGTTTTGAGAGGGGCCTAGTGAGGCTCTCAATGAGACTCTCAATGCTAGTGTCATATGCTATAAATCAGCACATGCCAAACAAGTGGATATAACTTTTAAGGAATCATGCAGGATTGTTACTGGCTGCTTTTTCCCCCAATAGAAAAAGTGTATTATTTGGCTGGCATCACCTCTCTAGAAGATAACCCCATGGATATCTGCCCATCCCACCAGAGCAGACCAGAGGGGCTCCCTACTGGTACCAACGGCTAGAGCAGCTCACCTCTCTAGCACTAGAAGGAGGGTCTTTTCGGTGTCCACTCCAGCCCTGTGGAACCTCCTGCCGACCGAACTACACCTCCAGTCAGTTATTAGCCTTTAGAAAAAGCCTCAAAACTTGGCTGGCCCAGCGGGCGTGGAGCAGCTCCCCGCCCCCGCCGGTTCATAAGAATGGCCATCTGGGTTTTAGTTTTTAACTGTTGTGAATGTGGAAGAGTATTTTAATGGTTTTTAATGCTTTTATGAATTTAATTGTTATTGTGGGGATGCTTTTATATTTTAGTATTCTTATTGGTTAGACTGTAAGCCGCCCAGAGTCACCTCGGCGAGGGGGCGGCAATAAAAGTTGAACTAAATAAATAAATAAATAAATAAATAAGAAAGGTACTGGTAAATAACGAACAAAATACAGCAGCAAATCTACCCATTTCAAACCCAATCGAGACAACAGTTAAAATTGAGGAAAGGTTTTCTACACATTTCTGAAGCGCTAAATATTAAACTGAAAAACACGAGGCTAAACTGATGGAGAGAAAAACAATACACTTTGCCAAAGAGTGTCTCTCAACAGAACAAGATTCTGGCTGGTCAGACCATCCTAACAGACTTTGAAGCAAAGTAGGATAATCAAGTAAAATGGGACTTCTACAAAGCGAGACAAAAAATTTGTGAATGTGAAGAAATTCAATCAATACAGCATTTATATGGAGGCTAAATATGTCCCACCATGTGTTCAAAAGAAGATCTAATAAATGGCTAAGATAATGCCATTGAAGAAGCCTGCTTCTGGTCAAAAGTAATCTAATTGTGCAATGCTCCAATATGATCAAAGAAAGAACTGGTGTTTTCCTAGCCTTGTTTCAAAAAGTCACTTTTGACCCCCAGCTCTACACTCTTCAGTATTCATTAATCGCTCTCGACCTCCTCCCTACCCCCAAACATGAATCTTAATCCTTGCTTAATTTCAGGATTAAGGAATTCCAATGTCACCAGAAGGCACTTATGACCCAAATTCATAAATCCAAAGAGTTGCAGACATTCCAGAAATAGTTGTAACATGTGAAAAATTAATTATTTATGAGCCACAATAAGAAGTTTCTGTTGCCACCCTTTCATTTCTTTTTTCCATTATTATTAGAGACACACTGCCTATTATACTCATGTCTACATGTATAGTTTAAAATGTTTCTTAGAAAACAACTCAAATGATAAAATCCATTTAGCTGCAATCTTTTATTCACATCTGGTAATATCTCTGCAATCTTCTGCATTAGAGCAGCAGGTCAAAAAATGTGTTAATTTTTGTTGTTATTTGATGCTTAACTTTTTAAAAAATCTTGTACACTGTCAATGTAATAAATAAAATAATAAAATAAGTAGGAGAGCTTCCACCCTCACATGACCTAATGTAATCGATCCAGATTGTGAAAAGTCATAGGGAGGCACTTCCCCAAAGTTTTGTGGTCTACCAACTTGGTACCTATTTATCTACTTGCAATTTCTTGCTTTCAATCTGCTAGGCTGGCAGGAGCTGGAGCACATGATGGGAACTCACTCTGTCATGCACTTGGGTCCCAAACTGCTGACCTGCCAACTTTCCAGTTGTCAAGTTCAGCGTCTTATCCACTAAGCCGCCGCGGCCCTTTATAATACCTACCTGCAGCAAGTAGCTACATTTCCAGATATTTATCCAGCAGATTACACTGGAAACATCATTCTTTGATTCAGAACACTTCCTGAACCAATAGGTTAATAGTGAGTCAATATTCATGGATTCAAAAAAGTTGATCGATATTCATTGATTCAAAGAAGTTAATCAGAATTATGTAGACTTTGAATAACTGGAATTTTAAATTCAGAGGGGGAAGGATTTTTAAACAGATGAGCATCAAGTTTGTTTTGAGCCTGTTTTGTACTGTTAACTGAAGAAATAGTAACATGCCATTGCTTTGCAATTTTATGCTATAATGGTTCATTTAAACAAGTAAAACTTTTTCTTGTCCCGTGAGATCTCAACCACCAAAGTGTATTTTAATCATGTTCTGGCAATATAAGTTTGGTTAAATGAATTCAAAATCAAATTATGCATTAGTCAAGTGACAGTTCTCAAGTTGGCAAACAACCTTCTGAAGGAGAAAGCTTCTCTCCTGAAGTTTTTAATCCAAACCCCTCTTCGCTTACTTAACGTTTGTGCATATTAGATTAATCAAGGGCTCCATCTACTGTTCTACTACAGTAGGTGGCTTCCAGTTCCTGTATTTACTCTAAAAATGTATACAGCAGAACCCCGTATAATGAATGCCTCTCACAACAATTAAATCGTACAACAACGAGGATTTGAAAAAACACTGTGCTCCGTATAAGAACTAAAATCATTATATGATGCAATGCATCTCTGCAGGATTTTTTTTTTTTTGTAATTGTATGATTTTTCCCATACAGATAATTGTTGTATGCTACATCCCATAGGGATAATCACTATACGGTGCATGCATCATATAATGATTAAATCGTACAACGACTAGCCTCACGGAACAAATTAAAGTCATTATACAGGGTTTTACTGTACAATGTTTAGAGGTCATACTTATACCATTTTAATAAGGCAGTTGCCTAAGGTTTTCGATTTCATTTGTGAGCCTAGTCACTAAATTAAAATCTCACTTATGCTTTTTTTCTAACATACTGTATTTTAATTACACATGACAATTGGAAACTTGTAGGCACTTAAAAATTCTAAGTATGCATAAATTACAGCTTGCAAAGATTCTTTCAGAGACTACATGGGTTAGCCATACTGATTAGATATTATGGCAGTAATTTTCCATTTTCAGCCAAAGAGCCAGCACTGTCTGCATCTGCAGATGTTTCCGTGGTCATGTGCCAGGCATAACTAGATGCCGTAGCACATGGATGCTGTTACGTTTCCCACAAAGTGGTAGCTATTTATTGACTTGCACTTTCTTGGTTTTGAACTGCTATGTTGGCAAGAGCTTGGACAAACAAAGGGACCTGAATCAATCACACAGCACTCAGGTCTTGAACTGCTGACCTGCCAGCCTTCCGGACATCAAGTTCAGCATCTTAATCATGAAGCCACCACGACCTCTGTGCATGCAGGAATGCACATACATAAATTCTTTATTCATAATTGATCTGCTACAGCAGGGGTCAACAGACTTGGCTCTCCAATGTTCTTGGACTTCAATTCCCAGAAGCCCTGATCAGCAGGTGTATTGACTTGGCTTTCTGGAAACTGAAGTCCCAGAACACCTTGGAGAGCCAAGTTTGCTGACCCCTGTGTTAGAGGGACTTGTGGCAAAAGTGACCCCAAAGAGATTCTGCTGTAAAATGAAACATATTGCCAGAGACTTGGTTCATTTTCTTCTGAGCCTCAGAATGAAGAGGTTATAAAAAGGGGTCATGGCAATGGTTCCCAATGTGAGGCACATGCGCAACAGGGGGACTTTAATTTCCAGTAGTCTAAGTCAGTACATTAGCTGATCAATGCTTTGGGAAATTGACTTAGGATTCTGGGAATTGAAGTCCAAAAACCAAAGGTTGGGTGTACTCCATTACCGTAGCGGGATGTCCGGCCAGGCATATATCTCCCCACTACCACATAATCAATACAATGCTGACTAGGAATCTGGGCCATGTAACCTTAAAGATACCCTTCCATTATAATCCTAAAGGCACAGTGCCCTATCTTCTCCATCAAGGGGATGCCAATCAGCAGCTTAAGGAAACATAGGCTAAGCTGGGGCACGCTGCAATTATCTTGCCATTTCTTCACACCGAACAGAACCCTGATTTTTCTAAACAAATGAGCAACTTTCTATGTTATCAGAAACATTTGCAAAACACCCCCAAATCATGTTTGCTCACTGTGAAATAATGCTCAGAGCATGGAAATAATGCACACCATAAGGAAAGCATTATTTGCATTCTGCAACAAGAAAAATTCTATAGTTCTAATCATTCTTGTATCTGAATCTGATATATGTAATTCAAAATGTAATTCACCTAGGAGGAGGGGAGAGTACTTTTTTATTTTCTGGAGTGATTCCATGACAGATGGGGGGGGGGGGAAATACCACCCACATCTCTCCTCCATAAACTCAACTACCATGTTTCCCCAAAAATAAGACAGTGTCTTATACAGTAATACCCCGGATAACGATTGCACCAGATAACGCTAAAACCGCATAACGACGACAAATTTGGGGGGAAGATTTGCACCAGATAACGTTCATTTTAGCGTTATCCGATCCATCGTATTAAAGAATTAAAGGAGGCCACAGCTCCTCTCCCTGCTACTTCCCTCCTTCCTTACCCCCACCCCCAGTTTGGGGACTCCCCACACCCCACCCCACTGCCTGCTCGGAGAGAATCCAGCCCAGCTTACCTTTATCTTGCTTTGCAGCTCCGACTGCAGCCGATTGCTCTTTCTCTTTCACTTCTTGTATTGACAATACAGGGAGGGGGAAAGAGAGCGAGGTGATTGGTTCTCTAGAGAACCAATCACATTTCTCTCTTTCCCCCTTCCCTGAGGTTTAAATGTACAAGGAGGGAAATAAAGAAAGAGACTTCGATGGAAAAAAAGCCTCGATCGGAGCGTGCAGGTAAGTACGGAGGGAAGACTGCAGCTTTAAAGGCACCCCACTGCCTGCTCGGTTTGTCCCTGACGTCAGGGCTTTTTTTTTTAGCGTTGTTCGATGCATGGATCGGACAACGCTAAAAACCGGATAACGTCATGACTTGTGGAACCAAGTCATAACGTTATCCGGGGTATTACTGTATTTATTTTTCCTCAAGACACACTATGGCTTATTTTCAGGGGATGTCTTATTTTTATTACGCCACTGGCTGCCCGTCTTCTTTACTGCTTATTTTCAGGGTATGGCTTTTATTGCACAACTGCTGAGAAATCCTGCTACGGCTTATTTAATGGGGATGTGTTATTTTCAGGGAAACACGGTAGGAAGAACAGAATCTGCTACACCATAGAGCAGCATTTCCCAACCTTTGGTTTTTGGACTTCAATTCCCAGAAGCCTAAGTCTTAACCACATTGTACAAGTACTGTAAGTACATTGGCTGATCAATGCTTTCGGGAATTAATTTAGGCTTCTGGAAACTGAAATCCAAAAACCAAACGTTGGGAAACATGCCATGGATGAATCCCAGGGCCCACTTTGGCATTCTAGGACACACTGCAAGCATTATAAAGTGACAGCAGTGAAAACACCGAGGTCAGAGGGGGAAAACTCACTATGATTTTCCACAAGGTCAAGAGCCACGTTTGTAGCAATATCCATTCCAATGCTTATATAGGACTGGCAGACTTTCAGAGAAGAAAGGCAGGTGTCCACACCACTGAAGTCGATCACAGAACGACCAGGCATTGTGATTGTTACCTGAAAAACAGAAGTGTTTGCAGCTCCATTATTACACAGATTTGTAACATGCATGCACAAGTCTACATGCCTTTTGCTCTCTCTGTCTCTTTCTTTCTTTGACTGATTGATTGATTTCCTTCCAACAATTAGTGCTAGGCACTACTTTATCTCTGCCTGTGATGAAACTGCCACAAAGTGACTCATGTATATACACACAACTTTTCACTGGGTTTGCCTTTCCCTATAAAATACCTGTTTCATGCTTCCTTAGATTTGTGGCAAAGCATTTTATTTTGTTAAAATGTTACAGAAATATAACAATGGAACCAATTACCTTGGGAGATGGTGAGCACTCCAACACAGGAGGCATTCAAGAAAAAAAAAACCAACCATCTGTCAAATCTGCTTTGATTTGGATTCCTGCATTGAGCAAAAGGTTAGACTTAGTGGCCTTATAATTTCCTTCTTACTCCAAGATTCTATGATGATAATTGTGTCCCATCAAAACAATTCTGACTTATGGTGACTTTTTTCAGGATTTTCTAGGTAAAGAATACTCAGAAGTAGTTTACAAAAATCTTTCCTTGGGGGGCATCCTGAGGCTATGTAGCTTGCCCAAGTCTATACAGATTGATTCTTCTAGGGTGAATCAAACTCCCAACATTTGTCTTCAAAACAAGATACCTAACTCACTGAGTTATCCAACTATATACAGTATATTAAATATATAAAAGAACCTGGCCACATTTGTGCTACAATTGGCATATGGTTAGGCTAAAATGGGACTTTAGGAGCTATAGTATAAAAAAATAATTTTTTAAAGGTCTGATAGATAACCATTGAATAAACAGTACTTGATGAGCCAACTAGAAAGCATCTAGAGCAGGGGTTCCCAACCTACGGCCCATGCGCTGGACCTGGTCCGTGCTGCCATTCCATCCGGACCGCCTCCACTGCTGCCGCACCCGGAAGTGGAAGCAGGCATTTACAACAGCAGTAAATGCGCCCGCTTCCCTTTCTGGGGTGTGGGGGGGGGCGTGGTCATGCCCGCAGTGAAAAAAGGTTAAACACTCCTGATCTAGATTTTTAATATCAATTTCAAAGATATTTTGGTAAGTGAGGTTGTTCTCTCAAACAAAGAGTGCACCAGACTTTGCTATAAACCAAAATTACTCTCAAGAAAGAAAGAAAATTGACATCCAACTATATACAGAGAGAGAGAAAGCCAGTATGACATACTGGACATGCTGGACTAGAACTTGAGAGAGCTGAGTTCAAATTATCTCCTTGCCATGGAAACTCCATAGGGAGATAGCAGTAATAAAGCTTCCCTTGAACAACTCACATACTTCTAAAACTATTAAGAGTTATCAAAACTTGGAAGCAACTTGATAGCCCACAGGAACGAGATATACTCATAGGTTTCCAGGTGCCACTAATAGAAACCTGGCTAAGAACTGGCTAGAAGAAACAAATGCCAATTAACATATGATACCATGTTCCATCTGTGCATGTATTAGGGCACCTTGCCCAATTAAATGTATAGAAAATACTGTACCTGGCTTAATAACTACTGGGAATTACCAGGTTTTCTATCCTTTCTGAACACATCAAGGTTGTGTTACCTCCTACTATCTCTGCCTGGGAAGGAAAGAAGTCAAGGCTACACTCACAATGGATGAAGCTCCACTCACAATGTACTATGATGACAACACACAGGATAACACAGCTGGGACACGTTGCTGTGGCACCAATTCAGCTGCCACAGAACTACAGCTCTATTGCCACATCTGGCTAAGAAGTAATTCTTCTTGCTGTTGTTGTTCAGTCGCGCAGTCGATTCCGACCCTTTGTAATAAAGTTTAGATAATGGATAAGAGCTGCTCACCATGACATGCAGTTCTGAACAAATTATCCATTCCTTAGCAGGAAAAAATGGCTGGAATACTGGGGTTGGAACATGGAAAATAAAGAGTCTAGTCCTCAGCAAGTGATTAAACTTATTGTACAACTTTGAGCCAACTGCTATCTATGACATCACCGGGTTGTCATGCGTATATCACCGGGTGGTCATGCGTATAAAGTGGAGTTAAGCACACCATTAGAGCTTATTGGAGGAAATGGTGGGACGCAAATATTACAAATAAATAAATCTTTTTGTCTATCTCAGTGGTAAAGCACATCTTTTGTATGCAAAAAAAGTCCCACTTTCAGTCTTAAGCATTTCCAAAAGAGCTTAAGGTCTACTGTATTTTGGTTTAGCTGAAATCAATTTAAATCACTACTCAGAAAGACTCAGTTCAATCAAGTGATTTGCCCAAATGCATTTGTGCTTGTTATAACCTCAATACATATTAGGGCTGTTCAAGTCTGCTATTTCTCATCTCTCCATAATGCTAGCAAAAAGCTGTCTCTGAGGGTACACCTGTGCTTTGAAAATGGCAAATTTTTTTCTGATGGATTGCGCTACAAGTTGTACCTCGCATAAAGAGCATAATGCATTCCACAGGATTGCTCTTTAAACGAGTTTGCTCTTTAAATTAAACACCATTGTAAGTGACCAATTGTGACTTCTGGTGGAGAGATTGCGAACCCCGATTTATTTGTTAAGCAAGTTTTTGTTTGGTTTTATTTGTTAAGTGAAGCGAACATTCAGAGAAAATTCTGCTCTTTAAGTGAGTTACTCTTTAAGCAAGGTGCTCTTCATGCGAGGTTTGACTGTAGACTGAATACCAGGGAAGAGAGAAAATATGAAGGTAGAAATATACCTAAATAATAGACCCAGAAGCATTTGAAATCCCACAAAATTTGATTAGACTATATAAAATAAATGTCACCATCACTACCCTATTTCAAATAACAAAAGGTACAAATTCACTATAATGGGACAAGAAAATAGGAAGCTGCCACATGCCAATTAAGAAAATTTGTCCAGATACCTAACCACAGTCTCGGAATTCCTTCCCACGACAATCAGGAGTCAGTCAGAAGGACACAGATAGTATTGTTGCTCATAGAACCTACAGGCACCAAATATATATGAGGTACAGTATATTTAAAACGCATCCTCAATCAGGACAGAACAGGCATACTATCTGTAACGTGATAAACTACAATGGTTCTGTACTAAGTGAGCCCAATCTGTCCATCTCTACCATAATGTAAACTGCTCTCCACAGGTCTTCCTTCGGAACAGAGCATTAAATTTAGAACTGTCATTCATTCGTTCATTCAAATTTATACCCCTTTCCTCTGGTTAAAACAATCATCCTAAGCAGACAACACAAGCATCAAAAGACACAGCTTTCAACATATAAAATACTGTACAGTAATAAAGGAAAGCAAATTGATAACAATAAATTAAAGGAAAACTTAAGGTCTGAACTGAGGAGAAGGTAAAAACTTCCGTGAAGGTCTCTCTAAACACCACAAGGAGATATCTGCATAACAACTTTACTAGGAACTACCTATGCACAAGATGTTACCTTAGCAGTTCTTAGGTTCATAATTAGGTCTGGAACTGTTAATTTTATGCCAGTCTTTGACTGTGAATCTAACAGTAGAATAATAATAATACGGTATCTTTAAAAAAATATGCACCCCTACACCAATACCAAGAGAGTTACATAACCATTTTCTACACCTTTTGGACCATTAAGTTTCCAAAATCACATTGATTCTTGTACAGTATCAATCTTTTCTGCCTTAATAAAATATAATCTTTAAAACTTCTTAATATCATTCTTCTTTCATGTAAAGTTTCAAGGTTAATGAGACCTAACAGCCATGACTTTGTGGAAATAATTACCTTTCAAACCCTATTCTTCCTTCAAGTTTGTCTCTATGATTCTCCTGCACCTATTTCAAGACCACAAAAACACTCTGAAGTAGACTAGGCTAGGCCTAAAGTCAACCACAACTCTAGTGAGAACTGTGCTTGTCTTTTTCCACTCTGATTCTCTTAATCATTTCATCCATACGTGTTAAAAAAGTTTGAGATGTTTGTGTTTGCAATATTGTGTTTGCAATATTCATTTAATAACAGATAGCCCCTACGACTAACTCTATTTATATCCCTGATCTTTCTTCATAAAGAGCACCCACGACAGTGGTTCAGTATCAGACACAAGGTGCTAGCTTTAACATTTAAAGCCCTTCATGACTGGGACTTTACTATCTGTCAGAGCGTTTCTCCTATAGACCCACATCACCCGTCCACCCCAATCCAATAATGGCAAGAAAGGTAGCAATGAGAACTAGAGCCTTCTTGGTGGCAGTACCCACACTATAGAATGCTCTACCGGTGGAGTTACACCAGACCCCATCATTGGATGTTTTTACTCTTTAAAGAGACTTTTAAGAATGTCCTCCCTTTAGCCAATGAATAAGTGTATAATCGGACTATGCCACCTTTGAGACCATCATTATTTTATGTATATTTCTGATTTAAATTATCGTATATCGCCTAGGGTGGGAAAATATCCCAGATAGGTGGAACAGAAATTTAATAAGTAAATAGATGCAACATACCAAAAACACAATACGACAATGGTCACTCCTCTTGGTTTTGCAAACAAGCATGCACCTTTATCAAAAAGTAGAAAAAAAGAAGACGACAAAAACAGGGTGGCACCTTAAAGACTAGTTGTTATATTCTGTGCAAGTGATATTAACAACATATAACAAACAACATTTTTGTATTTTTGTTTTGTGTACTCTTTGATATGCTTGCACAGACTAACACAGCTACCACCTCAAAAAAGTAAAGTACTGTACAGAAGTTAGTTTTTAAGGTACCCCAGCATAGACTTCAGCACCATGTGGAGAGAGAATTAACAGAAGTACAGGCTGGGTTCCGAAAAGGCAGGGGGACTAGAGACCACATTGCCAACATACGTTGGATCATGGAGAAAACAAAGGAATATCAGAAACAAGTCTACTTCTGTTTCATTGACTACACCAAGGCCTTTGACTGTGTGGACCACAACAAAATGTGGCAAGTAATTAAAGAGATGAGAATACCAGAACACCTTATATGCCTCATGAGAAATCTGTACAAGAGTCAAGAAACAACAGTTAGGACAGAATATGGAATGACACAGTGGTTTGGAATAGGAAAAGGAATAAGACAAGGCTGCATTTTGTCACCCTGATTATTCAACTTATACACAGAGCACATAATGTGCAATGCAGGGTTGGACAAATCACAGGTTGGGATCAAAATTGCTGGGAAAAACATCAACAACTTGAGATACGCAGATGATACCACCCTAACGGCAGAAAGTGAGGAAGACTTAAGAAGCTGCCACTTAGGTTGAAAGAAGAGTGCAAAAGCTGGCTTGAGACTCAACATCAAGAAAACCAAGATAATAGCAACGGACCGTTGCAGCCCCTGGAAATAGATGGAGAAGTAGCAGCAGTGACAGACTTTACTTTCTTAGGATAAAATATCACTGAAGATGGTGATTGCAGCCAAGAAATAAAAAGGTGGCTAATGATTGGGAGGCAAGCAATGAGAAACCTGGGGAACATAGTTAAAAGTAGAGACATCACCTTGCAAAAAAAAAAAAATTCGCATAGTCAAAGCAATGGTATTCCCTGTGGCAACGTATGGTTGTGAGAGCTGGACCGTTAGGAAAGCTGAGCGCAGAAGAATAGATGCCTTTGAGATGTGGTGCAAGGAGGAGAGTTTTAGGAGTCCCCTGGACAGCGAGGAGAACAAATAGGTCAATCTTAGAAGAAATCAACCCTGATTGCTCCTTAGGTCAAACAGTAAAGATGAAGCTAAAGTACTTTGGACACCAAATGAGAAGAGAGGATTCCCCTGAGAAAGCCTTGATGCTGGGAAAGGTGGAGGGCAAAAGAAGGAGGTAGCCAAAAATTGTGATGGCTTGATGCAATGTAGATTGTAGATGCAATGGGCACAGAGCTGGGCAGGCTGAGGAAGATGGTAGAGAACAGAGGTGCCTGGTGGGCAATGGTGCAAAGGGTCGCAAAGCATTGGGATAGACTGTGCGACTGAACAACAAAAACGTTTTCTGTATTTTTTGTGGGGGGGTTTTACTCTCTGTTATGTTTGCAGGGGGGGGGAGAGAGAGAGATCAAGCCTGCACCCAGTTTTCTTACTCTAGCTCTGGCGGAGGGAAATATGACCTGTCTCCTCCAACTATTAACTACAGCAGCAACAAACCCCTTTCCTTCCTCCTCCCCCCCCCTTACCCACTGGCCGTGGCCCCCAAGATCGTCCAAGGGTCCCCGGGGAAAGCCCCCTGGAAAAGGGGGGAGCACACGCCCGCCCGCGCTTGGGCTTCTCGTCCTCCGGGAACTTTACGCGCCTACCGCTCGCAGCTGCAGCCAAAGGCCCGCCGAGGGGTGGGGAGGCAGGAGCCGGGACTCCCCATTAGCCAGCGCCGGTTCACATGACCCTCCGGATCTCTCATGTGATGTTGATGCAAGAGGAAGCCTTTCCTGGCCCCTGCCTTGGATGGTGGCTTGCAAAGCAAACCCAGTCTCCGGTTTAATTCCTTTTTTTCTCTCGATCCTTCCCTCCCTCCTTCCTCTTTTTTATTTATATGCGTGCAATATTTTCAAGCTCCCTTCTGGCCTCTCTGCCTTGACACGCGTCTTGCTCCCTCCTTGCCTTCCTCCTGGTTCTAAAAGGTCTTGGGAACGGGACGCCAGGGGGGTCCCTCAATTGCCTAATAACTAGCAATGCAGTGAGCACCTGCCTTACCGTGGAGAAGCTCAGTTATATGGTAAGTGCGGGGCACTGGGAGGTGTGATTTAGAAAGGAGACCCACCCACAGCTGAGCAATTCCTTTATTAGGATTAAGCAAAAGGCAACAAGGGTGCAAGTAGATAAATAGGTACTACTTCGGTTGGAAAGTAAATAGCTGTTCCGTGCACTCCCGGTGTCGAGGCATGCCTGCCACATGTCCACGGAAACATCTGCTATAAACAGATATGAGGACTTCCCCTATTGTTTTGTACTGTAGATCCATGATTGTTTTTTGCATTTCTTTGACTGTAATGTATTTATATTTTTATTATTATTTTTGAAGGTTTTGTTGACCACATTGATTGTATTATTCTTGTTATATTGTATGTATATTATGTTTTCTATTGCAACATTGTTAGCCGCTCTGGGTTGCTTCGGCAAGAAGAGCGGCATATAAATTTGAATTTAATAATAATAATAATTAATAATAATAATAACAGATGAGCACTGAACCCTAGAGTCGGATACTACTGGCTTTCGAGCAAGGGCGACCATTACCTAACCTGGGTGAGAGTGGTAGTATTTTTATTGGCAGAGTGCTATGAGGCTAGGTGGTTCAAAAGTTAGGAAATAGGGGCAGGGGATAGATATGGATCAGTTGGGAAAGGCCTCGCCCCACAGTATCTGGTAGCGTCTTCTTTTGCTATTTATCTAATGCTAATTTTGCCAATAATGCTGATTATCCTGTGAACCAACCAAAGCAGTTGCTATGCTTTAGCGTCTTTTCAACCCTTGCAAGCCAATTGTGGAGTGGGGTCCCGTTTTTGTTTGCTTGTTTGAAAACCATCTAGTCTAAAAAGGGGTGTGTGGTAGCTTAGTAGTTAGGATGCTGAGCTTGATGACTGGAAGGTTGGCAGATCAGCAGTTCGAGACCTGAGTGACAGAGTGAATGCCCATCGTCTGTCCCAGCTCCTGTCAGTCTGGCAGTTCAAAAGCAAGAAGTTGCAAGTAGATAAATAGGAACTGCTTTGGCAAGAAAGGTAACAGCATTCCATGTGCTCCAGTGTCTAGTCATGCCTGCCACATGACCACAGAAGTGTCTGCAGATGCAGACAGCACTAGCTCTGGCTGTAAACGGAGATGAGCACCGTCCTCTAGAGTAGGACATGACTGGCTTTTGAGCAAGGGAGACCTTTACCTAGTCTAAAAAAATGAGTTTTAAAGACTCAAAAGCACATACGCTTTCTGAAAAAGATATTTCCCCAGTTATGGGTTTTTATGTTTTTCTTTTTTCCTATGGGTCACCTACAGCTAAATTTCTATGTGGGAAATGGGTATCTAGGATAGCTAGATTAAAAGGTTTCATCTGAGCTCAGATTGAGATTGCTATTTTCTCTCCTACCCACTTGGCAAAACTTCTTTTATCATTGAAGAATACGGTACATAGTATTTATTTATTTAATCATATTTATACGCCGCCCTCCTCACAAGTGACCCAGGGCGGCTAACATGACCTTAAAACAGCAATAACACAGTACATCAAATAAAAACCTATCAATATAATAAAACCAATCTCAAGAAAAATTAAAAGTTAAGTTTTTAAAAAAGATTCACAGAGAGAGAGAGAGAGTCAAATAAGCCAGCAGGCCAGGGTGACCGTCTGACCTGTCCCCCACACCTGCCCTGCCATCCAGGTCTTAAAACCCTTTCTGAAGGGCAGCAACTCCGTCTTTAGGTGCAACTCGATTGGCAGGAGGTTCCATAGGGCTGGAGCGGACACAGAGAAGTATAGTATAATTTTGACCCATAAAAACATACCACCACGTAAACAGGAGTTTCTCAACAGCCGTATGAAAGTAACACCATCTGAGCGTCCACCATGGAGCCAACAAATCATTTAACTCATCCACAGTAACACCATGTTGGGTGTGATAACTGGGAAGAAGAGGAATCACTTGTGCATATGCAAAGTTATTTTTCCTCTTTCACTACTGATAAGAGACCACTCCCTAATCCCACTTTCAAGAAAATCACTAGGTGGAATCGATTCAATAGAGAGTTATATACTGTACTGTATACAACTATGCAACCTGGGTTTACTCTTTTTCACAGTTTGGTACAGGGGTGCCCAAACTTTTTGGACCACGGCCAGTCACGGTTCCTCCCACCAGCAGTGGAAATAAAACAAGCATTTGCACGACGTGCCCACACATGTGCATCATGCTGCCATAAATGACCTGCAGATGCTGTAAACATTTATGACAACCGTGGGTCATTTACAGCAGTGTTATGTGCAGGCTTCCGGGAGTGGGGAGGGCGGTGCGTGCCGGATATAATCATAAGAACTGAGTGAGGAATATAGGAGAGCCCCAAGGCTGCAGAATTCAGTTGGGGAAATCGTAGTAACAATATAGACAAGATCTTCAAGGTTCATATGCTTAGAGCTATCACTTGTGTCCACAGCTGTGGTTCTCAACCTTTAATATCTTTTCTCCCACAAATCAGTTTATTAGAGGCCATGACTCCTACCGTGGAAGAACAAAAATCCACTTTTCCCAAGAACATTTAAATAGTTATAGACATTCTATTGTTATATTTATCAATTTTATTATATTTATCAATTCCCCAGCTATGTGAGAGCTTTGTGGAGGTGCGGGAGCCTGAGCGGTCTAACTAGGTAGTGTTGCCCATCTTTTGTCAATGATGTTAGGCTGGGATTAAAATTTACCCAAGCGTCCTTCACCAGATCCCTTGAGCAAGGTGAAAGCGGAGGGCACATATCATGGTTCATCTAGCTAGCAGGGTGACATGATAACCAAATGACTAAAAACCGCACACAGATGGACTTGATTTCCCAAGTCCGTTCACATGTTCAGAATGTTGTCACGAAAATGTCTACCAATGTGTGGACTCCTCACTGAAATAACAACTCCATGGTATCAATTTGTGGGCATTAGGAGAAACCTAAAGAGTCTTCATTTGATATTACAATGCTGAATCATGGATGGATAAACCCTGGCAGACTGGGGTGAAAGAAGATAACACGGGGATTGAAAGTCCATTCTTAGTATTGTGGAAATCTTGTGTCTCCACCACCCTGCTCGTAGGGTACTTCTGTGTTTTGCCAGTGGTACATGTACTGAGAACCACGTCATTCTTCTGTTTTGCAGCTCTGAGGCTGCAAACTTAATATCAGCAAAGTTACATGGTGTACAGGTGTCCTGTACTTGTGAGGCCAGGACATTTTGGAAAATGCTGATTCATAGGATTGCCATAAGTCAAAGGTTACACAGAAGAAGTCTTCTTGAAAATTGTGGTACAGTAATACCCCGGATAATGATTGTACCATATAGCGCTAAAACCGCATAACGTTACAAGATTTTTGGAAAAATCTTGTATCGAATAATGCGATTTTTAGCGTTATCCGGAACAATCGTGTGTGGGGGAGGGGTTGGATTGGGTAGAACATCTACCCAATCCAAAAAAAACCCAGGGCCCGCCCACACGATGTTTTGAAAGGGTATGGGCCCCCATACCCTTTCCAAACATCGTGCAGGCGCGCGCCTGTCAAGCGCGGCTTGGGGAGGATACGGAGAAAATCTCCATATCCTCCCCAAACCGCGTTTGGCGTGCGCGCGCCAACGCACCCGATGTTTTTTAGCATTGTTCGGTGTATACCCTGGACAACGCTAAAAACCAGATAACAACATGACTTGTGGAACCAAGTCATAACGTTATCCGGGGTACTAGTGTATATTTGAACCACAATTGGGTGTTCCCTGTGTTGCCAACGAATCTTTCTCACACTAGGTCAGGTGAAAGGAACTGCCGAATGAACTCACCAAAAAGCACCCTCATTTTGGCAGTTTCACATCTGGCTTAGACACAGAAGATGTCAAAGATGATTTGACAGCAGCAGCAACAATATCTTTGTGCCCATGTAGAACATCCCAGAGGGAGAAAGATTTTTTATTTTCTTCAAGTGCCATATCCATTCCAGATATTGGCTATCATCACGGCAACATTCTTCTTGTTCTTTATTCCTCAGAACAATTCATCCATGGCCACACCAGTCTCTCAGGTTCTTTCCACAAAGTCAATCTACATCTAACCCAGTGGTTCCCAAACTTCTTTTTGGCCATGCCCCACGTAAGCATCTCTAAAATCCAGATTCCACCCCCACCCCCCAGTGACATATAATTCTTATTATTTAAAAAGTGAACTTTAATTCACATGGAAGAAGCCTAAAAAGCCATTACTTTTGTCTAACTCTTGAACCCCCTCCCCCCCGGGTGTGATGTGTCACCTATGTTGAGAACCATGGATCTAGGACTTCTCTTCCTAGGGATCTTCCCTTGCATAACTAGTTATATTCTATATATATATTGCATGTTGTTCCTCATGATATCGCCATGGTATTTGCGCTTTCTTTGCTCAATGGTCTTAAATAGTTATTGTTCTTCATCCATCCATTGCAACACTTCTACATTAGCTACATGGTTAGCCCATGATAGCCTTAGCAGCCGTCTGTAGATCCACATTTCAAAAGTTTCAATTTTCTTTTCAGATGCTTTAGTCAATGTCCAAGCTTCAGTTCCATATAGCAGTACTGGGGATACGTAACATCTCACTATGTATTTGGATATTTGTAGTGAGAGATCTCTTATTGGCAGAGTACAGTATTCTTCATATGGTGCTCTGAGCTTCAAATTTGTATTTTGACTCCTGCTTAATGTGTCAAGGAGAGCTGGTTATATGTTTAGGAGCTGACACATGTTTAACTATTAAATAATTATGCATGGTCCATCAGTAAATCTATCCATTTGAGCACATTTACTTTCAAGTGGACTTCTACGCTTATCTCTACAGAGAGGATTGTGCTGTAATTCTTTGGCAGCTTAAGAAGCATAATCAGGAAAAGTAACTTATTTAGAGTTTTTATGATCACCAAAATCCACCAGCAGCCTTGCTACTGTTGTGGAAAATTGATTTTCCCAAGCTCTCACAAAGCGTGTACTTTGGTACATCAGTGTTGAATATTTTGTGTCTATACTGTAAATTTCTCATCCTTAGGTTTATGTTGTGGGTTCTCATGACAGTGTATTCTTGAAGATGCTTTTTTATAGAACAGTTGTAAAGTTAAAACTATTGTTGAGGAAAAACCAAACCCATTATAGAATATAAAATCAAGAATACACACTTTTGCACACTTTTAGTAAATACTCTGTGGTTGATAATTTTCAGATGCATTAATGGAAGATCTGGCAATGCAGCCTGCATCAGATAATTCAAAGGGTGAAAATACAGTCCTGGATTAAATACACTGTCGGGCAAGCATCCTCGTCTTCACCATGCTTGACTTCTTGGCTGAAAATAACAATTGTGGGCAGGCGATTCTTAGGATTGTCTCTTGTGGAAATGCTATAATTGCTGAATTTCTCAGACTCTCTGAGTTCATACCAGCTGTGTTCCGACTCAAAGACAAGGCTGATCAACAGAAATATGGTGACATCATATTTGATTTCAGCTATTTTAAGGTAAGAAATTAGCTTTCTGTAAGTATTAAAGTCCTTTTCCCTTAGTAGGTTGTTGTTGTTTTTCGATATGGTTAAAATAGGCCATTTTTAAAAACATCTTGTTCTGTCACTTCCAAATCCAAATATTGGCACTCCTCATGGCAATCAGCAGTAGCCTTTCATCATCGCAGCATGACACCAGTACCACTGATCCAGCTCCGTGGGTCACTTTCTGGTCCTGAGCCCTTTTGGCTCAGAAAATCCTCATTGGCCCCAGGCCAGTATTGATGAAGCTATTGTCCTCCATCAGGATGTATTTAGTGGGATTTAATGCACTTGGGGACTATCACCCTTTTTTAAAAAAACATAGTAAGATAAATATCTTATTCCCCATCAGCTAAAGTTAAATTATTCCGTTTCCAATATTCAGAAGGGTGAACCTTATATAGTCCCAACATCACCATCCATTTCTAAGAAAGAGATATTAGTAGTCCAAAGGAAATCAAAAGGTTTGCAAATTCCAGCCCAATCTTCCATGTATTACACACAGTGATGGGATATAATAGGTTCGCACTAGTTCGCCAGAACCGGTAGTAACTTTCCCCAGTGTCCCGAAGAACCAGTAGCAGCTTCTTCTTCTTCTTCTTCTTCTTTTTCTTTTTCTTTTTTTTTGGGGGGGGACCACCTTCGGGGCTTACCTTTTCACTGGTTCCCCCACTGCACATGCGCGCCAAGCAGTGCTTGGCACATATGTACAGCCTCCTTGCTGTCCTCCCAAACGAGGAGGAGGAAGAGAAGCTGCTAGCCTGAAGCTCCATATAGCCTGCTCCCCAGGGTAAGTGGCTCACCTTTGGATGTGGTGTGCCTGTGTGTATTTAATACCTTTACCTTTATTGACATACTACCACAGTTCCTAAAAAGGCCTGGTGGCCGGCAGGCCTAGCAGCCTGGCTTGGGATTTTTAAGCAAAGTCTTGGAGTTACCTCACCAATAAGCTACACCAGTGCTGTTCCAATTGCTGTTCCAGTTGGAGAACCCTTAAGGAGGTACAGCTGTTTTACATTTACATTAAGGCATATTATCCTAGAACAGTGTTTCCCAAATGCTGGTTTGTGGACTTCAATTCCCAGAAGCCTAAGTCATTTCCCCAAAGCACTGATCAGCCAATGTACTGACTTAGGCTTCTGGGAATTGGAGTCCACTTGTGGGCTGTGTACCCCCTGTTGGGAACCACTGTCCTAGAAAACTGGTACGATGACCATATCCATCTTGCAACATGGTGCTGCCCAGGCACTTATACTAACAGGTAAGTGACGGGTTTGTGTTTGGGGGGTGGGTGGGTGGGTTGGTTTGTGTTTGGGGTGGGTGGGTGTTTGGGTGTATTTTAATGTAATTTTTATTTATTAATTTATTTTATTTAATGTATTTACGGGTTTGTGTTGTGGGTGGGTTGAGGGGTGTGTGTGTGTGTGTGTGTGTGTGCTCATTTTTATTTTATTTTATTAATTTTTTCTTTGGCCCTGCCCATGATGTCATGACATTAGCTCCGCCCACTGTGATGACATCACGGTGGGGTAGTAAAAAAATTGACAACCCACCACTGATTACACGTTAACAGGAGTATCACAGGTAATTCATTTCTAATCATAGAGCAGATTATAGCTATAACTAATATTTTAGATAGTCTCTAAAAGGAAATGGATGTCTATCTTCTGTTTTCAAGTGGATCCCAGCCTGTGCATATTTTCATTCTACTTTCCTCTGCTTCACTTCCGCATTTATTCCAGGAGTAGACAAGGTGCACTTCTCTAGATGTTGGGGGACAGTAGCTCTCCTCAATTCTAGTCAACATGCCCAATGGGGAGCTTAGACTGCTGTGGTTTTCCTTTGTTCATTTTTTGGGCTGTAACTCAGAGGTTAAATCACAATTTCAGTGGCTGTTTCACACTTAATGTGTTCATGATGAAAGTGATGATACTGTTCAGAGTCTTAGAATGCAAGGAATAGATCTTAATTGGTTATACAATAGTACCCCGAATAACGTTATGACTTGGTTCCACAAGTCCCATCGTTATCCGGTTTTTAACGTTGTGCGATACATTGATCACACAATGTTAAAAAAAAGCCCTGTTTCCCTGGAGGCTGCAGCAAGCCAGAACGTCGGGATTTGAAGCCTCCAGGAAGGTGGGGGAACTTTGGAAACAGCTTGGATCGGGTCTCCCCACCTCCCTGGACCCGGCGGGGGGTCAGAGACCCCAAAATTGGATTTTAAAAAAGTCCTTTTTTTTACCAATTTTGGGGTCTCTGACCCCCCCCCCCCGCCGGGTCCAGGGAGGTGTGGAGACCGGATCCAAGCTGTTTCTGAGCTTCCCCGACGTCCTCAGCCAGTGCACCAAGCCAGAATGTCAGGGTTCAAATCCTGACATTCAGGCTTGCTGCAGCCTCAAAGAACTTCTGGATTTTCTTCCTTTTAATGCTAGCGTGGGGGTGAGGGGTGGTTGGGGGGGGGAAATACCCACCCACCCCCACGCTAGTATTAAAAGACTTATCTCCCTGGAGCAGGCAGGGGAGTTAGAGATCCCGAAATGGGTAAAAAAACTGACTTTTTTTTTTACCCATTTCGGGATCTCTGATTCCTCCTGCCTACTCCAGCGAGATCAGAGGAACTGATCTAACCTGTTTCCAAAGGTTTCCTGTTTCCACTTCAAAAATAAGCTGTTTCCACTTCAAAAATAGCGCACATCAGCTCTAGGGAGGTCGGGAGACCCAATGCGCGCTATTTTTGAAGTTCCCACACACTGCTGCAAGCTACAATGAGTCAAACGTCAGCTACAATGCAAGCTACAATGAGTCAATGCAAGCTACAATGAGTTAAACATCAGGCTTATCTTATCTGCAGCTTATCTTATCTCCCTAGAGCAGGCAGGGGAGCCCGAAATGAGTAAAAAAAAAAAGTCCGGACTTTTTTTTTACCAATTTTGGGGTCTCTGACACCCCCCCCCCCCCCGCCGGGTCCAGGGAGGTGTGGAGACCCGATCCAAGCTGTTTCTGGGCTTCCCCGACGTCCTCAGCCAGTGCAGCAAGCCAGAATGTCAGGGTTCGAATCCCGACATTCTGGCTTGCTCCACTGGCTGAGGACGTCGGGGAAGCCCAGAAACAGCTTGGATCGCGTCCCCTGCCTGCTCCAGAGAGCTCAGAGGACCCGATCTACAGCTGCAGGGTGGCTGGGGAAGCTGACGGGGACTCCCTGTCGGCTTCCCTAGCCACCCGCCCTTGCCTCCGCAGCTGTGGGGTGGCTGGGGGAGCCCCCCGTCAGCTTTCCAGCCTCCCCACCCCTGCCTCCGTAGCTGCAGGGTGGCTGGGAAGCTGAACGGAGAACCCCGTTCAGCTTTCCAGCCGCCCTGCTGCTAAGAACGACTGTATCGTATAACGTTAAAATCGTGTTATTTGAAACAAGATTTTTCCAAAAATCTTGTCACGTTATACGGTTTTAGCGCTATATGATACTCACGTTATACGGGGTATTACTGTAGTTAACATTTTAAATTATGCTCTTGTATATCTAAAGCAGGGGTTCTCAACTTACTGCCTGTGGGCTGGATCTAGTCCATGGTGCCAAATAACCCGGCCCCTGACCTCTCTTCAGCCACCGCCACTGTAATCGGCCTCAGACTCAAATATGGCCGTTGCATATGCATTTACTACAGCTATAAATAAATGTGTGACCATCATAAACGTATTTATGACAGCTGCAGCACGTTTTACGGCAGTGTTTACAGCGCGGGGAACCACCAGTCCGACCCACTCAGCTGGCTGAGGGGGTGTGGTCCAGCCCATGGCTAAAAAAGGTTGAGAACCCCTGATCTAAAAGGCTGCTGTGGCTTAGTGGTTAAGACACTGAGTTTGATGACAGGAAGGTCAGCAGATCAAGACCTAAGTACTGCATGGTGGAGTGAGTTCTCATCTCTGTCCTACCTCCTGCCAACCTAGCAATTCAAAAGCAATAAATTGCAAGTAGATAAATAGGTCCATCTTCGGCAGGAGCACTCCAGTGTCTAGTCATACCTGCCTCATGACCAGAGAAATGTCTGCAGCTCTAGATAGCACTGGCTCTTTGGCTGTAGACGGAGATGAATACTGCATCTTAGAATTGGACATAACTGGCTTTTGAGCATGGGAGATTTTTACTATTTTATTTAAACATGGGGAACCTTTGTTTGTTCTCATAATCTGACATATGCTATTATCATTCTATTACAATTTGAGAAATTATCTATATATTTGCTTGGATTGTTATTATATACAGTGGTACCTCGCTTAAAGAGCCTAATGCCTTCCATGAGATTGCTCTTTAAGTGAAACACCATTGTAAGTGACCAATTGTGACTTCTGGCAGGGGAAATTGAATTTAGTTGTTAAGTGAGTTTTTGGTTGGTTTTATTTGTTAAACAAGATGACCATTCAGAGAAAATTCTGCTCTTTAAGCGAGTTAGTCTCTAAGTGAGGCGCTCTTTATGCGACGTTTTACTGTATATAGAACTAAAAGTTTGGGATGGTTTGTTTGTTTAGGGCATCTTACCATGAAATGTCAAGCAGTTCTACTCCAAAGATAAGTCTCTTCAAGTTCAGTGGAACTTGTTCCCATGCAAGAGAGTATCTGTGAATATGCAGACTTGAACAAGTTTAGGCAATATTAAATCCAATGGAGCTGCCTTCTAGGTGTGTATCAGACTTCAGTGTTAATTTCTTTTCCATCAAGGTACTAAGATTTCAAAGACTATATAGCCCACTCATAGCCCCACTGTATATAATTAAAAACCACTTATTCCAGAAATATTTTTAACACTGTTCACAGCCATACAACACCTTTTCTGCATATTTCTTGTGCTCTTACAAAATAATAGGGCTCAATATTTGGAAGTTTAGAACACAGCATTCCTCCTCTTTTTTCTTCTTTACCAAATTGTGTTAAAATGATGATAATTATGTCTTCCTCCCAGGGACCTGAGGCTTGTGAAGGAAAGTTGGAAGCCAAACCTGAGCTCCTGGATCTCGATGATGAATTTCGTGAAAACAACATTGAAATCCTGACAAGATTTTATCAGGCCTTCCAAAGCGTCCATAAATATATAGTTGATTTAAACCGGTAATTAATTATGATAGCTCTTTCATAATTGTGTTATCTATATTTCTGGATGCATCTTTTTGCAAAGCATTATCTGTGTTTATACCAAAATTCAACAATGGCATCAACATTCTAATCAGTCTAAAATATCAATGGCAAAAAAATTGTGTTAGTGAAACCAAACAACAAACAATGGCTTAGTTTAAAAAGTTATATAGGAAGGAATGATAGTGCTTGATTACTAACACTGAGAAAACCATCTGTATTTTACCAGATTATTGTTACCTGGTTCATACAATATGTATGAAAAGTATCTAGGGCAGTAATGACCAACCTTGACACTCCAGGTGTTCTTGGACTTCAGTCCTCAGAAGCCCAAGTCAGTACATCTGTGATCAGGACTTCTGGGAATTGAAGTTCAAGAACATTTGGAGTGACAAGGTTGGTCATCACTGATTTAGGGTCTTTGTAGACCACAAGCTAAACACAAGTCAACAATATTAGATGGTGGCAGAAAAAGCTACAGTACTTACACTTCCAGTCTAGATCAGCAGAGGTCACTGTCCTCATAATGAAAAGTGATAATACATGTACAGTAAAAACTTTTTGCTTTGGTCAGGCTTCAATTTCTTTCTAAGATTGATATTATCAGTTTGGAACATGCCCAGAAAAATGTGGCCTAGATGGTGGAAACCAGCTCCATGTGGAATAGCTGACATAGTTGATACATTAAGCCTGTAGAAGAGAAAATTGAGAGGTGATATTGTGGAAGGCTGTCCCATAGAGCAAAATATGACTGATAGTCAGAAGGTAACTCAGATACATCAAAAAACAGGCTCTTTGTATCAAGGGCAGTCCATTTCTTTTCAACCTTCTGAGCTTTATCCAGGTTGCGTGCTCAACTTTGCTATGTTTCACAATTCAGCTTCTGGTGTGCAGCTCAAATTTGTCATTGTTAAAAAAAATTCCCCAACTGGGGGGAAAAGCCAATTCTGTATCCACAGCAGGTGCACTTTAACAACCATGGCTGCTACAGAGATTGACTGATTGATTTGTCATCATATCTAGGTATCTGGATGACCTGAATGAAGGAATTTATATTCAGCAAACCTTAGAAACAGTGCTGCTTAACGAGGATGGGAAACAATTGTTGGTAAGCACTTGGGATTCTGTGCAATTGCTGATTGTCTTAGATCACAGCCCTGTTCATGCTTACTTGGGCACAGTAGGAGTTATTTCTCTGTAAATTTGTACCAGATTTCTCTGCATATGTAAAAATTTTAAGATTGTTGGCAAAGAATGTGTTTTCTCCTATTCCTATAACAGTGCTGGTGAACCTATGGCATACATGCCAGGGAAGGCACTTTCAGCCTGTTGGCATGTGCACCATTGCCCCAGCACAGAGTTTGCCCTGCCCCTCTGTTCAGCAGCCCAATGGGAGCACTTCCTCCCTCCCCCAACAGAGTTCACCCCACCTCTCTGTCTAGCAGCCTAGTGGGAGCACTTCCTCCCTCCCCCAACAGAGTTCACCCCACCCCTCTGTCTAGCAGCCCAGTGGGAGCACTTCCTTCCTCCCCTCAGCACAGAGTTCACCCCACCCCTCTGTCCAGCAGCCCAATGGGAGTACCTCCTCCCTCCCCCAGCACAGAGTTTGCCGTGCCCCTCTGTTTGGGCACATGGTCTCTAAAAGGTTCTCCATCACTGTCCTATAGAAATTGTCCTGCTTCCAACCTCCATAAGCTCCTTAATGGATCCAGATTATTGGCAGGACCCTGTGTCTCTGCAAAGTCTGAGAATCACAAACAATGGAGGTTGACCTACTAAAAATGTCCCTGTGTCCCGAGACATGACAGGTCACTTCTAGGAGATGGACTTTCTCTGAGGCGGAGTCAAGTTATGAAATGTCTTCCTTAGAGAGGTTATTTTTGTGGTATATTCGCTACTCTTTGGTGCCAATTGAGCACCTTCCTCAGTTTGAGGACTTTTGAACTTGGCTTACTTTTGGTGAGGATCAAGAATAGGTGACATTCCCAAGAACCGTAGTAAGCACAGCCAAAGGTGGAGGATTATGGATCTTGCAGTCCAACAGCTTCTACAGGGCTACAGTTGCCCACCCTAGTTTACTGAAATAAGCTCTGTATTTGTTCTTAATGTTGGTCTACCCACTTTTTTGTCATTGTATTTATGCTTGACTTGATGCATAGAAAAGTTAACTTTCTGCTGGCACTAGCAGTACATTAGACCCCGAACACACACATATCTATGTACCTTGGGTTATATTGTCCCCATGGCAATTCAGCAGCTGCCCCAGGGTTCCTATTAAAATTTAGTGATACGTGCAGCAGTTTCTATGTGATACAGAAGGAACTGGAACTCCCTCTTCTGCTATTGAGTATTACATCCTGGCAAGATAGAGAGTTTGCTTTCCTTCTGGAAGGGTGAAAGGGGCTTGATATTCAGCAGTCTGGCAAAACTTGGAACTTTGGGTGTGAAAATTCTTTGGTTCAAGTGTTAGATGTAAGGAAGTTGATCCATTCTTGTTAAAGTTTATACATGAAAACATTTAACTTGTTGAATACAGTTCTCCCAAGTGACTCCAAGCAGCAGGCTTGCTAGTGCAGCTTCAAAAGTCAGAGGGGGAGTTTTGATCACTCCAGGGTTAACTTTCCCAGTTTGGTATTTTTCCCCAGAGGCACTTAAAATCCCCTGATACAATTAGCTAAATGGGATGGTGGTTCCAATTACAGTTACATACATTGAAACTGGGACTTCTCAAGTCTCACTGCAGCATCCTAGCCACTGCCTCACACTATACATGTAGTTTAACCCTTAATATAATTTATTTTCTTGTTTTTTTATTTGCATAGTGTGAAGCCCTTTATTTATACGGTGTCATGTTATTGGCCATTGACCAGAAAATTGAAGGGGAAGTCCGGGAGAGAATGCTTGTTTCCTACTATAGATACAGGTACAGTAAAACCTCCATTCACGTAATTGATGTGTTCTCCGGGACATTTCTTAAAGCGAAAATTACTTTAACCAAAATGTTGTTTCCCATAGGAATGGATTGAAAACCAAATACATTGGTTCTGGAGCTAAAAAAAAGTTTTAAAAAACTGTTTTAACTGTTCAAAACTCACTGTAAATTGCACTCTGGAAATGTTTGCCATTTTATAAAGAGATTTGAACAGATAAAAGACTTTCCCCCCACTTATTTCTGAGTTCCGGAATTGGATTTCAATGGATTTTCAGCACTTCTGACAACGGCCTCTGGTGGCCATCTCTGATAACTCATCCCAACTTCAGCCGTTATTTCCTCACCACCTTGGAAGTGTGGAAGTCTAAATCCATCTAGTGTTAGATGTTAACATTTTATTGTGTTACTGGTTTTTCCATGCCATTTCTTTCATAGATCTGATGGATGGTTGTCCAATTATCTCTTGAATGCTTCCAGAGTTGAAGCGCTTACCACCTCTTGAGGGGCTATGGTGGCTCAGTGCGTAAGAAGCTTATCTTGTTAGCTGGAAGGCTGTCAAGTCAGCATTTCAAGATCCGGGTACTTCATGACGGTTTGAGTGCCTGTCTCTCTCCCACCTCTTGGGGACATGAAAGGAGCCTTGTTTAGGGGTTCCCTGAGTGGAGTTTCTTCTGCCCAGAATAATTTCTGACTTGAAATTATTATTATTATTATCATCATCATCATCACCACCACCACCTCTTGAGGCAGTTGGTAGCACTGTCGTATTGTTCTAATCGTTAAGAGTTTTTTCCTAATATTTAGCCTATATCTGTAGATTCAGACTCTTATTATTCATCCTGCACTCTGGATGGTCGAGAACATATCCTTTCCTTCCTCTAAAAGTGACAAGGAAAACCTCAGAGAATTAGTAAGACAGGAGTTGAACCGGGTTTGACTTAACGCTTTGAACTGTGACGTAGAGCTTGAGAAACCTGGGGAGTTTTTTTAGTTATGGTTCACAGAATTATCCCAGCCACAATGGTCCTGAGATATTGTGACAGTTGTGCTCTGGAATTGTAACTTTTCCAAGCCTGTTACTTAGACACCTTGGATTTATTTTGGTTTGTATCGATGGGTCTTTTCAAAGAGTTCTGTACATTAGCATCTGGGCTAGCGTCCCTTTTTGTGTGTCTTCTGAAGTTTTCTTTCTCGTTCATGATATAGCGCTGCCCGCTCTGCAGACTCGAACATAGATGACATATGCAAGCTATTTCGGAGCACTGGATATTCAAGCCAGCCAGGAGCAAAGAGACCCGCAAATTATCCTGAGAGTTATTTCAGCAGGGTCCCCATAAACGAAACCTACATCAGCATGGTCATTGGTCGCTTGAGGTCAGACGATATATATAACCAGGTGAGTCACAGCAGGCCATGAGGTGATGGAGGAGAGAAGGAGTATAAATGTTTGATTATTATTATTTCGATTTATATGCCGCCCTACTTGGTGACCAACTCAGGGCGGCTCACAACATACAGTTAAATACAATATAACAGTTCAATAATGATACAATATAAAATACAGTGTAATAAAACAAAATAAATATAACCACAATACAATCAGGATACAGTCCATAATCAATATTCAGTCCCAAGGGCAGCAGCAACGGGCCCTTCTTAAAGCTGCCAGCCCAGCGCAGGTGTCCTCGCTCTTCCCAGTCGAGACTAGGGGGAGAGCTGCGCAGAGTCCCGAGGGGCAACAGCAACGGGCCCTTCTTAAAGCTGCCAGCCTAGCGCAGGTGTCCTCACTCTCCCCAGTCGAGACCAGGGGGAGAGCTGCGCAGAGTTCCTAACCTATGCTATATTCGTCTATTATTATATTTCACAATATCTCTTCTCGTTCATAGGTGTCTGCGTATCCTTTACCAGAGCACCGAAGCACTGCCCTTGCTACCCAAGCAGCCATGTTGTACGTGACACTCTATTTCGATGCATCTATCCTTCATACGCAACAAGCAAAAATGAGAGAAATAGTGGATAAATATTTTCCTGACAACTGGGTATGTATTTCTTACCATTATTGTTTTATGTTATCTGAAATAAGACACCCAATAAAGTTTGGAAGCACATTTATTGGGCTTGCTTTTTTGAAATGCCTTTGAGCATTTAATTTTCACACTGTGTGAGTGTAAGAAATACTAGATAAAGCAAATTAATTGTTACGGAAACATAGAAAGATGTTAGCAGTGGTATTGACAAGGTTGAAAAGAAGCTAAAGCAAAGCAATCACACTTATATATTTCCCCATTAACTTGGTTCACAAGTTAATTAGCATTTGTTCCCAACATGCTGGGTACTCATTTTAACAACCTCAGAAGGATGAAAAGCTGAGTCAACCTTGAGTCCTGGTCAGGATTGGACTTGCAACCTTTTGCTTGCCGTACAGGAGTTTAACCACTGCACCACCACGGCTAAATTAGATACCTTCTGCCATTTTGGGGCAGGTGTGCTTACTTGGGCTTCTGGGAATTGAATCCAAGAACACCTAAGGCACCAAGGTTGTCCACCCTCTGATCTAGCTCAGTACAGTCTACACTGGTTGATGGCAACTGTGATTTAATAAAAGCCCAAAGGTGTGCTTTGAGACTATGTTACACCTCTCTGGCACAGTAGTGGAGCTGGAGAACCTTTGGCCATCCACTAGTGTAGAGTGGGGATGGTAGGTTCTGTAGGACCCAACGTTTCATCTTCCTACTATAGCATTTCCGTTGCACTTCCAGATAGACCCAATATCTTAACACAACCTTTCTACCTCCTTTAATCCACAGTTTTTTAAATGTTACATTGTATAGCTTGGGTTGCTCCCTTCATTAATCATATAGCATGCACATTTGGACTTATTCAATATAGTGAAGATATTGGCTCATTTACAAAGTTCTCTCCATCGTCTTATTGTTCAGCTGATTTAAATGGACCAAGATTAATTTCGTTAAACCAAGAACTGACCTATTCCTTTTAAACAGGGCTAAACTAGATACCTTCTGCTTTCCTGGGGCACTGCAGTGACCTTTTTTCTCCCCATTATTTTCTTAGTTACTGGCCACTTATTCCCCTTTTAAATTTGGCAGGAATGCATCAATTTTCTTGTCTATAGGCAGCCTTTGGTTTGAGGTACCTGATCCTTAAATTTTAGGTTGGGATTACCTGTCACCCATCCATATAGCCCACAAGCCTTCCCTGTCTTCTCCCTTATTATTATTTTAAAAAAGCATTTTGCAAACGTTATATGGTGTATTTTGCAGCCTCTGTCTATACCGGCTTGGGGTCTTCTAGACCTTATAGTCTCAAAAGGTAAACTTACTAAACTCTGGGTTATATTCCCCCACATTTTTCAGAATGCCTTGACTTGATTAAAAAATCAACAATGTTTTTATCTCTGTTCATAGGTTATTAGCATATATATGGGAATCACTGTCAGTCTAGCAGAAGCTTGGGAACCCTACAGAGCTGCAAAGACTGCTTTGAACTACACGTTGGATCTTTCAAATGTTAAGGAACAGGTAGGCACCTTGGTTGTGGGGTTAAGATTTGCATGAAAATTCAACATGGGATTTGATTCAGCATAGTATATCTTACTGACATGTGACACTTTTAAATAAATATCTCAATATCAATTACACTGATATAGCGCCTTATAGTGCTTAGTGCATTCTCTGGGTGGTTCACAATGTAATTAGTGTTTTTGCCCCCCAGCATGCTGGATAATGACAGCATGTTGGATAATGGCAACCAGTCCTATCATTCCCTAGAAGGGGAAGAAATGGAAGCAGTGACAGACTTTACCTTCTTAGGATCCAAGATCACTGCAGATGGTGACTGCAGCCATGAAATAAAAAGATGCTTACTTCTTGGGGGGCAAACTATGAGAAACCTAGGCAGCATAATAAAAAGTAGAGCCATCACCCTGCCAACAAAAGTCCACATAGTCAAAGCAATGGTATTCCCAGTAGTAACGTATGGTTTTGAGAGCTGGACCATAAGGGAGGCTGAGCACAGAAGAATAGCTGCCTTTGAACTGTGGTGCTGGAGGAGAATTTTGAGAGTACCCTGGACTCTAAAGAGACCAAATCAGTCAATCCTGAAGAAAGTCAACCCTGACTGCTCCTTGGAAGGACAAATATTGAAAATGAAGCTCAAGTCCTTTGACCACCAAATTAGAAGAGAGGACTCACTCACTCAAGAAGGCCTTGATGCTGGGAAAGATCAAAGGCAAAAGGGACAGCAGAGGATGAGGTGGCTAGATGGCATTGTTGATACAATGGGTGTAGAGCTGAGTGGGCTGCAGAGGACAGGGGTACCTAGCGTGCCGTGGTCCATGAGGTCGCAAAGGATCGGACTTGACTATGCGATTGAACAACAAAAATGCTGGGTATTCATTTGACCGACGATGGAAGGCTGAGTTAACTTTGAGCCTGTCAGGATTGAACTGGGATTGTGAGTAGTTTTGGGCAACAGTACTTAAGCTTAATCACTGTGTCCCAAGAGCTGTGTCCAAATATTTACCTTTCTCAGGGACTTCTTACTAAACTCAGTCTATAATATCCCACTGGTGGTGAGTGCACGTAGTAATTTTATATAAGTTTGTTAGGATTTTTGTGTTTTTTTTTACATATTTGTATGTTGTTTTCTTTATTTTGAAAATAAAAATTAAAAACCAAGTATGCAGATTTTTAAAATAGAAATTCTCTCTTGACGTCACTGAAAGGCTTAAACTTGGGATTTCTCCGCCCAGCCCTTTGTTCTTCTGATCCTTTCAATTTCTGTTTTTAAAGGCTAGCAAGTGTGCCGCGGTCACAGCACGTGTTCAAACACAAGTGCAGCAGTTTCTGAAGGAAGGCTACCTGAGAGAGGAACTGGTACTAGATAATATCCCCAAATTGTTGAACTGCTTAAGGGACTGCAATGTGGCAATCCGATGGATGATGCTTCACACAGCGGACTTGGGTAATCATTTGTCCATGTTTTGCTTAAAACATCTAGACCAGTAATGGTGAACCTTTTAGAGACCAAGTGCTGGAGGGGGAGGAGGCATGCAGGCAGGCACCACAAGTGCCCACACACCCATGTGATGTTGCTGGCGTGCCTCCGGCTAAGTCACGTGGGTACATGCAAACAGCATAACTTGAGACACCCCGGCAACACCATATGTGCGCCTGCCCCTTCCGTGCGGGTTCTATCCATCCCCAAAAGCAGTGGTGGGATTCAGCAGGTTTGCTCCGGTTCATCAGAATCGGTAGCAGAAAATCTAGCTGGCTCTGCCCATTCATGTTTTGAAACAAAGTAGTCCTAATTCAGGTGCAACACAGGGTTTTCCCCCTAGCCAAGCCCACCATGCCACCACCACGGAGTAAGTAGTAAAAAAAATTGAATCCTACCACTGCCCAAAAGGGCTCCCCACCCACCCCGCAGGGCCTCCCCAACCCCCCATGAGTGATCCCCACCTTACCTCGCGAGCCGTAACCTCTTGGCTGGGATTTCAGCCTCCCCTTTGGTGGAGGGAGAGGGTTGGTGGGGAAGCAGTGCTGGTCAGGCTGCGTGGGGCAGGGCTTCCCCTTGATGGCCCACATGCCAGAAGAAAGGCCTCTGCATGCCACTTCTGGCACATAGGTTCACCACCAGGGATCTAGACTTTGCAGTTCCTCTGACTTCCAAGCAACTCACAAAAATAGTAGAGCAGAATAACCTAGGGTTGGTTCAGACTGAGTCATTCTTCCAGTAAAACCACTGAAATAAAAGGTCTTCAGTTATTCATGATGAATCCAAGCCTTGTTGCCTGGTTAAGTATGAACCAATCTGGAACCAATACATTGAAAGTGTCAAGAGATTAGAGAAATACCAGTAAAAGTCAGCAGTAAAATAGTTAAATCAGATGTGGTCAGAAGCATTGGAAAATATAATAATGCTAGACCTCTAAAAACAAAGTCAAGTCAAAGGAATTACTTATAATTAGGGGTAAGCAGCAGTTTTAAAAGCCTTTTTATTTAGTAATATTTATTTATCTAAATAAAGAGATTTTAGCTTTGCCACGAAAGGTCAGCTGGGAGAGGGTAAGACAAAATTCCCTAAACTAGATGTTTTGAATTTGTTTTATGACATGAAAGACTGAGTAGGAAATGAAATTGTACAAACCAAAGTAGAAGAGACACAAGCAATTTTAATTTGCATCCTAATGTGTTCTATGTGTATCTTTCTGAACAGATAGCCTTCATTGTTTAGAAACTCAACTGCTAAGGGGGATGAATGCATAAACCAAGCCCAAGGAGTCTCCTATATCAGTGTAAATGTCTAGGTTGAAAATGTTATTGCATTCAGCTGAATGCAGTGACTGTCCTGAACATAATTAGAAAACTCATGCCATGTTCTTCTTTCCTGTTTCTTGCCAAGGTTGTGATCCCAATAACAAGCGCCTACGCCAAATAAAGGACCAAGTTCTAACAGATTCGAAATATAACCCTAAAAGCCTTTTCCAGCTTCTCCTGGATACAGCTCAGTTTGAATTCATCTTAAAAGAGGTAGAGTATCGAGAAACATTTTGTGCCCTTTAGAATGGGTCCCTATAACAGACAGAACTACAAAGTTTTTGTTGTCATTTTCCCAACATACAATAGTACCTCGGATAACGTTATGACTTGGTTCCACAAGTCATAACATTATCCAGTTTTTAACGTTGAGCGATGCATTGATCACACAACATTAAAAAAAAACCTGTTCCCTTTCCGAAGAGGAAAGGGAACAGGGAGGCGATCAGATTTGCAAACTGGTGGTCCCAGCGTGGACTTCTTTTGGACTTCTTTTAAGAAATCTCCACCTGGATCGCTAAGGGGCTTAGCAATCCAGGTTGGGGGGGTGCACACACACAATCTTTCCCCCAACACCCCAGCTGTCCCAGGTGATTGTGTGTGTGCACAGTTTCTCCTTCAACACCCAGCAGTCCCAGCGATCATACACTGAGATTGCTGGGGTGTTGGGGGAGAAATCGCATGCATGCATGGTTTCTCCCCCAGCACCCAGCTGTCCCAGTGATCGCCTAGGATAGCTGGGGTGTTGGGGAAGTGATTGTGTGCATGCACAGTTTCTCCCCCAACACCCCAGCAGTCCCAACTATTGCCTAGGACAGCTGGGGTGTTGGAGGAAAGATCGTGCACGGTTTCTCCTTCAACACCCCGGCAGTCCCAGCTATTGCCTAGGACACCTGGGGTGTTGGGGGAGAGATCGTGCGCGTGCACAGTTTCTCCCCCAACACCCCGGCAGTCCCAGCGATCACACGCTGGTTCTGCCAAGGTGTTGGTGGGAGGGAGATCACGCATGTGCACGGTTTCTCCCCCAACACCCTGGCTGTCCCAGGGTGTGATTGTATTGCCAGTTTGGTTGGGGAGAGAATGGGCGCGTGTGTGTGCTCCCCCCCAACCGCTGATCTGAGCGCAGATCTCTGCCCCAAAGCCTGCAGAGCTGGTCTTTAGCCCTGTGGGCTTTGGGACAGAGATCAACATCAAGGAATTTGAGGCAAACATTTGCATCGCACATCGTTATTAACGTTGTGCAATGCAAATGTTTGCCTCAAATTCCCCGACATCCAATTTTAGCGTTATGTGATACAAACGCTAACCGAGGTATTACTATACTTATTTGACTTGCCAAAGAAGCAAGCTTCTTAAGTTAAAGAGGCTTGTCTCTTCACCATATGGCATGGGTGGCCAAACTACGCATTCACAACAGCCATAAAACATACCTGCGAAAAAACACCCACCATAAATGCACCTGCAGCTATCATAAGCGCATTTATGACAGCCACGGACATGTTTTACAGCAGTGTTTATGGCCAACGGAACCATGTAATTGGCCTGTTCAGGTGTACAGGGGGGGCATGGTCAGGCCCACAGTGCAAAAAGTTTGGGAACCCCTGCAATAGGGTAAGAAGTTTTGAAGAAACTTCTGACTGTTGAGCGTTTTCTTCTCTGTTCAGGGTGGATTTTGGGAATTGTTGAAACTGTACTAGTTCATAGGATTGTAGCTTGCAATAGGCTATTCTTAATTTAAAACAGAAAAACTTGCCTTTCCGTTAGATGTTCAAGCAAATGCTGTCAGAAAAACAAGCAAAATGGGAAAGCTACAGAAAGGAAGGGTCAGAAAGGATGGCTGAGTTGGCAGATGTCTTTTCCGGTGTTAAACCTCTGACAAGAGTGGAGAAAAATGGTAGGCTGACATATGTTTGGTTTGTTACTTATTTCTTATGCCTTTGTAGAGGTAAAATTACAATGACCTGATGTATATGAAGCCAGATTACGGCAGTGTTCCCCAACCCTTGGGTTTTGGACTTCAATTCCCAGAATCCTAAATCAATTCCCCGAATCACTGATCAGCCAATGTACTGACTTAGACTTCTGGGAATTGAAGTTCTCCACTGGGGCATGTGCCCCAAATTGGGAACCACTGGATTATGGGTTTTAGATCCATCTATGTGCCTTCTAGGAGCTGCAGTGGCTTAGTGGTTAAGACGCTGAGCTTGTCAACCAGAATGTCAGCAGTTTGAGACCTGAGTGCTGCATGACAGAGTGAGCACCCATCATCTGTCCCAATTCCTGTCAACCTAGCAATTCAAAAGCAAGAAATTGCAAGTAGATAATATAGATACCTATTTGGCAGTAAAGATGAAGCTAAAGTACTTTGGACATCAAATGAGAAGAGAGGATTCACTTGAAAAAGCCTTGATGCTGGGAAAGGTGGATGGCAAAAGAAAAAGGGGGCGGCCTAAAATGAGATGGCTAGATGGTATTGTGGACACAATGGGCACAGAACTGAGCGAGTTGAGGAGGATGGTGGAGGACAGAGGTGCCTGGCAGACAATGGTCCATGGGGTCGCAGAGGGTCGGAATCAACTGTGCGACTGAACAAATTTGGCAGGAAAGGTAACAGTGCTCCATGCACTCCAGTGTCTAATCATGTCTGCCACAGAGATGAGCACTGTAACTAGAGTCGGATACAACTGGCTTTTTGAGCAAGGGCAACCTTGTATTTTTTATGGTTTATGTTATGTTATTGTAATTGTTTAGAATGGACAGTATAGAAATGAAACAAATAAAATCTTTGTGAATCAACTACTGAAATCTTGAATAGAGAAAACCTTTCCTGCTTTTTCTACTTGAATAGAAAATCTACAAGCCTGGTTCAGGGAAATCTCCAAACAAATAATGTCTCTAAATTATGACGACTCTACTGCAGCAGGCAGAAAGACTGTGCAGTTAATACAAGCTTTGGAAGAGGTAAGGCATGGTCAGGCTCAGAATATTTGTATCATTTATCATACAGTTTCTTCTGCTGTCTCAAGCAGCGCTGTTCGCCAAATCAAACTACAAAACCTATAGCATCAAGGGGTTCTCCATCTGCACATGTTCCAACATGCCAGAATCATATTTGCATATTTTTTTATTTTTCCTGTCTTTCCTCCAGAGCAGGACTGTAAAACTTTCAAGTTCTGAGACCAATTCTGCATGCTCAGAAAGTGGATCTGATTGAATTTCATGCCTGTTCATTGAATCTTAGTTCCTTCCACAAATTTCCCCCCCTCTCAATTCTTTTTATGGGACTGGGTGCTTTATGCCTATTTAATAATGTGGAGAGGAAATCTAAATAATTTTATTGGGGTTACTAATGTTGGTGGTTTCTTCTTCCTTTGCCCACTCTACATAAACTAGCAAAACCCGAGTGTTCCCATTCACACAGTTCATTTCAGCCTCCATTTTTTACAATAAAAATAATTTTAAAAGTAAATTCCATTTGTAATAATTATTTGAATAGACTGTATTTTTAATACAGTAGTAACGAGCATCTCATTAAGCAAGTAACTCGCTTAACGAGCAGACCTTTCCCCAAAAGTTCTGCCTCATTGAACCAGCAAAAACTCGCTTAATGAGAAGCATCGCATCAGCGGGACGTTTGGTAATGAGGCCGAGGACTCCCCGCTCTCGTTCCTAAATGCCCTGCCATTGCGAAGTGTGCATCGGTAGGGTGTTTGGCAATGAGATAGGGAATCCCCTGGTTTCGTTCCAAAACGCCCCGCTGACATGCGCTGCACAGTGATGGGGCATTTGGCAACGAGGCCGAGGACTCCCTGTCCTCGGTCCAAAATGCCCTACCGCTGTGAAACAAAACACATTTCCCTATGGGACATGTGTTTCGCTGAACGAGCAACTCGCTGAACTAGCAACCACGTGGAATGCATTTTGCTCATTAAGTGAGGTATCACTGTATACTAATTGTGATAATTTTACACCAAATCAAATTGTACATAGTCATATTCTTTGTTCCTTAAAGTAACAACATGACATTCAATCTGTTTTTTTGAAAAGTGCTATTGATGCAATTTTTTTCATTTTCCTTCTTCATTGTTAAGTTACTGTTTTATTATTTTTGAACAGTCAGCACCCTGAGCGCTTTAGATTTCTTCTTCTTTGTTTCCTCTTTTATCCCATCAGGTGCCAAGGGAGATCTTTTAGTTCTGAAGTCAAATTTCCTGTGTGTTTGATGCGCCTGGCCAATAAAGTGTCTAACTGAATTGAATCTTTTAAAAAGTCTAAAATGTTTGTGGGTTGGGTGGGTGTTTCAATTCTTAAACACAGGTTCAAGAATTTCACCAACTGGAATCCAATCTGCAAGTTTGCCAGTTCCTTGCTGACTCGCGCAAGTTTCTTCATCAGATGATCCGCACCATCAACATCAAGGAAGAGGTTTTGATCACCATGCAGATAGTTGGGGATCTTTCATATGCCTGGCAGCTAATCGACAGGTATGTCTAGTGTTAACCTATCCAATAAGGAAGAGTTGAGTAATTCATGATCTTCAGCATGTTGTTGGATCGCAGTCCCCATCAACCCTAGCCGGAGCTGTTTGTTCCCCACATCACCACTTAAGGTATCAATGAAGAGAGGCAGAGACCTGGGGTAGATCTACAACTCTCCTGTGCAGCCCAAACAGGATCCTAGAAATTGTGGGCATTTAGTCCTGCAGGACAGGCAAGGAAACAAAAAAGGCTTCTGCTATTTTATGCCAGCTTAATAAAGGTAAACGTCTTCCTTGCTTGAAAACCAGTTGTATCCAACTTTAGGGGCCATGCTCATCTCTATTTACAGCCAAAAAGCCAGTGCTGTCTGCAGATGCTTCCATGATCATGACAAGACATTTAAGTGCATGGAACGGTGTTCTCTTTCCTGCCAAAGCAGTACCTATTTACTTGCAATTACAGTAATACCTCATATAACATTAGTATCGAATAACACTAAAATCGCATAACATCAAGGAATCTTGGGGGAAGAATTGCATCAGATAACATTAAGATCCTATGGGATGCTTCAGATAACAACCGCGAAAGCCTGTGTGGTTACAATGTACAGTAAAACCTCATATAACACTAAAACCTGGTTCCACAAGTCTTCGTGTTATATGATTTTTCGTGTTATCTGATCCTCTATGGGATCCATAGAGATACATTGTAACCACACAGGCTTTTGCGGTTGTTATCTGAAGCATCCCATAGGATCTTAATGTTATCTGATGCAATTCTTCCCCCCAGATTCCTTGATGTTATGCGATTTTCGTGTTATTCGATACTAATGTTATATGAGGTATTACTGTATCTCTATGAATCCCATAGAGGATCAGATAACACTAAAAATCATATAACACCAAGACTTGTGGAACCAGGTTTTAGTGTTATATGAGGTTTTACTGTACTTGCTTTTGAACTACTAAGTTGGTAGGAGCTGGTGCAGCACTTGGGTCTCGAACTGCTAAACTGTCAACATTTTAGTTGTCAAGCTCAGCGTCTTAACTACTAAGCCACTGCAATCCTTAGCCAGTTCTTAATGTCATCTGGAGGCTGATGGTAGACATCCTGTTCTATAGTGAAGAGAGTCCTGAGTCCTATAAGCATCTCTCCCTACATCAGATGACCCAACTATATACTAGCTACAAAGGTAGAAACTGCCTACCACCTAATTCATAAAAAGGGAGTTTCTGTGAGATGACCCTGAGACCATGCAAAGCATAGACTCTATTATGGAGCTATGTTTCATTGTTAAAACCTTATGTTCTGTCTCTCTGTCCCCTGAAACATGTGGAACACAATACATTGGAACCTCATACAACAATCGCCCTGTATAGCAACAAAATCGCATAACAATTAGGTTTTGGGGGGCAATGGTGTCCCGCATAACAATTTTCCCTATGAAAAATCATATAGATAACGTTTACCTCGGATAACACTAAAATCGCATAACGTTAAGTAATCTGGGAGGGAGAATTGGATCGAATAACGTTAAGGTCCTATGGGATGGATCGGATAACAACCGCTAAAGCTTGTGCGGTTACAATGTATCTCTATGGAGCTTTAACATTATCCGATCCATCCCATAGGATTTTAACATGCATCGGATAACACTAAAATCGGATAACACCAAGACTTGTGGAACCAAGTTTTAGCGTTATCCGAGGTATTACTGTTCAACAATTTTTCAATGGGAGAAACCACTTAGCGGCGAAAAATCATTGTACGATGCATCCCATAGGGAAAATCACTATACAATGTTTGCACCGTATAGCAATTGTTTCAAACAACAATGAGCCCCATGGAACAGATTAAAAACATTGCATGAGGTACCACTGTAATTGTTTTCTAATTTTGAAAATTAGGATTGCAGTGGCTCAAGTGGTTAAGATGCTGTACTTGATGACTGGAAGGTCGGAGTTTGATTCCCAAGTACTGCTAACGGAGTGAGCTCCTCCCAACCTAGCAGTTTGAAAGCAAGAAATTACAAGTAGATAAATAGGTACCACTTTGGTGGGAAGGTAAACAGCGTTCCGTGCACTCAAGTTTTGAGGCATGCATGCCACATGTCCACGGAAATGTCTGAAAACACAGACAGTGCTATAAACAGAGAGTCAGATTTGACTGGCTTTTGAGCAAGGGCAACCTCTACCTTTACTAATTTTGAAAAAGAAAGATTCTACCCTAACTTTCTTACTGGTTGGCTTTTATATACAGGAATTTACTTACTTTATTGGTGTGAGAAAGCTGACTCTCGTCCTACTCAGTGAGAGTGCAGGCTTATTTATCTCTTCCATGAGCACTTGATCCTGGAATGGTCATTTCAGATGCTAGTCCTCATTGTAATTTCCCCCTGCCTTGTTTTCTTTTCTGCTTTCTTCCAGTTTCACATCAATCATGCAGGAAAGCATAAGAGCTACTCCATCTATGGTAACCAAGCTTAGAGCCACATTCTTAAAGGTTAGTAGGTCAATAAAACTGACATGAGCCAGACATTTTACAAAATCCAGTCTGTGTGTCTTGCATAGTAGTGTAACCTCTCTCTGGGGTAAAACTCTTTTCTTAACAATATATATGTCGCTGTCTAAACAAGAGCTAGAGTTTTGTTTTGTTTTAGCTGAGAGAAGAGTGCAAAAAAAAATGGGGAAGGAACAAGCAGTAAATTCCTGTAAACCTTTTTCCTGCCCCCATTCCAAATCTGTTGTGGGCGAAGACATTCCCTCTTTTTCTGCTTTCCCAGTGGTTTTAGAAAAAAAGTTGCCAGGATTGTTTGGGAAAGCCCAGCTAGCATAGCCGTGTTGATTGTGGATTTCTAGGATCTGTAATAACAAGAGCTGTTGTTTTTGTTGTTATTTCCACTTGCATACAACCCCACAGGCTAAGCACTTTCTGGGCAGTTTGCCAGGTAATTATTCAAACTGCAGCTTGACCCCAACAAGTTGGGCCCTCATTTTACCAATCTCGAAAGAATGGAAAGCTAAGGCAATTCATCGGGATCAAACTCACGTTTGTGAGCAGAATTTCGATTGCAGTCCTGTAGCTTAGCCCATGAACGATTGCATCAGGGGTTCCCAACCTGTAGGCCAGATGCAGCCAGCAGTGCCATTTCATGTGCCACCACCACCACCACCCTGCCTCTGCCACACCTAGAAGTGCCATGTGTGGTTCCTTTTTAATGTACAGGCCGCCCACATCGTGCAGGCAGGACAAAATGGCCGTCCGGCCCCCAAAGCTGTCTGAGGGAGTGTGACCCGGCCCTTGACTTGAAAAGGTTGAGAACCCTTGGATTACATTTTCATGATCTTCTTTGTCCTCTGCCCAAGTCTTTCTCTTTTCTGCTTGTAGTTGGCTTCAGCGCTTGATATGCCGCTGCTTCGTATCAATCAAGCAAACAGCCCTGATCTTCTCAGCGTCTCACAGTACTATTCTGGTGAACTGGTATCCTATGTAAGAAAGGTAAGGGCTTCCATATAGCTTGATGAAACTTTTTGCTTGCTTCTTCATTCGTTTGTTGCTTATTTTTCTTCAAAGAAAGCTGTTATTTATCAACCTTGGTAATTCCTTTGTGCTTCTGTTTTGTTTTGTTTTGGAAAAAAGGTTTTGCAGATAATACCTGAAAGCATGTTTACATCCCTGCTTAAGATTATAAAACTGCAGACCCATGACATCATTGAAGTGCCTACCCGGCTGGACAAAGACAAGCTGCGGGATTACGCCCAGCTTGGACCACGATATGAGGTGCCTCTCAATTTAAGAGGAATCTGGGATCCTGGTAAACATTAATAGCAAATTAGCACAGGTCACAGAGACAGTAGGGCTCTGGGATTTTAGCTCCCAAACAGTAACTCCTGTAATTTCTGGATGGGAGATTTATGTATTCTTGGGGCAGGTTCACTGTTCACGGCCAGTGGGTTGTGTTTAGAGTGGCAGGTTACAGATTTGCAAAGGGGTATCCTACAGAATAACCCATAAGAAACATGAGCATTTGGTAGAATGCAATTTATTCATATGTAGAAGGAGAGATTTTTCTAAGCAGGGGCTCTGTTTTCTCCCCTGTTTCGCTTGAATTGTTGCCCTTTTTTTGACATTGTTGCTTGATGGTCATCTTTTCCTTCTCTCGAAGGTTGCTAAACTAACGCACGCCATCTCTATTTTCACGGAAGGCATCCTGATGATGAAAACAACTTTGGTTGGGATAATCAAGGTAATGTCTCCTGCAAGATGAAGAACTAGGAAGCAAGTCAACTCTTGTCTCCTCAACCCCATACAAATATTAGCGGCACTACATCCCTGAATTCCCCTTATCTATTTAGAGTTCTTGTCACTCTTTGCTGTCTCAACGTCACATGCTTTTGCCAGCCCTGGTATCTAAAATCCTTTTTGAATCACCATTCCTGGGAGTGAACCTGCGATCTTAGCATGCAAGATACACAACTGGACAGCAGGCAGGAGCCTCTGTCTAATGCATCCTCCTCTTCCGTACCTAATGCCCTCTAGGTATATTTGACTCTGACTATCATAATTCCAAACTGCTACCAGATGGGGAAACAAATGGCTGTACTGGCTCACAATGCAAGGAGTTGTAATCCAACAGCTTTGGGAAGTTTTGGGTTAAGGAAAGCAGTTTGTCATGCTCCTGAGCTTTTCTCAGTATGGAAGTCTATGCCACAGACTGTGGGTGTGCGTTTCTTGTATTCATAGAACTGCTGCCTTTATCCAGAATGGGTCAGTTATGGATGTTGCTGGGAAAGCCCAGCAAGTTAATTATATGGTTGCAAAACCAGAGGTCAGGGATTTGTTTCCCCATTGTGCTTGCAGGGAAAAGAGCTAATCTGTGCATGCAGCCAAGGTATGTGGTCTCAGAATACCAACCCCCAGAGGAGAAGGACTGGAAAAGCCACTTCTAAATAATCTTACCTAGAAAATCCCGGAAAGGGTCACCATAATTTAAATTTGACTGGTTAACTCACAGTTATTTTCATTACTGCTAGATACCTCGGTTGAGGAACTCACTTCTGAGAAAAGTCTGGCTGGTACCATCTTTGCTGGACTTCTTACAGGCAGCTCAAACTATGTTGCATCCAGCATTTGGCTTTTAAGGAATATTTTTATATATCTTTCCAAAATTGGTTATGGAAGGGGATACCTCTTGCAATCAAATAGCACGTTGCAGAGAAGTGTGCATAGGAATGCACAAGCATTTGTGAGTTTACTCTCTTCGTTGAGTGTTTAAAAGGAGGGAGGGAGAGAAATAAGTGGAAGTGGGGAAAGAGAACTCTCGCTTAAAGTCTTTATTGTCTGCATTTTGTTTGGAGAAAAACTAGTGTAAGTCCACCATGTATTTTTTTTTTTTACATTTGGCATAACAGATGTGCGATATGCCTGCAAAAGACCATGGAAGCAACATTTGCTCAAACAGTTCTGCCCAAGGTCCTTTGTACAGTGGTACCTCGGCTTACGAATGCCTCAGTTAACATAATATTCAATTTACGGCTGAAAATCTATTGAAAATAATGTCTCGGTTTAAGAATATTTTCACAATACAGTAATATCCTGGTTAATGTGTGCACCGCACAGCATTAAAACCAGATAACGTCGGGGAATTTGAGGCAAACCTTATCTTAACGTTGTGCAGTGCAAAGGTTTGCCTCAAATTCCGCAACGTTGATCTCTGCCCCAAAGCCCTCAGCTCTAGAGGCCCCCTTGCTGGAGGGGGGGGGGCAAGGGAGCCTTCATCAACCCAAGCGTTGGAGTGTTGGTTTGGTTGTGGGGAGACTGGGCACATGCGCCCTCCCCCCAACCAAACCAGCGCTCTGACCATCGGAGTGCCAGTTTGGTTGCGGGGAGACCAGGCACGCACACCCTCCCCCCAACCAAACCGCACTCTGACCATCAGAGCGCCACTTTGGTTGGGGGGAGACCGGGGACGTGCACATTCCCCCCAACCAAACCAGCGCTCTGACCATCGGAGCGCCAGTTTGATTGGGGTGAAGGCGCAAGCGCCCGGTCTCCCCACAACCAAACCTGAGCATCAGAGCGCTGGTTTTGTTGGGGGGAGACCGGGTGCACAGAGAACCAAACTCCAAAGTCAGAGACCAGTCCTGGTGACTTTGGGGCTTGGCTCGATCCGCTTGCATCTTTGGAAAGGGCATGGAATCCCCGGTACCCTTTCCAAAGAGTAAGACGGATCGACCCCCTGTTCCCTTTCCTCTTCAGAAAGGGAACTGGGCTTTTTTTAATGTTGTGCAATCAATGTACCACACAACGTTAAAAACCAGATAACGCTAAGACTTGTGGAACCAAGTTTTGCCGTTATCCGGGGTATTATTGTACATACACTAGTACCCCGAATAACGTTATGACTTGGTTCCACAAGTCCCGTCGTTATCCGGTTTTTAACGTTGTGCGATACATTGAACACACAATGTTTAAAAAAGCCCTGTTTCCCTGGAGGCTGCAGGAAGCGAGAATGTCGGGATTTGAATCCTGACATTTTGGCTTGCTGCTGCCTCCAGGGAGGTGGGGGAACTTTGGAAACAGCTTGGAGCGGGTTTCCCCACCTCCCTGGACCCGGCGGGGGGGTCAGACACCCCAAAATTGGTAAAAAAAATGTCCGTTTTTTTTTTACCAATTTTGGGGTGTCTGACCCCCCCGCTGGGTCCAGGGAGGTGTGGGGACCCGATCCAAGGTGTTTCTGGGCTTCCCCGACGTCCTGAGCCAGTGCAGCAAGCCAGAATGTCGGGATTCGAACTCTGACATTCTGGCTTGCTACACTGGCTCAGGACGTCGGGGAAGCTCAGAAAAAGCTTGGATCGTGTCTGCCCACCTCCCTGGACCCGGCGGGGGGGTCAGAGCCCCCAAAATTGGTAAAAAAAAGTCCGGTTTTTTTACCAATTTTGGGGTTTCTGACCCCCCCACTGGGTCCAGGGAGGTGTGGGGACCCGATCCAAGGTGTTTCTGGGCTTCCCCGACGTCCTGAGCCAGTGCAGCAAGCCAGAACGTCGGGATTCGAACTCTGACATTCTGGCTTGCTGCACTGGCTCAGGACGTCGGGGAAGCCCAGAAACACCTCCAGAGAGATCAGAGGACCCGATCTACAGCTGCAGGGTGGCTGGGGAAGCTGACGGGGACTCCCTGTCGGCTTCCCTAGCCACCCGCCCATGCCTCCGCAGCTGTGGGGTGGCTGGGTAAGCCGATGGGGGAGCCCCCCGTCAGCTTTCCAGCCTCCCCACCCCTGCCTCCGTAGCTGCAGGATGGCTGGGAAGCTGAACGGAGAACCCCGTTCATCTTTCCAGCCACCCTGCTGCTAGTAACAACTGTATCGTATAACGTTAAAAATCACGTTGTTCGATACAAGATTTTTCTGAAAATCTTGTAACGTTATGCGGTTTTCACGCTATACGGTACTCACGTTATACGGGGTATTACTGTATATGTATTTCTATGGTGCATTAATAGAGCTGGCCACCAGAGGCCACTGTCTGAATTGTAAATATATTGGTACCTCATACAACGATTTTAATCCATTCCATGGAACTCGTTGTATGAAGCAATTGCTATACGATACATGCATCATACAGCGATTTTCCCTATGGGATGCATTGTACAACAATTTTTTTTTGCTAAGTCGTTTTTCTCATTGGAAAATTGTTGTACATAGGAAAAATTGTTATGTGGGACACCATTTCCTCCCAAAACCTAATTGTTATGCAATTTCATTGCTATACGGAATGATTGTTGTATGAGGTTCCACTGTAAAATGGTACCTCGGTTTACGAATTTTTCACAGTACAAAACATTCCGGAGAGCACATTAAATTCGTAAACCAAGGTACCAGTGTATTTAACTTCCCTTTTGGCACCTTCTGTAGCATGTTTAGGACAGGAACCTAGTCTGATCTACTCTGACGGTGAGGAAGGGAGTGAATTTTGTGAAAAGACCCTTTTAAACCATCCATTTAAACATCTGTTCCAACTCAACGGAAATATTAACAGGACACAATGCATATCTTGAAAGCTCTCACTGTCATTCTGTCAAATCTGATGTGCCAGGTAGCTTTGACGTCATAACTTTGCATTTACTTTTATCCCTTCAAATAAACATGTGGCATAAATATACAGGTACACTAGAATTATCCAACAATGGAGTTGTACAGCCATTATCTACATAGTTGTAGAAGCAGTGAAGGGGTTCCTGGGATTGTATTTTTCATGTGTAGACTTGTCTCTTGTATATCATGGACTGCGGTGGCTCAAGTGGTTAAGACACTGAACTTGATGACTGGAAGGTTGGAGTTCGATTCCCGAATGCTGCACGATGGAGTGAGCTTCTGTCTCTGCCCCAGCTCCTGCCAGCCTAGCAGTTCAAAAGCAAGAAATTGCAAGTAGATAAATAGGTACCACTTTGGTGGGAAAGTAAACAGCATTCCGTGCACTGTAGTGTCTTGTCATGTCCGACACATGTCCATGGAAATGTCTGCAGATGCGGACAATGCTGGCTCTTTGGCTATAAACAGAGATGAGCACTGAACCCTGGAGTCAGATACAACTGGCTTTCGAGCATGGGCGACCTTTACCTCTTGTATGTCTCTTTCCCACCTAGGTGGACCCAAAGCAGCTTCTGGAAGATGGGATAAGGAAAGAGCTGGTGAAACGGGTGGCCCTGGCTCTGCACCGAGGACTCACTTTCAACCCGAAAGCTAAGGTGCCTAACAAAGCTCTCTCAGTTTCCCTCCCATTGTTCTTCACTTGCCCTAATCCAGCTGTGGTGTAATGTCAAAGGTATATGCACAGTTATACAAAGCGGAAGAAGCGAAGTCTCTTGTCTTGTCCACTTCAGGCAGAGCATAAGGCTCTCCCTGGGGACAGCTTGCAACCATTCCCAATATATTTATTTATTTAATTGGATTTCTATTGCCGCCCCCTCACCGAAGCATCTCTGGGCGTCTCACAATCACCATAAAAACATTCAATATAAAACATCCCCACACAATAAAATCACAAAAGCATGTAACATTTAAAAACCATTAAAATACCCTCCCAGCCACAATAAATTAAAAACTGAGACTAAAAACCTGAATGGCCTTCATATAAGCCAGATTTTTTTTTGGGGGGGGGGGGGGCTGCCTCACCGGCAGCCCACACCTGCTGTGCCAGCCAGGTCTTTAGACCTTTTCTGATGGTCAGAAGCTCTGCCTGGAGACACAGCTCAGTCGGCAGGAGGTTCGACAGAGCCAGAGCAGATGCCGAAAAGGCCCTCCTAGTGCTAGAGAGGCACTATGTTGTGCATTTGCTTTCTCACTGCTTTGCACAAGCAGTGAGCGATGCACAGCGGAAAGCAAACATGGATGTAAGCCAGGGGTTCCCAACCTTTTCAAGCCAGGGGCAGAATTACCCTCTCTCAGTCAGTTTCAAGGGCCATTTTGCCCTACTGGTCCCAACAGCTTCAAACAGGTGGCCATTTTGTTTCTTGAATGACCTTGGAGGGGTGGGGGGCACATGAAATCGGGGGCCAGATCCAGCCTTAGGTTGGGAACCCCTGATGTAAGCAGACACAGCATTGTGGGAAAAGGATATAGGGAAGCAGCCTCGTGTGTCCTGTTGCTGGCAAAAAAGCAAAACCACATACTTTCCTACGAAAAGGTTGAAGACTAGCAAGATTTTCTTTGCCAGATTCTGACCTTTGTGCCAGAAACAGCTCTTGTCATTTCTGTGACAGCCAAATCTGGCATACATCTTATCAACCTGGCCAGTGCCTGCACTTTTAAGTAATCAACAACTTGATCATTCCATTCCTGTGTTAATGAGACATTGCCATTTAGCCTACTATCTGGATCTTCACCTGATCATGATTCATTCCATTATGGGGACATGTATAAATATATAACAAATATATTTTCACTCCTTGGGTCTGAAGAAATTGATTTGATCCATGAAAGCTCACAGAGAGATAAATATGTTAGCCTTTAGAGCAGTGGTTCCCAATATTGGGCCCATGCCCCACAGGGAGACTTCAATTCCCAGAAGCCTAAGTCAGTACATTGGCTGATGAGAACTTTGGGGAATTGACTTAGGTGTCTGGGAATTGAAGTCCAAAACCCAAAGGTTGGGAAAGACTGCTTTATTGCTAGGGTCCCAGAGGAAATCAAGCATGAACTGTCTCTGAAGGCTTAAATGATGTACCCAAGGCTGTTCTACTTTGGGCACATCAAGAGAAGGCAGGACTCCCTGGGTCCAACGATGTTAGAAAAGATGGAATGTAGCAGGGGGGAAAGAAGACCAGACGTGAGATGGATTCACTTTGTGAGGGAACCACAGGCTTGAGTTTAGGAGAGAATAGCTTAGAGATCTCATTCATAGGGTTGCCATAAGTCAAAGATGACTTGGCTGCCTATAACAGTGATGGCAAACCTTGTCACTTCAGGTGTTCTTGGACTTCAATTTCCAGAATCCCAAGTATCTGTTAATACACATGATTGGGTTTACTACACATACGTGTAGTAAACCCATTCGTGTGGATTCCCAAAGACTTGGGCCTCTGAGAATTGAAGTCCAAGAGCACCTGGAGTGCCAAGGTTCGCCATCACAGGCTTTTAACAAATTCAGACTGCCACAATATTTTGCCTTTTTGCTCTCTCTTTCTCCAGCCCAGCGAACTCATGCCCAAGCTGAAAGATATGGCAGCGACCATGGATGGTTTCCACCGTTCCTTTGAGTATATCCAAGATTATGTCAACATTTACGGCTTAAAGATCTGGCAGGAAGAAGTGTCGCGAATTATCAATTACAATGTGGAACAGGAGTGCAACAACTTCTTGAGGGCAAAGGTAAAAGATGTTTCAGATGACGAGCTTCTGTTTCAAGTACATGACTGTATTACAGGGGTGCCAAAACATTTTGGGCCGCGAGCCAATCACATGGTCCAGCCCCTGGGGCGTAGTTTGGGCACCCCTGCTTTATTACATACTCCATTGCTAAATTAATCCAAAATAGATTTTGCCTTCTTGAGTAACTCCTTTAAAGATTGGAATCAAACCAAGAGCAGATCCAGTACCATTATAAAATCTAATGGAATTTGATCCATTATTTGTGATTTTAAAAAAAAATCTGGGGTGCTTTGTTGCATTTTTGTCTGTAGGGACTACATGTTGCCTGCCTCAGAGTAAATTAAACAATGCATCAAGCACCTTTTTAAGGAAATCCACAATGGAATTTTGATAGGCAGACTGCATGCCCCACCTTTTCCATATTGAAGGAGATCTACAAGACCAGCCAGTCAACGACTCAATGCCGAGTGTCAGGCAATGGTTAACTAACCTGACAACCCTGAGGACTAATGGCCTTGGGTGACACAGGGAAAGGTGATGGTCCCAGAGTGTATTAAATCCCACTTGAACCCATCTTGATGGAGGGCAGCAGCTTTATCAATACTGGCCTGGAGCCGGTGAGTACTTTGTGTGCCAAAAGGGCTCAGCACCAGAAAGTGATTCGCGGAACTGGATCAATGGTACAGGGGTAGGAAGGCAGATGAAGGGACACTGTATCATATTCTCAGGACAGTCTTCAGAGTGGGCAGGGCGAACCCCTCGCTGTTATGAGGATCGCCAATATTTGGATTCAGATATGGCAGATGAAGAAAAAGTATCAAATATAACGGGTTGCTTCAAAAGCCAAGTGATCTAATCCTTAAAGAAAAATATATGGTTTAGTGAAAAAAAATAGTTCACAAAACTATTTCAACACTTCTCTTTTCAGATCCAAGATTGGCAAAGCATATACCAGTCTACCCATATCCCAATCCCAAAATTTGCACCTGTGGATGAATCGGTAACGTTTATTGGGCGTCTCTGCCGAGAGATTCTGAGGATCACAGACCCCAAGTGAGTGTTGTATCTGACATTCATTTTATCACGTGTATCAGGCCGCTTCTAGAAGCATTGCAGTAATAGTCATGTGCTATCATTTGGATTGTAGCGAGAGTAGGCACAAAACACACATGACAAAAGTCTTATAAATGTTTCATAAAAGCAGACTTCTCTAATATACTGTTTTCTAGATGCCTTTTGCCATAGCAACCTTTTTGATTCTTAGTTTGTTGTCTTCCTGAATTGATTTAAAACAGATTATTATATCCTAACAAAAACAAATTACTGTATGTCATCGAAACCAAATTACTCATTTCCTCTCTAAATGGGTAAATCTTTCCACTCCATTAAATGCCACCTGCTGAATTCCTGTTGCCTAGTGTAGGAATTCACTCTAAAGTAGCCCTTTCAAATTGTTGGGGATTTGTTTTGAGTCAATTCCTTCCATTGATTCAAATAGTCCTACACTTTTGCAGATTACTGCACTAAGCAACAAGATTTCAGCCAATTGAGTTTCATAAGAGAAGAAATTTTTTAAACCACAGATCTTAACCAGTCTGGCCAGGTTATCCTGCTATGGTAATAGAGTAGACCATACTGCCAGCAAATCAACGCTGAGTGTCAGGTGCTGGTTAACTATCCTGATAACCCTGAGGACTAATGGCTTCAGGTGATGAAGTCCACAGGGAAGGGTGATGATCCTCAAGTGGATTAAATCCCACCTTGAATCCATCTTGGCCTGGGACTGAGGAGGACTTTGCATGACAAAAGGGCTCATGACCAGAAAGTGACTTGTGGACCTGGATCAGTGGTATGGGTGTCATGCTGTGATGTGGAAGGCAGATAAAAGGCCACTGCATTATATTCTTAGGAGAGTCTTCATGGCTGATCGCCATGAGGATTGCCTATATTTGGATTCAGATATGGCAGAAGGAGAAGAAACTTTTTAAACCACAGATCTTAGGGCTCGTCTCAGCCCTAGTGTTGACCAAAATGTTCAATTATATTGTTCTGTTGTCACAATGTGCTTGGTTATACTGTTCTTAGTGAGTATTCCTGTTGTTCTGCTACCCTCTTTCACTGGCATCTCTTTCTAATTCCATATGGCCTGTCAGAGTTGCATGTTACATTGACCAGCTAAATACCTGGTATGATATGAGGACTCGTCAAGAAGTAACCAACAGCCGCCTGTTTTCTGAGATCCAAAGTGCTTTAGGAACCTTTGGCCTAAATGGTTTGGACAGGCTGCTTTGCTTCATGATTGTGAAAGAGCTGCAGGTAAGTAGCTCTTGTAACATAGGGGTGGGCAAATGATAGGTTGGAATTGACCCATAGGTCAACTTTTTGGTTTTGAAATAGGTCAGCAATTGTCTAAAATTAAGAGATAAACTGAGTTCTTACTGATCTTGATTTCTGAAAAGGAAATTGGGGAAAACCCAAAAGTAATTGTTTCGTGAAAGAGGCTCCAACAACATAATATGAATTCCTTGCAATTGAAATTGGACCTTGTTTGGAAGCTGAATCATGCTTCTGGGAGCATGGTTCAGTTTCAAAGCAAGGTATATGCTTTCTGCACACATTTAAAGATATATCACATTTTCTGCAAATTTAATGGTGAGGGGGCCATACATCTGGGCTGGGGAACTGCTTTTGGCCAATGGTCCATTTGTTGCCCAACCATCCTCCAAATCTTTGGATCTGGGAAGACCATACAACCCTGGCTAGATAATGTGAAGAGATGGCTGTAGAAAAGACAAGTTTTCACAATGAAAAAAAATAATAATTCCATTGACTTATACCAATTTCTATGATGGAGATCAGTACAGTAATACCTCAGATAACGCTAAGACTTGGTTCCACGAGTTTTAGCGTTATCCGGTTTTTAACATTGTGCGATGCATACATTGCACAATGTTAAAAAAAACCTAGTTCCCTTTCCAAAGAGGAAAAGGAACGGGGTCAATCCGCCTGCCTCTTTGGAAAGGGCAGTGGGGATTCCATGCATGCACGCTCTCGCCTCAAAGAAAGCGACGGTCCAAGGCTCAGACCCAAGGCTCGGGCAGCCGGCCAAAGGCAAACCTAACCGAGGTGTTCACCCTGCCCACCCTGTTGTCCGGCCAATGGCAAACCTAACAGTGAGGGGTTCGCCCTGCCCACCCTGTTGTTTCAGCAGGGGGGCAGGGTGAATCTTTCCCCTAAACACGCCGCCAGGGCATGCTTCGTAGCAGCGGCATGTTCGGGAAGCCGAACGGGGGCTCCCCGTGCGACTTCCCAAACACGCTGCTACTACGATGTGCACACAGGCAGCGTGTTTGGGAAGCTGAACGGGGACTCCCCATTTGGCTTCCCAAACATGTCGCTGCTATGAAGGGCCCAGCAGCGGCGTGGCTGGAAAGCCGAACAGAGAGCCCCCGGTTGGCTTCCCATTCACGCCACCACTACGAAGGGTGCAGTGGTGGCATGGCTGTGAAGCTGAATGGGGAACCCCCGGTCAGCTTCCCAAACACGCCGCTGCTGCAAGCTTTGTAGCGTCAGTTTGGTTGGGAGGAGAACAGGCGCGCCTGGTCTCCCCCCAACCAAGCCGGCGGTCCGACGCTCAGAGCACTGGTTTGGTTGGCGTGAGGGCGCGCACACCCGATCCCCCCCCCCAAACAAACCGGCGGTCTGAGACTACGTAGATCTCTGCCACTGGGAGCTCACTCTATCGTGCAGGACTTGGATCTCAAACTCCTGACCTTCCAACCTTCCAGTTGTCAATTTCAGCATCTTAACCACTAGGCCACAGTAGTCCAGGTACTTAATTATAATCTCAGGGTTTTTTTCCTTTTCTGTCTTCATTTTAATTTTAAATCATGAATTGAGTTTTTTTTATGAAAAGGATTGAAGGATGGTAAAGGAGATAGGAAGGTGTGGAAGTTTATTAGATGTGATTTAGAAATGACCAGGAGATGATGGTCATAAGTTATCAAGCTGTAGAGCCGTGATGGTGAACCTTGGCACTCCAGGTATTCTTGGACTTCAATTCCTAGGAGCCCAAGTCTCTGTGAATCCAGCAAACCCATTTGTGTGGATTCACAGAGACTTGGACTTTTGGGAATTGAAGTTCAAAAACAGCTGGAGTGCCATGATTCACCATCACGACTTTAGAGGCTCATTCTAAGGCAGTCTTTTTATTTGCCTCTGCTAGAAACCTGATGAATTCAGTCACTCTGCCTATTTGGCAGATTGCAAAACTAAAGACTCCCTATGAGAAATGGGGGGAAATAATCTCTGCTTATATCCTACATTTTGCTAATACAGTAATACCTCGGATAACGCTAAGACTTGGTTCCACAAGTCTTGGTGTTATCCGATTTTTAGTGTTATCCGATGCATGTTAAAATCCTATGGGATGGATCGGATAACATTAAAGCTCCATAGAGATACATTGTAACCGCACAGGCTTTAGTGGTTGTTATCCGATACATCCCATAGGACCTTAACGTTATTCGATCCAATTCTCCTCCCCAGATTACTTAACGTTATGCGATCTTAGCATTATCCAAGGTAAACGTTATCTGAGGTATTACTGTACAGTAATAATAATTTTGTGTCAGAAAATATTGTGGGCTGAAAGGATTTTTGAGGAAGAAACTCCACTCAGGGAACCCCCTTTAGGGCACTTTTCATATCCCCAAGAGCTGGGACAAAGACGGGCACTCAATCTGTCATGCAGTACCCAGGTCTTGAACTACCAACTTGCCAGCCTTCCAGCTAACAAGCTGAGCTTCTTAACCACTGAGCCACCGCAACTCCTGTTAATATCTTTAGCTTTACTGTGGCCCAGCCTGTTCACCACTATATATGGGAGTATCAGGGGCTGGGTCGTTCAATTTTGCCCAAGTGTATTTAGCACTTAATTCATTTGTTTCCAGAATTTCCTCAGCATGCTTCAGAAAACGGTCCTGCATGATAAAGGAGTACATGAGGCATTGAAGTCGCTCATGAAATCTGTCAGCCCTCTGAAAGGAATTGTGGGTAAGACCCTTCAACTAGATTTCCAGGGTGAAAATCTATAGCTGGAAATAATGGCAAATTTCAGTTCAAAAAACCTGTTTCCAGTTAAGTGTTGTTTTTCCTCAAGAGGCTTCATTAACAAAGCATATAAACATTTTAATGGAGAATGAGGAAACACAGAAAGCTTTAAAATTAACTTAGGAAACAGATTTAGGTGTTGAAAATAAGGAAGAAGATTGGGATACGATGTGGAAACAAGGAATTATGAATGATATGTAAGTTAAAATTAAAGAAAACTGTTGTAAGACAATTTGGAGATTGTATGTTAGCCTGGTATGGTTATTCTTCTTCTTCTTCTGCCGTATCCAGATCTGAATATTGGTGATTCTCATGGTGATCAGCCATGAAGACATAGTTATGCTACTATGATTCTAAAAATAAGAATAATTGTTGGAAATGTAAAAAAAGAGAGGGAGATTGAGACATATTTTCACTTATGTTGGGATTGTAAGTTTGTAAAGAGAATTTTGAAGAAAGGTTTTGAAGAGGTTAATCAAATATTGTCTTTAAAATTAGAAATATATCATAGCACAGCATTGTTAATGGATTTCAGAAATAAGAAGATAGAAAGGAACAAGAAAGATTTGATTGTTGTAATGGTAACAGCTATGAAATTGACAAAATATTTTCCATTTTTTAACCATTAACAATCGGACTTAGATGATTGATATAAAGAATTATGGAATGTATAATATCCCATAAGTGGTGTGTGCAGTTGTTAGTTATTTAATCTTGTTATGCATTTTTAAAATTGATTAGATTATATTTGACAGTAAACTAAACAAAACAGCAAAAAAAGACAAAAAAATGTTGTGGCATCTTAAAGACTAACACCCATATTTAAAAGTGAGCTTTCGTGAACCAAGTCCACTTCATCAGACGTAAGGGTGAGTCCTCATGGCATCAGTTTATACAAATCAGGCACATAGGCACACAATAATTGGGCAGCCTAACAGAAAAGTACCGTTGTAGCTTTCTACAACTGACAATGATGGAAAATCACCAGTTGTTATTCATACCTGCTGCAAAGCTTGGCCTCCTATTACAAATTGTTGCAAAACAGACTTCTCTTGCAAGCTGATGCATCACATCTAAAGGGTGGATGCAACAAACATTGTGGCATTACACATTTGCCAGTGAATTAGCATCTCTTGACAATGGTTCGAGTGACCCAGGCAAAATGGCAGCATAGAACAACCTGCTAGTTGTAATGCATCATTTTTTGTCTTTTTTTTTTTTGCTGTTTTGCTTTGCTTGCACAGACTAACATGGCTACCACTCCAAATATTTAGATTATATTTGATGTTAGATGTATGAATAGTATGTTTGCTATATTTTTAAATTTTGTTGTTTTAGATTCAATTAAAAATATTATTTTTAAAAGGATTAATTTGTGGCTACATGTTAGGCTCTGTTTAAGGGGGCAGACACACACACACACACACACACACACACACTCTCTCTCTCTCTCTCTCTCTCTCTCTCTCTCTCCCCCTCCCCCCTCCTTCCCTCCCTCCTCTTTTTCTGCTCCCTTCCTTTCCTTCTTCCCTTAGCAGACTGGTAAAAAAAGACAAAGCAATTTTCTAAGAAGTCCCCAGAGGTCATTTTTAAAATAAAGGTCTCTTTTGAAATAAGCCTGCCCACTCCAGTTGTACAGATTTTAATACATACCAGGCAAGCATCCACTGCTTCCATCATTTAACCATAATGGACTGCTTATGTTTTCTAAACAGAAATTATCTCCATGTGGAAAAGATACCATTTTCGACATCAGTCCCTAAGGTTCCTTCTGAACAGCATGAAACTGATAGAGGATCTCCTAATCCTAACTTTCAAGACTCCAGTTCTAGAACTTCATTACTTTTCTATGGGTTTTCTTTCTTTCAGCTAATTCTGTCAAAGTCTATTCTACAGCAGTTGCCAAAACTCAGAAGATATGGGGTGGTTACCTTGATGCAATTATGAAGGTAGGCTGATTCTAAGTTATTCTTGGAACAACTTTTTTCACTTGACAGCTGTGTTTTTCGTACTGTTTCTGTTGCAAAAAAATGAGTGGAAACTGTCAGGGATTCCCCTAGCGATATGTGTGGCTCGATAGAGTAACACTTTTAAGCTCTTACGCAGCGAAAGCCTTTAGTGCAATGACACACACACATATGCCTTCAGTGGAAAGGTGCGCTTTACTTACAGTGAGGGGAAGACAGACATACACAGGACTATATACAACAGTCTCTCTCACTCCAAGCTCCACAGTAGGTAGACAGCTTTAATTCCTCTGTTGGCTCCAATCCCAGGAGCATGCAAAGAGTCCTGGTATTCTTGAGTAGTTCTTTATTCTCAGTTGAAGAAGCTCTCAACAACAGCAGACCCTCATTCAGCAGTCTTTGTCTGTAGACTCTCTCTCAGTAGCTCAGTCCTAGTCTTCAGTAAAACAGCCTCATCAGTATGACAGCCTTCTCAGAATGGTAACCTCCTCAATGATAATCTCCTCAATAGACCCTTCCCAGAGGGCCATAGTTATACCCTAGTGTTGCTGGGCAGATTCTCTCATCAGCCACAGCTGGGCTGTTACATGAGCATGTGGACAAGGCATGCACAGCCTGGTAATCAGTTTGAGGCTCTATTATGTACACCTGTGTTCAGAACACATGGAGGGCCTTAAAGTTGTACTATTCCACTGGGCAGCAATCTTTGTACAATACCCCCAAATGAAAAATGTCTTAACAGAAACCACATTTGAACTTGGCTTAGGTAAAAGTAAAGGTCGCCCTTGCTTGAAAGCCAGTTGAATCTAACTCTACGGTTCAGTGCTCATCTCTGTTTGCAGCCAAAGAGCCAGCGCTATCTGCGTCTGCAGACATTTCCATGGAGATGTGGCAGGAATGATTAGACATCGGAGTGCATGGAACACTGTTTACCTTCCCACCAAAGTTGTACCTATTTATCTACAGTGGAATCTTAGTTAACAAACGGCTTGGTTAACATAAAAATTGGCATAACAAAAGGAAATCCATACAAAATAGTGGCTCGGTTTACAGAATTTTTTTCAGAATGGATTAATTGGTTTTCAATGCTTTCCTATGGGAAACCACGTTTTGGTTAACCTAATTTGGTTTTCAATGCATTCCTATGGGAAATTCAGTTTAAGTCATTTTTGCTTTAAGAAACATCCCGGGGAACATGCATTATTTAGGTTAACCAAGGTTTTACTGTACTTGCAATTTCTTGCTTTCGAACTGCTAGGTTGACAGGAACTGGGACAGAGATAGGAGCTCATTCGGTCGTGCATTACTCAGGTCTTGAACTGCTGACCTTCCAGTCATCAAATTCACCGTCTTAACCACTTGAGCCACCTCAGCTTACAAGATCCAAATAGAACAAATGATATGTGCATCACTGAATCTTAATTCACCTTGTTAGGAATGGATGGATGCATGTGAATACATATACTGTATGCATACTTACATGCATAGGTAATGGTCTCCCTTGCTTCATGTAATAATGTATAGCTTCTGTTCATCGCTCACTTTTGACTTTGCTCTGTTCTTACTTGCTTCCTAGGTTGGACAGATGCAGATTTTAAGGCGTCAGATAGCCAATGAACTTAATTATTCCTGCAGATTTGACTCCAAGCATTTAGCAGCTGCCTTGGAGAACCTCAATACGTAAGAATCAATACTTGAAGATGTGTCAGTTTGGTTTCTTTGATGTCATTGATCTTCCATGTTGTCAGTTGCATCAAAAGTCAGATCTAGAATTTGAGATCTCTAATGCTGATTGGATCAGGAAACTGCACATTTGGGTGGAACAAAGGAGAGGTTGCTTCATAATGGTGTCGAAGCATATCGGGAGGTTCCTTTTTTCTTAACAGCAGCACAATATTTGTTGTGGGTGGCATATTTGCTAGGTTTTGGAGCTCTCTAAAGCAGGGATTCCCAACCTTTTCCTGCCAGGGGCCGGACCATGCCCCCTCAGTCAGCTGAAGGGACAGACACGTGGTGGTTCTGGTCATGGTGGCAGCAGGGGTGCATCCATTTGTGCCACATTTCTGGGTGTTTTTCCCACCTCCGCCACTTCCCTTGGAGGAGGGAGGGAGGGAGGAACATTTTTGAGCCATTTTTGATTTTTTTGCTGTATTTTCACAGTGCAAAAACACAGTGGTTTCAGCACTTCTGGTGACATTGGGGCACTTTGGTGTTGGCGGCAATTCGGCCCGGGGGCTGGATGAATTCGGCCCGGGGGGCATAGGTTGGGAAGCCTTCCCCAGATACTGTACATGTTAACTGAATTTGAATGTCTTTCTCACCCAAACTCCCAAAAGCCAGCCCATCATGATCGATTAACTTCTTGCCATCTTAAAACGGAGACACCTCTTTAAAGTCTGCTTTCAGTAGCAAAAGGTCACCCTCCTTTCTCACATGCTACATTTATTTTAAATCCACCAAAAACAAAAGCGGCTCCAAAATGCAGGCTTATGGGTCGGTAGGGCCAGAGGAAATCTTTTAAAATAGAAAATACTGGTACTTTCGGGGGGAGGGGCTATTCTTTTAGAATTACTTTTAATATTTTTAATGGGCTTCAGTGCAGGGCCGTAGGGGGCATTGAACCCCTGATTTAGCAGTTTGTCCACCCTCAAACCTCCGGCTGCTTATATATATGACATATATAGATGACATTGTTGCCCATCCTGAAAAAATATTCACCCACCCACATCTAGAATCCTGGCTGTGGCCCTGCTTCAGTGACAAAGAAAAATAATTTCTCATTATTTAGGGGTTTGAATGTTTGGTACAGTTTTTTGCACTTCCTGTAAATTGTTTCAGACCTAGAGAGGAGAGAAGAAATGTGCGGCAGCAAAGTCAGGCTCTCTGATGTGAAAAGGTTTTCGCCCATATGGTTTTTTGTTTTTCCCCTGGATTTTTCTGTTTTGCCAGCATTGTCAAAAAATAAATGCCAAAAAATGTTTGTTTAAAGTGAGAACAAATTGCTGTAGCTCATAAGTAACTTGAACAGATAACTGGGGATCAGTGCACTTAATTTATACTGGCTGCTCCAGTATAAAATGCATCTGCACATGCAAAACAAGTTGACATTGCTGTTAATGAAGAGACAAGATACCTCAACCTACACCAGTTGAGAAAATTGGTTTTGCCCCACCTAAGATAAGGAGAGAAGTAACAGTGAATGCCAAGAAAATTAAGCAAGAGAATGATCTCAACATCCTCTGAACAGATACGTGCTTTGAGTCTGCTGGCTCAGATCCACAATAATGGCAAGAACAAATAATCTTGAGGTTACACAAGAGCAAAACCAAATTAGAAGATCAGGGAAAGAGGTCACAGTACAAGGAATAACATTAAAGGACGATATGGATGAGGAACTTACACTCTCCTATGTCACTTGGAAGTGGAAGCAGGCACGTTCACGTCAGCCATAAAACGTGCATACGCAAAAGCACCCACACCTGTCGTAAACATGGAAGTAGGCGCATTTATGACAGGTGTAAATGCACCCGCTTCTGGGGGCATGGTCCACCCGCTCAGCTGTCCAGGGATGTGGTCAGGCCCACAACGTAAAAAGTTTGGCCACCCCTGCTTTATTTAGACTGTCCAAAATTTGATCTAAATACAAAAGAAGAAGTGCAATTGATTATTAATTTAGAAAGAATCACAATTAATTTGGGGACTTACAAAGGTGGGAAAGCTTGTCAAAGTGGAATCTGGGGAAGCAGTTGAATTTGAAGATACTGCTAGGATGGATTTTTGTATGGTGCTGTAGTGCGATAGCCTTAGCCTACCATTAGAATGGCCAAAGTTTGATCTTTCTTTTTCTTACTGCCCTTCTAGAGCCATCCTTGCTGACATAGAAGCTCATTACCAAGATCCATCACTTCCTTGCCCTAAAGAAGATAACACCCTTCTATACGAGATCACCGCTTACTTAGAGGCAGCTGGCACCCACAATCCATTAAATAAGGTGAGAGTCTTTTTCCTATATGGCAAGAATGGGAAATGGGTGGCACTCCAGATTTTACTGGACTACACCTCCAATCATACCCTTATCATTTGATATTCTGGTGAGGGCTGATGTGAATTTTAGTCCAACAGCAGCCAAAATGGCATCTCTCTCCATGCCTGCTTTATGAGATACTATGTCAGGGTTTCTCAGCCTTGGGCCTCCAGATGTTCTTGGACTTCAATTACCAGAAGCCCAGGTCATCACACCTGCTGATCAGGGCTTCTAGTAATTGAAGTCCAAGAACATTTAGGGGCCCAGTGTTGAGAAAACCTGTACTGTGCAATATGAATGACTTCAGTATTCTGAATATCCAAAAAAAAACACCATCCCTACACACAAAACATGGAGGGTGAATTTTGGAGATATACAAAAAGATCTTTATTGTATAAGAAAATGCAGGAAAGAAAACACTTGTGGAAACAGAGTAACCCAAGGACTGAAAAGTAATAGCATTTATTGGAATGGTATGTTTCCCAACCATTCCCCTTGTGTTTAATACCAAACAGACTTTTGGATCTTGACCATAGTATTTTAATTCTTCTCATATTTTCTTAAATGTGTGTACCAATAGTTATTTTGTGGGCTTCTTAATTGCTAAATTATCAAATTGAAATGTAATCATTGGATCCAGTAGCAAGTCACACCTCAAGTAGGCCCATTGAGTCATTGGGGATTTGGTGAGTCAATTCCTTTGTAATGTCCATTGATTCAATTCATTTCTCTGGCTGTTTCTTACTACTGGATTTCAGTCAATGAGTATGTGACAGAATCTCAACTGTAGGCAGTATTAACTACAGACTATGAAAGTAAATGAACACTGCCACAGCAAAGATATTTTGGTGAAATGGAAACTTTGTGTTAAGATTATCAAAATGTAAGAGATTTAGATATTTTTTAAGACCATGTCAGAAGCACATAAAGGTTTTTTCTGGGTCAAAAGGATTTTTGCTGGAGGAATTCTGCTCAGGGGACGCCCGAATGAGGGTCCTTTCATGTCCCTAAGATCTTTTCCCACCAGGGTGGTCTCTATTTATCTACTTGCAATGTCTTGCTTTCAGACTGCTAGGTTGGCAGGAGCTAGGACAGAGACGGGCACTCATTCCATCATTCAGTACTCGGTTCTTGAACTGCCGACTTACCAGCCTTCCAGCTAATAAGGCGAGCTTCTTAACCACTGAGCCACCACAGTCCCCTATTTAGAAATGATTCACTTCTTATTCAAACATGCATTAGTGATTCCACTCACCCACTTGAAAACTGTTTTAAGGCATGATATATATATATATACAGAAATCCAGAGAAATAGGTAATTTATTTATTTTTTTCTATTACTCACCTCAGGCTTTCTTCTGAATCCCCCTTCCTACCAAATTGATACAGGATATGGTTGTGAGAAAAATAATCTCTTCTATATTGGCTCCTCAGCTATGGCTGCCCTGACTTCTGAGGCTAATTGGGTGCCTTTTTTTTTTTTTTTTTGGGGGGGGGGGGTCCTTCTAGTTTCTCAGATATTTAAAAACACAGTATGATTTTATATTGTTTTAGCTGTAGTTTCATGTATTCTCTACCACGTCTTTCAATTGATTTAGCATTGCAAAGTCTCTCACACCTTTAATTTCTGTTTTTGAATTGACTTGACAAGTATCATGATACTATATTTGATGCATTATTTTGTTCCATGGCGACCTTGTTAGTATTATCAACACAAGCTGTCCAGAGAATATGTATAGATGACAATAAAACAACTAAATCTCTCTTTCTCTTCCTCTTTTTTCTTTCTAGATCTACATAACTACAAAACGATTGCCATATTTCCCTATTGTGAATTTTCTGTTTCTGATTTCCCAGCTACCAAAACTTCAATACAGTAAAAACCTAGGTACTGTACAATAGTAATTTAGATACCCTATGTTTTCAGTAGGGGTGGATATAGCAAACACTGTTGGTTGGTTGGGGTTGGTTAGTCAAGCATGGTGGGTGTGATTATTCATTTTTACTCATCTCTAGCTAGTTTAGTGGAGAAGGAACAGGAGGAAAAGAGTATAAATCAATCTCTTACCAGGCTTTTTCAACTTGGATCTCTCCAGATCTCTTGGCCTACAACTCACTTCAGCCCTGGATAGCATGCCAGAATAAGACAGAGGCTATAAAGTGTAGACCCAGGCATCTAGAGGGATCAATTTGGGGAAGGTCTGTTTCAAAAGAAACTAAATTGGCCTGCTAGGAGCCTGGCAGAATTTATTTATTTATTTATTTATTTATTAGTTCAAATTTATATTGCTGCCCACTCGCCGTGGCGACTCAAGGCGGCTTACATACAATACATTACATTACATTATAATACAATATGTTGGGGTGGGCACAGGGGGAGGGGTGGCAAGGTCCTCAACCTGCCCTGGCTTTTTCCTCCCCTGGCAGTTGATGTAGGCACAGGGGGAGGGGCGGCAAGGTCCTCAACCTGCTCTGGCTTCTTCTTCCCCTGGCAGTTGGTGTAGGCACAGGAGAAGGGGGGGCAAGGTCCTCAACCTGCCCTGGCTTCTTCCTCCCCTGGCAGTTGGTGTAGGCACAGGGGGAGGGGCGGCAAGGTCCTCATCCTGCCCTGGCTTCTTCTTCCTCTGTTAGTTGGTATAGGCACAGGGGGAGGGGCGGCAAGGTCCTCATCCTGCCCTGGCTTCTTCTTCCCCTGGCAGTTGGTGTAGGCACAGGGGGAGGGGCCTGTGTTGTCATCCAGGGTTGACATTTAATTTAAAACCCTAGTCATCAAAAGGTAATGATCTGGAAAGGCTGTTTATCTGTGTTGGTGCACCGGATGGGCTGGGCCAGCACCACAATTTTTCACACTCTGGGTCATGTGAAGAGTCTGCATAAATAGCCTCTAGCGCTTCAGAGCATCATTTTTGTTGGAGTCTGGACACAGAAGGTAGAGCTGCTATGCTTATGTTGACATGCTTTCATAATGAATAAATAGGTCTTACACTCTCCCACAGTACTTAGTATCACTCTAGGAGGCGGGGGAGTGAGTACAGGTAGTGCTATTTTAAATTGTCCATGGTGTCCCAGAATAGCATTGCTAATCCAATCTGTAGCTTCAACTAGAGTAGACATTAAGTGTACTCTGCTTGCAGCTAACAATTGGATTTAGCTCTTCATCACTCTACCCATTGCAAATGATTACAAACTGTTGACCAATCACTGCCACGGGTTTATGAACCTCTCCTTCTGCCACCACTAAAACTAGGACAACCATTGATCTCAGAGGATACTTTCTCATGTGAGGCTATTAAAATGGATGGAAGCCTTACCGTTGGCTTGACATTATTTGCCTTCCTAGTTTCCATGTGTTTTTGGAAGTGTAGTTGGACCATATGTCTTAGCAGCTGGATACCACTTTTAACAGTTATGTCTTCATCTGTAGAATCCTGGGATCTATAATCTGTTGAGGCATTTAGAATTTTATTTATATATTTATTTCATTTCTATATCACCCATCTAATGATGAACCCACCCTGCCAGAATAAAATGAAACAGTCACGAACTCAACAAAAATAATATAAATAACCAACAGCAAATGTCCAACCAAGAATGGCAACAAAAATTACAACTAAAATAAGAGTCGTGGGGGTGGTTACTACAGGGGTAAGATATTACAAAACATCTCTCTGCAGAATTCTGAGTTGACCTGTTTATGAAATTTTTTGAAGGGCGGAGCCTGGGACACGTGAGTGATAAGAGTATTCCGTAGTGATGGGGCTACCACCAAGAAGGCCTAGGAGTACTCTGATTATCTTAATGGACTACAAACTCCAGGATTAAGCTATGATGGTCATTCTGCAGATGGTAGTAAAGGCACTTTTGATCCATACAAAAGACGCAAGAGATCTCTCCTTTTTAGATATCTTTCTGTGGTTGCCATCTCAACAAAGGCACCCCCTTTTTCTGCTACAGATGCTCCCTTTGCAAAATGTAGGATTTCTTCTCTGCTGGTTTTGAGGTATAGACTAGAGCAGTGATGGCCAATCTTGGCACTCCAGGTGTTCTTGGACTTCAATTCCCAGAAGCCCAAGTCAGCACACCTGCTGATCAGGGCTTCTGGGAATTGAAGTCCAAGAACACCTGGAGTGCCAAGGTTGGCCATCACTGGACTTGAGAGTATCCTTCCTCCCACCCTACATCTGAACTACAAAAAAGAGTAATTACCCATGGAGGTCAGTTCCAGGTGACCTCCACAAGGAGGCTGTTGGTTGTGCACCAACCCTGACACGGTGAGAAGAGTGTCTTTTTGGTTTTTCTCCAGGAATGGTGTGTAAAAAGCCAGCAGATCCAGTTGACTGGCCCCCTCTAGTTCTTGGGCTCCTGACTCTGCTGAAACAGTTTCACTCACGGTACACCGAGCAATTTCTGGAACTCATTGGCCAGTTTATTCGGTCAACAATGGAGCAGTGCACAAGGTACCCATTTCTTTTTCTCTAATCCCTGGATTTAACAGGTATTTTTACCGTTAACAGGAGAGATGATTTTTTAATATAATTTTTATTAAATTTTCTAATTAAAAATACAACGACAAAACATATACAAAAGAAAATGCAAACAAAATACATGTTTGATAATCTATTGCATCACTAAATTACATTATAACATAGCATAAACATTTTAACATATTTTAAAACTCATCAATATTCAATATAATATATAACTCATAATACACACCCAAGTGAAATATACAAAAAAGGATTAAGTATCACTCTGTTGAAAGACATCTTTATCAACTAAAGTGCAAAAGAAAAGTCGTAGAGCCTCCTCTGCTGAAGGATGTGTCTACAATTGGTCAATCCTTCCATTTGTTCCAAAATACAAAGTAAGTTATGCATCATCTTCCAGGAAGCAGGAAATATGCAAACTGAGTGAAGAATCTTCATCTGTGACTGTTAAAGGACTAATTGCATGTTTCACTTTCACTTTTGCTTATGTCAAAACTGGTTTGGGACAAACGTGTAGGGCAGTGGTTCCCAAACTACGCTGCTTATTAATTTGGATTCCTCTGAGGTTCCCACAGAATAATTAAAGAATAGAAAAGGCCACCCCTGCTTCTTGCTCTAAGTCTGTGGTTTCCAACAGGGGGGCAATTTGATTTTTAAGAGGGGCAGTTTGAGAATGAGTTAGACCAAGTTAATGGTCTTTTAGGCTTCCTCCGCGTGAATAAGAGTTCACTTCCTCCACCATATTGCACTTCCTGGTGTGGTGGAGGTGATGGTGGGCCACATAAAATGGTGTTGTGGGCCACATCCAGCCCACTGGCCACAGGTTGAGAATCCCTGATGTAGAGGAAATTAAAAAGAGAATGGGAATAAAAATAAAGGCATCCATAAAACATTTGGAAATAAATATAACAAAGTACTCACAGGGCTTGAAAGCAATAAACCACGATAAACTAAAAGATGAGATAAAGAGAAATATAGAAAACTATAAGAAATTAAGATTATCATGGTCTGGAAGGAAAGCTCTGTGTAAAATGAAAATTGTACCTAAAATAATTTTTTTTTAATAAGGAATGCTACCAATAAAAGTAACGGAATTAGTATTAAAAAAAGTGGCAAAATATGATCAATAATTTTTGTAAAGGTGACGAAAAACATATATGACAGATGGTTGTTCAACTCTTTTCTCGAATGCTTCCAGTTCCTCATAACTGCATACCCCTCTAGCCTGGGGTGCCCAAACTTTTTGGGCTGGGGGCCTGACTACGCCCCCAGATCAGCTGAATGGGCCAGACCATCCCCCCCCTCCGAGCAGGACGTGTTTGCGCATGCGCAGCCATATATTTACTTCCTGGTTCTGCATGGACACTTCTGCACATGTGTGAAAGCGGCCATATTTACTTCCTGGTTCAGTGTGGACTGTTCTGCACATGCACGAGCACGTCCATGCCGAACTAGGAAGTAAATGTGGACACTTCTGTGTATGTGCAAGGATGTCTGCCAAACCAGGAAGTAAATATGGCCATGCATGCACAAACACGCACATGGGCAGGAGTGTCCGCATTCGCTTCCTGGTTTGGCAAGGGCATCACGGGCCTGATGGAATGGCATTGGGGGCTGTATTCGGCCCAGAGGCTGTAGTTTGGGCACCTCTGCTCTAGCCCTTATATTCCACTGGTTTCAATTTGAATTGTCCATAAACACATTCTCTTAAAGATTTCTCTTGATTTGTCATTTTGTGTCTGTCTATAGCCAGAAGGTCCCAGAAATGCCAGCAGATGTTGTCGGTGCTTTGCTTTTCTTAGAAGACTATGTTCGTTACACAAAGCTACCAAGAAGGGTGAGTAAAGGCTATGTGAAGTACCATATCTTCCCATGTGAGCCTACTCAGCTCCTAAGATCTTTAGAAGAGGCCCTCTTCTCAGTCTCACTGCCATCAATGGTACACTTGACAGGGACATGGGGAAGGGCCATTTCTGTGGCAAGTCCTAGGTTGGTTCCCTTCCTTTTATCTTTCAGTGAACAGCTGAAGACTCACCTCTTCAGGCAGGCTTTTCATAATTAAAACTGTGTCCCTAGATGCTGGTTCTTATTCTCCATTTCAATGTTTGTTCATTAAAAAAAATTAGTGTTTTGAGTTTCAGTTATTTAATGCACGTTAACTTGAGCTTAGTTCTTTTTTAATTGTAGAGATAGATATTGTGTTTTGATTTGTCTTTTTTTTAATTTGTGAGCTATCTTGGGGAGAAGGGTGGCCTATAAAACAAAACAAATAAATGAATAAAAATAAAGGCTGTAGTTCAGAGCGAGAAAATGAAAAATAACATGCCAGATTCACAAAGCATATTTTAAAATGTTAGAATAACTTTCTGCTCTACCTCCAGGTATTTCCATGTGTCTTGTATCAGTCCCTAATCTACTTGAGAATATAACCATTCCTGGGAATCCTCAGCAATGTAATCTCTAATATTGCTAGTTTAAAGGGATCTTTGGTAGCAAGGCAAGAACCTTAGAAGGCCATCACCATGTTGGGCAAGAAAGATCAGTGCAAAATCAGCAGCAACATATCATGCTCAGTCTTATCTATAAATGGCCATCTTTCATGTCCCACTAGGAATGTCAGTTCTAACTTCTCAGCATAAAATTAAGCCATAAATGCCTTATCACATCCAAGTGATCATTTCACAAGTGATATAATTGTAAATGGAGAAGCAACTGCAGTGATAGAGAGGTCTAGTCATTTGTCTGGTGAGATGTTGTTTTCACAAAGGGTTTTAACTAATCTCTTGGGTCCTTTTCTTCTAGGTTGTTGAAGCTCATGTGCCCAATTTCATTTTTGATGAATTCCGAACAGTTCTTTGAACCTTAGAGCAAATAAGGCCCAGGGTGTGAATATATAAACAGATTCAAAGAGATAACATGGATTAAGTATATAATTCATACTTCAGGACTCTTTTCATTCAATTTGCAAAAAATAATCTGAATATAGAAAATGTAATAATTGATAGTAGCCACTTACAAGTAACCCTGTTTTAAAATCATGCCATTGTGCTCACCTAAGCACTTGACACTAGCAATTTGTACTTACCCTCTAATTGTTGTACACTGTTACTAATGTACAAAAATTGTTCAGTTTATGTTCTTAGAGGACAATGTGGACATAGTGACCTTTTTGTATAAAAATTAAAATATTGAAAGGTTGATTATCTTCCAGGTTTTCATCCATTTTGTTAATGTGTTATTTTGCAAAATGGTTTGATGGGATTAACTACCCTGTTTCTCTGAAAATAAGACATGCCCATAAAATAAGCTGTAGCAGGATTTCTCAGTAGTTGCGCAATATAAGCCATACCCCAAAAATAAGACATAGTGATAGGCGTGGCTGTGCAGCGTCCCAGCGTGGAGCAGTAAAGAAGACGGGCAGCCAGTGTTGTAATAAAAATAAGACATCCCCTGAAAATAAGCCATAGTGTGTCTTCTTGAGGAAAAATAAATATAAGACACTGTCTTATTTTCAGGTAAACACAGTACAGTAATACCTCGGATAACGCTAAGACAAGTCTTGGTGTTATCTGATTTTTAGTGTTATCTGATGCATGTTAAAATCCTATGGGATGGATCGGATAACGTTAAAGCTCCATAACATTGTAACCGCACAGGCTTTAGCTGTTGTTATCCGATCCATCCCATAGGATCTTAACGTTATTCGATCCAATTCTCCTCCCCAGATTACTAAACATTATGTGATTTTAACATTATCTAAGGTAAACGTTACCCGAGGTATTACTGTATATTGGTAATGTAGCTGGTGGGGTCCTAATCCTTAGTATTTGAAACTGGTTAGTGTAACGCGGAGACAGTGGACATGTTAACTGTGGTAAAACATAACAGTGGAATACCTAAGCTACAATCAGTTGGCTGCAAAACTTGGAGGGTTTTCAAACTGGGTGAGACTAACCTTGATAGAGTGTAAGATCTACAGCAAGCAAATCATAGTTAAACATGAATGATGTTCCAGTTCTCCTCTTCATACCTACTTAATTAGGCTCAGGTCAGCAAGCTACAGTGCGAGTTCACTAGACCAGGGGTCAGCAAGCTTTGCTCTCCAGATGTTCTGGTAATTAAAGTCCAAGAACACCTGGAGAGCCAAGTTTGCTGACCCTTGCACTAGACAATTGGGATGGCGGCTGTAGTCAGTAAAGGGTATGTCTGTCATTACTGATCTTTTACCTTTACTGATCTTTTCATTGCAGGAAATGTGACATGTTTTTAGAGAAATTGTATAAACTGGTTGGAGCTAACTAGTGGTTTACCACTTTCCTAATACTCCTACTGTGTATGAGATGACCATCACAATGTGCATTCTCAGATGTCCAGTATTTTTGCTCCTGAGGACTGCACTTGGCAATAGGCAGGTTGCCATTCACTTGACAGCACTAAGCACAACTGAAGCCTCCAGCTTCTCTTGTGGAGTTTGGTGACTCCACAATTTTGTGGGATGATGAATCCAGAAAAGATTTTAGTCCAAATATTAAAGAACTTAGGCAACAACTCAACATTGTACATAAGCCTGAGCACCTGCAGTAGTTTAAGCTTAGACTAAAACCTGGAGTAGGTTCACCTTGTTTTCCTCCCTCTCACTCAGAAACATACACAACGCACTGCACAAACCCAGTACCACTGCCTTCTCCCATAGGAGAAAAATTTTCATTAACCCACTGGGCAAGAATAGCTTCTGGGAACTGAAATCCAAAAACCAAAGGTTGGGAAACACAGCTCCAGCCTGTTGTGTTCCTTGATTTCTCACTATAATTCTCAAGGATCAATAGCAAAGTTCAGTAACAGCTGTCACTCTAAAATACTCATCATGATTTCTTCCCAACAATGTAATTGGGTAAAAGCAAGTTCCTCAGAAACACACCTACTATTTGATCACCAACCACCAAAGCAGAGACATCAAGGCATAGCTTCCAAGCAACTTCTGCCCCTCCAAACAACCAGCCTCACAGATCACCTTAGAATTATGGAAGGTGAGCAAAGAGCTACCAGATAACACAATTCTACTGCCTGTCCAAGAACCATGGCCTGTGTGGACAGCTTTAAATAGATTCTGTGCAGGGGTAGGAAGATGAAGGCTAATCTGAGAAAATGGGGTTTCCCTGTAGACAACAGCCTGTGTGAATGCGGAGAAATACAAACTATCTCCCATATGATACAATGCACATGATGCCCCTCAACGTGCACTGAGGAGGACCTTATGTTGGCAAGAGGAAAAAAGGGTTCTCCCGAGTGGGGCGGGGTAATAAATTCAATAAATAATAATAATAATAATAATAAAAAATGCTGTTGATGTGGCCCGATGTTGGGCAGGTGTCTTCTAGCCCTTGTTAATTTTAGCTTTGTATGTTATTATATACTGGTGGTGCATCTGATGCAAATAAAGTTGAGAAAGCCTTAACTGGGATAAATACAGCAAATGTTACTGTAAAGGGAATGCCATTCCAAACTTTCTGGCATCATACTGTACTTGCTCTCCCATCTCCTATACAGTCTTGCAACCGTATTTTAACACTTTTTTAAAAAGCCAAACATACTAATATTTTAAATGAAAAATAGATAAAGCTGTATTTAAAAATAGATAAAGCTGTATACCCGTTTTGCACCTATCGTACTACTTGAAGACAGAGCTTGAGTGGAGATATAAATTCATCTAATCCATTTTTTAATTGACAACAAATTCGTTGGCTTCCAGAATCTTTTTAATTATTTTTGTTAACATTCTAGTCTGCAGTAGCAAAAATAAAGACAAGCAACATGTCAGGAAAAAACTCTCTCTTATGGGCACCAATGAGTCTTTGACTTATCTTTGGACACAACTTCATACAACCTGTGTATAGAAACAATTCTCTGTACTTTTGCCAAATATTAATTGTGAATAATCAGAGTGCTACAGTTACTGTGATACTAACCACTTAAGTGCTTTTAAAATACAAAAATATCTTACAGGATGGCAGAACATAATGATCTATCGTGGAAAAACAGTGAGGACTTTTGCTACAAATGGCAGCAGCATTTTAAGATTTCATAATTTGTACATGTCTTAGTAACAAAATGGTACTAGGCAAGCTTACACCACTAATTTACACCCTAAAAAGGCAAACAATGCAACTGTTCCTGGAACAATGTTAATTGGACAGGGGGAAAATCATGACCGAATGTTCTTCAGATAGAAAACCATGCATATTTTTAAAGCTGCCAGTACAAGGAAGTAGTCTAAATAGGCTAGGTTTCTCTGCATAAAGGATTTCTTCCTACCAGGAAAGAATTACAAAACACAGCCTGCAGCATCAAGTGGTACTTTTTACATTTTTGCTGCATAATCTCATGTTGAAATAGACTAGGTCAGGGATTTTCAACCCATGGCCCACAGGCAAATCAACCCACTCCAGCCGCCAGAAACGTGTCAGTGGACACAACACACACAGCCACTGGGAACACCTCCCCAACAGCTGTAGACATGTTCCAGATGGCTGCAAGTGGTTCCTTCACCCACACCACGCAGCTCCAATAGGCTGGTAAAGTAGGGGAAGGGGGCGCTTTTTGTAGTATGGGCTCCAGGTCACTGCAGCTGGGGGGGCACACCAGTCCGGCCCGCAATCAGTCAGGGGGAATGATCCAGCCCCTGACTTTAAAAGGTTGAGAACCACTGGACTAGTTCTTAGGAAGTACTATTCAACATAGCATCTTTCCTCAGCCATCCCTCTGTTCACGGGTTACAAGAATTGGTGCGAATTGTGTGATCTATAGCTAAAGGAACAGGAATTCATGATAATTTTTTTAATTTAAAAAAGCACAGCTGTCACTTTCAAGCAGAGGACATGGAGTTAATCTAGGTCAAATCCTACAGGTATTAAAAAGGCAGCTTCATAAGGAGTTGACAGTAGAAAGGCTTCCTGTTCAGTGTGTGCTATAATACTGGTAATACCTTGTTATTGTATTGCAGGGGTCAACAAACTTGGCTCTCCAGGTGTTCTTGGACTTCAATTACCAGAAGCCCAACTCAGCACACCTGCTGATCAAGGTTTCTGGGAATTGTAGTCCAAGAACATCTGGAGAGCCAAGTTTGCAGACCGGATAAGACAAGACTCTCCAAATGTTTCACATTGATGCTCCTATCAACTCTGACCAGACTAGTCACTAGTGATAGCTCATGAAAGTTGCAGCTCAGTCATGCCTAGGGGCCACATCCTTCTCTCTACCATATAGCTTCCCCCTCCAGCCCTTTCTTATCAGACTTCTCAACTACTAGGCTGCATCTGCACTGTTGGCAAAAACGGGATCAATTTTTGTTGTATCCCATATCAAGCTTTACTATGATTCAAAATGGCACCCAAAGAATTTTTCTGCTTCATATTTTGCAGATATTCCAGCTTTTTTTACCCCAGACTACCCTTTTTTTCCCCTGCCAGTATCTACCTGCTTCGTCACATCCCCTGTTGCCAACCCCTCATGTCCATTTTCAAAACTATTTTTAACTTAAGAGTGGTTGCTTAAGATAAAACAAGAGCCCCTTGCTATTCTAGAGGCATCCAGCAGAGCCGACGTGAAGCTCAGAAGTCAAAGCAGTGGATTGGCTTCCTCTTTCCCATTCTGTCGCGCTCTCTCAACTTCTGTTGTGTCTTCACTATTTTCCTTCTTTCCACCTCTGCTCACATGAGGATGTGCCATTCCTTTTTCAAACCTGTAAATCAGGAGTGCCCAAACTTTTCAGGCCGGGGGCCGGTCACGTGGTTCCTCCCACCAGGAGCAGAAGTAAAATATGCCGTGCAATCTGCTTTGCAACAGGATAAGACTTTAAGCTGCCATTTTCTCTGCTTAAACCAGGGGTGCCCAACCTGCAGCCCACGGGCTGGATAAAGCCCCCAACGCCAATTCATCAGGCCCGTGCCACCCTTGTCGGTCCCGGAAGCAGAAGTAAAACACATCTGTACTGGAGTGACAAGGGTGTCGGAGCCAGATCTGGCCCAAAGGCTGTAGTTTGAACACCCCTGCTGTAAATATACAGCACTTTCAACGAGGGCATAAAAATATTTTTTTGGAAAAATATAAAGATGCTGCATCCAGCTCTCCATGTGCACCTGGCTTTCTATATGCAAAGGCAGGTTTGGGAGGACAGTTCTGTGTGGAAGAATACAAATGCCCACAAACAATGCAGTCCAGACGTGTGTTTACAACCTAAGTCAGTATTTCCCAACCTTTGGACTACAATTTCCAGAAGCCTAGGTCAATTAGCCAAAGCACTGATCAGCCAATGTACTGACTTAAGCTTCTGAGAATTGAAGTCCCCTTGTGAGGTGCGGACCCCACGTTGGGAAACACTGGACCAAGAATTCATGAATATCCTCTCCCCTATAATATAGTAGCAAGATTCCTTGTGTTATAGGTTTTATTGTATATCCAGTCCTCTGTTCCAGGAGTTCACAAAGGAAATGAAAAGGAAGGGCACGGCAAGCACCAAATCAGATTGTTTATTTTCACTTTCTTGATGTAGAGATCCATTCCTATAGTTAACTCCTCCCACACCTTTTAGATGTTCTCTCCACCGATGATAAACGCTTTTTTGTGGGCTCCAGGCCTGTGCATCTGGGACCACTTGTACAAGATGACATGTCAGCACTGCACAAATAGGCTGCCTCTCTCTCTCTCTCTCTCTCTCTCTCTCTCTCTCTCTCTCTCTACATACAGAAATATATTCAATTAAAATAAAAATAGAGCAAGATCCTTACAAAATCAAAAAGATTTAACAAAAAATGTAAGATGCAGGACAGGACCATTCCATATCCAAGACTTGTGAGACAAGGAATCCAAGTTGTTCTTGAAGTTTTGTCTTCTCAATTCAGTTGATAAGGTGCCTTAGTTCAGAGTATACCAGGGGAAATAGGACAGAGCAGGCCCGGTACAATACTGCAGAGCCGGTAAAAATTGCCCGAGGTTTCGTGATCCAAGATTCCGATTTGAAACAGAAATAAATAGCATAGAGAGCAACAGCAAAGAAATGGCCAATCAGAACAATGGGCTTTGGTGACAAGCTGCAAAAAAGGAAGGAGGTAGTGGTGGCAGGGAAAATGAGAAAAGTAGCTGCCATTAGAGAAAGCCTAGAATTTACAAAGCAATAATATATTAACATTTCTAGATTACAAAGCTTCTTGAAAAGTAGTTTTGGTTTGGTTTTGCTTCTCTGTAAGCATATAAATAAACTGTTTTAATATTCCTGAGGTTTGTCTGTTCAAAACCTGATGTTTTGGCTTGCTCCACTGGCCAGGGACATCGGGGAAGCCCAGAAACAGCTTGGATCGGGTCCTCTAATCTCCCTGGAGCACGCGGGGGGGGGGGGAGGTCAGAGAGCCCGAAATGGGTAAAAAAGCATCCTGCCGGCTCCAGGGAGGTCAGAAGACCCGATCCAAGCTGTTTCTAGACTTCCCCCACCTCCCTGGAGGCTGTAACAAGCCAAAACGTCAGTATTTGAATCCTGACGTTTTGGCTTGTTGCAGCCTCCAGCAGGGTGGGGGAACTTCAAAAATACCACACATCGTGTCTCCCGACCTCCCTGGAGCCGATGCACGCTATTTTTGAAGTTCCCCCACCCTGCTGGAGGTTGCATCAAACCAAAACGTCAGGATTCAAATCCCGACGTTCTGGTTTGCTGCAGCCTCCAGGGAAACGGGGTTTTTTTTAATGTTGTGCGATCAATGGATTGCACAACGTTAAAAACCGGATAACAACAAGACTTGTGGAACTAAGTCTCATCGTTATCCGAGGTACTAGTGTATATGGAAAATTAAAGATAAGTACAGATTTTCTTTTCGCAAAATGGTTTTTGTTGCAGAAATGTGTTTAAGTGGATTTACAGTGGAACCCTGCATAACGAACGCTTCGTATAACGAAAAATTCACAGAACGAAGCGTTCATTATGCAAGGACGATAACCCAGATAACGGAAAAAACGTTCATTATGTGGGTTTTTCGGGAGCCAGAGTATACCCGCTCAATGGGAACCCCAGTTAACTAACATTTTTTCCATGATGCAGGGTACCGCCTATTTATAGTGCTTCGCATAACGAAAATATCTGCATAATGAAGAGCTCTGTGGAACTGAGTTTTTTCGTTTTGCGGGGTTCTATTGTATTTTAGTTTACTCTCTTCTTTTTGCTATTTGGTTCATGCAATTCTTTCTTGCAGCCCTGTTCTTTTACTTTATCCATGCACTCAGCTCAGGAACCAAGATTCTAAACTTACAAATTGAATCCTGGACCATATGCTAACTACTATAGTCCCCAGCATCAATTTCAGTGAAACTCACAAATATATTTCCGTAACTTACACAGAAAGTAATCCAACAGGACCAGATACACATTCGCCACCCAGCTTGAAGTAAAAGAAACAGGCCCGCCTTAACTGATGCAGAGAATCTGCCAATAAACAAAACACAAAACTACATTACAAAAAAAGCTAAGATAAACTTGCAGCATACATGGTACTGCCTGTATTATTATTATTATTATATCTGGGTGGTGGCAGGGCAAAGTCCAGGTGTTCTGGGTTCTCTCAGCCCGCTGGCCGAGAACGAGAGGAGCAAGAGGTCTAAGGTCTAAAGCCAGGCAGGAGCCGCGCAGAGTCCCGAGGTGCAGCAGCAACAGCCTCTTCTTAAAGCTGCCAGCCCAGCGCAGGTGTCCTCGCTCTCCCCGGTCGAGACCAGGTGAGAGCTGCGCAGAGTCCCGAGGGGTAGCAGCAACGGCCCCTTCTTAAAGCTGCCAGCCTAGCACAGGTGTCCTCGCTCTCCCCGGTCGAGACCAGGTGAGAGCTGCACAGAGTCCCGAGGGGCAGCAGCAACGGCCTTAGTAAGGTCCCTGTTCATATAGTTGACAGGAAATGAAAGGATACATTTTTCTAGAGGTTCCATAAAATACCATGAACATGAGGACTGTCCTTGTAACTAACCAAATTATATAACAACTTATTCTAAATGTGACAATTTGTATTTAAAAATCATACAACAGCAGTGTTCCCCAACCCTGGGTCTCCAGATGTTCTCAGAAGCCCTGATCAGTAAATAGGCCTAGTTAAGCTTCTGGGAACAAAAGTCCAAGAACAACTGGGGGACCCAAAGGGGGGGGGACTTTATTACACAGAAGTGTGTTCGGGGCTTAGTTCGCCTCAGTCCTAGGCATCAAGGACTTTAAGCCCATCAGAGTACAGGCAAAACAATAAGTACTTGAGAATCAATTTACACACTATAGAATGCTAGTGGGCCTTGTACCTCTTGAATCAGGCCTATTAAGTGAAAGCAAGCTGTATTTTTGAAGATGTGCACTTCACCCCGCAAAACCTCCTGCCAAACAAAACCTATACAGGTGTATCCTTTGGAAAGCAACTCACCATCTGTTGCAGAAAATAATTCATAAAGAGCTTGAGCAAGAACATTGACAACAAAGGAGTGAGAGTTCTTCCTCATCCAATAAAATGTCTTCTTGGCCTGGAAAAGACAAGTGATAAACTGGTCCATCAGAGTGCAATATAACAATACCCTAAGCATTCTATCAATTATGTTTTACTATGGTTAAATATATGACCATTTTCCCCATGCAAAGAAAAATACTGTAAGACACAGTACTGAGTAATATTAATGCAACTATGGACTAATGGAGCTGGGAGAGGCCATTAAACTACCCAGAATTGAAACCAACACCACTCCCTTTGTGAACTGCTTTTTAGATTGATGAATGCATGCCATTACAGAACACTCTCAAGATTTCTTAAACAGATTGCTGAAAATTACTTATTACTATACTTGGCTATTGTTTTGGAATCAATATCAGCCACTAGCAACTGCCTATAAAATGTGCCCAAAAGCAAAAGAAGACAATAATTATTACTCACAAACATTGGCTCTGTGACTGGTTTAAGTCTCTAATTACAGACCATGTAGAATCCTCAAACAAGTGCCAACACTGCCAGTAAGTTTCAAAACAACAACAACAGGTGGGGCTGAGCTGTGATACCAACTGGCTCCAATGCTAATTGCCTGAAGCAATTAGCTGATCTAGTTCTGCATCATTTTTTCAGATACAGCAATATACTAGGTCACCAGACACGCTGGTAGAAAGCAAGTGTGTAAGGGGTTTTTGTTCATTGGAAGTAATTCATCTAACAGTGTTTCCCAACCTTTGTTTTTTGGACTTCAATTTCTAGAAGTCTAAGTCAGTACATTGGCTGATCAGTGCTTTCGGGAATTGACTTAGGCTTACCTGAAAGTAATTCAACTAAATCACACTCACAGAGCTCTCCCTTGAGAAATATTTTTGAAAACCCAAAAATCAAGCCACGTAAGTAACTGCACTGGAGAATAGTAAATCTAACAGTAAAACTGCTGTTATGAACCCACTTCACTTATAAATGAAAGTTCATAAATATACAGTATTTTAAGTACATGAGTCAAATAATACGTTGTAATTCCATAGACTACGTTTTGCTAGGAGTAATCTTCCATTGTATAGTTTTGACCATTCTTTACTAAAGACAAAATAATCTCAGGACCTTGGCTATCAAGAAACACAGATGTTTTGTACAAAATACAGTTGTGCAAGTAGAGATGGTTTACCATTCTCTTTTTCTGGGGCTACCCTGGAACTATGCAGCTTGCCCATATTTACACAGGCTGGTTCTTTTCCCAGTTCAAAATAAAGAAATTGCAAGTAATTAGGTACCACTTCAGTGGGAAGGTAAACAGCATTCCATGCATTCCAGTGTCTAGTCATGCCTGCCACATGACCACAGAAACGTCTGCAGGAGGCAGCACTGGCTCTTTGGCTATAAACAGAATGAGCACTGAACCCTAGAGTCAGATACATCTGGGTTTAGACCAAAGGCAACCGTTACCTCTTATTGTACCTGTTATTATTGCATGCCATTATGTTGGGATGAACTATTTAGGTTATTCTGAATAAAGCAGTAATTAGTAGCCACCTAAAATAGCACAAAGATTAACCGAAAAGAGAGCCAACATCTAAGAGGCAGGCTGAAAGAAAAAGATGCAAACCTATCTTACCTGCAAGAGAGCAGAGTCCTCATATAAATCTGGAATGGTCTGAAGCAAACACCTCCATATCTTGATATCATTCAAAATCACACTCATCCCTCCACCTGTGAGAGGGTGTCTCATGTTATAAGCATCTCCTAGAATAAGAACGCCTAAAAAAAAGACCCAAAAGTAAACAACTGCTGTCCAAATACAGTATTTTGGAATTTTTCCAAGGCTTGTTTAAGAACAGTAACAATACAAATACTTCCTACAATAACTACCTGTCATGTATAATATATTTTAAGTCATGCCCACACTACTCATCTAGTGGTCATCTAGTGGTCTGTGCATGGAAACACTTTAATAGAACTAAAATCCTGGGAGTAGGATTTTGGGTATGCGGCAACTTATACAGTCCAGGTGGTAAGCAGGTGCAATCGTTTTTGTTAATAGCTTTCAAAATGTGGACAGGAAGTATTTACCATCAAGCTGACTTTATGAAAAGACTGTGAGGTTAAGTGACATCAGTCAGCCAGCTAAAGAGAGGGAAATCCTGCAATATTCCTGCAATTCTTGACACACACAAACCCCAATAGTAAGAACTGCTAGTAAAATGTCAATATTCCTCTATGCTTGTAATATTACCCGTAATAAGAATACTGCATTTCTTTATTAGTCCAGTTTGCCCTCTCCTATTTCCAGACAGTGGGACTGTAGAAGATCTAACAGTTTAAAAGGAAACTGCCTTGACATTTAAGGAGATCCTGAGATCCAAATACTGTACCTATATAAGCAATTCTGCATGCAAAGAAAGTGTCTAACTTTGCGTTTTTCAACTATATAACCATGTTGTCTGAAACCAAGATACTGTATCTTCCAAAATAAAGCTGTGGTATTGACACCGGGACTGCGGTGGCTCAAGTGGTTAAGACGCTGAACTCACTGACTGCAAGGTCAGAGTCTGATTCCCAGGTACCACATGATGGAGTGAGCTCCCGTCTCTGTCCCAGCTCCTGCCAACCTAGCACTTCAAAAGAAAGAAATTACAAGTAGATAAAAAGGGACCACCTTGGTGGGAAGGTAAACAGGATTTCATGCCCACCACATGTCCACCAAAACATCTCCAGACGCAGACAGCTCCGGCTCTTTGGCTATAAACAGAGATGAGCACTGAACCCTTGAGTTGGATAGGACTGGCTTTCAAGCAAAGGCGACCTTTACCTTTACTTATTCGCATGGCTAGCAATATTCTCTGCCCTTTAAAAGCTTAAATAAAAGACTAAAAAGTACAAACATGAATACACACAAATACACTTTTAAAGATTCTTCTAGTCACAGACCTGCTTTGTTGACAGGGGAAGGTGGCAAAAAGCTTGCTGGCATGGATCTCAAACGGTCATTCTGCAAAGCTGCTAGGAAAGGTTCTTGGAGGTGCTCTGAAAAACAAATAAAGAAAAATAGTGTTGCAGTCACTTCTAAAACATTTAACTAAGAATCAAAAAAGAGACTTCCATCAAATATCACTAGAGGTTTTCAAATGCTTTCAATTTGATTAGAGAATAAAGATAATTTGGAGCCCATCTACAAATCTCTAATAGAGTTGGACCCAAGAAAAAATGACTTAAGTCAGTTGTTTTGATTTTTTTAAGTTATTGGCATAAAGATGACAAACCTCTATGGAAATTATAGTGCACTTAATTATGACAATTTGTTAAGAGGATGTTTCAGAATGCTTCTTCAAATTAGGAATGCCTAGAATTAAAAACAATATGGTGCAAGACCACAAAGCAGTAAGAATATACCAGAAATTTCTCCTGCATATTCTTGATTAGGAAATCTTTAAAACCACAACTCTAGTATTATATAGCTAACTACTCAAATCAGTCAATCCTAAAGGAAATCAACCAGCATTGCTCCTTGGAAGGACAGTTACTGAAGCTGAAGCTCAAGTACTTTGGCTACCAAATGAGAAGAGAGGACTCACTGGAAAGGGCCCTGATGCTAGGAAAGATTGAAAGAAGACGGGAGTGGCAAAAAATGAGATGGTTAGACAGCATTGTTGATGCAGTGGGCATGGATCTGGGCAGACTCCGGAGAATGGCGGATGGCAGAGGAGCCTGGTGTGCTGTGGTCCATTGGGTCGCAAAGGGTCAAACTTGACTGTGCAACTGAACAACAACTCTCTGGAAGCTTAGAAGGCAGTAGGCTCCAATATGTTGTATACGGCCCAGTTGAACTATAGAGGTTTATCCACTACATGCAAAATTCAGGTCAAGAAGACTAGCAAGCCTTAGATCATAGCCAAGTGGATACAGTACAATACTTAGATTCAGTGACAGCAAAAATAATGAACAAAATCCATCTAGCAAGCAAATCACCCAAGTCATATTCAAGAGGGAAACGTTTTTAAAATCCTCCCAGTCTTTGATGCAAAGGGATTTTTTTTTTCATTTTGGCTCTCAAATGAGTTCTTCCCTCTCCCCACCATAAAGTAAACCCCACAGCCTGCTCAATGCCATTCAAACTTTCCAAGTGGCCACCCACTACAGCCATGCAAAGGTACTTTCAGAATTCTGAAACTATACAGGAGGAAAGCTGCCCATTAACACTATACTTTTCTCAGGGGGGGGGGGAGCCGGCTTCCCAATATCTGGGGGGAAACTTTATACAGTGCAAGGTTTTTCCTTAAGGCATCCCTATATTTTAAGAAAATGAGAGATATATCACATTCAAAAGCATTCCTCATTGTAAGGAGACAGATCCCATCACATCTTTGTCCTTCTGTTCTTGTAACTTTATAACAACTGCCAGGACAACATGAGGAAACAGGGATTACGCTCCAGGCCTTCTTCATAATCTCGAGTGTTTAAGAAAATACCGTACATTTGTAACTGGTACCATTTCAAGAGAACACAGCACATTTCCAAGTCTAATGCTGGCCACAAATAACGTTATTGGGCTGTACCAATTAGATAGTACTTGCAGTACAAGAGGAGGCATTCTACCATTATTCTCAGCTATCTTCCAGACATAGTAATCAGTGCTAGAAACGCTTTTGCTAGCATTTAACTCTTTGAGACGAAGCACACTGATAGTTGCAATAGAAAATACACTGCTCAGAAGTGCCTGTGCATTTATAATATGTGCACCTCTGTCATCTGCCACCCTCCATAGTCCACCCATATTGGTGTCAATGGTGCCATCTAGCCACCTCATCCTTCTCTTAATCTGTACTAGTTTATTTGCTTTTTATCTATGTTCTCAGGAATGTAAGATGTGACAAGACTTGCAGTGCTGGACATTCTTCTCCAAAAACTACTTCTCATCCACCTCTACTGATCTCACCACTCTGCTAAAACTCCCCCCACCCCGCCCATGATGGTGTCATTTCACCTCCTCAGCTATAAACTCATCTGTGTACTGCCACCAATAGAGGGAAAAGTGGCTTGAGCAAATAAGGAGATTTTGACATAGCAAGTGATAGAAAAGAGGTAAATATGATTTCCTCAGCACCATCCCCCAGTTAAGAGGTCCTTCTATAGCAGCACAGAATTAAAACTAGAGAAATCTAGTCTGAGTCTCTGTAGAAATTTTTGAAGTGGTAGCCATGTTAGTCTCTGCAAGCATATCAAAGAGTAAACGAAATGAAACGAAAGACATTCCAAGGTTTCCAGAAGTCTGACTGCAGAGGCACCTCCCTCATTCATACATACACTGAGGCAGAAAAGTAATAATAGTGAATGGGAACAAAAGCCCTTCTCCTCAAGTACATGGCTCATATACTCTTCTCTTGCTCTTTTGCAGACTGGGAAAAGGAATCACATAAATTGGGGATTCTCAACCTGTAGTCCATGGGCCCTGCAGCTTACTGCAGTGGCCAGGGAGGTCGGGGAATGACAGAAATAGCGCGGATTGGGTCCCCCGACCTCCCCGGAGCCGGCAGGGGTGTTGGAGAGCCCAAAATGGGTGGGAAAATATTTTGGTTTTTTTTCCCCACCCATTTCGGGCTGTCCGACACCCCTGCTGGCTCCGGGGAGGTTGGGGGATCCGATCTGCGCTGTTTCTGAAGCTCTCTGACTTCCCTGGCTGATGCAGTAAGCCAAAATGCAGCGGCCAGGGTGGTCGGGGAACGACAGAAACAGCGCGGATTGGGTCCCCGGCTTGGGGAGGTCGGCTTGGGGAGGTCGGAGGACCTGATCCGCAGCTGCGGGGTAGCTGTGGAAGCTGGCAGGGACTCCCTGTCGGCTTCCGTAGCCACCCCACCCCTGCCTACACAGCTGCGGGGTAGCTGGGAAGCCGAACGGTGAACCCCCGTTCAGCTTTCCAGCCCCCCTACTGCTATGAACGACTGCATCGGATAACACTAACAGATCGTTATCGGATGCAATTTTTTTTTTACACATTTTGCATCGTTATCCGATTCTAGTGTTATCCGATGCAGTCGTTATCCGAGGTATTACTGTATTGAAACTAGTTGTGTTAACTACAGATGTGGTACAACACTTTGATTTTATCATCTTTGTTTGGTTCTTCTAGAAACAGAGTGTGTGCGTGTGTGCACGCGTGTGTGCGCGTGCGTAGGGCGGCATAAAAGTAAATTAAAATAAATAAATATGCACATATTTGTGTGTGAGAGTTTGACAAGTGGAATTTTATCTTATCTCCATGCAGACTGTTTAGCAGATACACTGTTAACTTAACCAAAGTGCAAAGCTTGGGCAAGTTTTCTTTGTTCATCAACAACTCTCCTAAGTCACAGCTAGCGTGACTGTTGACTTTGCTGGCTAGGGAATTTTGGGTACTGCAGTGCAAAAAGTACATTTGACAAGCTCTGAATATAAAAAGAAAGTTCTTGAGAAGGGACCTATTAATTTAAATCTTGTTTCCCTTGTGTCATGAAATACAGGAGTTATTAAACATCTGACTGGTGGTAGCCTACTTCTGAGGAACTTTGCTATAGAGTGGCTGCCAGCCTGTCCTGCCTCACTAAGCTGGACCCACAAGCTCACCACTTTATTACACACATGCACAGACTCACACAAGTAATTCCGTAAGATGGCACCACCATCTTTTGCAAATATTCTTACCAGGAAGCTGTGGGTAAATCTTTTCGACCATATATTCTTTCAAATTCTTTGGCATTTCACCTCGAATGTCAACTAGGACTCGGGTTTCATTGGAAGAAATCTGGTAGATGAGCACAGGACTAGGATTTCCCAACACAAGTTCTGCATGGTTGGCTTTAAACTGAGGTGAATTCTTCATAGAGAAAGGGGAAAGAAAGATGGTCAAAGGCTGTTTCCAATTTGTGTTTTTCAGCACATCTTTGCCCTACTATGAATTTAGGGAACAGTTTTGAGCAGAATACTAGCACACAAGTTCATTTTCTTAATTCATAAATGTAGCAACAATGACCAATATCAGAGGGTTTTTCTAGATAAGGACTACTGTATAAGAGCATTTAAAATATGTCAGTGATGCCGTCAACAACGTGAAATGGGACTACTCTAAAATAAATGTTTTAATTATCTGTTAAAGCCTTCCAATCAGATAATGTTACCTAGCTATACTGTTTGAGAACACTCACCTTCAAAATGCATCCCACGAAATGAGATGGGACTTCAACTTTGCTAGATATAAAATTTTTCCTGAACTTGGAAAATAGGCCATCAGCAACAACTGTCAGAGGTGCATGGAGCTCCTGCAACACAAAACAAACAAGTCATTGTACCATACAGCACCTCTAGAAGTCCCTTAAGTCCCAATGGCATTTTAAATATACCGTATTTGCCGGTGTATAAGATGACCTTTCCCCCCTGAAAAACATGCCTCCAAGTGGGGGGTGGGGCCATCTTATACGCCGGGTGCACTCCAGTTGGGATAGACAAAGCTGCCCATAGTGGACTCCCGATGCCTGGCCGGTGCCCATAGTGGCCTCCCGATGCCCACCCACCTCATTCTACATACCATCCAGTATCGCACAGTATCCAGCGCAGCCACGGCGGGTCATCAGCGTGGCTGCGGTGAGCATCAGCAGCGAGACGGGGGTGCCAGCCTTTTCAGCGTGACCAGCCCGTTGTGCTTGGCAGGAAGCAGCAGCGCTCCGGCCCGTCCCTTGTCTATTCAGAGCTCACACATGTGCATTTGCGCACTAGTGCCGGTCACAGGAAGATGCAGGGACAGGCCGGAGGCACTGCGTGGAAGGTGTGCGGAAGAGGGGGTAGTCTTATACAGCGAGTATATAACAACTCTATATTTTGAGTGGAAATGTTGGGGGGTCGTCTTATACGTCCAGTCATCTTATATGCCGGTAAATACGGTAATTTAAAATTTAAGAGGGGTGATTCAAGGTTTACTGCTCTGTATGCCATTACTTGCATGAACAAAGCTAAGGGACTTCAGAGTAAAAATCTAACACCCAATGAATCCTATCTAAGCAATTCCATATGCAATGGGTACAGAGGTGGGCAGGTTGAGGAGGACAGAGGTGCCTGGCGGACAATGGTCCATGGGATGGCAAAGGGTCAGACTCGATTGTGCAACTGAACAACAACAGTATGCAGAATGCATAGTTTTTCTCCTATCATCCATCCCTACTAATTTTTTAACATCATGCATGACAACAACATACAGTAATACCTCAGATAACGATTGCCTTGGATAACGATGCAAATCTTTTTTTTTTAAAAAAATGGCATTGGATAACTATCAGTTAGCGTTATCCAAGGTAATCGTTTGTAGTGGCAGGGTGGCTGGGAAGTTGAACAGGGGCTCCCCATTCAGCTTCCCAGCCACCCCGCAGCTGCGGAGGCAGGGGCAGGGTGGCTGGAAAGCAACGGGGTACTCCCCCGTTCGGCTTCCACAGCCCACAGCCCCCACAGCTGTGGGTGCAGGGGCGGGGTGGCTGGGAAGCCGACAGGGGACTCCCTCATTTGGCTTCCCCAGCCACCCTGGCCCTGCGCCTGGAGGGATTCCCTTCGCAAGCAAAGGGCTATCCCAGCATCGGATAGCCCTTTGCTTGCAAAAGGAACACAGGTTGCAGACCTACCTGGCCGGTGCTGTAAGGCAAAACCTCCCTTTTTTCCGCCCATTTCGGGTTCTTTGGAGCCCCTGCTGCCTCTGGGAGGTTGGGGGACCCCATCTGTGTTGTTCCCGACCTCCCCAGACCTCCCCAGGAGCTGCTATCGCAGCATGTGATAGGCGCTTGGGTTGAGGGGTTGAACCGGCACACCCCCCCCCGTTCAACCCCCAACCCAAGCAGCCAATTCCACACTGTGATCTGCCTGCCTCTTTGGAAAGGGCACTGGGGATTCTACTCATGGAATCTCCACTGCCCTTTCCAAAGAGGCAGGCGGATCGCCTCCTGTTCCCTTTCATCTTCCCAAAGGATCCCACGTTGTGTGATCAAGGCTTTCTCAAGTGAATCCTCTCTTCTCATTTGATGTCCAAAGTGCTTTAGCTTCATCTTTACTATTTGACCTTCTAAGGAGCAGTCAGGATTGATTTCTTCTATGATCAACCTATTTGTTACCCTCGCTGTCCAGGGGACTCTCAAAACTCTCCTCTACCACCATATTTCAAAGGTGTCTATTCTTCTACACTCAGCTTTCCTAATGGTTCAGCTCTCACAACCATACATTAATACCAGGAATACCATTGCTTTGACTATGCAAATTTTTGTTTGCAAAGTCATGTCTCTACTTTTCACTATGTTCCCCAGGTTTCTCATCGCTTGTCTCCCAAGCATCAATCGCCTTTTTATTTCATGGCTGCAATCACCATCTGCAGAGATCTTTGATCCTAAGAAAGTAAAATCTGTCACTGCTTCTACTTCTATTCCATGATTTTGTAACTTCCCATACTGCTATAGAGAACTTCTGCAGGCAGTATCCAATGTGTGTTCTCTATGCAGTTTATGCACTATAATTCATATGCCCATGTTAAGGGATCGGAATCAACAATTATACAGAGGGAGATTTATTTATTTGTTGCATTGATATCCTGCCCATCTAGGATATTTTCCCACTCCAGGCAGCTAACTACTGTATGCACTTTTTTAAAAAAAATCTATACAATAAGAAATTAAACAAAAAGAATAATCAAACTGAATTATAAATAACAACAAAACAAACATGATGCCTCCCCAATTTAAAAAAAAGATGATACGATATGCATTGGGAGTAATAACCATGTCATCAATATAGGAGCAAAAGGTAGGTTTTTACTTACCTTGTTGGGGTATACAGAAAGAGCCTTCTGAACCACAGTTGGGCCTACATCAGGTAACAGCCACCTTGTGCCAGCTATCTTTCTCATTCTAGGTCAGACGAAAGAAACTGCTGGATGAACTCACCAAAAGGTGGCTTCATTTTGGCAGTTTCATGTCTGGCCTAGACATGGAAGGAGAAGAACTTAACTTTTTGTGGCTATTTATTTGGTTATGTAAGTTATAATTTTAATTGGGCACTCTACAAGAAAAACAAATATTTGATTCCATCTTCTAGAAAATATAGACTCTCACCTTTGTATCACCAGTTTCCTTATCTTTGTACACAATTCCGACTACACAATCATCTTCTTCAAGTAACTGTACCACAGTCCCTTCAATGAATTTTGTACTGAAAGAAAACATTTAAAAAAAAAAAAACATACTCATATAGTGCCATAACTCAAACAGGTAAGAAATACCATTAATTGTTATGGGTGGAAATATTGCCTAAAACAAAAGTACAGTACTGTAGTTTCAAACTGTTTCCCTGCCTTGGTGATGAAAAGGGATCCATAATTAGAATCAACTCTCATTCCTGCCCTTGCAAAATTCTAAAAGTAAAGCAAAACTAAAACCATATAACCCTTGGCTTGTACACTTATACATATGCACAAAATACAAAGTGCTAGGCAGTGATTACTAATCCCCGTCATTGTGTATTCTTTCCTAATCCCTGGAAATCTACTACAACAGTAAAAAAAAACCCTTCACTGTGTCATTGTTCCCACCTTCTAATCCTGGATCAGGAAGTCTGAGTGAGTTATTTTTTGTAAATGACTTGTATAATTGATTTTAATTTAAATATGTAGTTGATTTGAATAATGTAAATACTCATATACAGTACTGCATGTCTTTTACTGTACTGTGATTTTAGCAACATATTTGACTATCAGCAGAAGAACATAAAACATACAAAGTACAGTAGAACCTTGCATAACCAAAATAATTGGTTTCAAATGGCACTTCGTTATATGATTTTTTTTTCTATGTACGATCTATGCATCATACAACGAAAATCTCTATGGAAAAATTGTACAACAGGAACAAATTATTAAAAAATCTTTTTTTCAAAAGAACACCAAAAAACATTCAACAAAATTAGCAATCACATCAAACAAAAAAAGGGAGGAGGAAACAACAGTATCTCAGTTCAGGAGCAGGAGGAATGAAAAATGAAAACATCAAAACACCAATCCACTCAAGCCAAAGAGCTCTATAAGTAAGTTTTACCCCATGTTTAACTATACAGTACTTATGAATTATTATTACTTAAGAGTAGGAGCAAGGCAAGCATCCCTATGTAAGCATTTCACAGAGCTTGCATCACAACCAGGGCAATGTCACTTACAGAAGCTCACTACAGTTCAGACATGGAGCAAATTCAAGGAAAGCCTCAAACACTGAATGAAAAACTTAGGAAAAGACATTTTGAGAAAGTCAGTCCTCCACCCCAACCAAGCCTCATGTTAATGCTTATAAAGGAATCAAGCTCACAGTTGGGTCTGGAAGCAAACTGGTAATTAATGTAATCTAAACAACATTGGCATAATCTTACTAGCCACTTGTGAAATAATACAGCAAGTTATAGCTAAGCATTGTTTAAAAGATACAACAGTGATAACCAAGTACAGAATGACCAATTATAAGAGCTTAGTCTTATCTACTCATCTGGACACTGTTACAGGCAGGTAGACTTCCTTGCATTAAATTAAGCTTAATCTTCCAATGTACAAATGAAGCCTTAACATATAGTTACAAATCTCAAACAATTTCTGCCATGTTAAGTCTGATGCTTTTAACTGCACCATTCTACAATAAATTTTTGGTTGACCCAATGTTTCAGAAAAGGCCAGCATATAGACCACTCCAATTGTAATCATTCTTACTTGGGTTCTGCCATGGCTGCTCTTCGGAGACCCATGATGAAACGCCCATGATGGAAAGCTTTTCCACTCTGTATTTGGCCATCTTCCCCAAAAGGGTAAGGAATTTGAACCTCCGTTTTGCTTTCCAGATCGTGAATTACATAGCCATTTATTGCATGGCTATCAATTTCTTCCACTGTCTCTGCAAAGCAGGTGTAAATATATTAGGGACAGGAGGGACAAAGAGCTTGAAAATGAAACACATTAAACAACCAAAGGGTGCATTTTTTAATAAAAGTTTTCATATCACTGTTCAGGTTTGTAAGTAGGCATGATTTTGCATTGGAACACAAGGATTAAGGAATGGAGGCAAGATCAGGGACTCCCCATACAGAATCACAAACACAGCAAGATCCTGTTGAAGTTAAAACTTTTCTTAATTCCACTGATTTGAAATTAACTGCTTTATTAGTGATGAACTGGCAACAGATTGAAATATTAAAAAGTTTTTAGCTTCCAGCAGATTACACTTGATCTTTTTCAAATCCACAAACATTTAGCTTGTAAAGTAACATTCAGGCATCTGTGGAATTCAGGAGCAAAACAATATGATGAGTCTCAATGCCTGCTAAATTAGTTTTCTCCTAAACCAGTCAAACCAGTAAAAACAGGAAGTATGATTTCTGCCTTCTTGAAAAAGGATATCACACCAGCAAATGGGACTGATGGGAATTATCCTTACAGCCTGAAAATAAAGATGGTGATCTTCATCTCTCTATTCAGCACCTTCCACCAACTGAGCCCTATTTCACAAGCAGTCTACATTCCCTCAAATCATCTGTGATTTATCTGTGAAGCAAACACTATATTCCCTTTCTGTCTCATCTGATTCTTCTTACTGCCCTCATCCTCAATTTTGTATGCCCTTTGACAGGGCAATCTCTGCAGATCACAAGGGCTTTTGTGCAACCTTCACAGTCCTTTGGGAATCTGTGTACAATGCTAACAAGGAAGGGCCCTTTCATGTGACCGCATGTTAGTACAGCTAGAAGACAGGAACCAGGCTGCTCGACATTTTTTAATCTACAGATTTGAACTGCTCCCAGCAAGGCAAGCCTGTGCAACGTGTAACATACTAAGCATGAATACCCAGTGTGCCACACTGGATAGATCAATAAACTAAAATGTTGAAGACAGAGGTTAAAATCTCCACTTGGCCATGAAAAATCACTAGGGAACTAGAACTGGCAAAACTACTCCTTAAATTTCTCACTTATCTTGAAAGAGTTTTTAGGGTCATTGTACGTCAGTTCTGACCTAATGGCATATAACTAACTAAGCTGAACACACCTCAAAAGCCAACCAGTGCAACTTTAAAAACCAACCTGTTTTCTGCAGTCCTGAACAACCAGCAACAACTGAGTTTTTTCTGAGCCTTTCATACACCATATTTATTTATTTTTATTTATTTATTATTCGACTTGTATGCCGTCCCACTCGCTAAGCGACTCTGGACGACTAACAAAGAGCAAAATAATTACAATCACAACTACAAAGCATCAAATCAGAAAAACATTTCAAAAACATTTCAAACAGAAAGAAAGAAAAAATGTATACATCCTAACCACAGTCACAAGAAACATCCGGCGGTGGTGGTTTTATGGTCGGGCCCACCACACAGCTGCTGCTCCTCGTCGCTCCTCCCTCGTGGCCGAGGGCATCCGGTAGCGGTGGGGCATCCGGTAGCAGCGGTTTTATGGCTGGGCCCACCATGCAGCTGCTGCTCCTCACCGCTCCTCCCTCCAGGCCAAGCCCTGCCGAGAGTGTCTGGTGGCAGCGGTGGCGGTTTTATGGCCGGGCCCGCCACACAGCTGCTGTTCCTTGCCGCTCCTCCCTCTAGGCCAAGGCCGGCTGAGGGCGTCCTGTGGCGACCTTATATGCCCACTGGGCGTTATTCAGCTTTAAAAGCCAGTTTCTTGTGGCTGAATTATATTATACCTTTACAAGTGAACATTCCCAAATTACTTTTGCGCAACACATGTGTAACCTGGAATTTTTATAAAGAAAGGTCTGGCACTTAGTAAATAATCTAAGAACACTTACTGCAGCTTTACTGAAGGTACAGAGGCTAGTGAACATGTAACACCTCTCTTTCTAAAAGATAACTCAGATTCTTCTGACTTATGTTACCACCTTTCCAGAGTAGAAAGCAGACTATATACACATATATTCAGAAACATCTGGGATAATGTCTGAACCTTTCAAGTCAAACAGAGTACTTATTATGAAATGTGAGACTAAGAGTGGACCAGCCTGTCCACTAAATCAAAAAGGCGAGGCAAAGAACATATCAGAGCCCTACCTATGAATCAAAGACTTGTGTTTGTATTGACGTCAACATACCTCCCAGGCCCAGATCTTTTAGAGCTTTATATCCCCCAGGTTGTAACAATTCTCCAACTATCCTGTCGGGTTCCTTCAGATCTCTCTCAATTACTGTCACTTTTCTTCCATCTCTCGCCAGTACTGCTGCCAATGAAGAGCCAAGTACACCAGATCCAACAATTATAACTTCTGGATCATACTGAGGAATTACTGTTGAGGTTGCAGCAGTCTCGCTTGTAGTCTCAGGCATGAGCTTGACTTCCCTTCTCCCCTATGTAAACAGGATAAAAAAATAAAAATAAAACCAAGAATAAAACAGATGTGTTTAGGACATGGGGAAGCACTCAAGTATATATATTTACCACATGTATGGCCCCATTCACTCCATGGAGTTTGATAACGCAAGTGAAATAATATCATATAAAAAGATGCTCAGCAAACTTAATGTACATGTTATCAACTGTCGTGTCACTTGCATCTTATACATATGTGACTTCCAAAGTGCTATTAATAACAACCCAGCCCAGTTCTTCCATATTAAAGGCCACATATTCCTTTGTTAGTTCTTCTCATCTTAGCTCTTTCTCTTTTTCTACCATCTTTTACCTTTCCTGGCATTATTGCCTTGTTCAATGAGTCCTATCTTGTCATGAACACAGACAAATTATAAAAGCCTCAGTTTAGTCATGTTCACTCTGACACAGAGTTCAAGTTTGTGCCAGTAATCATCTGTGTACCTTAAATTGCCTTTGTTTGTCCCACCAATTTTACATTGCTATCTGAATCTAATCCAGACATGTATATAATCTAGCAAAAACTCAAATTTTGGTCTTTTTTGACATTCAGGGACAAAGTGTGTCAAATATTTCAAGCTAATTTCAGACTCCGTAACAGTGAAACTGCAATCCATAAAGATTATTATTTTCAGTGGATTGGACGGAGATAAAGATCTTTAATAGCACTATAGTATTAATTACCTCCCCAAGGCAAAAAGCTTGTGTGTTAAATTAGGCAATACTGTACTTGTGAATGGTAAATGTTAATAAGGCATTTACCATTGTCCACAAAGAGTCAGAAATGACTTTTCGACTGAACAACAAAAACTTTCTGCAAATCACTTCCCTCAAATTTACATTCCTTGATTGTACACATGTACATTATATAAGCTGTGGGACAACACTCTGTCAGTGGGTAAAAGTAATGTGTAGTCAGGCTATTGTATTAAATAACCAACCTGTTAATTTTTAAGAAGTCCTATAAGAATCTTTTAATTGGGGCGGGAGGAAAGCTACAGCAAGCTAACACAGCTAACTTCCCAGAAATTGTTAGAATGAATCTGCAAATACTTCTGAATGCTAAATATTTAGCTCTAAAATAATAAAATATGACATTGAAGTTTCACAATGCTGCCAGTTCTTGGTTCCCTCTAGTAGCCATTTGAAAACCAATTTTACATGTTGACTTAAACCTAGTGTCACAGATGTAGAGGAAGAGGTGTAAACAAACCCAAGAGGCAACATGAAAAATATTAACTTCTTAATTCAGTGATTTATCTTCTGAGTTTACCTCATCAGCCACTTCACCATATGAGCAAAGGGTTGCTTAGAGTGTTTAGGAGGGGGAGCAGGCTAAATGTAATGTAACCTCCCTTTTTCTAGTGTCTCAAAGGAGTGAGCCCAGATTATCCAATAAGAGGTAACCTGGACATATTCTAGGACTCAGGAGAATTAAGGTTTGAACTCAGTTAGGGCAGTCAAAGCACACCTGAAATATCTCACAGTTTAAAAACCCCTATCTTGAATATGATTTTTTTGTTGTTCAGTCGCACAGTCGATTCTGACCCTCTCCAACCCCATAGACCACTGTCCACCAGGCACTTCTGTCCTCCACCATCCTCCTCAACTCGCTCAGCTCTGTGCCCATTGCGTTCACAATACCATCTAGCCATCTCATTTTTTGCCACCCCCTTCTTCTTTTGCCCTCCACCCTTCCCAGCATCAAGGCCTTCTCAAGTGAATCTTCTCTTCTCATTTGATGTCCAAAGTACATAGCTTCATCTTTACTATTTGCCCTTCTAAGGAGCAGTCAGGGTTGATTTCTTCTAAGATTGACCTATTTGTTCTCCTCGCTGTCCAGGGGACTCTCAAAACTCTCCTCCAACACCACATCTCAAAGGCATCTATTCTTCTGCGCTCAGCCTTCCTAATGATCCAGCTCTCACAACCATACATTGCCACCGGGAATACCATTGCTTTGACCATACGAATTTTTGTTTGCAATCTGATGTCTCTACTTTTCACTATGCTCCCCAGGTTTCTCATCTCTTGCCTCCCAAGAATCCGTCGCCTTTTTATTTCATGGCTGCAATCACCATCTGCAGTGAGCTTAGATCCTAAGAAAGTAAAATCTGTCACTACTTCTACTTCTTCCCCATCTATTTTCCAGGGACTGATATGATGGCATATAATGTAACATGTATAAACAGCTATTTTTTTACCAGCACAAGATAAAAATTTAGATGTAACCTTCTTCCTAGCAAGATAGAGTAGCAACAGAGGGAAAGGAAATATGAGGTCCCAGAACTGTATGTTGGTGAAATAAACTTTCTACAATTCCAAAACATTATTTTTTCTTACTAATTTCACACCTCTAAGTTTTCAACTGCAATAAATTAATGTTTGGTAGAAAGGCCTTAAATTTTCTCAGTATTTGAAGTCCAGCCTTGTTCTGTCCAATCTGGATAATGCTGTTTGAAATGTTTCCACCAGAATTTGACAAACCTTTTGAAACACATTTTTAAAAGACACTTCTCCCAACATAAAGAATCTTGAATGTTAAAATAAACTCTTTTTAAAAGAAGGAACTTAACTATTTCTGAATATTAAAGAGAAAAATGCTTTTGGTTTATCATACTAAAGGGGCTGCAGTGGCTCCATGGTTAAGAAGCTCGCCTTATTAGCTGGAAGGCTGGCAAGTTGGCAGTTCAAGACCTGGATATTGGATGATGGATTGAGCACCTGTGTCTGTCCCAGCTCCTGGCAACCTAGCAGATTGAAAGCAAGAAATTGCAAGTAGATAAACAGGGGCCACTTCAGTGGAAAAAAATCTTGGGAATATGAAAAGAACCTCATTTGGGCATCCCCTAAGTGGAGTTTCTCCAGCAGAAATCCTCTCAACCCAGAATAATTTTTGACACAAAATTATTATTCATCATATTAAAAACTCAACACACCTTTCTGGATTTAGGCTGCAATGCTCCTGGAAATTCAGTATGGGATTTATTCCAGAAAAAACCAATTAGTGGCATAGCTGCAAGGAAACTTGACAAAATTCCACAATGGGGCTGTCTGTGCTTCTGCTGGGATCGGTATCGATGAGAGAGCAGCAAACCAAGAGAGAAAAACACCAGCGTAGAGATCAGCACCTCCTTGTTGGCATAGTTCAGCAGATCTCCACATTTCTTATAGATGTAGACAAAGGATGCAATACCCAGAAAAGTCCACATGATGACAGATGGTTGAGTCTCTTGATTTCAGAAAAGGTTCCTTTTTACAAGCTTTATCCTAAATATTCTGTCAGACAGCAATTTTCTTGCATACACAACTTGAACAAAAATTGTTAAGAAATTACGAACACCTCCATTTCAAATAAGAGGTGAAAACTGATCATTTGCTATAAAGTGATAGGGGTCCCTAAAAAACTGTAAGACATTCAGTACAAAATTTCCTTTGGTTACATAAGGCAGTTTCTCAGTTTAGGCACTAGAAAAAAATCATGGATGTGCATATTCAGGTCAGCATAGGTCCTGGAAATACTCAATTTCATTTAAATTGGTTCATCACCCTGCTAGTTCATACCATCCAGATATTCTTTTAAGATTCTGAATACTTCACTGAGCAAAAGCAGGATCTTGTATACTTGAGTAGATGCACGTCTAAAACAGTGAGATGTCAAGATCCATCCAGGACATCAACAGTGTAACTTTCTAATCACGCTGTTTCATTTCAGTCCCATCAAAAGTTTCTTTTTACCTGGAAATAAACAACAAACAAAAACAGTTTTAAAAGAGAATACATACTATTTGTAGATTTTTCTGGAGGCTTCTGAAAGCCAATGGACCAGAAGATGGATCACCAAGACTCCTACATTCAACCTTCATTTATTTACAGTACTGTATTTTAAATTTTCAAAATAAACAAAGAAAAACATCATAAAACAGATACAGGTATATTAAAAACCTAACAATAATTCTTAACAAAACCATATAAAACTACTACAGTATGTGCACCCACCACCAGTGGGACATTATAACCTTCATTTAACTATTATCTATATCATTATTTTTTATTTATATGTTTGTCCCCTCATTCCAAAATATAATCTTACTCTGGCTTGACTCTTTTCCCTTTCACTATTACTTAACCTAAAAATTCATCCCATATTTCCTTAAAAGCAGGGCTTTTTTTTTACTAACCTCTATTTAAGCTTTAATTTACATTAATTTATTAGTTACAGCTATATTCCATTTCTCTTTATACAATAGTCATCCAATTCAAATTCACAATCTACTTTCCATTTTTTAAAAAAACAATAATCAATCTCAAAAGCTGTTACAAACAGAACAAACCTTTATTCATTTATTTATTTAGATTTATATTGCCGCCTACTTGTCCTGGCGACTCAGGGCAGCTTACAATCAGCAAAATAACACAGCACCAAAAAAATTTAATACATTTTTCTAAATCAATAATAGATTTACAGTATTTAAATCCTGCATTTTTGCTACTGGAAAATAAAAACCTCCTCCGACCTCTGATTTACATAACATTTAAAAAAATAGGGGAAGAGAGAGGAAAAGGAAAGGGGAAAAAAATAAAATAAGATAGACCAGGTAGAGATATCTTACAAGAAGACGAGATGATTTGGAGGCTGCTGTCTGGTTACTCTTTCTTCCAAAGAAGAACCTCAGAAAAGGCTAATTTTGTTTTTTTGGGGAGGACTCCGAGAGGATGATGGTGTGAATCAGCTCCTGTTTCTGAGAGGAAAAGCCCTCAGCTTTTAAACACTATTTTACCTCCTTCTTCTCCGCCTCAAGGAAAGGACTCGCTCTTCTTCCTCCTCCTCCTCCTCTTCCTCCTGACACACCTTTCCCTCAAGAGGAATCCAATTCTTACCTCAGCTGTGAAGGGAAGGAGGGATGCTCCTAACCCCAGCGAAGACCGGCAGGTACTCCAAGTGGGCGGAGCGTATGCTAATCAGGCAGCTCCCTCCATTATTTTTCCCCACTTTAACCGCCACCGCGCGAGCCGCCCTGTCCAGCCCCTCCTGGCCAATCGGCCGGGCTAAGCCGAGATGGGCTTATGGCGCTCGGACCAATAAGAAGGGCGGAGGGGCGGGGTTTCACGTCCCGCGGGCGCCTAGTGCGATGTGACGTATGGTGCGAGGGGCTGTGGATAGGGTTTTTTTCCCCCCGACCAGTCTGTGAAGGAAAGCTTTGAGGAGGGGTTGTGGTTGCCATGGTGACGGCGGAGCTCACTGGATCGCTTTTCCTTCGGGTAGAAAAAGTGGACCGCAGGAATGACTAGGTCCCGTTGGGAGCATTTATTTATTATTTATTTATTAGTTCAAATTTATATTGCCGCCCACTCGCCGTGGCGACTCAGGGCGGCTTACAGACAATATACATTACATTACAATACAGTACAATGCAATATGTTTATTTATTTATTTATTTATTAGTTCAAATTTATATTGCCGCCCACTCGCCATGGCGACTCAGGGCGGCTTACAGCATCTGCAAAGGGAGCGCGCGTGGTTTTTTTTTAATATTTTTTTATTTTATTTTTAACAGTACAAAAAAAAGGGGGGGAGAAAAACATACAAATACTACAGGGGGAAAAAAGCAAAGGTTAACCAACTGTACAAATTTCATAAATTCTTATCCCTACCTCCAAAATAACACACTGTATCTCTGGTTTAACACCTTTAAATTTTCCCAAAGTATGCTCAATAAATTCTCCTCAAATAGCCACAAAGTCACTTTTCTTAATAATAAGTTTGTTCAATTTCAATTCACACATCAATTTATCATTAATTGTCATATTCAAAATCTCTATACAGTACCATTTTCCCACACCTAAATGCCTATACACTTTCCAGTTACTAGCTATTAAAATTCTTACAGCCGTCATCATCACTATATCTTTTATGTTTTATTATTTATTATTGTTTATTTATTCACGTTTATTATTATTTATTTATTCATGTTTTTTGTAGGTTTAACCCTCCTAGGTCATTTAACAATGTAATCCTGAGCCAAATTCATATGCAGTACAGTGGAAACTCGTACAACAATCGCCCCATATAGCAACGAAATCGCATAATAATTGGGGGGGGGGGAATGGTGTCCCACATTAACAATTTTCCCTATGGAAAAAATGTACAATTGTTCAATGGGAAAAACCACTTAGCAAAAAAAATCATTGTACAGTAATACCTCATATAACATTAGTATCGAATAACACTAAAATTGCATAACATTAAGGAATCTGGGGGGAAGAATCGCATCAGATAACATTAAGATCCTATGGGATGCTTCAGATAACAACCGCTAAAGCCTGTGTGGTTACAATGTATCTCTATGGATCCCATAGGATTTTAACATGCATCAGATAACACTAAAAATCATATAACACCAAGACTTGTGGAACCAGGTTTTAGTGTTATATGAGGTTTTACTGTTTACTATGAATCCCATAGGAAAATTGCTATATGATGCATATATCGTATAGCAATTGTTTCGTACAACGAGACCCGTGGAACGGATTAAAATTGTTGCATGAGGTACCATTGTACTTACATGGCACGGGAGACACCATGATCACAAAAGGAACAAGTGTAGCCACAGTCGGATGGGAAACTGAGTGGACAGGGAAGTGCAGAATAAGTCAGTGTGGAAAGGTCTCATGGTGGACATAATAAAGCAGGTTTTAATATGAACGAAAGAGTCCTGGTAGCTTAGTGGTTCAGACGCTAAGCTTGACAGCCAGAAGGTTAGCAGTTCAAGACCCAAGCACTGTGTGAAGGAGTTCATGTGATCTGTCCCAGCTCCTGTCAACCTAGCAGCTCAAAAGCAAGAAATAGCAAGTAGGTAAATCGGTACCACTTTGGCGGGAAAGGTAAAAGCGTTCTGTGTGCTCTGGCATCTAGTCATGCCTGCCACTTGATCACAAAAAAGTCTGCACACGCAAGCAGTTCTCAGCATTTTTAAGCAGCGGGGCTGGGTCACGCTCCCTCAGACAGCTTTGGGGGCTGGATGGCCATTTTGCCCTTCCTCCACCACATGGCACTTCCTGGGGTGGTGGTGGTGGACCACATGGAATGGTGCCGCAGGCCACATCTGGCCCACGGGCCGCAGGTTGAAAATCCCAGCTATAAATGAAGATGAACACGGCCTCCCTAAAGTCAGACATGACTGGCTTTCGAGTAAGGGAGACCTTTACCTAATACAGTACAAACAAGCAGTTATCCATGAAGCTTGTGCCTATGAGCATGTGGGGAGTGCATTTTTGTGACTTATTAGTCACCTGGCATATTAAGAAGAGAAAAGGTATTTATAGTATACCATTGGGCTCTTTCTAGGATTATATTTGAATTTTTAAAAATAAAAGGGGAAAGGCAAGCAGACACACACAGAGCGACCTGTGGGAAATAAGAAGGAACAGTGGCCTGCCTTTCCCCTTTTATTTTTAAAACATAAACTGTTACAGCATAAACTGTTACAGTGGACAATAAAGCGAGAGATTTTAAAAAATTACATAAATTATTCTGGGTTGACAGGTTTTTTGCGAAAGAAACTCCACTCAGGGAACGCCCAAATGAGGCTTCTTTCATGTCCCCAAGAGCTGGGACAGAGACAGTCGCTCAATCCGTCATGCATTACCCGGGTCTCGAACTGCTGACTTACTAGTCAGCCAACTAACAAGGCGAACGTCTTAACCACTGACCCACCGCAGCCCCTTAAAACGAGAGGTAAACGAAGCGAGGCTGCTCTCACCAATCAGCGCCGCCGTTACGGTTCAAACAGCCAATCACAGAGTCGCGAATGTTCGGGGGGGGCGGAGCCTTAAAACCATCGTGTAACTCCGGGATTGAGGCCTGGTTGCAACCGGGCCGTCGTTGTTGTTATGGCAACCGCGGTGCCGCTGGAGTTGAGGCGGCTGGTCCAGGAGGCCTCGGCCTTAGCCGGCGTCGTTGGCGGCTCTCTGGGGCCCCAAGGAGGGCAAGTCCTGCTCACCCGCCCCACCGGGGAGGTGCTGCTGTCCCGGGACGGCCGGCGGGTGCTCGAGGCCTTGAACGTGGATTCACCCACCGCCAGGTATCCGCCACCTTCCCCTCACACCCGTTTCCTTCCTCCTCTGGAACCGGTTTCGTTACCTTGCTCGCGTAGGAGGAAACGGAGCCTTCGGGCAGGAGTTGAATGGAGACAGGCTGAGATTACGATTGGAGGGGGCGGAATGGATGGGCAGGAGGAGGGACAGAGACCTGAAGATGAGATCGGGTCCCTCTGGGGCAAAATTAGGGGGAAAGGATGGTCTGAAATACTGTGTGGCCCTTAAATCGGAGTGAGGATTTTATTGGCCCTTCATTCAGGTGCTTTGGACTACAACTCTCATCATTCCTTATTATTGGCGATGGCCAATCAATTCCCAGAAGCCCCTGATCAGGCGGTGTGCTTACTTGTGCTCCATGGACACCTGGAGAGACACCTGGGCTGATGAATGTTGTGTATCCCTTAAAGGTTCACCACCCACCTGCCCATATTAAACGTAGCAAAGCAATTAGCAATAACATTTATATACCACCCCATAGCACTTAGTGCATTCTCTGGGCGGTTAGCAAGCTAATTAGCATTTTGCCCCCCAACATGCTGGGTCCTTGGAAGGATGGAAGGCTGAGTCAACCTGGAGCCAAGTCAGGATCAAACTCACAACAACCAAAACATATATGGAGAGAGACTAGAGGATGAATGACATTTCATATTATCTCGTTATTGCTCATGGAATGACATCTTTAGTAGCTGTTGTAGAAAGACTAACTTTTGAGTCTTGCAGGATTCATCATCAGACTGGGTGCTGCAGAGCTTCAATCTGAAAAATTCCTCCCAAGTGATCTTGGACAAATGTCGTGGCCATATCAGACAAGAAATAAATGAAAAATGCAAAACATTCCTATATTTTAACATAAGCTTTCAGGGATCGAGCCCAATTTCTCAGACCACCAGTTGTTTAGGCCCATACTCTCTCATTTGAAGACTTACCAGAATAGATTCTGCATTTCACAGGCAGCTTGAGGTAATAAGTTTCACACCAAATGCTTTAGATCGCATTTTCTTAAAGTGCTTCCAGTCACTCAACATTTTTTCCATTGCCAAAATAATTTTGGTGGCTTTCCTGGCTTTCTACTCACCTCCAGTATTGAAGACCCAGCCTGATGAACTGGCCTGCAGGACTCAAGAACCCAGCTATGTGAGATGTTAGTAGTTTAATAAAACTGTCACCCACCATTATTTTTGTGTTTTCCATATGGAGCACAGAGCTTGTTTCATATTAGGTAGAGTGGAAGTTTAGGACTCTAAACTAGTAAGGACATTACATTTAGTACGTATCTTTATGCAAACATATTGGGATTTTTACTAGAGATTGTGTGTATGTATGTGTGTTTGCTCTGTGTTTGTGAAAATATACTGTTCTGTAATTTAAATTTTTGTTTACTTTTTGTTTTTTAACAGAATGATGATAGCATGCATTTCCACACACTCCAGTTTGACCGGAGATGGAGCTAAAACATTTATTATCCTGCTCTCCACTTTACTTAAAGAGCTTGAGAAACTTGCTAAAGGAGATAATACTTTCTTCTGTGAGGATAGTCAAGGAAGAGAGAAACGTAAAGGAAGACTTTATAGATTGAAGCAAATCTCCCAATTGCTTATGATGATCCAAACCAACATCCTAGATAACATAATGGCACAGAAACTTGCACAGCATTTTCTTTCATTTTTTGCTGCTCCTTGTGAAGAAATAAGCAGGGAGTCTATGAGATTGGTACTGGAAGCTTATTTTTGTGGGAAAGTAGGCTATAACAGGCAAAGGTTCCTTTCTGAATTAACTTCTGATTTCTACTTCAAAGTTACAGCTAATAAAAATAGAAGGGAAGTACTGTGTTTGGTGGATGAATGTTTTTCTGAGTTGCATGTTACTGTAACAGGCCTTCCTGTTTCAAGTTCACACATTCTAGAAGGGCTTGTTCTTCCTAGAGACTTTGCCATCTACTGTCCTTCAGATGGTGAAAAAAGAGTTCTAATTGTAACAGAATCTATTCACTCTTCTCTTTCTGAGTTGGGTGTAGAAGTAATGGTAACTTCTACGAGACAGTATGAGGCATCTGAAATCTGGATTAGAAAAAGAACAGAAGCTCTAATAAAACACATGCACAGCAATAACATCAGGGTGTTACTGTCAAGTGTAAAACAACAGGAAACTGTTCATTACTATGCAAAAAACTATGGCATATCCCTTGTAGAGTGCCTTTCACCAGAAGTCATCTCTTTTATATGCAGGATCACCAATATTTCCCCTTTTATGCCATCATTGAATAATATTTGCAGTGAAATCACAGACACTGTTGTTATAACGCTTTGCCAGCCATTACAACTTGGTGCTGAAAGATTTGTTCATATACGCTTTGCCAAGGCTTCTTGTGCCCTTCAGCTTCACTATCTGATATTCTGTGGACCTGTGCATGGGGTTACTGAGCAGCATGCATGCACTTTTCATGGAGCTTTCAAAATGCTGCAGCACATGTTTACAGCCCTTCCTCTCATTGAAAGTTATGACTCAAAACCTGAGAGAGAAAACTTCTCAAAAGCTATGGATAATTGCCAGCAATGTCTAGCTACACAGCAGCACACAAATTGTAGCATAAGTCAAGCAAGCACCATGCAGCTGAAGCCTTGTGAGTTTAAAATGGAAAAGATTTCTGTAGCTTCTCTGTCAACAGTGGGCAGAGAGCTTGCATGTTCATCTGGGCACCTACAAAAATTGAGAAATACTTCTGTCCATTTTGATTTGCAACATGATGTTCTGTGCTCAATACTACATAAAAGTGAAGATACTGACGTTGGTTTGAAAAGGTTGTCCCAAACATACAAGGGTATGAAGGAAGTGGTGAAAGTGGCTGAGAATGAACTGACTGAAAATGATCAGTTTGCTTCTACCACAGTGCTGGAAAGCAGCAGTTTAAAAACTAGTTGCTCCAAGCCAGATTATGTGGCTTCACTTTCATATAAGGAGAATAATAAAAGTTGTAATCAAATGAATTCCAAATATTACATAAAGGCAGGATCTGTTTTACCGGTTGGTGGGATCTTTGAGATCTTGTTGCATTATTACCTGTCTGACTATGCAAAGCAGTGCGAGTCACCAAATGTTTCTGCTCTTTGTGTTCTGATTGCTAATGTTTTGCTCAGTATTCCAAAAACCCTTTGTAGGGCAGGAAAGAGACATGTTTTTCCTCAATTGTATCTTGAAGTTACCACTGCTGTCAGAGATAATCGGCATCTGCCAAATCAGAAACATCTAGAATCTGTATCTTGTAAGTACCAATTAATAGTATCAGTTCTTCACTGTGCAGCTAGGCTCCTTGGAATTGACCTGATCATTGGCATTAAGAGACTACCTCAGAAGGCTGAAGACAATGACTCTGACATTGATTTGTGAAGATAGAGTTCTTGTGTGCTGGTGTTATATACAGTAAAACCTCATATAACACTAAAACCTGGTTCCACAAGTCTTGGTGTTATATGATTTTTAGTGTTATCTGATCCTTTATGGGATCCATAGAGATACATTGTAACCACACAGGCTTTTGCGGTTGTTATCTGAAGCATCCCATAGGATCTTAATGTTATTTGATGCAATTCTTTCCCCCAGATTCCTTAATGTTATGCGATTTTAGTGTTATTCAATACTAATGTTATATGAGGTATTACTTGTACAGTGGTTCCTTGCTTAAAGAGCATAATGTGTTCCACGGCATTGCTCTTTAAGCGAAACACCATTGTAAGTGACCAGTTGTAACTTCTGGTGGGAAGGGATTGTGACCCCCGATTTAGTTGTTAAGCAAGTTTTTGGTTGGTTTTATTAAGCAAGGCAAACATTCAGATAAAATTCTGCTCTTTAAGCAAGTTAGTCTCTAAGCAAGGCACTCTTTCTGCGAGGGTTTACTGTAGTTGCTTGCTGCTAGAGCCAGTTTTGATAACAACCCTCGTCTTGAATTATTTCACTTTATTTCTTTAGAACCATAGAAATGCTATCAGAATAAGGGATGAAAAGGATGCATGTTTTGTTTTGTTTTTTGGCTCCCATGACATATTCTTAAGAGGTTGGCTGTGGATTTAGAAAAGGTGTATCTCAAGCTTGCACTGCTGTATTTTCATACCTGAGATTGAGAGCTCTTCCACACTGACTACTTGTTAAGCATCCCTTCCACACATGACACTGGTACTTTTTCTGCTGTCCTAATGATACAGGAGGGACTGTAGTGGCTTAGTGATTTAAACACTGAATTTGACGACTGGATAGTTGGTAGGTCAGCAGTTGAAGACCCGAGTACTGCTTGCTCGATGGTGTGAATTCCCATCTTCTGTCCCATTTTTTGCCACCCTAACAGTTCAAAAGCAAGAACTTGCAAATAGATACCGGTAAATAAGTATCACTTCGGTGAAAAGGTACCAGTGTTACATGCACTCTGGTTTCTAGTCATGTGTTTGACATGTCTATGGAAGTATCTACAAACGCAGACAGTGCTGGCTCTTTAGCTGTAAACAAATTAGCACTGTACCCTAGTGTCAGATACAACTGGCTTTAGAACAAGGGCAACCTTAATGATACAGGGCTGGAATGTCAACAGAACCAAAAAATTACTTTTCAGATTTTTTTTCCCTGCTTCCAGATGCATCTTTGTTCTGGTTCACTCCAGTGTATTGTCTGCTAAAATGAATTCTAGTACCATATTGTTCAATTTCTGTGTACAGTCAAACCTCGCATAAAGAGCGTTTCGCTTAAAGAGTAACTCGCTTAAAGCAGAATTTTCTCAATGGTTGCTTCGCTTAACAAATAAAACCAATCAAAAACTCGCTTAACAAATAAATCGGGGTTCGCAATCCCCACACACACACACAATTGGTCACTTTCAATGGTGTTTCGCTTAAAGAGCAAACTCACTTAAAGAGCAATCCTGTGGAACACATTATGCTCTTTAAGCAAGGTACAACTGTACTTGGCAGTTATATATCATTAAATGATGTTTCCTTGTGAATGCGTTTCTATTGTTCAATCTGTAGTCTTTTGCACCATAGTGTTACTCCTGTCTTTTTGTTTAGTTTGCTTTTGATATCAACTGTTGCTGCCTTCAGCTCTTTTCTATTTTTCTCCCTCGTCTCCTCTCCCCTTTTTGCACTACAGAAAATAAATAATATTCCGACCAATTTGTTTATTCTTTTTTTTATTTTTTCTTAATATCAAACAACTTTTCCCTGTTTTCCTTTCTCCTATCAACTACCCTTGCACATTTTATTACATTCATTACTGCATTATTCTGAAAACAAGCATCAATTAAACAATGCCTCCCAAAAGGTTCGGAAAAACTAAAAGGAAAGCACTGGTAAACTCGCATAATATAATAGATGGATATGTGAAAATGTGAAGGTTTGAGAAGACTGAGTAGATAAATCCAAAGATAGAGGAGAGTGAAATAGGCACAGTGAGGATGAAGAAAATAGTCAAAAAAGGAGGGTGATCAATGTTAGGAGTGAGACATGGAAGAGCAGTGCAGGATATGCATGGACAGGCAGTACTGAGGTGATTTACTGTATCTCAGTATATCTAGCAACAAATATCCTTCCTATGTTGTATACACAAAAACCAGGATGATCTGTTCTGGTAAAACATTCCAGAATGACCCAGAACAGCACCACATTTTGGACAAGCCAAAATCAATTTGAACTCTGCCAGATTTACTCATGAGAATATAGAGATAGATAGAGATATATGATTGCCCTCATAGACATTGTTTACCCGTGTGGAGTTCTGTTAATAGATGCACATCAGTGTCTGACCATATGTCTTAAAACATGACTACATAATCTTACTCACTATACTTGCCATATGAAAACATTCCTACTACTGTATATGACAACTCTGATTTTGGGAGCTGCCTCATCAAAAGAGAGGCGATAAGATTAAACTACCCATAGAAGAATACAGCCAGTAGCTACTTTGTCACCACTTCCTCCAGGGGCTCAAGTGGCTAAGATGCTGACTGGAAGGTGGCAGGTCAGTAGTTCAATACCCAAATAGTGCAGCTCCTGTCTTTGTCCCAGCTCCTGCCAACCTAGCAGTTTGAAAGCAAGAAATTACAAGTAGATAAATAGGGACCACTTCGGTGGGAAGGTAAACAGCATTCCGTGCGCTCTGGTGTCTAGACATGCCTGCCACATGACCATGGAAATGTCTGCAAAAGCAGACAGCGCTGGCTCTTCAGCTATAAAACAGATGAGCACTGAACCCTAGACTCGGCTACAACTGGCTTTAGAGCAAGGGTGACCTTTACCTCCAGTTTACTTTATTGCTGCAGAATCTTTCAGAGCTCCCAGTTTCATTTCTGAGAATAATTACCCATGTTTCCTTATTTTTCTAGAATGCTTGATGGTACATGATTAAAACAAATTTATTATATAAATAAATCTCATCAGATATAGATGAATGGCTGTGGCTGTAAACATGATTCCTAGAAATAGTCACCTGGAAAGTTAGTAACATATTTGATTTTCTTTTTGACTATCATTGTGCTTACTTTAGTTAAGTGACTAATGTTTTTCAATACATTGTAAAATTTTATATAGAAAAATGAATCATTGCATGGGCTGGTCACTAGGCCCCGGGGGCTGGATGCAGCCCGATGCCAATTCATCCAGCTCACAAAGCCCTTGTCACTTCTGGAAGCAGAAGTAAAATGCACCCGTATGGCCGTAATTTGGGCACTCCTGGATTAGACCATATTGTCAGCAACTCAATGCTGATCGACAGGCAGTAGTTAACTAACCTGACAACCCTGAGGACTAACAATCTTGGGTGAAGAAGTCCACAGGGAAGGGTGATGGTCCTCAAATGGATTAAATCTCATTTGAATTCATCTTGATGGAGGGCAGCAGCTTCATCAATACTGACCTGGGGCTGAGGAGGACTTTGAGTGCCAAAAGGGCTCAAGACTAAAAAGTGACTTGTGGGACTGGATCAGTGGTATGGCTAACATGCTGTGATGCAGAAGGCAAATGGAAGGCCACTGCATTATATTGTTCCTAGGACAATCTTCATTGCTAATTGCCATGATGATTGCCAATATTCGCAATTGGATATGGCACAAGAAGAAGAATAAATGCATATACTAGGTAAGGGAGACCTTCATATATACACCTAGTCCCATGGTTCCCAAAGTGGGGTCCCATGCCCCACAGGAGGGGGGTTTAATTTTTAAGGATGGGAATTAGAGAGAATGACTTTAGACCAGTGGTGGCAAACCTATGGCATGTGTGCCAGAGGTGGCACTCAGAGCCCTTTCTGTGGGCACCCATGCAGTCACACCAGCACAGAGTTTTCCCCACTCCTCTGCCCAGCAGCCCAATGGGAGCACTCCCCCCCCCAACACAGAGTTCACCCCGCCCCTCTGGCCAGCAGACAAATGGGAGCGCTTCCTCCCCCAGCACAGATTTTGCTCTGCCCAGCTGCCCAATAGGAGTGTTTCCTCCCTCCTCTGTTGACACTTTGTGATAGATAAGTGCATTTTGGGTTGCAGTTTGGGCACTCAGTCTCTAAAAGGTTCACCATCACTGCTTTAGACCAAGTTAATGGCCTTTTAGGCTTCCTCCAGTGAATTATAATTATTATTATATCACAGTGGAGGCATCAGGATGTTAGAGATGCTTAGGCAGGGCAAGACCAAAAAAAGTTGGGAACCACTGACCTAAACAAAAGTCACATGTTATAAAGTGCATGATCCTTGCAAGTAGACACTTGGACATTACAATAACAAAAAAAGGACAATTATTCAAAAGAATAAGGTATTAGGAATTAAAATTTAGGAACCATTAACTCAATTGGTAGGCTTTAAGAAGAACTAGTATTTATTTGGTTAGCTGTAATTAATGACTATCAAATTTCAGCATTCCTAGCAAGTACGAGATGAGACACAACTATGGAAATGTGCAACTTGTGATTTTTCAGTTAGTTTGAATGTGGTGAAGAAAAAAAAGGGGGGGGAATACAGGCTAATGATCCAATCATGAAATTTTACTCTGGTGAGACCAAAAATCTATGAACGCAACAATAACATTCATAATTAAGGAAAATGAGTTTTAAGGTGCCCAAAAGTGACACACTGAAGGAAAAAAAACACAGGGATTTAAAGGAAGTATGTCTCTTGTGGGTGAAGAGAGCAAGGAGATGAATATAAGTGAAATGGTAGAGCAGCTGTTATAAATCCAAATTCCTATTCATATTCTGGTTTCAGATGAATAAATAGAGATGCTGTCTCACACACCATTTTGGTTAATTGTTTTTACTGTGCTAGTTTGGAGAGAACTTTCTTTAACATGTGAAAATTACATTTTGGAGTGAATGTAATCTTGATTTTTATGGAGCAGAAAGCATTTTGTATCAAGGCTGCATATATGTAACCTTAATTCTTTCTAACAGTAACTTCATGTCCACAATACAGGTTATGTGTCAGGACACTCAAGTGCTGAGATGCATCCATTTCTTGCTGAGAGACATCCTTTTGTTTTAGGCAGTCAGGTTTTTCACCAGTCTTTGGCATGTATTAGTTTGTTTATTATTTAAATTTTTATGCCACCCACTGATGGTAAGTCACTCCACTGAACAGTATACGTACAAGTTGTACCTCGCTTAAAGAGCACAATGCGTTCCACAGTATTGCTCTTTAAGCGAGTTTGCTCTTTAAGTGAAACAGCATTGTTAGTGACCAATGGGGGGGGATTGCAAACCCCGATTTATTTGTTAAGCAAGTTTTTGGTTGGTTTTATTTGTTAAGTGAAGCGAACATTCAGAGAAAATTCTGCTCTTTAAGCGAGTTACTCTTTAAGTGAAACGCTCTATATGCAAGGTTTGACTGTATTTAAAAACACATAACACTAATAATGTCACCACCACTATTTCCCACCCAAGACAAATTTATAATAATTTTAAAATGCTGTCCTAGAATGAAGACTGAATCAAGCATTTGCTCCTTACAAACTGTTCAACAATGGATTCAAGCATGCTGTTTTAGTGTTATCATGTTAACTAAGTCAAAGTCAAACATGCACCAGTGAGGACTTAAGTTTGGCCAATGACAAAGCCAAGAAAGGGACTTCATTTTTGCAGTCCAGGATTTGATTGGGACATGAAAGAAGACAAAGTAATTTTCGCTTAGCAACTAAAGTCTCATACAGTATGTGCTTGTAGTAAAAATTGATTGAAATGGAGAGGAAAATGTTTAAAGCCAGATTTTGGGGTGTTATGTAAATATAATTATTAGTTTTATGGGAAATCTTTAACAATAGTCTTCTGTATGTGTACAAAATAAGGCTGTGCTGAATTCAGTGAGGATTACTATCAGGGATCCAGGAAACTGTATAGTTTTACAGCCTGAATCTGACCTTCAGTAGCAATGAATGTTTTTTTGTTTTTTGTTTTTTGGGGGGGGGGATGAATGCAAAAGCAAACATTCAATTTTAGATGTTCCAGAATGATGACACAGGTGACCCTGATTACAAAATTTCCTCCTATTACTTTAGTGTTAAAATATTTAGTAAAACAAGAAAAGCAAGCTTTTTCCCCCTCAGAATTTCTGAGAAGTCTTTCCATTATTATGAAATTTAACTTATTTAGTAAAGGTAAAGGTTGCCCTTGCTCGAAAGCCAGTCATGTCTGACTCTAGTGTTCAGTGCTCATCTCTGTTTATAGTCAAAGATCCAGCACTGTCTGCATTTACAGACATTTCCATGGACATGTGGCAGGCATGCCTCAACACTTGAGTACATGGAACACTGTTTACCTTCCCACCAAAGTGGCACCTATCTATCTACTTGCAATTTCTTGCTTTCAAACTGCTAGTTTGGCGGGAGCTGGGATAGAGGCGGGAGCTCACTCTGTTGTGCAGTACTCGGGAATTGAACTCTGACCTTCCAGTCATCAAGTTCAGAGTCAATTATGTCATAGGATTGCTGTTCAAAGAAAAGATAATGCATACCCTATTTTCTTTTAAGCTTCATTTCAAAGTAGAAAATAGGACACTTTCCATCTGCCACCACTAGTATTTAGCTGATTTAGCTATGTTTCAGACAATGCATTTCTGTTTCCATGTGTGCAGTTCAACATAACTTTGGGACTTGTAAATCTACAGATAGAATGTTTCAGGAATCAATAGGTATTGGGTGGCAGCTATTTCTGGTAGGTGGGTCTTTTGTGACACCATTTGTGAACATGATTAATAATCCATATCTACGAGAGTTGCCTTTTCATATTCGTACATATAAATGCAAATACAGTACAGTGTTTGGATAAGGTTTTCATTTCCATACCAATGACTGCATAACTGAGTACACAGTTACAATGGTTAAAAAAACCCACCTACTGTAACTTTGTGTCAAAGTTAGCACAAATCAGTTTAAAGATTGAAGCTCACACAACACTTGTCTATAAATTGGTTTATTTTTTTTAAGTAATGATACACCACATAGTTAAAGCCTGCATTTTTCTAGTTGAAAGCCCATTATTTTGAACCACCCACTGGAGGCTGTTTGTTTTGCACCTATATTTGTATCATTTGGGGATTTGTATCTCCTGTGTGTCAGTTTATTTTCCTTTCCACCCTCAACTGGATTACCTTTGCCAGTCAGTTGATGGCTGAACCTCTTCTTTCAGCTAATCTGCAGCTTAGTTTTTAAATATATTTTTCAAAGTGGCATATCATGACATTGAATAAACATTTTTTTAAAAATTATCAAAGCAAAGCAACCACACTTATATACTCCCCCATAATGCTTAGTGCGCTCTCTGGGCCATTCACAAGTAAATCACTGCAGACCAGCTGAGAAGCAATCCTGCTAATTGGTAGATGGTGCTGGACCTCTTCTCAGCTGTTCTGCTGTGATCTGCAGGGTATCAGATAAGAGCTCCAGCAGGTATGTGTGCCATGGATCAGCTGGATCCCTTTTTAGCTCAATCTGCTGGGCAACTGATCTGTGGCAATAATGTTTAAAAAGAAGTGAAAACGCCACTTCAAATATTTTTCAAAATGAAGAACATTGATTGTGTGAACACATTTATCCATATTCAGTACTGTACAACATTCTTAGGCCATGATTAGATTTGTTGTTCTAGCAGTGGCATAATGAACATATATAGTTATTTCTCAGTCTCTTCATCAGAATATAACCAGTAAATACAGGAAACGTGTAGGGTCACAGATTTCGACAGACATAAAATCATACTTTTGCATCAGCAGGGCCAATTTCAAGCGAGATCGACAAACTGGAAACTCAAGATGTGGGTTTTCAAGCTGTTATTTAGAAATATGAAGAATCAGGAAAGGTCAAGGGGGGAAAAAAGACCAGAAGGCAAAGAAAGCTTTCAAATTTTGATTAGAAGTTCCTCAATATGAAGTTCCTGAATATGGCCTCTTGTATTTGTGCCCCGACCCTCCAAACCATGCATTCCTCCCTAGAAAACCCAAATGGTAGCCCGGTAAGACATACATTACTGGTTGATAATTACTGACCTAGAAATAAGAACCAGCATTTCCCCATTAGGTGATTTTTCCCCTTAAAGCAAAATTAGTGTGATCTGGGCTTGCACAATTGTGATTTGCTTGAGGATATTATCAGGTAAAGTTGGTTTTGAAATACAGAACATTTTCCTTGAGAAATATGTGCCTCTCATCATCTCTCCAAACATCTGTAGCCCTCCTTATGGATGTACCGAGTAGGGCGGTATACAAATCGAATAAATGAATGAATGAAATGAAATGAATGTAGGAATAAGGATCACTTGGGGGGAGGGGATCAAACAAATTTATGTGATTCAAGATCACTTATTCAGGCATGCACCAATTTCTTGTGGATAGTACAGGAATATTATCAACAAGAGTCCAAAAAGTTAACTGCAAAAGATTGTACCAGGCATTGTTTCTTAGAAGTAAATTGTGGCCTGGGCTGTGTTCAGCAGAGAAAAGAGCAATATAAGGATCCAGAGTCCTTCTGGAGGAGCATCTTCTAGACCAGTGATGGCCAACCTTGGCACTCCAGGTGTTCTTGGACTTTAATTCCCAAAAGCTCAAGTCAGCACTCCTGCTAATTAGGGCTTCTGGGAATTGAAGTCCAAGAACACCTGGAGTGCTAAGGTTAACCATCACTGTTCTAGACTATCAACTGAGGAGGCCATCAGTTTGGCTTACTCACTAGATATACCAATTGTAGTCAAAGTCAGTTAGCAATATTACCTAGTAGTTGGAGGTGTCTGTTTCCTTCAGTTTGTAGTCCTGCTGGGCTGATGTTAAAAGTCCATGCAGAAGTCTTGATGGTGCTGTCAAATGGCTTTTTTCCCCAGATATTATATCTTCAATAGCTAGTAAAGAAGAAGAACAAAGACAACTATGTAACCCTTACACAATACAAATGTAAGGGTCTTTGGTGGCTAAGTGGTTAAGAAGCTCATCTTATTAGCTGGAAGGCCGGTAAGTTGGCAGTTCAAGACCTGGGTACTACATGACGAATTGAGAGCCCACCTCTGTCCCAGCTCCTGCCAACCTAGCAGATCGAAAGCAATAAATTGCAAGTAGATAAATAGGAACCACTTTGGTGGGAAAAGATCTTGGGGACATGAAAGGAGCCTCATTCGGGCATCCCCTGAGTGGAGTTTCTCAAGCAAAAATCATTTCAACCCAGAATAATTTGACAAGAAATTATTAATATAATACAAATGGAGGAGAAAGAGAACATATTATGGAGTAATGGCATCCTCTAATGTGCATACCCTGAGATGCAGGTATTATTTGATTCTTTTCCTCATGCTCATAATAAAAAGATAGGAAAATCTGATTGCATACCTTGTTGCATTTGCGTGCATTTGCAAGAACAGAAAAGTCAGGACCTTAGCTGCAACCTGCCAAGTAGAAACATTATCAGAGGCGTAGCTACCGCCGTATCTGCCATATCAATTATACGGGGCCCCTGGGCCACAGGGGCCCCCAACGTGCGTAAGCAAAACAAATCTTTACCCTTCCTAAGGGCCCCCAAACAAATTTTTATACGGGGCCCCGCCAAGACACGCTACTCTTCTGAACATTATAGTATAATTGTAGGACACATGCTTCTGTGTACAAGATGACGTGTTCAGTCCTTATGATCTCCTGGCAGAACTAGAAAAGACACTGATATGAAAGCCTGAAAGCTTGTCACCATGGATCAAACCAAATCAAGAAGCATAGAAAGCTAATTAAAGAGTCAAACTATTGATCATACAGTATATTACTTTCTGCAGTGCTCATTTCTGCTCAGGTTGTAGCCAGAAGGCATGTATTTTCTCCAGAAATGTTCTGGAGTTTGAATCCAGTTTTAGGGAGATAAGATGACAAGACTGTATACTGAGTTGTATTTTTTAACTATGTATTTCTTAAATTTGTTTATGTAAGCCGCCCAGAGTTGGGTTTCGACCCGATTGGGGCGGGATAACAAGTTGGAAATAAATAAATAAATAAATAAACAAAGAGGGAAAGGAGGGGAAAGATCAAGAAAAGAAAAGCAAAAATTCTTTATTTATACCAGTGGTTCCCAACATGGGGCCCAAGCCCCACACGGGTACTTCAATTCCCAGATGCTGAAGTCAGTACATTGGCTGATCAGTGCTTTGACTTAGGCTTCTGGGAATTGAAGTCCAAAAACCAAAGGTTGGGAAACAAACAACACAAAACAAAAACTTAACCACTTTAAATGAACTTCCTCCAATTCCCCAGAGTATTAACTTCTATTTTAATCTCAATGTTTTTCTACATGAATCCTAATAGTTGCATTTCTTATTGTATCTTTTCTAGTTTAAATGTCCAAAACTGACTCTCATGTAACATTCAATTACACTTGTATAATGCCTCATAGCACATACAGCACTCTTTGGGTGGCTGACAAGATAATTAACATTTTGCCCCTGACAAAGAGGATACTGTACTGATTTTACTGACCTTGGAAGGATGGAAAGCTGAGTCAGCTTTGATACCCTGAGGATCAGACTTGCATTATGAGCAGAGTTTTTGGCTGAAGTACTACAGCTCAGCCACTATGCCACAGGAGCTGAAGTAATGGCCTCCAACTTTTAATAGATGAGCTACAAATGTAGAAGCTGCTTTACCTGTTGAACAAGGTGCCAGACATGTGTAACCAGACAGACAACTGGCACTTCATCAAATCCCTACAACAGCATCTCCAATGTCAAGTATATAAACATTGAGCAGTCTGTGTGTATTTTCATGACCCAACTTGCAGAGTAAGAAAATAGGCAACTTAACAATATCAGAAAATGGAGCAGTTTGTACTAAATGTTACAGATGGGAAAGAGAGAATGAGACATCTGCAGTTGCGTGTTTCCAGGACCTTGTTGTTTCCAATCTGAAATGATGAAGCATCCAGAGGCTTCCTGTTATGAGAGTACTCATCCCATTTGTTTCCAAGAATCTTGCTGCAAAGTTCCATTATTAAATATATTTAAAAGTATAATAACATTATTTTTACGTTGTCGCTCATCAAGCGAATGAAATTAATTCTTCCCTGGAATATGGACAGAATCGTCACTGTACGAACTAGCCACCAGATGGCAATGACTCCACACCTGTGGCGTTGCATTGCAATTTAGGATTCCAGAGTCATGCTGCGATGCGGAAGGCAGGTAAAAGGACACTGCATTATATTCTCAGGACAGTCTTCATGGCTGATCGCCATGAGGATTGCCAATATTCGGATTCGGATCTGGCAGAACAACAGCAAGAAGAGTTCTGACATATATATATATTTATGGAAGGTGGTGTTACCTGGGAGTGATTTATCTGAGATCATGCAATTGAAATATTGTTCCAAGTCAAATCTATCTGGAAACAAATGAATAACGGGAATTAATTGGATTTTTTTTTTAATTGAAAGTACAGGCTCCAAATGTGACATTTTTATTGGTTTTAAAATCAGAACTGTATGTATCTGTTGTATGTTGTCTGGTAAATTTATATAGCACAGTTCAAGTCTTCCAACTATTTCCCACCCAGTTCATTTCCCAATAATCCAGTAAAGTAAGGCAATACAGCTGTGCCCTATATTCTACATAGCAGAAGCTAAGATAGTGGCTTACTTAGAACAGGTATGGCCAAAGGATAACCCTTCACTCATTGTTTGATGGCATCTCAAGAATTCCCCCTTGTTAGCTATGCTAATTAATGATGGTGGGAATTGCAGTCCCATAACATCTGGAGGACTGTATGTTGCCAACCTGTGAACAAAAGAAAACTAGGAACTTTGCAACTCACACTCCAGCCTGGCCTTCCCTACGCTGATGTCTTCCAGATGCCTTCTCGTTAACCCTGCTATCCTGGTCAAATTGTACAAAATAATGAAAGTCATAGTCCAGCATACCTGGAGTCTTTGCTTGCTTGCTTGCTTGCTTATTTTGGTATCTATTGCTTTCCTGGACACCAAAATTCCAAAGCAATGCACAAGAAATAAAATATTTCAAAACACACTTTAAAAGCAGATTCAAAATTATTTTAAATGCCCTTTTTAAAACCAGTTCTAAAGTCAAAGGCCTTTTGGAATAATTTAGTTTTCAGGTGTCTGTCAGATGTTCAGCAGGCAAGGAGCCAGACTGAGTTACCTGATAAAGGAGGTTCAAATGCTGCTACAAAGGGAACCATGATTTTCTGATATGGAGATTTTTCTATTCATTATAGGAAAAGACAGCAACATTGATTCTTTAGAAAGAATATCCAAGCAGGAACAAAATGAGCCAGCCTGAAATAGAGATGAAACAGGTATTGTCTCATATAAGCAGGGTGTTGTGTAAGCACTTTACAGAATTCTTTACAATCTGATATTGAGCAAAGTTTAGAACATGCTTCCTCAACCTTGGCCCGCCAGCTGTTCTTGGACTTCAATTCCCAGAAACCCAAGTCAGCACTCCTGCTGATCAGGGCTTCTGGGAATTGAAGTTCAAGAACAGCTGGAGGGCCAAAGTTAAGGAAGCCTGGTTTAGAATGTAGGGAAGTGACTATGTTCAAAAAGCCCAGAGAGTGGACCTTCTCTGTACCAGAGTGGGTCTGTCTACACTGTACCATTACAGCAGTTTGATTCCACTTTAACTGACATGGCTCCACCCTACAAAATCCAAAGCTTTGAAATTTTGTGAGGTACTTAAAATAGAAGTTAATTTGCTTTTTATGCTCCCCTCACCATGATATGTACATTTTCTTACACCATACAGTATGTCATTAAAAAAAACACTTTTGTATGCCTTCTTGTTACCCACATGCTTTTTAGTGCTTTCTTATGTTTTGATGCTAACTGCAAAAAGTGTACACAGAAGACGTTTCAGAATTATTCCACTGCAATTACAGTGGCAGTCCTTGGGAAGCTCTTAGGTAAAAATGCTGAATGAGACATTCTTGAATTTAGCCCCATTCAAATCAAGGCTTGTCTAGCAACAAGAATTGCCCAGGAGGGAAGCAGGAGTTTTAAAAAAATTGTCTGTGACTGAGGTTTTCACTAAGCCCTTATAAAACTTTAAATATGATTAATAAATAACCAGGTTTCTCAAGCGGAGATGAGCCCATTGCTGATGTGACCCTTGCATGAACTTTTTCCTATGCTCATCTCACGGGAGTTTATTTAAAGCTGCTGCTCATGGCAGCACAGCTGTTAAGTAGCAGGGGAAATGGACTGTTCTGTGAAGGATTCTAAATGAGCTACATAGTGCAGGAAGTTTTTTTTTAAAATGCATGAATCAAAATGCAAATAATTCAGCCCTTTCCTTTGAAATACTAATGACAAAAGCTTGAAGCTAGAGGGCTCTAGGTTTGTGTAGCCATAGTTATAACTGTAAGGAGCATCAGTGGCTTAGTGGTTAGTATGCTGAGTGGCCCTGAAGGTTCGCAGATCAACAGTTCAAGACCCGAGTCCTACACAATGGAGTTATGGAGTGACGCTTATCAGGGCTACCCATTATCTGTTCCAGTTCCTGCTAACCTATTAGTTTGAAAGCAATAAATTAAAAGTAAATAAATAAGTACATTTATTACAATGTTCTATATCTCTTTATACCAATTACATAGTTCAAATTAATAATCTACTTTCCAAAATTTAACAATAATCAATCTCAATGGCTGAAGAACCTGAGAGACAGGTGTGGAATGTCTTTGGAAGAACTGTTCCAAGGAGTTAAGAACAGGAGAACTATCACCATGATGATAGCCAATATCCGGAACACATATGGTATCTGAAGAAGAAGAATAAATCATTTCTCTCTTATTTCATTTTATCATTAATAATTCTATTTTAGGACACATCTCCAATTTTATAGACAATATTCGATTGCTTTCAAAGAAACAACCATTTCCCATATTTTCTTCACAAAGCAGTGACAGATTTTACTTTCCTAGGATCAAAGCTCACTGCAGATGGGGATTGCAGCCATGAAATAAAAAGGCGACTGATTCTTGGGAGGCAAGCGATGAGAAACCTGGGGAACATAGTGAAAAGTAGAGACATCATATTGCAAACAAAAATTCGTATAGTCAAAGCAATGGTATTCCCGGTGGCAATGTATGATTGTGAGAGCTGGACCATTAGGAAAGCTGAGAGCAAAAGAATAGATGCCTTTGAGATGTGGTGCTGGAGGAGAGTTTTGAGAGTCCCCTGAACAGCGAGGAGAACAAATAGGTCAATCTTAGAAGAAATCAACCCTGACTGCTCCTTAGAAGGTCAAATAGTAAAGATGAAGCTAAAGTACTTTGGACATCAAATGAGAAGAGAGGATTCACTTGAGAAAGTCTTGATGCTAGGAAAGGTGGAGGGCAAAAAAAAGGGGGGTGGCCAAAAATGAGATGGCTAGATGGTATTGTGGAGACAATGGGCACAGAACTGAGCGAGTTGAGGAGGATGGTGGAGGACAGAAGTGCCTAGCAGACAGTGGTCCATGGGGTCACAAAGAGTCGGAATCGACTGTGCGACTGAACAACAAAATATTGCTTTCCCATCATAAATTAAAAATGCAAGTTCTTTCTTTGGGGAAGCTCCACGTTCCTGCATCAGAGCAGTCAAAATGTCTTGTTGCCACTGTGCCACTGTTGCCACTGTGCCACTGTGGCTGGATGTACAGACCAAAAGGAAAATATTTCTGCTACAGATGGCAACATTGACGGCAAAGCAGTTTGGTGGGAATAGAGCACCAGTGTGTTCTATCATCAGAAGATAAACCCCTGTTTAGCCAGGTCTTGACAACAACTCAAGAGGTGGCTGAGCTTGCCTTCAGTGTAAAGCTGCAATGCGAAGGATTATTTCAAGAAAGGTGTGTGGTTAAAAAGCAACCATATTCATAAAATTATTAAGGTCAACTCCTTGGGTACTGCAGAGGAGTTTTACATATGTCTTCTTTTTCTTCTTTTTCAAGTACCATATACATCATTATGGCTATCATCATGGCAGAAGTTTCTCTGTTCTTATCTCCTCTGAACAGTTCTTCTGAGAACATTCCACAGCCTCTGCCTACTGAAGGGCTGCCAGGGACTAAGGGCCATGTTTATTTGACTTTCAGCCAAAAAATTTGTCCTGGGAGCAACATAATACAGTGGTCTTCCCCAACCTTCTACATCACAGCTTGACACCCGCATTACTGATCCAGGTCACTTTCTGTTCTTGAGTCCTTTTGGCACACAAAGTACTCATCAGCCCCTCAGCCCCTGGCCAGTCTAGATGAAGCTGCTGCCCTCCATCAACATGGATTGAATAGGGATTTAATTTACTTGGGGGCCAACACCCTTCCCTGTGAACTTTGACACCCAAGTCCTCAGTTAACCACCATCTGACGATCAGTGTTAGATCGGTATGGTCTTGTCTACAGTGGTGGGCATCAGACAGGTTTGCACCAGCTCACCAGAACCGGTAACAGAAATTCTGACTGGCCCCACCCATCCAAGTTTTGAAATAAAGTAGTCCTAATTTGGGTGCAACACAAGGCTTTCCTCTTGGCCACACCCACCATACCACACCCACAGTGTGATAGTAAAAATTTTTGGAGCCCGCTACTGCTTGTCTACCATAGCAGGATAACCTGGCAAGACTGGAGTGTCTCATTTATTCACTAGACATTTGGGTTTAAGGGACATGCCAGTGGAAGAAGAAAGTGTAGAAGAATCTTGCTATATACAGTAATACCTCATATAACATTAGTATCGAATAACACGAAAATCGCATAACATCAAGGAATCTGGGGGGAAGAATTGCATCAGATAACATTAAGATCCTATGGGATGCTTCAGATAACAACAGCGAAAGCCTGTGTGGTTACAATGTATCTCTATGGATCCCATAGAGGATCAGATAACACGAAAAATCATATAACACGAAGACTTGTGGAACCAGGTTTTAGTGTTATATGAGGTTTTACTGTACTTTATTTCCCTTTTAATGAAAATATATGAAATCTATAACCTATTTCCCGTATTTTAAAAGCAATTTTCTTTTATCTTCCCCAGAGTCCTCTGTCACTACAAAGGAAGGGAAAACCCCTCTGTGCTGTCTTTTTAGCAAGCACATTTTCAGAGATCTCTCTGAACTGCACTGTAACATGCTCTGAGCAAAGATTCTGACAACCAAGACGAAGAACAGAGCAGAAAACCCCATGGTAGCCCACAAAGGACCGTGCTAATTCTGTGTAACCTACTTTTTGCTGGGGAATACTCAGTTACGATAGCAACAGCGCACAATATTATTACAGCCTCTGGATTGGCCATAGGATTTTGAGGACTGCTTCTGCTGTAGCCTCACTGTATTGAATGCCAGCAATTTAAGAAAGTAGAATGAGGACCAATTTAAAGCCTGTTTACAAAAGCAATGGGAGTGTAATAGAAACCACAGAAAAATCCATGGAAAATATGTATATCTGTTCCATATCAGAACTATATCTAGGGCATGGGAAGGCTGGGTTTTTGAACTAGGATGCCAACATTTCCAGGGACACAAAGTTGCTGTTGGAAGGATGTAAATCCACTCATTAGGGTTTGGTGTTGGAAAGACATGGAACTGCCTGCCACACATTGCCTCTAGCCCAGTGGTTCCCAACATGAGGCATATGCCCCACAAGGGGACTTAGTCAGTACATTTGGTGAGCAGTGCTTTGGGGAATTGACTTAGGCTTCTGGGAATTGAAGTCCAAAAACCAAAGGTTGGGAAACTTTGCTCTAGCCACTCCTTCCTAGGAAGAAGGAAACACAAAACTGCTGGACTCAGTATAGAACCAGTACAGCTGTTGCGTGATCAAACTGAGTTGCTCCTCAACACTCTCCTAACACAAACCAATCCAATCTGATCTGGCTTAACCAACAGGAAAGTGATGTCCAGTCATTGGATTCACTACTTACAGGTGCCACATGCAAACATTAATTTGAGCCACATCACTGCCACAAAAGCTTAAACAGATGTTTTTGTGTTGACATGTCAACACAGGGCTTCGGTCACATGACCTTGGAAATGTCTGTAGACACAGACAATGCTGGCTCTTTGGCTGCAAATGGAGATGAGCACAACCACCTGGAGTCGAACTCAACTGGCTTTCGACCAAGGGTGGCAGATATACACCTAACCAGCATTTTACGAACATCTCATGCACTAGGTCCAATTTGGGGATTCTTTCGCCTTCTGGATGCTATTGAACTCCAATTTCTATTCTCCCCCATCAGCAGTGATGGATGTCAAGATTCAAAGTATCTCGAGAGCTACAGATCCTGGCCTAAATGATTATCTGAATGTTATTTGTTGATACAGAATGTGCCTCCTCGAAGATTGTGGTATTTTTTGAACCACAATCAAACATACCCTGATAATGGCAACCTTGTGTTGCCAGCTAATCTTTCTCACACTAGGTCAGGCGACAAGAACAGCAGAATGAACTCATCAAAAGGTGCCTTCATTTTGGCAGTTTCATGTCTGGTCTAGACACGGAAGAAGAAGAAAATCCTTTTGTCCCACCTTTTCGGTTTATTGGGGGAAATCCACTCAAGTCAACTCAAAGATCAGGAAACAGCAGGTAACAATTCATTGTCCTAAAACGCATCTCTAGAGAGTCAATTAAGTTTGACAGGGCAAAGTCCTTTTTTTAAAAAAAAGTGTATGCAAAGGAATGAAATGGTTTCTATTGATAGAAACAACCCTGGTGTAGTTATAAAGGAAAAAATCTTGTGGGACATGAATGATGGATTTCCTTGTTAAACTTATAAGAAAACAGGCCCATTTGGAGGGAGATTATACCAGAAGGAAAGGTGTATTAAACCAAATAAGTGTCCATTACTGGCTTTTATGCCACTAAGAAAAAGAAGACACATTTTTGTACTGAGGAAATCTTGCTCACTGGCCATGTAGCAAAGTTAGCCACAGGGACTTATTTAATCATGTTGGCATGTAGCTGGAGTAGCTCTATCACCTAAATATCATCTATTGAGTTGTGGTAGCCAAGTAGCACTTGTCCAAAAAGTATCTGAGCTGTACAGCAAACTGCTTCGCAAAGTACACATTGTACATCTAGAAAAAGAAAAATCAATAACCATATCTGAATCTTATCTGACCACATTTAAAGTTAAAGCTTTAGCAAATACTGTTAGGCATCAAAGTTGCAAATTTGAGAACACAAAGTGTACAAATGTACAGTCTACCCCCAAATTTAAGAATGTTCATCTTGGGTCAAAACAATTGTTTTTCTGACTGAATATTCTGCCTTCCAATTGTAATTATTGAAATCTTGCGGAGGTTCAGAAGCAGGCCAAAATGGCATGCCATCTTCAATATATTTATAGAGTTTTTAAATAGCTTTTTTATTTTTTGTGGGCCTCACAATAGCCTGTGGCAAGGAATTCCACAGACCAATTACATGTCATGTGTGTGTGTATCTTTTCCAGTCTATTTCTCACACATATTGGTTTGTGAGAAAACGTTAAAATAACATGATCCTAATTGATTCATGGACCAGATTAGCGAGCCACAGCCCTACCACCTGAGCAGTGTGAGTTTAATTTTCTTTGTCAGTTCTGAACAGTGTTTTACTTGCCTTCAAATGCTCTGTCTTGTTAGGTCAATTTCAGCAGCAATTTGTCAAGTGTTATTAATCTATCAGTCCAATCATGCCTTGATGTCAACTATCCTGATTACTTTGCTGCAGTTGACTGTTTGAAAACGATGTCTCTCCTTTATCTGGAAAGACCTGAATCCTCACAGAATCAGATTGAAGTTCAGTAAAAAGAGGTTAAGGACAGACCTTAGGTTTTGGAGAACTTCAGAAAAATGGGCTTCTACAGTCCCAAGATCCACCAATCAAAGCAATGGGCAAAGTAGGATATTACAAAGTGATTTTGATATATAGTGCCTCCAGTTTCATGCTCAACACAGGAATCTGTTTCCAGTCCTAGAACTGATTACTCTTTTTTGAACGAAAAATCCATTCTCAGTCCCCCCCTTCCAACCTTTTCCTTGTTCAGTACCCTTAAAAATGTTCTTGTTAGAAACCTGTTGGTGATCATCCAGAGGTCCACCAGGTTATTCCATCTTTTTGCTTCCTTTAACTGTAGAATTTACTGTCCTCTTTCCAACTACAGTATATCAAACTATTCCCTGTAAAATCTTGCAAACAAGGACAAGAGGGTGATAATGTGTCCTTCAAGTGATAACCTAATTCCTTTTTTACAGGATAAAACTTTAGTATCATTAGGAGGAACCTGACATTTATTCTATTTTTCAAAAAAAATTGTTTTAGGAAAAAAGTACTCCTTGGCTGAAATTCTGTTGCCTAACTTAAACTAGAGGATACTAATTATGTCATAATCTGTGACAATTTTCCAAAAATAAACAATTTTTGATTCCCCCATTGCATCTGTTCACTATGGGGAGGCCATTGTGTACTGTAGGATGGGGAGGGAATCTTGGCTTTTGAAAATCACTACCATTGATAAACACATCCTTATGATGGTGATTTTTGAAAATTAAAGACATTAAAGCCCAGAGGGTTGCCTGCGCAAAAAGGACTAAAAAAAAAGATTGGGGGTGGGAACTGAAAAGTTCTTATTTCTGACAAATCACCACAGCTGGCAACATCACTAGCTTTATGCAGGATCACATCTGGCAACAGGATTTCAGCTTTTCAGTAACAAGAAGAAAGTTATAACTAGTACACTCATTTAGACAAATAATTAACACTTACTATGCTATTTTTTCAGAATAACATTCTAAGAAAGAAAACCTCTGAAATTAATAAACAACTGCTTCAGCTGAGCCTGGTAAGTAAATGTTAGGCAACACAGACCAACCAGAATAAATATAGTACACCTACTAGAATAGGTATACTGCTTATGGATCTTTGAGGAATGCAATCTTTGTGAATTCAATTCAATTCAATTCAATTCTATTCTATTCTATTCTATTCTATTACCCATCTGACATTGGCATCATTCTGGTCAGTTTACATTCATTTACAAAACAACCAAAAAAAATCCCAACCATCCCACAAAAATATAGGTCAGATCAAAAATATTTTCGAAACATGGACATTTTCCTTCTATAATGAAAAGACAGAAGGCACTGCCCATTGGTCTTTCAGGAGGAAGGTGTTTCAAAGTTCAGGGCCCACCAACAAAAGATTTCCATTCCCTGTTGAGAACAAAGTGACGCACACAGTTTCTGTAGAAAGTGTGGATGTTAATGCTGGAGAAGGGGTGTTATCAGGGAGCATTCACTCTTTTTCCTATTTAAGCAAATAAGCATGTCAATTTCTATTTCAGCTTGACCTGTGGAAAAATTGAAAAACATTTATAAAAATGTAGAGCAATACAGCTGAAGACAGACACTAACCAGTTGAATTCTATAAGATATACGCTCCCTCTCTCACTCTTCTTTTTGACCCAAATTTTCTTTCCAAGGGGAGGGGGGACTTACATAAGTAAGAACTGAAGCAAAGGGGGCTATTGGTTGTAACCATTTAGAGTGCATCCCATTCAAAAACACATGCCCCTTGGGCCAAAATTTAATTGCTTTCTCAAAAACCACTACATTATATGGAATGGCCCTGTGGGCCATTCCAAACATGTTATTCTTCAAAGGAAAAAAATAAAGCTTATCCCCTCTGTATTGAAAGTAATTTTTGTAGGTGAATGCACATGTATAATCTCAGACTGCCTAATCTACCATATCTACATGGAGTTGCCTGTGGAAAGGCTCCAGAAATTTCCACCCACATAGCATGCGTATATGTTTTTCATGGTGTTTGGAGTGGAGTCATCTAATTAGAAAAAGTCAGTCTGATCTTTCTTTCTTTCTTTCTTCCTTCCTTCCTTCCTTCCGTCCATGTTGTTAGTCTGAGGACTTTGTTCAAGGTGCCATCTCTCACATATATAGAGCATAATGTTACAGGATATTACTGGTACTTATGAATACTGTACAGTATTCACTAACTTTATCTGTCTGTCTAATATAATTAACTGTACATTATTCGATGAGTGGGATCATGCAGGGAAATACTGTAGCTCCTAATATGGACTGTTTGTGGAGCAGTATGACATGATGCAGGAGAAAATGTGTTCCAGCTTGACTTCAACCTGTCCCAAAGGTTGACTTTTTAGTCCAACTATAAGGTTTCTATTTTAGGGAAACCAGGAGAAGTAACTTCTTGGCAGATGGCTGGTTTGCTTTTAGGGAAACTTCTCCAATTAAAGCGATCCTTTCTGGCACAAATAAGTTGCATGGCTTTGTGGCCATGTGATACTATGCTATTCCTTCCTTCCTTCTTCTTTTCTTCTTCCTTTCCTTAAATTGGCCACCTGATTCATTTTGTTACAGCTGTCATTTGGAAAAGAGATGCACATCATGGAAATCATTCCTTCTTAAATATTATGCGGCCATTGTTGCTGGAGAATACAACTCACATTGTGCTCCAGGGTTTGTATAAGACTAGCCTGTGTCCCAATTCTCTCTTTGTGGAATTGCGGCAGTTGTGTCAACTCACATCTTACATTTGTAGAGGATTCCTTCATCCTGAATGAACAGAGAATGCCTTGAAGTCTGACATTAAAAAGAAATATGACCTCAACCACTGATAAACTAGATTCTCAGTATGACAGAAATCTACAGGGCTTCTTCGTGGTAGGAAATCAATTGTGCAAGCTCAAAAGGAATCCTTTTTTTTTAAAAAAAAATAAGAGATTTGGAATTTATATTGAGAATTCATTTTTTTCTCTTTGATTTGATCTGGTATTAGAAAGATTAGCTGGCAAGGTTGCTGCCCATGGTACACCTGATCGTATTCATAGTCTTCGAGGAAGTTCCTTCTGTTTAACCCTTCATTTTGGCAGTCCAGGGTTTGATCAGGACACGAAAGAAGAATTCTTTTCTCTGAAAAATGAAAAGTTAAAAAAAATATATACAGACCACAAAAAGGGATGGCCCAAAAGGGTAGATCGTATCCCAAGCTTCACAGAATTGTTGCTTCACATAATTGTTTCTGTAGGGTTGGGGTTTTTTGGGGTTTTTTTTTTTTGAGCTGGCCTTATTTTCAGCCTGACTGAGGAACTCTCAGCACAGTGACAAAAGCTGCAAATTCGCCAGTTTTCCCACCCTGAGAGGTCTGCTGCTCTTCAGGAAAGTTGCTGCTGCTTATACTCAAAGCTCTCCAGAACCACTTGCTTCTTAAATGAGAGTCCCCTGGACAGCGAGGAGAACAAATAGGTCAATCTTAGAAGAAATCAACCCTGACTGCTCCTTAGAAGGTCAAATAATAAAGATGAAGCTAAAGTATTTTGGACATCAAATGAGAAGAGAGGATTCACTTGAGAAGGCCTTGATGCTTGGAAAAGTCGAGGGCAAAAGAAAAAGGGGGCGGCCCAAAATGAGATGGCTATATGGTATTGTAGAGATAATGGGCACAGAACTGAGCGAGTTGAGGGGGATGGTGGAGGACAGGACTGGCTGGCGGACAGTGGTCCATGGGGTCGCAGATGGTCGGAATCGACTGTGCAACTGAACAACAACAAAAAGCCACTGCTTTTATAGTCCCTATAAGAGCCAAGCGCTTAGGAAATGGCCTAGCAGAGTTCTTTGGCTTGCGCCTGTATCTACCACCACTTGTCTCTTCCTGCCACCAGGAAGAGAACTGTGGTTACCACCACTGCACGATGGGAAGGGTTCTTTGCTTCTCTGCTTCTCTGCTCTGGCAGCAACAGAGCTTGGGCTACCCTTGTAGCCATAAACATCTTTCTACATCCCTGGCAATAGTGCTCCAGTGCCAAACATGAACACTGACAACAAAACTGTCTGGCCGGATATCCCACTACGGTAATGGAGTAGACCATACAGCCAATGACTCAATGCCAAGTGTTGGGTAGTGGTAAATAACCTGACTCCCTAAAGGGGCCAACGGCTATGAACAGATGAGCCCCTTTAGGGGGGTGATGGCTCCCTCAGTGGAGGAAATGCCACTAGAAACCATCATACTGGGCCCAATGGCAAAATGAGCAGAGGAGGAACCACTTCACTATTCTGATTCCCAACGGTCATGGAGGCAGAAGAGGCCATGCCAGATGGACTGGCTGTGAAGATGCACCTTGTTAATATCCTCAAGGCTGCAGCAGTCCATTGCAGTCCTGGTATTAAATCCTGCATGTCTCATTTCATATGTGCAGGAGATAGCTCAGTGACAGTGTGTGGGTCACTTCATGGCAAACTGGGATCCACCTTAAACAAATTCACACCAATGGCATTTTTCCTGTTTGAAAATGATTTCCGTGGCCAGGGGATGTATACTCTGATATGAGTAGCAGCGAACGTTGCCGCTGTCGCCGATGCTGACGATGATGCCAACGACGACGGCAACACCAACGCCAACGACAACGACAAAACATGAATGAAGTTGATCTGGTCACCACAGAAATGAGATGTCTGAGGAAGGCTGCTGGAGTAACTTGAAGGAATGAGATTATAAGGGAAATAATTGGAATAGAACCAAACTTAAACTATACACAGAGACAACAAATAAAGTGGTTTTCCCATTTGGAGAGAATGTCTTGGAATTCCATAACATTTATTTATTTATTTAGATTTATATTGCTGCCCACTCACTGTGGCAACTTAGGGCAGCTTACAGACAATACAATCAATAAAATAATAATAATATAATAATACAATCAATCTATGTTGGTGGGGGTTCAGGGTGGCACCGAAGCCTCAGCCTCCCGCATCTTCTTCTTCACCCCCTAGCCGTTGGTATGTGCTCAAGTGGGCGGGGCGGGCATGAAGCCTCAGCTTCCCGCATCTTCTTCTGTATCATACAAGGGATATGTGGAAAGAGGAGAAGGACAAAGAGCATGAGGCAGACCTGGAGGAAGATGGAGAGATAACATCAAAGACGTATTACAATTACACCCAATAATGCCAGTGGAGGCTGCTAGGAGTGCCAGGATAAGAACCTTATATATTCCTCAACACCTGAAGGGGAAGTAGGAGAAAGAGGAGGAGGAGGAAAATTCCTTCTTCAGCCAATGGTATACCCAGCAATGTTCGCAAGCCATCACATTTTACACCCCACCAAACCATACACGGTTCTAATTCAGGTGTATTGTGATATGTTCTATGTCTGACTTTGTGCCATTTCAACTTTCATTCAACCATTTTATACAAATGGCCTTGCTTTTATTACTTATTATTATTATTATTCTACATGAGCTATTGCTTGGGTTAGAACCAAGAATCAGAATTCAAAATTTTCATAGGATAAAGAATTCTCCTGAAAAATGCTTAATCTGTATAAATATTTTTGTTTCTAGAAAGTGTTCAGGCTTGATTTAATCTAACTTCCATAAGCTTCTATTTTACCAGGCTCCACACTTTGAAATCATGTCATGGACACTTTTTCCTAGAAATGTTGATTTGCTATCACGAGTAGATGTTTATCCATCATGCCCTGGGGTTACTGGCTTTTATGGCAATCAGCTTCCTCTGGAACGTTTCCAAGTGATGTTTATATTTCCCAAAGGTATGAGGCTGAATGCATTAATTATATGAACTGCTAATCAATTATTGTTTTTGTTGCAACATTAAACACAGGTTTTATTTCAGGGTGGCCTTTACTGAATTGGTGTTCTTGCATAGGCATCTGTTTTGATCCAGGCAGTAGGATTAAACCCTAAAAACTTGGGTTGTAAGGGAGAGTATGCTTCAATGTGTAGGGCATTGATTCATTATGCAGGTGTGAATTCAGGGAGGCATAAAGATGCTCCTCTGATGGAGGTTCTATAAGTACTTATAAGCCAGTAAGGCAAAAAGGTATTCTATTTTATCCTAGGTGCATTTCTTGTGTATTTTTGTTGGTGTTTTTCAGTCTTGGCTTCTGGTTTGTTCTTTGTTCAGGGCCATTGTCAGAGGGTCCCCAGGGCGGGCCCGGCCTACCCTGAGTTAGCAGTTTGCCCACCCTGGCAAGGTGTAGTTTCCCATAGGAATGCATTGAAAAGAAGCTTTGTTGCCCACACTGAAAAATATTTGCCCACCCACATCTAGAATCCTGGCTATGGCCCTGTCTTTGGTACTTACCTCCTGAATAGCCCTTTGATCATAACAGGAGCTTCATTATTGCCTCCTAGGTTGCCTTCAATCCTAACTCCCCTAATGCCAAGTCCTAAAATGGGGACAGCAGGCTTCATGAGCCGGGGATGTAATATTTATCAGTTATCTGAGCTGACTCTACCAGGCTTTCATCTCCATTGTTGGACTTCCTGAAGTCCACATCCCATGGCTATAATATTAGACCAAGAAGACTGTTAGAATTTCCTGCTTCTCCAATACCCAACCTAGGTTTGTAATGCCAGTCCTGATGAAATGTTCTGAAGGGTTTAAAAGCTCACCTTAAAAACTGGATTTTCCATTGATCCAGTACATCAATTACCAATTTTATTTTTGATTTTACCCACATTACTTTTTTCAAAAATATATGAAATTTGCTGGTGATAGATGCTTAGATACTATAATTTTGTTTAAATGGATTGAAAGCCTTAAAAAACTTAATCCAATATAATCCATTTAGACATTTGTTCTTTGTGGACCTTTCTCATTCAATGCAATTTGACAGATCAGGTCAGCCTAACATTTTTCCTCCTCCCCACCTTTGTATCATGCTGAACATCAGGTTAGTGGAAACTAAAAACAGTGCTCCATGACTTGATCTTAGGTGAAAGATCTATGTCAGTGTTCCAAACGTAGGGCACATGCCTCACAGCGGGACTTCAATTCCCAGAAGCCTAAGTCAGTACATTAGCTGATCAATACTTTGGAGAATTGACTTAGGCTTCTGAGAATTGAAGTCCAAAGACCAAAGGTTGGGAAACATTGGTCTATGTTAACAAGACCTGGGATACAGAATAATTGGGGGCAAAATATAAATCAGCTTTCTTTCTTCCCTGCTTGGTGACATTTAGAGCGTGTCTTTCTCCTGTCCTAGATTCTCTCTCATCATGGTACAGCATCAGCATGAATTCCAAAGGTAGGGACAGAATAGGACCACCCATTCTGTTGAATAACTATCTTCCTACCAGAACTTGAAGAGAGTAATTATAAACATACAGTTGCAATGTCACCAGATTGCATTATCAGGGGGAGTTCAATGTCCCCAATGGGTTGTTTTTGAGAGATCACCTTTGACTCTCATAAATACCATGGGGGCTCTTTCAGTACACAATGGGTCCACATTTAGACTGTAGACAACACCGTCCCTAGCAAGAATGGGGCTGTAATATTAAGAGGCCTTTGACTCTTTCTTCTGGATTCCAAAGTCTATAAATGGTATTATTTCCCTAATGACTAGATCTGATCTATATATAGCAGTGATGGCGAACCTTGGCACTCCAGTTATTCATTAACTTCAATTCCCAGAGCCCCTGATCAGCAGGAGTGCTGGCTTTGGCTTCTAGGAACTGAAGTCCAAGAACACCTGGAGTGCCAAGGTTCGCCATCACGGATATATAGAATTTTGGTAATATTCCTCTTATACTGTTTCTGTTTCCTAAATTTTCATTTTTGCTAGGCTTTTTTATGAGTTGTTTTGTAGTTCTTATGGACAAAAATTCATAAAATATGTCCTTATTTATTATGTAATAATAATGCATAATGGCAGAGATTGAGCTAAAGCATTAGATGTAACGTGTTAACATTAAAATGGTTACTTTTGAGTTAAGCAAGATGAATCCATCTTTTAAAACGTTGTCATGAGCATGTAAGCAAAAATGCAGAGGTCATGGTGAATAATTGAAATGAATTAATTAGGCTAATTAAAAAGCCAGCAAAATTCAGGCCAGTGCTCTAATGTAACATTTAAGTTCTGAAAACATTACTTCTGATATGTTATTCCTCTGAAAGCATAATTTGCCTTGTTCTGGTATTTTGACATGTCCCTGCATTCTTTCCTCTCCTCCAATCATCCTTGGATTTTTTTTTTTTAAAAAAATCTTACATATAAGAGATTAGTACTGTATCACCTTATCACTAGAACATCATCATTTCAGGGCCCCAGACAATAAAAGGAGACAAGACCAGAGAGAAAGAAAGGAGAACTAAAAGCTGGAATGTGAATCGGACTGCATTCAGTATGAATGATGAACTCCTGAATCAATCTACGGCTGACTGCAATTTCAAATGTAATACAGGCTGCAAATCAAATTGCATCGGAATGGTTCAGCTTTCCAGTGTAGTTGTAGCCTATGTTAATTTACTGGCATTTTAAACATGTTTCTCTCCTTCCTGTTAAAGAAATAGCTCTCCAAAAGTTACATTGCACACTGCAGAATGGTGTGTACACCCATTGCAATCTAACATGGAACATGATTCTTAGACTGGCAGTGATATGAAAGGAATAGATTTGAGGATATTGTGATACTGCTCATGACATCTAATTGTTCAGGCACCAATAAAATTATGGACAGTTTTTAAAAGAAACTTGTATTATTTATTTAGATTGCAAAAGCCCAAAGCACTGTGGATTTCACAGGCAGACATCTTCGAAAACAGCTTCCCAAATTTTATTTCCAGTATCAAACTCAATAGACATCTGTTTAAGTTGCTCAAATACCATATCTAAAAATAGCTTTAAAAGCAGTTTGTTGAGAGAGACAAGAAATGTGATGCAAACCCAAATAAAAGGAAAGAATGCCCTGGCCTTCGGGGAATAAAATACAGCAGGGGGGAAGGGCATTCACAGTCACAGGAGAGTTATATTTAAACAAATGCTCATATTTTCTCCTTTACATCAAACTTCCACACTTATTCCTTTGTTATGACATAATTAACAAGAGAATTGTGGCAAATAAACACATTTAAAACAGTAGCCATGATGATCTACTAAAGGCCATGATGGGTAATGTTTGGTTTTTTTTAAACAGCAGCTCCTAGAATCCCACAACATCCTGGGGTGGTGATGGCATTCTGTCTGTCTGTCTGTCATTCTGTCACTCTCACTCAGTCACAGACACAGATAAAACATGCACAGAGTTGGAGATTGCCAAGGTGATTTTAAGATGTTCTGCCTCAAAAGACACCTGGGGTTATCTACCTAATCCAAAATTTAAAGGATCATTTGGTAGAGCTGATGGCTTCTGCAGATGGTGGAGTCTTGGGTAAAAGTTTAGAAATCAGGTGAGGTTTAGCCTTAGAATTAGTCTTGGCCAGTATCAGAAATATGTTAGAGAAAAGTATTCCACTGGTGACCTGGTAAAGACAAAAAGGCTAGTGTTTGAGTAACATCTCTTCTTTAGTGGATACGTTAAGCATTCAGGAACATGTCCCCTCCCAAAGTATAAATAAATACCTCCTCCACTGATAGATTTCATTTTAAGTATTATTTTACTATTGCTAAGCTAGAAGGATCCATAGTTAAGCACACACAGGCAATAGAGCGTTGTGAATTTCTAATTATCCATAGCTTGCCTATTCTGTCTGGGTTGCTTTAGACCAGGCATGGACACTGTGTGGTCTGTCAGTCACATGCAGGGGAGAGCTTTGGAGGTGCTGTCAGAGTTCTCCATGGTTGATGTCTTTCTGACCAGAACCAGATATTGTACCTCTAGGAAGAGGTCCTGTTCTCCATTTAATTGTTCTTCTCCATCTCTCAAAACAGCCAAAAATTACAATTAAAAACCCAAAACCGGAGCTGAATGTTGTCTTTTATTTCTGATTTTTTTAAAAATTGGGTAGATGGGGTTTAAAAATGTGATGATGGCAACTCCTGATCCTTTGTGCCTTTTCACCCTTGTCTTAGATCAACAGATGTTTCCATAATACTGTGAGATTCAACTTTTTCATTTAGGGCAGACTTTGTGGCTTCATACCTATATGAAGAGCTGAGCTGTATGTAGAGCTGAGCTGTATGTAGAGCTGAGAGAGCTGCAGAGGATGGTGGAGGATGGCATGCCTGGCGTGTGATGGCCCACATGGGGTTGCAAAGGGTTGGACTCGACTGTGCGAATGAACCTTTATGAAGGTATCTGAAGTGTAACGAACATTTTGCCACCTAGATATTTGCTTGATTTCAACCACAGACAGTCCAGCCATTAGCCAGAGTGAGCTGGTTGACTGATGCCGCACAGTGTTGTGGCAATAGTGGAACGGTCCCCATTCATCAGCTGTCACTAGCCCAGTGTTTCCCAACTTTTGGTTTTTGGACTTCAATTCCCAGAAGGAGGTTTGCAAAGAATATGTTTCAGGAGCATGTTTGATCATATGGACTTCAAGGTGCAGGTAAAGGTAAAGGTTGTCCTTGCTCGAAAGCCAGTTATATCCAACTATAGGGTTCAGTGCTCATTTCTGTTTATAGCCAAAGAGCCAGCGCTGTCTGCATCTGCAGACGTTTCCATGAACATGTAGCAGACAAGACTAGGCACCAGAGTGCACAGAATGCTGTTACCTTCCCACTAAAGTGATACCTATTTATCTACTTGCAATTTCTTGCTTCCAAACTGCTAGGTAGGCAAGAGCTGGGACAGAGATGGGAGGTCACTCTATCGCACAGCACTCGGGTCTCAAACTGCTAACCTATCAACCTTCCAGACATCAAGTTCAGCATTTTAACCACTAAGCCACCACAGTCCCTGTTTCAGGGCACAAGGAACTTTTAAAATGTCTCAAAAACAGTTCAGAGCATTTCCTTTTTGCATGTGTAAGATTATAAGGCAGGGATGGAGAATGTCTGGTCCACTGCCCATTGTGAACCATATGGGGAGTATCTGGCCCAAAAATGTCTGCTGCTAATTATGCCCAATCATTTATCCAGGATAAGAGGATATTTAAACCCTGGGAAGCTGCTGCATGGAGTTGAACTCTGGATTATTGCCCTGAAAAACTCTGTGCTGTAGCTTAATCCAGAGCAGACATGACTACATTTGAGCTTTAAACTGTATAGTTAATGGGGAAATGTCCCCATTATAATAAGTATTACATCCAACTACATCAGTGGTGGGATGTTAAAATTTTTACTACTCCACCATGATGTCATCACAGTATGGGCAGAGTTAACATCATGACGTCATGGGCAGGGCCAAAAAAAAACACAAAATAAAAAAATAAAAATAAGCACACACACACACCCCTCAACCCACCCACCCACCCACAACACAAACTCATAAATAAATTTAATAAATAAATAAAAAATACAGCCACCCAACCAAACCCCCTACCCACCCACCCCAAACACAAATCAACCAGAGCTTTTAAACCAGAGCTTAAAGCTTATTCTGGCTAATCTTGCTCACACTAGGTCAGATGGAAGAACTACAGAATGAACTCACCACAAGATGGCTTCATTTTGGCACTTTTCAACTTTTCAACAGTTAAAGAAGTTAGGTACTAAGGAAGCTTCTCTTCCTCCTCCCCGCTTGGGAGGACAGCAAGAAGGCCGCGCATATGTGCCAAGCACTGTAGGCGTGCATGCACACCAAGTGCTTGGCATGCATGTGCAGTGGGGGAACCAGTGAAAAGGTAACCCCCGAAGGTGATTCCCCCCGAAAAAGCTGCTACCGGTTCTCTGGGACACTGGGAGAAGTTACTACCATTCTGGCGAACTGGTGAGAACCTGTTACATCCCATCACTGAGCTACATTCATTTTTAATCTGATCTATCTCCTGTCCTTAGCTCTACTCTTCACAGATGTTTTAATCGAGAGAATGTTACCTATGCCAGTGGCACTCACCATGGATGGAGCTGATCCAGTTTGAGTTTTAGGAATTTTGTCCTTTGTCAGTCCTGACTTCTTTTTCTAGATAGACCTGCAAAAAATATAGTTCCTAACTTATTGTCTACTGCACCATATATCCTTCATAAGCAAATAATCAGCTAATTTTGTGTTCGCAACTAGTGAAACTATGTGGGTGATCTTTATTATCTTGTACTCCTCTACCTTGACTGTTCTGCATGTCTTTCAGGTGGTTGTTTAATATATTTTTCTGCTAGGAAATTCATGTCAGGCTACAAAGTCAGGCATCTGATGTGAAAAACTGCATATTCTGCTAAACACCTAATCTGATGTCTAGACTATTGTTTGCATTTTTTGTTTCAGCATTCTGTTGCTCACAGTAACTTTCTGAGTGTGATTTCTCTTGTGTAAACAAGTGTGGGATGTGTCAGAATATGTCCTGCATGGTGGCAACTGAAAATGAACATGGAATGTACTACAACTAACACTACTCTTTGCCAAAATATTTTCCCCCAGTTCTGTTCCAACTTTTCTCCTCAGACCACAGCAGAAAGACATAAGGATTAGTCATGAGCCTAAAAGAATATTCTGTGGGGATTGACAGTGTGTAGATCAGTGATGACAAACCTATGGCACGCATGCCAGAGGTGGCATTCGGAGCTCTCTCTGTGGGCACCCGTGTATCCACTCCAACACAGAATTCACCTCACCCCTCTGCCCAGCAGCCCAATGGGAGTGCTCCCTCCCCCCCAGCACAGAGTTCATTCCGCCCTTCTGCCCAGCAGCCCAACGGAAGCACTTCTTCCCTCCCCCCAGCACAGAGTTTGCCCTGCCCTTCTGCCCAGCAGCCCAATGGGAGTGTTTCCTTCCTCCCCTGTTGCTGTGTTGGCACTTTGTGATAAATAAGTGGGTTTTGGGTTGCAGTTTAGGCAATCGGTCTCTAAAAGATTTATCATCACTGGTGTAAATAGTTACTTTAAAATATAGTTAAGCACACTTGTCACATCAATGGCTCCAAGTCATTATCTTTATTACTGAATTTCTAAAAACTAATTATTTTCCTTCTTCATTTCCAAAAGGAAATAAAACAGTAACATCTTAGTAAAACCAACAGGATATTACAAGCCATTGGACCGTGATACAAGACATCTCTAAGACCACATATCAAAAGTTATCCATCAAATAGGTTAGAATTATGTTGTTTAGAGTATGCCTGATTGTGGTTTATTTGTTGCATTTGGACCCCACCCATCTGGGATATTCTCCCACTTTGGGCTGCTAACAACATATTTTAAAAATCTATACAATAAGAAATTAAAGAAACAGAATAAACAAACTGAATAAATTGTAAATAACAAAACAAAAATAACCATAAACAGAGAACACATCTTGGTGATGGGAAGAGTTAATCAAAACCTATTGTTCAGCCTTTGGCAGTATATCCTTAAATGTCTCTTTACAGAGGAACAATTTTAATCATTTAAAAAAATAGGTAGAGATGGGTTGGTAGCGAATGCTGTTGTGCAAGGTATCAAGGAGGAAATAGGATAAATTGTGATTTAAAAATACTACAATCTTCGAGGAGGCTCTTTCTGTGTATCCTAATGTTGCAAATTTGTGGTGAAATACTTCCAAGATCTGATAAGAGATGACAGCTTTCTTCCTCCCATAGCCATCTTCTGACATTAATTTAAAAAGCAGAGAGAACTGCAGACTATTATCCAGTCTGTTTTCTGTCTGCAAGACAACTCAGGTTTTGCAGAGTTGCCCACACCATGAAGTTGATTCCAAAGTATAGCTCCACTCTTCAAGGGCTTTCTAGACATAAGACAGTCCAAAGTGGCTTCACAGTCACTCTTTTCAGGGGTGCTGTGGAATGGTGAGAAGAATATAGACAGCTTGCCCAAAGCTGTGTAGGTAGTATGTCACATAACCCACTATCCCAGGGGTCAGCAAACTTGGCTCTCCAGCTGTTCTTGGACTTCTACCAGAAGCCCAAGTCAGTACACCTGCTGATCAGGGCTTATGGGAATTGAAGTACAAGAACATCTGGAGAGTCAAGTTTGCTGACCCCTGTGCTAGCCAAACATGAGAAAATGATCAAAATGGGGGATTTGTTCTATATGGTGATGGTGAACCTTGGAACTGCAGATGTTCTTGGACTTCCCAGAAGCCCAAGCACCCTGTGAATTCACAGGAATTGGTTTACTGTGATTCATCTAGACTGTGCTGCCCTCGTCGCTCCCGGAAGCGGAAATAAAATGCACCTGTACGGGAGCGATGAGGGCTGCATAGGCCAGATGAATCGCAGTAAACCCATTCGTGTGGATTCACAGGGTGCTTGGGCTTCTGGGAATTGAAGTCCAAGAACATCTGGAGTGCTAAGGTTCACCATCATGGATATAGGATCTTCCTTTATAATAACGGATAGTAAACCAAGCTACAGATGTGACATAACACAATAGCTCAGAGTCCCCATCACAAAGGGGAATTTCCCCAGGAAATTAGTACTACACAAGCTTTGTTCATTCAGGTTGCAGTTCTATACACCATTTACCTGACAGAATATGAGGATTTACTTTTGAGTAGATATTCAGAGAACTGCACTTTAAAATTGTATGTTTAATTAATACTGTATCTTTATTAGCACATTATTTTTATAGAAGCAAAAGTAAGTTGACACATTGGGTTTTATTGATTTACTTTTTAATTCAATTGCTTTAACCAAGAGATAAATAGAAAAGTTAATATAATAGGTTGGCAGGAGCTCATTCTGTTGTACAGTACTCGGGTATCGAACTGCTGACCTGCCACCTCCCAGTCAGCATCTTAATCACTTGAGCCACCACAGTCCCTACTCTAAACTGGCCTTGATTGTGTCATGTGACATTTTCACATGTGTTTCTTCATATACAGTTAATTCTTGAAGCCAGACACATCCTTGAGTACTAATACTACTTTTGAAGCTACCTCACACACTTCAGTCGGCACTATGAGATCTGGTAGTGACCTTAGTTCCACTATGTTTACTTACAGATGCACATGCCCACATATAACTCATACTCATGCACTAGAAACACAACCCACATACAGTAATTACTGCTATCCTTCTTTGTGGTTGTTATGGCTGTTGTTCCTCAGCTGTCTTTGCTCATAAAAGTATTGAATTTTCATCATTACAACTGTTTAGTCTGTTTTGCTACTCTCCTTGACCAGAAATGAAACCTGGCAACATCAGAATCATGTTTCTAGGCACTGTGTATGTGTTTTTGTGCCAGAGATTACTCTGAGTTGAAAGGATGTTAGCAGGGGACATCCACATGAGGCTCCTTTCAAGTTCCCTATCGTTTAGCATTCAGGGAACCGAACCCCGTCCTTTCGTTCGCCAAGCACAGTGCTTTTACTGACTGAGCCACCAGGGAGTTGTTTTCTAGGTACTGAGGTCACCACATAGTATAGATTCAGAACTTCTCCTCCAGTGTCATTTGGTCAAAAAATCTGTCACTCAGTCTGGAGACCCAGAGAAGTATATCAGTTATTGGAGACTTCAACCAAAGATACTGAGAGCTAGCAGTTCTATTCATAAAGCTATTAGAAGCTAAGACATATCAGCTCAGCCCACCACTTCTTCCTTAACATCACAAATTGACTTCTGAAATATTCTCTTGGTTTGGGTAAAAGAAATGCCTGAGCTATTCTCAAACCATACATTCAGCATAATTGTATAGGAAGTACATGCCTCTAGAGAGCTATCACTTCAAAACAGGAGTGGGTGGGAATGACATCTTTGAACACTCTCATGTGGAAAACTTCCTGTGCATAAAGAACTCATCATTCCTGAAGCAATCACTTTGAGTCATCAATTAGTAAGGTAACCACTATCTGACTTTGACCCTTGTAAACCGAAAGAGGTCATATTATTTCCCTGCAGTCATATTCAACTATGGAACTAGTCCTACGACACATTCTATGACATGTTCAACTGAAAAAATATATACAAACCTTGTCCCAAAATTTTGGCTCCTTGCAACATGCAATTGTTCATTTTGCTCAAATAGATCTCTCAGTTATACTTTTTTGTCCCAGTTCTATCCTATTTACAGTGAACGCAATACCAAGAATAAGAAATTATAACAGCTGGTTTATAATGGACAGATCCTATAGAGATAGTTTGGAATTCTCAATGGGTTTAAGAATAGAAGTAACCCTAACCTGCTGTGATTCCACAGTGATCAGTGACAGTGGAGACTCTGCTCCAGGGGATTATTAACTACCATTAGGATCACATTTAAAGTATTTTAAATATTTGATTTATTCTCTTTTATAGCCATATGGCTAAAAATACAAGAAACATGTAACATCCAGCAGCTACATATCCAATACATGTTGAACCCAGGACCTCAATGCATGCAAAACATATCCTCTCTCCTTGGCACATGTTTTCTCTCCAACCGCTCCTTCATTGAGAAAGCGATTTGTTGTTCTCAGCAGCACATAAATCAAATCTTATCTTCTGGACATTCCAAGAGTCCTTTAAGTAAATATTAATCTCTTGGTGGAGGATAGGGGTGCCTGGCCTGCAATGTCCATGGGGTCGCATAGGGTCGGACTATGCAACTGAACAACAAAATCTCTTGGCCTGTGAACTACACCAAGCAACTGCATCATCCCACTCTGACCTAGGCAGAATGAAGCAGTTGTATAAACCAAATGAAGCTTGGATTAATGGGAAGAAAACAGGAAACCATCACTCAGAGCAATTTTTTTGTTGTTCAGTCGCACAGTCGATTCCGACCCTTTGTGACCCCATGGACCACTGTCCTCCAGGCATTTCTGTCCTCCACCATCCTCCTCAACTCGCTCAGCTTTGTGCCCATTGTGTCTACAATACCATCTAGCCATCTCATTTTTGGCTGCCCATTTCTTCTTTTGCCCTCTACCTTTCCCAGCATCAAGGCTTTCTCAAGTGAATCCTCTCTTCTCATTTGATGTCCAAAGTACTTTAGCTTCATCTTTACTATTTGACCTTCTAAGGAGCAGTCAGAGTTGATTTCTTCTAAGATTGACTTATTTGTTCTCCTCGCTGTCCAGGAGACTCTCAAAATTCTCCTCCAACACCACATCTCAAAGGCATCTATTCTTCTGCGCTCAGCTTTCCTAATGGTCCAGCTCTCACAACCATACATTGCCATCGGAAATACCATTGCTTTGACTATACGAATTTTTGTTTGCAACGTGATGTCTCTACTTTTCACTCTGTTCCCCAGGTTTCTCATAGCTTGCCTCCCAAGAATCAGTCTCCTATTTATTTCATGGCTGCAATCTCCATCTGCAGTGAGCTTTGATCCTAAGAAAGTAAAATCTGTCACTGCTTCTACTTCTTCCCCATCTATTTTCCAGGGACTGATAGGGCCTGTTGCCATTATCTTGGGTTTTCTTGATATTGAGTCTCAAGCCAGCTTTTGCACTTTCTTCTTTCAACCTAATCAGGAGCTTCTTTAGGTCCTCCTCACTTTCTGCCATTAGGGTGGTATATCTGCATATCTCAAACTGTTGATGTTTCTCCCAGCAATTTTGATCCCAAATTGTAATTCCTCCATCCCTGCATTGTGCATTATGTGCTCTGTGTATAAGTTGAACAAGCAGGGTGACAAAATGCAGCCTTGTCTTACTCCTTTTTCTATTCCAAACCACTCTGCCCTTCTATAGTCTGTCCTAAGTGTTGCTTCTTGATTCATATACAGGTTTCTCATGAGGCATATAAGGTGTTCTGGTATTCCCATCTCTTTAATTACTTGCCACATTTTGTTGTGGTCCACACAGTCAAAGGCCTTAGTGTAGTCAATGAAACAGAAGTAGACTTGTTTCTGATATTCCTTTGTTTTTTCCATGATCCATCTTATGTTGGCGATGTGGTCTCTAGTCCCCCTGCCTCTTCTGAACCCCGCCTGCACTTCTGGTAATTCTCTCTCCACGTGCTGCTGCAGTCTATCCTGTATTATCTTGAGCATCACCTTGCTAGCGTGTGGGATGAGCACAATTGTTCGATAATTTTAACATTCTTTGGCATTACCCTTTTTGGGGATTGGAACGTATGCTGATCTTTTCCAATCCTATGGCCATTGTTGTGTTTTCCAAATCTGCTGGCATATAGAATGCAATACAGTTGTGCCTTGCTTAAAGAGCATAATGCGTTCCACAGGTTTGCTCTTTAAGCGAGTTTGCTCTTTAAGCGAAACACCATTGTAAATGCCAAATTGTGGGGGGATTGCGAACCCCAATTTATTTGTTAAGTGAGTTTTTGGTTGGTTTTATTTGTTATGCGAAGCGAACATTCAAAGAAAATTCTGCTCTTTAAGCGAGTTACTCTTTAAGCGAGTCGCTCTTTATGCGAGGTTTGACTGTAATTTGATTCCATTGTCTTTTAGGGCTTTGAAAAGTTCAATTTGGATACCATCATCTCCACTGGCTTTGTTGTTTGCAGTGCTTTTTATGGCCTTTCTGACTTCACTCTCTAGGATGTCTGGCTCAAGTTCAATTTCCTCATCATTGTTATTATCAGGAATGTTGAGGTCCTTTTTGTAGAGTTCCTCTGTGTACTCTTTTCATCTTTTCTTAATCTCTTCTGCATCAGCTATCTCCTTGCCGTCTTTGTCCCTTATCATGGTTATTTTTGCTTTAAACATTCCCTTGATTTCCCCAATTTTTTTGAAAAGATATCTAGTCCTGCCTCTTGTGTTGTTTTCTTCTATTTCTTTGCACTGTTCATTCAGGTACATTTCCTTATCTCTCCTTGCTTTTCTTTGAAATTCTGTATTCAAGTGGTTGTATTTTTTCCTTTCTCCTTTGCCTTTTCCGTCCCTTCTTTCCTCTGCTATTTTAAGAGCCTCATCGGACAACCACTTAGCTTACTTATGCTTCTTTTCTTTTTGTATGGTTTTCCTTGCTGCCTCCTGCATGATGTCCCGCATCTCTGTCCATAATTCTTCTGGCACTCTGTCTAACTGGTCCAAGCCATTGAATCTGTTCCACACCTCCACTGTGTATTCCTTAGGGATGTTGTCTAGGTCATATCTGTCTGGCCTAATTGTTTTCCCTATTTTCTTTAGTCTAAGTCTGAATTTTGTGATCAGTAGGTTGTGATCTAAGCCACAATCTGCTCCTGGTCTTGTTTTTGCTGACCGTATGAAGGTTCTCCATCTTTGGCTGCAGAGTATGTAATTAATCTGGTTTCTATGTTGGCCATCTGGTGATGTCCATGTGTAAAATCTCCTCTTGTGTTGCTGGAAGAGAGTGTTTGCTATGACCAGTGCGTTATCTTGGCAGAACTCTATCAGTCTTTGGCCTGCTTCATTCTGTGTTCCAAGACCAAACTTGCCTGTTATTCCATTTACTTTTTGATTTCCTACTTTATCATTCCAGTCTCCTATGATAATGTGTACATCATTTCTTGGTGTCTGTTCTATGAGGTGCTCTAGGTCCTCCTAGAACTGGTCAACTGTGGTTTCATCTGCACTAGTGGTTTGTGCATATATTTGGATTACAGTGATATTGAAAGGTTTGCCTTGTATTCTGACTGACATCATTCTATCATTTTTGAGATTATATCCTATTACTGCGTTTCTCACTCTTTTATTAACAATTATGGCTACTCCGTTTTTTCTGTGGTTTTCTTGTCCACAGCAGTAGATATGATGGTTTCCAGAGCTGAATTCGCCCATCCCTGTCCATTTTAACTTGCTGATTCCCAAGATGTCAATGCTTATTCTTTCCATTTCCTTTATTACCACTTCCAGTTTCCTTGATTCATAGATCTTACACTCCATGTCACTATACAGTATTGTTCCTTACAACACTGTATCTCCCCCCTCCCCCATTCCTGTTCTTCCCCTTCTTCTGATGTGATGTGCTGATCATCCTGTTTCATCTAAATTGCCCTTTTGTTTTGCCTTTTGTTTTGGTCCACAGGGTTCTCTTGGCAAACTTCCTGACGTGGTTTGCCAGTTTCTAACCCAGTATCCTCCCATCATACATGTTATCACAGTTTAAAACAAAGTATTATCATGCATATTATCAGTTTAAAACATAGTATAAGGCTAAAAGTTGAGCTAATTAATGCTGAATATATGCAATTAGAAGCTATATGTGAAGTAAGAAGTTATATATGTAGTCAGGAGTTGATAAGTATCTCATTAGTCATCATCCTTGGTATAAAAGAAGAAGAAAAAACAAAACTTGGTATGAAAAGTAAAGTCCACTATATCAAGTCACTACTCTAAGTTCACTATATCAAGTCACTATGTAAATGTTACTTGTAAAGTCGCTATATCAGTTACTATATTAAGTCAACTATAGTACTGTAGATCAATTACTTATCATATACATTCAGCGACTCTTTTTTTGGCCATTTGGGCCATGCTGCTTCCTGCCTCAGGTATCCGTAGGTGTTTGCATGTGATAGCTGGGGCTGCGCTGCTTCCTCCCTCACCTCCAGTGTTTGGAAGGTGGCCAGAGGTGGTCAAAGAGGCACTCAGAGCAATACTAGCCCTTATTAGAAAAAAAATTGTGAGCCATTATTGTAACAAAGCTTTCTGTTCTGCTGTGTGGTTTCCTGCCAGAGATTACTCTGGGTTGAAAGGATTTCTGCAGGGGACACCTGAATGAGCCTCCTTTCATCTCCCCCATCATGCAGCTCTCGGGTAGCGATCCCCATCCTTCTGGTCTCCAAGCTCAGCACCTTACACACTAAGCCATTGAGGGAGCTGAAAACTGTGGAAGGAGGATGCCTTCTGCTTCTGGCAACTATGTCATGAGTGTGCAGATGTCAGGAGTATTTATAGACAAACCAAGATTTTAGGAAAGTTGTGTGCTCATATGGAAATGCTTAAATCTGCATGGCTACACAGGTACCAAAAGGCATGCCCTGCAGGAACACAAATATGTGTTGTCAGCTTTGAGACAATGGCCTTTAGTCAAGGTTTCTGAGATCTGTCTAGACAAAATAGGGAAATCATGGAACCTCCCAACTGATTGAAACCCTGCCTGATTGCAAGAAAAAACAACAACATACATTCCTGTTGTCTGCTCTAAAAAGCCCACAATCTCAGAGGATACCAGAAAGCTGGAGACTGTTATGTTTTGCAGAGAAGATTTTTTGAAGGGAAAACCTCAGTTACCTGCAACTCCTACTTAAAAATTGTGTCCCTCTCTAATTAGCATTCCCTTTCACATCCACTTCTCACTATGCAAGAATAAGCAGACAGTCAAACAACAGAAAGCAACTAGACTTGCCCTCGGTGGTTTATATGGTAAGAAATGCAAATTGACAGGCTCAAGATGGGTGAGTCAAGGACATCTCTTCTGCCTTGAGACCAGGAAGGGTTTTATCAAAGCAAGAAGTTACAGCAAACTGGTGACTGTCAAGAGCTTTGACCTGGTGACAGATGGATGTAATCAACACTCACACATTTTCTCACCTGAAAATTAAAGGGTGTGTTGAGGCCCTGAGACACTCCTCTGAATGCTCTTTTGAAAGCTCCTTTTCAAATTATTTGTGCTCCTGTATTCTGCCTTCATGTTACTAAGTATTTGCTTGTAACTTGGATTCAGTTGATGTCTGTTACATGTTCCCAACAATTTTAAAGTACTTTATGTGTTGTATATTATCCAAAGCATTTTTGTATTCTCAGTTTTGTGCTCCTGTATTGAGGTTTCATACCTTTAAAACTTTTGCCTGTAGTTCCGAATGACTGTAAAATGAAGTTAAGACTTTTCAGAATCATGTGCCTGTTAAATATTTACAGCAAGTATGAAAAAGCTTGGAGGTTTTATATATAGAAGCAATGTGGTTGAGAATAATAACCTTGTACATTGTTATATTTTTTTTGAAGATTTTTGTAGTGTATGTAAGCAGCCCTGAGTCACACGATAGATTGGGCGGCATACAAATACAATGAATGAATGAATGAAGAACAGACAGGCTTCATTGTTTTGCATTATAGCAACATGGAAAAGCCTCATGCCTAGATACTTAGATTCATTCTTCAGTTCCTTTAGTTTGATCTGGTGTTATAAAGATTAACCAACAAGGTTGCCACCCAAGGTATGCCCGACTGTAGTCACAACCTTCGTGGAGGTTCTTTCTATGTACCCCGAAACTTAGATGAACTGAATTTATAGTAAATGAACAGATACAGAGTTCTCAGGGTGTAATCCATATTCCAAAAAAAATAATGTTTCCAATTTAGGCTTTTAGATTCCTCAAGGAAGTCTATATACTTAACTCCTCATGAGTTATGTGAAGAGCATCTCATTGAGAGATCTGACAGCCATGTTCTTAAATTTTGGCATATTCTGCATGGGTTTTTCCTTCACCTCGGTGCCAAAATTATTAATCATGGCTCTAGTTGTGGCAAGTTGTATCCCATGTAAAAGCTTCCCGATCAAGCTTGTTCTCTAGTCTACTAGGAGCTATTGAGGTTGCTGTGACCTTTCTCTGTTGCAGTGTCATATAATTTGATATGCCAATTGAGCTGCGTCTCCAGACGGAGTTGCTGTCCTTCAGGAAAAGGCTAAAAACCTGGCTGGCAAAGCAGGTGTGGGGCACCAGCGATGTGGTGACCCCTGCCTGCTGGCTAATTTAGTAAGAACACTCTCTCCCTCTTTTAATCTCTTTTAATCTGTAGGGGTCTGAGTAATTTTTGGTGGCAGTTTTAATGGGGGGTTTTATTGGTTTTTAAAATGTGATTGATTTTATTTTCTGTGAGCTGCCCAGGGTCTTCGGAGTTGGGCGGCAATATAAATCAGAAAATTAAATAAATAAATACATTTCCAAGACTTTGTTCTCACTCTTCCCAATTTGAATGACTAAGTGCATGATGTTAACAGTTCTGTGCATGAGTTAGTCACAAAAAGAGCTCATGCATGTCAGTATTTACTCTAATCTTTTTTCTGACCTCTTCATTTGGCTTTGATGCCAATAAAGAAGCATCTACACCTCAGCACCTGCACAAATACACATTCCACATAAGTGAAACTCCTGGATGCATAGAAATCCCAACTGTATGAAGCCCCTACTTTCACAAATTGGGTGGTTCAGTGAGTTAAGTACCCAGCTTCTGTGTCAAAGACTGGGAGTTCAGCTCTCTGCTGTGTCTCCCAAGAGAAAAGGCAGGCTATGTAGTCATGGGCAAACTGCACAGTCCTAGGGTGCCTTAACAGAAGGAAAAAGTAAGTCGCTGCTGATAAATCTATACCTAGAAATACCTGGAAAGTGTAACCATGAATCAGAACTGACTTGACAAAACATCATCTGTCAGTTAATGCACAAACATAATTTGGCATAAATGCTGAAGGAGCACATGTTAAGAGAATGGTTTCAATGGAGTGGTCTGGCTTCCTACTGCCAACACAACAGTCACCTATACCATAGGTCAGTGATGGCAAACCTTGGCACTTCAGCTGTTCATGAACTTAAATTCCCAGAAACCCTGATCAGCAGGAGTGCTGACTTGAGCTTCTGGTAATTAAAATCCAAGAACACCTGGAGTGCCATGATCCGCCATCACTGGCCTAAGAAATATACAATCAGTATACTGTGGATACTGAATCCATGGATATTGGGTGTGTGTGAGACCTGTACATGGTAAACATCTAGAACTTAGGGACACTGCTAATGTTATGGCAATGTTATGAATTGCCTACCTTGTAGGTTTACTTCTGTTTGGATTCTGCAACCACATCTGACACTGGGGACTAAAATTTTGCATTTGTGAGCTTTCTTCTCCCTATGTATAATGTAACTTCCAGTTTGGTGTAGTGTTTGATGGCTGCTTTGAAGCCTAAAAACCAGACACAGATCTGCAGGGTCTCATTTGATTTGCCCTTCAACCTGCACTTGAAAGAAAAGGCAAACCGTTACAATAATAACAGCAGCACAGTATTTGAAAAAGGAGAGAAAGAGTGAGTGAATTGTGTGTGTGTGTGTGAGAGAGAGAGAACCAAGAGGTACCAAGGTGGTTTTATTTTAATTATTTTCATGCTTCTGATTTCCAGGGAACTCATTCTACATCAGTGAGGTGTCCTCTGTAGAGCACATTCTGTCTTGCCCTGGCAAATGACTATGCAAGCAAAGCAATGAAGGAAATTGCTTTGAGGCTAAAGAAAGCTTCACAAAGTTATTGAAAACAAATTTTGCAAGAGGGTAAGATCAACCAAGGACTCCAGCTAAGCCTTGAAATGTTTGGAATGTTGTTGTAGGAGAGCAATTCACAAACTGCTGGGACATTTAAGAAAATATTTTAAAAACTTTTTTAAAAAAATTATCTACTGCTTTGCTCTCTCCCCTCCTCACATCTTACTCTCAGTATAGGAGCAGGATTGTTTGACACTGACTTAAAGGAGCAAAGAACCTGGTTTTTCTAAAAGCAGAACCAGATGCTATATTCAGTCTGGGTCAGCACCGTTCTCTTTTTCTAATGTCAACACAAAATGTCACACAATGATTGTTTGATACTGTATTTTTGAAATAGTAGCCATGTTAGTCTGTGTTTCAAGCATGTTAAAGAGTAAACAAAACAAAATAGGCCACTCACACAATAGATGCTAGGCCTGAAGGGTAAACTCATTAGCAAATGTGTAATGCCACAGACTGCAGTGGCTCAAGTGGCTTAAGATTCTGAACTTGCTGACTGGAAGGTCAGAGTTTGATTCCTGGGTACTGCACAATGGAGTGTGCTCCCATCTCTGTCCCAGCTCCTGCCAACCAAGAAGATCGAAAGCAAGAAATTGCATGTAGATAAATAGGGACCACTTCGGTGGGAAGGTAAACAGCATTCCGTGCACTCCAGTGTTGAAGCATGACTGACGCATGTGCACGGAAATGTCTGCAGATGCAGACAGTGCTGTCTCTTTGGCTATAAACAGAGATGAGCACTGTACCCTAGAGTCAAATACAACTGGCTTTTGAGCAAGGGCAACCTTTATCTTTCCTAATGCCACAATGTTTGTCTTGCATCTATCTACTAACCCGGGTGTCCAAACTACGGCCCAGGGGCTGGTTCTGGCCCACAATACCAATTCATCCGGCCCACAAAGCCCTCGTCACTACCAGAAGCGGAAGTATAACGCGCCCATATGGGCGCGTTTACTTCCGCTTCTGGGAGCTACAAGGGCTTTGCTGGCCAGATGAATTGGCATCAGGGGCCCCTGGGCCATAGTGGCCAGCCCCCTGAACCACATGACCGGCCCACAACCCAAAAAGTTTGGGCATCCCTGTACTAACTATTGACAATGCAAAAGAACAAAGTTTCACAACTAATCTGAAGACCAGGTATTACCAGTTGTAAATTGGCTGCGGTGGCTCAGTGGTTAAACTTGCCTTGTTAGCTGGAATGTCGGCAAGTTGGCAGTTCAAGACCCGGGTACTGCGCGATGGATTGAGTGCCCATCTCTTTTGTGGACATAAAAGGAGCCTCATTCGGGCGTCCCCTGAACAGAGTTCCTCCAGTAAAAATCCTTTCAACCCAGAATAATTTCTGACATGAGATTATTATTATTATTATTATTATTATTATTATTATTATTATTATTATTATTATTATTATTATTATTATTATTACCAGTTGTAAAAAAAATGACTTGTATACTTATCTGTTGTGTTAACCATTCTATACCTCTGTACCTGATGTGTATAAATTGATGCCATGAAATGGACTTGATCCAAGAAACCTAACATTAAAATATAGCAGTTAGTTTTTAAGTGCCACAACATTTTGTGTCATTTTGTTTTGTTTACTCTCAGATATGATTACTTCATGATGCTTGCAATCATTTAGTGTAGGGGTGAGGAAGTGCAGCGTAATGATCTCATCATACAAATAAATGTCTGTTAGAGATCTCAGATGAGGAGATGACTTTCTTACTTCTGGAAGTCACCAGTCAGAATAAATTTCCAGACAAACACGTTATCTGTCCAATTGTTTGAGTTTCAGAGCTTTAACTGCCAAGAGCTCCTCCATTCAGCACCCAAAAAGGCACACTAAATGCTTTTATACAAGGAAATGCTGAACCTAACAGGAAGGAGTTGGGTAGATTTTTCAAGGCTATCAAATTTAATCTGACATAAATCCACTCATTCTAAATCAAACATATTTCAAATGTCTTAGTAAACACATAGATTAATTTTTCAACCATATAGTCATTCACATGAAGAATGTTTCATAAGGGGGGGGGGGGCTGTACAGTATAACTATATAAACACTTCCAGAGTAGCAGCTATGTTAATTTGTTGCAAGGAAAGCAACAGAGAATTTTACCACACTTAAAAGTAAGCACAAGGCATTTTGCAAAGAACATGATGACAAGAATTACGACTGACTCTCATTTCAACTGGATAGAGAACAATATTCTTCCCACTGCACATGAACCAAGTGCAGCACAAGAATTTGGGGCACTTTACTTTTATTTATTTATTTATTTATTTATTTATTTACATTTTTATACTGCCCTCCTCACCAGGGCAACCCAGGGCAGTTTACAACATCATAAAAACATAACATAATACAACCCGAACCCATTATCTAAAACTTCAAAGTTACAATTATAAAAATTTTGGACTAAAACTCACAAACAGCCCCCTAGGCAACATAACACTTCCTCTGATTCAACCTGCAAATGGCAACCAGGCTGACAAAGTTGAATCTTACTCCACCCCTGTGGATGGAGGAGCTTCTTTCCCTCCATGTGAGATCAGGAGAGAAGCAACAGCAGACACTGAGAGAACTAAGCAAGAGAACGACCTTCAACATCTTCTGAACGGATATAAGTCTCAAGTCTGCTGGCTCAGATCCAGGAAGAGCTTTATGGCAAGAACAAACATTCTTAAGGGTACCGCAAGAGACAAACCAAATTAGAAGATGGAGCAAGGAGCTCACTGGACAAGGAACAATATTAAAGTAGGATATAACTGAGGATCTCAACCTTCCCTACATCACGTGGAGGACACTGAATAGGCTGAGGGCTGGAGTCCCTAAATGCAAGACCAACATGCTCAAGTGTGGGCTGCTGGCAGACAACAACACATGGTGTGAATGTGGAGAGATACAGAATCCAGCTCATTTACTGGTCTGCTGATTGCTGCCAGAGACATGCACCAAAGAGGACTTGGGTTCGTTTGGTTAATAATGAAGCGAAGAAAGTGGATTCATTTTGGCAGCCCAGGATTTGATTGAGACATGAAAGAAGATGATGTGAGAGAAGGAAGATTGACACATGAGATAGATATCGGGCTGACTAATATATTTCCTTCCACCCTATAACATAATATTTTCTGCTTAAGGCAGTTTCCTCACTTTGCCTCATGGCAGAGCCAGCCCTGCATGGAAATGATTAATAGGCTTATCTGAGTCTCTTTTATCTAGTTTTGCGTGAAAGATAGACAAAGAGAAAGAAAGAAAGGAGGAAATACACAGCCCGTCTCTAGTAGTTACAGTAAAACCTCCGATAACACTAAAACTTGTTTTCACAAGTCTTAGTGTTAACCAATTGTTAATGTTATTCGATGCATGCATCAGATAACGTTAAAATCCTATGGGATGCATTGGATAACGTTAAAACTCCATAGAGATACAAACGTTATCCGATGCATCCCATAGGATTTTAACGTTGTGTGATGCAATTTCCCCCCCAGATTGCTTAACCTTATGCAGTTTTAGCGTTATCTGATGCAAACATTATCCGAGGTATTACTGTATCTTGCTTTGATGAAACCGCCATGTTTTCATTGGGCCAAAACTACAAACAGTAGCCATAGCCTGAGATGGCTACTCTTTGCCCTCCCCTCTCCTTTGCAATCAGTCACACAATTACTAGAGTCACAAATTGGACTCTGTTTGCCCGAGGAAAGCATATTTACAGGCTTATGTTTACATGATAATGGGACTCCCTCTTTTGCTGGTTTATTTTCTAGGGAAATGGTTTGTTTGTAGCAAAAACTGTAACTTGGGGCACCTATGGAGGAAATGAACAAGAAAATGACACATAAGACTTCCTTTTCAGTCTTATTTTAAGGTTATTCATCTTCATCCACTGCAATTATCTGATCTTTGGGGGGAAATAACAGATTTGCCCAAAGGCAGCTGACGCTGATGATTACGGCAGAGCTACGTAGGGTTCATTAGTCATCAGAGTATATGTGCCTCAGTCCATATCTGCAAATGTCTCCAATCTTCACCTTTTGAGTTGCCTTTAACAGCCAAACTTTGCTTTTAGTACAGAAGTTAAAAACACATAATGAAAGCAATCCCACACAGAGTCTCTTGAGAAGCTATAGGCAACCTATTACTTAAGAGCTGCATGCAGCACACCAGGGGTCCAGATGTGATCCCCCCAAACCCCCACAGTGAACCCCCAATTTTTTAAAAAAATCTCCATTATCCCTGTCATCCCAAAAATGTATGGGACTCAAGGGGGCTTTTTCAGGAAGAAAATACAAAATAAATTAGTGCAGATATGGGAACAGATGTCTGATCCCAAGGCCCAGAGAAGATCTGCATGTTCTCCCAACTTGGTCTCTGAAGGTTACTCACCTACAACTCAGAGAGATGTTGGTTTTTATTTTGAAACATATCAGAGAGAAAACAAAAACAAACAAATAAAAATGTGGCACTTTAAAGACTAACTGTTGTATTTTAATGTCAGCTTTCATGGATCAGGTCCACTTCATCAGACATGGGAGTGAGACTTCATGGCATAAATTTATACACATCAGGTGCAGAGATTTAATTTGAAAGATGCAATTCCATATGAAAGCTTTTCTTTCTTTCTTTCTTTCTGTTAGATCCGGAGATCCGGGCGCGGGAGTGAGGACACGGACGCCATTATAGGTGAACCAGGAACACAATAGTTTATTGTGAACACGTTGAGACAACAACAACAACGGCTGGGTAAGCAGGGGATTAAATACCCTGCTTGACCCAGCCCACTGACCAATAGGAAGCGGCGGTTTTCCCGCCGCTAGACATTCAAATATCTAACACCCCTTCCCCCCAGAATGCACTATTTCCCTATTTACATACGTAGTCATCCAGGTGACGGGGGCGTGTCCGCGCTCTGCCAGACCTGCGCAGTTCAGTCGGCACCGGGGCATCGAGCAGAGCGGACCTGTCGCTCTCGCTCTGCCCTGGCTGGACCGGGGCCTGCTCCGGGGGACGAGCGACGGGTTCTGCGGCAGCCGAGGGTGAACCTGCTTCGCACGGTAAGTTCTCTGGTAACAGGGCCGTTCGTGTGTGGAAGTTGTCTGGCTGAACCGGGTCGGTGACCGGTTCGGCCATTGGGAATATGTCTGGCTCTGGGGTGGTCTGTGCCCCGAAGGTTGGGTCGCTTTCCGTGTCGGAACTCGTCCGCCTCCTGAGCTGGTCGATATGGCGTTTCCATACTCGACCATCAGTGAGGTGAACCTTGTATGTGTAGGGGCCTAGCATGTCGCTGATGACCCCTTCTTCCCACTGTGGGCCAGGTGCATAGTTCCGTGCAAAAACGGGGGAGTCTATGGGGAGTTTGCGGCCCCGCGACTGTCCTTCCCGGTACTTGTCCGGGGAGTACTGTGGGTGCAGCCGATCCAGTTGGCAGCAGAGTCTCCTGCCCATCAGCAACTCCGCAGGGGCTTTCCCCGTGGCAGCACAGGGGAGGTTATGTTGTGCCAAGAGGAACGTATCAATACGTTCCTGCCAGTCTCCAGGCCCCAACCTTCCCAAGGCTTCTTTCGTGCTGCGCACGAACCTCTCGGCTTGCCCATTACCTTGCACCCTGAACGGCGAGGTGAGAGCGTGCCTGGTCCCTAAGGACGCCAGGTACTGCTCGAACTCTGTGGCTGTGAACTGTGGGCCGTTATCGGAGACCAGGGTGTCCGGAATGCCGTGTGTGGCAAACAGTTGCCTGAGCTCCCGAATAATTGCCCTGGCGGTGGTGCTACTCAGGAGTCGGACCTCCAGCCACTTAGAGTAAGCGTCCACTACAATTAGGAATACTTGGCCGTGGAACGGGCCGGCTAGGTCGATGTGGAGCCTCTGCCACGGACCCGCAGGTTGTTCCCACTCCCTGACGGGGGCTGCTGGAGGATTGGGCCGGGATGATTGGCAAGGTGTGCATTTGCCTACCCACGCCTCGATATCCTTGTCAATTCCGGGCCACCACACATAACTCCTGGCCAACTCCTTCATCTTCACTACCCCCGGATGGCTGGTGTGAAGCGTTTCGAGGACTGTTGGGCGAAGTTTCCTGGGAATTACCACCCGGTCTCCCCACAGCAAACAACCCCCCGCACAACACAGTTCGTTTCGCTTATCAAAAAACGTTTTGAACTCCCCTTCCCCCTTGTCCGGCCAACCCCGTTGGACCCAGCTGGAGACAGTCCAGAGTTCGGCGTCCTTTGCCGTGGCCCTAGCAACCTCAGCCGAGGTGGTGGGAGCAGAGTCCAGAACGTCCAGGGCGAGCACTGATGCCTCTCCCCTCTCTGCCCCATCCTGATCCGGGAGGGGGCACCTGCTCAAAGCGTCCGCGTTCCCCATGTGTTTCCCGGGTCGATAGACCATAGTGTAAGAGTACCCGGACAAAAATAGGGCCCAGCGCTGCATCCGGGGGGACAAGGCCGAAGGTGTGGGGCGGTCGCCGGCCAAGAGCCCCAAGAGGTGTTTGTGGTCAGTCACCAGTTCAAAGTCCCGGCCATACAGGTAGTCATGGAATTTCCTTACCCCTGCCACTGCCGCCAGCGCCTCCTTACCGATTTGCCCGTAGTTCCACTCCGTAGGTGACATCGTTCTGGAGTAGTAGGCAATGGGTGCCTCGAGACCGTTGGGGAGTCGGTGGGCAAGGACCGCGCCGACGCCGTAGGGAGACGCGTCGCAGGCGAGGACCAGCGGCAGGGTGGCTTTGTATTGGATCAGGAAACTGTCCTGTGATAGGAGATTTTTTACTGCTTCGAAAGCCGACTCTTGCTCTGGGCCCCACACCCATCCCGACTTGGCCGCTAGCAGTCTGTGCAATGGCTCAGCGGCAGTGGCCTTTCCTTTCAGGAATGCCGCATAGAAGTTTAAGAGCCCCAGGAATGCCTGCAATTCCTGCTTGTTCTTAGGGGCCGGAGCGTTCCGAAATGCCTCCACCTTGCTCCTGGTCGGGTGGATGCCTTTCGAGTCAATCCAGAACCCCAAAAACTCCACAGAGGGGACCCCAAGCAGGCATTTTTCTCGCTTCACCCTTAGCCCGGCGGCCCTAAACTTGGCGAGGACGGCTGCGACCCTGTCCTTGAGCTGCCCAGGGTCTCCCGCGATGATCAGGACGTCATCGAAATAGGGCACCACCCCTGGAAGGCCGTGGAGGAGTCTCTCCATAGTGCTCTGGAAAAGTCCCGGCGCAATGCTGACCCCAAACTGTAACCGGGTACACTTGAACGCGCCACGGTGCGTGACTATAGTCTGCGCCTCGGCCGTGGCGTCGTCCACCGGCAGCTGTTGGTAGGCCTGGGCCAGGTCCAGCTTGGCAAAGATCTTCCCTGGGCCCAATGAGTGTAGGAGGTGGTCAATCACGGGAACCGGGTATGCGCTCGGCTCTAACGCCTTGTTTATTGTGCATTTGTAATCTGCACAGATGCGCACTTACCCATCCGGTTTTATGGGGGTTACTATGGGGGTCTCCCACCGAGCGTGGTCGACGAGGACAAGGATTCCTTGGGCTACTAGCTTGTCTAGTTCCTTCTCGACCCTGGGCTTGAGGGCCAGTGGAACTCTCCGGGCCTTAAGGCGGATCGGGGCAACATTCGGGTTTAAAGAGAAGGAGATGGGCGATCCCACGTACCTGCCCAGTCCTTCCCCGAAAACATCCTGGAACTCTGCCATCAGGTCGTCCCGTAGCGAGGTGTCTCCGTGCTGGTCGATGGAGGAACTGTGGATGCCCGCGATGGATAGCCCCAGGGCTGGGAACCAATTGGTCCCCAGGAGTGTCGGAATGTTGCCGCGGACGATGGTCAGCGGCAGGGTCTCTTCTCTCCGTCCGTACTTGACTCGGACCCACTTCTGGCCTGCGACGGGGAGGAATCTGCCCTGGCAGTCCTTGACCCGGATCCGTTGGGCTTTCAGGTCCGATTCCCTGAGGGATGGAAAGGCTTGCTTCATCCACCTCCAGGAAATCAGGGATACGGCGGCCCCAGAATCGACCTCCATCGGGCACTCTGCTCCGTCGATCTGGACCGTTGTGTAAAACTTCTCTCCTCTCTCTGTGGTGGCGTTGCTGATCGTGATTGTGTAGGTTTCCGCCTCTTCGAATTTGGCGCCGTGGTTTCCCTGGCGCTTATGATTTGATCGGTGGTTGGCGGCCATCTTGCCAGGCGGGAAATTTTGAACGTGCCGGTCAGCCTGATTTCCAGCTTGCTTTGCCCGGCATACCTTTCCGATGTGTCCCCGCTTGTCGCAGTAACGGCAGATTGTTTCTCTGAAGCGGCAATGTGCCCTCTGGTGTGGTCCTCCGCAGCTGGCGCAGCGCTGGCCACTTCTCCCTGGGTTCGCCCCGTCGGCCGCACACACCTCCGCCTCTTCGTCGTCCTCCTCGTCGGGGCCGATGTCTTGGTGATGTGCGGTGGCCTGATGCTGCGCCGACGGGGCCCGGTTGATAGAGATTGCGGCTGATGTTGAGACTTCGTATGTTCTCGTCTCGTCTATCACTGTGGCCAGGGTCAAATCTCTTCTAGCCAGGAGCCGCTTCCGGAGCTTGTTGTCTCGGACCCCTCGGATGATTTGTTCAATCAGGGCATCCTCGAGAGAAGACCCGAATGCGGCCGGGATGGCTGCTGTCCTCAGGGCGGCCACGAATTCGCTGATGGGCTCTCCGGCCATCTGGTAGCGATCCCTGAAGTGAATGCGAAAAACGAACTTGGAAGGCTCCGGCGAGAAGTGGTCTCTGAGAGCCCTTTGTAGGGTCTCCCAAGAGACCTCCATTATAGGCGTAGGGGCCACTAGGGACTGAGCCACCTCGTATACCTTGGGACCACAGTGGGTAAGGAAGAACGCCTTCTTCCGTTCCGTGGAGATTTCTCCCAGCTCCGCGGCTATGAGGGAAAACTCGAACCGGTCCAAGTAGCTTCCCCATTTTTCGTCCTTCGGCTGGAAGGGGGCCGGCGGAGTGTAAGCAGCCATGGCGTGGTGCCGTTTTTTCAGATGGCTCAGGGAGTCTCGTTGGTTCTGGTCTGTTCCTCAAAATCCCACCTTCGTCGCCAGTGTTAGATCCGGAGATCCGGGCGCGGGAGTGAGGACACGGACGCCATTATAGGTGAACCAGGAACACAATAGTTTATTGTGAACACGTTGAGACAACAACAACAACGGCTGGGTAAGCAGGGGATTAAATACCCTGCTTGACCCAGCCCACTGACCAATAGGAAGCGGCGGTTTTCCCGCCGCTAGACATTCAAATATCTAACACTTTCTTTCTTTCTTTTTCTTTGTTCCTTCCTTTCTTCAGCATTTAAAGTACTGATTGCCAAAAGCAAGTACATGGTGGTAGGTTTTAAAACTTTTAAAAATTAAAATACTGTACAGGATAAGTTCTGCTTTGATTATGCAGAATGATTTTTTTTTTACAAATGAGTGCATTGTAAGGAATATAGATCCATTTATGCCCTCAGTCTTTTTCAGTGTTAATAAAAAGCACAGTGTTCCGTGGTGAAATTCCATATGAATTTCTTTTGTCCTCATACATGACTTTGCCCAGAGGAATGATAAAAAGGAAAAGTGAAAGCTGGTGTCACAGTAATTTTATCAAGAATTTTACAAGAGGATTTTAGTTTTTCCTTTCATAACTGCTCTTGACATTCTTTGACATACTCTTTCCTCATATCTTTGCTTCTATTGATTATCAATGCAAAGACATAGATTTAAATGGTTTGATATGATCTTGGAGTTCCTCAGATGGGGCAGATTGTGAACAGATTTCCAAATTTCATACCTCCCCCCCCCCAATAAAGTATACATCTGAAATATTTTTTAGAGTAAGGGTTTTTTTGAGACTTACAATGTGAAGAAATTAGGATGTAAAAATATCTGCAAATACATGTCATCATACACATATTAGAACAAAGATGGCCAAACTACAGCCTGCAAGCTGGCCCCGGCCCACAGAATCATTTCATGTGGCCCACTGCTGCGATCACTGCTACCAGAAGTGGGAGTGAGTGTGTTTACAACATCTGTAAAATGCACCCACACATGCATATATACACCTGCGCCTTCCATAGCCGCTGCAGTAAATGCACCTGCAGCTGTATTAAAAGCATTTGCGACAGCTGTGGATGCATTTTCCGGCAGTGTTAATGGCGGGAGGAACTACGTGATGAGCCCAATCAGCTATCTGGGGGCATGGTGAGGCCTGTGGTGCAAAAAGTTTGGGAACCCCTTTTTAGAAGAACAGCACTACAAATATATTGAAGATATAAGGGAAGGGAAGTCAAAATTGGGCATGCTAACTTTTTAGAAGCCAGAGACTGTAAAGATTGTACTCTTAAAAGAGCTTTGTTCAAAGCCCAGACACATGGTCTCTGACCTAGATTCTATAACAATCACAAAGCCATCGTTTGTTTAGGTTACACTTGTGTTCAAGATCTTCACAGTAGTACTGTACTTAGGAAAAAAAGTAGTGATTAAATAAAAACTTGAAGAGTTCCAGAAGCAATGCAACGAACTGGAACCTGTTGTACTAGAACAGTGGTCAGCAAACTTGGCTCTCCAGCTGTTCTTGGACTTTAGTTCCCAGAAGCCTTGATCACAGAGGCGTAGCTACCGCCGTATCAGCCGTATCAATTATACGCCCCCCCCGGGCTACGGGGGCCCCCAACGGCAAAAAATAAAATTAAAAATAAAAAAGAGCAAAAATTTACTGCGCATGTGCAGAAACTCAATCTGATGTATTGCGCATGCGTCAGATTGAGTTTCTGCGCATGCGCACTTTATTGGAGCCATTTTTGGCTCCAATTTTTAAAAAAAAGCCGGAGTCGGAGCCGCAGCTTTTAAGCGCGGCTCCGATGGCGGCCATCAGAGGGCCAAGATGCAGCGCGCGGAGCCGTAGCTGAGCTGGCGAAGGCAAGGGGCGGCTCGGCTGTGGAAGGCGAGGCGAGCGGGCGCAGCGAGGCAGCCCCGACTCCGAGGCCCTCCCCCCGGTTGCCGCGGGGGCTCCCTGCCTGGCTGCGCCAGCCCGGGCGGCGCTCTCCACCTCGACGCTGGGGTGGGAGTCCAGCGCGCCTGGAGCTGACCTGTCACCTGCCGCGTGCGGGACGGGGCGCGCGAGCTGGTCCTGCAGCTGGTCTCCCACCCCAGCGTCGAGGTGGAGAGCGCCGCCCGGGCTGGCGCAGCCTGCCAGGGAGCCCCCGCGGCGACCGGGGGGAGGGCCTCAGGGCTGCCTCGCTGCGCCCGCTCCCCTTCCACAGCTGCCCCTTGCCTTCGCCGTGCGCGGCGAGGGAGCGATCGTGCGATGGCAGCAGCGGCGGCGCGGCGGTGACAGCAGAGGCGGAGGAAGAAGAGGCCCCAGGATTAAGGTAAGTGAGGTTTTTGTGTTTTGGGTGGGTGGGTGGGTGGGTTGGTTGAGGTGTGTGTGTGTTTTTTTTTTTTACATTTTAATTCTATTTTATTTATTTTATTTTTATTTATTTTATTTTTATTTTGGCCCCGCCCATGACATCATGATGTTGGCTCCCCCCACGACGTCATGATGTCATGACGTTAGCTCCGCCCCACATATAAAGGGCCCCCAAACAATTTTTATACGGGGCCCCGCCAAGGTAAGCTACGCTTCTGCTTGATCAGCAGGAGTGCTGACTTGGGCTTCTGGGAATTGAAGTTCAAGAACACCTGGAGAGCCAAGTTTGCAGACCCCTGTACTAGAAAATTATATTTTTGGCAATGATGTATGGGAATCTTCTGGAAACCTAAACAGAGAAAGCACCAGAGCTCAGTAACTCCTCAAAATACCCTCCTTTCAAGCAAGGACGGTGGGCAGATAGACCAATATTTACCCAAGCCATTTTGCCAACCCATGTTGAAGAATAAGACGTCACACCTTCTGATTCTGTTCACCAAACCCAGCTAGATTGGGAGTGGAATCTTTCTTTAGCATCCTTTGCTGTACCTGAGGGTGAAGGCTACTTTAGGGGAAACAGGGCAAACCAGATGGCACACATTCTGTTCTCCAACACCGCAGCATTTTTTGCCTGTCTGAACAGAGCACTGAGAGAGCTGAAGAATAGGAGGGAATGGGCAGACAGTCGACAGTATTTCAACCCTTTGTCTTTTCTAAATTTATATATAGATTGCTACTTTCAGACCAAGGGGCCACGGTGGTGTAGTGGTTAACACGCTGAGCTTAACAACCAGAAGGTCAGCAGGTCAGCAGCTCCCTTTGTCTGCCTCAGTTTCTACCAACCTAGCAGTTCAAAAGCAAGAAATTGCAAGTACTGTACTGTACTGTAGATAAATAGGTACTGCTTCAACAGGAAAGGTAACAGCATTCTGTGTGCTCTGACATCTAGTTATGCCTGGCGTATGACCATGAAAACGTCTGCAGATGCAGAAAGCACTGGCTCTTTAGCTGTATGCAGAGATGAGCACCAAACCCTAGAGCAGGGATTCCCAAACTTTTTACACCGTGGGCCAGACCATGCCCCCTCAACAGCTGAGTGGGCCGGACTGGTGGTTTCTCCTGGCATAAATCCTGCCACAAATTGCGTTTACAACAGTAATGGGCACATTTGCGCCTGTCATAAATGCATCCGCTTCCACCACAGCAGTGGCGATGATGCGGGCCTCGTGAAGTGGTGCTGCAGGAGAGGTCTGGCCCACGGACCATAGTTTGGGAACCCCTGCCCTAGAGTTGGACACGAATGGCTTTTGAGCAAGGGAGACCTTACTCTCAGACTCTTCCTTCCTCTTTCTCTGAGATAAACTCCTCCTTCATCTTAACTTTGCTGCTGATGTCATGTGCCTATTATCTCATTTCCAGTTTATGGCAGACTCTCATGAGATTTTCAAAGCACAAGAGAAGTCCAAGGAATGGTTAACTATTGCCACTTCCATGAGCTTCAATGCCTAGGTGCGGATTTGAACCCAAATCTCCAGAGTTATAGTCTAACACTCTGTTCACTCCGTCACACTGGATTTCATCTTAGCTAGACAAACGCAAAGTTGGCTTGGAAGCTATCTCCAGGGGCTTCTATAACTGAATTTTGGAAACATTTCTTCCTGCATGAACTTAAATAAATTTTCTTAGTCATAAAAAGTAAATTTCCCTCTTTTGCTTAATACTAGGTTCCAGAACATTATTTTCTTTTCGACGCTCACTAGAGCACTACATTGTTGTACGTACTCTGAAAGTATTTTAAAAAGCAAATAATTCTTACAGTAGACACTTCCTCCTGACTATTCATAAGGCCAGCATGTGATCTATTAGTCAGTCTCTTTGCATCGTTTGTATTGGGTTTCTTGGCAAAAGCAGAGTCAAGAAATCAGATGGCTAAAATGTCTGATCAACTGTAACTCCTGTGTAATGTTTATACAATACAGTACTTGTGTTCAGCTCATATGTTAATACCTGTTTTTCTGTAAAGCCAATTTGCTCCGTTCATCACCATTCCCACCAACACAATATACTAGATTATACCCTGAAGATATTATTTTTGCCTCTGGATCCCAAAGCATGGACATTGGAGTGCTAATAAAAAAAATCCCTTCAAAGTATATCCTACAGGCTTGAATTCTGCAGTGCTTAGTTTACAGCAGAGTACTTAATGCAGGAGAAAGTATGACTATTTAGTGGGATTTATCTCCAGATAAATGTGCATAGAATTAGGACATAAGGTACACAGGCTTTCTTTACACTGATAGATATGCATAGGAATGCACTGTGAAATTGAATTTGGGCTGCATCTTAGGATCCCTCCACTTACAGTTAACTTCCTTACACCCTTGCTTCATCCTGGCTTTCACACAATGCAAGAATATAACTAGTGTCAGACATCTCAAAGCTGGAAAAGTGGCGGGACTACTGTGTAGTAGTAGCATGTTTTTGCTCTGCTTTGCTCCAATTTGCAGCAGTGCACAATCTGTTCTTTTCTTTCTTTGGACTTGAGCATAGGGTTGTCATAATTCTCTCCTGCCAAACCAGGACAGCCATTGCATTCTTCAAACTGTGCATGTGTTGGACGGGGCTGTCAGGGAGACAGTGGCTCTAAAAAAAAACCAGAATCACTGTCCAGGGCAGACAGGGAATACTGACCCTATACAATTAACCCTTTGTGGTCACATGAAGAAGGAATCCTACGTCCCAGTGTGTGGTGGAGGTTTGGCATCTTAGATATGGGTATTTCTTGCTCCCTCCCATCTTTCGAGGAAAGGGGTTGAGGATGACTCCTTGTCCCCCAAACTTCAAGGTGAACCAAGGGATTTTTGCAAAGAGTTATTTCACTGCCTCCATGCCTTTCTTTCAATTATCTCGCTTGCAAGTGTCTCCTCTCCCCGGCGGGCTTCTCAGGGTGCTGTTTTGCCTTCACTGCTTTCAAGCAGGATAATTGAAAGAAAGGCAGAGAAGCAGTGAATTAACTCTTTGCAAAAATCCCTTCATAAGGGGTGATCTTGCTTCCTTGGTTCAAATTTAAAAATCCGGGACTTTTACATGTTTTTTCTTTAACCGGTCGGGACAGCTTGAATCCAGGAAAATCCTGGAAAACCAGGACATAAGGCAGCCCTACTTGAGCACCACATCAATGCATGCTGATCTGTGTACTTTGTAGAGGTGTGTCATTTGATGTCATTTCCTTCTGAGCATGTTTCTGCCTGTCAGTCTCCACTTCTCTATGCCCTTGTCTAGTCTCTTTGGGATATCAGCTGCTTCTCTGTTCAGCTTTTTTACTTTATCCCCACCCCTATTCTCACTTCTGCACTAGAACATAAAAGTGAGAACTACAAATATAAAACGATTAAAATCTGAAAGTATTGTGATGAAATATGTGAAGGTGAGAGAATGGTGGGTGGATAAAGAATATGGGAAGGGAAGACAGAATTAAGAAATGATGGGAAAGACAGGCAAAAGAGAGTGAAACCCCAGGGAGTAATTCCAGGTGTGTACATGGACTGACAAGTACCAGCATGATTCTAGGACAGTGATGGTGAACCTTTTAGAGACTGAGTGCACAGAGGGGCGAGGGAAACTCTCTGCTGTGGGGAGGGAGGAAGAACTCCCATTGGGCTTCTGGGCAGAGGGGTGGAGTGAGCTCTGTGCTGGGGCGACAGCATGTGTGCCCACAGAGAGGGCTGTGACTGCCACCTCTTGCACATGTGCCATAGGTTCACCACCACTGTTTTAGGGCATCCCAAAAGACCCAAGAAGAAATACCTTCCCTGTATGTGAATGCCAATGCAAAGATGTTCTATTCAAATCAGTACAAAAAACCAACAACAAACAAACCTAGAATGGTCCAGAGCAACACGAGAACAACGAAGGCAATACCACTTAGCTCCAGGTTTATTGTAGAATTGCTATACAGCAATGTCAGTGAGGCATTAAATCTGCTCTGAGTTGTACTCTGAATTTTACCGAGCTACCCAAGATGCTGATCTCTATCCCCAGAATTGGTTCAGCACCTTGGGTAGGTCCTTTAAAGTTTGGACTGGAACCTGGAACAGATTCCCTATCAAACCTGACACTGGAAGCAACATTCTCCTAAAGGGGCTATATGCCGGTTGCGTCTCAACCTGTCTGCTTCTTAAAGTGCTTTGGAAATGATATGCTGAATTTGTCTTTGCACGGGCTGGTAGCTAAAGTGAAGGGAGGAGGGAAAGCTGTTGAGCCATTTTTATATCAGACATCATTTCAGTCCAAGAAAATCTCCTTTCAATCCTTGATCTGTTCTCCATCAGCAAAAAATTGCATTGGGCTGGCTATGTTCAGTTTTCCCCAGGGAACACAGCTAGCTCAAAAGTTTTGGAAATGGCAAATGAATACTGAAGACATAGACATCTCCTCCCTGTCTCTTCTTAGTTAGTGAACATCCCTTTCCTCCTTATCTGCATCACTTTTTGCATGCCTCCTTCCCTGTGAGAGGGACTACAGTGACTTACGGGTTAAGATGCTGAATTTGATGACTGGAAGATCAGTGTGTCAACAGTTTGAGACCCGAATGCTGCACAACAGAGTAATAATAATTTCGTGTCAGAAATTATTCTGGGTTGAAAAGATTTTTGCTGGAGAAACTCCACTCAGGGGACACCCAAATGAGACTCTTTTCATCTCCCCAAGATCTTTTCCCACCGAAGTGGTCCCTGTTTATCTACTTGCAATTTCTTGCTTTATAACTGCTAGGTTGGCAGAAGCTGGGACAGAGATAGGCGCTCAAACTGTCATGCAGTACCCAGGGCTCAAACTGCCAACTTGCCAGCCCAGCTAACAAGGCGAGCTTCTTAACCACTGACCCACCTGAAGTCCTGCACGGCAGAGTGAGCTCCTGTCAGTATCCCAGCTCCTGCCAACCTAGCAGTTTGAAAGCAAGAAATTACAAGTAGATAAATAGGTACCACTTTGGTGGGAAGGTAACAGTGTTTCATGCACTTCAGCGTCTAGGCATGCTTGCCACATGTCCATGGAAACATCTGCAGATGCAGATAGCTGAGCACTGAACCCTAGAGTTGGATACAACTGGCTTTTGAACAAGGACGACCTTTACCTTCCCTGTGGGAGAACACACAGCATGTAAAACAGAAGCAGGCAATGGAAGCCCTCCTGATGCTGTTGTGCAACAATTCCCAACATTAATGAAGCATGATTTCAAAATGGTGATGCACAGGTAGAAACTGGAAATGTTATTTTTAGGGGCCTGGAACCAATTGGCAGGCTCAGCTAGAGTAGACCAAGTGAATGATTAACTCACCATACAACAGGTCTGCTCTAGTTGAGAATACCAATAAGAGTTAAGTCACTGATCAAAGTTCCCAGAATCCATCAGCTAGCATGGCTATGAACCAGGCTGTCAGGAGTTTTCTGAATATTGTACTCCATAAAAATAACATTTCCAAACTTGGGGCAGAAGAGAAAGGAGTCTCACTAGGTTACCACTGTTTTGTCACGTCCAAAACATTTTTGACAGCATGTACATTCCACTGGTGGATCTGCACAGCACATAACTGTGTTGTTTTGCCTTTGTTCCCTCGTGTCCTCTCATTAGTAACACACCAGAGCCAGGCATAGTGGAAAGATTCCAGAACATCAAACTATGCAGTAGGAGATTTGTGGTTCCGCAGCCTTAGAAAGATTGGCTGTGATCCTGACTTAATGAAATACAAGCCACTGTATTTCATCAGCCTTTTGAAATATCCTTCTATATCTTAACAAACTTTCCTACTCAGATTTGTGTATATTTTCCACTTCAGTATCCTATCCCTTTTCTGTTTCTCAAGATCATCTGACAATGCAGGGACACACCTCAGCTTTCTCCGGATTTGACTACTTCTTATCTTTTTTTGCTGATTTCTTAAACTAACCGGCGGAACGAACAAATTCTGGGAAGACTTCAGACACTGCAAGATATGATGAACCTGATATGTTTTTCTCCACTGTGAGTCATAGCTGAGCCAATCTCTCTCTTCCTCTTCAACCTCAAAAAGTAGCAGTCCAGGCTGGGGAGAGATAATGGTTCAGCCATCCTTTCCTTCCAAGAAAAGGCTCGACGTACTCCCAAATACTTGGAAAAGCTCGTTTTCTTGGACGCCCCAGACCCATAATGGTGAACCTTGGCACACCATGTGTTCTTGGACTTCAAATACCAGAAGTCCAAGTCAGCACACCTGGTGATCAGGGCTTCCGGGAATTGAAGTTCAAGACAGCTGGAGTGCCAAGGTTCACCATCACTGCCCTAGACTCGTGATGATGAACCTTGGCACTCCAGATGTTCTTGGACTCCAATTCCCAGAAGACCAAGCACCCTATGAATCCACACGAATGGGTTTACTGCGATTCATCCAGCCCAAGCTGAAGTAAAACACGTCCGTACTGGCACATTTTACTTCCGCTTCCGGGAGTGATGAGGACAGAGCGGGCTGGATGAATCACAGTAAACCCATTTGTGTGGATTCACGGGGTACTTGGGCTTCTGGGAATTGAAGTCCAAGAACATCTGGAGTGCCAAGGTTTGCTATCTTGGGTCTAGACAAATCTCATATTTTGCCCATGGGTGATACAGTCTTTTCTCTGGGACTGCAGGGAGCAGCCTGCTAGTGTCTGATGAATCAGGTGGATTTGGTTCCTGTTCTTTCAACCTGACAAGTTACATTTTTAAAGACCAGAACCTTGCCAAGAAACAGGGAGCATAGTGCTTCACATTGTCTCTGCTTTGCAGCTGTGCAAGTTAGGTCCCATCTAAAGTAATGAAATATCCATATGCACAAATTAAGTAGTGAATATTCCCTTGTGCCAGCAGTGGTGCAGTGGCTAAACTGCTGTACTGCAGTCAAAACTGCTGACATTGTAAGTTCGATCATGAAGGGGATCAAGATTGACTCAGCCGTCCATTCTTCCGATGTCAGTAAAATGAGTACCCAGTATGTTGAGGGCAAAATGCTAATTAACTTGTGAACTGCCCAGAGAGTGCACTAAGCACTATGGGGTGGAATATAGGTGTAATCACTATTGTTATTGTGTCAGTCATACCACAATGGCCTGTGCATGAGAGATAGGATTGAAGAGGATCCAAACCTTGTAGCTATAACTTTGAGAATCCCCCCCACACCTAGGAGTGAAAGTCCAAAATAGTAACGGTGCCAAGCTCTGAGCCTGACCTAAATCACAGTACAGTATTGTTGTAATAACAGAGTGGAGAAAAGTATACTTCCCATGGTTTGCTGGAGAAAAGGAAGGGCCTGAATGTCACACAATAATAGTAGCAGTAGCAGTAGCAGTAGCAGTAGCAGTAGCAGTAGCAGTAGTGTAGTGGTAAGTAGCAAGGACAATAATACTGTAATACAAAAACTAGAGAATTCCTATTAAACATTTTTGAGAATAAGTTACTATATTTACTATTCTTCAAAGGGAGAATGGTGGAATTCACACCTGCAGGTTTTCCACTGTGTGGTCAGAACTCTAAAATTCTTTATGACTATTTCACTTGTCAGTTTACCAAGTTGTAACCAGGGCAGTAGGACTCTTCCTCCATCCCCACCCCACAACAAAGAAATATTTCCAACTGACAGCCAGGATATCATCTTAACAACAACAAAACATAGCCTTCTCTGTTGCTAGCAGCAGTTAGCTTTGCAGATATAAAGGAAATAGTGTACAAGACATTTAGCTGCTTCAGGCCCTCACCTTCTAGTTTGCTGTAAGGAAAACCAGTGGAATGGCATTTGAATTTGAAATGGTAGGGGTATAGCGCCCACCAAGACAGATAGCAAGCTAATTTAGAGTGTAGGAGAGGCAATGGGCTACTGCAGCCTTGAGGATATTATCAAGGTGCACCTTCACAGCCAGTCCATCTGATGTGGCCTCTTCCACCTCCATAACCATTGGGAATCAGAAAGTGGTTCCTCCTCTGCTCATTTCGCCATTTGGCCCAATATGATGGTTTCCAGTGGCATTTCCTCCACTGAGGGGACCATCACCCCACCTAAAGGGGCTCATTCTCCATAGCTGCTGGCCCCTTTAGGGAGTAAGGTTATTTACCACTGCCCAGCACTCGGCATTGAGTCACTGGTTGTATGGTCTACTTCATTACCATAGCAGGATGTCCAGTCATGTCTCATTTCATATGTGCCGCAGGAGATGACTCCATGATCATAGTGTGTGGGTCACTTCTTGGCAAGCTGGATCCACCTTAAACAAATTCACACTAATGACATTTTTCCTGCTTTAGGAAAAAATGCATTCTCAGATACGAGTTGCCGTTGACAATGATGAGGAGAGGTAGCATCCAACAGACAGAAAGGTAATGGCAGCTTGAGAGGGTTATCTTGGGACAGGGACTTTCCACTGTTGTCTTATCTAAGAGGGTTTATTCCCTCTGCCTAATTCAAGTGTTAGCATCAATGCACCTCCAGATGTTTTTAGAATGCAAGTCCCATCAGTCCTAGCCAGCACATTCAATGGGGAAAAATGAAAACTTCTGCAGGTCCACAATTAACTAGACCCGACTTATTGGTAGGCTTAGCCTTGATGTGTTAACAAAGAGATAACCATTATAACCAAGATCTACAGATGAAGCAGCTGTTATATAGGCACAAGCTGGGGTTAAACAAAAGGCAAACTCGTAAAATACAAAGATGTGGCTGATAATGTAAGCCAGAGTTTCTCAACCTTTGGCCTTCAGGTGTTCTTGGATTTCAATGACAAGATGCCCAAGTCAGCACACTTGCTGATTAGGACTTCTGGGAATTGAAGTCCAAGAACATCTGGAGAGCCAAGGTTTAGAAACCCTGATGTAAGCCATTTTGAGGAGTCTTGAAGCTCAAAAGCCTGGTTCTTCAAACAAATGCTTCTGAAGGCTGTGAAAACTCAGTGCCAGAACCCACACACTTTTTTAATTTTTATGAGAGTTGTAAAACATGGCTGAAGTTTGTACTTTTTGCAGGTTCCTACCAACCCAGTTTTGAAACTTAACCCTGAAAGTGGGTTGCAGTAAGAACTGAGTGACTCAATTTATACATCCCTGTTTCTCTGAGAAATCAAAGGAAAGATATGCTGATGGGGAATTGTACTGCTTTCAGTGGCTCCACTGACCTAATGTCTGCATTTCAGAGGGAAAAGAATATTAGTCATCTCCTTAAAATATAACTTACATTTTGAATTATATATGTAACAGAAGTGCCATGGGAAATTATACCTCTTTAATGACGAGCAACTATGACACCACAGTTTATTAACAGTTCCCTCTCTCTCTTTGAATATTTCCCTGTTGCCAGCTAACCACAAAAAAAAAAAGAAAAAGAAGAAACATCAACTATCTGCAGAAAAGAGCAAATGAAGAGCTTCATGACAAGAAGGGGAATACAGAAAGTTGCTCTATGGTGAGTCAGAGATCACTGCTCTATCTTTCACTGGAGAGATCTTCTGGATGTTTGTTTAACTCGGGAGTTCTCGACCTTTTAAAGCCAGGGGCCGGGTCATGCTCCCTCAGACAACTTCGGGGGCCGGACAGCCATTTTGCCCTTCCTCCACCACATGGCACTTCCTGGTGTGGTAGAGGTGGGCCACATGAAATGGTGTTGTGGGTCTCATCTGGGCCACAGATTGAGAATCCCTGGTTTAACTGATGGCTGATGGGAGTTGGCTTCCAACAACATCTGGAAGATCTCATGTTCCCCATTCCTGGTCTGACCCAATGTTCTTTATCATTAATCCAAAATGTATCCACCAGTTTATCATAGGCTAGGACAGCATTTGCTCAAGTGAGAGGACCACAGAATCAAGAAGCATTTATGTGCCTAGAGAAATAGAAGGACTTTCTGAGATGCCACTTGGACTTCATAACCTCTTAATGGTTAGAGCAGTATGGCAGTGGAACCAACTGCCTTGAGAGGCGGTGAGCACTCCAACCGGTGGAAGCATTCAAGAGAGAATTGGAGAGCCATCTGTCAGATCTCCTTTGATTTTGATAACTACATTGATCAGGGGATTGGACTTGATGATCTCATATGCCCCTTCCAACTCAGTGATTCAATGATTCATCATTGTGGGAGAAGGACAGAGGGTTATCCTGATGCTGTACATACCATTATGTCCTCTAGCAGAGGGGTGAAGACACAGGGGTGGCTGGTGGCTACCATTTTGCAGGCTGTTGAATCCTCTCCTTGTTTTAGCTGGAATTTTAAAAGAGCTTTGCAATGTGCTAAATTTATTTGGTGATAGAGTTCAACACTTTGGATAGCTTCTAGAAAGGTCAGCATGTTTCATGCTATAATTATAATTTTGTGTCAGAAATTATTCTAGGTTAAAAGGATTTTTGCAGAAGAAACTTTGCTTAGGGAATACCCAAATGAGGCTCCTTTCATGTCTCCAAGACCTGGGACAGAGACAGGTGCTCAATCTGTTATGCAGTACCTGGGTCTCGAACTGTGGACTTGCCACCTTCCAGCTAATAAGGCAAGCTTCTTAACCACTGAGCCACCGCAACCCCTCATGTTTCATGCTGAAATGCAGGACTGTTCCCATTAAACCAGTCACCAGTCTCCATGGCTCTCAGTATTTGACACCAAAGAGGCTGCTTTGCCCAATTCAAGAGGTTGTTGCTCAAATCTGAGCATGGGACCTTCTAAAAGTGAATCATGGGCTGAAGACTCCTGTAAAACCAGAATGCACTGAGTTGTGGAACCTGCAATAGAACAAGTCAACCTAGCAATTTGAAGAAAAGAAATTGCAAGTCGATAAATAGGTACCACTTTGGTGGGAAGGTAAACAGTATTCTGTGCCCTCTGGTGTCTAGTCATGATTGTTCCATGACCATGGAAATGTCTGCAGATGCAGACAGCGCTGGCTCTTTGGCTATAAATGGAGATGAGCACCGAACCCTACAGTTGGATACGGCAGGCTTTTGAGTAAGGGTGACCTTTACATAATATGCAGTTGTATGCTGCCTAAAACTGTTTAATCAGAAATTGTAATGTTACACAGTTTTATAAGGGAGTAAATCCCAGGGAAGACACCCTTCTTCAAGAATTTTCTGTGTTTATTCCCTCTGTGAGATCTTCATGGACATAGGATGCTATTCAGTTTGGACCATTGAATCCCATGAACAGAAGACAAGAGAGGAGGAAGGATTAACATTAACACATGAAGATGCAAATTCTCATGCTTCCAAGCAGAGAGCTTCTGCTCCTCATTGTACATTTTACACCATTTCCCCTTAATGGTATTTTTTTCTGGTGAGAAAAAAAGATGGCAAAAACAAAGAGGAAATATTTAAGTGTTGCAATCTGAAGATGATCTGCGTAGGCTGCCTACATACATCAATGTGTCAGGCATTGTCTAGATAGCCCTTCTTTTCTGGTGATAAGATTTGTTAAGAATCAACCAACCAACCAATGAACTAATCAACTCATCAAAGAAGTTAGAGGGTTTCAAGCAGTAAACTTCACCGAATTGCTTGATGGCATTGTGTTGCTTTATGCCTTCAAAAATATACAGAATAGAGCAAGAATGTGAGAGGTTTTATATATGCACATATATTCCATATGCATGTACTGTATAATAATAGCATTATAGCAAATATGATGTAGATGTGCTTAAAGCACCCGTCAGGTTGAATCAGGTTGAGGGGGAATGTCTCACTTCATGTGACTGCCCTTGTATCAATAGCTTGACTTTTTGCTGACATGGGTAAGAGATGCTCCCATCCCAGAATTAGGCAGGTGTCACAGTTAACACAAAGCATAAGATGATATTTTATATTTTTACTTCTTATTTTCTTTTATATATTTCTGTTCTGCCCTTTGAGTTAATGGTCTTCCCAATGTGGCTTACAATAGCAAATGGTAAAAACATATTAAATCTAGATACAGTAATATAAAAACAAATTAATTTTTAAAAAACAAGATACAGTTTCAACTAGTTAGCTGCAGCAAATATCCTCAAGCCTTTTCAGTTAAATCCACAGAGAAGGAATATGTTTCAACATTTATTTTATTTTATCAGTTTTTATCTCAAAAGAGTCATAATGCACTGGGGGGAAAACCCATGTTGTCCTTTTATATCAAGAATTTGGGAATATGTGGCCCTTCAGTTGTTGTTGGAGTACAAGTCCCATCACCCCTGGCCATAGGGTATATTGGTTGGGACCGATGGGATTTGTACTCTTATAACATCTGAAGAACCAAAATGGTTCCACCACTGTTTGTGCTCTTCTACAAGTCTTGGAATTCCCACTAGCCTGTTAACAATTCCATTGTTGTATGTAGATGGTGCCATTGTGACTAATAAAGGTAAAGACAACGGTCATTAATTAGAATATGAATTCACTATGAGTAGATAGGATGCTGCTAAGATTCTTCCTTCTAAAATAACTGTTAAGCATTCCTTGCCAAAAGTAAAATGAAGAAAAAAATTGGAATGGGCTGGGGAGTGAAACAAGATTATGTTTTATGAAATGGAAGGAGAAGACAACAGTGTCTTTCATATTCTTGGTCTGCAGCTTTGCTATTCTGGATACAGAGAAGAGAGCATTGTTTTCTCAAAAGAGGATGCAGCATAAAACCTAGAAAAGTGGCACGCTACCAAACCAGCTGCCTCCTTTCCTTCAGGGAAAGACTGACTAAAAATAAATGCATAGATGTAGACTACAGAGCATCAGCTCATATTCTTGAAAATCCACAATAATACGTCCTTTGTAGCAATCTCTGCTGTAGGAAACTGAAAGAAAGACATGTCAAGGAAGTAGGTGGATTGATTGAGGGAGAATAGATCGATCATAGAACTGCATAATTGGAAGGATTCTAAGAGTCATCTACCCCACTATCCTATTGATTCAGGAAATCCATAACTAAAAAATTCTTGATAGGCATCCAGCTTCTGTAAAGCAAAGTGCACCACCTTCCAAGGCAATCCACTTTACTTAGAAGCAGAAACTTCTTCCTAAGGCTTGATCACAGCTTCCTTTCTTGTAAATTGAATCCACTGCTCCAGGATGTATCCAGAACATATTTGTTCTATCTTCTACACGAAAGCTCTACAGATATATAAAGACAGTTATCATATAACTTCTTAATAATCTCTTCTCCAGGCTACCACCGCCACCACCTCCTCCTCCTTCCTCCATCCCATCAGGTGTCAAGGGAGATGCAAGGGTCTTGTTCAGGCATTTCTAGCGGCCTTCTAATATTTCTTTGATGTTATCTCTCCACCTTCCTCTGGAGGTTGAGCCTCTCAAAGACCAACCCAGGATCCACATTGTGAGAGGCAGTAACAGATCCAATTATGGCAGGGATTCTCAAATTATGGCCCATGGGCCAGATGCGGTATATGGCATCATTTCATGTGACACCCTCCCCCACCGCCTCCACCACACCAGGAAGAGCCATGTGGTGGAGGAAGGGCAAAATGGCTGTCTGGCCCTCGAAGCTGTCTGAAGGAGAATGGCCCGACCCCTGACTTAAAAAGGTTGAGAACTCCTGAATTAAGGGATTGCAAGGACTGGGTAAAGTATAATGTGGCCTTGCGCCACAGGACTGCTATGGCAGCCATGAAGGCCATCCTGGGTCACTCTGAAAAGACCTGGCCAAAAGGGCTCTAGTAAAGTCATGACAGGCCCAGCAAGCTGGCAACGGATAGCCCATTGCTAAAACACTAGAAAAGTGATGTAAACAGCCACTTTCTTTTGGTCACATATTTTGTGATAGATCAAGAGCAAAACAGCTGAGCACTAGATAAAAACTTGGAATAAGGAGCTACTGTATATTGGAAGCAGTGTAGAAGACTGGAGATTTAAAATAGCCCAATGTACAAAATTCTCCAAGCTTTAGAGGTTTTGCTCTCATGACTGTTTTTCATTAGAAGGCCTAGAGATAGAGCCTTCTGAATGGTGACCCCATAACTGGAGAATTCTTTACCCATATATGGCCTCCAAGGTTCCTTCCTTGGAAGTGCTGTAGTCCAGTTGGCTGCATTAATTAGAGGACAGTGTCCTCCATGACACTGGAGGTCTGTAGGCTAGCTTAGTCAGTGCAGGACATCGTTCCATTTGGGAGGAGTGGCTCACGAAAAGTGGCTGGACAGCTTCTGCTGCTTTTCTCCACCATCTGCAGCCTGGTGTGTTTGTCTCACTGCATAATGATAGGCCTGGTGCTGTAAACACCTGTTTTTTCCTTTATTCATTAAACAGTTGGGGAAAGCAGAAGGTAGACACACCCTTGGCATCAGAATGGAATTAAAAATATAACCCTAGAGATGTGGCATGAATAATTTTGTAATTGTGTGACTGAGGGGGGAGAGAAATTGAGAGAGAAATGAAGAGTATTGGCTAATGTAAAATTGGCTTGCTTTAGTGACTTCCTGGATCCCTCTATGACCCCGACATTAATAAATGTGCTCTTTTGTTGATAGTAATAGATGCCTCTTTTAAGTGACTAGATCTTATTTTAGAGCAAAAAAAAAAGGCTTTTTGTTAATTTACTGTAATAAAGCATAAAGGCAATTGATCTTTCTCTTCTTAAAATTGTCTGTCTTGTAGAAATCAAAGGCTAAAAAAAGACACTTTCATATTATCCCGCTGGGTTTATCAAGGAAATTTTGTATTCTGCTAATAACTCTGTTGGAAGGGGAGGCAAGACTCTTCGAGGGTATAATTATGAAATGTATTGAAAAAAATACTTTTATAGACACTCTTATCTCTGACACATGTGGCTTCTAAAAGCAGTAAAACACAACCCCATGATACTGCGGTTGAGTATTTTCAGACAATAACAATGATAAAAGGCAATTTATTTATTTTTAATGGACACTACGCTGATAGTATCATGTTGTAGAGGCTACACAGATTTATTTCTTTATTTAAGCAAACTTTTATGCCACCCTCCTCAAAAAGACCCAGGGCGGCTGACACAACTCTTAACAACCTAAAACACAATAAAAACATAATATATAATCAAGATTAAAATTTTTAAAAAGCTAAAACAAGACAGAGAGAGAGAGTGGGGTTTCAAATGAGCCAACAGACTGGGGCATCTGTCTGGCCCATACCCCACACAGGCCCTGCCAGCCAGGTCTTCACCCCCTTCCGAAAGGGCAGCAGCTCCGTCTGGAGACGCAGCTCACTTGGCAAGAGGTTCCATAGGGCCGGAGCAGACACAGAGAAGGCCCTCCTCCTTGTGCTAGAGAGGCGTGCCTCTCTAGCTGATGGTACAACCAGAGCGCCTCTCCAGTCTGCTCTGGTGGGACGGACAGATGTCCTTAAGGTGATGCGGTCTCTTAGGTATCCTGGCCCACTACCATATAGGGCTTTAAAGGTAATAACTAGCACCTTGAATTCCACCCGGAAGCACACTGGCAACCAGTGCAGCTCCCGCAGCAATGGTGAGGCATGAGCATAACACCCACAACCCATCACAACCCAGGCAGCAGCATTCTGGACCAGCTGCAGCCTCCGAACTGTCACCAAGTGCAGCCCCATGTAGAGCGCATTACAATAATTCAGTCTGGAGGTGACCAAAGTGTATGTGATCATGAGCAAGAAGTCCCGGTCTAGGAACAGGCGTAACTGGCGTATTACATGAAGTTGTGCAAATGTCCTCCTGGCTACGACTGCCACCTGCTCATTGAGCAGTAGTCGTGAGTCCAAGAGGGCCCCCAGATTATGCACCAGATCTGTTTTGGGCAACACTGCCCCATCCAGAACCAAAGATGGTAGCTCCCGAGATAACACAGGGCCCCTGACACACAACCACTCAGTCTGTAGCCCGTTCTCCCCCATCCAGACCCTCACAGCCTCCAGGCACCTGGAAAGGACTTCCACTGCATCGCTAGGGTCTCCTGCGGCCGAGATATACAGTTGAGTATAATCTGCGTATTGATGACACCTCACCCCATGGGAACGGATGGTCTCACCCAGTGGTTTCATCTAGATGTTATGTAGTAGAGGTGAGAGCACCGAGCCCTGAGGCACCCCATATTGGAGCAGCCTAGGGCTGGATTTCTCACTCTCCAACCACAGAGAATGGGTGGCTTTCTCTGAAAAGGATCTTGAGATTAGAGAGATTCAAAGTTTGTCTGCCCCTCAATTTGCTATAGCTGTTGCTTAACAAACCTAGGGTGTATCTTGATTATCAAAAGAATTGGGTTTCCAATTGTGTTTTTAATTGAGTTAAGGTCACGTGATGCTTGTGCTGATTTGCAAGTCCTTTATAGAATCTTGCCCAACATTTTTTTAACCCCTGCAGCTCCTGCTACCAAGGAGTCTCCCAATTTCCCCCTTCAGTTCCCTGTAGGGTTTTATTTTCTTTTTTTCACTTGTCCTGGCTACGTTAGCCAGTCAGTTATTAGGTTGCAAACCTCTAAAGGGAGGGGGAGTCTGCTGCTGTGGTTTCTGCCTCTGCTGTAGAGCTGTTCTTATTGTACCACTCTCTGGTGCAGCCCCCATTGGCCCTGTGTGATGTGTTGGCATCATCGTCATCATTTCATGTTAGAAATTATTCTGGGATTTTTGTGGAAGAAACTCCGCTCAGAGAACACCCAAATGAGGCTCCTTTCATGCCCCCAAGAGCCAATGCCAGATTAAGCCAGTGCGAGGCCTGTAGCAAATCGTGTCAAGAGGCCCTTGCTTAGGTTTAGGATTTAGGATACAGTACCTATAAAATAAAACACCACTAGTAAAAACAAACTTTTCTCGATTTAATGTGGCCAAATTTAGAGATAACACTAGTTAAATCAATTTCTCTAAGTAAATCACCATTCAATGCTCATTAAGATGAGGTTATTCAGATGGTCTTGCCCCATCATGTTCCTTAACTCATTTTTTATTTGCTGTACTTTTGAAATAGAACTTTCTCCGCTGCAGTTAACAATAATTAAAGACAAGTAAATACATAAGCCGATTTCTACATTTGGGAAACATGACTCTAGACCTATAAAACAAAACACAGCTCACACATCGATCGACTCTGCCACTCAACACAAATTTATGCTACTATGAAGTAGCGCATAAGATGTGCACACAAATAAGGCTCTGCCAGCGTACATATCTTTACTCTTTGGCGTGCATTGAATACTCCAATGAGACATCAGCGAGTCTCTCCGAGTGAACATTTTTTAAATATCCGCATGAATGCATGGAATATTTAAATTTGGATTTTCATTCTAACCAAGCACAAGACTGGGGCCCCAAGAGATGTGGGGCCCGTAGCATTTGCTATTCCTGTTATATGGCTGATCCGGCATTGCCAAGAGCTGGGACAGATATAGGCGCTCAATCCATCATACAGTACCCAGGTCTCAAAATGCCAACTTGCCAGTCTTCCAGCTAACAAGGCGAGCCACCACAGCCCCATCACCACCGGATACAAATCTGCCATTTGATCCACAGTTGAGGACTGATATAAAATTAACAGTTCAAGACCTAACAAAGGACCCAAGAACTGTTAAGGTAACATCTATTAATGTTTCCCAACCTTTGGTTTTTGTACTTCAATTCCCAGAAGCCTACGGTAAGTAAATTCCCCAAAGCACTGATCAGCCAATGTAATGACTTGAGCTTCTGGGAATTGAAGTCCCCCTATGGAGCGTAGGCCCACGTTGGAAACCACTTGTTTTAAGTATACTGTATATGAAGTTCCTAGTAGAGTTGTATTTTTGAAAGTTAGGATGTTCAAGTCCAATAAGTGCAAAATTTCCAAACATCTAGGTCAGTGGTGGCTAACCTGTGACACATGTTCCAGAAGGGGGCACTGCCCCTGCCCCAGCACAGAGTTCACCTCGCCCCTCTACCCACTGGGAGTGCTTCATCCTTCCCCTGAGCACAGAGTTCATGCTGCCCGTCCCTCTGCCCAGCAGCCCAATGAGAGTGTTTCCTCCCTCCCCCCAGCACATAGTTCACCCTGCCCCTCTGTTTGGGCACTCAGTCTCTAAAAGGTTTGCCATCTGTGATCTAGGTAGTCTTTTAGGTATTGCTCGAAGGGCTCTGATTACTGATAGAAATTGATAACTGATTTTGGGTTATCGATATGTGAATATGTCACAGTTCTATCAGAGAGCCTTTTGGCTTAGCAACAATAGAAGAATGATGTGCCAACAAACTGCTCGCACAAACAGCCACTTGGTGAAACAAAAACAAGTGCTTTACTTTCAAAGGCAGAAACTCAAAATAAGATATTCTCTCTGGTTACAAAAGCTATTTACAAGTTGCAGTGTTTCGCCTCTAGGCTTAGAGGCTCGGCTAACGAATAGCCCAAGGTGAGATAGTCTATTTACAGCAGATAAAGTCTTTAGCAGCAAGAGCATACGCAGAGTGCAACTGGCACAGTTCACCAGCAATATCTTATCTGTTGACAGTCTAGCAACAAGGTTAATCTCTGCAACAGTTCTCCTTGCTTCCTTTGAAGAATCTTGACAGTGCTCCAAAACACTCAGGCTTTACTTCAAGTCTGGTGCAAGATTTCTGCAAACCTCTTTCCAGTATACAGCAATACTCCTTGATACTCCTTAGAACTCTCCTTCAATACTCCTTAGGACTCTCCTCGAAGTGTAGGCTTCCAAAGCCTCATATTGTATACAGTAGGTTTGCTGACTCATGGTAATTAGTAACAACAGCTGGGATAGCCCTGTTAAAGGCGCAGCTACAATATACATTGGTATACTAATTCAATACCACACATATTTATCCTGTCAATTACAATGGGTACAACAACAGATTTCTTCCTCCATAGACACTCAACTTCAATTTGCAAATCACAATACAGTATTTTGTTATTTTTTCCAGTTGTTTGTCTTCAATTTGTGCATCTCCTGGTATAGCAATGTCTATAAACCAGATCTTCTTTTTCTCCACAACAGCTATATCAGGTGTCATTTTCAGCTCATTTCCCAAAACTTTCTCTATTATTAACTGTTACAATGTTGCAACAGTTCTTTGACTTGACAGCAAATGAACTGTTGAGCTGTTCTAGCATTATAATTGTAGGGACTGGGGGAGAATCATTTTTAGGGAATCCTCAATGTCTCTTTTCCCAATATAGCAGCATCTCTCCTGCTGAAGGCAAGCAGGCAGGGTAGTGCTAGTATTGTAAAACTTCTTTTTTTAAAAAAGGAGAAAAATGTAAGCCAAGGAGTGTAAAAAGATGCCTCTGACAATTAGTGCACTCAGTTTTTAATTTTTACTTTCTAATTAAAATTATGAAAATGCTGTAGTGCAAAATCATCCCCAGCTATTAGTTTAAAAACCATCCCCAGCCATTAGTTTTTAAAAAGGGGGGAGGGAGGGTCAGTTTCAGAAGAGAAGGAGGGGGAAGAAAGTGTGCTAAATTGGAACAAAACCTATCCCAACCAAGGACTAAGGCGTGATAAAACCGTTTTTGGAATCATCCAAAAATTCTAGTTAGGATGATATCAAGTGGCTGGTGGGGAATAAAAATCAAGGATTTTCAGGTATATGTTACAGAACAAATGACTTATGTGAACAAGTCCTAAGTCTTAGGAGAGGTGTTTTGACCCTTTGAATGGAGAACATGCCCATGCAAAAGTTGTTTCCAAATGAAGTAGCTGTGTTATTCTATCTTGTTGCATAAGCCATCCTAGCATTTGTTAAAAAAACCTAGACTATCTTTACTTGCCCAATCTCTGTACCACCATAAGAACAGTTCTTGGGCATTGCCCCTGTAATTTTAGGAAATGGGATGCTATTAAGTTGGGAATACTATTCATCTCCATTTGATAGTTGAATGAAGGGGAAGACTGTTAAAGGAGTTGGATCTAGACTTGGTCAAAGTGAACATTGAAATTGGCAGGGCTTTGTTTAACCACAATTAACTTAAGTACTACGGTTGTCATTAGATCTGCTCTAAATACAACTACTGTATATCTAGATTGAACCCAAAGTATTGTGCTCAAGTGGCTGTGAAGATCAGAATACAGCTAGTTTTCTTTCTTTCTCCAATCAAACCCTTGACTGTCGAAATGAAACCACTTTCTTAGTTTTGTCATTGGCCAAACTCAAGTCCTCATCGGTGGATGTTTCCGTCAGCAACTGACAGATCAGCAAATCAGTCAGACTCTGTATTTCTCCACATTCACACAATGTATTGTTGTCTGCCAGGAGTCCCCACTTGAACATGTTGGTCTTATATTTACAGCTAAATGTATGTACGTTGTATGCATTCCATATTGAAAATGACTTTTCTTTAGTGACTGGCTTCTTCTGCACAAGCATTTACTCATTCACCACCCACAGTAAGCAATGAGTAACTGATTCCAGTGGTTGACAATGAGTATGCATGCTTTTACTTTATCGTGCTCTTTTCTGCTTTACTGTTTTCGAGAGATTTCTGAGAATCCAGAAAAACTGTTTTGCCACAGCCTAAACCCACGAGAACACTTCTATTTCAAGTCTATGGCTGGGGTGATTTGAAGCCTGAAAATTAACAAAATATATTGATAATAGTCATTTGTATCCCTTGACACCCTATGGAGTAAAAGAGGAAGCAATGAAGAAGAAGTCATTTGCTCAATCCAATATGTGATGCTGATTTAGAAGCTACTTAAAAGTGGGCATTTACCCTGGCATAGCTTTTAATGCAAGGTACATCTGGTGAAATTTCCTTTTCCACACAACTAATAAAGCTATAGGAAGTCTGTCTTCTTCTTTTTTTTATCCAATTGCTCTTAATGAGCACAATCACTGCAGGAAGCATTGGAGCAAGACAACAATAAAGTACATCTCCTAAGCGTGACCAGCAATACCATGAGGCAGAATGAAGTACAGCATCTCTCTTAGGCAGCAAATATAGGGAAGCATAAAATGTCTAGACACAACTATTGTATTTTCACTTTCAAGGAAAGGGAGAGGTCCTTGTCAGAGTTTCTCCTTTCAATACCATAATCTGTTACTGGCTTTAGAATCAAGAGAACTGTGGGCTTGGAAGGAATGGTAAGAACCGCTGAGGCCAACTCCCTGCCAGTACAGGAAATCTGCAATAAAGAATTACTGACAGATAGTCCTCCAACTAGTGTTTAAATCAGGCTTCCTCAACCAGATTTACTGACTTGGGTTTCTGGGAATTGAAGTCCAAGAACACCTGGAGGGTCAAGGATGAGGAAGCCTGGTTTAAATGCTTCAGAAACCAACAGCCTCCATCTTTTGAGGGAGTCTGCTCCACTGTTGAACTTTTTCTCATCTAGATGTTTTTATCAATTGGAATCTCTTTTATTTTAATTTGAATCCATTATTTTTGACCTTGCATCTTCCATGTTACCACCTTCAAGAGATTTGAAAAGGGCTATCCGTTATCCTCAGCCTCTACGCATACGCCCCCTGCTCTCTCAACTCTTCTTTCTGAGGATTGGTCAGTAGACTCTTTAGCAATAGCAATTACACTTATATACCGCCCCATAACGCTTAATGCACTCTCTGGGTGGTTCACAAGGCAATTAGCATTTTTGCCCCCGACATGTTGAGTACTCATTTTACTGATCTCAGAAGGATGGAAGGCTGAATCAACCTTGGCCCATTTCAGGATCAAACTCACAACTTCAGCAGTTTTGGCTGCAGTTTAACCACTGCCAGGGCTTGTTATGCCATCTTGGTTACCTTTCCCTGAATCCATTTTAGCTTTTTGAGATCAGCTTTCTTAAACTGTGGTACCTAGAGGAGGAGATAGAGCTTCAGATGAAAGTGTTATATACTGTTATACTATGGAACTTGACTTCAGTGGTTAGAGAATGCTACTGTTGTTCTGACTTGTGCAGCAAAAGGTTACAGAAAACCTACAGATTCCAACACAGAGGCAATAGATTCTGGAGCTAGACCTTTTCCTCACCTCTGACTCAGGAATGTTTCACACTCATGGTTCAAGCTTGGAAAAGCAAATTATCGGATGTGGGAATATTTTTCTGATGACCAGTGTTATTTTAACTAGCAGCCTTCAGACTAAATCTAACAGTAGAAATCTATCAGCTGTTCTGTTGAATAAACATCCCTTGTCCTTTTCTCAGCTCATTGCTTTTCTCTTTAAATGCATCCTTATGGTCTTATGAGATTCCATTGGGATGCTATGTAAGAAGCATGCCTTGTTAGCTGGAAGGCCGGCAGTTTGAAACCCATGAGGGACTGAGCGCCCGTCTCTGTCCCAGCTCTTGGGGACATGAAAGGAGCCTCGTTTGGGCATTTCCTGAGTGGAGTTTCTCCTGCAAAAATCCTTTCAACCCAGAATAATTTCTGGCATGAAATTATTATTATTACCAGTACACCAATACTTCTTTTTAAATTATACCAATGCATTCATTTTAGAGTCACCAGCCTGAAGTAATCTACCCAGTTGCAGTAAGTAAGAGCCTTCCTAGCTAGCTGACTATAAATTAACTTCCTCTTTCTTTGCATCTAAAATTTTTAAAAGCAGCCTTTCTTTCCCCCCATTTATTTGCGGGATGTAGTGAATTGGTACATTGGCCTCTTTACAAAAACTAATTAAAGGAGTCACATAATGGCTCCTATTCACAGCTAAGCTTGTCTTGTACTGTCCTCACGTCAGTTCAGTTTGGTTCAGGGCCCAGATCCCACTGTGTGCAGGGCTGCCTATATTACTGACGATCTTACAAAAAGAGGGTCTCTCGCTTGTTGTCAGCCTCCTGCCTTATAAGAAATGTTATAAGAAATGTTGTAACCATTCTCATTCTAGAGGTATTCACTTTATTGAAATTGCACCACTTCTAGGAAGACTCAAAGCTTTGGTTTAACTCTCTGAACACAGGAAGGAATAATATTGTTATTTCTAGTACTGTATGTTCACTTCCTTCCTTCGTGCAAACTAGTTGTTTAGAGTAACCAGATATTATTTATGTTTCTGAGAAAAACTACTCCCCCCCCCCCCCAGTTTCTAGAATCATCCAAACAACATGGCCATCTGGGGGGGGGGGGGACCACAATCCAATTGCTAGTATTAATTCTAGTTCCAAAAAGATATCTAATACAGTAGATGCTTCACCATAGATATTGTTGTGACCATTTCAGCTTCAATCTAGCCAGGTCTGTTATTTAGTTTGTTCAGGGGATCAAAGGTCCTGGATGGCTGAATGAACAAATTCTTCAGCTGTTCCCATAATAGGGGTAGCATATTTACTCAGTTACAGCTGAATTTGGGACTGCAGTGGCTTAGTGGTTAAAATTGCTGAACTTGATACAGGTCAGTAGTTCGAGACCTGAGTGTTGCATGACGAAGTGAGCTCCTGTCTCTGTCCCAGCTCCTGCCAACCTAGCAAGTTTGCAAGCAGGAAATTGCAAGTAAATAGGTACATGGTGGGAAAGTAACAGAAGTTCATGCACTCCAGTGTCTAGTCATGCCTGCCACATGTCCATGGTAATGTCTGCAAGTGCAGATAGTGCTGGCTCTCTGGCTATAAATGGATATGAGCACCAAACCCTAGAGTTGGAAATGTAAATAAATAAATAAATAAATAAATATGACTGGCTTTCAAGCAAGGGCAACCTTACTGCTGAATTTATACTGTTCCCTACCTCCTATCCTGTAAAAACCTCAAAATTGGGGGTACCAACATCTACCAATAACAAAAACAGTTTCCCCAAATCTCACTGCTTTCCAATCATCTCTGTCACTTTGGCTATAGTCTAAGAAAGCTTAGCAAAACAACCAACTCTCTTTGCCACTCAATAATTTTTCATTTTGGGATTGATTCAATGTGTTAATTTAAATGGCACACTGATTGCCTGACTAAAATCATATGACAGGATTGGAATCAGCTGATATTGTCGGGTTGATAAAGCAACAATGTTATATCTTAATTACATGGAGAGATTTTCAGAAAAATGCAAGCAGCTGATTAAAACACTTTTACTTATACCAAATGAATGGATTATACTGATGAATTTCCATCATTATCTCACAAACCATGACACTGCTGGAGTAATATAGATGTTTGAAGGGAGATTTGCTAGTATGAATGGTTCAAGTTGTAACATTAAATGTGCTGAATAAGCAATATGCACAGATTTTAAAAAGTTTGATCAGTAGTTAACATGTTAGCATCCTCAATTCAAATCGAAGAAAACATTCTCTTTTTAAACCTTTCAGTAACTAGGCAGTATATTACATGCCATAGGCAGAGTTTAGAAAGAGGAAATGAAGTCATTGCTTTTCACCTCATTGATGTATCAACAGCAGCACAATATTTCTGTGTTTAGAAAACCTAGTTACAAAAGGCTTCCTAGTCCTCCCTTACAAAACTTCTTTTAAAAATGTCAAGAATTGACATCCTTCTCAAGTAAATTATATAGAAGAGTGGGCTTCTTTACAGGGTTGATATAATTCACGCCTTTTCAAAGATAGCCTTTCTCTCCATGGTACACTAATGCTGGGCTTTGTTTGCATTTGTATAAGAGTGGTATTTTAATGTTTGTTTGTTTATTGTTTATAATTTATTAAATGCATTTTGAAACCGCCTGTCTGGGAGATGTTTCCAATGTGGGTGGTTTCCAATAGCAAAGAAACCTAACAAAATAGACACATTACATTTAAAATACAATATATGACATAAACCCAACCCAAGCAATGTATTAAACTTTTTAAACTGGCTATTGCTCAATTAGCAACAGCCCGGCTGGAGATGAAAATGTAAAATACATAAAGAACAGTTAAACTGAAAGCCTTATTGGCTAATTAATCAATGTTTGCAGAGGGGAAAATAAAAGATGTTTGCTTTAAGTTGTGTCATTGCTGCTGGATGTTCTATTAGTCATTCACAGCTATACTAAAATCCTGAACTTCTAAATTGGGAAATAATCCTTTCTCTGTCAACCAAGAAAGGGGGAAACAGCTTCATGAGGAACTGAGAAATTCCTTCTCAAGAAAAAAAGATGTGGTTTTTTTCCTCTAGAATATGGCTTCTGTAAATCAAAGCAGCATATTCACTTATTGACTCAAAATATTATAAACAGGAAGTAAGCTCATTTCTTACAAAGAAATTGATTAGAATATCATTGCCTACAGCTTTCTGAGAGCCTCTTTATTTCCAAGTTGAAAAGTTAGCTAACATCAGCCTTCAGAAAGAGCCTTAAAACCTAGTTAGCGCAACGGGTGTGGGACACTGCTGGTGTGGGAACACATATGCACGCACGCACTGGCTTATATAAGGCCGTCTGGGTTTTTCAGTTTTATAGGGAGGGTGTTTTAATCTGATTTTAATGGTTTTTAAAGTTTTAATTGTTTAGTTCTGTATTATGGGGACGTTTTGTATTTTGAACTTTGGATACTGCTGTGAGCCATGTGGAGTCGCTTTGGCAAGGGAGACGGCAATACAAATACAGTAATAAATAAATAAATAAATAAATAAACGTCAGCCTCTCCCTTATCCTTCGCACAAAAACAAAATGTAGAGTTCAAAAAAAAAAAAGGTAACATTTCACATCCTTGGAGGCTCATTTGTTTCTACCTGAGGAAATCTTGTAAATAGCAGAATTCTTCCACTCTCAGAATTCCTCATCAATTACGACTCCCATCAGCTAAGACTGAGAGGATTCACAATTCAACAGTGTCTGGAGGGGCAAGCAATTTCCTTTTCAACTGCACAACAATGAAAAAACATTCAGACTCCACTAAGAGAAGCTAGTCTAGCTCAATAGGTTGGAAGCAGTGGTGGGCTCAAATAATTTTGCTACCACACTGTGGGTGTGGTATAGTTGGTGTGGCCAGGGGGAAAGCCCTGCATTGCATCCGAATTAGGACTACTTTATTTCAAAACTTGGATGGGTGGGGCCAGCCAGAATTTCTACTTGTTCTGGTGAACTGGTGCGAACCTGCTGATGCCCATCACTGGTTGAAAGTCCTGGCTGGAAGCCAGGGAGCTGGGAATAAATCTGATTTAAAAAAAAAATACCCTGCCGCTATTATAGTGCTTTGTACAAAATGTGTTTGGAATACAATACTTTGGCATGTTTTGGTCACTGTGCTTCAGAAGTGAGTTTGCCGAGTTTGGGAGAAATGGGTTCAACAGGAGATTTGCCAAATTCATAGAGAAGAAGTTACCACATCTACCAGTTACCAGTGCTGTTTATCATCTTGAATACTGGAAGCTGTATCTCTCTCACCAGTCTGAATTCCTGGGGTCCATGAGCCAGAGGATGGAATTAACATGCATTCTGTTTTTTCAGGCAGAGTTCTTCTCATGCTCCTATAAAATAAGTTGACATCCCTATTAATGAAGCCATGCATATAGTGACAGGATGCCTAAAACCTACACCATTTGAGAAAATATACCCTCTTGTTGGTATTGCTCCACCTAAGATCAGGAGAAGCAGCAGCAGACGCTGAGAGGACTAAGCAAGAGAATGACCCTCAACACTCTCTGAATGGATATCAGCCTCATGTCCGCCAACTCAGATCCAGGAAGAGCTTTATGGCAAGAACAAACATTATTGAGGGTATGCAAAAGCAAAACCAGATAAAAAGATGAATGAAGGAGCTATTTGGACAAGAAACATCATTAAAGGAAGATATAGCTGAGGATCTCAACTTCCCCTATGTCACTTGGAAAACCCTGAATAGGCTGAGGGTAGGAGTCCCTAAATGCAAAGCTAAAGTGCTCAAGTGGGGGCTGCTGGGAGACAACAACACACAATGTGAATGTGGAGAGACTTAGAATCTGGCTCCTTTACTGGTCTGCCGAATGTTGCCAGAGGTATGCACCAATGAGGCCTTGGGTTTGGGCAATGACAAAGTGAAGAAATTGGATTCATTTTGGCAGTCCAAGGTTTGATCAGGACACGAAAAAAGAACCGAATATACAGTAAATAAACATTAATGTTTTAAATGTATTTCATGCCTTCTTTATTGGAAGAAAAGCATCACAACCTTTCCATACGATTTGTCCATGCCAGCTGCTAGGGAAGGAAATGAGAGGCCCTTTTTCTTTTCCAAATAAACCCTCAGTAAATACCACTTCTGTTTGCTCTCCTCTGTTTGTTTCTTCAGTGTTGGGTCAACATAAATAAGGCCTTTCACTCCATCTTTGGACTACTCCTTCAACAATGTCTTAAGCTTGGCCAATTCCAAGGAATTCCTATAATTATACCACCTCATAAATACATCCTCCTTGGGACTAGATGAGTATATATACACACACTATTTTCTTAGCTTTCAGTTTCCTTTGCCGTTCTTCTGTTAAGTCATACTCACTCTCATGTCGGTCAGACCCATCAAACAGTTCCATGAAACTCTCTCCTTGTATTTAAACTGAGTTAAGTTTTCCTGCTTGCGGTTCCATGTAGAAACTGTATTGTTATTTTTAAGAATTTCACATTCCAGAACTGTCTCAGCAACTATAGCAGTTCAGAATCTGGGAGCTGCAAACTCAAAATATAAATAAAGTCCTGATATCATGACTTTTTCAGTGTTATTATCTCTGCTACTAGATTTTATCCATGTGTGGGTGCATTTGGCTGGGCAGAAAGCGGATGTATGCAGTGCTCAGTTTCCCAAAAGTTTCTTCTTTTACTGACATAGCTGAAATATCTTGTGGCAAAATCCTCAAAAATTGATGTGGGACAGAAATGGCATTTCTTTGTTATAAAACATGAATTTTCCCAGGCTCCTGTAACATTAACACTCTATCTATCTTCATTCTCTAGAATGTTGGAAGAAGTGTATGTTTGTGTGGTGATAAAAAGTTGTGTGATGTTACCAACATTTTTTAAAATGTTTATTCAATTATAATTGGGTGCTGTCTCTAGTTCTGACATCTCCACAGCTCCTTGTTTTGGGGAGGTTGAAGGAAAAAATAATAAAATAACAGATGGTGCTTCTTAGTTAGAGAGTCAATTTCCACACAATTGCTCTTGCTGAAAGAAGGAACAGATTGGGCAGAGGAAAAAACTTTTGGATTCTACAGCTCCTAGAATTCTCACAACCAGCATGGCTAGTACAGTTGAGTGGCTTTCGACAGGAGAATGGGACACTTTAAGCTCAGCTATGTGTCTGCACTAGAATAGGTGAATGAAGCCTGTGCAACTTAAGATATGTTCAGCTGAAGCTAATATTACAGGTAAGTTACAAGTACAGTAATACCTCGGATAATGACTGCGTTGGATAACACTAAAATCGGATAACGATGCAAAATTTCTAAAGAAATTTTGCATCGGATAACGATCTGCTAGCGTTATCCGATGCAGTCGTTCGTAACAGCAGGGTTACTGGAAAGCTGAGCGGGGTTCTCCGTTCAGCTTCCCAGCCACCCTGCACCTGTGGAGACAGGGGTGTGTGGCTGGAAAGCTGACAGGCCTCCCCCGTCGGCTTCCCCAGCCACCCCACAGCTGCGGAGGCAGAAGTAGGTGGCTAAGGAAGCCAACAGGGAGTCCCCGTCGGCTTCCCCAGCCACCCTGCAGCTGTGGATCCCTCCCCTGCCTGGCTTGGTAAGGGTCTTAGCTATCCAGGCGGGGGGGGGGTCTTCTTAAGAGAGGTTGAGATAAGGGACCCAAGCCTCTGTTAGGGGATCACTAAGCCCTTTACCAAGCCAGATGAAGGTTTCTAAAAAGTTGGGGGGGGAATCCTACCTTCTTTTTAGAACCCCTCCCCCCACCTGGCTTGGTAAGGGTCTTAGCTATCCAGATTGGGGGGGTCTTCTTAATAGAGGCTGAGATAAGGGACTCAACCCTCTGTTAGGAAGCCCCTCCCCCACCTGGATTGCTAAGTTCTTTAGTAAGCCAGACCGAGGTTTCTAAAAAGAAGGTAGGGGGAAAAAATCCTACCTTCTTTTTAGAACTCCTCCCCCCACCTGGCTTGGTAAGGGTCTTAGCTATCCAGGCGGTGTGTGTGTGTCTTCTTAATAGAGGCTGGGATAAAGGACCCATGCCTCTGTTAGGAAGCCCCCCCCCCGGCCTGGATCGCTAAGCTCTTTAGCAAGCCAGATGGAGGTTTCTAAAAAGAAGGGACCCAAGAGAGGCTTGGGTCCCTTCTTTTCAGACCCCACCCCCAGCTTGCTAAGCAAACCAGATTGGCCTTTTCCTCTTTGGAAAGGGAACAGGGTTTTTTTTTAACATTGTGCGATCAACGTATCGCACAACGTTAAAAACCGGATAACGTTATGACTTGTGGAACCAGGTCATAACGTTATCCGAGGTACTAGTGTACAGTACTCTCCACGGTTTGCCAATACTTTCTAGGCAGGATGACAGAATGCCACAGAGCTTGAAAAAAATTACTTTTTTCTTACCAACATTGGCCATACAGTCTTGATAGTTTATCTTGCTATGGTAATAGAATAGACCATACTGCCAGTGATTCAATGCTGAGCATCAGGCGGCAGTTAACTAACCTGACAACCCTAAGGACTAATTGGTACCAAAGTCCACAGGAAAGGGTGATGGTCTCCAAGTAGGTTAAATCCCACTCATAATGATCCCGTTACTCACAAGTAGAACCGCAGTCTACATGTAGGTGGGACTACACCTGAATCCAGGATTTTAAGCTTGCCTTCTCATGTGTCCTGATCTAAATCTAGGCTGTAGGTGAGGTAGCACATAGGAAATTAAACCACTCTAGTCATCTTCCTGTCTTTTAAAAGTACAGTAATACCTCATATAACATTAGTATCGAATAACACGAAAATCGCATAACATCAAGGAATCTGGGGGGAAGAATTGCATCAGATAACATTAAGATCCTATGGGATGCTTCAGATAGCAACCGCGAAAGCCTGTGTGGTTACAATGTATCTCTATGGATCCCATAGAGGATCAGATAACACGAAAAATCATATAACACGAAGACTTGTGGAACCAGGTTTTAGCGTTATATGAGGTTTTACTGTATATATATTATAGCAAAAGCAGGTTACAGATTAATTAAGCAAAGGAAACAATCTTAGTTCAGAAAGCACATTAAAACAACGAAAACCTATACAATTGTGGAAGCCCTGAGGGCCCACCCACCCTCCTCTCTTACAAGCCTACATGTTTGCTCAGCGATGAGCACCAGACCAAGAGATAGTCCTGCCCATTTCCTCTGGTTTTTATCTCCTCAAACAAGTTCCACCCTCTTGCCATTCCCCAAAAGGAATCCAGCTAATGAGTCACAGTAGCATATGTCTGTCCAATTTAAGTTTCATTTCCACGAGGGTTGAGATGTTTAGTCTGGCAAGTAGCTTCTGCCCAGTGATACCCATGATGTACCATAACACCTCCCCTTCAGTACACACTCACACTAAAGTCTCCATTACAGACACAAAAAACACACAGGCCCCATTCTAACCATGACACCACTTGAATCCATCTTGATGGAGGGCAGCAGCTTCATCAAAACTGACCTGGGGCTGAGGAGGACTTTGCGTGCCAAAATGGCTCAGGACCAGAAAGTGACTCCTGGAACTGGATCAGTGGTGCTGGGGTCATGCTGCGATGTGGAAGGCAACTGAATTATATTGTTAGGACAGTCTTCAAGGCTGACTGCCATGAGGATCACCAATTATCAGATATGGCAGAAGAACTCACACTCTCCCAGCCAGCATGACTAATTTTTCAACTAATGGATTTTCAACAGTGACAGAGTCAACATGGAAGGAAACAAAGAAATTGAACAAAGAAAGAGAATGTATACAGTGGTCCCAAATGAAGAGCATCAAGAATTTGTATTCTTTTTAAATGGAAAGAATAAAAAAGAAGGGCTCAGTAGGGAATCATGCTTCCCCCCCAAAAAAAATATCTTAACATATCTGTAGCTCAAGCACACTTCAACCTCCGCCCTTTCTAGAAAGCTTACTGGTTGCCTTCCGTGAGCTCTAAATATTAAACTATCATTAAGCAAACTTTATTAGGCCATACACAGCCATCATGAGCAGGAAACAAAGTTGTGTTGGCATGTTGCCACTCAGACTGATAGTTTGCTGGAGTATTGTTTCTATCCCTCATTGGAAGGTGATGACTTAGAACTTCTGAAACTGCCTGGAGGTTTTTGCGAGTGTTTTGCAAATACAGTACTGTAATGCTTGCAGGAAGGAGTTCCCCATAGCAACCTGGTCTTCAGATGACTGTACCAGCAGTAATCTTCCAACTGAATTGAATGAGATTTGCAAGTCATGATGTATACTGAGGATCACAGACTAAATCCAGGATGATTCCAGCAAACAGAAGGCTGAGCAAAAATCCTGCTTTGGGGATGGTCTGAACTGCGTATTATATAATTTAAATAAACAATCCATAATCTCCATAATGCACCAGCATGCCTTAAAAACATGAGTCTGCATGATTAAGGCTCATCTAGTGTGGGTAAAGTAATCTCCAGCCTACATACTTGTTAAAGGTCAGCCTTTGGTATTATATAGGTAAAGGTTGCCCTTGCTCAAGAGCCAGTGAAGCAGTACCTATTTATCTACTTACAATGTCTTGCTTTCGAACTGTTAGGTTGGCAAGAGCTGGGACAGAAACAGGAGCTCACTCTATTGTGCAGCACTCGTGTCTTGAACTGCTGACCTGCCAACCTTCCAGTCATCAAGTTTAGCACCATAACCACTAAGCCACCACAGCTAAGAATTATTTTGGTACTACAGTATTAGACTTAGTTAGTTCAAATATTTATGGCTACAGTACTTACCTTGTTACTGCGAAACCTGAGTAATTTTAAATATATACAGTATATTTATTTTAATTAGGCTGGACTTCATTAATGAATTAATGCAATAATAGTTTGCTAATTGTTTAACAAATTAAAAATCTTCAACAACTTAACACTGATGCATTGACCCTAAGGAAGGTTTGCAAGGTCTAGAAACGATTAAGACTTGATGCTAGCTCAGTAAACAAAAGGTAAGTCTTAGTGCTTAGGTAGGTGGTCCCACAAAGACCTCAGGCTACCTCTGACTATATCACTAGCAACACCTCTGAATTTTTTTTAAAAAAAATTTCTTTAGCAATGATCTAGAACTAGATCCTTAAAGAAAATAAAATGGGAGAGGTGACAGAAGAGCTCAATAACTGCGCAGCATTCACTTCCACTAATAATTCAGGTTCATTCCTTCCTGCTGGTTGTCTATATTTTCTTGTTTCATGTTTCCCAGTACTCTAAACAGTACATCTCTTTCTATTCAGTCTCCTTCCTTTGTTGTTGACTTTTTGGTGCATCAACACAACCTCCTCAAGAGTCAGATTCTAGTTGGTCTAGATTACTACCCTATTTTGACAATCCTGCCTCTAAGAACTGTTGTAATCAAAACAATAACAACCACAAGGGGGAAAGCATTTTATATATGCAACGAGCTTGCCCATAACAATATTATGAGTTGGGTTTAAGCAGAGTGTAGGAAATAGGTAAGAACCTACAAGATTTCATTTATGCTTCCATTGTAGGCACACATTATTACTTTCCCCTGTTTCAAGTTAAACTTTGTTTTTTAGTACAAAAACTGAACTGGAGGCAGAACCAAACTTCATGGTAATAATTCTGAATGCCAATCAGGGATTTTCTGTTATTACTGGTTGTAAATAGGTACAGTACTGTACATTGATTTGCAAACTTGTCTATTACGCCATCCAGTCAGCGTGTAACTCTGTATCTGATGTGGATAAAAGAATGTCATGTTTGACGAAGTGGACTTGATCCACGAAAGCAAACGTTAACATACAGGAGTTAGCCTTTAAGCTGCCACAATTTTTTTGTCTTTTGTTCTGTTTATTCTTTGATATGTTTTGTTCTTTTTATTAATTGATAGAAGCAAACTTTGAATAGAAGCTGTGGATTTTAACTGACTCTCTGTGTGGTTAACTATTTTTCATGAAATATAAAGGAATTATTTGTCGCAATTCATGTTTCTTCATCGTTACATCTATAATCAATTTTTAAAAACAATTTCCGCCTAACATGTTGTGTTAAGATCTTTCTGCATTCACTAAATCTCAAAATCCTGGGGAGTTGTAAATATCAAGGGCTATACCTTTAACAGATTTTTTTAAATAGAATATGGTTTTATATTATGTGCCATTGAATCACTTCTAACATACAGTATGGCAACCAGCTGAATTAGTGATCATCGACAATCTTGCTTAAGTCTTGCAAACTCAAGTTTGTGACTTCCTGTACTAAGTCCATCTTTTGTCAACTAAGTGTCCTCTTTTCCTACTGCCTTAAAATTCTTCTAACATTTTTGTCTTTGACACTGAATGTGTTCTTATGTTATGTCCAAAGTAAGATACAGTACCTTCAGGTGTTTTTCCCCCTTCTAGAGAGGTTGTGGGATTGATTTGACCAACAGACCATTTATTTTTCCTTCTGGCAGACCAGAAAAACAAAAAATGTCCCTTGACAGAGTTTATTAGCCCATGCTAAGTTCCAGCTTCATCATTACCTTGAAGACATCAATGGCTTCCAGTTGCAAATAATACTCAGAAAAAGTTACCTTTACAGATTACAGTTTCCATGTTGCCTGTATATATGAACTTTCTTAGGATTTCTTTTTCAAACTCAGCAAGGAGCACCCTCAAGTTGAGTTTTCATACACTGCCATGTTTCAGATTGATCCATTAAGCTGTTTTCTGAATACAGTACAGTTTAAACCATAGAATCCACTAACTGCCTTCCAATTTCTAATTATAATGTTGCACATTTTTGCACAGTCAACGTGCAAAATAAGGTTATTGTATACCTCCAGTCCCGATGACCAATCACTAAGCAAAAGGAAGTTAACTTGCAAATTTCAGAGCTATGGAACCTCATTTGAAAAGAATTAAACATCTTTTACTACTTAACACAGCTGTGCTGTATTACTAGTTCCTGCCAAGAGTTCACTCCATTCAAAATTTACAGAGAGCAGGTAGCTTTCCCAAAAATTACTGTAGGCTGTTAATTTAAATAAATTGGTTGGTATTTTATGAATCAGGTCTAGCATAGAGTGTTAAACACATGTATAAATAAAGCCTGGGGAGGCTGCATTTATTTTGCAAGCTGCAGTTACTCCCATATTAGCAACACCAGAGGGAAATCAGCCTTCATTACTTATTGCCCAACTTTATTAAGCCCAGGTGTAGGAATGAGGTATGAGTTAGAGCATATTAGGAACTCTTGGGAGACGGTTCTATTTTCATGAAATACAGTACAGTACTTGCATTACTATTGCTAAAGAAATAGGGCACCAAAATCTACAGTACCTTGTTTCAGGTGACACTTGTTGTCCATCTAAGCAACCACTGTATACTGGCTGGCTAAAGCTCTCCAGGAAGTCTGGCATCCACTTTCCACATATTTTACTAGAGATTTGAAATGTTACACTTTTTTAAAAAGGAGCTACAACTCCTAACACAGGGGTTCTCAACCTGAGGCCCATGGGTCAAAGGCAGCCCACAGCACCATTTCATGTGGTCCCCCAAAGCTGTCTGAGGTAGTGTGACCCGGCCCCTGGCTTTAAAAGATTGAGAACTCCTGTCCTAGCATTCTCAGTCACTATGACCACAATGGGAGTTGTAATCTCAAAAGCAGCGTTCCAAGTTCTGTCATTTGCTGTCTAGTTTATCCAAGAGATGGCAAGAATTGAACTGGAGCTTTCTACATACAGATTAAAAATAAACATAATTTAAAAAATTGAGACTCTGGGATGTAGCACTGTTAGGTGGCCAACCTCTGTTTTTTTGGACTTCAATTCCCAGAAGCCTAAGTCAGTACACTGGCTGATTAGTGCTGTGGGGAATTGGCTTAGGCTTGTGGGAATTGAAGTCTAAAACCTAAAGGTTGCCCACCCCTGAAGAACTGGTATTGTGGAATTTCAGTTTTTACTCCCTCATGAAACTCTATGGGCGATTTTGAGCCAGGTCCTTCTCTTTTACCACAGTTGTTCTTTCTTTCTTTCTTTCTTTCTTTCTTTCTTTCTTTCTTTCTTTCTTTCTTTCTTTCTTTCTTTCTTTCTTTCTCTTAATGATTGTTTTATATCAAACCATTCCTCTGTTTGGGAATATGGAGAATGATATATATCGCACTTAACAAGAAAAATTAAATTTAAAAGATATAATAAACATCTAAAGTAGCAAAAATACTTTGCATAACTGGTAAAAGCACAGATAAAATAATATAAAGGCATGCCAAAAGAGTTCTGTCTTATATCCCCCACTGAATCCCTACGAGGACATTTTATTTTAAAGGGACTGAGAAAGTGAGTTCCAGTTGTGATGAAGGCAAAATGCAGAGTTATAGAACCATTTAGGTTGTCTCAAGTTCACTGGAGGAAAGGAGTTATACAAATGTAACTAATAAACAACATTTACTGAAAATGGGAAAATGGATGAAGAAATTAATAATACCGGTATTTGGCAAATCAAATATCAGGACAGTTAGCTCCGCTTTTACAACACAAGGCAATACCGACCAGCACAAAGAAACACCTCATACAAAGCATATTCATTCCCACCCTATGTTACCAGTGCCAAACATGGACCCCTACAACAAAACATAAGCAAAAGTTGGCCACCATAGAAATGAGAAGTCTTAGGAAGGCTGCTAGAGTGACTAGAAGGGATAAAATCAGGAATGAAATTATAAGGGAAAGAATTGGAATAGAACAAATTTTAAACTACATACAGAGACAACAAATAAAGCAGTTTACCTATTTGAAGAGAATGTCTTGTAATTCCATGCCGTACAAGGCTTACCATATATACTCGAGTATAAGCTGACCCGAATATAAGATGAAGTACCTAATTTTGACCTGAAAACCCAGGAAAATAGAATGACCCGAGTAGAAGCTGAGGGTGAGAAATGCAGCAACTGCTAGTGAGTTTCAATAATCAAAATACCGGTACATGAAAATATGGTAAAATTAATTACATTGTTGGCACGTCTCATTCGAGCGTGGTCTTGGGATCCTTGTGGTCACTGACCCGAGTATAAGCCGTGTCCCCTTTTGGGGGCTCATTTTTGGGGACTAATAAACTAGGATTATACTCGAGTATATACAATACAGTCAAACCTCGCATAAAGAGTGCCTCGCTTAAAGAGTAACTCGCTTAAAGAGCAGAATTTTCTCTGAATGTTTGCTTCGCTTAACAAATAAAACCAACCAAAAACTCGCTTAACAAATAAATCGGGGTTCACAATCCCCCCCCAATTGGTCACTTACAATGGTGTTTTGTTTAAAGAGCAATCCTGTGGAACACATTATGCTCTTTAAGCGAGGTACAACTGTATGTGGAAATAGCCAAAGACAAAGAGCACGAGGCAGGCTCCTGGAAGTGGAAGTAAAATGTCCCTGGACCGTAGTTTGGGCATCCCTGGCTTAAGCAGAGAAAATGGCAGTCTAAAAATCTATCTCATCCTGTTGCAAAACAGATTACAAGGTGTGTTTTACTTCCGCTTTCGGTGAGAAGAACCACGTGACTGGCCTGCTGAACCATGTGACTGTTCTACAGCCCAAAATGTTTAGGCACCCCTGCTTCAGATGTGCTGGCAAATAACTTTCATCATATTTAGGCAGCCTTGCCACTGGCTGCAATAACTGCAGTGGAGGGTTTATAAGCTAAAACATCTGAAGGGAGGCAGATAGTGGGAAATGGTCATTGTGTGCATTGTAGGATTTTGAGTTTCCCATTTAGTAAGGAAGTAGGAGGCAGTCAAAAAATCCATCACAATGTTTGTTGCTGTTGTTCAAATCATATTGTAAGGCCAAGACCCTGGGAAAGGGTTTCATGGCTTTAAAAGTTGTAGGACAGGAAAATACTACCAAGTTGAGAGAGGATTGTAGCTGGGACTCCTGAGGTTTTTTACATTCACTCTAAAAAGAAGATACTGTACTCTGAATTAAAATACTGTAGCAGTAATCCTAGGATCCACCCTGAGATGTCCCTTTAAGGCTCCAGCGTTGATTTCACCTGAAGAACAGTTTATGTAGTCAGAGTTCTTATACTGTAAGTTTACAATTAAGAAAAAGTTGCCCAATGCAGCAAATAGGATTGAGGAATAGCTGAGGTAGGTATTTCGGTCAGTGCTTTGGAGAAAGGATTAATACTCCATTTGCATTGGGAAATATTCTCAACTCCCATTTCTGTTTGAGGATGCTATCTAATGCATGCTTACCTGAGCAAATTCCACTGACATTAGTTGAAGTTTCTTTAAAATAAACACATTTATCATCTGGTTGCCAGTTGGCCTGAAGTGCTCTCTTCGCTTTCAGGAAATAATAGGACCTGTTTACATGCAAACATAGATTATTAATATTTTAATACACAGAATGTTGTCTAGTCCCTATCTTGCTAATCTTAGGGAAAAAACAAGCTCTGAAAAGACTGGTTATAATGACATGCTGAAACCATTTCTCACTGAGTAAGAGTAAGATGATGACCGCTAACCCAAAGCAGCATCCAACTGCAAATCAGCATGACTGATTAGTACCATTTTGTCTTCATCTTCTTCATCATCATCTTCTTCCTGTGCCATATCCAATTCCAAATATTGGCAATCATCATGGCGATCAGCCATGAAGACTGTCCTGCGAATATCATGCTGTGGCCTTTCATCTGCTTTCCAGATCACAGCAGGGCACCTGTACCACTGATCTAGCTCTGTGCGTCAGTTTCTGGTCCTGATCCCTTTGGGGAGCCAAAGTCCTCATCAGCCCTCTGGCCAGGATGGATGAAGCTGCTGCCCTCTATCAAGATGGATTCAAGTGGGATTTAACCCACTTGGGGACCATCACCCTTCCCTGTGGACTTTGCCAAGGCCACTGGTCCTCAGGGTTATCAGGTTAGTTAACTGCTGCCTGATGCTCAGCGTTGAGTTGCTGGCAGTAAGGTCTACTCTATTCCCATAGCAGGATAACATGGCTAGGCCTAATTCTTCATCAGAGAAGAGAAAAAGACTGTGAGAAAAATAGGCAGATACAGTTGTGACTACTTTGTTTTTTGCTCTATAATATATGTACATACTTACTTAATTTGTTTTTTGTTTTTTGCTCTATAATATATGTACACACTTACTTAATTTGTTTTTTGTTTTTTGCTCTATAATATATGTACACACTTAATATGTACACCCTAATGGCAGAAAGTGAAGAGGACTTAAAGAAGCTCCTGATTAGGTTGAAAGATGAAAGTGCAGAAGCTGGCTTGAGACTCAGTATCAAGAAAACCAAGATAATGGCAACAGGCCGTATCAGTCCCTGGAAAATAGATGGGGAAAAAGTAGAAGCAGTGACAGATTTTACTTTCCTGGGATCAAAGCTCACTGCAGATGGTGATTGCAGCCATGAAATTAAAAGGTGACTGATTCTTGGGAGGCAAGCTATGAGAAACCTGGGGAACATAGTGAAAAGTAGAGACATCACATTGCAAACAAAAATTTGTCTAGTCAAAGCAATGGTATTCCCGGTGGCAATGTATGGTTGTGAGAGCTGGACCATTAGGAAAGCTGAGCGCAGAAGAATAGATGCCTTTGAAATGTGGTGCTGGAGGAGAGTTTTGAGAGTCTCCTGGACAGCGAGGAGAACAAATAGGTCAATCTTAGAAGAAATCAACCATGACTGCTCTCTTGAAGGTCAAATAGTAAAGATGAAGCTAAAGTACTTTGGACATCAAATGAGAAGAGAGGGTTCACTTGAGAAAGCCTTGATGCTGGGAAAGGTAGAGGGCAAAAGAAAAAGGGGGTGGCCAAAAATGAGATGGCTAGATGGTATTGTAGAGACAATGGGCACAGAACTGAGCGAGTTGAGGAGGATGGTGGAGAGCAGAAGTGCCTGGTGGGCAGTGGTCCATGGGGTCGCATAGGGTCGGAATCGACTGTGCGACTGAACAACAACACAACAGTTTAACCACTGTGTCACCCAGGGCTCTAATCATGTGTTGTCAAGTCCAGGGTTTTCTAATTAGAGAACACACAGACATGGTTTTCCATTCCCTTCTTCTTGTTAAGTTATATGTAGCAGCAGCAAAGTAAAGCAGGGCAAGTTTTAGGTAAATCATAGTTTGAATTCAAGTCCTCCAAAGCTTTCTTTCTGTTTAGCTCAGCCAATGAATACACTTGCACTAAATGTTTAGGGAAAAAACAAAATATCTTTCTTCTTCAAAAAGCAAAACAACAATAAACAAGAGAGAGAAGACCAGAACATGCAAAGCCTTAATACAATACAAATAGGTCAGTTGACCCCAAAAGGTGGGAAGACAGGAAACTTTCCAATTGGTTACTTAGGGACAAACAATATAAAACAATTTATTTTAGTTTAGGATAGTATTTATGTCTCTGTGGTTATTGTTCTAACACTCAGCACATACTACACTACTCAACACTTTTTGGGGTGCCCTGTGCCTGGACTGAACAGGCTGGCTCTTCTGGGAGACATTTTGGAGAAGCAAACTCTCAACCTTTGGCGTTACAGCTCAATGCCTAAGCCACTGAACTATCAGGCAAGTGTAAAGACACAACAAAACATGTGTGTGATGTGCTTAATACAGAGATTCAGGTTTCTACACTGCCACTATAGCTCAGGTCTCATACCCAAAGTACATCCAGGAAATGTGCAATCCTATAATATGAATGCTTGTGACGATTACTGTGTGTGTGTATTTCCTTGAATTAATACAAATAAAACCTTGTGTATATCTTCATGGATATAGCTTTTGAATTTTTATATGTAGCTCATTATGCGTTTTTTGGAGAGAAATTCTACTGAATTGAATTGGTCTTTTTATGCTGAATGCAGTTTTGCACAGAATTACAACTCTGAATCTATTGAAAAGATATTGACAGATGGCAAATGTCATCTTCCCTATAACAGTGCTATGAATTTTCTTGGGTGTTAACTGGCTGAAGTCCTGCTGCGCAGCAACCAGAGCAGGCCCATTGAATCAGTGGGGCTTTGGTGATTCAACTCCTCTGAAAACATTACATATAATCACATATATCTCTGAACATGTACAGAGCGAGCGGGAGAAAGTATTTTCTAGGAGCACCAGCTACAAAAGCTATAATTATCACTTTTTAGTGTTGTATTTAGTTAATTATATTTGTGGCAGATGATGTCTCAAGAGACACCCTGCTCACAGTTTATGCCATATTTTCCATTGCTGACAGCAGAGAAGCCAGTTGTGTAGCATCCTTGCAGTCACAAAGCGAACGAAGATTGGAGTTGGAAACCTTTTGGCTCCTACATTGGTCTTGGATTTAGCGATAGCAATTACACTTACAGTGTATACCACCCCATAGTGCTTAGTGCACTCTCTGGGCGGTTCACAAGCTAATTAGCATTTTTTTGTCCCCAACATGCTGGGTACTCATCAGGGTTGTAGCCAGAGGGTGGCCAGGGGGGGCGAATACCCTCCTGAGGTAACAGCCCACCCCGTGATGCCAATGTTATATTGTATATGTGAATGTGACATCGTTGCCCCTCCTGGAACCCCCCTAATAATAATAATAATAATAATAATAATAATAATAATAATAATAATAATAATAATAATAATAATAATACCTCATATAACATTAGTATCGAATAACACTAAAATCGCATAAGATTAAGCAATCTGGGGGGAAGAATTGCATCGGATAACATTAAGATCCTATGGGATGCATCGGATAACAACTGCTAAAGCCTGTGTGGTTACAATGTATCTCTATGGATCCCATAGGATTTTAACATGCATCGGATAACACTAAAAATCGTATAACACCAAGACTTGTGGAACCAGGTTTAAGTGTTATCTGAGGTTTTACTGTAATAATAATAATAATAATAATAATAATAATAATAATAATAATAATAATAATAATAATAATCCTGGCTACAGCCCTGGTATTCATTTTACCGCTCTCTGAAGGATGGAAGTCCATCACTCCTCCCTCAGGATCGAACTCACAACATTTTGGCTGCAGTTTAACCACTGCAGTTTAACTTCACCTGGCATGAGCGGACACCTACCTCTAGGCGGCGCTCGAGATGACCAGAGGCTTTCCTTCGCCTCTTGGCGCGGTTTCAGCCAATCAGCGGCCGAGGCCCGGGCATTCTGCGCTCCTGACTCGCCTTTCCCGGGGAAACTACGTTCCAAAGCTCCAGCCGCTGTTTCAGCGCGAGGAGGGGAAGACGTAGCAGGGGCAGTCCGAGCCATGCTTTGCTAAGCGGGGAAGAAGGGGAGAATCACCAAGTTGAGGAATCAGCTCGCATTTGAGGAGCCAGGGGGTGGGGTGGGGGAAGGCGAGGGGATTTCTTTGTGTCTTGCTTTGCTGCCTTTTACTTTATTTTTATTTTTTTGCATTTCTCCTAAAAAGCAGCAGATCTGGTGTATGCAATTAAAAGAGCAGCGGTATTAACAACCTCCCCTCCCGTCCATTTATTCGTGTTGTTGCACTCGATGCAATAGGTTAATGGTGGGTTTTTTTTCCTGGGTTGCTACATTTTAATGTCAAGGTTTTAAAGGAAACGCATTTTTTATTTTTAGAGCAAAGGAGGAGTGCTGGCCGTTTTCTATTTTTAATTTTGCGCGTGTGTGCGTGCGCGGGCAAAATCGGATCGTGCAGCTGCTTTCAAGGCATTTAGTCGGTTGCGGGGGCGAGAAGGTGGTTGTGGGAGGCCCTCGTTTTTCTGGTGCATCCGATGCATTTTTAAGCAGCTCGCCCTGCTCTGTCTCTCCAGTGGAGCCTCGAGTCAGACCTCACCTACTTGTTGTGTCTTTTTTGGGCATGAGACAGAATGGAGAGACATGGATCCGGGTGTCATCCTGGCGTGTGGGGGTTAGAAACGTCTTGATTTTCCCCTCGATGAGACTTTTCTCGGAGTAGGATCGTTAGGGACCGCCGTAGGTGTGTGTATGTAAGAAGATCTGGGTTCTATTGAGAGCTGTAGGAAAAGAGAAGCAAAGCCTAGGGGGAATCTAGGTTAAGGCTCTGCTGCTTTTGAGACGGAATTTTTTTATTTTTGGTAGAAAAATAGAAAAAGGAAACTCCGTTTTTATTTTCCCACCTGGGAGTGGCAGGGACTAGAGGCTTGGGTTCCCTCCAACCTCGATCTGGTCGTGTGAAGAGGGCTGCTGCAATTTTTCCTTGGTGGTTCTTTATATTTTTGAGCTGGGGGGTCGGAAAATGGAGGCTGTGATCGAGAAAGAATGTAGTGCGTTGGGAGGACTCTTCCAGACCACCATCAGTGACATGAAGGTAAGGCGCTGGGGGGGGGGAGGGGTTGGGTCCAACCTGGGTCTGTGGGTACCTAAGAAGGGGGAGACATGCAACCACCACCCCCTGCTCGGCCACCTTTGGCAGATCCGCGCCGTGGCCACCCCACCTGCATTGAACTGGGGGTGGGGGAGGAATCACCCACACCGCCTCCTTCCCTCGCGTGTGTTTCCCTTGCAGATGGAGGAAACCCGCCTTGGATTAGCATCAACTGCAAATTGCATTTGCCTCTTGCTTGGTTAATCTCGGGGCCAAACCCCCCTTCCTCCATTGCACGTCGGGAGGCAAAAGAAGGATCTCGCTTGTTTGCAAAAGCACAATTTTTTCCCCTCTGTTTCTCTCGATGGTGCGTTGGCATCTTTCTCCCTCTACGGCCCAAGATTTCCCAGCGTCCCTTGGGGTCGCTCTTAATTTTAGACTAAATGGAATCATAGAATTAAAAAAAAAGGATACGATGTGTATATACAACTGCATGTGTGTGTGTGTGTGTGTTAGAGGGTTTTTCCCTTTTGCACGAAAATAAAATCCCCTGCACAATGAGGTAGGAATTGAACTTCCCTGAGATAGTCACATTATCTGATGATACTGTTTGTTTCCTAGCTTGTTCGTTTCCAAGTCTAGGAAGGAAAGTATACATTGGTTATTTAGTAATTCCTATCTTTGATTTTAAAAAAACAAGGCTTGAATCCATAAGGTGTTTGTACAGTATTTTGGTCTACAAGGGAACTTTCCCTGGTTTGGATCATGAGTTCAATATACAGTACTGTACTCATTTGTTTCTTAGATGTGTAGTAAAGTAGAAAATGTTTTAGCTGAAATTTGCATAGTTTTTTTTTTACTGAAATTGAGCTTCTCTATGCAGCGGTATCATATCTTTGAATGTAAGATCTTGGGGACAGAGGGGTATACTGTACAGTATTTGGTTTCAAGCCTCATGTTTAAACTCCCAGAGGGATTTCTGGGAAGCACAACCAGGTAGGCTTTCCTGTGATATACAGAGTCATTTTTTGGGTTCTAACCTGTGGCGTAGTGGATTTGGCCCACGAAAATTCACATTTAAATACAGGAGTTAGTCTTTAAGGTGCTACAACATTTTTTTTTTTTTTGCTGTCTTGTTTACTCTGATATGCTTGCACAGACTACACGGCCACCACTTCAAACATTTGTTTTTAAAGTTGATCTTAAACTTAGAGTTAGGTGTCTGCATTCCACTACTTAGTTGTTTTTAATGTAAGACCTGGAAGATTACAAATTTGCCTTTGGGAAATAAAACACCTTTTTGTTTACTGAAATGATTGTTAGAAGTACAGTTGTACCTCGCTTAAAGAGCATAATGTGTTCCACAGGATTGCTCTTTAAGCGAGTTTGCTCTTTAAGCGAAACACCATTGTAAATGACCAATTGTGGGGGGGATTGCGAACCCCAATTTATTTGTTAAGCGAGTTTTTGGTTGGTTTTATTTGTTAAGCGAAGCGAACATTCAGAGAAAATTCTCTTCTTTAAGTGAGTTGTTCTTTAAGCGAGGCACTCTTTATGTGAGGTTTGACTGTAACAGATGTTTGTCTTTTAGTAAACCAGAGCAACATGCTTTCCATGAAATGACCAATTGGCTGAGGAGGGATTTATCTCCTCATGGCCTTCCCCCATACCATGCAGTATTTTCTTACTGGCCAATTGTAAAGTGGGGTGAACAAAGTGTGTCTCCTCAGGTGTTGATAGATTGTAACACCCAACATCCCTTCCTATTGCAATTCTGGTTAGAGCTGCTAGGAGTGGTAGTGTAGTCCTACTCAGAGGACAATATATGGCTTGCCAGATGTTGGACTATCATTCTCATCTTTCCTTAGCATTGGTCCTGTTGGTTTGAGCAAGCAGTACAGTACCTGGAAACCTTCACTTTTCTCACTCCTGCTGTAGATAGTGGGGTCTTTTTTTTCTTCTGCACTCAACTCCCTGAATCATTTGAAATTGCTTCCTGGTCTATTGGCTAAGATCAAGGGTGTATAAATCCTCCGGGTAGAATTCTTCCTCACTATGAACTGTTTGGCATAAAGCTCATGGTCAAGACTTATGTCTGCATTGTGTCTTTATATACAAATGGAAAAAGCTTTAATCCAGTAAATGAACACAAACTGTACTTTTAAGGTATCAGGTGTGGTCCCTCCCATCTCCACTTAAAAGGGGTTATATCAGTGTTCCCCAAACCTTTGGTTCTTGGACTTCAATTCCCAGAAGCCTAAGTCAATTCCCAAAATCACTGATCAGCCAATGTAACTGACTTAGGCTTCTGGGAATTGAAGTCCAAGAACCAAAGGTTGGGAAACAATGGGTTATATAGATAGCACACAGCTCTTTGTTTCATGGGAAAGCTACCACTCAGAGTAGATGTTAGTTGGTTGAGTCAAGTCTTAATCTTTGGTTCTCTAGATGTTTTGGACCAACTTCCAGAAGTTTTAGCCAACATGGTCAGCAGTCAAGAATCTGGAAAGTGAAATTGAGAAGGACTGGGACCAACCAGTGGTGTTGCTTGGTTTAAGGCAAATGTGATCTTATGCATTTGTCAACCATTCAGTGGGTAGTTGAGTACCACATAGTTCATTCAGTGGGTAGTTGAGTACCACATAGTTCTTTCTCATTGTTACTTGTAAAAAGGCAATCATGCAAGATATATATTCAAGATTTAGAGGGATCATTATATTTCCCATTACCGTGCTTTGAAATACAGGGAGGTTTTGATCTTCTGCCATTTCATTTTAGCTGTATGGAAGGTGGCTGTCAGAGATCACCATAATATTTTTGACAAGGGCAAGCTGTCTTTGCAATTTTTTTAAAGGAAGGAAAAACCTAACAGCTTCTTAGTTAGAAAGGGTGATGCAAACTTGTGTGGGAGAACAGTGATGATCAAAATCCAGTTGGCAGTGGCATTTAGTATACTCAGAAAATATATCCTTAACATTGTAGTTTTTAATAGTAGGTGTGATTTCTTCTCTCTCTGACAACAAAAAATACAAGGAGAGGAGGAAGATTATAACTTGAAGGGGAAAGATGGATTTTGAGGTGAGGTAGCAGTAGAACTTAATAGTCATCTAGTGTTTACTCTTGAACCTGAAAGAAACGAAATGAAGGTCAGTAAAAATTTGAGCCCAAAGCTTGGAAGAGTTCTTTTTTGAACTATAGTTCACAGGATCTCCTGGATTCTGGGAAACTTATTCCAAAAATTTAATATTTCCAAGCCCTGTTCCAGCCCTTGTGGGAGGAAGCTAGTTTTTGTTCTCCTGTTTTCTTCTGAAAAATAATAAAATCCTTTCATATTTCCATCTGAAGTGATTAAAAACTTAGCTTGTTTAGATGTGTGAGGAGTGTTGCACATTGGGAGCCTGTGATCATGAACTCCTTTGTGGTGTGACTGAATTCCCGGATTGTCCTTTGCTAAACAGCATGCGAGGGGGTGGGGGGAAGGATCCAAAACAAAATCCACAGTCATTTTTATCAAGTCCACTTCCAACAGTGTTGGGACATTTTAGCAGATGCTGTCTTCTGATAAATGGGACATTCTGTCAGGGAGAAGAGTGGCTTGGGAAAATACTCCCCAGGGAAGAATCAGCTAAGTTTGTAACAACCTGCAACCTGTAATTGGAAGAAGAGTATTCACCTGGAATATGACTTCCCCACCCCCTATTTAGCACACATCAATTTTGTGGGCTTTGCCCCAGCTGTGGATGTGTTTTAAGTAAAATGAATCTTCTCTTGTAGAAGTGGAAGCTCTTATTACTTTGCAGTTATCCAGATGATAGCAATTCAAGGAATGAAGACAAAACAAGCTGTATATTCTATATTTGATATTGTGCTATAGTAATAGAGGAGACCATACAGCCAGTGACCCAACACTGATCGTCAGGCAACGGTTAACTAACCTGACAACCCTGAGGACTAACGGTCTTGGCTGGAGCCCCGTAGTAGTTAAGCAATGTGGAGGAGGGGCTCGGCCAACTGCCTGTCTGCTGTGTCTGAAGCCTTGCTCTCCTTCATTGGGCAGGCCCAGGGGAGCATGTTGAAGGCAGTGTGGCCTGGTACGGGACAGCCAATGGCCCAGTACTGTTCTGCAGCCCGGTGGTTGGAGACTTCTGCCTTAAATGAAGGAGAAGGGTTGTGTTTCGACTACTTTTGTGAATAATTTGATTTCCTAATAAAGTGGAAATGTGATAACACTTCTTAACGTGTTGGCCAATTGTAGTTATATCTTGCTTTTCCTCCACTGATCACAGGGCCTCCTTCCTCCCAATAGCATTGACAGGTAGGTCACAGGCCAAGAAGTGATTGGCCAAGGGTCAGCCAGGTTTATGGCTCAGTCCTGTTCATACTTGCATTTGGCAAAGAACAGTTCAATAACCTGATTTGAGCAGCACACTGGCTCTTTTTCAGTTAGCAGTTTCTGTTCATGGAAATCTAGTGTTACAGCTAAGAATACAATTCTGTGTACATTGGTAGATAAAAATGTACTGGGAAGAAGTCCCAGTACTGTAGGACTGAATGCTGGCTCTGACATTCTTAGGATTGGGCTGCGAATACTTAAAAATGGATTGTTGGATAAAATAGAAAATAAATCTTCAACCAATCAAAATTCAAACAATGAGGAGTGGGGAGAAAAGAGAATTTAATTAAGAAACAGAGTTTATTAATCTTTCCTTACAATTCAGTGGATAATGATTTTGAGCATTCTTTGTCTGGTAATTAGCCTATCAGCAGGTGAACAGGAAAAAAGCGATATAAAAGTTTTTGGGGAAATGATTGAGAAGACTCCTATAAGATAAAGGTTTATTTGGATGATTTCAGCTAGTGATAATGGCATAAAGTGCTATCTTTTTAGTGCATATCCAGGAAGAACAGATGCTCAATGTTTGGCTGCTAGGTTTTTATAGAAAGAGATACCTAATAATCTTGAAATTTTTGAAGTGTTAGTCATGCAAGCATATCAGAGAGTAAACAAAATAAAAGAACAGAAAAACCCTGTTGTGGCACCTTAAAGACTAACTGCTGTATTTTAATGTTCGCTTTCATGGATCAAGTCCACTTTGTCAGACATAAGAGTGAGACTTCATGGCATCAATTTATACACATCAGCTACAGAGTCACACATTCATGCATCAGAGTCCAAAGGCATCATTCTTTTTCTTGCTGGGGAAATGAACCTTCCTGACATAAATACAATGGTTCTCCTATGTTAGAACAGCATAATATTTAGCAAACACTATTTTTTTAGTGTCGGACTTGACTGTGCCAACTGAAAAACAACAACGAACAATTCCTTTTGGGTGCAGTTTAAAGTATTTCAGATTTAGGTTTTGCAGAGAGAATTTCCAGCTGACAGATTAAAAAAGCAGAGATTGTCTAGGATTACTTGCATTCATGGGTGTGGTGAGTGGGTATAACTTGTGAGTACAGGTTCAGCTGAAAGCTGACACAGTGACAGATCGTACTGAATACTTTGTCCTTGTCTGTGCTTGTTGGGCATGGTTTTAACTGCTTCAGTTCAGCTGCCACCTGTTTGTTTGTGGTTAAAATAATGGGTGCTTTTCCCTTTGTGCAGCAGAAGCTTCCTGGTGTTAGATGGCCTGGTGTTTAGAGATTTTGAACAGCTTGGAAAGCCCATTTGTTGAAGAGAATGTTAACTGGAGGTGTTAAAGATTTGGAGGAACCCCCCCCCCCAAGTTGTTAACATGTCACTCGGAGCTGAAACATTGGTTTGCTCATCTCAAAGAATGAATCCTTTGTGTTTTCACAGATGCCTAAGTCTACCAGCTGTCCAAAATGTTGGCTTTCCTGGACAGCCTTTACAGTGAATCTTAAAAGTCACTAGATCACAATTTCAGACATAAGGGGAGATACTCCCTCCACCATCCCATAAAGTGGCACCTGTTCGGCTACATATAGCTGTGATGCTCAAGAATAGGGAAACTCCTTAGAACTTGAGCTGCTAATTATTAAATGTTACAGATGTATGTATGTATAATATATAATGTATTTAATACGCATATTACTGCAAGATTTTTCATTGTTAAATATAAGAATTGGTGTAAGTCATGTAGAGCATGTACACACACAAACACATATGTACGTGTCTGAGTGTACAGTAAAACCTCACACAAAGAGTGCCTCGCTTAGAGAATAACTCGTTTAAAGAGCAAATTTTTCTCTGTATACATGCTTTATACAATTTCAACTGAATCTCAGATTTAAGAATGAAAAATTTGGTAGAGATTCTGTTATAATACTGTATTTGTATTTAATTTTAACTAAATACAGTAAAACCCCGGGTTACAGAATTAATGAATTCCATGGGGTTTTCCTTATAGTGAAAATTCCTTATCATAAACTTCCCATAGGAATGCACCAAAAAAATCCATAAAGTGAAGCACGGTTTCCCATAGGAATGCATTGAAGAAGAAAAAACAGTTCCAAAAAATTCTGTAAGCTGAGGCATTATTTTAAATGGATTTCTTTCCGTAAGCCATGTTTTCTGTTACCCGAAGTATCCATAACCAGGGCTGTGGAGTCGGTAGATAAATGTTCTGACTCCGACTCCTCAGTTTTGTGTACTTCTGACTCCGACTCCAGGTACCTGAAATTTCCTCCGACTCCTCAACTCTGACTCCTCGACTCCGACTCTGCAGCACTGGCAGGGCTGTGGAGTCGGTAGATAAATGTTCCGACTCCTCAGTTTTGTGTACTTCTGACTCCGGCTCCAGGTACCCGAAATTTCCTCCGACTCCTCGACTCCGACTCCACAGCACTGTCCGTAACCCAGGGTTCCACTGTATACCCCATTAAGAAAGTTATAGGATTTTTTTTTTTGGGGGGGAATCTCATAACTATAACTCCAAATTGAACTACTACTTCTTCTGTGTCTAAGACAGATGTGAAGCTGCCAAAATGAAGGCACCTTTTGGTGAGTTCATTCTTCAGTTCCTTTCACCCAGCCTAGTGTGAGAAAGATTAGCCAGCAACACAAGGTTGCTGTTACCAGGGCACACACAATTGTGATAAAAAAATACCATAATCTTTGAGGAGGCTCATTCTGCGTGCCCCCTTTGAATTACTTACCAAGCTTGTTAAGAGGATTCTGGGAGTCCTGATTTGAAATATCCACATTTACAGACTCTGGAAAGGTCTGATGAACATGTGCTATGCCTGTGATGAGAAGCAACATGCTTCTGAGTGACAGTTGGTGGTGAATAGTTGTGAGAAAAGGTTATTTCCTTATGTCCCATACATAGGCTTCCCAGAGGTGTCTGTGTTGGCTATGGTTGGAAACAGGATGTTGGGCAAGGCAGTGTTTTGGTCCTGACCCATTAGGATTCTTAAGTTCTTTAATTCTTGTTTTTGTTTTAATGATATGATTGGCAGATTTCCAGCAAGATTGCTCAGAAAGTCCAACTGATGTTCTGTGAAGCTTTAATAATGTTCGTCAATGGCCTACGTAGTTCATGGGTTGTGGCAGGCTGGTATTTGGTGCCCTTCCAGTTGGATCTGTCTGGAGTTTCTTTGCATGTGTGCATTTATTTTTGTAATGGAATTGTTCCTTTTTTGAAGTTGATGTTGGAGCAGCATAAGGAAACAAACTTTGCCAAATCATTAAATAAGGGAAGTTATCACTTTGAGGTACTTGAACCATCTACTTGTTTAGTGGTCCTTTTTTGTTCTTCTAATTGATATTTTGACAGACATAGAAAGAATCTTCATCAGGGGTTGGAGTGGTGATGGAGGCATCTTATCCAGGACAGCATATTGACAAGCATCAGGGCCGGATTTTCCTATAGGCTAACTAGGCTTCAGCCTAGGGCCTCAAGATCAAGAGGGGCCTATATATTGATATATATCACAGTAATGGTGTATTATTATCTCTCATGTAATTTACAAACTTAAAAATGGAAGGTGAAAGGGCCACATAAGTGGAATAGCCTAGGGACTTTTCATGTAAATCCGGCCCTGACAAGCATAGATTATGCATGGGTTCAGAGGTGTAAATGCTGAATAAAAGAGGCTGGCTGACATTGTGTGGATTAAAGGACATATAGAGTGTATTGGATATTACTTCTTGTTTTAAAATTATTTTGAGAATGCATCCCAATATTGTAAAACTATGTCTAGAGCAGTATTTCCAAACCTCTGGTTTTTGAACTTCAATTCCCAGAAGCCTAAGTCAATTCCCAAAAGCACTGATCAGCCAATGTACTTTCAAGATACTCTGGGCCCCCACCAACAGCCGGAGGAGAGAGAGAAATCTATTATTGATTTAGAAAAATTTATTAATTTTTTGTGCTGTGTTGTTTTGCTGATTGTAAGCTGCCCTGAGTCGCCATGGCGAGTGGGTGGTGATATAACTCTAAATAAATAAATAGTGATATAGGTTTCTGGGCATTGAAGTCTAGAGCAGTGATGGTGAACCTTTTAGAGACCGAGTGCCCAAACTACAACTCAAAACCCACTTATTTATCAAAAAGTGCCAGAACAGCAACAGGAGAGGAAGGAAATGCTCCCAGTGGGCTGCTGAGCTTAGGGGCGAGGTGAACTCTGTGCTGGGGTGACTGCACTGGTGCCCTCAGAGAGAGCTCTGAGTGCCACCTCTGGCACGCATGCCATAGGTTCTCCACCACTGGTCTAGATAGAGCAACGGTAGGCTAATTTTTGTTGATTAAACAGACTCCAATACTCATCATGGGAACTAGCTCCAAATAAATAAATTCTAATAAAGAATATTAGACAAAGAGTTGCTCTATACCAGTGGTTCCCAATGTGAGGCCCACACCACACAGACTTCAATTCCCAGAAACCTAAATCAGTACATTTCCAAAAACCTAAGTCAGTACATTTCTGGGGAGAGTTGAGTTAGGCTTTTGGGAATTGAAGTAAAAAAATCAAAGGTTGGGAAAGACTGCACCTAGAGTCTAGTGTTCTAGTGGTAGCAGGTTAGCTTAGCTACCTCTACAAGCAATTTCTGTTGTAATCAATGAGAGGAATTGGCATGTGTGTTTTTTCTCTTAGAAACCTTGTGGCTTTTAGCATGTTTTTGGTGCTGTCAGTGGCTTGGTGTTGTAACCATCACCAGTGCTATGAAGGTAGTTCTGTTTGATATATTTCTGCCACAATTGTGCCAGGAGTTAAAATTTTTCTAGCATCTCATTCAGGTTAAAGAGTTGGAGTAGTGTTGGGGAGGAAGCTGAGCTATAACCAAAAGTTCTTTGTTTAGGTCTCTCCTTGGTCACTGCATGGATTCAACTAGGTGACCTTGGCCAAACTGTGCTCCATCAGCCTCTAGCTTAGGGCGTTTGCAACCTATGGCCTGCGGTGCCATTTCATGTGGCCTGCGCTCCCGCCACCGCCAGAAGCGGTGGAAGCAGTGAAGCAGCTGAAAATGCAATGTAAATGCACCCACAGCTGTCATAAACGTGTTTATGACAGCCATGGACAAGTTTTATGGCAGTGTTTATGGTAGGGGAACCATGTGTCAGGGCTGCTCAGCTGTCCGAGGGTGTGTGGTCTGGCTCATGGTATGAAAATGTTGAGAACCCCTGCTCTAGCTCCTGGTGGTTGTTTGATATTGCAGTGTTGATACAGTTGTGTCCTATAAAGAATGTCACATTAATGTATGAGACTCAGAGTGGTTGTAGTGGTTAGAATGTTGGACTGGAAAGATTGTGGGTTAAGTCACCAATGAGTCATGAAACTCATTCAGTGACCATGGGTTCTGTGTTCCTCTCACGATTTAACCTACCTTACAGGATTGTTGTGACAGTAAAATGAGAACATTGAGTGTTGGTGTGTGGTCTTGTGCTATAGATTTAGGAAATAAATACATGAGTATTTGGGTCAAATCTTAAAGAGTTCTGAAGGAATGCTGAACATTTATTCACTTAACCTGCTGTATTGCTACGGGAATTGTTGCTACCACAGTTGACCTTTGTTTTGCTTGTACAGCTGGCCAAAGCATGTGCTGGTGGCAGTGATCTGGGATGCCTCTCAGTTTGAACATTTCATAATGTTGTGCAGGGCAGTATGTACTTTGGACATGGGCTAATGACCGGAGGTTAAAATCTGTTGCAATCATTGATTGGAATTAAGTTTTCTGCATATGTCCTTATTCTCTCTGTTCTTTCCTTCCTGTTTTTTAAAAAAGAGAAACGTTGTTTTTTGCTAGCATACTTAGACACAAAATACAGCTGATTGTTCACTTGTTTGTTTGCAATTAACTTCAACCAACTGGTCCCTCTTGCTCTGCAGTTCTTTGCCATTATAAACAGCTGCAGTATGTTTCTTTTTGGACTTGAAAGATGGAAAGGGAGGGAGAAGAAAAGCCCTTCTGATTTTTTTAATCCTGTGATGTTGAGTGTTTATCTTGGAAACAATCAACCCAGCAGCTGTCAGCATGTTGGGGTTTCTTTAAACCTATGGCACTGCAGTGTAAATGGGTACTGTATCTATTTTTAGCTTTAAAGTAGTTCCTTGTTGAGGTGGAGCAGACAACTTCCAAGGGAGGTTCTTTTGCTTTCTTTCCCCATTTCATTGTCCTTTTGTTGAAGCCCAAGCTGTGATCCTGCATTGATCATTAGTGGGTACACACCAGTAGTATAGGGCATTACATGCATTTTTTCATTTACACTTTTCCTCACCCACCTTGAAAGCTACAGCTTTAAAAGCTTATTGTTCCTGCTATCTTTGAAGCAAGTTCACACAATTCTTCTGCTGTCACTTGTGGGAGCTGCATGATCTGCAACCCACAAGGATTTGTCCTTTTTCCATGTTGCCTGGAGCTGACTATGAATCACCACAAGTGGCCAGGAAAGTGGTTAATCATCTGTGTCTTCATCATCTTTGTTTAGGTTTGTCCTCAATTTATTGTTTGGCAGTCCCCATCCCCTCCGTTGAATATCTGAGACATTCATGTGTAAAATGGAGGGGTCTGATCGTCTAGTCATACCTGCCACATGACCATGGAAATGTCTGCAGAAGCAGACAGCACTGGCTCTTTGGCTTTGAAATAGATGAGCACTGAACCCCAGAGTCAGATATGACTGGCTTTCGAGCAAGGGAAACTTTACTTAGATAAAAGGAAATTTCTTGGGGAACTTTATCAGAATGTGGGCTTGAAACTGCTCTGCTTTCCACGAAACGCAGCTGTCACAGTGTTTGTATGTCTAATTCTGCTCATGTTCCTTGAGGCAGGATTGTGTGCAAAGCTGTATAATGAATGTAGGAGAATCAGCAGCCCTACCTACGCTGAATCAGGGCAACTGGCCAAGTAGCATCTGCTCTGAACTGGCAAGTGCTGTCCTGTGTCTCAACTAATTGGATTTATGCAACAAGCTAAGTAAGCTACAAGTTTAGGAGTGCTACGTAGATTTTAAAAAGCAATATTAAATTAAAAAACCCCAAGTTCAATGTTTTAAGTAACTCCATTTTTAATGGAAAAAAAGGGAAAGCTCTAAAACAGACATTGGCTGAAATTCTGTTGCTTAGTGTAGTAAGCTGCAACCAGAATAGGCTGATTGAATCAGTAGAACGTACAAAGGAAGTGACTCACCAAATCCCTACTAATTCAGTGTACCTTCTCTGGTTGACTTGATATCTTAAGCAACAGGATTTCAGCCACTATGGTCTTGAACTGGCTCTCTCTTTTTCAGTAATGCTGTTGGATGACTAAAACTTGACAGGTTTGGCCCTTGCCATAGCTTGACCCAGCCCTGGTGTCAAAGAAGTGCTCTTTCCCAGCTTCACTTGATACCTTTATAACAGGAGCTATTGGGAGTAGAACCTGGGAGTGGTGATGCAGGAGTCCCTGCTACCTGAGGGGAGGAATATGAGATAAGTTTGGTAACTGCTTGGCTGCTGCTGCTTCTTTCTCTCTCTCTCTCTTTCTCTCTCTCTCCCCCTTTCATGTCTAGGTCAGACTTTAAACTGCTAAAATAAAGCCACCTTCTTGGCTTTGTCATTGGTAAATCTTTGTCGGTACAAGTTTCCAGTAGTATCGGCAGAGCAGCAAATAAGCCAGATTTTGTCCACATTCACATAGCATATTTTTGTCTGCCAACAGTCCCCACACAAGCATGCTGGTCTTACATTTTGGGACTCTGACCCTCAGTCCATTTAGGGGTCCTCCAAGTGACATAGGAGAGGTCAAGTTCCTCAGCCATGTCCTCCTTTAATGTTATTCCTTGTCTAGTGAGCTCCTTCCTCCATCATCTAGGTTTGCCCTTGCATGCCCTCAAGAATGTTTGTTCTTGCCATAAAGCTTTTCCTGGATCTGAGTCAGCAGATTTGAGGCACATATCCGTTCAGAGGATGTCGAGGGTCATTCCCTTGCTTAGTTCTTTCTGCATCTGCTGCTACTTCTCTCCTTATCTTAAGTGTAGCGATACCAAAAGAGAATGTATTTTCTCAGCTGGTGTAGGTTTGAGGCATCTTGTCACTATATGCATGGCTTCATTAACAACAATGTCAATCGTTTTACGTTTGTGGATGCACTCCATACTGGAGCAGTATACTCTGCTGCAGAGATACTCGGGCAAAGCTGATGTACTCAAAGCTGATACTCAGGGGCAAAGCATGGATGGCTGAGTTCCCCATGTATAGTTTGCCAACTTCCTGATGATATTGTTCCTCATACTATAGCTTTGGTATTCAAACTAGGTCAAGTGAACTGCTTGGCTGAACCTGTTTCGGTGCCTGCCCTCCATCTGCAGTTTTTCTTACAGATGGAGGGCAGCAACAGTGCGATGTTTTAGAGGGACCTTCTCTGTAATGTGTGTGCATTGGCCTCTCAACATGTCTAGCTTCTTTTGCAAAGGAAAAAAGCTTCACATTGTTTCATGGGAGGACCAGTCCAGGAACCTTCTGCAAGCAGAGCATGCATTCTGATTCTGAACTGAGAATATTCTGTTGTAACATGTCCATATTTCTGTATGCTCAATGTTGTGAGTGAGCATCAGTGTTCAAAATGGGGGTGCCAGGAACTATAGCATATGGCTGACTGTCTTGCCAGTGATAGTACCTAAGTTAGAAGTTGAATGGCTGGTCTGGTTTGTTCAGCAATCTGAGAATTATTGCTGTCAGCGAGGACTAAAAGCATGAAAGGCAAAGAAATAATCTTGATTTAGCCATTCAGTTCTGGCTTTGGGGCATCCTAATTGAACAGAACGGGAGAATCTTAGCTTTATAAAAAACAGTTTTCCATTGCAGCCAAGCACAACACCACAGGTGTTGGCAGAAGGTTTTGCAGTGTCATAACGCAGCAAGGCATTTGCACAGCAAGGAACTTGTGTGTTGCTGCAAAAGAATATTGCCGGTAAACCAGTGTTAGAGGATGAAATGCCTGTGTAATTTTGTACAAAATGATGGTTAATACATTACACATGATGGTGTTCTTTGGTTCAGTCATTCTCAAATCACCATCTAGCCTGGCAGGGAAGGAAGAAACAATAAAACAAACAGTGTAAAACAAACCTGTGAAATAGGAATTTGCTACCTTTTCCATTAAAACTCTCCTTGCTACTGCAGTTTATAGTATATAGTTAGAACTGAAATAATTACTGTTGCATTAAACAAGAGGCTGTGCACACTGGTGCACAGGGAAAATAAGGGTTGAAGGTAATCTCTTTGATCTGATATCTAAAACACTAGCTTCTTAAGACTACTGTAAATGCATTTCTAAATGCAGAAGTAACTGTTCTTGTGTTAATGTGTTAAATCTAATGTATTATTTCCAAGGCCAGGTTATTTTAAATTTAAGTGCTTAATTAGTTGAAGGGGATTGACCAAATAATATTCAAGTAGTTTTAAAGTAATGGCCTAGTTAGACCAACCCAAAGTGGTATTTCCATCCCTTACACACACCCAAAGAAAGCTGTGTGGTCTTTACACGATACAAAAAAAGGAGAAAGTGATATCTTTTTAAGCCTCCCCACAAATCAAACACTACACATGTTTTGTGATTCAAGATCATTTCTTATGGCATGTACCAGTTTCTTACGGAACTTATCTTCTACTTCTACTACCACCACCCTCCTGTCAAATGTCAATGGAGATGCAAGCATCTTGCTTTGGCAGTTTATTGGCCTACTCTGGTGTTATGTAGTGTTCTTGTAATATTTCTTTGATGTTCTCTCTCCACCTTCCTCCGGGGCTGTCTCGTGGTCTTCGTCCTTCTCCTCTCTCCACATTAGCCTTGTATGGTATGGAATACCAAGGCATTCTCTCCAAATGGGCAAACCATTTTATTTGTTGTCTCTGTATGTAATTTAAGATTGGTTCTATTCCAGTTCTTTCCCTTACCTTGTGGATAGTAAGGAAAAATTATAAATGAAACTCACAAAAGATCATGGCCAATGTCCTGGCAGGCCCTGTTTCTTAGGAGTGAGTTAGAAAAAGTGCATGCTATGTTGGAAATGTGACTTTCAAACTATACTTCAGGTATAAATATACCGATAGATAGATAGATAGATAGATAGATAGATAGATAGATAGATAGATAGATAGGATAACATTAGAGGGAGAGAGAATGCCTAGATCTATCTATCTATCTATCTAGACATCTAGACATCTATCTATCTATCTAGCTATCTATCTAGACATCTAGACATCTATCTATCTATCTAGACATCTAGACATCCCACCACGGTAATAGAGTAGACTGTATAGCCAGTGACTCAACACTGAATGTTGGGCAGCAGTAAATATGTATTTATTTGTTGGATTCATATAACCACCTTTTTCGCCTGAGCGACCCAAGGCGGCTCGCAACATTAGCTAAAACCCATACCCAATACCAATTAATAGCCTGACTCCCTAAAGGGGCCAAAGGCTACAGGCAGGTGAGCCCCTTCAGGTGGGGTGATGGTACCCTCGGTGGAGGAAATGTCACTGGAAACTTATCATATTGAGCTCACCAGCAAAATGAGCGGAGTAAAAACCACTTTCTAATTCCAAATGGTTATGGAGGTGGAAGAGGACATGCCAGATGGACTGGCTGTGAAGGCACACCTTGATAATATCCTTAAGGCTGCGGCAGTCTATTGCAGTCCCAGTGTTAAATCCTGCATGTCTCAATTCACATGTGCTGCAGGAGATGGCTCCATGATCATATTGGTTGGTCACTTCATGGCAAGCTGGGATCCACCCTTGGAGGGTGAAGATGGCCCAGAACCAACCGGCCTCAAAGACCAGGCCTCCTGGCACCCTGGGGCAGGAAAAATGAATACTGTACTCAGATTGAATTACAGCTGATGATGATGACGAGTTTGAAAATAATCTCCATTGCAGCCTGCATTTTGTTCTATCTCCTAAGAAACTAGAGTCTGCCATGGACATCTCCCATGATCTTTTGAGACTCTAATGTATACATTTTCTGAACTGACTACAAGCAATTTTTGCATGACAGAGAAAATGATCTTGAATCATGAAAGCTTGCATAGTGTTTGATTTTTAGTCATCTAATAAAGGTGTTGCCTTGCTCTTTGAAAACAATATGTGCCTGAACAAGTGAGTTGTAATCCTTTGGACAGTCAAGCCAAAAGAAATCAAGAGTTGAATATGTTGCAATAGTTCTATTCTGTTTTTGTTAAGCAAACGAATAATAACTTGTTCTAAATTGTGCCCTGTTGAGTCAGACTAACAGCTGTTTAATCTAGTTTTCTTCAGTGAGCAACTAGCATTTTATTTCATGTATATATTAATTTGGTTCATATTCATTTTTCACCAAAATTGGGAGTTAAGGTGACCCAAAAGAAACAAAAAAATTAATTTCAAATTTCAAATTGTGAAAGAGAAATCTTGACAAATAAAGTAGGGATTGATTTCAAGCTGTAGTATTGTAAGTAACACTCCAAGAACCTTGAGTATGAGAGAGAAATGAAAGTGCAGGTGGTTAGTGAAAGACTCATTCATGAAAGACAACCAGATATGAAGAAACCTGATGATACTGTAGTTGAATGGCTGATATTTTATTTGGCTATTATGTTGTAACAGATGAGGTCAAAGTTGCAAGCCTGATTGGAATGCCAAAATCATCAAGAGTTGACAGATTTCTTGCTGAGCATAGAGTAGTTTTTAATCTATTATTTTATGTTCTGTAAGAAACTGAGACTGACTATTTTGTGTCCTAACTATGTCTTCTGGGAACTGCAGTACAAGAAAATCCATGGCTCCCAAATTAGGTTTAGCAATTCCTTGAGTGTCTCCTGAGAAAGTTAGAAGGACTGTTCAGAAATGATCAAAGCAACTGCCTTTCAGCAGTTCCATATTTTAAAAAAAGGATTGACAAGTTGTGATGAGTTTTAAATTGAGATGACTTTAAAATTTGTGAAGAAAGATGTGCTGGAAGTTAAAGTTCATTATGGAAGATAATGCTAACTTAATGTACTTGTCTCCATATATTTTTATGTTTTGTAATGTGAAATGATGATTGGCGGGCAAGGAAAAATGAGACTGAGGTAACATTTTGTTTGGAGTGGGAGTGATCAGTTGGAAAGAGGATGGAAGATAGTAGTGATGTTTAGCAGGGGAAATATAATAAATAAATAAAATAATATGAGTTTAGGAGATTATGAGTTTTAATGCATTTATGTTCTCTTTATTTAGTGTGAAATTATGTGTTTTTATGGGGAAAATATGTATTTTCTTAGGAAGACCTTGCATTTTCTAATGGAAAGAGCAGATATTGGGTTGAAAAAATTGGTCTGGAATATTTTCTGTTTTGGAATGAATGAGATGATTTTCAAGATGTCATAATCAAAATCTGAATCAAATTATGGGAATGTTCAGCTGTTGAAGGTTTTAGTTTTAAAGGTGACAGTTTTTTAGCACAGTTAATATTCGATGATATGTGTGATGATGATAACCTTGGATACCTTGGAGTCATTGTTCAGTGAGGAACATGTGCATTGGTAGATGTCTCTGCGATGACATTCTGCACATGTAAATGGACTTGAGAAATCAAGTCCGTCTGTATGAGTTGTTTTAGCTATTTGAATATCATGTCACCCACTGACTAGGCTGACCATGAGGTGTGCCCTCTGCTTTCACCTTGCCCAAGGATCCAATGGAGGATGCTTCGGTGAGTTTTAGTTATGGTCTTACATCATTGACAAGAGATGGGCAACACTGCCTAGTTAGACCATGCAAGCCCCCACTAGGTGAGAGCCATTTCAGTGCGGGGGGGGGGAGGGCTTGAACGGTTGATGATGATAAACTATGTAAGAATTCAGTGTTGTTAGTGTTACGAATTCCAGTATCCAAATCTGCTGATAGTCCTTAACACACAGTTCCTTTGTGAGTCTATTTCTGTAAACATTAGACACTTTTAGTTTCATCCCAACTTTGTGACTTTGATTCTCACTTTCTAGATATTCCTCTCTGAAGTGGTGAAACGAAAACACATGAGATTTGTTATCATATTATACAGCAGTGTGTGACAGTCTCGTTCTCTAATATTTTGTCCGTTCGTTGTTTTGTTTCTCCAAAACAAAGGTATTTATATTTTCCAGGTTATAGACCTAGGAGTGTTTGCTTAAGAGCAAACCTGTTTCCCCACAAAGCTAGGACTTAAGATGGCTCTCAAGGTGGGGAAAAAACTCATGTAAAGTTCCAGAATGTAACTGAATGGTTAAAATCCTATTGGGGGATAAATATTGTGCATAAGTGGAAAAATTCAGAGGTTTTCCCCTCATTGCTTTCTATCTATTGTGCAACCAAGCATACAAATGGGCGTGTGACTATTTCCCTGATCTTATGTGAATGCCTGTTTGTATTGCATGGGACCAATAGCATCATGGGCATTGAGTCTTACTTGCTCATGCATAGGAGTCTTCTGTAGCTCATAAATATACAAGATAGCACATTTTGATTACACTTTATGATGTTAATGTGGAAAAGTTTAGATTTGCTGACAAACTGTTTTGTATACTGAGGAAATGTTGCATACCAGTTTATGCTTCAAGTTACGTACAGTATCTATCTGAAGTTCACCTAAAATTTGTTTGAACCCATGTAAGCCTCTCTACTTAAAGATGAGAGAACCCTTTTTCCAATAATGGCTTCAAAAGTTTTGTAAATTTTACATCTGGGCAAAACATGAGTTGACCATATGTTGCTTTTTGCTGGGATGCGAGGAACAACTGACAATGGCCTTTTGGTGGCTTAGTGGTTAAGATGCTGAACTTGACAACTGGAAGGTTGGCATGTCAGCAGTTCGAGAACTGAGTACTGTACTGCATGACGGCGTGAGCTTTCTTCTCTGCCCCAGGTCCTGCCAACCTAGCTGTTAGAAAGCAAGAAATTGCAAGTAGATAAATAGATTACACTTAGGTGGGAAGATAAAGTGTTCCGTGCACTCTGGTGTCTATGCCTGCCTGCCACACGTCCACTGAAATGTCTGCAGACGCAGACAGCGCTGGCTCTTGGCACCCTGACTTTTTGGCTCTAAACTGAGATGAACACTGAACCCTAGAGTCGGATACGACTTTCTTTCGAGCAAGGGCGACCTTGATCTGTAACTAAAAAGTCCATGACTTAAAAAAGTATGTTAATAATTACTGTATTTGCCGGTGTATAAGACCCATCAGAGTGTAAGACGCACCTTGTTTTTTAAGACACATTTTTAAGGGGAAAATTATTTTTTTCATTTTTTCAAGAATTTCAAAAATTCACTCCAGTCGTGGTGTTGAAACGGGCTTAAAGGATCCTACCTGGTTATTACCTTTAAAGCCTTATATGGTAGTGGGCCAGGAAACTTAAGAGACCGCATAGCCCTAAGAACATCTGTCGGTCCCACCAGATCGGACCGGAGAGGCTCTCTAGCACTAGGAGGAGAGCCTTCTCTGTCTCCGCCCCGGCCCTATGGAACCTCCTGCCAATAGAGCTACGTCTCCAGTCAGAGTTGCTGCCCTTTAGGAAGGGGGTTAAGACCTGCCTGGTGGGACAGGTATGGGGTTTGGGTCAGACAGTAGCCTCAGCCTGTTGGCTCATCTGACCCCTCCCTCTCACAAAGTATGAATTTTTAATCTTTTTATCTTGGCTTAGTTTTAAATATTTTAATATTAATTTTAAATTGGATTTTATATTGTGTTTTATGTCTTTTAAAACCTTTGTTAGCTGCCCTGGGTCTCTTTGAGGAGGGTGGCATATAAGTCATAATAAAAATAAATAAATAAATAAATAAATATCTTCCCCCTCTATCCCACTCTCTCCGGCTGGTATTGGGATAGAGGGGGCTTAAAGGATCCATTTTTAACCCCTTAAAGTTGTTTCCATCCCATCCCACCACCAGCCGAGGAGAGTGGGATAGAGGGGAAAAGGATCCTTTAAGCCTGTTTCTACCCCATCCCACTGCTGCTGACTGTCAGGAGGCATGGAGGGCAGGAGCAGCCAGGCAAGAGAGCTCCTTTGGAAGCCACTGAACTGCACGGGTGGGGGGGGGGGCTGTTACTGGCATATAAGACACACTCTGTTTTCCCAGTTTATTTTAAGGGGGGAAAATGCATCTTATACGCCAGCAAATATGATAACTTTAAGTGGTTAAGAATTCTCTAAATTTCTAATCTGAATAATAAAGAATTTGTGATGTTCCAAGAGTCAGGTATTTTAATTAACCTTATTTTACTGACCAGACCCTTTGTGGAAAATGGTATTCCACTTTAAAGGGAATTTTGAAAGCTTGATTAGTTTTCAACTAGCAGAGAAGTTAGCAGCCAGAGTCGTCATGAGGACCAGAAAATATGGTCATCTGTCAGTTAGTTCAACTTAGTTGAATATTGTTAACTTGAATTGTATTTTTAAACCTGCAAAGTGTAACATGGGCTTCTGGGAACTGAAGTTCAAGAACATCTGGAGTGCCCATACATTTCACTTCTGCTTCCAGGAGTGACAAGAGCGGTGCAGGGCAGATGAATTGGCATTGGGGGCTGGATCTGGCTCACAGGCTATAATTTGGGCACCCCTGCGATAGACTATCCCTCATGAACGTATCTGTAGCCTGAGGTCTGCATCCATGGGAATTTTTTCATGTGTCTCCTCAAAGATCGGCTTGGAGGATGGTGACAAAGGAATGGGACTTTCCATTTGTGGCTTCTCCCATTTGGAATGGGATCTGTTAATTTCCATTGAATATAGCTTTGCCCTTGCACACCCATCTATAAGCTCATCAAGTCTTTCTGAGAAAAAGGTATCCATGAAGTGGAACTATTAATGATGCTAAAAATGGCAGCAATTATAATACCGGTACAATACTATTAGTAGTAAGAATGGTCTTCGTTACAGAATTGTGATAAATATTTAGAAAAATGCTTTTTGCTGTACTTACGTTATAGTGCTAAGTAGAAAAAAATCATGTTCAATTTGCTTTCTATTTCCTTCCATTCCCAGTGTTTCAGGAAAACAACCAATTATTTTGCCTGGATGACCTCACAGTGGGGTTTTCTAATATATCAGGATGAGACTGAAAAATGTCACTGTCCTTATTGTCTCTCTGTGTTTCGGGTTACTGTCAACTGCTTTGATCGTCTTATGAAAAAGACAGAATATAAATTGTTAAATTGTTTGTTAGTTGCTTTTGCAATGTTTGTCCTGTAAAATGAAATTTTGGGGAGCCTGGTTGAATTAAGCTAATTCATATCCTTGCTTTCTTTCTTTTCCAGGGAAGCTATCCAGTGTGGGAAGATTTCATAAACAAAGCAGGGAAACTCCAGTCTCAGCTTAGGTAAGCTGTTCTTGTATCTTCCTGTCTTAACCTTTTCTCTGTCCTTCAGGGTTTTTGTATGGACACATTAATATTCTTCCTTTGATCATTTGATTTCACCCACAGTCAAATACATTTTGGTTTAGACTTTACAGCCTGCATACTGCTGGCTCCTTGCAAACTATGGTTTGCATATCAGGAACCAGTGTTGTGAAATTAATGCACTTTTCTCCCTGTTTCAGCTACAAAGCAAATTGTCTTTGTATCTTTTCTGTTTCTGATATTTCTGCCTTTTTTGTTAAAATGTGCTAACTATGTTGTTTTAGAACTCTGGGCTGGTGTTTTACTTATGCAGTTAGTTGCAAACTATGAATAATGGTGAAAATAGAAGGGGAAGGAAATACGCTTTGGTGGAGATATAGGTACAGTATTGATTTGCAAGACATGGTTAGCTGTACACTGGGCTAGATAAATCTGTTTTCCCTCCAGTGTTCTGCAGATGTTTGCAAAACCTCAGATAAGAGTTTTAACAAAGCTCTTCTCATTAACAAAGATTTGTGAATCTTTCAGAGAGTGCATTTATTTTGTTTGTTTATTATTTATATTAATATCCTGCCCGTCTGGGATAGCCTCCCATTCTAGGTGGTGTACAACAAGTAAGATATGTCCAATACAATCAGACTTAATGCAGTAAACAAATACATTAAGCAGCAAAACATATGTAGTAAATCTACCAGGGGTGGCAAACCATTTTATGCCTTGGGCCTGACCATGGCTATGGACATCTGAGCTAACCGGACCACACCCTCCAGAAGTGGAAGTGGGTATATTTACGGCTATCATAAATGCGCCCACTTCTGTGTTTATGATAGCTACAGGTGGCTTTCATGGCTCACGTAAATGTGCCCACTTCCACTTCTGGGTGCGGGAGAGGCGGTGCCAGGCTGGATGGAATGACGTTGTGGGCTGCGTCCGGCCTACAGGCCGTAAGCTGGGAATCTCCGCTGTAAACTATAAGCAATGTATGGGTTGGTTGTGTTTTCCCCTCTTGTTTGACTCAAGTTCAGTAGTTTTCTGCAATTGATTTTAAAATTATTTACATTCTTTTAAAGCTGACTAGTAGCAAGGTGATGTTAGGAAGGTTGTTCAGGCTGAAAGTCAGTTGAATCCTCTGCAACTGATGGATTTTGCGTGGATCTATCTCAAGTTTTGCCTTCTCAGTTGATATTGTCATTATTTAAAATGCCATAATAGTGACAGAAAAGAAAGCAGGTAGAGAAATCTGCTTAAAAATCTCAGTTTCCTGCATTTCTCTTCAATAATAGGATATACAGTACTGACATTTTTCCTTCTAACGGACTGTAATTCTCTCCTTTTCATACATATACCATTGACCTATATCATTGAAGTGGATGTTGGGGGTTGCACAAGTGCAGTTCATCTGTCTAGTGCTTCATTATACCATTTTTGCTTTCTTGAACTACAAGTGAGCTGGAAACACTGGGAAAAACTATTCCCTAGGGAACATCTTTCTTGCATTCTGATCTCTTCTTGCTGTTGAGCTATTTTTTTTCTGCAGCAGATCTCCATTAAATGTTTGTTGATTCCCATCTGAGCTGCAAAAGAGGAATTTTTTGTGCACTTCAGATTTTCCAGCTGACCTGTCAGTTGCTATATCTTTTAACCTTTCTGTGTGGCTGCATGGTAGTCTGAAGGAAAGAGTTTGTGTTTGGTGATAAAGGTCATTTTTGATTTTGTATGTAGCTGCACAGAGTGGTGGGTTTAAGAGCAGGGCTTTATTCTCAGAGAAGAAACAATTGGCAGATGATGTTAGACCTACCTTTGCTAGCTGGCCTTTTGCACCATATTTTCAGCTGTTTTCTCAAGAACATGAGCTTAAATTCAAAGTCTAAAACAGGGATTCTAAACCTGCAGCCCACAGGCCGGATTCAGCCCACCACACCACACCAGGAAGTGTCATGTGGTGGAGGAATGGCAAAATGGCCGTCCAGCCCCCAAAGCTTTCTGAGGGAGCATGACCTGGGCCTCGGCTTAAAAAGGTTGAGAACTACTGGTCTAAACAATTTTTGAAAAAGGAAGATTAGTCCCAATAACCCGTGTAGAATTATTTTTTGTGTTTTAAAAAACTGAACAAAGCCATTCATATTAATTCCAGTAAGGATTGGTAAGTATTTCTGCAGAGCAGGAACGTAATATCTGTTTGTTGCAATATTATTTTTGCTGATTTGCAGGGCAAGGGTATATTTTGTGGCGTCAAAAAGAGAGCAAGAAAGAGAGAGTGGTTTTTGTGTTTGTGTGTGTTTATAAAATAAGCAAAATTGTGTAAATAATGCTTTAACCAAATAACCCAAGAAGTGAAAAGCAACAATTATTGTTTCCTTGTTCAGTTTGTTACTTAGATTTTTAAAGATTTCAATCTGGGTAACCTCAGGGGAATTGGGTGTGCATATCAAAGTTTAGCTTCCAGTTCCCATTGTTGGGGTGTGCTAGGCCCCAAAATGTCTGGCTTTAGACAATTTTTAAAACATGAGAACTGCTGCTCCTGGAATTTACCAGGAACTAAAATAGGGCATTTTTGGTAAAAAAAAGAAAACAGTTTTGCTTTTGTTATTTTAAACTTGGGGTCTGTGATATAACTTTAGGTAAAGGAAAGATAAAGGTCACCCTGCTCAAAAGTCAGTCATATCTGACTAGGGTTTGGTGCTCATTTCCATTTATAGCCAAGGAGCCAGTGCTGTCTGCTTCTGAAGACGTTTCTGTGGACATGTAACAGGAATCACTAGACACTGGAGTGCACGGAACTCTGTTTTACCTTCCCACCAAAGTGGTACCTATTTATCTACTTGCCATTTCTTGCTTTTGAAATGCTAGGTTGGCAGGAGCTGGGACAGAAATGACAGCTCACTCCATTGTGTAGCAGCTGGGTCTCAAACTGCTAACCTGTTGACCTTCCAATCAAGTACAGCATCGTAACTAGTGGTGGGCATCAACAAATTTTCCTACCACACTGTGGGTGTGGCCATGTAATTGGGTGTGTGTGTGTGACTGCTCTTCGCTATAGAGCTATGAAAATAGAAGCCTCTTCTATTTTCATCGCTCTATAGTGAACCTCTGAAGCCATTTCCCCCTTGTCCAAGGGTTTTCCAGGGCTCCGTTTCACCCCAAAGCGCATCCCCAGCCACTCTGGAGTGGCTGGGGATGTGCTTTGGGGCAAAACAGAGTCTGGGAAAATCCTTGGATGAAGGGGGAAATGGAGCCAGCCCCCTCCAAAGCCTCTTCTAGGAGGAGGTGGGCGGGGCAGGGAGGTGGGCGGGCCAGCCATTTTTACTACCGGTATGCACATACTTGTCCAATCTGGCTCACGCCCATCACTGATCATAACCACTAAGCCACCACAGTTCATGTGACTTTAGAGCAGTGTTTCCCAAATTTTGTTTTTTGGACTTTAATTCCCAGAAGCCTAAGTCACTTGCCCAAATTACTGACCAGCCATTGTACTGACTTAGACTTCTGGGAATTGAAGTCCCCCTGTGGGGCATGGGGCCCACATTGGGAAACACTGCTTTAGAGGGTTGAAAAAAGTCCGATTGAAACAGCACGGGTCCAAAAGGCTGCATGATGCCCAGTCTGTATTTGAGGCATCTGAGGAAGGATTTGTATCTTTTGTTAACTATCAGCCACACACTCTGGGTGTGTATGCATGTGAGAGTTTTTTCCTTGAAGGGTAAAGACATCAGTTTTGCACAGAAGGAATTTGCACAAATTACAGCAGCCTTGCTAAGAGAAAAAAAAATGCATTCTTGTTTTGCTCTCATCTAGAGGAAAGGAACTTTGTAGGGCTTAATCATTCCTCAGGTGTGTTGTCTCACTGAGTCAAGACAAGCCTGAATTAGAGGGTACAAAGAAATTAGTATTCTTTGCGTTCCTAGTTTACCATATCTAAGTGGAAATTGGCAGGCTCACAAATGACAGACAGCCTGATGCTTACTGTGCAAATACTGAATCCAGTATAGTCCTATGAGTCAGCATTTGGTAAGAAAAGGGAGAAGGAAGTTGGAGAGCCAGGTTACTGCAGGACAAAAGGTTGTGACTCCTACAGAAGCACATAGCTGTAGTTGGCAGGCTTTCAGCTTCAGGAAATTGTAGTGGTTTGGTCCTCTTGGTAGGGAATGGAAAGAGAGAGACAAAAGATGGATTCAGGCTGAGAAGGAAAAGCATGTTAAGCTATTGGGTGCGAGGGACATGGCTTTTGAGTGGGAAAGTGCAGAATGCTAAGAGGGCAATGAAGGTGTGTAAATAGAGAGTGTAGTCTCTTATCTGATGAATGTTAAAGGTGTTTGCTATGGGGCATTGCTGTTTTTCTTCATAGAGTTCCAATCATAGGTTTAACAGATACTTACAGGATAATGACTTTGTGTAGGACAGGTATCAGTAGATGGTGTGTGGTGGTTTAGTCCATAATGATAGCTTCTGTGGAGGTAGAAATGATGCTTAGGGCTAACTTGGTTGCAAAGCTCTGTAGCAGGAGTTAGTTATGCCTCAATAGGTTATATCAAGAGATTTTACACATCTTAATAGAATATGAATAAGCTGTTGCTAATGTACATTGTAAAATGTGGGTACATACTGGTTATCTTGCTTCAGCAAAATTGTGAGTCAGTACTAATGGAATACAGTGGTACCTTATACAACAATTTTAATCCATTCCACAGCACTTGTTGTACAAAACAATTGCTATACGATATATGCATTACATAGCGTTTTCTCCTATGGGATGCATAGTACAACGATTTTTTTTTTTTGCTAAGTGGTTTTTCCCATTGAAAAATCTTGTACAATTTTTTCCATAGGGAAAATTGTTATGGGAGATGCCATTTCCCCCCAAAACCTAATTGTTATGCGATTTCATTGCTATATGGGGCAGTTGTTGTATGAGGTTCCACGTACTTCAAATGGACCTAAGCCTGGATTTCTTGGAATCACCAAGTTAAGATTTAACTCCCTCTTGAAAGATTCTTAACTTTAGGTTTATGTTGGCTTATCTCCTCCTTTCTTCTATTTGCCTTATTTTTACTTTACTGTATTCTCAAAGTCATGTCCCAGATTCCTTAGATTGTAAAACAGAATATGCAGGTAATTAAACCAGAGGAAGAACCACTTCAACATAAGTTTTTAAATGAACAAGGTCCTAAAGACCTACTTACTCATGAAGTACAGTAAAACACTAGATAATGCTAAAACTTGGTTCTACAAGTCTTGGTGTTATCCGATTTTTAGTGTTATCCGATGCATGTTAAAATCCTATGGGATGGATCAGATAAAGTTAAAGCTCCATAGAGATACATTGTAACCGCACAGGCTTTAGCGGTTGTTATCTGATCCATCCCATAGGACCTTAACGTTATCCAATTCTCCTCCCCAGATTACTTAACGTTATGCGATTTTAGCATTATCCGATCCAATCATTATCCGGTGTTTTACTGTATAGACTATTTGTAGGAAGGCTGGATTTTTTTTTCTGTTGAGGATAAGAATCTTGGGACTGCTTGCTACTAGACCAGGGGTGCCCAAACTATGGCCCGTGGGCTGGATCTGGCCCCTGATGCCAATTCATCCTTCCCATGTTGCCCTCGTCGCTCCTGGCAGGGGAAATAAAATGTGCAGATCTGGGCATGTTTTACTTCCACTTCTGGGAGTGACGAGGGCAGCATGGGACGGATGAATTGGCATTGGGGGTTGGATCTGGTCCACGGGCCATAGTTTGGGCGCCCCTGGTTTAAGCAGAGATAATGGCAGCCCAAAATCTATCTCATCTTGTTGCAGAGCAGATTGTAAGGCGTGCTTTACTTCCACTTCCAGTGGGAGGAACCATGTGACCGGTCCACTGAACCACATGACTGGCCCACAGCCTGTACTAGATAGAGGAAGAAGGGAAAGGGAAAAAGATCTCTGGTTATAAACAGAGATGTTTCTTAGGGTGTTCTGTGCTGCTGAAAGCGTGGTTGACTTTCATTTCCTTGTCAGGCATTTTAGCTGGGAGCCAAACTACATGATCAGCACATTTGCTGGATTATATCTCTTGAGATGATAAACGAGGGGCCAATTGTTGAAATGTTTCTCAACATTGAAAATGAAAAACAAAACACTGCTCTCTTGTGCATATATAGAGCTGCCATTTTACTAGGAACATTCACCAAGATGCTAATCCTGAATGTGCAGAACAATCTTTGATTCAATTTGGGTTTTTCTTTTTACATAATGGAGCATCCAGAAGTAGCATTCCATAAACTTATGACTGGAACTAATTTTGTGCACCAGCAAATACACCACATGAAACTGATAATTATGCATTCTTTTTGGAGGAACCATGAATAAAATTGATTCTGAATGAGCAGGAAAAGGAGAAGTTAAATGGAGTTGGACTTGCCTCTCCCTTACCTGTGTTAGTACATGCTGGGCGATATTTGCATGTCTTCTCTTTTGGGTGTGTGCTTAGACTCTGGATGCAAATTTTAACACTTATTACATCATAGACGGCAATGTGTGGACTCAGTGTCAGAACATAGGATAATTGGTATTCTTCTCAATGTCTTTAAGAAAGCATCAAAATGTCACCTTTAGAAGAAATCTTTCCGGAGATCGATATGAGTTCAACATGTATCTTATTCAAATCTGACTGCTGCTGCCTACTGTTAATTACTGTTTGTTTACTGTTATTGTTATGTTGTGGTGGTGGGTTTTGTTTACTTGGGTTGTGGTTAGTCTGTTTTGATTATTGTTGTATTTTACTGCCCAGAGTTGTAGTTGTTGCTAAGTTGGGCAGAATGTAAATGTTTATTTTAAATCTCTCTCTCTTCCTGTTAAGCATTACTTGTTGCATGCTGACTTGGGCAATTTCATAAGAATAAGATAATGTTTGTGGAGATGCCTCAATTTATGGCAGTTTGGATCTAAAATTTTAAGACATTTGCAGAACAACACAACAGAGTTTTAGCCTGTTTGTGTGTATTTGTAAAACACACAAACACTGTAAAGCATGGTTTAATTATAAACATGCCTCTTAAATTCATAAAGCTTTTACATTTGTCACATAGTTTGTTCTAAAGTTATTTTTTTTCCTCCTGTACTCTGCTTAGGGCTGCTTCTCATATTAGACAGTAGCAAACTTGGGTTTGTCACCAAATGTACACTTGGCTGGAAGCCATAGTCAATTCTGGTTCTTGGATTCATTCACCTGCAAGAGTCACATAATACAATACAGTAAAACACCGGATAACGATTGGATCGGATAACGCTAAAATAGCATAACGTTAAGTAATCTGGGGAGGAGAATTGGATCGAATAACTTTAAGGTCCTATGGGATGGATCGGATAACAACCACTAAAGCCTGTGCGGTTATAATGTATCTCTATGGAGCTTTAACGTTATCTGATCCATCCCATAGGATTTTAACATGCATCGGATAACACTAAAAATCGGATAACACCAAGACTTGTGGAACCAAGTTTTAGCGTTATTCGGTGTTTTACTGTATTTGCATTCCTGCTTCACAATTTTGAGCATTATTCTTGTAACATCTTACATATTTAAAAACCAAATACAGTCAAACCTCGCATAAAGAGCGCCTCGCTTAAAGAGTAACTCACTGAAAGAGTAGAATTTTCTCTGAATGTTCGCTTCACTTAACAAATAAAACCAACCAAAAACTCGCTTAACAAATAAATCAGGGTTCGTAATCCACCCCACCAGAAGTCACAATTGGTCATCTACAATGGTGTTTCACTTAAAGAGCAAACTCACTTAAAGAGCAATCCTGTGGAACACATTATGCTTTTTAAGCGAGGTATAACTGTAATGTGTGAAAATGGCCTGACAGCATTTGGTATTGCTTGCTATAGATCAGTGGTGCCCAAACTAAGGCCCGGGGGCTGGTTGCAGCCCCCGATGCCAATTCATCCGGCCCGTGAAGCCCTCGTCGCTCCTGGAAGTGAAAGTAAAATGTGCCCGTACGAGTGCATTTTACTTCGGCTTCCAGGAGCGACGAGGTTTTCGTGAGCCAGATGAATTGGCGTTGGGGGCTGCACCTGGCCCCCGGGTCTTAGTAACCGGCTTCCTGAACCACATGATTGGCCCACGGCCCAAAAAGTTTGGGCACCCCTGCTATAGATAATCAACAATTTTTTAAAAAAAATATTATGTACCTGTTTTCGTTCTCTAGAGGATTGTTCCTTACGATTAGTTCCTAGAATATTTTTGGGTTATAACTGCCAGTACAGTTGTACCTCACTTAAAGAGCATAATGCGTTCCACAGGATTGCTCTTTAAGCGAGTTTGCTCTTTAAGCGAAACACCATTGTAAACGACCAATTGTGGTAGGGATTGAGAACCCCGATTTATTTGTTAAGTGAGTTTTTGGTTGGTTTTATTTGTTAAGCGAAGCTAACATTCAGAGAAAATTCTGCTCTTTAATCGAGTTACTCTTTAAGCAAGGCGCTCTTTATGTGAGGTTTGACTGTATACCCAGTCAGCATGGCTAGAGTTGGGGGATGATGGTAATTGTAGTCCTGAGCGTGGAAATTGTTGCTTTGGGTCACTCTCTCTCTCTCTCTCTCTCTCTCTCTCTCTATCTATCTATCTATCTATCTATCTATCTCTATCTCTATCTATCTATCTATCTATCTATCTTAGTTATTTTTAATTGGGGTTATTATTTTTGTTTTGTTATTTATAATGTATTCAGTTTGTTTATTCTTTTTGTTTAATTTCTTATTGTATAGATTTTTAAAAATGTGTTGTTAGCTGCCCAGAGTGGGAGAATATCCCAGATGGGCAGGGTATAGATGCAATGAATGAATGAATTTTCTTTTCTTTCTTTTGGGGGTGGTGGTGTAGTTTTTTGACACATAAGAGAGAGAGGTTATGACTGATACTGTGAAGACTTACCTTGTTCTCTTTGTTCTTTGCTTGTAAGCTTCCATTAGCTTCTTTTTACAACCTTAATACATTCCCCCTTCCCTATTTCTGCTTTTATGTAGTGTTTCAAATAGGCTGCTTTTAACATGACGTTATCTGCTTGTATTTTAGGACGACGGTAGTGGCAGCAGCTGCCTTCTTGGATGCCTTTCAGAAAGTGGCTGATATGGCGACCAACACACGTGGTGAGCAGATGTGCTGGGTTTTAATTCAACAGAATGCACAGTGCATATGGAGTTTATGACATTTGTGGGAGCTTCTCTCCCTCGTCTTTTGAAAATCTTGCTACTATTGCCAAGGAGCAGATCTGTTAGACATCTGTGGAATACTTCCCTCCCTCTTCACTCGGAAAGTGTGAATTTGTGCTACGTTAACAAAAAGCCAAAAATAATACATGGCTTAGAAAAATCGAAAAAGCGCCTAGTTGGTGCCTAGTTGGTGGAAAGTAACAAGCATGCTAGTTCCTTTGCCCATCTGAATAATGTTTTGCTTTTTAAAACAAATAATAATTTTTATGCATTTAGTTTATAAAAATATAAAGATGTATATTACAAGTGCAGGATACAAATATGTTTTCCAGCTTCACAAATAAATCCACAATTTATTGTGTTTGCCTACATATAAGATGCACCTCCCCCCTTAAAATACACTGGAAAAATGGCGGGGGGGAGAGAGAGGAATCTTATACCCAGATGCATCCTATACACTGGCAAATATAGCACTTACTTGCTTGTACTTGCCACCTCTTGTACTATGTTGATATTCTGGTGGAAGGAATAAAACTTAATTTCTAGCTTACGAAAGCTTCTTCCCTGGTTGCCTGGAAGTAATTATTTACTCACCGCAGGTGAGCAGCTATTTACTATCTTTAGTAGAAAGTGAATTAATTTCTCCCTGACCTTCACTAAAGTAATGATGGCAGCATTTTACAGCTTTTCTCTCTGTACTTAGACTGTAGCTTTCACTGTATACCTTATTTGTTGAGCAGGATTTATTTTTCTGCTGTGTCATATTTGGCTTTTCCATATGTTCTTGATCAAGACCAAAGCCTGTTTCCTGTTGTGCAAGAAGTGGGTGTGTACCCTTTTTGGTGTGACCTGGAAAATATCACAAATAGTTACTAAGGAGAAGCCATAATATGTAGTGTTTTCTTTTATATTTGTATACACTTTAAAAAGGTGCCTGTGTGCCATGCATAATTAGAGGGAGTGTAACTTCTTGCTAATTCAGTTTTCCTTCTGTTATGATTCTCTAAAAGACTTATCTGTTGCCCTTCTAGGTGTAACTACAGAACAACAGGATGTAGTGATAATTTTTTTTCCCTGCTGCCCCTGAAAGATTTAGGGTGTAGGCGAATATTTAGTCTTGAGCTTGGAACTATTACTTTCTTTGGTCTGTGGCTCTCAGACACCCCCCCCCCCCGGCCACTGAACATGCTAGTTAAGAAATTGTAAGAGCTGTAATCCCTATAAACAGTGGTGGGCATCAGCAGGCTCGTACCAGTTTGCCAGAACCGGTAGCAGAAATTCTGGCTGGCTCCGCCCATCCAAGTTTTGAAATAAAGTCCTAATTTGGGTGCAACGTAGGGCTTTCCCCCTGGCCATGCCCACTATACCACACCCACAGTGTGGTAGTAATTTTTTTTGGAGCCCACCTCTGTGCTAGGATGAGGGAGGAAGTGCTCCCATTAGGCTACTGGGCAGAGGGGTGGGGTGAACTCTGTGCTGGGGGAGGGAGGAAGTTCTCCCATTGGGCTGCTGGGTAGAACTCTGTGCTGGGGTGACTGCATGGGTGCCTGCAGAGAGGTTTCCTGAGTGCCACCTCTGGAATGTGTGCCATAGGTTTGCCATCACTGGACTAGGCAGTGTCGAGAGGGATGAATGAGTGTGATAGAATACTGAAAACCAGTTGTATTTGTTTCAAAGCAAGAAGCACATCCGTTGTGCATGTGCGAACAACCGTTGAGTAGGGATGGCTGCTCCTAAATCAGGTACAGCTCCTAAATCAGTTTTACACGTTTCTGTGTAGAGCAGCCTATGATGTAGCATACCTTTTCTGCATAGTGTTCCAAACTTGTGAAAGACTGGCCTATTACTTATCCTGATTGGCTTATCCTTCTCACTCAATAGGGTCATATTCATAGTAGTGGCTTTACTGCGATCAGTCGCTGTTGCTAATGTGTTGGATTTATTAATAGTACAGGTACCTGTGAAAGCACCACTGTTTCTCTAGTTATCAGTGAGGTGCAGTTAACTGATGTTTATCAAATCCTAGATGTCTTCCTGTTTTTCTTTTTACAGTGTTCTTTTTAAGAAGAACAGTAGTATTATTTAAAGTTTTGCTGGAAAAAAAAACCTAATTGATTTCAGAGTTCCATGGTGGAAAAAAAATAAGGATTTAGCCAACTAACAAACTGACTAATAAATAATAGGAAAATTTAAATCCAACTTTTTAAATGTAAGTCCTGTATTCTTATTAGAGTCTTCTTTATATGTTTGAAAAAGCCTTTGAGGATGATATTTTACAGTATAGGGTTGCTAATAGCTTTCGTTGTAGAATGGGATTTACGAATTCCAATTCATTTTTATGAGATAGTGTACCCGTATTATTTAAAAAAAATGTTTTGTACATGGAGTTCAAGAGTTATTAGGTTGAAGCCTCAATTGTATGTATTCCACAGTTTTTTGTTTAGCTCAGGTTACTCTCTCCTGTAGTAGACCAAGAAATCATCAGATATTTTTTTTCAGTTCTTGAAATGGAATCAGTGATGGGATGACCCTGGTTCCATCCGGTTCCCCGGAACCGGTAGGAACAATCCTGGAGGGTTCCCCGGAACCGGCCGCCTCACCGGAAGAATTATTTTTTAAAAAATTGGAGCCAAAATGGCTCCGATTTACTGTGCATGTGCAGAAACTCAATCTGATGCATTGCGCATGCGTCAGATTGAGTTTCTGCACATGCGCAATAAAATTTGAGCCATTTTGGCTCTAATTTTACTGCACATGCGCAGAAACTCAATCTGACGCATGCGCAATGCGTCAGATTGAGTTTCTGCGCATGCGCAGTAAATCGGAGCCATTTTGGCTCCAATTTTAAAAAAAATCGGCAGTGACCGCAACGATAGTGGCGGCGGCGGCGGCGGCAACGGTGGCGATGGTGGCGGCGGCGATAGCTGCGGCAGCAATGACAGCGGCGGCGGCGATGGCGGCGGCAGCAACGGTGACGATGGCGATAATGGCGGCGGTGGAGATGGCGACGGCGATTACTTTGGCGGCGGTGTGGGCAGGTGGCACCAGCCCTCAGAGGAGGGCACCTCCCCCGGGGCCGCCGTCATTGTCACCGTCATTGTCGCCGTTGCCGTCACTGCCGTTGCTCCCGCTTTCATCGCTGCTGCCGCTATCGCCACCACCACAATCATCGCCGTTGCCACCGTTATTGCCATTGCCGCCGCCGCCACTATCGCTGCGGTCACCGCCGCAGGCAAGTTGAGGCCTGCCCTGCCCTGGCCGTCCGCCCCTGCCGAGCCCTCCCAGGGGTAAGTGAGGGGTTTGTGTTTGGGGTTGTATTTTTATTTAATTTTTATTTATTTATTTATTTAATTTATTTACGGGTTTGTGTGGCGGGTGGGTTGAGTGTGTGTGTGTGTGTGTTTATTTATTTTATTTTTTATTTTAAGGCCCCGCCCACAACGTCATGACATCAGCTCCACCCATGATGTCATGATGTCATGACATTGGCCACGCCCATGACGTCGTGACGTCATGGAGTGGTGGTAACAAATTTGTCATCCCATCACTGAATGGAATTGTGTCAGATACATATGCCTTGAGAGCAGAAGAGAAAGAACAGATCTAATCAACCCTATTTTCCAGCCCTGATTAAAATTAGTTTTGGAGCTTATTTACCCCTCAATGCAATACCATATTGGAAAGCCAAAACCCCCAGGATTAATTTTGGTAGTTTCTTTCAGCATCTTTTTGACACTGGTTATTTTAAGAGTGGAATTCTCTGTTATTATCCAGGTGTAACTTTCTATAGACAAAATGAAACCTTTACCTTTCTCTGAAAGTGCTCACTTTGGCATGGAACAGGGAAAACTTGATTTCAATCATGTGATATCTTCCCTCAAATTTCACCCTTGGTTGCTCTTAAATATATTATTCAAAATGCCTATTTTCATAATCTTCTTGCCTGGATTGATGCTACCTCCAATAATCCTCTATTCATTGACATTTCCTGTACAGTATATGGAAGTGGGCGGGTCAGTGGAAAGAAGATTATTGAAGGCAGAATCAGTCTGGGCAAGAACATTGTGAAAAATATATATTAAAATTATAGTAAATGAGAAAGCACTTTTGAAGGGGGGAATCACAGGATTAAAGCAAGTCTTTCTGGGTTGTTATTTAAATCATAGTTTATATTGATTTGATTTAAATCAAATCCACACTGCCCGATTGTTCATTAAATGATGTTGTTCCTAACATAGAAATCCTGAATATCATAATAATAATTGTAGTTGTGCCAACAGGTTTAGGTTTTACTTGTCTCTTTGTTCCATTCATGTTGAACAATGCATGCCTTTTTACACCTATGTAAAAGCACCCCTACCTCTTCCTCTTGTACAGCTTTCAGGATTAGCAAAGGATTGACCTAACACTGGTGGTAGCTACAGTTCAGGTGTTTGGTTGCTACGCTGAATATCTTTGCATTCAAATTCTGCTATGTTTTGGTCTCTGGCATTACTGGGCTAAAGAAATGTCTTTTTGGTGGTTATTTTGTGCTTTCTAATATTTTTTGAATGAATAACTTGCCAGAACTGCAGTAACGGGGTGTAATTTGGGTAGCTGACAGGGAATGAGTATCAAGTTCAGATGGAACTGATGTCTCTCAGTGCAAAAAATGTGTCTGTTCTCTCTGTGCAACATCAAAGTGCTGTTGTTTAAAACCTCTCAGATGACTTGAGTTTGACAGTACTGAAAACAAGTGTGTTTATTTATTCCTGCTGGATGTGCTTCTAGAACTTGAGTTGTGTTTCCTTGCTTTACTTGTAACCTTTGTAAGGTAGATCAGGTTGAATGAGAGTGACTGACCCAAGGTCACCTAGTGAGTTTCAAGGGATGAGGTAATTAAAATGTAGACCTCCCAAGTCCTAGGTCTGTGATCGCGACCCTTGGTACTTCAGGGGTTCTTGGACTTCAATTACCAGAAACTCAAGTCAGCACTCTTGCTGTTCGGGGCTTCTGGGAATTGAGGTTCAAGAATATCTGGAGTGTCAAGGTTCACTATAACTGTCTTAGGCTTACTCTCTGACCTGGACGTCAGGATCAATTGATTCATTGGCCTATTGATTCATGACCTGCCCACTTTCATATACTGTACAGGAAATGTCAATGTCAGGAAATGTCATGTTTGTAGTTATTTAGGAATGGATGATGATGATGATGATGATGATGATGATGATGATGATGATGATGATGAAAGAGTGGAGACAACCTTACTTTGGGAATGGGATGCAGTTCTCTAAAAGAAGTCATTCTTACCCACTTTATTGTGAAGTTCGGTGATTCCAGTTTTGAGGATGAGGTGGTAGTAATGAATCTATTCCAGGTTTTAGTCCAAACTTTACTGGTTGCCAACAGAGTGTTTTTGGAGAAGACCCTGTAAAGTTAACTTGTAAAATTAACTTGTGAACCACCCAGAGAGTGCACCAAGCTCTACGGCAGGGGTTCTCAACCTTTTTAAGCCAGGGGCCAGGTCAAGCTCCCACAGACTCTTCAGGGGTCTGGATTTTTAAATTTTAATTATATTCATTTAATTTATAAATTTCCCACTCTGGGAGGTGTACACACAATATCAGATAATACAAAACACACACACAACAAATCAAAAATACAACACTCACAAAAATACATCTCTTGTGGAAGAAGAAAAAGAGAGGCTTTTAAGAAAGCATTTTTGTAAAATTCATTGCTAATTCTGTGTTTTAAACCTAATGGAAAGCAGCATGGCTAAACTAAAGTAGGACAGCCTCTTGTTTTACTGGAAGCTGTGTTTTGTTGTTGTAAGAGCCTGGTCATTCTCGCTGAGAGAAGCATTTTTATCCTTGTCAGTCAGCAGTAGCCTTCGCGAGCTACTCGTAAAACTTACTTTGTGAGAAGAAAACTGCTTCGTGTCTAATACTTCCACGTACACATGTTCTATTATTAAAAAGATAACACTTCTAACTAGAAAGCTAGGGTTACTGTCAGTATTTTGTGGCTCTCTTCTTTCCTCTCATGGCTCCTTCAGAAATATGATACAGCTAAAAAAGGATTTTGTGTTGTAGAAGTTCTAGTTTCTAGAGTAAGAATTTTTTTAAAAAAAATTATTCACAGAATTCATTATATGAATTTTTAATCTTTTTTGTATTATTCAAGCTGTTTTCCCCCTGAGCCTGCAGATAGACATGTCAGCACCTTTGGTTAGGAATACAGACACAGGGCGGGTGTAGTTTTCCAGTCTCAACTCAGTTCCAACACTGCTGAAATTTGAGTTGTAGTTGCTTCTGTGTCTAAGCCCAGTATAATTGCTCAGCACCACACAAGCCGTGATAGTTGTGTGATTATATTGTCGCATCAAATGAGGTTTTGGATTTGTAGCTTTTGCTCGCAGAGGTTTGAGTAGCATATATCTGTAGTTAAGTGCTGTCAAGTCAGTTCTAATTTATAGTTACCCTTTCCATACTTTTCTTGGTGGAGAATATACAGAAGTGGTTTACCATTCCCTTCTCCTGGGGGTTCCCTGGGATTGTGCAGTTTGCCCAAAGCCACACAAACTGGCTCTTTTCCAAAGAGGCACACTGGGAATTGAACTCCCAAACTCTTATACCACTGAGCTATCTAGCACGTCCCCTTTAAGGCAAAGTTCTCCCTTGCTTGAAAGCCAGTTGTATCCAACTCTAGGGTGTGATGCTTATCTCCACTTACACCCAAAGAGCGCTATCTGCGTCTGCAGTCGTTTCTGTGGTCATGTGGCAGGCATGGCTTGACGCTGGAGCATATGGAACACTGTTATCTTTCCTGCTGAAGTCGTACCTGTTTATCTACTTGCGATTTCTTGCTTTCAAACTGCTAGGTTGGCAGGAGCTAGGACAGATGATGGGAGCTCCCTCCTTCATGCAGCACTTGGGTCTTGAACTGATGACCTGCCTACCTTCTGGTCATCAAATTCAGTATCTTAACCACTAACCCACTGCAGTGCACTCTTTGCCCCCTTTAAGGGCGATATAAATAACTTGGTGTTGTGGAGTGTGAGGTAAGGAAAGCTATGGTATACTTCCTTTGTCTATAAAATGCCCACTGTTTTCCATTAAAAAAAAAGATTGCTTGGTAGCTTTTAATTTTTTTAGGGTGTGTGGAGTTTAGAAACGAAAGAAAATCAAGATGCTTTGTTTTCATCCTTACTTCACAAAGACCAATTGGGAAAAAAAAGAATTCTGTAACTCATTTTTTCGTTCTTGTCTAAAAGATATGTATATTGAGGGTGATTAATGTAGGAGGAAGCAATCACACTGGCACAGCATTATTCATCATCTGTGTGTATATGATGTGTATTTCTTTCCTTACGATTGAGACTAGAACTAGCAGGGAGTTAATATAGTCCCAATTAGTATTGCAGTGATGCTTTTTTTGCTTTGGGGATATTTCCAGTGTGATAGATGTAATATAATCGCTGTGGTAGCCACCATAGCCTCTTTTATCTGTAGACCTTTTTTCTGTTCTAGCATTCTTTGGAAATGCAGTTTTGTATGAAAACACGCACGCATGCACGCATACACACACATGCACGTTTGTGGAAAAGAACCAAAATGCAGTTTTAAAATAGATTTTCCTTTGTATTGAGACTACCGAGCATTATATAGGGTTGTTTTCTTTCTTTTAAATATTATGGGATGTGCTAGTCTGAAACCCTTGTTACAGAGCTGCCTAATAGGAAGGGAAAGTGTTGAGGTATTAGGCTGCACAGTCAAGGTCAAGCAATCTTTGGTTTTTTGGACTTCAATTCCCAGAAGCCTTAGTCAGTCCCCGAAAGCAATGATCAGCCAGTGTACTGACTTAGGCTTCTGGGAATTCAAGTCCACCAGTGTTCCTTGGAACATAGTTTGGGAAATTCATGTCAGGGGCTTGAAACTTTACTCTTCTGGTCTACAACTCTTGGAATTACATGTCATTTGGGGGATTCTGGGAATTATAGGCCAAAAAGTATAGTTTCCACTCTCTGACAGTGGCACCATGGGAATATACTGCTGACAGACAGATTTTTTTAAATCTTTCCCTCTACCTGATCTCTTTTTTCAACTTGCATTTGTCTGGAACCATATCTTCGCTCCATTATAGGCAAAATGGAGACTGTGCCACTGGATAAAAAGAACTTCCTCTAATTCAGCCCAAATGTTCTGTTTCCTTTTGTTGATACATTAGGGATATGCTCTTTCATACAGGCTTCTGAAGCAAAACTTTTATCATGTTCTCAGGTTATCTAGAATAATCTTGTTTGTGTTTCAAGGCTTGGTTATGGAGATGCCTCCTGGTCAGCTGAGCAGGCTGGACCATGCCCCTGGAAGCAATCACATTCATGGCTGTCATAAATGCATCCACTTCTGCATTTATGACAGTCACGGGTGCATTTGCGCGTGTACGGGCACACACCCACGCATGCATAAATATGTCCTCTTCCGAGTGCGGGGGAAAAGGCGACAGGCCTGATGGAGTGGCATCATGGGCCAGGGCCGCCCCACAGACTGTAGGTTGGGGAACCCCAGTGCTAAAGCATAACAGTTGTCAGTGTTGAGTGACAAGGGTGGGAAAACTTTGGCCTGCTTGCTACATGTAGTGGACGCCCACTCTCAGAAATTAACAGTACGGCTAATGGTTATGTTTAAGTAATATCTAAAGGGCTAAAAGGTTTGCCCCCATGGGCTGGCAGAGAGAGGAAGTAATTCTGTTCCTTCCTGAACTGAACACCAGTGTCTTTCTGGAAAGAAAAGCTGTTCATGTAGGTTTTTTCCCATTCTAATTTAGGTGTCGAATGTAGTAGAGCTGCTGTCAGTTCCCATGATTGCAATAGTTCAGAAAAGTGCCCTGTTAGTGCAACAAGATTTTTAGAAACTGAGCAAGCACTCATTTTTTTTGATCAAGATCTCTTGCATTCAAAGCATAACATCATGTGAGAAGAATGGCTGTATAGTCAGAAACAACCATAGCTTTCAGCTTCCCTGCCAATTTGTATTTGAATTAGACAGAGGCTCTTTGGCTCCCGGAACTTTTCTGTGGACAAGCATTTTCAAATACAGTCAAACCTTGCATAAAGAACGTCTTGCTGAAATAGTAACTCGCTTAAAGAGCAGAATTTTCTCTGAATGTTCGCTTCGCTTAACAAATAAAACCAACCAGAAACTCGCTTAACAAATAAATCAGGGTGGCAATCTCCCCCCCCCCCCCAGAAGTCACAATTGGTCACTTTCAATGGTGTTTCGCTTAAAGAGCAAACTCGCTTAAAGAGCAATCCTGTGGAACGCATTATGCTCTTTAAGCAAGGTACAACTGTACCTCTTGTGTATTGGCCCTTGTTGCCCATTTTCTACAAGTTTTCCAGCAAAGCCAGCTTCTTGCTTCCATAAAATGAATCCTAAAGGGAAGAAAATGGAAGTATGAACAGATCTGCATTTTAGAAGGTGTAAAGATTTCTTAGCAATTTCATATGTTTGTGCTTTCTTCTTTATTTTTTTTTAATCCTCGTTCTTTAAAGTCTTTATACATAATGATTTTCAACAGCAGAAATCAGGGCATCTTTGCTTTTTGATGTGAGGAGCCAGGTAATTGGTACCATGGCGACAGTAGTGGAGTAACTAAACAAGAGACAGATTTCCTTTCGTGAATTTGACACACCGGGTAGCAACAGTTGCCAAAGACACATTTCGCCTGCTGTTTATTGATAGACGCTGATCAATGTTTGTTCTAATTTACTTTGTTTGCCACAAGGCACCAGCAAATGGGCTGAGAGATGGAAGCAATTCTTAAGCTTATTACAAAAGATTACTGTATAGATAATCTTGTATTCATTCAGTCATTTTATTTATATCCTGCCTCCTCACCATATAAAGCAGTTCTCAACCTTTTAAAGCCAGGGGCCAGGTCATGCTCCCTCAGACAGCTTTGGGGGCCCGGATGGCCATTTTGCCCTTCCTCCACCACATGGCACTCCTGGGTGTGGTGGACGCGGTGGGGGGCACATGAAATGGTGCATTTGGCCCATAGGCCGCAGGTTGAGAATTCCTACTTTAGACAACAGGTCATTTTGATTTATTATTGTGCTTCTTCGGCTTTCACTGCTGCTTCTGCTAATGGTAAAGGTCGCCCTTGCTTGAAAGCGAGTCATATCCGACTCTAGGGTACAGTGCTCATCTCCATTTACAGCCAAAGAGCAGCCGTTTCTGTGGTCATGTGGCAGACATGACTAGACACTGGTGCTGCAAGCTGGAGGTTGGGAACCCCTGGGTTAGAATAATCTTGAAACCATGCAAGAAACAATCTTTGGAAGCCTTTACATACACATTCACTTGTTGAATAGTGGGAACAAATTGAAAGGAAGCAAGTCAAAAAAGAGAAATAGTAATTTTGTGAACCAGCAGAGGAAGTTAGATTGATGCATGCTTTTTTTTTAGGTGGGGAGGATTCTGTTAGATGGGAAGCAGCTGGGTCTTATTAACTGTGAATTTGCATTTGTCCTTTAAGAATGATGTTCAGCTTTATGGATGGAGCAGGAAATGTAATTGCCATGTGCTTTCTATTACTCACTTGACTCTGTATTGTCTAAAACAGAACTTCCACATCTTTTCTTACGTTGAGGAGACCTCTAAGGTAAACCTATCCTCAATTTGTTCTCAAAGAATTTCTGTCTTTTTGTCATTGTTACTGTCTTCATTTACTATCCTTTTAAAATATAAAAATACATCAGCATAGGCAGTATCCTATCCCCCCCACACACACACACAGTTGATGTCTTGTGTGGAAATATGCCTTGAAAAGATGTTTAATAAGAAAAGTCCTGCCTAATTCACAACCTGATCTCAGGGATCCCCTAACACTCTCATTTCTTTTAGGCACACTCCATCAATGTATTGATTCAGGCAAGGATGTTGTATTGTACATTACAATCAGAAAAACTCAGAGTCTGTATTTACATGTAGGAGAACACATATAAGAAGACAAGCAAATGCTGGTACAGTATTAAGACAAGGGGCTGTGGTGGCTCAGTGGTTAAGAAGCTCACCTTGTTGACTGGAAGGCTGGCAGATTGGCAGTTCGAGACCTGGGTACTACATGGCTGATTGAGCACCCGTCTCTCCCCTACCTCTTGGGGACATGAAAGGAGCCTCATTTGGGTGTTCCATGAGCAGAGTTTCTTCCGCAAAAATCCTTTCAACCCAGAATAATTTCTGACAAGAAATTACTATTAGGACAGCAAAGAATGCTCTAAAATAGAGAGCAGTGGATGATAGACTTTTTGTCATTGTTACTGTCTTCATTTACTATCCTTTTAAAATACAGTAATACCTCAGATAACATTAGTATCGAATAACACTAAAATCACATAACATTAAGCAATCTGGGAGGGAGAATTGCATCGGATAACATTAAGATTCTATGGGATGCATCGGATAACAACCGCTAAAGCCTGTGTGGTTACAATGTATCTCTATGGATCCCATAGGATTTTAACATGCATCGGATAACACTAAAAATCGGATAACACCAAGACTTGTGGAACCAGGTTTTAACGTTATCCGAGGTTTTACTGTATAAAAATACATCAGCATAGGCTGTATCTGGAGCAGATTTTGTGTGGTAAAGCGAGCTCATTTGAACTGACTTTGTAATATGGCCTTGGGTTCAGGATGCAGATTTGTCTGCTAGAATTTGGCTCAACTTGCAAGGCCTGCTTTCTCTCTCTCTCTCTCTCTCTCTCTCACACACACACGCACGCACGCACGCACGCACGCACGCATGCACGCACGCACAGAGAGAGAGGGGGCAAGTTCATGGATACAAGAAACTGAGATTAGTATGAGTTCTGTGACTCGCCTTTAGATTTTCACATCAAAATACCCCTGTTTAATCTTTAAACACAGTGGCTGATGACAGTTGGATCCTGTTTAGGCGTTTCCCCTCTTCTTGTGGTGCTGCCTTCCTCCCGAGCAATTCCTGAGATTTGCTCTCTGATGGTTCTATTGTCCCTGGAGGATGAAGCTCTTCCGCGCTCTGTGTGTTTAACACATTATTGTTACTGCAGTGTTCTTTGTCTCATTAAGACGGATCTGCTCCATTGTGTTTCTTGCATGTAAACAAGCAAACTTGAGAATCTGTTTTCCCTATTATTGTGTCGGTCACTCTTTGGTATCTACAGCTTTACTGTATCATGCAGTCTTGTTTAAAAGCAATCAGTTTTTTCTCTCCCCGCCAAATTTTTAGTTATAGTCAGGTCAGTTATTTTGCTCCATTACTGCACTCCACTCAACTTGTCATAACAAGGTTTTTCTCTAGCATCTAACCTGATTTTTTTTCCTGCTCTATGTTCTTGCAATGCATATACTGACATGAAAGGAGCTCTTTCAAAAAGGAAAAGTCTGCCAAATGTCAAATAGCTCTAGACAAATTGCATTGTCTGTCTAAGACAAATAGCTATTTGTTCATGTATTTTCCCACGTGTATACAGATAAACTGTCTCCTCTTCCCCCATCTCAGGTCTGAGTGGTGGAATTTCTAGAGATGTTTTACCTTATTGTTTAATTCCCTTTGAAATGGAAGGTACTGCATATACTCAAGTATAAGCCTAGTTTTTCACCCTAAAAATGAGGTCCAAAAAGTGGACTCGGCTTATACTCCGGTCACCAAGTGCAAGGGAAGAAAGTGGAGGCAGCTAATAGCCTTCACCACCCACTTCTCCTGTCCTGTTGTTGGCACATCTCAATCAGCATGGAGAAAACTCCCTTCTGCTGCATCTTGGGAGATGTGGTTTTCTCTGCGCCTGATTGAGACGGCGGTGAGGGAAGAAGCTGGCGGCGGTTAATAGCCTTTGCTGCCTGCTTCTCCCATTGTGTCTTTGGCACGAGAGGTCCCCACCCCCAGGCAGCCATTTTTCTCTCTCCCTGCTCCAGATCAGAAAAAAGCCTGCCTATCGGTGTGAGCAGCAGGGATCTCTTGGGTGCAGCCCCAGCAGGGAGAGGGAACTATGAAGCCTCCACTCTCTTATTGCAAGGGAGAGGCAGCATCCCCTCACCCCCTGTGATTTCACTTATCCCAAGGGGCGCACCAAACTGGACAGGGAAAGCCTTGCTTGTTCACAGCAAGAGAAAGAGGCTGGAGCAATGTTCCCCGTGTTCTACCTTGGTGCTACTGGCCTGCCCACCCTCTTTCCTTGGCAGTGTGAGCGCTGGTTGAGTGGCACTAATTCAAATACAGTTTTAAAAAATACAGTACCGTAAACATTCAGAAACATAACCCCACGGATGTCTCAATTATGGTAATTAATGTTATTTTCATGTACTGTATTTTGATTATAGAAACTCACTAGCAGCAACTGCATTTTCCACCCTCAGCTTATACTCGGGTCAATCTACTTTCCTGGTTTCTCAGGTGAAAATTGGGTATTTTGGCTTATATTCGGGTCTGCTTATAATTGAGAGTATATATGGTAGTTAGGGACTTGCCCTGGTAGAGCAGTAGTTAAACTAATTTACTTCAGCCAAAACTGCTGATGTAAGTTTGATGCTGACGAGGATCAAGGTTGACTCAGCCTTCTATCTTTCCAAGAATAGTAAAATGAGTATCTAGCATGTTGGGGGCAAGATGTTAATTACCTTGTAAACTACCCAGAGAGTTCACTAAGCGCTATGGGGAGGTATATAAGTTTAATTGGTATTGGTTGGTAATGGTTTAAGTTCATGGCTTACTCTGTTCGTAAACACTAAGGCTTATTACTTACTTTTATTATTCTGTACAATGGTTTGATAAGGTGGGTGATTATTTTTATTTTTGGCATTTTGCAGAAAGAGGCTTGAAGGCTGTTGGTGGAGAACTCACAGCTTTTAGTGAGAGCTCGGTATTAAACCAGGGTTTTGAACAATCACGTCTTGACATTCTATCTTGTCCTTAATGTTGTCTTACATTTCTTCCTTTGTTTGGAGATGCAGTTAGCACTGACCATCTTCTGACTAGAGCAATGCAATATCAGCATTGAAACATTGCATGCAATTGAGATGACATGTTAGGACCAATTCAAATATTGTGTCCTTCTGCATGGAGTGTGAGTACCTAACAGTGTATTTTGAGGTCTCCACTTGAAAAATGGCATTAATTGACATCCACTAAATTTATCATTTGTGACTGGTTGTTGGTTCTGGAAGGCACCAGTCTGTGTATATGTTTGTCTCCAGTACTGATAACATTTGCAGCACTAAATAGGCAGTGGTTGAGATTTAAAAACCATTATCACTGCGTGTATAGTTTATCTGTTGCTTACACAACTAGCACTTGATAATGAGTCCCAGTTGTAATTTGAATATTTGCCTTAAACTATGGTGTTTATTTTAATTCAGCAACATAAGAATGTCAGACAGAGGGATTCTAGACTAGTCTTCTCTTTCACATGGTAGCTTACATTTAAAAGGAACTTGTTCCTTCTGCAGTCTAAACTGGTGCAGTGAAGCAACAGATGAATCTTACAGATCTGCTGATCTTTTATTTAGGTTAATAGCAAGGTCATCAGTGCTGAGTTCTCCTTTTATTCAAACCAGATCCAAATTGTAATGCATTATTTTTTTAAAAAAAGAAATGTTGCTGTCTATTAATACTGCTTGATCAGTATGTGCTTTCAGCTGGGTGACCAGCATCTTAAAAAAAAAGAAAGAAAAAGGCATTAATTTGAAGCCAGTTGGCATCTCCTTGGGTATCTGGCAGTGCGAAAGGGAGACAACCTCTCTTTGCAACACTGGTGTTTGGAATGGCTTTACTGTGCTCATCTCGCAGCATTTACTTCTAAGCAAAATTGAAAAATTTGCATTATTGCCTGCTGTGAGCGCCAGGGTTTAGGGACTGGTTACTATAGAAACGAATATTGAGAAGTAGACTGGGAGTTTGGCATTGGAGCCTGTCTTAGCTTATTTCACAGTATGGCGCAGACCAAAATACAAGCAATCCCTCCCTTTCTGTTGCCTCCAGGAAGAAAACACAAACCTGATTTTTCACTGCAGAGCGGCTGTGTATAGACAGTTCATTGCTTGGGCACGTGATCTTCCAGTTTCTGATATCTATAGATTTTCAGTATAAAGTAAGTTGATTCAAACTGATGAAAGCATGCCTTTTGATATCTGTGGCTGATTTCAAATGGAAACCCAAGTCAAGAGACTGGTGGGAGGGTTCTTTTTGTCCCCTTCTCCTCTCTTAGTATAGCACAAAAGGACAACAGATGGATTGCAAAGACGGTATTCTCAGTTGGCCATGAAGCTCAGGTTCCCTCTTGTTTCACATTGCTTGATAAAGTTCAAGTCAGAGGGGCCACCAAATTCTTCCCGGCCTGTTGTTGCAATAAACAGGGCAGGGAATGTGTGCACCAGAGATTGCAGTAAAGTGTCAGTTCACTTTCTAAAAAAGGAAGTAATATTTGACCCAGACAGTGTTGTCATTGATATCTGTATTGGAAATCTCACTTGTCTAGTGTGTCTCAGAATAGCATACAGAGGCAGCAGTGTCTGTATCTGCTCGGTGCAAAGACACGGAATTGAGCGCTAATGCTTGGCCTTGTCTTCCAAAGGTTATTTTTACATGAATTGACTTGCATCAAGTAGTGGTAGATTATGCTCTAAATTATTTATAGTTCATTCATACTTGCCATGCTAATGAATGAAGTGTTCATTTAGCTTGGGCAGTCCTTTTTGGGACATTTAATTTTTTAATGGAGGCTTAATCCCTTTGTTCAAATTGGTTATGAGAGCGAGAAATCCTATTTTTCTTTGCATTCTGATGTGGGTGGGTCTTATCCATAAATGGCAGTTGAAACCCACACTGATTTGAGAAGTAAAATGTTCATGCCTTCACCATCCCCTCTTGCTCTTGTCTAGCTAGTTAGTAACCTATTTACTTGGGACTGCGGTGGCTTAGTGGTTAAGATGCTGAACTTGATGACTGGAAGGTTGGCAGGTCAGCAGTTTGAGACCCCAAGTACTGCATGACAGAATGCACTCCCGTCTCTGTCCCAGCTCCTGCCAACCTAGCAGTTTGAAAGCCAGAAATTGCAAATAGATAAAAAGGGACCACTTCAGAGGGAAGGTAAACAGTGTTCCATGCACTCCGGTGTTTAGTCATGCCTGCCACATGTCTGTGGAAACGTCTGCAGATGCAGACAGTGCTGGCTCTTTGGCTGTAAACAGAGATGAGCACTGAACCCTAGAGTCAGATACAACTGGCTTTTGAGCAAGGGAGACCTTTACCTAACCTACTTACCAAGAAGCGTGTGTTGCTTAGAAGCTGTTCTTAGTTTCCATTGTTGGCAAACTGAGACAACATCACAGACTACCACGGACCTCGTATTTACGCAGCCATGTAACACTATTTTATCATATGGTACTAACATTTTCTTCCATCTTGTTTTGACTTTTAGTTTTCTGCTGATAATGGGAGGAGCTTCTATGCAGTCGTTCCCAACAAGGGGTACACAGCCCACTAGTGGACTTCAATTCCCAGAAGCCTAAGTCAGTACGTTGGCTGATCAGTCCTTTGGGGAAATGACTTAGGCTTCTGGGAATTGAAGTCCAAAAACCAGCATTTGGGAAACACTGTTCTATGCAGTTTAATGGGTTTTTAACAAGTGGCAGGGAAATTTTCTTAAATGGCTGCCAGTTTTGTGCAGTACTATATTCATCTATCATTTTGTCAATATAGATATTGCAACTCGATTTCTTTGCAAAGCCATTAAGGTACTAAATTGTGATCTGTGCTACTTTCTTCCCAATAATTATGCCATAAGTGAAGCAGAAAGCAGTAGTATTGATGTTGACTATCAGCTGACATTATTTGCTGAATGCCCTGTAAATAAAGGATGACTTGCTTTTAAAGGAGAAGAAAGCAGTGTTGAAAGCAAAATTGTATAAAGCAACAATCTGCATAGCATTTATGCCTACTACTGTTTCTATGATGGTGAACCTCCTTATTAGATCAGTGGGGAAGTCATATACAGTGGTACATCACATAATGAACACATCGTATAGTGAAAAATTCGCACAATGAAGCATTCATTATGCAATGGCAATACCCCGCATTACAATTTTTTTCGTTATGCAGAGTTTTTGGAAACCGGGGTATACCTGCTTAGTGGGAAACCTGGTTAATGGAAAATGTTTTTTTTTCTCGTTATGGGAGGCATCTCCTATATTGACGAGCTCTGTGGAATGGAGTTTTTTTCCTGTTATGCAGGGTTCTACTGTATTCTGTTAGTGGTGGTAACAGTATGGAAGTGTTGAAGGGTATGATTTGCAAGAACCCAGAATTTTAAAAAGGGGCAGATATGAAATTGCTGTTGAGGCTGTAGGTTTGGTCTTAATGAACCCTTGTTCAAACTAGCTGTCCTCTTCTGTTGTGGTTTTTTGAAGCAAGATGACAGGAGGAATGTAGGTCTAGATCAAGAATTCTCAATCTCTGGCCTGTGGTACCATTTCATGTCCCCCCCCCAGCCCCCACCACACCAGAAAGTGCCATGTGGTGGAGGAAGGGCAAAATGACCATCCAGCTTCCGAAGCTGTCTGAGGGAGCATGACCCGGTCCTCTGCTTTAAAAGTTTGAGAACTCCTGGTCTAGATTAATAAGGATTTTGTGACTCACAACCATTTAATAAATTAAAATAAAATACAACACAGAGATTCACATTAGTGTTGAATGTTCTCTTGATGCACAAAATTGTCTAGTTCTCTGTGAACAACTTTAGGGAGAAAAATCTGAATCCGAATATTGACAATCATCATGGCGATCAGCCATGAAGACTGTCCTGAGAATATAATGCAGTGGCCTTTCGTTTGCCTTCTGCATTGCAGCATGACACCCATACCACTAATCTAGTTCGGCAAGTCACTTTCTGGTCCTGAGCCCCTTTGGCACACAAAGTCCTTCTTAGCCCCAGACCAGTATTGATGAAGCTGCTGCCCTCCATCAAGATGGATTCAAGTGGGATTTAATCAACTTTGGGGGCATCACCCTTCTCTGTGGACTTTCGCTTCCCAAGCCGTTAGTCCTCAGAGTTGGTCTATTCTATTATCATAGCAGGATAACCTGGCCAGACATCCAGAGAGAAAATAGAACAGAGTTAATCAAGCTTAGTGATTCCAGTTTCTCTAGAATAGTGAATTTGCTCTGAGTTTTAGTTTAGAGAGAGTAAGGGTCTATCCAGACAGTTCCTTGTGGTGTGGGTTTACAGTTACTGAGATCACTTGAGTAGTTTTTTTACTGTTCTAACTGATACAACAGTGAGCAAATAAGAGGGGGGCAAATTACATTTTCCCTGCCTCTCTGCAGAGGAGCTGAGGAATGTTTAATTTTGGTATCAGATATGCTGAAGGGGCTCATTACCATGTTTACCCAGAAGCAACTTTTGATGGCTGCAATATTCCTATATATGCCCTCCTAAAACCTTGTAGAAAGTGGATTTAATGTCTCTGTGGACATGATCTAAGATTCAGACTGATACATAGAATGATTCTGTTGATACAGAATTGGATACAGAATAATCTATTGTTGCTAATGGCTGTGTGAAACTGCATTCTTGTGCTTGCTTGTCTGTCATCTTGCTTGACACCAACCCTTCTCCCATCGACCTCCTGAATTTGGTATATAAGAACATGCCCGTAAGTTTCATTCCTTGTCTGATGAAGTGGACTTGATCCACGAAAGCTAACAGTGAAAATATAGCAGTTAGTCTTTAAAGTGCTACTGTGTTTTTTATTTTTATTTTACTTTATTTTGTTTATTTTGTTTTGTTTTCTGAGATGCCTGAACCACAGACTAACACGGCTACTATTCCTAAGAATTGGACTTACCATTCTCTTTAGTATGCTAGCACTCATTTCCCAACAGAGAAGAACAAAGAATGATTTATTGGGCAGAACTCATTTGACACCAGCCAGCTCCCCCCCAACCTCCCCCCCACAACAAAAACAAAACTGTGTTCTTCTAGTAGCTTTTCCATATCCTCCCAAAGTTACTTTGGGGATAAGAAGAGAACAGGGTGTGTTTCTGAAGGTATGACATTCATAAAGTTTCACAAGGGGGTGAAGAGCAGCATACCTTGAAATGTTCCAAGAAGAAACACAGTGGTACAGAACATGAGTGAGATGGTGCAACAAAGCTACAAGATGACATATTTAGTAAATATCTGTGGTATACTGTATAAAAGGAGATTATTCCAAAGGGTAGGTGCTGTTGTTGGGGTAATTTTTTCATTTTCCCACTGAACAGAAATCCTGTAGTGCAAACGCAGCCTTGAAAATGATAGCCACCTGGGAATTTGGAGCTAAGTTGTATAGAGCTCTGGCTACTCTGGATAGTTTTGTAGTGTTGACTTAACAAAGACCTCCCAATCAGTCAGAAAACAGTCATGTTGAGTATTGGTAGTGGAACATTTGAATCCTTATTGTGAATTGATTAACTAGTCAGTTAATGAATCATGTACCATCGTGTTGTTTCTGGCTTATGGCAAACTTCATAGGTGTTTCTAGGTATAAAGTACTCAAATGATTTACTAGTCGATTCTTTTAGCGGAATCATGTGACTAGTCAACCTGCTCATGAGTGCATGGATGGGAGCATGTGTAACTATAAGTCATGTATGTTTTGAATGATCTAACCTGACCTCTCTCCTTTGTGTAAGAGTAAAGGTCACCCTTGCTTGAAAGCCAGTTGTATCTGACTCTAGGGTTCAGTGCTTATCTCCATTATTCATTCATTCATTCATTCACATTTGTAAACCACCCTCCTCACCAGGGCGACCCAGTTTATAGCCAAAGAGCCAGCACTGTCTGTGTATGCACATGTTTCCATGGATATGTGGCAGGCATGCCTAGACACTGGGGTGCACGGAACACTGTTTACCTTCTCAGCAGAGTGGTACCTAGTTATCTACTTGCAATATCTTGCTTTCAAACTGTTAGGTTGGCAGGAGCTGGCTCAGAGACGGGAACTCACTCTATCATCCAGTTTGAACTGCTGACCTTTCAGTCAATGTCTTAACCACCAAAACTTTAAACTGAGCTTGGTGGAAGGGTGCAGCCAGTGTAGTTCCTGGAACAGCGACTCTATATGACTATTTTCTCTTTCAGAGAATTAGCAAAATCACCGTAAAATATTAAAAGAGAAATAGAGGTTTTTGAGTGAAAGCTGAACTTCACAATGTGCCATGATTTCTGCAACTGCAGGATTTCAGTTGCTTTGATATAAAACATTTTATTTTATGGATATGCAAGACAGTGCTCATGGATGATTCCTAGAGGATATGTGTGTTTAAAGGGAAACTAAAGTTTACTTGATGGTTTAAGTCAGAACTTAATTGGAAAAGTGATACTTGTAATAATGTACTTGACCGTGACCTTCCCCTGAAAATTTCTGTCCTGATTGGTAGGCATAAGCAGTTCCAATTAAATAACCTGGTCATATGAGAAGATAAAAGAACTTGGAATGCTGTTATAAAAATACTTAACTTTCCAGTTTCTAAGTAGCATTTTTGTATACTGCATTATTAATTGCCTTTGACAAAACATTTGGTGCTTGTTTTTTTTAATGTGATCTCCTTCTAGCCTTTTAGTACTCTAGTTGCTGAAATAAAATCTGAAAATATAAGCCAACAATATTATCCTTTATGAAAGATCTTTTAGAAACAAAAATAGAAACCTAGACCTCTCAACTAGATCAGCATGAAGCTTTCATAAGAGATTTCTTTGTGAAATATTCCCATTGCGTTAGCATTAAACCCTTTTTAATATGCTTTTTGTTTATGACTCTTGAGCTTCATCATGTTGGCTATTTTTGGCAACAGCCTCAGATGAGAGAGCAGCTTTAGCTGAAGTGCTTTGCATAGACATCATCCTTTGATTATTTAACCCCATCCTTTCAGGGGATGGGTGAGCACTACTTTCAGGCATTATTGGTTTTGCAGTTTCATGAAGGATTAAGATTCCTTACTGTCATTCACATGAAGGCCCAGGGGCTCTCTAGCACAGGGGTCAGCAAACATGACTCTCCAGATGTTCTTAGACTTCAATTCCCAGAAGTTCTGAACAGCAGGTGTACTGACTTGGGCTTCTGGTAATTGAAGTCCAAGAACACCTGGAGAGCCAAATTTGCTGTCCCCTGATCTAGCAGATAATTCTAAGCCCCTCAACAAACTACAAATCCCAGGACTCCAGAGGATGAGGCCATAACAGTTAAGATAGAAACAAACAGGTATAATAATGCAGATGCACTTTGAGTCATTCTTTCTAATTGAGCTTTGTTTTTCAAGTTTTGAATTTGAACACAGTAGAATTGAAAGACTGAGAGACGCTGCATTGCTTAGGGATAACCAATGAGTGGACACTGACAGGGATGTTGCTTTAGCTTGATATTTTAGGATAGGTCCAGTGTTTCCCAAATGCTGGTGTTTGGACTTCAATTCCCAGAAGCTTAAGTCAATTCCCCAAAGCACTGATCAGTCAATATACTGGCTTAGGCTTCTGGGAACTGAAGTCCAAACACCAGCATTTGGGAAACACTGGATAGGATATTGCCATGTAAGGATAGAGACCTTTAACTTTGGCCTAAGCATTATTCTGTACTGACTGTATAAATAATTATGCAAACAGTCTGCGTATGGACTCCAGGAGGAAACTTTCTCTTTTGTGTGTTGGTTTCCCCCCCTTTTGTGAACAGTATATACTTGTTCACAGTTAGTGACTTACTCTGAGCTTTTATGGGAAAAGCAAGCTGAATACTTAGAGAAACATTGCATTACAGTGTATTAAGATACGTAGTTGGAAGATCCCCTCACACCATAGTGTTTTAAAATACACACATGGCACAAACGAAGTTACAAGAACACATTATGTGTAGCGTGATCAGGGTGAGGCAGGAAAGATAAATCTGGCACTTAAGTTAGGCGGGATGTACATGTTGTAAGTGAGTAAGCAAGAAAACAAACCACTCTTGGGCACCTTTTTAAAATCATGAATATAGTGCTTGAACCTGCTTCTTATCCTTGTTTTAGGACAATGATGGTCTCTAATGCCTATTATTTGTAATTTCTAGTAATCACTCGAGGCAAAAGCAAGGACAGATGGTTCCCAATGTGTGGCCCACGCACCCAGGGGGACTTAGATTCCCAAAAGCCTGTCAGTAAATTGGCTGAATTGGGGAATTGATTTAGGCTTCTGGGAATTGAAGTCCAAAAACCAAAGGTTAGGAAACACTGTGCTAAATGAAGAGATTTTAATGGCACATTTCAGTAGAACACGATGTTCATTAAGGACTGACAAGTCAATTTCTTTCTAATATATATCACCCTTGAGTGCTGTCACACAAGAAATGTTGTTGTTGTTGTTGTTCGACTTGTATGCCGCCCCACTCGCAGATCGACTCTAGGTGGCTAACAAAGATACAGGATATCATAATTACATTCACAGTAACAAGGTACCATATTATCATAATACAGAAACAGACTTTGCCCCAAACAGACCCGGTACTTAATCTGGGGGTCCTCCTGGACTCACGACTACTGCTCAAAGAGCAGGTGGCAGTCGTTGCCAGGAGGGCTTTTGCACAACTTCGTGTAATACGCCTATTACGCCCGCTCCTAGATCGGGACTCCTTGCTCATGATCACACACACCTTGGTCACCTCCAGAATTGATTACTGTAATGCACTCTACATGGGGCTGCCCTTGGTGACCATTCGGAGGCTGCAGCTGGTACAGAATGCAGCTGCTCGGGTAGTGATGGGTTGCGGGCGTTATGCTCGTGCCTCACCACTGGTTTTGGAGCTGCACTGGTTGTCAGTATGTCTCTGGGTGCAATTCAAGGTGCTGGTCATTACCTTTAAAGCCCTACATGGTAGTAGGCCAGGATACTTAAGAGACTGCGTCGTCCCAAGGACATCTGTCCATCCCACCAGGGCAGATCGGAGAGGCTCTCTTATCATTCCATCAGCTAGAAAGGCGCATCTCTCTAGCACCAGAAGGAGGGCCTTCTCCCTGTGTTCCTCGGCCCTTTGGAACCTTCTGCCAACTGAGTTACATCTACAGACAGAGCTCCTGCCCTTTCGGAAGGGCCTAAAAACCTGGCTGGCAGGACAGGTGTGGAACTCAAGTAATACGGGGTCCCATGTTGGGGGGCTGATCTGATGGGATAGCCACCACTCTCTTGTTCTTTTAAACTTTTTTAACATTTTAAACTTTTAAATCTTTGAGGGTTTTTTTAAGGTAAATTTATAGTTTAATTATTATTACTATTATTTTTGAAGTTGATTTGGTTTGTGGGGGTGTGGTGGTATTGTTTGGTTGCACTCATTTGTGTAACTTTTTCTTTTTTGTGAGCTGCCTAGGGTTGGGTTCACCTGATTGGGATGGGATAATAAATCTAAATAAATAAATAAATAAATAAAACATTTAAAAAATCACAATTACAAAATACAAATTACAATTAGAAAAAATCATAAACTCAACCCCACCAAACTATGTCCAAGGGAGGATCCAGTGGCGAGTCCTCCCACATACTCTCATTTCTTATTTATTTATTTACATTTATACTCCGTCCTTTAGATGCAAGCACCATTTAGGGTGGCTTATACAATATATTAAATATACAACACACATAATAAAATACTTATTTCTGTTCTGTGATTATTTTCTTTTACAAATTGTATTTATTAATAATTATCTAAAAAGCTTACCTTTGCAGAAGATGAAGTGGGGAAAAATGGTGGGAAACTAAACTCCAGCTGTCACAGTAGTTTGGGAGGTGGGGAATTGAGTAATTTCAGATTTGACTTCAGAAAGAGCCACTTCCTCGTTGATTCTGTAATGTCTGGGGGCTTTTGATTCCCATTCCTTAAAAAAATAATCAGATGGATAAAGAACAAAGGATATTTCTTGCATCACTTATATTAATTAAAAGATCACACATAGGGGAAAATAAGAAAAATTATCAGCATTCATTTGTCAGTACATGAGGTATCTTACATTTTACCAAGTGACAGCTCTGTAGGATGAGGTGGCTGAATGATGCACTATACATATAGGGTAAATTTGCAGGTTTTTCCTGGGAATGCTGTTGTCATGCAACAGGGTAGAAACCTTATCATATTGAGAAACTTTATTTTGCTGGGTTTTTAAAAAGTTCTTTTTGTTCTTGTGTATAAGGGAAAGAATTGGAATAGAACCAATTTTACACTACATACATAGACAACAAATAAAGTGGTTTTCCCATGTGGAGAGAATGTCTTGGACTTCTATACCATACAAGGGATATGTGGAAAGAGGAGAAGGACAAAGACCATGAGGCAGATAGAGAGATAAGATGAAAGAAATATTACAAGAACACCAAATAACACCAATGGAGGTCACTAGAAATACCACAAGAACCTTGCATTTCCCTCGACACCCAAGGGGGTAAAAGAGAAAGCAAAGGAGAAGTCCTTGTGTTCATGGTTTTAAGCCCCAGCCCCCAGGGTGGCTTATAAAATGCATATGGTTAAGCAGTTACCATAAGTGAGAAATTATTTCCTCCGTGCTATCTTCATGCTCCCCCTCCCAGATCTCTGCTTGGGAAGTCCCAGAAGGATTAACAGATCAATTGGCAACATGCACTCGGCAACTCATAAGATGTAATTTGAAATGTCAACACAGAGTCCTGTGCCCACCATCTGGCTGAAATAGTTTCTCTGTCAGTTTCTGGAATGCAGAATGAAGTTGTAAAAGATGCATCTGTCTACAAGTCTGGGAGCAAACAATAGACTTTGTGAGTTGACAGGGATATTATCAAATGCATTGTTTCCTGCAGTCCCAATCTGTGAAAAAGAAACAATAGTCGGATAAGGGTGTGTCCTGGAAGCAATGATTCTGTACTTCCATAGAGTCATGTTCTGTTCAAGTGATCATCCTTCTTTAGACTTCCTGTGATCTGTGGTTATACAGACCTTTCTTTTCTTGTGCTACAGGTTCCATAATTCTCTCATTCAGATTTCTAATCTGGCCCCTTGAAGAGGCATGTTTCCAAGCTACGTTACAGGTGTTTCCTAAAAATTGAATGAACAAGGGAGGGAGGGGGATGCTCACTTTGAATTTTTTTTTTACTTCTCTTAAATGCTGGGCATTTAGTGTAATTGCTTTAGAAAACATTGGCCACATCTTCCTAGTTGGCAGTGTTTTGTGTTCCCAGGAATGCCACTTTTCGCCAGGTGACTAAAATCTGCTTACTATAGAAAAACTTGAGCAACATCCCTGTCATGTGGAATAACCAACACAGGAAGAAGGCAATGCATGTTGCAATCATGATGCATAGAGAAAGCAAGATACCTGAGAAAGACAGAGTAAATTCCAGCCAAAATGCTGTATAACAGAACTGATACATCCTGGAATAAAGACAGTTGCTTTGAATGTTGCTTATCTGTTCATAGTGGAGACCTCTGTTCTACAGGAACTGCTGGTTTGATTGAACACTTATCATGGGTTACTGTGCAGATAACATGTCCTCATAATGCATGGGCATAGAATAATAATTACAAAATATTTAGTGAAATGTCACACTAACTGTATAAAGAAAACAATCTTGCTAGAAGAGAAGAATATTAAAATGTGTTGTTTTGGAGAAATGTTGTTTCAGTGTGTTTTTAAAAATCTATAGATTGTGATACAGAGGAACCTTGTATAACGAAAATAATTGGTTCCACAAGGCACTTGGTTATACAATTTTTTTCGTTGTAGGATTATTATTATTATTATTTAGACTTGTATGCCGCTCTACTCAGTAAAAACTGACTCAGAGCGGCTCACAGTATTCACAAATAACAATATTACAATGCAAACCAAAATACACTAGCATATAATATAACAATATTATAGTGTAATCAAAATACAATAAATAAATATTATCACAGCACAATCTTCAGTATACAATTAAAAATTCAACAGTGTACAATATACAATACAAGAAAGAGCAAACAGCAAGTAAACCCTATACATTCCAAATACGGCTGTAAAGAAGTCCTACAGCCCAGGCAACATCTACGGTTTTTCCACATCAAGCACAGGAGGGCAGGGGCCTAACGCCAACTAGATGGCGGGGGTCAATTCCTCCCAGGGAGAAGTCTGATCACGGTAAGAGAGACGGCAGCAGAGGCAGCATTTATAGCCGACTGGCTGCGTCTTTCAGCTGTAGTCCATTCCTCCCAGGGAGAAGTCTGCATGCATCGTACAACGAAAATCCCTATGGGATGCATCATACAGCAAACATCTCTGGGGGAAATCTTACAACAAAAATCTATGGAAAAATCATACAAAGAAAAATATTTGTTGTATGATGCATCCCATAGAGATTTTCATTGTACAATACAATTTTTTTTTTCAAATTTTCTTTGTTGTACATTTTTTTCGTTGTATGATGCATTTGTTATATGAGGTTCCACTACTAGGAATTGAAAGCTGTTGCACATTTGTTAGTGCCTGTAAGTAGTTGGTGTTTTCCCCCAAATATTTGATGATTTTTTACTTTATATATCTGATCACACTTCTGAGAAACTGCGGTTGAACCACATGACACGTCTCCCATTTTATTATAGCAAAGCTGTTGAATGAGAAGAAATGCTCCAAATAGAACTGTTTTTCCTGTGGTTGGTACAGTGTTTCTTTTGATGCTGCAGCCTTGTAAACCTCTAATTACCTACTCTCATAGCCCACTGCAAGATGGATGCCATTGCTTGAGCTATGACAGATGTTTAGTTATTCCTGGCATTGGTTAGTGATGATGGGCTGTTTTGGACTAGGTTTACACTTTAAAGTAAAGTTGCCTTCATAGGAGTGAAATCCCTGTGGTTTCCTTCAGGAAACCTAGGACTGAGGTTTGTTTTTGGCTGCTGAAACATAGCATTAGGGAGTATCGCCTCCCGTATCAAAGGATTTCCCAGGGAAGAGGTTCAAACTCAGTAGGATAGATGTTCTCTAGACAGACAATCTGTGAGGCATATTGCAATTCACCTGTACTCATGATTTTCTTTTTAAAAACCCAAATATATAGCTTTTCTTTCTAGGATGATTTAAGGAGCTTCATACTTTAATGCATTTGGCAGCAATCTGTAAGGTTTTCATATTCATTTGCAGCAAGATGTAATGGTTCATATGGCGAAGAGCATGGAAGAAAGAGTGGCTTCAAGAGTCAATCTAGCCCTCCATAATTATTTTGTTTCTCTTGTTTTTCCATTGGTGAATGTTGGCCCTAACAAATCCTGGACTGGTTTAAAATCTGGTATCCAATAATGTTTAAAAATAAATAAATCAGTAGTTGCTGAAAACCAGCAAGATTAAAAAAGTGGTCATGTTGAAATCAGTGGGACTTAACGTTGAGTTTAGCCCTTAGTTCCAGTGGTACCAGGAAAGAAGGAAGGAAGGGAGGGAGGGAGTGTCTGTCTGTCTGTCTGTCTAGACATCACTACTGTGCCATGGTCAGATCACTATCTGGTGACTCTGGACTTTCTGGGGGCAAGGCTCCACTGTAGGGAGGCAGGGCCGATTAAATGGGCCCGCCCCCGGCGACTAATGGATCCAGAAGGATTCCAAAGGGAACTGGGGTGTTGTCCTCTTGACCTGCAAAGCAGTTCGTCCGAAGCACTTGTCGACTCTTGGAACAGGAGGGTGACCGCGGCTCTGGATGTAATTGCACCACTACGGCCTCTCCGTGCTTGTGGGGATCGATCTGCCCCCTGGTTCACAGAGGAGCTAAGGGAGCTGAAACGAGCTAAGAGACGCCGAGAGCGCCGCTGGGTGAAGACTCGGAGTGAGTCTGATCGAACACGGGTTAGAGCTGCTATTAAAGACTACCTAGTGGCGATGGGGGCGGTGAAACGCCAATATTTCACCGCCCTTATTGCCTCAGCAGATAATCGCCCAGCTGCCCTGTTCCGGGTGACCAGGTCCCTCCTTGGTAGAGGGGGGTCTGGCCCGGGTTGGCAGGGATCGGCCGAGGCTTTTGCTGATTATCTGGCGGGGGAAATCGCTCAGATTCGCTCAAAGCTTGTTCCAAGCGTGGAATGTATGGAACTGGGGTTGACCGAAGCACAGTCTAGCCATGTTATTTGGGATCGGTTCGATCCAGTTGGCCCTGAGGAAGTGGACAGGCTTCTTGGATCTGTCTGCGCCACGACCTGTGCACTGGACCCATGCCCTGCCTGGTTGGTAAAAGCCTCTAAGGCCGTGGCAGTTGGGTGGGTCGAGGCGATAATTAATTCATCGTTGAAGGAGGGTTTTTTTCCAGCATCTCTTAAACACGCCATAGTGCGCCCCCTCCTAAAAAAACCATCCCTCGACCCCATGGCAATTACTAACTATCGCCCAGTGTCCAATCTACCCTTTTTGGGTAAGGTTTTGGAAAAGGCAGTGGCGCGGTAGCTACAGGATGTCCTGGATGAAGCGGATTATCTAGATCCTTTTCAGTCAGGATTCAGGCCCGGATATGGTACTGAAACTGCACTAGTCGCATTGGTGGATGATCTCTGGAGAGAGCGGGATGGAGGGGACCCGTCTGTCCTTGCTCTTCTCGATCTTTCAGCGGACTTTGACACCATCGATCATGACATCCTTCTGGGTAGGCTCCAAGGTTTGGGAATCCAGGGCACTGTGTTGTCCTGGTTTTCCTCATTTCTGAGGGGCAGAACCCAGTCGGTGTGGTTGGAGAAGGAGGAGTCCAGCCCCAGGCCCCTCCAATATGAGGTGCCTCAGGGCTCGGTACTCTCTCCTCTCCTATTTAACATCTATATGAGGCCACTGGGTGAGATCATCCGTTCCCACGGGGTAAGGTATCATCAATATGCGGATGATACCCAGTTGTACATCGCGGCCCGTGGGGACCCAGGCGGTGCAGTGGAAGTCCTCTCCAGGTGTCTGGAGACTGTTAGGGTCTGGATGGGGGCAAACGGGCTACAGCTGAATCCCGGTAAGACTGAGTGGCTTTGGGTGAGGGGCCCTGTGTTATCATGGGAGTTGCCAGCTTTGGTTCTGGATGGGGCAGTTTTGCCCCAAACGGACCCAGTGCGTAATCTGGGGGTCCTCCTGGACTCACGGCTACTGTTCGAAGAGCAGGTGGCAGCCGTGGCCAGGAGGGCTTTTGCACAACTTCGTGTAATATGCCAGTTACGCCCACTCCTAGACCGGGACGCTTTGGTCACCTCCAGACTTGATTACTGTAATGCGCTCTACATGGGGCTGCCCCTGGTGACCATTCGGAGACTCCAGCTGGTCCAAAATGCGGCGGCCTGAGTAGTGGCGGGGTGCGGGCGTTATGCTCATGCTTCGCCGCTGCTCCGGGAGCTGCATTGGTTGCCAGTATGTCTCCGGGTGCAATTCAAGGTGCTGGTTATTACCTTTAAAGCCCTATATGGTAGTGGGCCAGGATACCTAAGAGACCGCGTCACCCTAAGAACATCTGTCCGCCCCACCAGGTCGGATCGGAGGGGCTCCCTTGTTGTTCCATCAGCTAGAGAGGCACACCTCTCTTGCACTAGGAGGAGGGCCTTCTCCGTGTCCGCCCCAGCCCTTTGGAACCTCCTGCCAATCGAGCTGCGCCTACAGACAGAGCTCCTGCCCTTCCGGAAAGGCTTAAAAACCTGGCTGGCTAAGCAAGTGTGGGGACATAGGATCGTGGGATCTCATACAGGGTGGCTGATCTAGTGACAGCCACCCTTCGGTTCAATTTTTGGTGTGATTTTAATGCTTTTATGAATTTTTAAAGTTTTAAACATCAAGTTTTAAGATGACTTATATTTTAATCTGTAAACCGCTCAGAGTCGGGTTTGCCCGATTGGAGCAGGGTAGCAAGTACGAGCAATAAATAAATAAATAAATATCACATTTTTATACTGCCCATCTGAGATATTTCCCACTCTGGGCAGTAAACAGACAAATTGACACATACAGACACATGTAACAAATAGAATAAAGTAAATTTTAGTAGCCCTCTACTATTTGAATGATATTTTTATAATCATTTAGTACCTGGAAAATAAAAATGTACAGAAATCTGATTCCATAACACCTTTCCCTTTGAATTTTATGTGGTGTCTTAGTAAGTAAGGTAGCATGAGATACTGTCACCTTCATTGAAGGACTGATAAAGAGCTATTTCTGACAGCAAGGTTTGAGTATTCCTACTTTTGAGTTCAAGTAATGAATGGAGTTGTCACAAAATGTCTTGCAGTGCTCATGTATTGCATCACCGTGCAAATAGGCAGCTGTGAAGACTGCACTTAACTAATAATTCAGCAGTCATGCTAAATTGTAGGTCGTAGATGATTTTGAAAATGAAAGGGAGGGGAAAGAGGCAATCCTTTGTTTAAATATGTACTCGGTCATTCAGATGAATAGGTACCCATACTAAGATGAAACTGTAATTAGTACTCTAAAGTGAACCTCCTCCTTGAAGTGCCTCCACCTTAGTTTGGGAAATTGGCAATCTTGGAGGAAAAATGAAAACTGCTATTGCTAGAGTATAGGGAATGATTGTGGTTTTGTTTTGTATTTAAAGAGAGACAAACAGAACAATAAAACAAAGAACAAGATGTTGAGCCATGCTCTGTTTCTTAAATATCAGCTGAACCTTAATCAAAAGTTTCAAATGCACAGTGAGATTGTATCTGCTGAATTCTCATCAGCCTTCCCCTTTGTTTTCTAATGCAATCAGTCTTGATCTGAATGAAAGATTGATTAGGTCAGGAGGGTGGTCCGAAGCCTAGTTTGAATGTAATCTCAAACTCTCTTTGCTTCATTATGCCATCTGTATTCTGTGGCAGAAAAGCTAAGGGTGAATACAAAAGCAAGAGTCCTGTGGCACCTTAAAGACAAATGAAGTTATTATAGGATGAGGATTCCTGGGCTACCAAAGCTTAGTCCATAAAAACGTGTTAGCCTTTATCACACTAATGGACTTGTGTCTACTACTTCGGAAACTGAAAACAGTTTCTTAATTTCAGCATTGCCACAGCATTGCCCTCTGTGGACCTGTTGTGGTAGGAATCCAGTCTTGTCCATCATTTTTATATTTAGGGTGAAGAACCAGTCAGTACTTTGAAGACCACAGTCCACCACTGCTGTTTGTAGTTCTGCATTTTCTGAAGCGGAAGGCATGTTAGTCTGTTGCAGCAGATGCCAGTGCTATTTTAGGTTGCATCAACAAAAGTATAGCCTTCAAAACCTGTGAATGTTTGTTCTTGCCATAAAGCTCTTCCTGGAACTGAGCTGGCAGTCTTGAGGCTCATATCCATTCAGAGGATGTCAAGGGTCATTCTTTTGATTAGTTCTCAGTGCTTCTCCTTATCTTAAGTGGAGTGATACCAACAATTTATTATTTATTATTGTTTGTATTTGCTACCCCGCTCCAATCGGGCAAGCCCGACTCTGAGCGGCTTACAGATCAAAATATCGTCATCCTAAAAACTTGATATTTAAAACTTTAAAAATTCATAAAAGCATTACAATTCATAAAAGCATTACAATCCCACCAAAAATTGAACCGAGGGTATGTTTTCTCAACTGATGTAGGTTTGAGGCATCCTGTCACTATTCACATGGCTTCATTAATAGCGATTTCAACTTGTTTGGCGTGTGTGGATGGGCTCCATACTGGAGCAGCATACTCTGCTGTGGAGAAGCTCAGGGCCAAAGTTGATGTGAGCAGCATGGATGGTTGAGTTTCCCATTTATAGTTATTAGTAACATGAAATCATGGCACAACATGAAACAGAATCATGGCCTCATGGAGTTGGAAGGGACCTGTAAGGTCATTTAGTCCAACCCCCTGGTCAATGCAGGAATAAAAATCAAAGCAAATCTGACAGATCGTTGTCCAAATTTCTCTTGAATGTTTCCAGCATTGGAGTGTTCATCACCTCACAAGGTAACTAGTTTCATTGTCCTACTGCTTTAACAGTTAAGTAGACTTTACAAGAAACCAAAATCTTATTCCCTACAACCTTTGCTCATTATTCTTGAGGGTACACAAGAGCAAAACCAAATTAGAAGATGGAGGGAAGAGCTCACTGGACAAGGAACAACATTAAAGGAGAATATGGCTGAGGAACCCCACCTCCCCTAGGTTACTTGGAGGACCCTGAGTAGGTTGAGGATTGGAGTGCCTAAATGCAAGATCAACATGCACAAGTGAGGACTGCTCGCAGACAACAACACACCGTGTGAATGTGGAGAAATACAAGATCCAGCTCATTTGCTGGTCTGCCGATTACTGTAGGAAACATTTACCCGTGAGGACTTAAGTTTGGCCATTGACAAAGCCAAGAAAGTGGCTTCATTTTGGCATTCCAAAGTTTGATCTGGACACAAAAGAAGAAGAAAAAGGTTGCTAATGCTGTTCCTACAGGAAATTAAAATTCTATTTTAAAATAGAGGAATTTAATAAAGCTTCTTGAAGGTGATTCAATTGTAAAACAATCCCACCACATTCTTTTTAATGCATGGCATATTCTGGGGATGAGTCAAGTGCAGTCTATATTTATCGGTTGTAGCAATTTGGGGGCATCTTTTCCTGATAAGGGCAAACAGCTGGTACACAGTTGAACAAACAGCAGCTGGAAGGAGTTTGCAGTTTGTTGATTTTGGAGTTCTCTTGTTAGGCACAAATGGTCCATGTGACACTGGTGAGAAGGTGGGTGTTCAGATAGAAAGGATGCCTGAACTTCCACACAGTTTTGTCACTCTTATTTGGTGCTTCTTCCTTCCACTCCTCTCAAGTGTCCTTTTCACTGCTAAGCTCTTTGTGTGGATGGTTGCAGGCAAGCCAGCATTTGAATATTTGCACCACATAGAGCAAACCTAGAACAAGATTTCCTGCCAACCTAGCAGTTCGAAAGCAAGAAATTGCAAGTAGATAAATAGGAACAACTTTGGTGGGAAGGTAACAGCGTTCCGTGTGCTCCGGTGTCTAGGCATGTCTGCCACATGACCACGGAAATGTCTAAAGAATCTGACAGCAATGGCTCTTTGGCTTTGAAACAGAGATGAGCACTGAACCCTAGAGTCGGATATGATGGGCTTTCAAGCAAGGGAAACCTTTACCTTTACCTAGAGCTTTACCTATTATTGCTATTGTTGTTGTTGTTGTTGTCATCACTACTACTACTACTACTACTACTACTACTACTACTACTACTACTACTACTACTACTACTACTACTACTACTACTACTACTACTACTACTACTACTACTACTCTGGTTTGAAAGGAATTTTTGCAGAAGCTCCGCTCAGGGAATGCCCAAATGAGGTTCCTTTCATGTCCCCAAGAGCTGGGACAGAGACGGGCGCTCAGTCCATCATGCGGTACCTGGGTCTTGAACTGCCGACTTGCTAGCTTTTCAGCTAACAAGGTGAGCTTCTTAACCACTGAGCCACTGCAACCCCTACTGTCTGTGATTAAAGAAGGGGTGAGAAACATGTTAGACAAGGCTGTGCTTGCATGGTTGGGGTTTGTGGTCTCTTTTGGTGCTGTTTGTGAAAAACATGTAGCTAGTGGTGGAAGAAGGTGGTGAAACATTTGTAGGGATTTTAAAGTTACTGTACAGGTACAGTAATACCTCATATAACATTAGTATCGAATAACACGAAAATCGCATAACATCAAGGAATCTGGGGGGAAGAATTGCATCAGATAACATTAAGATCCTATGGGATGCTTCAGATAACAACCGTGAAAGCCTGTGTGGTTACAATGTATCTCTATGGATCCCATAGAGGATCAGATAACACTAAAAATCATATAACACGAAGACTTGTGGAACCATGTTTTAGTGTTATATGAGGTTTTACTGTACTTTGAAAAACCAATTTAAGGCTCATGATGTTATAAGCTGCTGCTTTTAATTGGAAATTTATTGTCTGTTCCTTGGATTTAAGGCTCCCTGTAAATACCTCTTGTACAGGGGGAGCCTTTGTGGGCCCTCAATAGGAAGAGGAGCCCTTGATGCCCATAATTTGGCACACAACTTCTGTCTGTCTGTCTGTGTCTGTCTGTCTGTCTGTCTGTCTTTCTCTCTGTGTGTGTCTGTCTCTATGTCTCTTTCTCTCTCTGTGTGTCTGTCTCTATGTCTCTCTCTCTCTCTCTCTCTCTCTGTGTGTGTGTGTGTGTGTGTGTGTGTGTGTGTGTGTGTGTGTGTGTGTGTGTGTAAGAGACAGACAGACAGACAGACAGACAGACAGACAATTAGGGTTCAATGCACGAAAGTTGAAATACATTTCAGAATGCATAAAAATAATTTTAAACTGTTAGTACTGTAATGAAAATCATTGATTGATGTCGTCCCTCCTTACCTTATTTCTGGACTTCGAGTTTCATTGTCCTCTTAAAAAAAGAAAAAAGCCACCTAAACAAAAAGACGGGGGGGGGGGGGGGAATAGTATAACCTCCTTCTCAAGTTTCGAAAAATAAGCATTGATGAAGAGGAGGATGCAAATCAATTAAAAATAAATAAATTAACACTAATGGAGGATTGGGCAAGTTGCAGTTCACCTTTTGTTGGAAAATAAATAAAATACATACATACATACATACATACACACACACATACACACACACACACACACACACACACACACACACACATACATACATACATACATACAGTCAAACCTCGCATAAAGCGCTTCGCTTAAAGAGTAACTCACTTAAAGAGCAGAATTTTCTCTGAATGTTATTTGTTATTTGCTTAACAAATAAAACCAACCAAAAACTCGCTTAACAAATAAATCGGGGTTCGCAGTCCCCCCCACAATTGGTCACTTACAATGGTGTTTCGCTTAAAGAGCAAACACGCTTAAAGAGCAATCCTGTGGAACACATTATGCTCTTTAAGCGAGGTACAACTGTACATACATACATACAGATCAGAAATGAGGAGGACTGGAACCTCAAACAGCCTTGAAAAGCTGTTTGTACACCAACCCCTGCTAGAGCCCTCTGCAGTTTGCAAGAGTAAAACATTGTTCTTAATTTCTACTCACAATTGCCTGTTTACCTATACAGTACAGTAGTTACATTAACTCTTGACACCTTTCATAAAGTTCTTTCCATTTGCCCTTTCCATCGTTGTGTGAATCCAATAGTGATATTCATGTAACCTACTTTCTGGTTAGCTGTGGCAAAAGGAAAAGTTAGAATGACCAGACTTATTTGGGAGGTTTTCTTTTTCAAATTCTGAAGTGACCAGAAGTCCCATTTTGCCCATTTCTTCTTTAGACTCTTTAAAACAGGAGTTCTCAACTTTTTAAAGCTGGGGGCTGGGTCACGTTCCCTCAGACAGCTTTGGGGGCTGGATGCCCATTTTACCCTTCCTCCTCCATATGGCATTTCCTAGTGTGGTGGAGGCATGGGCCTCCCACATGAAATGGCGCCGTGGACTGCAGGTTGAGAATCCCTGCTTTAAAATATTAAGAATGTAAGAAGAGCCATAGTAGCTTCTGGCTTGTCCTGTCTGATTCCTTTTGTCTTCTCCAAATGCTTGTTGATTGCCAAAATTGTTTCTTGCCTTTAAAAAAATTCTTAACTGAAATATTTCTAGACCACTTTTCATTCCAGAAATAATCCTAAATGGTTTACAGTATTACCTTATCAAAACTTTCAGAATCAGATGTGATCAAGTAATAGAAGAACTAAACAGAAATAAAGCCATAAAATGTTTTATCAGAAGCAGTGGAGAATCAAGTGGTAGCATGGCTTTGTTTCTTATCAGCAGCCATGGACTCTAGCCAATCATCAATTTAATTCTACTGAAAAAATGGGCTACAGTCCATGGAAACATGGAGCAATAAAACGTGTTAGTTTTTAAGGAGCTACAAGACTGGGTCTGTTTTACCAAAATCAGCAATCTCTTACTCCTTACCTTTTGTTGTTGTTCAGTCGCACAGTCGATTCCGACCCTCTGCAACCCCATGGACCACCGCCCGCCAGGCACTTCTGTCCTCCACCATCCTCCTCAACTTGCTCAGCTCCGTGCCCATTGCGTCCATAATACCATCTAGCCATCTCATTCTAGGCCGCCCCCTTCCTCTTTTGCCCTCTACCTTTCCAAACATCAATATTTATTTGTTTATTTATTGTTCACACTTGTATGCCACCTTACTTGCAGAGCGACTCAGGGCGGCTGACATAGCATCGCAGAACAACATCAGGAACACAATAATCCAGCAATAAATTCATTAATAAAACCATGGCTAATCCAATAAAAATTAAAGATTAAAAGCTTTAAAAAGTTAAAAAAAATTAAGAGAAAGAGGGGAATTATCAGATCAGCCACCAGGCTGGGGGCACCGTGTTACTGGTACCCCACACCTGCCCCGCCAGCCAAGTTTTTATGCCCTCCCTAAAGGACAGCAGGTCTGTCTGGAGGCACAACTCAGTTGGCAGGAGGTTCCATAGGGCCGGAGCAGACACAGAGAAGGCCCTCCTTCTAGTGCTAGAGAGATGCGCCTCTCTAGCCAATGGAACAATTAGAGAGCCTCTTTGGTCCGCTCTGGTGGGATGGACAGATGTTCTTGGGGTGACATGGTCTCTTAAGTATCCTGGCCCACTACCATGTAGGGCTTTAAAGGTAATTACCAGCACCTTGTATTGCACCCGGAGGCACACTGGCAACCAGTGCAGCTCCCAAAGGAGTGGTGAGGGTGGTGTGTGGTACCTTAGGGGTTGTTGTTGTTCAGTCGCACAGTCGATTCCGACCCTCTGTGACCCCATGGACCACTGTCCGCCAGGCACTCCTGTCTTCCACCATCCCCCTCAACTCGCTCAGCTCTGTGCCCATTGTGTCCACAACACCATCTAGCCATCTCATCTTGGGCCGTCCCCTTCTTCTTTTGCCCTCCACCCTTCCCAGCATCAAGGCTTTCTCAAGTGAATCCTCTCTTCTCATTTGATGTCCAAAGTACTTTAGCTTCATCTTTATTATTTGACCTTCTAAGGAGCAGTCAGGGTTGATTTCTTCTAAGATTGACCTATTTGTTCTCCTCGCTGTCCAGGGGACTCTCAAAACTCTCCTCCAACACCACATCTCAAAGGCATCTATTCTTCTGCGCTCAACTTTCCTAAGAGTGGCTGACTTGGTTGGTGATCAGGGAAATGGCTTGAATAAGTAAATAAAATTGTAGTTTATCTTAGTTGGGAGATTGTTTCTCGTTGGTGCCTGTTGACCTGTCTGTTCATTACTTTTCTGCAGTCTTGCCCAGCCCATTGACTTCTTCAGTCCACTTGGGTTTTAGCACCCTTCTAGAAGAGTACCTGTTGCATGATTTGAACCAGATGGCTTCTTAATTTTTGTAGGGACATCTGCCCCCAGAATCAGAATGCCTGTTTCTGGTGCTGGCAGTAGTAGAATCTGGGCTTGAACATAAGCTTTTTGAAATTTAGCCTAACACTCCGTTAGGTCATACTGTACTCTCAATGTCATTTACTTACTGCAGTGCAGGTAATGTGGGGAGAATAGTTACTTCTGTACTTTTGGTTACAGAAATGCTCAAATAACAAAACAACAATAATTAACAAATACGAATAATAAATAAATAAATAAATTTGAGTGTATGTTGTTTGAACATTTCTAGTTTTGCTCTTCTCTGTGGGGCTTAAAGATCTAGCTTGTTGGCTTTGTGCTAAGGGTAGCTGACCATATTCCTGGAGATTGTGAGCAGGTCATGATAGATTTACTTCATCCTGAAACTGTTAGGGAATTGTGTTAATTGGGGATTAAAGGGATTTCAATTGCACAGTGAATAGCTATTAGGTAGTATACTCAGTTTGATTTGATTTGACCAGCTGAGTTTTTCAGTTCTCAGCAAGGAATTTTTAAACAGCTGTTGAACAGTTGTAAATGGTCTCTTTTCACTATACTAGGAATGACTTTTGTCTGGGAGCTTGGACAAGTATTTTATCAGCATAGTCCTGAAAAGTATCTATTCCAGCTGCTGGATGCACAGCTAGAAGTCAGAAATAGTTGCAAGTGTGTAGCTTCAGACTATTTTATGCTTGCTCTTGTCCTAGCATGTGGACTTTGAACAGGTGGATCAAGACAAGATGTTGGGTCACTCCAACCTGAGATAGTTTGTACTGGCTAGAACAGTTAATGATTTATTATCCCCAAGGCTTGCTAGATTGTCCTCGTAAGTGAAAAGGGAAGCTAAATGAAGAAAAATAGCTCAAGAACAGAGGCCCAAGGGTAGAAAATGAAGAAAATAGAGAATCCATTATTACTATATGCTGAGTTTTTAATTACATTTTTATGCATATCTGTTCATGAAGTCTGTAATTCTCCAATCCAACCCTTCCCCATTATCATCACAGCTATCTTTGAGAAAGGTTAGGTTATCATCATGTGCCATGAAACTAATTCTGATTTATGACTGCTCTTTTCAAGGTTTTCCGAGTACAGTACTGTACAATATAGAGTTAGACTGTTTAGGTTTTTCAGTCTGGCCAGGTTATCCTGCTATGGTAATAGACCATACTGTCAGTGACTCAACACCCGAGTGTCAGGTGGCAGTTAACTAACCCGACAACTCTGAGGACTAATGGCTTGGGTGTTAAAGTCCACAGGGAAAGGTGATGGTCCCCAAGTGGATTAAATCCCACTTGAATCCATCTTGATGGAGGGCAGCAGCTTCATCAATACTGACCTGGGGCTGAGGAGGACTTTGCGTGCCAAAAAGACTCAGGACCAGAAAGTGACTCATGGAACTGGATCAGTTTTATTGGTGTCATGCTGTGATGTGGAAAGCAGATGAAAGGCTACTGCTTTATATTCTCAGGACATCAGAAAACAAACAGAAACACTGCAGCACTTTAAAGACTAACTGCTATATTTTAATTTAAGTTTTCATGGATCAAGTCCACTTCATCAGAGGATTCTTAGGACAGTCTTAATGGCTGATTGCCTTGATGATCACCAATATTCAGATTTGGATACAGCAGAAGAAGCAGAGGTTTACCATTCCTTTCTTCTTTGAGCACTCTGGTATTGAGGAGCTTGTTCAAGGTTACACAGTCTAGAGCCTCTAGCTCTTTTCTCAGGAGGTGCAGCAGGGAGTTAAACCCCTGATGTCTAGCTCTGTAGTCAGATACCCAATTTTCTAAGGGTTGGTGAAAAAGCACAGGAATCTGTTTAAGATTCAAGGGCTAATGGGACTTGTAGATTAATCATTATTCCATACGTCTGCATGCAGTTGCGTTTTAAAATGGTTATGCATGAGAAAACGCTGCATCAAAGTTGAAGATTGTGGCCTTTGTGTGTACATTGATGAGGTTAGAATATGCAGTGGAAGAGCAAGTATAGTGGAACCCCGTATAACAAACACTTTGTATAATGAAAAATTCGTACAACAAAGCGTTTTGCACTATTGGTGATACCCCACGTAATGATTTTTTTTTCATTATACGAGTTTTCATTAAGTGAGGTATACCTTGCTTAACGAAACCCCGTATAACAAACATTTTTTTTGTTATGTTGGGTTATCAGGGAGTAAACAAAACAAAAATGTTGTAGCATTTCAAAGCCTAGCTGTTGTATTTTAATATTAGCTTTCGTGGATCAAGTCCACTTCATCAGACATAGGATTTTTATTTATTTATTTATTTAGTTTCACTTACAGTGGAACCCCACATAGCAAACACTCAGTTTAAAAAAATTTTGTACAATGAAGTGTTCAATATGCAAAGGCGATACTCTGCATAATGAATTTTTCCTGTTATACTGGGTTTGCGCTAAGCAGGGTATACCCCGGTTAACGGAAACCCCATATAATGAACATTTTGTTTCATTATGCGGGGATCCGCATAGCGAAAAAAGAAAGCATATCAAATTGCCTGCTGTGGATATTGGAAACTCATTTATCCTCTTAATTGAAGAGGTCAACACTTGGTATCGAACATCTTTTCTCTCTGTTCAGCCCTGGAAATTGTTGGCTTCAGTCTTTGTTAAATTGCTTAGGTTAGTTACAAAAATTACAGAAGAATTTAGTGCACTCAACAGATGTTTGCCTTGATATATAAGTGCAAGTATACACTAGTACCTCGGATAATGATGAGACTTGGTTCCACAAGTCTCGTTGTTATCCAGTTTTTAACGTCGTGCGATGCATTGATCGAACAACATTAAAAAAAAGCCCTGTTCCCTTTCCAAAGAGGAAAGGAAACAGGGGGGTGATCCGCCTGCCTCTTTGGAAAGGGCAGTGGGGGGTTCCATGAATGGAATCCCCACTGCCCTTTCCAAAGAGGCAGGCGGGTTGCAGTGTGGGATCGGCTGCTTGTGTTGGGGGTTGAACTGGGCATGCCCCTGTTCAATCCCCCAACCCAAGCACCGATCACACGCTGCAATCGCAGCGCCCTGGTAGGTCTGGGGAGGTCGGGAACAGCGTGGATCTGGTCCCCCAACCTCCCTAGAGGCAAGCAGAGACTCCAAAGAGTCCGAAATGGGCGGAAAACCTTCTTTTTTTCCTACCCATTTCGGGCTCTCTGGCACCCCTGCCGGCTCCAGGGAGGTCGGAGGACCCGATCCGTGCTGTTCCTGACATTCCCCGACCTCCCCGGCCGCTACAATAAGCCAAAACACTAGGATTCGAATCCCTCGGCCTCTGCAGCTGGGAGGTGGCTGGGGAAGCCTAAGGGGACTCCCCTGTCAGCTTCTCCAGCCTCCCCGCCCCTTCCTCCGCACCTGCGGGGTAGCTGGGGAAGCCTAGGAGGACTTCCCTGTTGGCTTCTCCAGCCACCCCGCAGCTGTGGAGGCAGGGGCTGGGTGACTGGGAAGCCAAATAAGGAGCCCTCATTCAGTTTTCCAGCCACCCTGTGATTTCATCAGATAACACTAAGAGATTGTTATCCGATGCAATTTTTTAAAAAATTACATTGTTATGTGATTTCAGCGTTATCCGATGCAATTGTTATCTGAGGTATTACTGTATCTTTAAGACAATAAACAGTAAAAAAGCTTAAGCCAGCAGCTGTTCAAATGTAATAGTGACTAGCATCATAATTATGACTAGAGAATGAATTTTAATACTTGGTCCTTCACTTACATATGCATGCGTGTGTTACGCATGCACACACGCAATTTAAGCACATGGGCTCTTTAAGAATTGAATCCACATTTGCCTTTGGTATATACAATGGTGTACTGTGGGTTTCAGTTGCCCAGGGTGGAGGCCAAATTCGCTGCCCGGCGGAGTGAAATTTTGCTGCCCCCCAAAAGTGCCACCTGAGGTGGACCACCAGCCGCCCCCTGCTACACCACTGCTTTTCCCCCCCGCCCCCAAATCGGCTTCCTTGCGTGTCTTCTGTGATTTATCCTGCCAGTTGCTGCTGGGCAACATTGGTTTCTCCAAACCTTCACCTTGGCTGAATCTCTGCTCACCCTTGCCATGCCCTTTGTGCTGCAGTCTTAGGAACAGAATGACTGCTTGGTAAGATGTGCGTAACTGAGGGGAGAGGATTTCTACCTTTCTCAATCTGAGGCACAAAGTCTTGTCCTCACTCTTCCCCTCTGCCACTCCCCCCCCCCATAAAATAAATAAATCCTACACAGAGCTGTGAGATCTTCCACGCCTGGGACGACTTGATGACCGCACAGGAGGCCCACTTGGCTTCCTCCAAGCACACCCGTGGGTGCAAGCATGCGTGTGCTAACAGATACCTCCCCACCCCCGACCACCCCCCTCCAACCCCCTTCTCCAGCCTCCTCTGCCTTTCCCAGGATGCGGTGGCTTCCCTTGACGCAGGGCTGCCAGCAGGCTGGACCATGTGTCTGGGCTGGACCACGTGCCCCGCATCCCACTGGAAAATTTTGCTGTCCCCTGGAAAGTGCAACCCGGGGTGGCCCCCCTTACCGCCGCCCCCATGCTACACCACTGGGTATATAGTTTCCATGTTATAGCTGTATGAAAAGAGCTAGTGGATGTCCAGTTCTTATTTCAGTTCTTCACAACATGTTTTTATAAAGTAAGCTGGTTACTTAAGCCTGACACTTTACGTGCGTACAGATCAGTAGAGGCATGAATCTACCGATCTGTACATGATGGTATCTCAGACATACTCACTTTTTGGTACTTGGGTATGTTTCATTTTTGCAAACTGAAGTTTTGTATTCTTCCTCTTGCCCTCAGAAATGAGAGTAAATGTGATCCTCAAACTCTCCTTCATGGTAAAGTAAAATGTTTACTCACGCTAGGCTTATGATTATCGCATGGGTGATGCCACTCCTAGTCAGATTCTTGATTATCCATATGTGAACAGTTTGCCTGGTAGAAAATGGAAGCACCATGTTCTATCTAGGAAATTGATTGCAACAGTCTTATTTACACCACCTCCATGCCACACTAGTTCCTCAGATATCAGCCCTTAGATGGAGCATATAAGCAAGACTCTAAAATCAAGCAATCAGCCAGCCAGCCAACCAACCAACCTATGTACTTATCTAGCCTTACTTAGTCTTACACAAACAATGCTGAGCAGTGCTGGGAATTCCAGCCCAGCAAGACCTGGAACTTTACATTTTGCTTGCTTGTGCTTCAGAATGAGCTTCCATTTTAAAATCTTCACACAGAAGATATCAAATATCATGAAACAGTTTTGTTGTGATAGAGTTGCCTCTGTCACAACAAATGTTGTATGAAATAATCCCTTGTTTTCCCCACAGATAATAACAATTGTGAGGTAAGGGGAAATAAGGCTATGTTCTTCATTTTAAAATATCAGTTTTACTTTTTGTATAACAAGGGTTGGCATAAGTTTGCCCCTTTAGAATTCCATTTTGTTCGGATAACTTCCTTTGCTCTCACTCCTGTCCCTGTCCATAGATATATTGGAATTGTCCTCTTGTTACCTCATTAAAAAATGAACTGTCCATTAAATGTGCTGACACAGTTTCTGTTTGCTGTGCATTTTCTCTCTGGGTAGGCTGCTTCTCATCTGCTCTCCTTCCTCCAAAGTAAAAGGCTGGTTCTTCTAGTGAAAGGCAGAAATTTTAGATGACAAGAATTGGTGGGCTCAATTTTTGGCCTGACCACAAGGTTCTTTTGTCAAGTTGGCCAGTATTCATTAGGGCATGTTACAAAGCTTAATGGAATAGATGAGCTTTCTTTCTTTCTTTTCCTTAATGGGGATTTGAATATAGACCCCATAATCTGTGAAATATGGTATCTTCCCTCAGAGAGTTAATATGTACTTTTCTCATTAAAACTTTTAGCCTTAGCTGAAAAGTGGAATGGGAAACAAATGCGCTGTTGAAAGGATCTAGTCTTTGGAAAACTTGCCTTGTTAAAACCAGGATTCTGCAAACTCCCTCTTGTTCTTCTGCTGTTGTGTTTTTAATTTTGGGCCAAATCATTTGTAAGCTCTTTGGGACAGAGACTTGTTGCCCTATAATCTGCATTACATTTGAAACCTTTGCAATTAAAATGATATCAAACCATTGGAGCCCTGTAGTGTAGATCACTTCTTTGAACTGTAAACCAGCGATGTAACCCTTATATCAGGGGTTCCCAACCTAAGGACCATGGGCCAGATCCAGCCTGTGGCGCTATTTCATGTGGCTTCCACCCCTCCAAAGGCATCTGAGAAAGAAAATGGTCATCCTTTTGAAACCGTTAGGACAAAATGGCTGCCCCCATCGTGCAGGCAGGGCAAAATGGCCACCCTTGAAGCTAACTGAGAGAGCATAACCCAGCCCCCGGCTTGAAAAAGTTGGGAACCCCTGCCTTATATGCTCTATAGCAGGGATGTCCAAACTATGGCCCGGGGGCTGGATGCGGCCCCCAATGCCAATTCATCTGGCCCGCAAAGCCCTCATTGCTCCTGGAAGCGGAAGTAAAACATGCCCATATGGGGGCTGCATCCGGCCCCCAGGCCATAGTGACCAGCTCCCTGAGCCACATGACAGGCCCGTGGCCCAAAAGGTTTGGGCACCCCTGCTCTATAGGCACAGCCTACAAATTTCTATCAGCTTTTTCCCTAGCTGATTGTAGCAGAAATAATACAAACTGCATCCAAAAAATTTCCTGGTATTCCATGAATTTCCATGTTTATTTGTGGTGCTCTGACTCTTGTTTGAATACCCGCTTGACAAAGGCTTAGAAACATGGGGCAGGGAAGAGAAAATATAGAACATTTCCTTGTCTGATAGCCTGGAGGTGATCTATATTTTTCATGTGTAACCAGGCAGAAGGAGTCTCATTCGAGCATCCCCTGAGCTGAGTTTCTCCAGCAAAAATCCTTTCAACTCAGAATAATTTCTGACAAAATTATTATTATTATTACTTAAATAATGATGATGATGATGTTGCAAAGTGTGACTCTGCGCGGTGTACAAACATATCCTCAACACAATATAAAGCATTCAGTCAACACAATATACATCAATACAATAAAAATATCGTAAAACACACTAAAATAGCACGTGGCGCATAGCAATACAGTATCACATAGCAATTAAATAACAGTAATTAAGTAACAAGAGCCCTTGCCACTCACACGTCCTCGATGAGGCCGCTACCTCATTGGCAGCTCTTAAAGTCCTCTGACTTTGGCCGGTGGCGAGAGCGCGAAGGAGGGATCGGCGCCCTGAACTTCAGCTGCCGGCTCTGGCAGCTCTTAAAGCCCTCCGACTCCAGCCGGTGGCGAGGGTGCAGAGGATGGGTCGACGTCCTAAACATCAGCTGCCGGCTCTGGCGGCTCTTAAAGCCCTACGACTCCGGCCAGTGGTGAGGGCGCAGAGGAGGGGCCGGCGTCCCGAGCTTCAGCTGGCGGCTCTTAAAGCCCTCCGACTCCAGCTGTTAAATGCTGTTAAAGGGGAGTTTGCAAAAGACTTTGACCTCTTGTGTTTTTTGCTCACACCCGAAGAGCATCATTGAAAACATAGTACATTTTTACCAGTCTGGCCAGGTTATCCTGCTATGGTAATAGAGTAGCCCATACTGCAAGAGACTCAGTGCTGATTGTCAGGCAGCAGTTAACTAACCTGACAGCCCTGAGGACTAATAGCTGTGAGTGGTGAAATTCACATGGAAGGGTGATGGTCCCTAGGTGGGCTAAATCCCATATTGAATCCATCTTGTTGGAGGGCAGCAGCTTCATCAATACAGGCCTGGGGCTGAGGAGGACTTTGTGTGCCAAAGGGGCTCAGGACCAGAAAGTGACTTGCAGAACTAGATCAGTGGTATGGGTGTCATGCTGCGATGTGGAAGGCAAACAGAAGACCACTGCGTTATATTGACCACTTAAAATCAGGCCACTATAACAGGACAGTGTAGATACATTCCAGCTCTCTTCCTTGAATTATAAGCCAACAATATAGTCCTAGTGCACTGTGGAGACACAGTCTGCAAAGTTCTACTAGCTTTTCTTTATCTGTTTTTTTGCAATTTTACTTAAAACCCTGAAAAGAAAGGCAGACAGCTTGAGCAGTGGCTCTATAAGAAGCAATCTTCAGAAAACTAATATTCCTTGGGAAAATCAGAATGGACATATGAAGAGCCCAGCTATATCAGAGCAAAGTCTTGCCTATTCTATCATTGTGTTATTATTGTGGACAAAGAAATGCCTTTGGGAAATCTATAGCAGGATATTAAAAATTGCACTTTCTTGCTCATGAGCCCAAGCATTTGGTACACAGAGAAATACTTCCTTGTAAAACAAGTTACAAAATATTATTTAAACCTCACTAGCAATATGCACCTGTCCATGTTTCATAGCAAGTGGTATGCACAGTGATGGATGAAGAGGGAGATTCTTTCGGCCCGGGAAGTTGAAAACAACTAACATAGGAAATGTTTGTCATCTTGCATAAAAAATAATTCTTACCACTAGATGCAAAAAGACATTCCCTGTATAAAATATTATGAAAATTGTTTCTTAGCAAAACATAACCAAGAAAAATGCAATTGTCAGGGTGATAGTGTATATTAAAATTGCCCTACATGTTTTTTGTCTGGAACAAACTCATAAAAGTATACCCCAAACATAATTTAGGTTTTCCCAAATACTGTGTATGGTCTGCTAGTTGATTTTCAGTCAGTTTGCCAGTGTATGAAATGTACACATTTCATACAGATTAAAAATAGGTAACTTGAGTACTGTACTAGATTTCGCTTTTAAAATTTTTTTGCCACCTCTCTCTTTCTCTCTCTCTCTCTCTCGTTTTTTAATTGCAGAGGAAGAAAGAAGGCTTTAGGCTTATAGGATTTACTTTATTTTATGTATGCGTGTGTATTTTTAATGATATCCTTGAAGCCCAGCAACTAGAGCTATGTATTTCTATAATGATTCAGTGGGACAGATGTGCACTTTAGAATTAAATAACAGTAAGAAATCGATTTGGACACATCTCAGCTCAGGAATTTGTTTCCATTATCAAAACTGTGCCTTCATGTAGCAAGTTGCAACTAGAGTAGGCAATTGAATCATCAGTGGGTATTTGGTGAGTCATCTTCTCTGGAAGTTCCAGTGCTTCAGTGGGCCTATTCTAGTTGTTGCTTACTACGCTAAACAACGGGATTGCAGCTGTTGTGAAATGACTGTAAGTTGAGACCCTTGTTGGTCTACGGCTGAATTCCAGAAAGACCTACCAGTAGATCCCAGTCTACCATTTGTGCTGCTCCTCCTCCTCCCTTTTTTTTTAACAGACTAGAAATGGGAATTTAAAAGCAGGAACTCAGAATTCCCTTGATGCTGTGATCTGGCTTGCATGATGTGCTCTACAAAAGGCGCACATGCCTGCAAGGCAGTTCCATAGCTACCAAAGTATCTGTCAACGCAAATATCTCCTTTTTGCTTTTATGCTGCCGATTGTTAGCATCCTTGATTTTTTCCCCCTCTGGTGAGAGCCCATCCATGTTACCATTATGCAAAAGAGATCAGTTGATGGATGTGGGTGGGGGAGAGGGCAGGAGTGGGTGAATTGTCTTCTGCAAGGGTTGACTTATCTTCTGTTTTGTCTTGAGAGTATATTAGGTTTAGCCAGGCTCAGCCACAGGTATGATACCAAATTTCATTTAAAATTCCAAACAAGGTACATGTGTATGTTTAGTACATCGATGTTTGCTCACTGTTTCTTCCAGGCTAATTTCATACCAAGTTTGCTAAAAAGCATTTTCTTGCTTGTTCTTTTGTTTTCAAAAGGTATATTTATATCACATACTATTATACTTAGTTCCATTGGCTAGCAACTAAGCTTTGCCAATCCTTTCAAAAATCCTTGGAAGCTGTAATACTTAAAGGATACCTAAATTAGTGTTGTTGTTGTTTTGAAAAGCACAGCATCACGCATTCTACTAATGAGTGTTGAGAAGCTATTTTGTCACTTTAGGGATCTCTTCACAGTAGCTGTATTGCTTTGCCCTGAATGATTTTCTATTCTCTCCTTACTATCCATCCCATTTGATCTAATGGCAGATCTGGTGCTTGACAGAATGAAGCAATGGAAATCCTATCTCTTCCATTGTTTGAAGGGTTGCAACCATTTCAAAGGGGATTTAAACATTTCATCCCTGGTCACATAGCAGAATTCTCCATCCCATTCCAAACAAGGCCAATGGGCCCAAACTCTTGTGTTTTACTGTCCATTTGGTGTTCCCCGTCTATCTCATGGCTTGATGTCTTAATTATTTCTTACTTCAGAGTGGATGTTTTCAGCTATGTGAGACAGTTGGTTGGGTGCATTACCCAAGCTGATCACTAGAGAGATTCTCTGTGAGAATCATTTCTATGAGTATTCTAAAGCATACTTTCTTCTTTGGCTGCTATTTGATCTTCCTCTCTGAGCTGATAACCAAGAACTTGGAAGCAGCTAGTAACAAGTTAGTGATCTTTCAATTAAGAAACATGACTAAATTCCATCAGAATTGTAATTTAACAAAGAGTAACCTCATTCCTTTTACACTGAAACTGTAACTTGTAGTCACTGTCAATAGTTCCTGGACTATGACCTCACTAAATAATGAGAGCAGCACATTTGTAGGTTTCAGGCTGTGGCTCATGCTATGCCTTGTGTTTATTGTAGGTGTTGTGGGGGATTAGGAAGTAGGATGGGTGAGAAAAGATTATGTTCTATACCAATGATGGAGAACCTTTTAGAGAATGAGTGTCCAAACAAAGGGGCGGGGGAAACTCTGTGCTGGAAAAGGAAGGAAGCACTCTCATTGGGCTTCTGGGCAGAGAGGCGGGGTGAGCTCTGTGGTGGAGGAGGGAGGAAGCGCTCCCATTGGGTTGTTGGGCAGAGGGTTGGGGTGAGCTCTGTGCTAGGGCGATGGCACGTGTGCCCACAGAGAGCATTGTGAGTGTCACCTCTGGCATGCATGCCATAGGTTCACCACTAATATTCTATACCTAAGCTCAGTGGCTTGTGGCACTTGATTTTTTCCCTCTGAATACATTATTGTAGAGACTCCCAATTTTATTTCCACAGTAGCAACAAAGGAAGGAAACTTTTCCTTCCATCCTTCTCAGAAACACTGGGTTGTTGTATTGAAGCTAGAGCAATAACCTGTCAGTTTTTTTACTAGACATTGGAGTCTGTTGCCATTTTCAGTGCTGGATATGGTAGTTGAGGTTTCCTCTTAAAACGCTATTCAGCATTTTTGTGGACAAGTAAATTTTGTGAACTTACTTACAAGATGGGAGAAGAATTGGATGCACCAAATGTGTTTGAGCAGACTCATAAACCTGCATTGTTTAAAAACTGTTTTACTTGGTAAAGGGAAACAGTGACAGTGGAGAAATGAATGACACTTTGTTCCCTCTTTCCTTTTCTATAACATACACAAAATCAGAATTGGCTTCCTTGCAGCCTCAATCCAGCTGTTTTCCTTAAAATGGCATTCTTTGGAATGGTTTGGTTTAGTCCTTGGATGTGTGTGTATGTTTTTGAAAGTTTTCTTTCTGTTTGATTAAATGAAGGAACATTATGTCCTGGTCTGGTTTCCCTATCCATTTTTATGTGAGTTAACGAGCCAGCAATAGACATTAGGAGTCACATTTCTTTGCTTAACCAACTCCCTACTCCCTGTGTTGGTGGCATTGCGTGCTGGATCTGATGTGGACAGATGATCTTACTTGTTTCATGTACTTATTCCCCATCCCCTACTGGAGATGTAGCAATATTTTAGTAGCATTTATTTGTTGATTAATCTAATTCCAACTTTTCCCCCTGTCTTTGTTCATGTCAGTATGAAGCTTTCCTCTCTCTTCCCACCTTGAAATTCATTCACTTTTCCCGTCCCCCCCATATTTCTTCAATGTGTGCATTTATTTCATGTTTTATTTGATGTACATATTTATTGATATGTTTTGCCTAACAGTGTTTCTCCCAACAGACACAAACATGTTTATGTTTTGAAACCTAGCTCTTTTAGCCCTTGAATTTTCAAGTGTGTGCCTTCTTTGTAACTGCCTAGTTTCTCCAAGATAAGCTTTGCAAACGTGTGGATTCTTGCAATGTGAAATGAGTTGCTTCTCACAACATGTTTTGAGGGCTGCCAAAATGATACTCATGTCAATGCATTACAATCCTGTGAAAACCTTTCCCTTCCATACCTCAAACTCTCTTGATATTTTCTAAGGCTTGTGAAAGGTTTTTCAGAATTAAATGTGTCTGCTCATGTGTTGTAGGTCCCCTAGTGAATTTTGTGGCTGAGGGAGCCCAGTTCTTCTGACCAGTACATCACATTGGGACTCATGGAGTAAATCATTAATCCCTCACCATTGGCCGAGCTGGCTAGAGATAATGTTTTCTGTAGAGTAGAAATGTCTGGAAGGTTGTAGTTACTCAATACTCATTTACATTCTCTGTCCTCAAGCTATTTTGGATCAGAATGTTCATCATGAACATTTTGAAGTGAGCCCCAAAACAGATTGAGAATCTGGTAGAAAGAGCCCTGTTGGTGCAGTGGTTAAACTGCTGTACTGCAGCCAAAATATTTTGAGTTTGATCCTGATGGAGTCCAAAGTTGACTCAGCCTTCCATCCTGCTGAGGTTGGTAAAATGAGTACCAATGAAGGTTGAGGGCAAAAATGCCAATTAACTTATGAACCACCCAGAGAGTGCACTACGTGCTGTGGGAACATTGACAACTCTGTTGCAGTTTTGAAAAGGAATCCAACAAATAGCAATTTGCTATGTATGCAAGATTTTTAGACTGTACTGTAATAATAATTTCGTGTCAGAAATTATTCTGTGTTGAAAGAATTTTTGCAGAATAAACTCCACTCAGGGAATGCCCAAATGAGGCTTCTTTCATGTCCCCAAGAGCTGGGACAGAGACAGGCACTCAATCCGTTATGCAATACCCAGGTCTCGAACTGCTGACTTGCCAGCCTTCCAGCCAACAAGGCAAGCTTCTTAACAAATGAGCCACTGCAAACCCATTTTTAGACTGTAACGCCTTGAGATGTCATTGCATTACAGTTCATGTTATCTCTTCTATTTACTCTGCTGACTGTGGCTGGTAATACTGTACCTGTAATCTATCAACATTTTGTAGGGCCATGGAGTTTCCATGAACTTTACGGATGTGTTAGGGGGACTCAAACCATTTTTCCTTTTACGATGTTTTCCTTCTGAAATATAGAGAAGGCAATAACACTCGTAATATCACAGAGCTTTTTGAAAGAATACTAGAAATATATGCATAGCACTAGAGCATCAGCTGGCTGGATAGCAGAGTGGTATAGGTTTCTGGCTGCAGAGCCAAATTTGGAGGTTCTTTCTCTTCCCCCCACTGTGACTCCCGGCCTGTGTAGCCTTGGGCAAGATACATAGCCTCTTGATACTCCCAGAAGAAGGGAATAGTAAACCATGTTTGTGTATTCTGTGCCTAAAAAACCCTGGAAAGAGTTGCCATAAATCAGAATTGCCTTGAGGGCACACAATTCTTATTATTGCTAGAACATTAGAAATCTAGCATTATTGATCAAGCCTGGAGCTTAGTGTCTTTAAAAGAAACACACCAAACACAGCATATGTCCCCCGTCCCCCTGGTTCCACGAGGTTATTTGCATGATGAAAAATGGCAAACTAGCTTAAAGAGCAATCCTGTGGAACGCATTATGCTCTTTAAGCATGGTATAACTGTATGTCGAATTTTTCTTATTAAAATTTTGTATGTTGATTTTTAATTTTTCTCCAACCAGGATTTCTATTTGTAATGTTGAATTTTTTGTAAGTTGAACCATTTGTATGTCAGAGTTCCACTGTACATTTAAATGTTAAATTATGTGAAGAGAACTTTTATGTTTCAGATTCCTGGGACAAAGCTTCATCGCCAAAATGGAATTCGAGGCTGTACCATTTACACTTTCAAACATACAAAATTGGGAATTTTTGAGCATGATCTTTATTCTCTCCCCACCCCCAGAGTATGGTGTTGTCTGGTGATACAGCCCCAGCCTCCTGTTTTGTGTCTCCTAAAGTGTTTGACTGTATCCAGCTGATGGGAATATTCTAAGAAGCTAGAGTGAGCTTAAAAAGATTTTTTTTAATCCTATGAAAGAATTTCATGGGTGTTTTGACTTCACACGCCAGCAGTGATAATTAGATATGTGACCCACTTCTATTCTGCTGCTTCATAGAGATTACGAATACAAAGATTAGGAGAGGGAAGATTTTAGATTTTCCACTTCTAGGTGTCTGTCCCTTTAGCATGATGCTCTGAAGAGCTTTCCGGGACCTCTCTTGCCACTACTGTGTCATTAGATTTCTGTAAAATTTGCTGGATTTCTTTGGCAATTTCATCTCATCTGTGTTTCCGGGGGCTAGGAGTTTATTTGGGATAATGCAGTAATGTCATAGCACATGGCAGAGTACATGTTGGTGCATTCGTAAGATCGCTGCTTCAATTTCTCCATATTTTATAGGTTGGAAAAGTAACAAGTAGATTTGGTTGGATTAATAACTGCAAGGGATTATAGGATTTATAGCTCAGATCCCAGTGCATTGCTCTTTTTTTCATATGTACAAAGTAAGTTCAAAGCAATTTGCAGAGTAAGCTAAGATAAACAATATAGAATAAGATCTGTTTGGAAGTAAAAGGCAGTACAGTATTTGTACATTTGGTATGATTCCAGTTTTAACATAATGGGAACAGGAAACAATAAATTGGTTGTCTCTGTGGTGCAGTTGTAATGTATGGGATAGAACTTACACATCTTCCAGTCTTCCTTTGAATGTAGGAACAGAGGGACAGTGTCTCCTACTGAATCAGACCATTGGCCTGTTTAGCCCAGTAATGTCAGTTCTGACTGGCAGCAGCTCTCCAATGTTTCAGCAATTCTTTCTCTCTAGCGCAGTGGTGGTGAACCTGTGACACATGTGCCAGACATGGCACAGCTACCCCTCTCTGTTGGCACATCACCCCAGCACAGAGTTTGCCCCGCTCCTCTGCCCAGCAGCCCAATGGGAGAGTTTGGACACTTGGTTTCTAAAAGGTTCACCGTCACTGCTCTGGCCGTACTTGGAGATGCCAGGAATTGATTCTGCATTTAAACACTCGCTGTTCCACTGAGTTGTAGCTCCTCCTTAGTGCAAATGCATGATGTTTCCTAAGGGTCTCCCATTTGAATACTACTCTGACATTACCTTTGCTTAGTTTCCAAAAGCAGGTGACATTGGATGTGCTCAGGTGGCACAGTGGTATGATAATACATGCAAGTTTTCCACCACTACATCTGCTTACTTGAATGTGAGAATCTAACTTTGGAAGCTCCCAAGAAAGGTAGAGAGGATAGGATATGGTTAAAGGGTTCTGCTTGCTCCGTCTGTATTATGTCATGTTTGAAGTTTGAAGCTTTCTTTCCCCAGCAGATAAAGCCATTCAATGAATAATCAATGATGGGATTTTTAAAAAAGCAGTGTGTTGTTATAATAAAATATGGTACGTTTTAATAAACTGATGACTTCTAATCATCTGGCCAAAAATCTGGTCTTGTCTTCTTTTCAGAGCATTCTTTTTCCTGTATCATTTTAAAAAGGTTTTGTAACTACTTGCCTTGTGATCTGTGAGCTTGTGGGCATTTGTGAGCATGTGTTGAGTGTATGGCCAGTTCTTTGAATTATGGCCAGAGTCTTGGAAGAACTATTGCATATTACACTTGCATAAACAATTCCTTTGGGGTAAAAAAGCCCAATGTGACACCATGAGTCCATCTAAATAGGTTGTTCTCTTTCAGCCACAACTGAACTGGAAATTGAGTTTTCACTAGTAGTTTATTGAGATGATTATATTGGGCGGGGGAGACACTCCTTGGATTGGAAGTTTAGTTTTAGAAACAGAAGGATTCTTCTAATTGTGGTAATTTTGCTTCTATGATGGTAGTGGACATTTTTAAATCTTAGTTTTGTTATTGTTAGAAACAGAATACATTTTAGGTTCTAACATTCATGAGGGTGGCTGACAACTCTGTTCTAAACATAGTGAATACAGGTTCATGTGCTGCTAAAATAAATCCAGGTCCCGGATATTTTATAACAATGATGGCGAACCTTTTAGAGATCGAGTGCCCAAACAGAGGAACGGGTGAACTTTGTGCTGGGGGGAAGGAAGTGCTCTCATTGGGCTGCTGGGCAGAGGGGCAGGGTGAACGTTGTTCTGCGGAGGGAGGAAGTGCTCCCCCATTGGTCGGCTGGGCGAACTCTGTGCTGCGGGAGGGAGGAAGCACTCTCATTGGGCTGCTGACCAGAGGGCCGAAGTGAACACTGTGCTGGAGAGGGGAGGTAGCATGCTGACAGAAAGAGGTCTGCATGCCCCTTCTGGCATGTATGCTGTAGGTTCGCCATTACTGATCTATAAGATACTTCTTATTATGGCATTGTCTTTGCAGAGAAGTTGCTTCTCAGAGTGCTTAAGAAAAGGAGACTTATCTTTAAAGACATGATATTTTAGGTTTGTGTCTGATATCTGTGTTTATGCTAAATACAGTAAGTCTGATCCTAAGAAGATAGATGTTTCAAAGGTTTATTTATATAACCACCGTTTTAGGGTAGGGCTTTTGGTGACCTCACATTGTAATTTTGGGCTCAGTATTCCCTAGGCTTGGTCTAGGTCCTGTGTATTTGTAGATTTGTTCCCATAATTGTGATGTTGCATTTTCTGTGCAGTGCTGGCCCAGACACAATATGCTGATCCCTGAAGCTCTTTTGCCCCCACCCCACCCCCTGATTTTTACAGAGTTGTGTTTTATGTGCTGATATAGAGGTTGAGAAGCTTAACCTTTTGTGAGACCTTTGGATGAGAAAGGGAATAACTTTTTCCAAAACTGTAATTTGGACCCAGAAGACTATAATCTTAACAAAACAGTCTGAAATATGGATAGAGGAAACAGATGGAGACATTTTGCAAGCCATGCGTAATGCTGAATCATAAACTGGAATTAAGATTGCTGGGAGAAACATCAACAACCTGAGATAAGTAGATGATACTTCTTTAATGACAGAAAGTGAAGACGACCTAAAGAACTTCTTGATTAGGGTGAAAGAGGAGAGTGCAAAAGCTGCCCTGAAACTCAACATCCCCCCCCCCCCCCCCAAAGATAATGGCATCCATCCCTATCACTCCCTGGCAAATAGAAGGGGAAGAATTGGAAACAGTGACAGACTTTACTTTCTTGGGTTCCAAGATCACTGCAGATGGTGAATGCAGCCATGAAATAAAACAATGCTTACTTTTTGGGAGGCAAGCTATGAGAAACCCGGGCAGCATAATAAAGAGTAGAGACATCACCCCACCAGCAAAAGACTGCATAGTCAAAGCAATGGTATTCCTAGTAGTAATGTTGGCTGTGAGAGCTGGACCATAAGGAACGCTGAGTGTAGAAGAATAGACTGCTTTGAACTGTGGTGCTGGAGGAGGCTCTTGAGAGTACTGTGGACTCCAAGGAATCAAATCAGTCAATCCTGAAGGAAATTAACCCTGACTGCTCATTTGAAGGACACATATTGAAGTTGAAGCTCAAAGACTTTGACCACCTAATGAGAAGAGAGGACTCACTTGAGAAGGTCTTGATGCTGGGAAAGATCAAGGGCAAAAGGAGAAGGGGGCAGCAGAGGGTGAGGTGGCTAGATGTCATTGTTGATGCGATGGACGTAGATCTGAATGGGTTGCGGAGGACAGAAGAGCCTGGCGTATGATTGTCCATGGGGTCACAAAGAGTCGGACTTGACTGTGTGACTGAACAACAAAGGATTGTATAAGCTAAAGATAGAGAATGCTAACAATTAGGGGACGTCGATTCTCATGATGTTTTTTACATTGGCAAGGCTAGTTTGGGTTGATGGGAACTGGGTCCCAACCTCATCTTTAGAGCTGCTAGATTCTGAGCCCTCACCTGCATTTTAGTATTTGTCGGCTTGAAAGCAGGTGAGAGCCAGGGTGGTGTAGTTGGTAGAGACCCATGTTCAGATATCTGCTTTACTGTGGAAACTCAGTTGGAGGTGGCAATGGTAAAACTACTCCTTAAATGTTTCATATACTTGAAAATCCCAATAAAGTCATCATAAGTTGAGTACAGGTTGACAATACACACAAGCTGCCTTTGAGAAGAGCTATAGCTCAGTGACAGAATGTTTGATTTACCCACAAAAAGTCCACAGTTCAGCCCTTGAGGCAGTGGTTCCCAAACTAAGGCCCGGGTGCCGGGTGCGGCTCCCAACGCCAGTTCATCCGGCCCGCAAAGGCCTCGTCGCTTCTGGAAGCGGAAGTAAAACGTGCGGGCTAGATGAACTGGTGTCGGGGGCCGCACCTGGCCCGTGGGCCTTAGTGACTGGCTCACTGAACCACATGATCGGCCCATGGCCCAAAAAGTTTGGGCACCCCTGCCTTAAGGTCTTCAGATGGGGTAAGATGGGATGGTTGGGTTTTATTTTACATTTTTCCTTGATATATGAGTTCTTTCCATAGTGCAAGATCATGATGTACCAGTAATTGTAGCTAAATGAATGTGGCTGGTTAGTTCTGAACCTCATTTGTCACAGCTGTTGAGATGATCATGTGAGACTGAATGCCTTCAGGAGATGTTGTAGTAGAGTAAAAACTCTGATAACATTTATTGAGACAGAACTGGGAAGTAATATGGAATATTTGCTGACCCCAGGATTTCTGTATTATTTCCCTCCCTTTCCCCTGTTCCTTTAATAAGTTGCCTCATCAATATAAGTGACAGCTAGTTTAATGAATGGTAGTTGCTTACAGTCAGAGCTGGACAGGCAAAGATAGCCATGGGTGACTGTAGTGGAAGGAAGCACTGTTTCAATTTTTAGAAATCTTGGGGTGTTTTGCCAGCTTCCCCACTCTAGTACCATTCTGGATATTTGAGACTACAGCCACCCTCACCCCCAGACAATACAGCACAGGGTATCATGGGACTTGTAGTGCATCACATTTGAGGAGGATCAGGTGAATAGAGCTCTAAAATCCACACTGAGATAATAGGCCAACCAGAAAGCACACACAAATATGCAGGCCAGTGACATTGCAAGGCTTAATTAAATAAGATGTTGCAGAAATAAGGGAAGATGGAACCATGATTTTTAAGGCCAAGTAAAATGCAGATTACGTGGCCTTAGGATGGAGGAAGACAGTGCAGACATTCAGATAAAGGCTTATCAAATGATACAGTGGCATTGAAATTTACCTGAAGTAGGCTGTAGACTTTCTGAGGGTAAGGTGGATAGAAATGTTTGTGCTTCCATCTTAGAAATATCAAGTCATCTGTAGAATGAGAGTTGTATCCATCTTCTCTGAACCCAGAGGCTTATGCTGTGCTGTTTAGTCAGCTGTCTTGATTTGTTCATGTTTTATTAGTGGAGGTTGGTAAATCTGGGACTATTTTAAATTTCTCTCGCTTTTGTTTGCTGCAGACTCAGATGAAGGAGTTCTTGAAAGCAGTGGTTTCCAAACTTGACTTGCATGTTTTAGAACTGAAAGTCCCCTAAGTCTTGACTTAACACAGCCAATGATCAAAGTTTTGTACAGGCACTACTAATTCAGATGTTGTTTTTGTCACACAGTGTGAGCTTGGGTTGCTCTCTTTGATTGTTGGTTTGTTTGTTTGATTGATTGATCCGCAAGAGTTGTATCATCCTCCTCCCCAAAAATGAGACAACTCAGGGGATCACCTTGGGTTTGTCTGAAAAGGAGATTGAGTATCAATAATCTTGGCAATCTGGATGCTTCTTGTATAGGGTAACTAGATGAAAAATAAGACAACGCTCCTCGACTATTAGTTGCTGATTGTTATGTGTCTTCAAATCAAAATCAACTTGCTTTGAACCATGCAAGACTTTCAAGGTAAGTGATGTATTCAAAATTTTTTACCAGCTCCACACAATCATCGAGTTTCCATGGCTGGCAGGGATTTGAACCCAAGCTTCTTGCATTCCAGTCCACCATTCTATTGATTATACCACATTAGGTATCCCAGAAGTTGCTTGGAAAAGAAAATTTTAGCTAGTGCAACTACTAATGCAAGCTACATCTCCTGAATTGTTCTGAATTGTTGAACCACTGTTAAAGGTACAGGAACCCTTCTCTCTTTCCCATTCAGTCACCTCGATATAGTTATTTTTTGGGGGGTCTCTGTGGAACAGATGATAACTGAAAAAGCAGTTTGCTTGTCGCATTTGTATCCTCAGTTTTGGTGTCATAGTGATTGTTTTTCAATGCACTAAGATGCTGTGATTGTTGTAAGGTTAAAGTAAAGGTTGCCCTTGCTCGAAAGCCAGTCATATCTGACTCTAGGGTTCAGTGCTCATCTTTGTTTACAGCCAAAGAGCCAGCGCTGTCTGTGTCTGCAGACATTTCCATGGACATGTGCCAGGTGTGACTAGACACTGGAGTGCATGGAAAGCTATTTACCTTCCCTTCAAAGTGGTACCTATTTATGTACTTCTAATTTCTTGCTTTCGAACTGCTAGGTTGGCAGGAGCTGGGGCAGAGACTTAGTCATGAAGTACTTGGGACTTGAACTGCTGACCTGCCAACCTTCCAGTCATCAAGTTCAGCATCTTAACCACTAAGCCATCGCAGTCCCACCACAGTGACTGTTGTACAGTTATGCATATGGTACACGTTTGCAAAACAAATTGCCTTTACTTAAGAAATATCTGTAGGTATTATCTGTTGCACACTGAGTTCCACGACTTGCTGTGCAACAGATAAGGACTATGGTTATTTCCTGACATTTAGCAGTTTGCTTCTAAAGGTTGCGCTGTTTGCATGACCACATAAAAATATGTCAACTAATACTTTCCATGTAGAGGAAGTGTTATTTCATACAATCAGTATCATCTTATCTCAGCCTCTGGATGGAAGCTTGACAGCTCAGAACTGGTTGCATGAAATCCGTTGACAATTGTGAACTTTCATCCGACCTTAATCCAAATTACAGCCAGCCAATTTGCACCTTTAGACCTATTACAAATATTCCTTTCCTAGCAGTGATGGGATGATAAAAAAATTTCTACCCCACCGTGATGTCATCACAGTGGGGCGGAGCTAATGTCATGATGTCGTGAGTGCAGCCAATGTCATGGGTGGGGCCAAATATAAAAAATAAATTAAAATTACATTAAATTAAAATAAAATAAACACACACAAACACACCCCTCAGCCCACCCACCTAGACAGCCACAACACAAACCTGTAAATAACTTAATTAAATAAAATAACCCAAAATAAATAAAATACCCACCCAAAACACAAATAAATCACCCACCCACCCAAATACAAAACCCTCACTTACTTACTTTCCTTGGGGCCGATGAGCCCCCATGGCCCGGGGCCGCCCGGCAAGGCGCGCCGCCCCCGACTGCGGCCTCCTCCTCCTTCTCAGGCCATGGCCACTGGCACTGCCGTTGTCCGCCACGGCCGCAGGAGCCACCGCCTACCGCTGCCAGCCACAGCCGCCAGCAGAACCGAAGCGGCTGCCGCTGGCCGCCACCGGAGCCGCTGCTAGAGCCGCAGCCGCTTGGCGCGGAGCAGGAGCTGCCGCTGGCTCCTGCCAGAGCCACCACCTGCTGCCGTCGGCCACAGCCACCAACGGAACTGAAGCGGCCGCCGCAGCCACGGCCAGAGCCACTGTTGGAGCCGGAGCCGAAGCAGCCGCCGCTTGCCGCCGCTAGCAGAGCTGGAGCTGCCGCCACCGGAGCTGAAGCGGCCATTGCGGCTGCCGCCAGAGCCACTGCCAGCAGCCCCCGGAGCCACTCTGAAAAGGTCTGGCTCTGGCGGCAATAGGCAGCAAATGGCTGCCTTAGTGTGCATGCACAGAAACTGAATCTGACGCATGCACGATTCAAAATTGCAACTCACATGCATCAGATTAAGTTTCCGCGCATGCACACTAAATTGGAGCCATTTTGGCTCCAATTTTAATTTTTTCCCTTTTTTTGAGTTGTCGGAACCGGACGCCTCAAAAAAAGGTCTACTCTCCCAGAGAACCCTCCGGGATTGTTCCTACCGGTTCTATGGAACCAGTCAGAACCCGTAACATCCCATCACTGTTTCCTAGGCAGTCTGATAGAGAATATTGTGGCCAATCAGCTGTAAGCGTTCTTGGAGGATACTGATAGTTTGGGGTCCATTCCAGTTGGATTTTAGGCTATGACATTATTGTTATCAGTCATACTAATCAACATAGTACTGAGACAGCACTAGTTGTGCTGCATGATAAGTTTTAAAAGAATTCTTGTGGCACAGTGCTGAAACTGCTGTACTGCATGCCCACGATCTGAGATCGATCCAACATGGCTCAAGGCTGAGGTTGGTAAAATGAGTACCCAACATGTTGGGGTCAGGATGCCAATTACCTTGTTAACCACCCAGAGAATGCACAAGTGCTATATCAGTGTAATTGCTATTGCTTGCTAAGGTTGACTGGGAGAACACATCCCTATTATTTCTCTTTGATCTCAGCAGTTTTTGCTACCATTGACCATGGTATCCAACTGTACAGGTTGTTGGGGTTGCAGATCTTGTGGTCATATAATCTGATCTGACCTTTGGACTCCCCTGTTTCTTCCCGCAGCTTCTAATTTTTGTATTATTTAGCCTGATTAAAAATACAAGACTTTTGAAAGCCTGAACATTTTCTTGACAAATTGATTAGTCTCAACTAGAGGCATTCCCCAGCTGTGATTAATTAGGTTTTATTTTTATTCACGAAACAAAGAGTTTTTTACCCATCTTTTTCATCTGTTATACTATCTTATGTATGTGTCCCAAATTGCTTCTGGCCTTTAAATGGGTTTGATTTAGTCCAAACAAATAAGAGAAATGCATAATGGTATTAGAGACAAAGGCTTATATTCATCTATCTCCATTTAACTATGAGGTCTACCAAACTGGAGCAGCTCTCTGGTGCACATTTCTATTAGGTGTCAGCAGATGTTAGTCAGGTCAACAGTGATTACATCAATATGTAATCTTATCTGAAAAGCACTTTTTTGAATTAGAAGCAACATGTACCTGATTCTTGTCCGTACTTGGATGAGCAAATACAAGATATAATTCTTACCTGGTGTTTCTCAAGAGGAGGCTGGGGTGGTAGGAGCATGTGTTTAGGCTGGGGGATGGTTTCTCACACTTAAATAGGACACCATCTGCTTTAAAACATATTGGGTTAAGAGCAATTATGCAAATGTTTTAGGCTGTGTATTTTTCACATTTCTTTCTCACTCTTTTTCATAGACGGGTAAGGGAGTTGTACGAGGAATTGTTTGGTTTTACTTTGACCTCAGCCACATGTGATATGTCAAGCTGAGATGCCTGTGGAGTAAGATGAAGAAGATGGGAATCAAATCCCCACTTGACTCTGAGGCTCACTGGTTGACTTTGGACCAATTATGCACTTTCTGCTCAACCTGGTTCCAAAAGTTGTCGTGAGAGTGAAGCAGTGTGGAAGGGAAAGAGAGCCATTTATGCGGTCTAGAATTCATTGGGGGAAAAGCAGGATAGGATGGTAGCTAGCTAGATTAGACACACACACAGAGAGGGGGGGGGACTTTATTATAATTAAAGATTTGTACTCATTTCTCAATCAGATAATATCACACTGATTCTAACTTGCATTGTATTATAAGGCTTTTCAGAATTCTAGGATTCAGTATTTTTCAGGATTCAATACTAACTGGCTGGCTTTGTCTCAACAACAAGCATGCTCACAAGCAGCTGGGTTGCTATCCAGTGGTGTTGGCAGCATCATAAATATAGGAGAACCTGGCAGTTACATTCACGGAAGTAATCTTGTTTTATACCACTCTGGCCGCCTCCATACATGACATATAATTTCTTGTTAGCAATTTGTGACCTAGAAACAAACAGGAACTGACATAACATTTTCTGCCCCACTTCCCTGGAGACATCATCTATGAATGACTGCTTCAGTAGTTGGGTAAAAGCCTGTATAAAATTAAGTAGGACACATAACAAGCAACTGGCTGAAGTTAAATACCTTAAATGCTTTGTTCACTAATATGTCGGCATGTTCAAGCCAAGGTATTTTCCAACAGGTCTCTGGTGGGTTTTCCCCCTGAAGCACTGAGATAGTTAGCAGGTGGAAGACATGTCAATGACCCAGCCCTGGCTGCTTCCGCGGAATCATCCTAATAACAACTAGAATGTGTACAGCAGATGCTCAACCCAACAAAATCTGGTGATGTAAGGCAACTAAAGATTTTATCAGGTCCAACCCAAAACTTGCAGTTGAATCTTATTTCAAGACAGAGTGTTAGTGCACTACACAGTTTTGTTTGTTTGATACCCTGCTATGAAATTCTGAAATTTGCAGTTGAATGAGGAACATTGACAACTCTGTTGCATTTGGAGGAGGAGACTAGCATTCTGAATGAGACAGAGAGAGAGACAGAGAAAATTCTTGCAGACAATACTTGGGGGCAAGTCTGGCCAAGTTACCCTGCTATGGAAAAGAGTAGACCATACTGCCACTGACTCAACACCAATCATCAGGAGGTGGTTAACTAACCTGACAACCCTTAGTACTAACAGCCTTGGGTGCCGAAGGGAAGGTTGATGGTTCCCAAGTGGTTTAAATCCCACTTGGATGGAGGGTAGCAGCTTCATCAGTACTGGCTTGGGGCTAAGGACGACTTTGCGTGCCAAAAGAGCTCAGGACCAGAAAGTGACTTGTGAAGCTGGATCAGTGGAACTGGTGTCACACTGCGATGTGGAAGCAGATGAAAGGCAACTGCATTATATTCTCAACACAGTCTTCGTGGCTGATTGTGATGATGATCGCCAATATTTGGAATCCGATACGGCACACGAAGAAGAAGAATACTTGGGGAGATGGATCCACAGATTACTTATCTGTGGCTTCCCTAGAATAGGTTTATGATACTACTTCTTTCCCATTTTAAAAAATTAAAAAACAGATATCCCCCTAAAATTCATTAGTAATTCACTACAGTAGTTCTAAAAATCTGCAGAGTAATTGGAAAAGGAAATTAAACCAAAGAAAGGGGAGCTGTTAATACAACATTTCCGTCCTTCATTGCCTTTGCAAGCAGATAAAACTAGGAGCAATGAGGCTTTGCTGAATGCTTATTAATAAAGAAACTGTAGGGAATACTATGTATTGGAAGTGCCTGGTTTCCTTCACTCATGCTGCTGCTTCCGTCCTCTCCCATTTTTGCAAATACTGTAAGTGTATTTCCATATGCACAATTATAGGGCACTCGTTTTCTGAAGAAATCAAATGGAGCATAAAATCAAGCTTGGGAAAGTTCCTGTAATAACATCAAGCTAGCAATATTTTTGTGTTCCGATACTTTTAAAGAAAGTTCCTTTGCTGTCTCAGAGTTGTCACCATTATTTTTATTGGCCAGAGAATTTTTGTTGTTGCTGGAGACAGTGATCAAGATAGCTCATATTCCTTATACACAAGCCAACTTGGACTGGTTAGTAACTGAATAGTAACTGGCACTTAGCTGAAAGCAGCAGTTTCCTCTCAGAGACTCAGGACAGGCCGTGAAGGATGCACATCTCTTCCCTCCTATGTGTCAACAGGTATGGCTGCCATTATTGTTCTCGAGCTTTTGTGACTAGAGTCAGTTACTTTCCAGGCTTAGTGTCCAAAGGGACGAAGCAACAGAATTGGAAATGCGGGTGATCATCACGGTTCCCATAGCCTGCCCCAGCAGGGGAGTCCAGAAATACAGACAGCTGAGTGAACTGCTAACCTGCCAACCTTCCAGTCATCAAGTTTAGCGTCTTAACCATTAACTAAGCAGTCCATAGCATGCCAACAAGTAAGCAGCAGGGCTTTTGTATGGGTGTTAGTTCTGAGTTGCCTGTTCAAAATCAAACCACCCCCAAATTCTTTGCAGCACAACTGGGTGGCTTGGAAGATACAGCATTACTGGGAAAGTAACAGGCTATTATTGGAAAGTGATTTATTTAATTTCTGTTCTCCCCCCCCCCCCCAATGATGGGGATTTATTAGGGATTACAATGAATTTTTTTAAAAAAATACAATTAAAATACATTATAAATATTGGATAAATAAATTAAATATTATTATATTCGAACAAAATGCACTTAAAACATGTGTTAAAACAAGAATTAAAAATTAAAAATAATTAACAATAGAAAAGTGCATACACTAAAAAAGCTCTTTGTCCTTAGCAGTTGGTCAGTTCTGAAAATCTTGTTTAAATCAGAAATTTATTTTTTGCTGGGAGTTGCATTGTCTTGGAGTGATCACAAAAAAGGTCCTGTCTAATGTCCTCAACTAATCTGCCTCTGAAGATAGACATGTAGAAGAGATCTTTCCTGTGAGTCTCAATGCACAGGACTCGCTGGTATCGGAAAATAGCCTCTAATTCAGGGGTGGCCAACCTCGGTGCCCCAGGTGTTCTTGGACTTCAGTTCCCAGAAGCCCTGATCAGCAGGTGTGCTTACTTGGGCTTCTGACAATTGAAGTCCAAGAATATCTGGGGCACCAAGTTTGGCCACCCCTGCTGTAATTCATTGCCGTTAAAAAGAGAAACACACCAGAAATGAAACTTCAATATGAAATTAAAGGCCACCTTGTTCTCTAACTTTTGCCATAAAAGCTATCTGTGTCTGCAGTTTCTTTTGGACTGATAGCCTCAATATGACCACAGAGTAGTCATTGATGACATTTTTGAAATATTATTTTAGGCTTTTAATTCATTGTTGCTTAACCAGTTTAGTATATCTAAAACACCCTATTTGTTGTAAAAGCTGCATCAAGGAAATTACGTTGAGACTATAGAATAGTTTTTTTTATAAAAGTATGTCAGCAAAAGAAGCAAAATATTTTTAAAATATATGGTTCAGTATCTGATTGATTTTTCACTGAATAGAAAGTTCTGACCCACACTATAAATGTGCAGATTTTGCTATTGGAGAAACAGGGGTTGAGTTTTCATCAGGGGACCATGGCTTGCATAATCCTATCTTACTACATATAACCTGACTCCATAAATGGACCAACAGCATTGGGTGGATGAGCCCCTTTAGGTGGAGTGATGGTCTCTTCAGTGGAGGAAATGCTGCTGGAAACCATCAGATTGGACCCAGTGGCAAAATGAGCAGAGGAGGAACTACTTCACTATTCTGATTCCCAATGGTCATGGAGACGGGAGAGGCCATGCCGGATGGCTGTGAAGGTGCACCTTGTGAAGGGGCCTTTCAAATACCACATGACCTACAATAAGCCACTTTTTGACACACACCCCGGTGACTTTACGTGACCTTTGACCGACACCCCCTCCTTCCAAATCACATGGTTTCTCCGTTTTCCCTGATTTGAAGAGAAACAGCAGAAGCATGGCTGACCCGGAGCCTGAGGATGCCTGCTGCCCTACGCCCAGTCTCCCACCTGGCGGGGGTGTGTGTGTTAAAAGCCACACCGACTAGAGGGGCAGAGGACGGCCTTGCCCGGAGCCTGAGGACACCTGCCGCTCCACCCCCAGAATTCCACCTGGCCGAGGTATTAAAATTTTGAAGTCACATGACTTCATGCTGAACCTTCTCTCCCCCTAAAATGGTCACATGGTATTTGAAAGTCCCCTAATACCCTCAAGGCTGCAGCAGTCCATTGCAGGCCCAGTGTTAAATCATGCATGGCTCATTTTGTAAGTGCTGCAGGAGATGACCTCATGACCATGGGGTGTGGGTCACTTCATGGCAAGCTGCGATCCACCTTAAACAAATTCACACCAGTGGCATTTTCCTGAAAATGATTTCCAGCGAAAATGTATATTTGGATATGAATAGCAGCCGATGACGATATCATTGGGACATTTCATTCTGTGAAAGCTCAGTAGGACACTAGACATGAAATTTCCTGATTTTATTTCTCAAATGAACCATGTAAAAAGAGCAGAGGCTCAAATCATGGAGGTCTTTTTCTTATCAGTTCCCCAATTAATAAATGCAGCTGCACTTACAAGTTAATAAGAAGTCAGTTTCAGTTTTAATCTTGGATTAAATCTTTGGACGATTCATTTCACCAATTAATCGATCTAAATTTTGCCCCAAAGTCTTTTACTTTTAGAATAAATACATCTAGTTTTAATTTTCCCATCTAACGTATTCTGAAGTTTAATTTCCCCTGAGAAACCTGTGCATCCCTCCTGTTTAAAATTGTGTATGTAAACCTCATCAGTGCCAAAGCAAATGTAATGACTCTACTGGGACTGTTTTTTTTTTGGCTGTTGTTTATTACTTACTTTTCCCACTAGTGGATTTTAATAGGCTGTCCAAGAAGCTTCTCAGGTTACACAACAATGTAATACAGTAAAACCTTGGATAACGCTAAAACTTGGTTCCACAAGTCTTAGTGTTATCCGATTTTTAGTGTTCTCTGATGCATGTTAAAATCCTATGGGATGCATCGGATAAATGTTAAAACTCCATAGAGATACATTGTAACTGCACAGGCTTTAGCGAATGTTATCTGATGCATCCCATAGAATCTTAGTGTTATTCAATGCAAACCCCCCCCCCCCCCATTGCTTAACGTTATGCTGTTTTAGTGTTATCGGATGCAAACGTTTTCTGAGGTATTATTGTACTTCTTAATGGAGGACCTAGCATGACAGAGTTGACGCTCTTTATTGCCTTTTTCAAATGCACTCTGTTTCCCCGGCCAAATAAATGAAGAAAATATTTATTTGAGTGCTCTTAGATAGTTTTATGTACATATATGGCAGGTTTATTGGGGAGGATACCTTTTGAAGTCCTGATGCGCTGTGTGGATAGTTTATGGGGAGGGAGGATTGAGACTTTGGAAGGAGACAAGTCTAGGACTTTGGGAATCCAGCTGTGCCTCTGGTTGGAGGGATTTTTAGCAATCTAACTGATTGTTCAAGATTTAAGCTCGGTTTATATATCAGAGATACTCCCTACTTTTCTCCCAGAGAATGGCAGCCAGGGCAATTAGCTGTAATAACGTTGAATAAAAATAATAGAAACAGTAAGCTGTCCAATTTAAAAGACATTTCAGCAGCAATCCAGTTTATTATCCAGATACCTCCCTAAGCAGAAAGTCTGCTGATGAGAAGGTAACAGGTTCAAATCTAGCCTAGTCTTTTTTGATAAAAAATTCCACAAGCTGGGACCAGCCAATGAGAAACCTCACTCATCAGATGCATCTCTAAGGATTTTAAAACCAAGACAGGCCTACCCAAAAATTTCAACAATTGGGCTAGTTTTGATGGGAGAATTACTTTCATTGTGTATTGTGAAAGTCAAAGGAAGACAAGTAAATATGGGTGTGTTGGGAAAGAAGTGATTCTAGGGGACACATAGAAGGTAAAGACTCTGCTTTGAATTCATGTTCACATTGTGAGCTTATTTTTCTCCATTCCCAAGAAGTCAGGAAGGGAGGATGTTGAAAAACTTATTTTCTGCTTGGTACATGCTTCCAAAGTTTTGCTATTTCTGTAATTCTGACCCTTATTGAATGCAAATAGGGAAAATACATAATACTGTGTAAACAAGTTTGGATTTGTGCTAGAATTGCAACTTAAGTTGCTACAGACTTCTTTGGAAGGTGATGGACTTTACTTCATTGAGGGATTTCAAACAAAGTTTGGATGGCCATTTGTCATTCTTTAGCTGTAACATTTCCTGTTTTGGCAAGAGTAGAAGATCTGAGAGTCTTCCAGCTCTGCATTGTTTTGAAACATATGACTGTCCATCATGTCTTTGTTTCAAGGACCCCTGCCCTACTCCAGGCAATAGCATTCAAACAAGGGGGTTGTCCACTGCGTCTGGTGGAAACCTGACCCTACAGATTTGAAAAGTAAAGCAAAACATAGCAGTTTCTATATTAGAGCTGCATGATGTGCTAACTTTAAAAAAGGGGGGTGGTTTTATGTATTGGTTGGAGTAGTGGAGACCCTCAGAATAATATCCAATTTTCAACCCATAGATATTTTCACATGTTTGTTAGAAAGCTAAAGGGTATGTAATTTGTTCTTCAGTTATTTTTAAAGATACATTCCAGTCCCATAAAATTAGGTGGATTATTGTGTTGGCACACACAGAGTTTCTGCTATGGTCTAATATCATTTTGTAGTGGATGTGTTGGATGTATCTTGAGTTGCTTCCTTCCTGTTAGCTTTGTGGCTGCCTGGAAAAATGATTTGAAAAAGGAAGTGTCTGGAGGTATAAGTGTATTTTCCGCACTTGGATTGTTGCAGGCTTTTTTGTAGGTTGGGAAGCAGCTGTGATACAGAAGTTCCTGGACAGGAAATGACTTAAGTTTCTGATTTGGAACTGCTGGATGAACATCAGATGGCTAAAGTCAAGCTCTCTTGTGTATTTGACAGTGGGCTTGAACTAAATATATTTTTGTTCATTGTTCCACTTTGCATGAATTCAAGTGGGTTATTAAACTGAATGTCTGTGATTGTGATGGGTTTTTTTCCTTGGGGAAAGGAGTCAAGTTGCATCATTCCGGAGCTTGAGAGGCTTGAGCAGTGATGGGCTGCTATTGGTTCAGACTGGTTCGCCTGAACGAGTAGCAGCTTTCTGGAGGGGATTGCCCGGGGGAGGGGTAGAGAACCCCCGGGTGACTGGCTCAGTTGCCTCTCTGGTTGCTCTCCGGAAGTGTATTTGATGCATGCACACTAAAAAAAAATAGAAGTGCGGATGCATCAAATGGAGGTTTTATGCATGCGCAGTTCCGGGCAGCCATTTTGGCTGCCCGGAAAGGGCGCAGGCAGCACCTGAAGAAGCGGTGGCGGCCTTCATGCGCTGTGCCAGGCCGCTGTGCCAGTTTGCTGCAGCAGCGGTTTGCTGCAGCGGCGGTTTGCCACGGCACCACCGCGCTTCCTGCCTGCCTGCCTAGTGCCTGCCTGCCTAGTGGCTGCCTGCCTAGTGCCTGCTCCCCGACCCCAAGCCAGGTAAGTGACGGGTTTGTGTTTGGGGTGGGTGGGTTGATTTGTGTTTGGGGTGGGTGGGTTGGTTGATCATTTTAATTTTAATGTGTATTTTTATTTAATTTTTTAAAATTTAATTTAATTTAATTTAATTTATTTTCATTTGCCTCCGCCCATGACATCATGATGTCATGTCGTCGGCTCCGCCCACGATGTCAGCTCCCCCACTGTGGGATAGCAAAAATTTTGACAGCCCACCACTTGAGTCACACAAAGTATTTGCTAACCTTTTATTCCAAACTGTGCTGGGGAACTGACAACCTTTGGACTCAGCTCTGGTTTATCACTTTTGGACCTGTCTGCTGTCTCCTGACTCTTCTCTCTCTTCCCGACCCAGCCTGACCTTGTTAAGCTCCGTGAGGCCAACCTGAGTCTTCAGCCAGCAGGAGTGTGATTTCAGTAAACAAAATAGAAGGATGTTAAAGCATCTAATTGAATTATTGTGCTGTGGAGCTAATCACATGCTGCTCGGTCTCCTGCTGCAAATAATAGGCTGGGAGTTAAAACATTTTAAAGGTCATTGTTATGAAAGTTGCTGGTTTCATTGTTTTCTCTCGGTAATTTCATCTCTGAAGCCATCCTGCAAAGCGGGGGCATCTGGAGGATAGAGGAATAGCGTTGTGTGAAGGAGGTTTCAGACTGAGTTATGCAGTCTGAAGTATGTATGTATGAATAAATAAATAAATAAATAAATCTTCAGCAGTCCTTAGGAACGCTGTTGTGTCATAGTCACAATACAATTTTAATTCTTATAAAATTTCTGTTGTTTATATCTTCTTGCTTATACTCTGAGCACAAGGTATGCATCTCTCATCCTTCCCAGTTTTATCCATACAGGAACCTTACAGAGACGGTCAGGTTGAGAGAAAGTATTGACCGCAAGGTGAATTTCATGTCCTAAAGAGAGGGCTTGAACTTTGATCCCCCATGCCCCAGTTGACAGTCCATCTGTAATAACACACATTTTCTTACCTGTTTAATAACCACTTTGGATTGACTTGTGTAACTGTTGCTGGAAATCAGCTTGATACCACATTTGCTGGAAGATCTGCTGACCTGAAACCATAATTATTTCCTCATTTTTATGAAGAAGAACAGGAGACAAAACAACTCAGTTGGGAAGCTTTCTGCTTGGAGCAGAATCAGGAAAATTTATATTTTTAGACTACAAGTCCATGAATCACCAGCCAAAAGCTTTCCAATATCTGATGTAGAGAGAGCAAATACTTTCTGTTGGTTATTTGAAAGCATTTTTATTCCATGCTAGTCGGAGGCAGCTGTGGTTTTGGTTCATCCTTTCTGCCAGTGTTTGGTATGAAATTTCTGGAAGTATAAGATGCTGCTAATAAATTATATTGCTCCTCTGAGTATTTGGTGATGTTGCCAAAAATTCTTCACTCTGCAAACAAAGGCATTGGTGTGTTTTTTAACAGGCAGGTTACTGAATGGGCAAGGCCTGGAGATTTCCTTTTTATTTAATTTTACTTCTGTTCGGTTATCTCAGAGGTAGCCCTCTTCAAACATTACTAACCTTGCTGGTTTTATTTTTTATAACATGATATTGTCAGAATTAAAAGTCAACCTTGGAGAGAGTGTGCTGGGTAAACAGTTGATGTCCCCTTTTTGAGGTTTTTTTTATAGGAGGAGATTGCATTTAAAGCTCATGAAATAAATCCAGAAGGTGGTTCAGAAAAAAATGTTGATGTTTTCCCCCAATAGCAAAGTGCTTTTGAGGACTGTTTATCTAGTTTTTGAACATGTTGGTCAATCATAGGGTAGGAACTCAGGTTGAAGCTCCTCAAACTGAATTTTCTTCTGGAGGCAGGAGGCATGTATTGCTGTTTGCTCCATATTGTGTGGGCAGGATTGTTGATGAAAGTTGATCGGTAGAACTTTGTACTGGTTGTGAGTCAAGCTAGGCAGATGCCCCCTTGAAGAACTTACGGTTATGGTTGCACTTTTTTTTTACTTGCTGTGCTAATAGTGTCTTGTCATCATGGTCAAAGATCAGGGATACACATTTTCTGCAAAACGTTTATTTGGTATTTTTATAGCAAATCGTCATTCCAGAGAGCTGAAGATATTATGCTTCTTGTCTGCATATGTATCCTTACAATAAGCTAGTAAGGTGGGCGATAGTAACTATCCTGAGATCACCAGAAGGCTTCATGGTTGAATAAATCCAGGTGCCCGCAGGTTTTTAAACCATTCATTCCTATGCACAAAATGGTTTACTTTTTTTTTTTTTTGCATTTAAGCGATGACAGACATTTCCTATAATTATGGCAGTTGGAAAACTTTGAAGAGAACTGGAGTTCATATGACCAAGTGTCTGCCAGGGTGATTCAGGGCTGAAAAATTCCAAACATCCTGTTCTTTGGTCTCCATAATATCTGGTGCTTCTTAATAGGTATTTGAAAAACCTCACTGTCATTATTTCACCTTGCCTGTATTCCAATGCCCAGTGCCATCTGCGTTGATAGTTCTTGGAGGATCAAATTAAATAAGACTAAAATACTTCATCAAATAAGCCTTCTGAAACTGTGAAAACAGATGCCTCCATCATTTAGTTTATCTTTTTGAGTAGTTTTATGGGGTTGTCTTCCCCTGTTAATTGGATCATTTGTTTTACATGTGTTTTTTTCTACAGTTCTAATGCTTTATTAAACAGCAGATGGACAGATTGAGTGCACCAATTATTTGGATAAGAATGTGCCTCTGCATTATGTTCAAAGGGAGTAACGTATTAACAGCACCATAAGACAGCATCTGAATTTTGGGAAACCTTCTCTCTTACCAGATATTTGCAAATTGAAATTGAGCATTTATGGAAAAACAAATCTATTGTACCCATGATAATCTGAGCCCTTGGAGCAATACCTAAAGGATTCCCTATATATATTTGGGAATTTTGGATTTATTGGACTTGGATATTCTAACTTTTTTTAAAAAATCCTTTACTAGTAACTATATACTTAGGAACTCTTTACTTAGACCAGTATTTTCCAAACTGACAGTAAATAAAGAAATGGATGAAACAACGGACCAAATTATCAATGGATGCCGGGAGCGACTTGGGCTTCGTGGGCTGGATGAATTGGTGTTGGGGGCTGGATATGGCCCACAAGCCATACTGACCTGAAAAGTTGGGCACCCCTAATGTAGTGCAAAAGGCAAGTGGGAAGAAGCCTACTGGAGAAAGCCTAAACCGAAGGAAGCCGCAGAATCTGTTTTCTTCCACCCATTTATGAAAGCTCTCACTGCTGAGGCCATGCCCTGGCTAGAAACTTGGTTCCCACCCATTCCTCCCAGGATGCAAACTTGGGGAAGCCCAGTAAAGCCTACTGCATCCCTGCATAGGAAAAACTCACGCAATAAATATTGTGTGACTCCAAGCCTGTGGAGTTTGTCTCGGGGCAGGGAGCAAACTGTGTACCTTTGCTCTTTCTTTGGCATGATATCCTTCAGCTATTTCACCTATTTGCCACTCTCTAGATGTTGCCCTATCGTAGTTCTCATGTGCCCCAGTTAGTATAATTAACAGCTGGACTCATGAGATGTTGTCAAATATTAAGAGGGAGTAATTTAGAGTTTATCTGAATAATCTATTGTTGCTAATGGGTGGGTGAAACTGCATTCTTGTGCTTGCTTGTCTGTCATCTTGCTTGACCACAACCCTTCTCCCTTTGAGCCCCTAAATTTGGTATATAAAGAACATGCCTGTAAGTTTCATTCTTTGTCTGATGAAGTTGACTTGATCCACGAAAGCTAACAATAAAAATATAGCAGTTAGTCTTTAAAGTACTACTGTGTGTTTTTTATTTTATTTTATTTATTTTGTTTTGTTTTGTTTTCTGAGATGCCTGGACCACAGACTAACACGGCTACTATTCAAAAAAATTTTTTTTGTGTAAGCTGAGGCATTATTTTCAATGGATTTCTTTCTGTAAGTCGAGTTTTCCGTTACCGAAGAGTTCCACTGTACTATGAATCTATATGTGTTTTCTTTATATTAGTAGATACTGTAGAAGCAGACCTGCATTCAATTTAGTAGGTGGGTTAAAATGTGTTTTTAAAGGAGTAATCCCATCACCCAGCAAATCTATTTGGACTTTGCTCTAAAGAACAGTTTGGGTGGAAAGATAATATGACATCATTTCTAAAGGATGCTTCAGCGCTGGCAGGTTTTGCCAAGAGGGAAGAATTGCAAAGGTATGATAACATTCACAAGAGCAACTATAAATAGAAATCACAATTAGATGTGGTTCGTGAAAAAAACTGAATTTTTTCCCCTCCTCAGTGTGTGATAATGAGATTTGCTCTCCCCATCTTCTCATGAAAGCTTGTACGATTTGTGGATTTTTTTCTTTTACTTGATTGAACATTTCACTAAATGTATTAAAACATTTTACTATACTAAGAATTCATTGTGTGCATATGATAAACCTTGGAGCCATCCTGCTGAAAAATCTCAGTATTAAAAAAGAAAAGAGTGTATTCTTGCTTGCAACATTTGGGATTTTAGATGAAATGTAAAGGAGATGACTCTAAAACACATATCTTACGATCTTGTTTTAATGCTGAACCTGAGAACTTAAGAGGGAGTTGACAAATGTTTGCAGTGCAATCTTGTTATTCCAAGAGGGTGAGATTCCCAAACAGACTTGGCAGCAGCAAGATTCTTTCACATCTGTATCCACATCCTTTTCTCTGCTTTTTGCTGTATGCTTGAATGTTGCACATGTGTAAATATTGGTTGATGTTAAAATGTGATGTGGCCTTCTTTAACTAGCCTAAATTTTGAGGTACGGGACAAGCATGTTGAGCCACATGGAATAGTATATTAAAGCTTGTAAATATCCTTCTTCCTTTGAGAGGTAAGTGAAGCTCTCAAGAATCAAACTAAACAGCTGTATTCTTTATCTCATGTGAGCCCCTCTTTAAAAGATCTAGCTAAGAAAATGGTGGATTTCTTACACTGCTATCATTTACATGATTTTCAGAGAGAATGCTGTTCTTATAAGAGAGGTTAGGTAGGATTAATAGAGTCCTTCATGCAGAGAAGAGAAGAATACTGAAAGAATCAAGCAGCTAATAATAACAACAATTCTATCAGTGTGGGAACCTGACATTACAGTGCTAAATCAACGTGTTCCCTCTGGGAATGGTTAATTAATTCTAAACAGCAGGTGCATCTTTCAAAGCAGTTTCCTCTGAAGCTGCGGCCTATATTCTGAGTCTGTGCTCTAGGCCCATTAGTGCCAAGGTCAAAAGCCCCTGAGCCTTCACCTGATGATTTCCTGTTTGTCTTATTAATAGACAATTTAGTGGCAATAGGCAACAAACCAGCTGTGCCTTCCCAAAGTGAAAAGATAGAAATGGTCTGCTGAACAGAAATAGCAAGTAGCTATGGATGAGATTGGTTAACATTTTCCAGTGACAAATGTAGCTCATTTCCCCCCCTGAATCATTGGGTGGTCAAGGCAGAGTTGACTCCGCTTATATATTAATAACCTTTTAAAAAAGCAAGTGCACATGCGCACACATCATCATCATCATCATGTACACCAGGGTTTCCAAAACTTTTTGCACTGCTGGCTGGACCATGCCCCTGGGCAGCTGAACAAACTGGGCACGTGGTTCCTCCTTCTGTAAATGCTGCCGTAAAATGTGTCTGTGGCTGTTGTAAATGCATTTGCAACAGCTGCAGGTGCATTATGGCAGTGTTTATGGCAGGTACATTTATGCATGTGCGGATGTGTTCTATGCCTATCATAAATGCGTCCACTTCCGGTAGCGGAGGGTGGTGGCGAGCCACATGAAATGGTGCTGCTAGCTCTGGCCGGCCCACGGGCTGTAGGTTGACCATTCCTGATGTACACAGGGAAAAGAAAAAGCAGATACAGTAAAACACCGGATAACGATTGGATCGGATAACGCTAAACTCGCATAATGTTAAGTAATCTGGGGAGGAGAATTGGATCGAATAACGTTAAGGTCCTATGGGATGGATAGGATAACAACCGCTAAATCCTGTGTGGTTACAATGTATCTCTATGGAGCTTTAACGTTATCCGATCCATCCCATAGGATTTTAACATGGATTGGATAACACCAAAACTTGTGGAACCAAGCGTTAGCGTTATCCAATGTTTTACTGTATTGTAAAAAATATTTTAGTATACTTAGCACTTTTGTCTCTTCAGTTTTCTCCTTGGGCTTCCAGTGGTTGGGGGTTATGGATGTTGTCCTATTGTTTCCTTTTGACTTTTTCTACAAAGCCAGGAGATGATCAGATCTGTAATTCAGCAACATGTAGAGCAGGGTCCCCAACCCAAGCCCCACAGGCCGGATTCAGCCCACGGTGCCATTTCATGTGCCTCTACCCCTCCAAGGGCACTGAGAAACAAAATGGCTGCCCCTTTGAAGCTCTTGGAACAAAATGGACACACACACACACACACCATCGTGCAGGCAGGGCAAAATGGCCATCTGGCACTTGAAGCTGACTGAGAGAGCATGAACCCACCCCCAGCTTGAAAAGGTTGGGAACCCCCTGATGTAGAGGGTCATACATTCCCCATCACAGATGTATAGAAACATCCTATAAGCTAAGAGGATATGGCTCTGTATTGTATAACAGGTACATAACAGAATCTGGCTTCATGGTTTATGTATGGCATTAACAGTCCCAGCTATGTACTCTTCCAACAAACTTGTGACAGCGGCTTTAATTGCACCTTTAAGCAACATATGTTGGCAGAAGGGCAAGGTATAAATTGAATAATTAGTTCAATTATTTGGATTGATTAGCAATGATTTATTTTCTGAATTTACGTACATCCAGCTTTGTCTGATTAAAATTTGAGCTAGAGTCCAGTTGAATACTGACACTGGTGGAAATGCAGTGGCAGAACTCAAGATGATGAATGGCTGGCAATTAACAAGTCCTTGAAATAACTCTTAGTCTCATGTAGAGTCACACAATTGGTGTGTAGGAATTCAGTGGGAGACTGTTTAAATAGTTGATACTACTACAAGTTAGAACATTACACTGGTGCCAAAATAAATATTAATTGGATTCTGGCCTATAGCACAAATTACATAGTGTAAGAAGAAAATGCAACATATTAGTGTCTCATTAGAATATTTCAACATAAGACATTGATAGAACTTTTGCCTTTGAGTGTTTTAGTGGCTGGAATTTTGTTTGCACAGTTCCGAATGTTCTCTGTCATGGACTTTAGTCTTGAATCAAAAGTTTCCTGTTCTCCCTCCCACTCCTCCAGTTTCTGAAGCTCTCTTAGTGTGTCTTCTGGCCTAGGGAAGCCTTTGAGAGTTCTCAGGATTGGGAAGAAGACACCTTTAATGTTGGGAAATCAACTGTCCTACACAAGAGGCAAAGAAAGTAGATGCGGAGAAAGTTAATTTTCATTATTTTCTTGCTGAATGGAACATATTGGAAGAGAAATGTCAAGAGAACACATTTTTTTACCTCTTTGAAAGTTGTCTGTGCAAGTACATCCATCAAACATCATCTTGCTTTTTTTTTGTTAAAAAAGCACATACAAATATACTTGCAGGGAATGACTGAAGTTGAATGAAGGCCCTGTTGACAACCATTGTTTAACAAATTAGAAACCAGTTTGAAGAATTTGTACTCTCTTTTTCTACCCCATGATTAAAAGTACTTTGCCATAAGTTTAACACAGTTAATTTTAAATAGGGTTGTTGTACTCAGCAAAAACTACAAAAAATAAAACTGAATTTGTTCTTTGATAGAAGTTTCAGGCCCTAAGTACAGTAAAACCTCGCATAAAGAGCGCCTTGCTTAGTGACTAACTCGCTTAAAGAAGAGATTTTTCTCTGAATGGTTGCCTCACTTAACAACTAAAACCAACCAAAAAACTCACTTAACAACTAAATCAGGGTTCGCAATCCCCCCCGCCCCGCCAGAAGTCACATTTGGTCAAGTACACTGGTGTTTCGCTTAAAGAGTAAACTCGCTTAAAGAGCAATCCTGTGGAACGCATTGTGTACTTTAAGCGAGGTACCACTGTCATTAACTTATTAACAAATAACTTTTATGTTTGATTGTTAACAGTAACTAATCCTGGTGCCAGGAAATGTCATAATTTCAACCAGGACAGGAGCATGTGAGGCTGGCCTGGTGATTGGTTAACTCTTGCTCATAGAACTTTGTCCCTAGTTGAACCCCTTATATGTTCATCTGTACTTGTGACACAAATAGAACAAGCTGTGAATTAAAAAAGACATGGTTAATTAACATTTTGCCTGTCTCCATGATGTGGCTCCAAGGATTCCTATTTATTGGCCCAAATTCTGTTGCTTAGTGCAGTAAATTCAAGGTGCTGGTTATCCTTTTTCAGAGCAAATGCATTTGTATCAGTTCAGGCCATTTGATCAGTTGAATCAGGTCCAAACCTGTTTGTAACTGTTCTGTTTCAAACCATTCCAGCTGGCAACAACATCAGGGGAAGAGACAACAAGGAAATTGGCTGTAATTTGGATCCTCTTCTCTCCACACCTGGTAGCTTTTTTCTGTTTTTCTTTCTTTTCTTTTAAGGGTAGGTGCCATTGCTTTAGAGCAATGGTTCCCAACAAGGGGTACACAGCCCACTAGTGGACTTCAATTCCCAGAAGCCTAAGTCAGTATATTGACTGATCAGTGCTTTGGGGAAATGACTTAGGCTTCTGGGAATTGAAGTCCAAAAACCAGCATTTGGGAAACACTGCTTTAGGGCATTGATGGTGAACATTTTAGAGACCAAGTGGCCCAATGAGAAGGAGGTGGCGCAGGGGAAGGCATCACACATGCCCACGAACCCATATGAGGTAGCTGGTGTGTCTCCAGTGCCATGTAGGTGCGTGTGCATGTGCGCCATTCAAGGTGCACTAGTGATGTATGTGCATGCGCATGACCCTGAGCACATGTGCTGCTGCTACCTCCTAGCAGGGGGGGGAGTGTCTGTTTTTGCTGTTTTGTTTACTTTCTGATACACAAATACCTTGGGTTGCAGTTCTGTACAGACCTTGTAGTATATCCCACTACTGTACTTGTAACTTGTTTCTGAGTAAATAGGAATAGGCTTACATGTTTAATGTAATATGATTGTTGTTGTGATCCTAGAAACAAATAGGATAAAAGCTGTTTAGGAGTGATCTGTGTGAAAGATACTTGGTAGGAGAGACTTCCTTCTTCCTAATAAAGTAAATACAGAGAGAGAAAGCCCTTCCTGGATGGTAATAGGTTGACAGAATTCTTGAGCATTACACCCTCACAAACAGAAATGTCAGGAGTCCTGAATATTTTTAGGGAGTCAAGTAGTATAGGAAGTGGGAGGGAAGAACAGCTGGTGTCCAGTGCAATCCTTTTTCTATCCTGTCTACATGTCTTCAGATTATAATTATCTTGTGCTTGTGCAATGCATTGACTGTCTCTCTTTATTCTTTCCATCTGTTGCTCCTGTTTTCCTTCTGCTGGCTCTGGAGATTAGGGTGGGGTAGGGTAGGAGTGGATAAAGGAGATGTGGACTTCTGAAACAAAGATGTTCTCCTTAGCTATGTCCTTTTATTGTTGGCCTAACATATAAAGAGCTTAGACGGCTACTTAGAGCTACTTGTGTGGTTCTACAAAAGCAGCAAAGTGGAGGGAATCTTGCCTTGCTGATCTGAGTAAGTAAGGCTCCGATACTGCAGGGCAGAGATGGACAATTCATGGGCCACTCTTGGTTCCCAAGAGAATCCTATAGTCTCATTGCTGCTGCGGTGGCAATGAAGAAAGCACATTTTTTGCGTTAGGACTAGTTGGGCAGTTTCCCAGGCATATTGTTTACAAGTACATTTTTGTAAAAAATATACAGCAGATACACACTTTATTTGAAGGAAAAGAGCTGTTTTCTTCTGTCCTTATTGCAGCCATGACGTATTTGGTGGTAGGGTGGTCCTGGCAAATTCAGGAAATGCCAGCCTTATCCAACCCTGTAAAATGTTGAGCTCTGCTGGAGACATTTCCTTCAGAGTAAACCACATAGAATTGCTTGTGAGTTCTTCAACTTCTTTCCATGGTAATCTAAACAGAATCAACAGTCCTTTTACCAGATTAAAGAAGTATTGGTTGATTTAGGCTCGAGTTTGGTGCATATTTACTTACCGTATTTGCTGGTGTACAAGATGTACTTTTTTTCTCCCTAAACTTGAAAAATGGGGTGCAATTTATATGCTGGTAATCAAAATTAGCAGCGGCTGGACCTGGCCAGGGGGTTTCAAAGAACCCCTCCCCCCCTTCTACGCTTCCCGGCTGCTGGTGTCCTGCGGTTGTGGGATCCGGGGAAAACAGGCTGTAAAGGAGCCCTATTTCCACCTCATTCCCCATGCCCCAGCTGCTGGCAGCCAGGGGCTGTGGGATGGGGGGGAAGCCCCCCCCCCTTTTAAAGGTAGAATTGAAAATTCATGAAAAAATGTAGAAAATTATTTTCCCCCTTAAAAATGTGTATTAAAAATGTGGTGCATCTTATACCCAGATTTGTCTTGTACGCTGGCAAATACGGTACTTGTGAACTCTGTGGATCATTATGGGAACTTCACATCTGGCCAAACAATCATAGGACTTGTGATTTAAATCATGTGCATTGTGATCTTTAGAAAAAAACCTCACAGCATTATGTAATTATAATGTAAATACCTGAACAGAGGCAAATTTGGAAATAATCATAAAATTGGAATACAGTAATACCTTGTATAACGACTGTATTGGATAACGCTAAAATCGGATAACGGTGCAAAATTTCTAAAGAAATTTTACATCAGATAACGATTTGCTAGCGTTACCCGATGCAGTCGTTTGTAGCAGCAGGGTGGCTGGAAAGCTGAACGGGGTTCTCAGCCACCCTGCAGCTGCGGAGGCAGGGGTGGGGTGGCTGGAAAGCTGACAGGGGGCTCCTCCGTCGGCTTCCCCAGCCACCCCACAGCTGTGGAGGCAGGGGCGGGTGGCTAGGGAAGGCAACGGGGAGTCCCTGTCGGCTTCCCCAGTCACCCTGCAGCTGTGGATCGGGTCCCCTGACCTGCCCGGAGCCTGCAGGGGGGTCAGAGAGCCCCCTGCTGGCTTCGGGGTGGGGGACCTAATCCATGCTGTTTCCAAAGTTCCCCCACCTCCCTGGAGGCTGCAGCAAGCCAAAACGTCAGGATTCAAATCCTGACGTTCTGGCTTGCTGCAGCCTCCAGGGGAACAGAGCTTTTTTTTAACGTTGTGCGATTAATGCATCGCACAATGTTAAAAACTGGATAACGACGAGACTTGTGGAACCAAGTCTCATCGTTATCCGAGGTACTAGTGTATTGCCATTCTTTGTACTCAGAGAAGGCTGCCATTTAATTCCATATATAGTATATGTGTGTTCCAAATGTCAAGATGTGGCTACACCAACTGCCAGGGGAAGAAGAAGCCAGGGCAGGATGAGGACCTTGCCGCCCCTGCCCTTGTGCCCACCCCAACATATTGTATGGTAATGTAATGTAATGTATTGTCTGTAAGCCGCCCTGAGTCGCCACGGCGAGTGGGCGGCAATATAAATTTGAACTAATACATAATAATAAATAATAATAAATAAATAAATAAGAACTCATCAGGTCTGAAACACCCTAAGAAAATAAAAGAGTAGATCATCGCAAATGAAAACAGGGTTTCAGGCATATCAGAGAATAAACAAAACAAAAACAAAGATGTTGTTGCACTGTTATATTTTAATGTTAGCTTTTGTGGATCAAGTCCACTTCATCAGGAAAAGACTGGAGTTACTGCTGTTATTCTTATAGTAATAATTCTACATTTCTAAGTAGCCAGTCTCCAATATACAACTCTTCAAAAAAAAAAAAATGAAGTTGCTGTATGCAAAATTTAATATCAATCAATTCTACCTCAATACTGTCTACTCTGATTGGTAGCAACTTTCCAGGCTGATTCTTTCCCTTACTTGCTACCTGAACCAGATGAGCAAGACAGGAAAGGATGTCTCCTTTGTGCCATACAATCTATTTGAATATTATATCTTCTAATTCTTGTGTTGGAATTAACATGAAGATTGTCTCCTCCCCCTTCCCCATTTTGTTTCTCTCCCTCTCTTGCTTCTAATTAGGCCCTTAGCAGCATTAGTTTTCAAATAGGAGTTTTGGATGCACAGCTATTGTTGCTGCAAATATTCTTTGATGAAAGAATTAAGCCCCCCCCTTCTCTCTCCACACCACAAACTGAGGCAAATGCTTGTTTGTTTAGAACAGCCTATTCAGTATGTCCATGTACAAGCGAACACCACTTGGCTGCCTTCTGCTTGTGTGTCCTTTATGCCCTGCTGTGTTTCAAGATCGCCACCATCTTTGAGATACAAGAAAGCTTTCAGAGGCAGAACAAAACTCACTGCTCTCTGCATCACATGGGATTGCTACTGATTATGGCAGGATGTTACAGCATTTCTGTGGCGTGAGAGGAAGAAATAGATCTGGTGTGATTGGACATGGAAGTGTTTATACTGGGGTGGGGTAGGAATGATAATGTTCTGCAGGGACATGCAACCCTCAAATGCTGTAGGAAAAGAGGTCGTGTTGCTCAACACTACAGGCAGTTCACTTGGTTTTAGAGGTGCATGCATACTGCCCAGAGTGGGACATGGGTTGGACAGGGAGGAGGTTTGGAAATTAGCTTTAGAAATTTAAAACTGTTACTACCAGGTGGCACCTGGAAGACTAAGGAATTTTATTTACCATATGATGGGTGGATTACAGTCTACTTCATGAGATGCATTGGAAGAAGAGGGCTGCAGTGTATGAAATCTTATGCCAAATACAGTTTGATAGTATGGCCATCCCTCCAACTTAAGGAACTGAAGAAGCTGTCTTTGTACCTAGACTACTGTTCCACCTAATTCAGCATTGTCAACGATGGAGATGGGAACCTCTGGCCTCCGCTATTACTGTATATACAGGTCCCATTGTGCCTAGCTGACCTGATTAGAGTGATGGGAGTTGAAATTCAGCAGCAGTTGGAGGGATACAGGTTCCTCAAGCTTTGCTAATTGGACTTCTCTAACCAGAATTGGTCTTACAAAACTTTTTAGAAGCCCATACCAGCTGATCCAAATGGCTAGTTCAAGAAGTTTGATATACTATATGTGTGCTCTTGCACATATGGAGTAGGGTAGCTATGTACCTGCTTCCTTGGCCATTCTTTTTGGAGATGGAACTTTCTGTTCGGGGGACCAGTAATTGTCGCAAAAATATTTTGGAGAAGCAGCTTTGCAGTGAATTCTAAGTACATCAGTCAACTTCAGACATTCCTGTATGCAGTGGGTTGACTCAAACTACAGATGTAATCTAAAATGGCCCTTAGCCTTTGAGAATAAGCTTCTAGTGATCTTTTTCAGAAGGGTACAGTATTTGTGTTTGCTCATGCAGCAAAAAACAACAAACAAACATTTTGTGACACTTCAAAGATTAATAGGTTTTATTTGACAAGTTTTTGTAGATTGTAGTCCGCTTCTTCAGATACATGAAGCTTCCTCAAGTATGACAAATAAAAGATTCTATAGAGAGAAAAAATGGACTACCTGCCTTTCTTCCTTGGAAGAACTCTTTAATGAGTCTTTCCCAGACTGCTTTAAAAACAGGAAAACCTGTGGGTCTCTTTGGGAAATTAGTAGCCTTTCAGAAGGTATGGGTGATTTCTGAAAGATGGGAGTCACCGTTTTATATATGTATGGAGATAAGTTGATATAGATTGGTTTGACATGCTAGTTTTGTGAGTTTGAGGCCATTCACGTTGTGAAACTAACAGTAGATTTAGGTTAAATGAAATGAAATTGAAATAGTGTTTTGCAAACTCCATCATGCAGTAATTGTGGGAACTGAGGCGTCCATGAAGTTATGTGGGCAGCAGATTGGTCCCTTTGTCCATCTCTTCAAATACTCACCACCCTCAGTATGTGGAGAGTGTGTGTCTGTCTGTCTGTCTGTCTGTCTAATCGAGAGAGAGAGAGAGAGAGAGAGAGAGAGAGAGAGAGAGAGAGAGAGAAGCCACGTAGCAGCTATGTGATTCTCCTGTACATCTAATTGCATGCTTTACCCCTCGTACGCTTATCATGTGAAGTATGTTGTCATGGAGTGAGGGAAGAAAGGTCTTGAATCGCTTTTGATCATAGTAGCTCTTTTGTCCTTAATTATCAGATGCAGTGGCCAACTTCAAGTGAATACTGTCCTCATTACCCCTGTGATCGCTTCTCCAATTTTGTTTTTTATGTTTCTTGTAAATGGTGCCATCTACTGGTGTGACGAGTTCTGTGGCATCTAATCTACAGGCCTGCCACAGATTTGAATGTGGCCCAGGTCCCACCCACCCCCACCCCCGGTGAGTGTGATGAGTTTTGCAGACCTGTGGAAAGCAGCAAGACCTTTTTTCTCTCCTTTCTGGGTGTTTCTGAGATTGAACACAATGTCAACTTCTATGTGCAGTCCTTTCTCAGCTCAGAGCAAAGGAATAGAGAAAACTTCCAATTCTTGAACGGGGTCTATGCCATAACAATGAATTAATGCTTAAACATTGGGATGAATACTGAGAGTGTGTTACTTTTAGAAAGTAACTTCCTAAACAGGGGTGCCCAAACTATGGCCTGGATGCCCAAACTATGGCCTCCAATGCCAATTCATAGAGCCCATGCCACCCTCGTTGCTCCCAGAAGTGGATGTAAAATGTGCCCATATGGGTGCATTTTACATCCACTTCCAGGAGTGATGAGGGCAGTGTGGACCAGATGAATTGGTGTCAGCCATATCTGGCCCATGGGCCATAGTTTAGGCACCCCTGGTTTAAGCAGAAAAAATGGCAGCTTAAAATCTATTTCATCCTGTTGTAAAACAGAATGCAAGGCATGTTTTACTTCTGCTTCCAGTGGGAGGAGCCACATAACTGGCCTGCTGAAACATGTGACTGGCCCGCAGCCCAGAAAGTTTGGCCACTCCTGTCCTAAACTGTGAAAAGGGAGGCAGTACATTAGCTTGCCCTGAAAGGCAATTTAAAAAGTTGCCTGACATTAGGAGAAATCTGGTTGGATATCTCAGTGAGTTCGGTATCTGGCTACTGAGCCAGAGGGCTTGGGAATTCAGTTCCTCGTTGTGCATCCTAGAAGAGCCAGACTGCATATTTTTGGGCAAGCTGCATAGTAGTCCCAGAGCACCTCCAGAAGAAGAGAATAGTTAATCACTTCTGAATATTTTTTACCCAGTAAACTTTCAAAAGGGTCCCACAACTGTGAAGGACTTGACAGCACACAATTATTAACATTAGGAGAAGAACTGATAATGTAGATTCACAGCAACTTGGATACATGCTTTTTACCATCTTTACAAGGTTCTCCACAAGATCTAGTGTTGTTTCATCTGGTCTCAGAATGTTCAATTAATGTTGTCTGTCTTTCTTTTCTCCCCACCTTCTCCCAGATTTCCTATTCAGAAACTCATTTGCTTATTGTTTCTGATTAGTTACCGGTTGAGGATGTCTTTTAAAATGCATAGTTCTTTATTCTGATGTTTGAGGCTGTCGATACGCTGAAAGCAACTAGCATGGACCAATGGCTGAGATGTTGTTGATTTGTGTATGTGTTTTAAAGTAGCTTTTATTTGTAGACTAGTAGTTTTTGTGCACTTAACTTGAAATCTGAACTTCAGATTAAGCTCCACTTTTCTGTTCTGAAGTCATCCGTTGTATTTACTAGGTAATTGAAATTTGTTAATGGTTCATATAGACCAAGGGTGCCCAAACTTTTCGGCCCGGGGGCCGGATAACATTTTATCAGAGGCTCCGAGGGCCGAACTATCTCTCCATGGTACATACATCCACCCAGCCTTGCCGCCTCCTCCTCCGCCGCCATCACTAACGCCTTTGCCGCCGGCTCCTCTTTCACCGGCTCCTCCTTCGCCGCCTTCGCGGTGTCCTTTAAAAGTGTCCTTTCAAAAAAAATATGACAGATCCTAGAAACTCACATCCAGCTTGGTCATTGTGGCATCCAAGGAGCTGTTGTTGTGTTCCAAAGCTTCAGGTAGGTGGGATTTTAATTAGCAATGAAAAGTCATTAGCCTTAGAAAAGATCTGCTTCCTGACATCATGTCAGGAAGCAGATCTTTTCTAAGGCTAGTGACTTTTCATTGCCAATTAAAACCCCACATACCTGGAACTTTGGATTTTAATTAGCAATGAAAAGTCATTAGCCTTAGAAAAGATCCGCCTTCCTGACATGATGTCAGGAAGCAGATCTTTTCTAAGGCTAATGACTTTTAATTGCCAATTAAAACCCCACCTACCTGAAACTTTGGATTTTAATTAGCAATGAAAAGTCATTAGCCTTAGAAAAGATCTGCTTTTGACATCATGTCAGGAAGCAGATCTTTTATAAGGCTAATGACTTTTCATTGCCAATTAAAACCCCACATACCTGGAACTTTGGATTTTAATTAGCAATGAAAAGTCATTAGCCTTAGAAAAGATCCGCTTCCTGACAGGAAGCAGATCTTTTCTAAGGCTAATGACTTTTCATTGCCAATTAAAACCCCACCTACCTGAAACTTTGGATTTTAATTAGCAATGAAAAGTCATTAGCCTTAGAAAAGATCTGCTTCTGACATCATGTCAGGAGGCAGATCTTTTCTAAGGCTAATGACTTTTCATTGCCAATTAAAACCCCACCTACCGGAAACTTTGGATTTTAATTAGCAATGAAAAGTCATTAGCCTTATAAAAGATTCACTTCCTGACATGATGTCAGGAAGCAGATCTTTTCTAAGGCTAATGACTTTTAATTGCCAATTAAAACCCCACCTACCTGAAACTTTGGATTTTAATTAGCAATGAAAAGTCATTAGCCTTAGAAAAGATCTGCTTCTGACATCATGTCAGGAAGCAGATCTTTTATAAGGCTAATGACTTTTCATTGCCAATTAAAACCCCACATACCTGGAACTTTGGATTTTAATTAGCAATGAAAAGTCATTAGCCTTAGAAAAGATCCGCTTCCTGACATCATGTCCTGCCTGGCTTCCTGCAGCCTCAGAGGGTGGGGGAACTTCAAAATTAGCACGCATTGGGTCTCCCAATCAATTTAAAATCAGGAATTACACAATGCACAGCCATAATACTGTAAATCAATTTTGACTTCCAACTTATACCAATACAGTAATACTCCGTATAACGTGAGTATCATATAGTGCTAAAACCGTATAACGTGACAAGATTTTTGGAAAAATCTTGTATCGAATAACGCGATTTTTAACGTCATCCGATACAGTCATTCTTAGCAGCAGGGTGGGTGGAAAGCTGAACGGGGTTCTCCGTTCAGCTTCCCTGCCACCCTGCAGCTACGGAGGCAAGGGCGGGTGGCTAGGGAAGCCGACAGAGAGTCCCCGTCAGCTTCCCCAGCCACCCTGCAGCTGTAGATCGGGTCCTCTGATCTCTCTGGAGCAGGCAGGGGACACGATCCAAGCTGTTTCTGGGCTTCCCCGACATCCTGAGCCAGTGCAGCAAGCCAGAATGTCAGAGTTCGAATCCCAACATTCCGGCTTGCTGCACTGGCTCAGGACGTCAGGGAAGTCCAGAAACAGTTTGGATCGGGTCCCCACACCTCCCTGGACCCAGCCGGGGGGGGGGGGTCAGAAACCCCAAAATTGGTTTAAAAAAAACTGATGTTTTTTTTACCAATTTTGGGGTTTCTGACACCCCCCCCCCCTGGCCGGGTCCAGGGAGGTGGGCAGATACGATCCAAGCTGTTTCTGGGCTTCCCCGACGTCCTGAGCCAGTGCAGCAAGCCAGAATGTCAGAGTTCGAATCCCGACATTCTGGCTTGCTGCACTGGCTCAGGACGTCGGGGAAGCCCAGAAACAGCTTGGATCGGGTCCCCACCCCCTCCCTGGACCCAGCGGGGGGGGGGGTCAGAAACCCCAAAATTGGTAAAAAAAATGGACATTTTTTTTACCAATTTTGGGGTCTCTGACCCCCCCGCCGGGTCCAGGGAGGTGGGCAGACCCGATCCAAGCTGTTTCCAAAGTTCTCCCACCTCCCTGGAGGCTGCAGCAAGGCAAAATGTCAGGATTCGAATCCCGACATTCTGGCTTGCTGCAGCTTAAAAGAGGGTGGGGGAAGTTCAAAATTAGCGCGCATCAGCTCTAGGGAGGTCGGGACACACACACACACACACACACACACACACACACACACACACACACACACACACACACACACACACACACCCCTCTTTCTCTCCCCCCCCCACACCTCTTTCTCCCTCTCCCAGAAGAAACTGCTTGTAATCCTGGACACACACACACACACACACACACACACACACACACACACACACACACACACACACACACACACACACACACACACACACACACCTCTTTCTCCCTCTCCCAGAAGAAACCATTCTCCCCCCCCCCCCAGCCCTGAATAAGCGGAAGGCTAAGACAAAATGGTGGACAGTTACTTTTAGCTCCCGGATGGCCTCAGTCTCTCTCTCTCTCCACTCTTAACAGCCAAAACACCTAGGCGGAGGGATTCAGCAATTCTAAAGTAGATTCGGCAGAAGTCCTAGTACTAAGCAGGAGAAGGAAGGAACTAGGCAAAGCACTGTCTTTCACTGATTTGTGATCCCTCCGCAAAAAAAAAAGTCCGCAAAAATTTTTTTTTTAAAAAATAAAATAAAATTATAAGAGTTCCTATACCATGTCGGGGGCCGGATGAAATAGCCTGGTGGGCCGGATCCGGCCCACGGGCCGTAGTTTGGGCATGTCTGATATAGACCAATGTTTTCCAACCTTTGGTTTTTGGACTTCAGTTCCCAGAAGCCTAAGTCAATTCCCCAAAGCTCTGATCAGCCAGTGTACTTCTGGGAATTGAAGTGCCCCTGTAGGGCATAGGCCCCGTATAGCCTCTTCACAGGTAATGCTTAGCAGAGATTTGTACAGAGTGTATTGAACTTTTTGTATCCTCAACAATCTCACTAATTTTATTAAGTTTGGTCTTTAGATTTGGGTTTTCTTTCTTTCTTTCACAATTATAAAGTATGTGCTGTAATTTTTATGAGGACGTCAGTTTATCCTTTTTCTTTTTCTCCTTGCAGGTGCTACTAGAGAAATTGGCTCTGCTTTGACTAGGATGTGCATGAGGCACAGAAGTATAGAGTCCAAGCTCCGACAGTTTTCAAGGTGAGTAATGCATGGCAGGAAGCTGGTGGGGTTTGGAAGTTGCTCTTCATTAGTTTCTGGATTGCAGTCAAGATGTAAGTGGTACACAACCTCTTCCATTCAGGACTACATAAAGTTGTTTACTGGGACTGGCTTCCAGCTCACCTCTGACTTTTCTGTCAGTGGGAACACCCTTTCCTTTTCTCTTACCAAACAATCTGGGCTTTGTGGAAAGAGGAAACTGAACTGCCCATCGTGAGAAACCGGGATCATTCATGTGTGTCTTTTGCAACACCAGGAATTCACATCCTTGTCCTTACTATAGTTCAGTAGTGAGAGATGAATGCTAAAGGGAGGGACACCTAATATTTGTGGCTGTTTCATAAAAGGCAAATATTTTACTGGAGCTGCTGCAGTATGTAGTTATTTCCAAATAAATTCCAGAGATTGACAAGTGATTGAGCTAAAATGGGGTAGCTGCCTTGTGTCCTTTAGATCCGTTTTGGCAAACTTTTTAGAGACCAAGTGCCCAAACAGAGAGGCAGAGAGAACTCTGTGCTTTGGGGGGGGGGGGGAGGAAGCGCTCCCATTGGGCTGCTGGGCAGATGGATGGGGTGAACTCTGTACTGGGGTGACAGCACACGCAGTGACAGAGAAGAGTCTGAGTGACCCTTTTGGCATACGTGCCATAGGTTTGCCCCCACTGCTCTAGATGTTTGGTGTTACAGTTCCCATAATCACTTCTCAGGGCTGATTGGAGTAAATAGTCTGGAATACCTGTCTATCTTCAGGTTATAAATAAAGGAAACCCTCAGGCAAATCTATACTGTGCCAAACAGTTATACTCTGGTTACCTGTGGTTTTTCAGTCACAGACCCATCTTTCTTACATCTGTAATAAGGAGACAGTAGAACAAACCCTGCTGTGTGGAAAAGTATGGGCTGCTGAGATAAAGTTTGTGAAGTGCTTTAATTTAGTTCAAACAATGCAGTTATTGACAGATATGAAGGTATTTTGGAGCATTCCAGAATAAGCTTAGAGATGGAATCAGACTGATTTTTCTCCCTGCAATATTTGATTCCTCTTTTGTGTTTTCTCAATAAAATTAGTGCTTTAATTGACTGTCTGATAAACCCACTCCAAGAGCAGATGGAAGAGTGGAAGAAAGTGGTTAACCAACTGGACAAAGATCATGCAAAAGGTAATTGTGTGGAAGGGAACTGATGGACTGAACAATATGGTGGAAGAATAGAACAAATCAGGCTTGTGCAACTACTTTCTCCTCTTTTTAATGTGGCTTACTCAAGATGCCTAGTACTAACTAGTGCTTAGGTCCTTTTACCGGGAGAAAAGCAGCCTACAATGATTAAAAAAACCCACCAGCTACCGTACTCTCTCTCTCTCTCTCTCTCGTTAGTTTTTAAGGTGCCACAAGAATTTGCTTTTACTTTATTGTTTTATTGTACTTATAAGCTGCAGGTGTGGTAGTGGGCACTAGAAATCCTGCTCAGGCATGGATCCTGTTCATAGCCACTCCTCAGCCCCTGTCCTCCTTGTGAGTAATTGATTGGGGAGCTTTTAAGAAACCAATTACAACCTTTGCGATTACGTGATACATCCCTAATCACAGGTCACTGCGTTTTCTGTGTTTCTCTCTGGTCCTCTGTATATTCATACAGTCTTAAGTATCAAAGTAGTATAACAGCACTAGGTTTTTTAAAAAAAAGTTCTTTGAGTTGCAATCTTATACAAACAAACCTAGCAACAGTGCTCAGTGGGGTTTACTTGTGAGTAAGCATGTACGTCATTGCTCTGTTATAAATATTCCATTGCATTGCTTGTCTGGTTTCCTCGTCTTAACAACATCAGACATAACTTAAGCTTCTGAAAGCCTGTTGTGAAACAGACCCAAAATGTGTCAAAGTGCAGACTCTGTTTGTCTCTCTTTTAGAATATAAAAAAGCCCGCCAGGAGATAAAAAAGAAATCTTCTGACACATTGAAGCTACAGAAGAAAGCAAAGAAAGGTAAATGTCCCCATGAGTTTTCTTTACTTACTTCAGGAGATGCTACTCTGAAGAGTTCCGTGTTTGCTTGATAGTAATAAACTGTGATCATAAGATAATACACCTAAATAGTTATTTGAATTTATTGATAGTTGGGTTTCTTTAAATGCCATATCTAATGTCCACCGTATAATTATCCATTTATTTTCCCTCTTTCTTAATGTGCCGGATCACCAACAAATGATAGCTACTTAGGTGTATCCTGTGCATACATTCTACTTGGACCACAGAGATCCTACATCAGGTATAGAGGGGGATAGTACAAAATCTGTAGGCAGGAGTCCGAGGCCTGCCCTTGGATCCATCCTTTTTACAAGCGAGAAGGGCTAGATTGTGTGTGCATGCTCTGTCCTAAGAATGAACAGAGAGGCACAAATGCTGTGGGGAGGATTGGCGCATGCAGCCTGAGACACAGGAAGCATCTTTACACAGTACCACTGGAGGTACATGTTTTGGCATGAGATTACTAGGACTTTTCAAGCCCACTCTTTCATTTCAGGTATTTTGGTGAGGCCATGAGCTGAAATGTGCCAAGATCCTCTTGGCACTAATGTTGCTGTTCGTCTTTCCCATCACTGCTCATTCACCCGTCTTCTGTGGGAATGCAAGCTTTTCTTGTGGCCAGTGACGTAAATTAGATCTAGAGCAGGGAGTAGCCAACTTTAGAGGGCCCAGAAGCCAATTTTCCACCCCAAAGAGCGCCTGTAGACTTTGCCTAGCACAGTCAATCAAAGCCAGAATCCATTTGTGTTTGTAAACCAGTGAAACACAATTGGGGTAGATCTCGGTTGTGAATGGTTGCAAATTAAGATGTTAACATAGACATTGGGTGTTCCATGCCAAGTCACATGGCCATGGAGGCCTACACCAGTTTCTCTTTCTTGTAGCCATTTGCTAATGAGATTGGTCCCAATTCATTAAGCTGATGGATATAACTAATGAGGTCCTTTCCCCAATTATTCCAACTACGGCCCATGGGGTAGATCCATCTGGTGACGCCAAATCATCCGGCCTGTGGTGCCCTCGCCGCTCCTGGAAGCGGAAGTAAAATGTGCTCATGAATGTGCAAAATACTGCCGTAAATTACCCACAGTTGTTTACAACAGCCACGGGTGCATTTACGGCAGCATTTTGCACATGTGCGGGCACATTTTACTTCTGCTTCCGGTGGGAGGAACCAAGTGACCAGCCCACGCCCCGAAAAGCTTGTGCACCCCTTATTTATTTCTGGATGGTAGAGGAGGCCTAGAGATCTATTTAGAGGCAACATTGGTTGACATTTCTTCAACTTTTTGCCTTTTTTCAATTGGGGTCCCATGAATGCAAGGGTTTCAGAAAGGGCCTGGAAGTCCATGAGACATGGAGGCTAGCATATTGCCTTTTTCTAGCCAGCGAGAGAAGGCAAGTTAATATGAAAGAGGGTGAGGAAACTGAGGGCAAGGAAAACTCATTCATAAAAAGCCAGTACAGTAATACCTCGGATAACGTTTACCTCGGATAACGCTAAAATCGCATAATGTTAAGTAATCTGGGGAGGAGAATTGGATCGAATAACGTTAAGGTCCTATGGGATGGATCGGATAACAACCGCTAAAGCCTGTGCAGTTACAATGTATCTCTATGGAGCTTTAACGTTATCCGATCCATCCCATAGGATTTTAACATGCATCGGATAACACTAAAAATCGGATAACACCAAGACTTGTGGAACCAAGTCTTAGCGTTATCCGAGGTATTACTGTATTTGTGTTTTTGATAAGATTTGCCTCCCACACACAGTTGAGAGATGCCACATAATTTGAGAAACACTGCTTTACTGAATTGACATCCATATCACCACCATGATCTAACATTTTTTGTCCAAGCTATTTGGTATATAGTCTATTGACAGTAAAGTGTTCTAAAAACAACTTTGTTTCTTTTCAGTTGACAATACGTCACATTTTGTACACTGTGCTACAACACAGTAAACCTTATTGGGAAGCAAGCTGCTTATTTTGAGTACCATGCAACAATTAAATTAGGAAATTATGTTGTATTCCCACTCTTTGTATGTTCCATCTTTAAATAGTATACAGTCATACCTCACATAACAAATTTAATTCATTCTGCGAGGCTGCTCGCTATGCGAGTTTTTCACTATGCAAAACAAACTTGCATAGTTAAAATTCCTATGGGGAAACTCGCATAACGATCATTTCAAGGGGGGAAACTCACATAGCGAAAGTTGTTCGTTATGTGAGTTTTCCCCATAGAAACACTCGTAATGCGAGTTCTTCCATAGGGAAAGTCCGACTCGCATAGTGAAAATTTTTGTTATGCGAGTTGGACCGCTTAGTGAAAAACTCGCTCGATATGCAAGTTTTTCGCTAAGCAAAACGCTAGTTATGTGAGGTTTGACTGTACCTCTTATAATCCCTGCTGCTTGTTGACTGATTGTATCATGCATTTATTTGTGCTGAGTAGGAGGAAGTATAGAAAAGTCAATGGAACTAGGTCATGTTTATATACTGAAATATTTCCATATGTAATGTTTTTTCTAACAGGTGTTACATCAGGGTTAAGGGTGAGTCTTTCCAATGAAACCACAACAATGTTTGTCTAGGACTCTGGAGTTGGTCTGTGTTCTATGTCGAGCTTTCTATACTGAACTGTACCCCTGTTCAATCCATACTGTACCATTGTTCACCTGTTTAATTCTGAGTTTTTAGGTCACTATATTACTAATTCTAGGATTGCAGGGCTGAGGAAGCGCAGTTCTATATAACCTGGAAGTTGGTCCTGTAAGTCAGGGATTCTCAACCTCTGGCCACGAGGTGGATGCGGCCTGTGGCACCATTTCGTGTGCCGCTTCCCCCCCCCCCCCCCAGCCTCTGCTATACCCAGAAGTGCCATGTAATAGAGGAAGGGCAAAATGGCCATCTGGCCCCTGAAGCTGTCTGAGGGAACGTGACCTGGCCCCCAGCTTAAAAAGGTTGATAACTTCTGGTGTAAGTACTGGGCCCATCTTAAACAGATTCTTCTTCTGTGTCTAGACCAGACATGAAACTGCCAAAATGAAGTCACTTTTTGGTGAGTTCATTTTGCAGTTTCTTTTGTCTGACCTAGTGTTAGAAAGATTAGCTTGGCAACACATGGTCGCCATTACCAGGGGTATGCCCAATTGTGGTCAATCCGTAAATCAGAAGTAGGCAAAAGCTACTAGGATCATCTATACCAGGGGTGGCCAAATTTTTTGGGCCACGGGCTGGTCATATAATCGAGCATGTCAGTCATATGCTTCTTCCTACCTGAAAGCGGAAGTAAAGCATGCGCTTGTGCAGGCACGCAAGTGCATGCGCTGAACGCTGCTGTAAATGACCCGCAGCTGTCATAAACATGTTTACGATAGCCACAGGTCATTTGCCACAGCATTCTGTGCATGCACGGGTGCCTTTTGCGCATGCATATTTTACACACTTTTTGTGTGTGTGTTCTTCAAAACCTTTGATAAGGTTAAATGTTTAAAAAGAGGGAAAGGAATGGATGTCAAAACTTTGGCAAGAGTTTTTTAAAGTCATGGATCTCTGCAATTAAACTCAGACCCAAGACAGAATGTATGGGCTTGTGAATTAGATAGTTGTGCAGGTGTACCACATGATCTCTCTCAGAGTCTTCTGGGAGAGAAGGCAGTATGAGAGTTTCTGTCTCTGCAAATGCAGTAATACCTCGCATAGTGAATTTAATTTGTTTTGCAAGGCTGCTCGTTATGCAAGTTTTTCGCTATGCGAGTTGAACTCACATAGCAAAAATTCCTATGGGGAAATTCACATAATGAGATTTTTTTAGGGGGGAAACTCGCATAGTGATTTTTTTTTGTTATGCGAGTTTTCCCCATAGAAATGTTCATTCTCCTTCGTGTTGTTTGGGGATGCACACTAATGGGTTCTGCGCCTGCGCTGAATCCGAGCGGAGCTGAAAAGCTGATTGGACAAAAGTTTTGAAGTTAGGACCACCCACCATCCCCAACCGCCTCTGGCGCCATTTCGCGCTCTTCCCTCAGTTCTCTTTTTTCCGCTGCGCGAGCAGGAGCCTGGAAAAAGAACTGTGTGTTTCTGTCTGAGATTGCCTCAGAAAACCTTGAATTTTTTCTTACCAATTACAATTTTTCTCGGACCAGGGGACTCGCAATCCCTTGGTCCTCGTGCAGCTGGGGGATTTCCCTCAGCCGCCGGTAAAAAAAAAAAAAAGGAAAAAAAGGACTCTTTGAGGTAAATTTAACCTCAGAAATTCTCGTGTCGGGGCCTCCCGGCCAGGACAATTTTTTCTACCAGGCCATCTACTTCGGTGGATGGCCTCTGCAGCATTTAAGCAGTGTCCGTCCTGCAACGTGAAATTTCCAAGATCGGACGGACACGTGCGGTGCCTTCATTGTCTGGGAGAAAATCACCCCGTCCAGACGTGTGGGGTCTGCAAGGGCTTCTCTAAGGCCGCCCTTAAAAACCGCCAATACCGCCTCCAAGCATTTTTATTGGAGGCCGCTCTGGCACCACCGCTTCCCCCTTCAAGGGAGGCGCCCGCTGCATCTACCTCCGCTCCTTCGCGGCCGTCCGCCGCAGAACTGTTTAAGAGGAAGAAGGAGCAGGAGAAGAAGGAGGAGAAGAAACGCCACCAGACTTCTTCGACTTCTCTCCCTCCAACTCCGTGCGCGACGTGCCCGTCGCCAACTCAATCGCTGGCCTCAGTTGTCATCACGGCCGCGATCTCGCTGGGCAGCTCATCGTCGACCTCTCCGGTCATCATCTCCCCGGAGAAGGTCCCAAGTCTGCTGCCTCTGCCGGAGACGCCTCCGCCACCGCGGAGGACTGCATCGCTGTCGGCCCCTTCTGTGGCTCCGACTCCCGAGCCGTCCATACAGTTGAGCCTCATCGCCCCATTCCTGGAGGCAATGGTGCAGAAGATGGCCGAGCAGTTCCGGGTCCCTCAGCCACCACCGTCGGCTGTTCCGGAGACGCCACTGCTCCATGAACTAGCTCTAGAGGCACCACCACTCCGTGAGGAGGGCCTGGCTCCAGCGAAGAGGCGTCACACGGAGCAGGCACGGTTGGAGGTCTCTCTCCCTCCGCACCAGTTGCCTTTGCTGGGGAGCGATCCGAGGACCGCCAGGCCATACTGGTCGGACTCGGACCCCGAGGCCTTCTTTCCAACGCCCAGCATCTCGGAGCGGTCAGAAGGCTCCGACGGAACGTCGGTCGAGGAGGAGGATCAGCCACCGCCGGTTGCCGCCGAGAAGTCGCCGGATGACAACATCGGCTCCGTCCACGGTTCCCAGCCGGAGGACTAACGGACCTTCACGGCGCTGATCACCCGCCTAGTATCCACGCTTGGGATCAAGGCGGAGGCCCCTCCTGAGGAGTGGCAGATAAAAAGGAGTTGGTCCCTGTCCATCTGGGCCTTCTTCCGAAGATCGCCAAAGTTGCCAAGGCTGTGTGGCAGAAGCCCGTCTCGTCCCACTCGGTTTCCACACGAGTGGACAGGATGTACAGACTTCTAGGAGATGATGTCACCTTCCTACATGTCCACCTGGCGCCCAACTCGCGGGTCGCGAAGGATGCCCAGCACCGGACTCCGGCAAGCAGCACTCCCCTCCCTTCATCACAGGAGGGGAAGAAGTTGGACTCTCTGGGCAGGAAGGTTTATGCCAACGCCTCCCTGTCCTGCCGTGCAGCGAACTATGCAACGGCCATGGGTGGCTACAACTGTCGCCTATGGGAGAAGGCGGAGGCCTTCAAGTCCAAGCTGCCGCCGGAGATCCAGGCTGAGTTCGGGTCCATCTTCCAGGAGGGCAACCAGCTGGCCCTCCAACAGATCCAAACTGGGAGGCATATCACGGAGTCGGGAGCTAAGAACTTGGCCTTCGCCATTCAGATACGCTGGCACTCCTGGCTGCGCTCGGCCGACCTCCAAGATGAGGTCAAGAAACTGGTGGAGGAACTGCCCTTCGATGGCGAGGGTTTGTTCGGTAAAGAGACGCGATCGAGTTCAAGAGATGCCCTACTGTCGGACGGGTCCGTGTCACCGATCCGTCTCCACCGCTCCAGGAGGATCTGTCAGCTCTCCTGGAGAAGGGCGCCATAGAGCCGGTCGCAGTGTCGGAGTCTCACGACGGGTTCTTCTCCCGCTACTTCCTCATGGACAAGAAGGATGGAGGGTCCCGCCCCATCTTGGACCTCCGCCTTCTCAACAAGCACATCGACGCGAGGAAGTTTCGGATGGTAACCCTTCAGTCCATCCTCCCACTGATCAACCACGGGGACTGGTTTGCAGTCATCGACCTGAAGGATGCGTACTTCCACGTATCCATCAGGAGGGAACATCGCCGCTTCCTCCGCTTCCAGGTGGGCAGCGACGTCTACCAGTACGCGTGTCTACCCTTCGGCCTCTCCACCACTCCGAGGGTATTCACGAAGTGCATGGCGCCGGTGGCCGCCCATGTTCGGCTGCAAGGGGTCCAGGTGTTCCCTTACATCGACGACTGGTTGGTCTGCTCCTCGACCAAACAGAGGGCCATGGACGATGTTTCTTATTGCCTGGCCCTCATGGAGAGTCTCGGTCTGAGGGTCAACTACAAAAAGTCCCAGTTGACCCCAACTCAACGCATAGACTACATCGGAGCCATACTGGACTCTCTGGCTCTGAGAGCCTACGCTCTGCCCAAACGTCTGCTGGACATCTGTGCGGTGGTGGCACGGATCCAGGGCAGGCACCGCATCCATGCATGGGACGCCCTCTGTCTCTTGGGACTCATAGCGTTGACCACGGCGGTGATCTCGCACGCCAAGCTCAAGATGCGGTCCCTCCAGTCTTGGTTCCTTGCCTCGTTCGACCTCATCAATGACCATCCAGGGAAGTGGCTCACACCAACTCCCGAACTGCAGGACCAACTGAACTGATGGGTGCTGGACCGCAACGTGGCCGTGGGGAAGCTCTTCACCCTCCCCGCGCCGACCGTGCAGATCACCACCGACGCGAGCACGCACGGATGGGGAGCGTGCTGCGGCAGTCTACGGATCCACGGAGTTTGGACTCCCGCGGAAGCCAGGCACCACATCAACTTCCTCGAACTCTTAGCAGTGTGGAAGGCGATGCGGTCCTTCAGATTTTCAATAGTGGGCCGCGTGGTGCAGGTCGCCTTGGACAACACCACGACCCTGACCTATCTCAACAAGCAGGGAGGGACGAAGTCTCCCTCCTTCATCTTGCTGTGATGGTCTGGGAATGGTGCCTGAAGGTGCACGTCTTCCCGATCGATGTCCACATCCAGGGCACCCTGAACATGGATGCGGACTTTCTGAGCCGCAAAGGGACGGCAATGCACGAGTGGGAGCTGGACGGATCGGTGTTCGACTAGTTCTGCCGCCAGTGGGGCACACCGGTCCTGGACTTGTTTGCGACACTAGCCAACGCCAAGTGTCACTGTTACTGCTCCCGAGCGGGGATCGTTCGCGGATCGGAAGGGGATGCCTTCATGGTTCCGTGGCATCAGGACTTCCTCTACATGTTCCCACCGATCCCTCTCATCCAACGGGTCCTCGTACGGATCCGTGCGGAGAGTGCATGGACGATATTAATCGCCCCGTCCTGGCCGCGTCAGCCATGGTTCCCACTGCTTCAGTCCCTGGCTTGCGACTTCCTTCACCTGCCCACCGATCTGAACCTTCTCCACATGGGGGGCGGTCGGATCCTTCATTCGGACCTGCCGAGCCTCCATCTGACGCCCTGGCTTATCCGCCCGACCTAGCGCGGATCCTTGAACTCTCTCGTAAGCCATCCACGCGGAAGTCCTACGAAGCCAAGTAGCGTCGTTTCCTTGACTTTTTAACATCCAACGACCATACTGTGGACTCTGCATCCCTGCAGGACGTTATGTCCTACCTCCTGCGTTTGGCTGAGTCAGGATCCACGCACTCATCCTTAAAGGTTCATCTGGCTGCGGTGGTTGCCAATGCTCCACCTTCCTCTGTGCTGTCCTTTGCCTTCAGGGACAAGACTGTTAAACGTTTCCTTCAGGGACTGCACAATGCTTATCCACCTGTCAAGGTACCACCTCCCCAGTGGTCCCTCACTGCTATGCTCACTGCACTCACCAAGGCGCCCTTTGAGCCCATGGCTATAGTAGACATTAAGTTTGTGTCTTACAAAACTGCTTTTCTTGCAGCCCTGAGGTCTGACCCTCCTTTCCTCAAGTTCTACCCTGACAGGGTAGTGTTGCACCCGGACCTTGCATTCCTGCCAAAGGTCCTCACCGACTTTCACTTGGCCCAGTCCATCACACTGCCAGTGTTCTTCCTGAATCCTTCGTCTGCACAAGAGAGAGTGTGGCATTCGTTGGATGTCAGGAGGGCCTTGCTGTTTTACACACAAAGGACTGCGTCCTTCAGGAGAGCCAAGCAACTGTTTGTAGCTTATGGTGGCAAGTCAAAGGGACAGCCTCTGTCTGCCCAGAGACTATCTTAATGGATCTCAGGTACAATTTACCTGGCCTATGAAATGTCATCACTGCCACCTCTGCCTCATGTCCGGGCCCATTCCACCAGGACATTGGCCTCGTATACTGCCTTTCTGGAAGGCATCCCTATGGAGGACATCTGTAAGGCTGCTACCTGGTCCAGGTCCTCCACCTTCATCACCCACTACCGGGTTGATACGAGGTCTGCTGCTGATGTCAGACGTGGCAGGTCCATCCTGACGGCTGGTCTCCGATCCTCTTCGGTGATGACCACCCATCCCTGATGTCAACACGCTCTCCTGCATCTCAGGACGCCGGCTGCCCACCATCCAAGTAAGTGAGCTTGCTAGTCACTCATTAGTGTGCATCTCCAAACAACACGAAGGAGAAAGACAGGTTTCACTTACCAATAACTGTTGTTCTCCGAGTATGTTGTTTGGGGATTCACACGACCCAACCCGACCTCCCCTCGAGGATGCTGGCGTGAGATGGCCCTATGCTTCGCAGGCAGCTCTAGTATTGAACTGAGGGAAGAGCGCGAAATAGCGCCAGAGGCGGTTGGGGATGGTGGGCGGTCCTAACTTCAAAACTTTTGTCCAATCAGCTTTTCACCTCCACTCGGATTCAGCGCAGGCGCAGAACCCGTTAGTGTGAATCCCCAAACAACATACTCGGAGAACGACAGTTACTGGTAAGTGAAACCTGTCTTTATGTGAGTTTTCTATAGGGAAAGTCCGATTCGCATAGCAAATTTTTTTTTTTGTTATGCGAGTTCCCCCCCTAGAAACGCTCGCTATGTGAGCATTTCCATAGGGAAAGTCTGACTCGCATAGCGAAAATTTTTGTTATGTGAGTCGGATCGCTTTTTGAAAAAGCCACTCGTTATGCGAGTTTTTCGCAAAGCGAAACACTCATTAAGCGAGGTTTGACTGTACAAAGACCTCAGCCATAAAAACGTCTGTGGCTTTTTAAAAAACTAACAAACCTATTTCCATGTGACCTTTTGTGGCTTTCAATCTCTTTCAGGCACTGAATAAATCAGATTGTAATCCATGAAAACTCACATCAAAATAAGATGGGTAGTTTTGAAAGTGACACAGTGTACAGTCCCCCCCACATACACACACTTTGTTTTTGTTGTTGGTGACACAGACCGACACAAGCCACCTCCTTGAAAACTCTTTATAAAAAGAGCAGTAACTCTAGTGTTTCCATCTAGCATTGATCAGCACTGTGACCAAAAATTTGAGTATAAAATTAGGAGTAGATTGATTGTTAGTTGGCCATTATGGTTCCATTAGGAGGCATCAAAAATGCCCAGTTTGGTTGAAACATTTGCTTTCATTTGTAGGACATTCCACTCCCTCCAAAGTGTGTTATGTGTCCTCAAAACTGATTGTGGAGAGCTAGAAAACCACTGGAGTAATTTTTCAGACAGCCCAGGAAACTGGGGATTTGGGGAAAAGTCCCTCCTCCCTGATGGGAAATAGCTCAAAACTGGATCTGAGCTAAAGATGCCTATGCTACCCTTGATGGCAGACCTTAATGATACATGCTGTCAGGTTGTTCTTGGCTTATGTTGACCCCAGTTTTTTTTAGTTACGTCAGATGCCACACAATTGTTTTCCTATATGAATCTTTGACCACTGCCACCTCAGTAAGTTTCTTTAGCTGAAGGGAGATTTGAACCTGGGTCCCCTCCTGCCTGCTCTACAATCCTATGCAGTATTCTCGACTGGTTCTTACCCTAGACTTTGGTTGGTCTTGTGTTTCAAGCTAGTTTTGATTTGTTGCTGTTAGATATCATTAAAATCACTTCTAACTTGTGGTAGCCCTAATAGAAGTGGTTTATCACCACTACCTCTGACATGTTTCATTACCCGAGCAGGGATTTGAATCCAGGTCTTTGTTGTCTTTGTCCAACACCCTATCCCCTCCACTAGTTCTCTTCTCAGGTCCCCTAAATACATTGGACTAACCTTTTATTAGTATTTATCTGATTTTTGCTTCCTCAGCAGACAATTCTGTTCAGCCACCCTAAAGTTTAAAGTATTGGCTCTCTTGCCAAAGGGAAAGTCTTCGTTTACAATCCTTTCTACTCTTTTGTTTTAAAATATGAATATGATGCAAGCTTTCAATTAGGTGAAAATTGTAGTGAATGTCACCTTTTTCTTCACCTCCCATGTAAAGAAGAGACTGTATTTTTCTTGTTTCCTGTTTGCAGATGTATGTCTGCTACTTAGAAGCTGAAAAGGTGGAAGACCAAATAATATGAAATCAAAGCCTAGAGCATTATCCTTTGTAGTTTCCTAATACCCATAAACATATGACCTATATATTATGTGACAGGCAGATTTTATAAGCAGGTGTTCTTACCTGCTGAAGTGTAAAATTTATATTTGGCTCTTGAATCTTGTTGCTTCAGCTGAATCAAGACAATGCATAAGAAATTTAAACTAGCAGTCAGTGTGTCGTAGAAAGTCTAAAGCTATAGTGATTTAAATTGTGTTTGCAAAATTTGTAAAATATGTTTGCATGAGCCCATATTCAAGTTGTATGGTTGTCTTCTTGAGGCTTTTTGTCTTCTTTTTTTTTTTTTTTTTTTTGGAGGGGGGAGGGATTATTCACTATTAATTGAAAATGTATGCAATTTTTAATGTGCAGTCATCATTTGAAGAGCCCTTGGGATGTAGTGCTTAAAATGCTGTACTGCAACCAAAACTCAGTCCAGATGGGACTCAAGGGTGACTCAACCGTCAATCCATCCAAGATCAGTAAAATGAGTATCCAACATGTTGGGGGCAAAATACTAATTAACTTGCAAACTGCCCAGAGGCTGCACTAAGCACTGGTGTGTGTGTGTGTGTGTGTGTGTGTGTGTGTGTGTGTGTGTGTGTGTGTGTGTGTGTGTGTGTGTGTGTGAGAGAGAGAGAGAGAGAGAGAGAGAGAGAGAGAGATTGCTATTGCTAATTGCTCTCATTTGGGTGACTAAGCCTATTTGGGGTTTTTTTTTTTTGCTAAGTTTGTGCTTTTTTCAACCCTATCCCTCCTCCCAAATGGGATTATTTTAATTGCATTTGTACAGCTTTATAAACAGTTGTGAACGGTACAAATGTAAAACAAATAAACAGGTGCACATTAGTTCTGCTCTGTGGTTGAGGACTTCCGTTCATAGAGAGGAAGAGAGAGACATCCTATATCCCTGTTCCATTTCCCCCTTCCTATATTTACTGGGAAGGTCTGAAGTAAACCTGCAAGTGTATTTTGTTGAAAACTGTTACCTGATTCTCTGTGCTGAGGAGTTCTGGTAAGGCAGATTTTCACACTATGAAGAACTTTGTACCCATGTTTGGGTGAGTGCAGGTAACAGTTTCCTTTTGAGCTTTTCCAGTAAAAATTCCCAGTCGAGAGCACACATACAATGACTAATTACAACTATCAACATTATCTAGTTTTGGAAACATGCAGATAGAATGACTAAAAAAATATGAAAGCAGCAACATTGAATACAGTAATACCTCGGATAACGCTAAGACTTGGTTCCACAAGTCTTGGTGTTACCCGATTTTTAGTGTTATCCGATCCATGTTAAAATCCTATGGGATGGATCGGATAACGTTAAAGCTCCATAGAGATACATTGTAACTGCACTGGTTTTAGCGGTTGTTATCCAATCCATCCCATAGGACCTTAACGTTATTCGATCCAATTCTCCTCCCCAGATTACTTAACATTATGCAATTTTAGTGTTATCCAAGGTAAACGTTATCCGAGGTATTACTGTATAGTCAGACATGGAAAAATTTGAATTTGATGACTGGTATAAAGGGGTATGGAATATAGCTATTAATGATAAATTGACATTGAAACAAAAGTAAAAAAACGAATTAGTTTAAAAAATGATTTTAGAGAGAGATGGGGAGAATTCTTGGATTATGTATTAGTGAAAGGGAAATTGATAAAGCCAGAGCAAGATATATAATCCTTTTGGAGTTGAAGGTATAAATGGTAATGTAATTATATAAAAATAATCATTGGATACTGTTTATAAGTCCCATGGATGGAGGGAGAGCATAGATATTGTGTTATGATTTTTAAAATTTCTATATTTTTCTTTCTATGTAATAGTTAAAAAAAAAAGTAACTAGTAATTATTGTGAAAACGCCCTGGGTCACTTCGGTGAGGAGGGCAATAAATAAGTTTGATTAATAAACAAACAAATAAAATGTGCCCTAGTGGGACTTTGCAGACTAATATTTTGGCTGTTTTTCATCACTGAGTGTGTTTTGTTCTTGTTAAGCTTCATTGTTTCCAACAGTTAGTTTCTAAACATTTCTGTTTTATATGAATTTGGGCAGTGTTCAACTATCCAATGAAATATGCTTCCGCACAACTGGTTGTCCAGCTTTTATGTGTTCATGATCTGGAGAATCTTATTTGGGAATTGATGGTACCCATTTTTAACAAGAATTAGCAAAAAGAAATTGGCCATGAGCAGATGTGCTGTGAGATTGCGTTTGTTTTTTGTGTGCTTATTAGTAAAAAGAGGCTACTGGTGCCTTGTAGACATTAATCTACTATTCTGGCAATGTGCTTTTCTGGCTAAAGATGTGCTTACATTGATGATGAAAATATGTACATTTAGGCTATTTCATATTGCCATTTCATGCTATAGGAACATGAATATTAAAGACCTGCCCTACAAGTTTACCTAAGGATGCACATGATATTTATACAGAAAGTATGTAAGATGGGGATGTGCATTAGATTCTACTCAGGTCCTGAGAATGCTCAGTTGCCAAGGTTGTAGGGAGGAATTTGTAGATACACTATTAGCTTAAAATATGTGAGAATTCCAGTGGTCCAGAGGTAAAATCTGACTGCTTTATTCCCCCCCCCCCCCCCCCCCCCCCGCGTATCTTACAAAGGAAAAAAATGCAAAAAAACAGTGCTGCAAGCTTTGCAAATATGTGCAGATTTTCATTATATAATTTAATTACACCCAACTAAGTTTTGCGGAACACTGGTTGACTTCAATTCCTAGAAGCCTAAGTCAGTGCATTGGCTGATCAGTGCTTTGGGGAATTGACTTAGGCTTCTGGGAATTGAAGTCCAAAAAAGAAAGACTGGGAAACACTGGCATAAAACAATGGAGAACTGTATGGAAAACCTGTGTCAGTTCCATGGCAAACAGCAACTATGTTGTGCTATGGGTTTTTATGTAATTAGAGTGCAGTTTTTGAGTCAGTGTTAGTGACATGAAAGCCGGGGGTGGGAGATATTCCCAGTGTTGCAAACTATGGCATGAAAAAATCTGAACACGCATCTCTGTTGAAATAGAATCATAAATCTCAACTTTCTCATAGTCTCTAGTCTAATTCATCAGTTTGTATCACGTTGATCTAGCATTTAAATGCTTAAAGCACACTATTGTCAGAACCTCATGAATAAAGCCGAATAAGTTTAAATCAATTTTTCAATGCAACATATTTTGTTGGGAGAATTCACATTTTAGAATTACTGAGGTTCAAGTATTAAAGAACAAAGACGTCACAACGGGAACAAAATCGTACTGCTTCTCTTCAAGCTGATAGTTATGAGTAAACAGGAGTGCTGAAACACTGGTTTTGACTTTTTTTGTTTTCCTTTTCCTTGTCAATTTTTTGTTTCCTGCTATTTCTCATCATCATGCTCACCTTCTCGACAGCTGAGACGCTGGGTAAGTTTGAGTTGCACTCTGTATCCCTGATGGATCATCAATGTAATTTCTTACTGTGGTCTCTATGGTTGTCTAGCTGCCTGGACTTTAATTCTGAGCTTTATGAAAAACCATATCTTTTGGCTTTTAAACCCAAGAGCAAGTGTTAAAGTCTATGTTCTCCTTATTCAGCTCCTATATGGAAACAGAAGGTGTTCTGCCAGAGTTGGAAGATATTTTGGGTGCCTTAGCACTTGCCTCAGTTTTTAAAGCTGTACCCCCATATACACCCATTCCATAATACTTTTAAGAATCCATGCAGCTGTTATCTAGGTCTGGCATATTGTCAAGTCCTCATTAAGAAAGTTTAGATATCCCAATTTTCCACTATTGCTTTTTTATAGTGTCTATAGTGGAAAGTGGTGGCACATCTTCTCAGAACAGAATGGAATGCTTGTTAAAAATTGCAGTCCAAATTTTGTTAATAAATTTTGTTCACCTTCCATTCATTCTGTTCAAAGCTGGGCCAAAGTGGCCACATGACCTCTTTTGGAATGAAGATGCTGCAAGAAGCTTTGAAAGCCTCTTCTGCAATCTCTCACTGTAGATTTCAAGACAAATCTCAAACTGATTCCAAACATACTTTTAAATCAGTGTTTTTAAAGTCTAGAGCCTAATGCTGTTCGTTTGTCATCCCTTGACCCTACAGACCCTTGTTTTTTCCCTTTTAAAAGATATGATCACTTGCATGTTATGCATTGATTGGTAGCACATAAAAATGAGCTCTTTATATTTATGTCAGTAATTGATTGAAACAATTCACTCTTTAGAACAGATTCTGCAGTGATGCTTTCACTTCGAGGTGGTTGACTTGGGAGGCAGGAGGAGAAAATGGTCCTGTGTCCTAGATGTTCAGTAGGGGAAAGAAAGTGCACTGTAGGGGAAGAAATGCATGCTTGTGTTGGTGTAGAAAGTAAGGAATCTTAATCACATTCCTTGTCACGTATATCTCATGGTCAGCAGTATCCGCTGTTTAAAAAAAGATCGTACAAGATCAGTTGAGGCTTCTCTTTAAAAAAAAAAACCTTTTTGCACAAGGTCTCAAAGTAGTCTTGATAGCCATAATTTTGTTGGAAGTCAGGGTGTTAAGATGACACCAAACAGTTGAACACAGTGGTAATAATTCTGAAATTTCACATCTTTCTTGCTGTCTTGTTTTTCTGGGACACTGTTGACAGTACACGTGTTGGTTATTAAATATCCAGGTACATGAAATCATGTATTATTTTGGCCAATGGTTCGTCCTCTCAAAAGAATCTTGTAGGAAGATGTATTGGGAGATAGCGCCCAGCCAGGTAATCATTTCAACAGGATGTGTTTTGGTTGACCCATACCCATAGCATGCTAGCAAAGAGGAAGCTAATATCTGTGGTGTGGGGGATTTTGCCCTATTCAGAGCCCTTGAGCCCTTGCTGGTACTGCTAGTTCAGTTGTACTGATGTTAAATATGATCTAAAGCAGAGGTGCCCCAACTTTTTGGGCTGTGGGCCGTTCACGTGGTTCAGGGAGCTGGTCACTATGGCCTGGGGGCCGGATCTGGGCCCTGGGCCATAGTTTGGGCACCCCTGATCTAAAGGCCAGGGCTTCCCCAGTATTCATTTGAAATGGTGGAGACTGATTTGGAACATATTTTTATGCCTCTTGCCTCAGTGAGCCTCTACTTGCTCCAATATGGCATCTCTCAGCATTTATAGAAATAGGTTGAAGGATTTAATTCAGACTTATTGCCTTCAAGTAAAAGCTTCTGCCATGCACAGTTGCACTTGAATAGCTATGTGTTTCGAGACAATGCTCCGAATTTGAGCATTTAATTTGCCCCTGCTGCTCAAATAACAATTGGTGTTTCCTGAGTTGGACATCTCAGATCTTAGTAATTGTAGGAAACTTTACTGGGTCAGAGACTAAATGACAGGTCAAGAGAGACATATTCCTAGCATAAACAATTCCAATGAGTAGGGCTGGCTTATTCCACTTTGGGTGAGTGAGTGAGCGAGTGGGATTTTGTACCATGAATTAGACAGCCTTTCTCTCGCAATATTGAAGATAGAAGCTTGGTTGTGTTAGCAGATCCATAACACATGTGCCATTAGAGAGGGCTCTGACCAGCATTGTTCTTTTGTGAAGCCCTTGGCAAAAGTAGATCCATGATTGCATGGAGCCATCAAGCTCTTGTGCTACCTTGTATTCCATTACAGTAAAGGTAAAGGTCTCCTTTGCTCAAAAGCCAGTTGTATGTGACTCTAGGGCGCAGATGTTTCCTTGGTCATGTGGCAGCCATACCTAGATGCCAGAGCACACAAAATGCAGTTACTTTTCCCGCCGCAGCAGTACCTATTTATCTACTTGCAATTTCTTGCTTTCAAACTGCTAGGTTGGCAGGAGTTGGGACAAAGACGGGAACTCACTCTGTCATTCAGCACTCAGTAGAACTGCTGACCTGCCAATCTTCTGTTTGGCGTCTTCACCACTAATCCACTGCAGTCCCTATTCCTTTATAGCCCCTAAGAATAGCAGGAGTATTAGTGATGAAGGGGCAATACAAAGGTCAGAGGAGAGAGAGTAAAAGAGCTGTTGGGGTAAAAATGGAGCGGGAGTGGTGTCACCAACTTGTCTTTTGGCAGGATCGGTTATCCATCATCCCAGTGTGTAGGACTGTGTTGGCGAACGTTGGCATTCCAGGTATTATTGGACTTCAATTACCAGAAGCCCAAGTCACCACTCTTGCTGATCAGGGCTTCTGAGAATTGGAGTTCAAGAACAGCTGGAGTGCCACAGTTTGCTATCACTGGTGTAGGACATGCAATAATAGGCTCAAACTAAAGGAACCCATATGTAGGCTGAATATGAAGAAAACCTTTTTTAACGGTTATAGCAGTACAATAGTGGAACCTCTAGAGGCGATGGGTGCTCCAACACTGGAGGCATTTAAGAGAGAATTGGACAACCATCTGTCATACCTGCTTTGATCCAGATTGCTGCATTGAGAAAGACTTGATAGTGTAAAAGGCCCCTTCCAACTCAGTGAAGACTGTAACTCTGCTCAGAAATGCCAACAATGCCAGTTAGAGTCATTCACTTCTGATCAATTTTCTGTGCATACCTCACCCCACAATGAGTACTGTACTTTTCTGTGCATGTGTTAATCCTGTAGGAGTTTTTATGCACAACTTACTGGCTATAAGCCTCAGCCGCTTTCAAAGTCAAAATGAATTTTTGTATCAGGAAACCTTCCCTGTTAATAACCTACCTTGCATGTCATTTTCCTGCAACTATTGTATCCTATCAATGCCAAATATCTCAAAAATAAAAAATGTACTGCTTTAATCAGCTGCTGTCTCATGCCAGCTTCAATTTTATTTATGCCCTTGAATGGTAACTTCTCTGGAGAAGCACCTGAACTTCAGTAGTAAATTACAACTTTAGAGATTCATGTCTGGGAATTCAAAATATGCTTTCTAATATGGTGGTGGTCCTGTTACTGAAATGAATTTGGCAGGAGATAAGAGCTGTGCATACATTTGAATGAAAACATCTCTGATTATTTATAATCCTGTTGCTTGAATTGAATTGAATTGAGTTTATTTGCCTGTATCTTGTACAGTTGATTGCTGTCTTTCATGCTTTTCTCTGAAAAGACTGCTTTGCATATATGCAATTCTTAATACCCTGTGTAAGTTTTCATTAGGAAACTGGGTTGATTTAAACCAGAGGATGGTCGATAACCATTTACTTCCCAGAGTTGATCGTCTGTTATCAAACTTTGGTTGGACAGCCGTAGGGACAAGCTCTATATCGTTGTACATTGTTGCTCAGTATTATAGCAACTGTTTGCAGTGCAGAAAATCCTGGGCTCAGTCCCTGGCTTTTCCTTTTGAAAGGATGAGGTAGCATGTGATGGAAAGATTGTAGCCAGATATTGTCCCTGTGGGCTGGGAAAATCAAGGAGTTGAGGACCAAAGAAAGTAAGTTCACCAGAACACTTTCCAGAAAGTGGGTCGAGGCTTTGAGAGGTAGGAATTCAAATCCAAGAGAAGATTCCAAGGCAAAATTAATTCACTAACCTCCCCCCCCCTTTGTATTCATTGTTTGCTTCGTCAAGACTGACAAGGGGCTCTTTTTGGATTTAGAAACAATGAGCACACCAATATGTGAAAGATAAAAACTGTTAAACAGCCAGTGGAAGAGAAAAAAATGAACAGTAAAGTAGCAAAGTGCATAGAAAGATTAATCTCATGCTCCTGTTGCTGGAAGCCCCTAGAGGGTAGTGAGCAAGGGACCCATAGACTTGCTGGCTATGCACTGTCTTCCCAGGATCATTCTAGACCAGTGGTGGCGAACCTGAGTTGCCACGGTGAGTGGACGGCGATATAAATCTAAATAAATAAATAATCATAATCATAATAATATAGCCTGCATGCCAGACGTGACACATCCACTCCTCTCTGTTGCCATATCACCCCAGGACAGTTCATCCCACCCCTCTGCCCAGCAACCCAATTTCCTCCATCCCCAGCACAGAGTTTGCCCTTACCCTCTGTCCAGCAGCCCAATGGGAATCACTTCCTCCCCCCTCCTGCCTGCAACACAAAGTTCGTCCCATCCCTTTGGCCAGAAGCTCAATGGGAGCACAACCTCCCTCCCCAGCATAGAGTTCGCCCTACACCTCTGTTTGGGCACTAAAAGGTTCACCATCTCTATTCTAGACCTATTTTGAGCTTTTTAAGTAAGGTATCCAGCAGCATTTTATACCTTCAGATACCATAACAAATAAGTATCTCTGTTCATTAAATACAGTAATACCTCAGATAACTTTGGCCTCATACAACGCGAAAACCGCATAACATTAAGGAATCGGAGATGGGGGGATTGCATCGCATAATGTTAAAATCCTATGGGATGTATCACATAACGTTTGCTGAAGTCTGTGCCAGTTGCAATGTATCTTTATGGAGTTTTAACATTATGCGATTCATTCCATAGGATTTTAACATTATGCGATACATGTATCGCATAATCATGTTAAAAATTGGATAACGCTTAGACTTGTGGAACTAGGTTTTAGTGTTATCTGGGGTATTATTGTATTTCTATTTTCAGTCAGTTTTTCTTACGTTTATTCTCAAATTCGCAAAATAATAGCAGAATATCCCGTTAATGAACAAAATTAAAACAAAGCCATGTATCTAAGCATAAATATGCTCCAGAGCTGCCCAACTTCGGTACTCTTATCAGATGCCCAGGGCATCTGAGATAAATAAGTTATTCTTTCCCAAGGAAGCATCTTGTAGAAGGTAGGCAAGGCATTTTCACAAGAGCAGAAGAATTTTAAGGGATGAAACCAGACATCTCTGTCTAGTCCAGGATCCTGTTGCTCCCAAGCCCTATTTGTATGCTTACCATTAGTGTTCGGTTTAACACTGTAGGACTGTAATAGCGAACCTTGGCACTCCAGGTGTTCTTGGACTTCAGTTACCAGAAGTCCAAGTCAGCACTCCTGCTGATCAGGGCTTCTGGGAATTGAAGTCCAAGAACACGTGGAATGCCAAGGTTCACCATCACTGTTGTAGGACATGGCCCATTGTTTTCCAAAAAACATGTTTCAATTTCTGGAGATAACATCCCACCATCACAGCCTATAGATGTAACTGTTATTCCCTGCAAATTTATCTGATTGTCTCTTAAAAGCTGTTTTAATTGATTGCCATCTTGTGGTAGCAAATTCCAATTGCTTTGTTATGTACTGTATGGTTTTCTTTTGGCTGTCTTGAATCTCTCGCAATTTTGGATAATTAGATGATCCCAGGTTCTAATTTTGTGACAAAGCGCTTAGAAACTTCCTCTGTGCAACTTCTCCAGTCTCGTGCCTAATTTTATGAAATCTTCATCATATTCCAGTTAAATTTGTCTACCATTACTGATCTTCTCCATTAAGAAACTTCTATTAATTTGCCATAGTCTCTCAGGGTTCCTTAATTTAAGTCAGAACAGCTTAATATTATTTCATCTTGATTTATATACTTGTTGATGCAAGTAGTCTTTTGTCTGCTTCCTGAACAAAACATATGAACGTTTTTCCCCTTCTCTATTCCTCACCCTTTTGGTCTGTTATGAGTTGTCTGTTATGTCATGTAAGAAAAAGATATCATACAGTATTATTGGTTGTATCTACATGGGATGGTTACCATTCAGACATTCATGAATTGCTATCATTTTAAGATTGTCTTTGTGGAAGAAGCAGTTGAGATTTTCACAAGCTTTCTTGGGGAATAGTTTGAGGCTTAATTCGGTTGTGCTTTCTCTCTGCTGTGAATAGGTAGAGGAGACATCCAGCCTCAACTGGACAGCGCCTTACAAGATGTGAACGACAAGTACCTACTTTTGGAAGAAACAGAGAAGCAAGCGGTTAGAAAAGCCTTGATTGAAGAACGTGGCAGATTCTGCACATTCATTTCTATGCTGCGACCTGTGATTGTGAGTTTGGTTTTGAGTCTTCCTGTCTTTTAGTTTTGTGAAAACTCTTATGAGTGCTCTTAGGTAATGTATCTTTGCTTTTGTGAAGCTTGTCTTGCAAAAGCAAAGGTATGGAGATCCCAGCCTCAACAGGCACAGAACAGCCCAGTTGGATTGAGGCTGGGATCTCCGCCGGTAATGTACCTTTGCTTTTGTGAGGGGACTCTAGCCCTGCAGGCTTTGAGGCAGAGATCAACGTCGGGGGATTGGAGGCATACATGTTATCTTAACGTTGTGCATTGCAAATTTTTGCCTCAAATTCCCCGACATTATCCAATTTTAGCATTATCTGAGGCAAACGTTATCCAAGGTACCACTGTACTTGAAAACCTGTATTTGGATATGGAAATTGCCTGTCTTCTCAATTAAAATATTTAAAACGAGGACCTTGAATGCTGTCTGAAAGGGCTAGGAGTAGCTCCGTTGGAAATTTCTATACAGTGGTACCTCGAGTTACAAACACTTTATGTTATGAACATTTTGAAATATGAATGAAAAACCATTGAAAATAATGCCTCAAGTTACTAATTGAAATTTGTAACTTGAAATGCAGTTTCCTTACGAATGCATTAAAAACCAGTTAATCCGTTCCGGAGGTCAGCAAAAAGGTTTTCAATGCATTCCTATGGGAAACTGTGTTTCGAGTTACAATTTTTTTGTAATACAAAATACAGTGGTACCTCGCTTAAAGAGCATAATGCGTTCCACAGGACTGCTCTTTAAGTGAGTTTGCTCTTTAAGCGAAACACCATTGAAAGTGACCAATTGTGGGGGGGGGGGGATTGCGAACCCTGATTTATTTGTTAAGCGAGTATTTGGTTGGTTTTATTTGTTAAGCGAAGCGAACATTCAGAGAAAATTCTGCTCTTTAAGTGAGTTACTCTTTAAGCGAAATGCTCTTTATGCGAAGTTTGACTGTACATTAAAATTGTAACTCAATGTACCACTGTACTTGAAGGCCCTATGTTTCATGAATGCTCACCTAATTATTCTTAACTGCAAGCACTCAGAAAGAAACCTCTGAGGAATACCCTAAAATATGGGTGAAATTATATGAGTTAGATGCAGTAAACATGAAGCATTCAAAAATGAGAACAGGAATGCAAAACAAAGTTAATTTCTCTGACAATTTTCTGTGCAGTCTAACTGTATAAATGTTTTGTGACTGGCTTATAGAATAAATATAAGGATTCAAATATAATAAGTCATATTAAAAGCACACAGCAATAAAACAATAACAGATTTTTAAATCTGGGGGAAAGTTCTGAAATTTTTTCTGTTTAGCTACTTTTTTGTTGTTCAGTCGCACAGTCGCTTCCGACCTTTTGCAACCCCATGGACCACTGTCCTCCAGGCACTTCTGTTCTCCACCATCCTCCTCAACTCGCTCAGCTTTGTGCCCATTGTGTCTACAATACCATCTAGCCATCTCATTTTTGGCCGCCCCTTCTTCTTTTGCCCTCCACCCTTCCCAGCATCAAGGCTTTCTCAAGCGAATCCTCTCTTCTCATTTGATGTCCAAAGTACTTTAGCTTCATCTTTACTATTTGAACTTCTAAAGAGCAGTCAGGGTTAATTTCTTCTAAGATTGACCTATTTGTTAAACTCTCCTCCAACACCACATCTCAAAGGCATCTATTCTTCTGCTCTCAGCTTTCCTAATGGTCCAGCTCTCACAACCATACATTGCCACCGGAAATACCATTGCTTTGACTATATGAATTTTTGTTTGCAATGTGATGTCTCTACTTTTCACTATGTTCCCCAGGTTTCTCGTCACTTGCCTCCCAAGAATCACTCGCCTTTTTATTTCATGGCTGCAATCACCATCTGCAGTGAGCCTTGATCCTAAGAAAGTAAAATATGTCACTGCTTCTACTTCTTCCCCATCTATTTTCCAGGGACTGATAGGGCCTGTTGCTACTAGATGATAGCAATATGAATTCCATTTCAGTTTCCCAAGAGAAGGAATTCGTAGCTTCCTTTTATTCATCTTGGTTGCTAGAGGCTCTGTCAGCTAAGAAGGCACTCATTATACCTAAGTTAGGGTCGTTGTAAATGGGGGAGTAGAGAGGATGATAAATAGAAGATGAAGCTAGTAGTTCAGTTTGTGCCTAAGCCCAGAATCAGGAATTTGGACTCTTTCAGCACCATTTCTAACACAAAGTTCTCCATGTCAGATCCATCCTTTGTCATAGGATCAGCTCTTTGTTACATCATAAGGCTGACTGTTCTGTTCAGAAGTGGTTTCTTTACTAGTTCTCTTTGGGTTATCCAACCTAGTAGTTCAGAAGCAAGAAATTGCAAGTAGATAAATAGGTACCACTTTGGTAGGAAGGTAACAGCATTCTGTGCACTGTGGTGTCTAGTCATGCCTGCCACATGTCCACAGAAACGTCTGTAGACACAGGCAGCATTGGCTCTTTGGCTATAAACAGAAGTGAATACTGAACCCTAAAATCAGATACGACTGGCTTTCGAGCAAGGGAGACCCAGCTATCAAGTTAGAAATGACCTCTAGTTATCTAGATAAGGCTTTTGTGGTAAGAGAGTATATGAGGAGTAGTTTTCACCAATTCCGCTTCTCACTTTCCATGGCTGAGAGGAAATCCGAAGCCAGGACTCCTGAGTCCTAGTCAGTCACAGTATCCACCACACCACACTGTTCTATCTTAGTTAAGGCGGCCAACCGTCCCGCATTCCATGGGGCAATTCCATTTAGGGAGGGGGTAGTTCGACTTACCCTCCGTTCGAAAATCCTCCCGACCTCTCCCGTTGCGTCACAGACGCACCTGTTTCCCCTCTGCCCTGCAGGCAGTTAAAGGGAAACGGAGCCGAAAAGGCTCCAATGAACCGCGCCTGCACAGAGACCCAATCTGGCGTCAGAAATTTATGCAACAGCACAGACTAGTGGCAAGAGAATAGAATGCAGCCAGATTGGGTCTCTGCGCAGGGCAGAGGGGAAACAGGTGCGTCTGTGACGCAACGGGAGAGGTCGGGAGGATTTTCGAACGGAGGGTAAGTCGAACTACCCCCTCCCTAAATGGAATTGCCCCGTGGAATGCGGGACGGTTGGCCGCCCTAATCTTAGTCCTTCTCAAATCCACATAACCTCCAACTAGGATAATTGTATACCATCAAGTCAATTCTGGCTTACGACAACCCTTTCCAGGATTGTCTATATATACATACCCAGATGTGGTTTGCCATTTCCTTTCTTTTGAGACTGTGAGGCTTGCCCAAGGCTACACAATCCACCCTTTCCCCTAGGAGGCACACTGGGGAATAGAACTCCTGACTTCTGGGCCAGCAACCAGGTACCTAACTCACTGAACTATACAGATAGAAATGGTCCAGAATAAGGGTGAACACCAAAGTATGTTTATATTTGGGAAACAGTGGTATATCGGAGAAAGTGGAGGAGAGGAAAAAAGATGGCTAGATAGACAAACAGAATGAATCTTCTTGATGTATTGTGCATGAAAACAAGTTCAAGATCTTCACTTACCTAAAATATTCCTGAAAGAAGACAGAGGTCACATAATTTATGTGAAATTCTACATTAAGCCTTGGGCTATGTAGTCATGAATTAGTGTGCAAATCCTACTGAACACATAAGAACTTAAGTTTGAAGAAATAGACATAGAATTATACTGTAAATATTGGAATTGACTGAAACAGTCAGCAGAACAGCCAGGACACCCCGCTAAAGCTAACTATTTTTTAGGGAATGGCTGAGAGTTCCTGCAATATACATAAATTTCTACCTAAATTTCCTTTCCCCCAGGTTTTTATCATTACAGCAATTTCCAGGTCACCCCTCATATATGTGGGGAATACCTTCCAAGACCTACAACAGAAACCTGAAACAGTGCATAATAGTGAACCCTATATTTAAAACATGTATCTGAATCATAGATGCCAAGGAGGAGTTTAAATACCTCTGTTGTTCTACATGAGAACTACCAAAACATCTGCCTCCTCATTCATTCTACACTGTTGCCTCTAGTGGCCAGCTCTGGTAATGTGCCATAAAGATGTATATACAGTACAGTAGAACCCCGTATAACAAATGCCTCTTACAACAATTAAATCATACAACCACAAGGATTTGAAAAAACATTGTGCCCCGTATAACAACTAAAATCGTTATGCGATGGAATGCATCTCTATGGGTGAAAGGGTACAACAAATTTTTGTTGTTGTATGATTTTTCCCATAGAGATATTTGTTGTACGATGCATCCCATAGGGATAATCGCTATACGATGCATGCATCATATATCAATTAAATCGTAGAACAACTAGCCCCATGGATTAATTAAAGTCATTATATGGAGTTTTACTGTATATTACTAAATATTTTTAGACCAGTAAATAACTGCAGCTATGAATACTGAGCCCTTGGATATTGGGGGCGACCTATAATTTATAGATGTGGAGAGGTTTTAGGTATTGTCAGTCTATTGAAATTAAGAAACTGTTGCTGATTTTTTTTTACTCTTTTATCATAAGATAGAAGAAAGGTTGGTATATTGAAGAAGTTCTCAACCTTTTTAAGCCGGGGGCCGGGTCACGCTCCCTCAGACAGTTTTGGGGTCTCGATGGCCATTTTGCCTTTCCTCCACCACATGGCACTTCCCGGTGCAGTGAAGGCAGTGGGGGACACATGGAATGGTGCCATTGGCCGCATCCTGCCTGCAATTTGAAAATCCCTGGTATAGTCTGTCATGCTCTTTCTCTAAGCTGGAGCAATCAAAATCAAATGTCATTTTACTTTCCCAAAATGGGCCTTGTTAAAGAATTCAGTGGTGTGTGTAACTATTTTTAACAAAATGACAGTGCTAGAATGTTGAAGAGTTTGCAGTTTTTTGTGCACAATAATATACATGTGGCCAGTGTTGATTTTTCTGAACTAAAAGATACCGACACTCTTTCAGGAAGAAGAAATATCGATGTTGGGAGAAATAACCCACTTACAGACCATATCAGAAGATCTGAAAATCCTCACTATGGATCCGCACAAGCTGCCCCAATCAAGTGAACAGGTTGGTTGGGCAGAGAAGAGCCTCATCATTGCTGTCTACTTTGGCTGTTGAACTACAAAACAGTGGCTGCTAAATGTTATTTCTTGATAAATAGTCTTCACGTAGAGCAGGGGTGGCCAAACTACGACCCACGGTGCCAAATCATCCAACCTGCACCACCCACAGTGCTAGCGGAAGTGGAAGTAAATCACGCTCGTGCATGTGTAAACGCTGCTGGAAGCACAAGTAAAACTCGTCCGTGTAAATGCTGTAAATGCACCCGCATGTTTATGACAGTTGTGGACGCGTTTTAAGGCAAGAGGAACCACGTGACTGGCTTGCTCAACCATGCGGCACAAAAAGTTTGGGAACCCCTGGTGTAGATTCTCCTTTATCTTACTGAAGTACATGCAGGGAGAACATGTCCCTGACCTAGATCTGTGGTGTAATTCTTTATACACTGTTTTAGTGCAACTTACACTAACCTTTGCTAGCATAGGCACTTGTGACACATAATGGAAGTTGCAGTCCAGAAGTGTCTGGAGGAGAATGAGCTCCCTACCTTACTTCATTTGCTTGTGATAGCCTGAGCTGGAGCATCTCTGACAGGAACATGACTGCAACCAGTTGTGTTTTTATAAGTGTTCTGGAAAGCTTTGCAAAGGGATAGATAGCAATAGCAATAACATTTATATACATTCTACACTCATTTATTTGTCAAAAACTCCCATCGATTCGGTTGAAATGTTTGTTTTCACATGTTTAGTACTTATTTGTAAGCAATGACTTGGTTTCTATTTTTTCTATCTCTTTTGATGGAGTCCAACATAAAGAGCATTGTGGAGTGATCATGGTCAGTGTACTAGCCAGCAACATTGTTTCAAAATGTCCCATTTGACTTTTATAAAGGATATAGAAAGAAGTCTGGTTTACTTCATATCTTATGCGGTTCTGTGTGTCATTAGAATTGCAACTTTTGTAAGCCATAGCCAGTGAAGCCATTGGTGAGATATGATGGGAGTTGTTATGTGCTGTCTCCAATCTATGGCATCCTTATGAATGAGAGATCTCCAGAATGTCCTGTCCTCATCAACCCTGCTCAGAACTTGCAAATATAAGTCTGTGGCTTTCCTCACAAAGTCAGTCCATCTCCTAGGACAGGAGTTCTCAACCTTTTAAGGCAGGGGCCAAGTCATGCTCCCTCAAATAGCTTTGGGGGGCGGACGGCCATTTTGTCCACCACATGGCACTTCCTGGTGTGGGGGAGGCAATTGGGGGGCCACATGAACTGGTGTTGTGAGCCGTATGTGGCCCATGGGTTTCAGGTTGAGAGTCCCTGTCTTAGGAATTGTAAGCCAATAATATCTGGAGGCTGCAAGTTTGTCCTTGTACTGGTGAAAAATAAATTTGTTTGTTATGAATGAATAAATTGAATGAATGAATGCTAGGTGGAGAGAAGTTAATGTGACTTCTAACAGCTGGCTTCAGACCAAGCATCAACTAGTCACTGAAGTGAACATTTTTCATTGTTATTGCTGTTTTTCTAGGTAATTCTAGATTTGAAAGGTTCTGATTATGGCTGGTCCTATCAGACTCCTCCATCTTCTCCCAGTACCACCATGTCCAGAAAATCCAGTGTGTGCAGGTAGGCAAGAAGGGCAATGATACTGGTTTCTGGGTGTGTGTGGGTTTGTCTCATAGTTTTACTTTCATCTTATTTCTGTATGCTTTATGCTTTGTCATTTGTCATATTTGAATCCCACTCTTCCTTTAGAAAGTTCAGAGCAACTTTTGTGGAACTTCCCAGTGAACATCCAGGCCATTGACCACATCCACACCTGCTGAGCTTTCTCAGTGCTGCAGCCTACAGATTGTCTGCCATCTGTTTCTGGGACATTGAGCTGTAGTTGGGCTCACATCAGTCAGTATGAAGAGAGTGGAAATCTCTTTGGATACATGAATTTTATTTTGGAAAAAGGGGAGAGAAAGAGGGGTAAAGGGGGTCTAAATTCAGTTATACTCTGCCCCCAAACAAGTAAATGTATTGAATTTATGGGACTTAGGAGTCTTTTAAATACCACATGACCATTTTAGGGGGGAGGGGTAGACCAAAAGTCATGGAAAGTCATGGGGGGGGGGAGTCAGCATGAAGTCATGTGACTCCAAAATTATCAAAAAAATCCTCATGCTCCGGGCAGGAGCATCCTCCATCCCTCGAGCCAGTGTGGCTCCTCCCCCGGGGGGGGGGCAGGTGGGAGTCGGGGGGCGGGCAGCGGCGGCAGGCATCCTCAGGCTCCAGGTTGGCCATGCTTCTGCTGTTTCTCTTCAAATCAGGGAATACAGAAACCACATGATTTGGGGGAGGGTGTGTCGGTCAAAGGTCACGGAAAGTCACAGAGGGGTGGTGGTGGTCAAAAAGTGGCCTATTTTAGGTCACATGGTATTTGAAAGACCCCTTGCATTAGTGTTGACTTTCTAAATTCAGTTTATCTAGTGGGTCCACTCTAGTTAGAACAAATAAATTGATTTAGCCCCCAAATATCTGTGTGTTCAGAATCTGGTTTCAGTTATCTATGGGTTTAAAAATATTCAGTAAAAGCCCCTGAAATAAATAATATACAGTAAAACCTCGAGTTACGAATAAAATCAGTTCCATGGCCTTGTTCGCAACTCAAATTTGTTCGTAACTCGAAGCATCCCCATAGGGGTAAAGAAAAAGTCCCACCCCACCCTCCAAAAATCAATCAAACCACCCAAAAACAACAGCACCATTGAAAGGAAAGTGTGCATAAGCAAGAACGCTGTTCCTTACCTTAAAGAAGCTTTGAAAATGGACAGAAAACAGAAAAATCCAGCAAGAAACAGCAAGAGGCAGCCATTTGGGCGCCAAAACTCCAGACAAAGAATTCCTCTCTAAGCACTCTACTGCCACCTACAGGGCTCTGAAAGACTGCATGTGTATAAAATATAAACACATAGGGGAAATGGCGTTTTTTGCTTCACTCGAGGCAACACAGAAGAAAAAGAATTAACTCGTAAATCGGGGCATGTTCGTAACTCGAGGCATGGATGTCAGTGCAGCACTAATTCGTTAGTCGAATTATTCGTAGGTAGGGACATTCGTAAATTGCGGTTTTACTGTATATAGAGTTATATGGTGTATTACCAAAGCTGACCACTAGAGGCTACAGTCTACAATGTAACATTGCTCTCATGTAGAACAGCAGAGGCATTCAAAAACCATCCTCTTCTATGACTCAGGTATATATTGTTAAGTATAAAGCTCACTGTTACCTGCAGAAGGTATCATAACATATCTGCCACAGATATGTCCCAAGACCTGTATGGTTGTTCCAAAATAGAGGGTTGTGTCCCTTCTCCTGAAGCCCATGATGAAGTGCTAAAGGAAAGGCTGTGATATTTTCTTTAAATATATTTTTAATACCATTATTATTGTTTAGGCTTTACTAGGAACTATTTGTGCTTACTTTAACTTTTAAATTCCTCATTACACTTTCATACTTAATTTTAAATTACAAAGTGATTCGTTTGTTTATTAGTTTGGATGATGATAAAAGAAAAGTAGAGTATGTGAAGACAAAACATTTTAGAAGTGGCACATTAATATGACTGTGATCTTCTGAATGCATGCTTAGAAATGGGACTATTAATTGATGAGACTTATTGTGAAGAGGCAACCATACATGAGGATTGATAGAAGTAGGGGAAGTTTGCAAATGAGTTTGTCACCTCTCCAGTTACCAATACAGGGAGTGGTGTTGGTTCTTCATGTTTTGTGAAGCTGAATATTTAGTGATATTGATAGGATGTTTTAATTTTTTTCAGTTCATTTAAAGTATTTGAATGTATTTCTCTTTCAACTTGTTGGAATAAAGCTCTTGCCGTATGTCGCACTAGCTCTTAACTGTTCAGCACTGTTTGAACTCAGTCCCCCCCAAAATACTTAGATATATTTTCTCCCTTCTCCATAAAACTGTTTTTTCTTTGCTAAAACAGTTTAGCAGCATGAACCCCTTACCCCTGTGCACCTTCTTCATGCCTGCCCAGGCACTGGGGTACAGTTCTCCTTTTATTGATACGTTTAAAAGGAAGACATTTTGCTGCGTGTTCGGCTCTTCTGTTGTTTTTTTCTAGCCTCTGATGCTCTTATCGTTTATTTTTACTTTTTAGTATTTGCCTTCCAAATCACAAAGATTGGAGCGCTGCCGCACCCTATGGCATGGTTAGACCTTCCCTTTCCTCCTGTAGCTAGGTTTCTGTGCATGCATGTGTATAGCATCTATAGACTGGAGATCTATAGATATTTATACTGATAAGCAGTAAGCACAGGCTTTAAAAATGCAATATCCTGAAAAGTAAAAGGAAAATGGCTGCCTGCATAGTCCCGGGAACTGGTAAAACTACATTTCCCAGGATCTACCAGACAGGATGTTCCTGTCTTGGCTGGGGGACTTGGAGACGTACAAAAATAAATTTTCCCAAGTTTAAAAGTAAATGGCATTTGCCCTGTAAAAGAAACACATAGAGATGTTCCCATCACAGCTTTCCAGGTTTTTCCATAGCAATAGCAATTACACTTCTATACCACTCCATAGACCTTAGTGCACTCTCTGGGTGGTTCACAAGGTAATTAGTATTTTGCCCCCAGCATGCTGGGTGCTCATTTTACCAACCTCAGAAGGATGGAAAGCTAGTCCACCTTGAATTCCCATTAGGATTGAACTCACAACGTTTTGGCTGTAGTACAGCATTTTAACCCCTAGAATCAGCTTTCCCCAGGCAGAAATGCCTGTGCTACTTCTGGAGGTTGGAATCCAACAAGGGAGATTTTTTCCCCCAAAAGCTCTGATATTTAGGCAACATCAAGGGCTGCAGAAGTGAGAAAAAGGGGATTGGGAAGAAAAGAAAGTCCAGTTGTGTAAGTGGAGATGAGGCAGGCATTACTCCATGTCAGATGTAAGACTTTTCCACAGGCAGCCGTTGATAACTCCAACAATAACAATTACACTTATATACCACCACCACCCCGGTAGTGCTTAGTGCACTCTCTAGGCGGTTCACAAGATCATTAGCATTTTGCCCCCAACATTTTACTGACCTTGGAAGGGTGGAAGGCTGAGCCCACCTTTAGTTCCCGTCAAGATCGAACTTGCAACACCAGCAGTTTTGGCTTGCAGTACTGCACGACAGAATGAGCTTCCGTCTCTGTCCCATTGTCTGCCAACCTAGCAGTTTGAAAGCAAGAAATTGCAAGTAGATAAATAGGTACCACTTCGGTGGGAAGGTAAACAGCATTCTATGAACTCCAGTATCTAGTCATGCCTCCCACATGTCCATGGAAATGTCTGAAGATGCAAACAGCGCTGGCTCTATGGCTGTAAAGAGAGATGAGCACTAAACCCTAGAGTCAGGTATGACTGGCTTTTGAGCAAGGGCAATCTTTATAGGTGTTTTAACCACTGCACCACCAGGGATCATAGCACATAATTTAAGCGTTCCTCACCACAGGTTTACTTGCCATTTTCCATCTGGTTAGTAAGGATACTGCACTTCCTTACAATTCTTACCAGCAATTTTTTGCTGGTTTTGGCCATTTTATTATTTGGGCTGCATGCCTTTTTTGCAGGAGAACCACGGAATGTTAATTGTGTTGTGATGGTCTCTCCCCAACCCCTCCCCCTTTTTTGTTGTTTCTTCCTCCCCTTTGCCCCCCCATCTCTTTCTTTCTTTCTCTCCCTCCCTCCTCTTTGTGTCTCACAGCAGTCTGAACAGTGTTAACAGTAGTGACTCCCGGTCAAGCGGCTCACACTCTCACTCACCCAGTTCACACTATCGCTACCGCAGCTCCAATCTGCCTCAGCAGGCGCCAATGAGGCTTTCCAGTGTCTCCTCGCATGACTCTGGATTCATGTCCCAGGATGCGTTTCAATCCAAGTCACCATCTCCAATGCCGCCGGAAGCACCCAACCAGGTATGCCCAAAGACAGTTTGTATTAACATGATGTGAGTTTGGTGCTTCAGTCTTCAGTGAGTTTTGTGTAAATCGCATTTTAATGCCCTCTTCCAGGTGATATGGTTGTATGCCTGCCAACCCTCACTTATGGGTCTTGAATTGGGTCTAAGCCTAGGTGAAGAGGGTGACTTCTGACCAACAAGAGGCACCATATTTGCTGGCGTATAAGACACACTTTCTCCCCTTAAAATACATTGGAAAAACTGAATGTGTCTTATATGATGCATCTTATACACTGGCAAATACGGTAAATACAGGAAACACACTTCTGTTGTCTGCCGATAAGCTCCCACTTCGAGCATGTTGGCCTAAATGTAAAACCAACATAGTCAAGTGGGGGCTGTGAATGTACAACAGCATTCCCCAAACTGTGTTCTATGGAACACCCAGAAGCCTAAGTTAGTACACTGGCCAATCAGTGCTTTGGGGAATTGACGTAGGCTTCTGGGAATTGAAGTCCAAAACTCAAAATTTGGGAAACACTGGTATAAAACAACATATGCTGTGAGTGTGGAGAGAGACAGAACCCAGATCATTTGCTAATCTGCTGACTACTACTAGAAACATGCACCGATGAGGACCTAAGTTTGGCCAATGACAAAGCCAAAAGGGCTTCATTTTGGCAGTCCAGAGTTTGATCGGGACATGAACGAAGAAAAAGCCATTAGTACTATGCCTCTTGCGAATGGCCAGAAATTAAAATGTAGGGCTCTTTCACATGTTATAGAAAAGGGGTGTTCCTCTCTCCACTCTTGTTTTTCCCAGTAGTTTGATCACACTTTTTCTATAATGTTTTGGAGACCAAAGTGATGAAAATATGCTTAAAAACAGCCTGGTATTTACACACTTAGAAACAGCTTTGAAATACATGCCTGCGAATTACCAGAGCCAAAACCATTCAATGCTCATTAAAGTTGTTTTCTGGATTGCAACTGAAAACATCCTGTACTGACCTGCAGTCGTGTATGTGAGACCCATACTGCAGTCATGCTAGGTGGGTAACTCGGGGAATTGGAGTCCAGTGAAGTAATATTTCCAAGCTCTGTGAGTGTGGGTGTGTGCATCACATATTCAAAATGCTAAAGAAAATTATCAGCAGACATTTTTTAAAGGTAGCTGTTGTTATCTCCCAATTAAGGTTGTGGTTAATGGTAACAAAACGTAGGCCCCAAATAGCTGATTCCAAAAGCCTCAGTCATGCAACAATAAATTGAAATATTAAGCAACACCCAACTTCTCAAGGCTAGGGCAGTTTGGGCTCTTCGTATGGGGTTCAGTCTCAACTCCCACAATCCCTAAACAGCATAGCCTATGGCGAGTTGTAATCCAAGGGCCATGTCTGGAGAGCCTTCGGTTGCCCTACCCCTACCATAGATTCTGCCATTCCACAGCTTCAAAAACTGCACATTCAAGTGTAGTGTCTTCCTCCACATAAACACACATGTTTCTGCTCATAGGTTTGTCAAAGCAGAGAATAGAATGAATGATCCATTCCTTCCACTGCAATGCATGGTTTTTCCAAACAGATTGGTTTTGCCATTCACAGAAACCTTCAGAACTGGCAGCTTTTGCTCTAGAAAGTCTGGCAGGGAAGTCCCTGAGAACTCCAATTTGAACAAAAATGCAAACCTTAAAATTAGAAGTTGCTATCCAGGAACTTCTTTCCTTCTTTTTGTTTGTTAGGTTAGGCGTCCCCAACATCTTTTTGCACCACAGACATGCTGCCTGCCAACCACACTGTTTGACTGCACACAGGCAGGGAGTCCCCCCACCTTAGTTAAGCAACATGGAGGAGAGGCCTGGCCACTGCCTATCTGCTTTGTCTGAAGCCTGTGCTCTCGCTCCGTTCGCCAGGCAGCTCCAGCGGAGCATATGGAGGGCAGAAGGCTGCCATTGGGGCTGCCACCACCCCATGGCCCAGTTCAGGACAGCCCATGGCCCAGTACCGGTGCGCAGCCTGGTGGTTGGGTACCCCTGTGTTAGGGAGAGCTTTTCCAGCCATTTCTGGATTTGGTGTAGCCCATAGTGGGTGCTGGGCATGTGGACCTGCTAGAATTGCCCACCCCTACCATCATAAACTGGCAGTAGCCTTTGGCTGGCTCACTCTCCCCCCCCCCTTCTTGCCATTTTATAACATCCCTTTCTAAATGTTTCCTGGCCAGGAAGTTTGCCCAGTCCATGTTCTGTTTCCTTTCAAGACATTTCAAGTTCTAGAAATAAGCACAAACTTGTTTTAGGAATTAATCAGCCTGTATACTGGAGCAGAACTTGATATTATCAGTTTTATGATAGCACATGGGCATTAATTTTTTTTAAACAAATGGCCTTTTTTGGTAGAAACATCTGAAATCAGTTTGGGGTTGGGGCTTATTTTTTTTCTTTTGGTTAATCATTGAGAATGCATTAGCAAAACATTAGTTTGACATTTTAAAATTTGAAATTATTAGAAGCGATACATTATTTAAAATGATCAAGTTTTACCTTATTTAATTAAAAATTTAATTAAGGCACAACATGAATCATTGCTCAGGCCATGATATTGTTGCCTATGACTAACAAAATATTTTCTAATGAATTGTTTCTAATGTCTATATTCTTAATCATTCTGAATTTACATATGCTTTGTTGTTGTTCAAAGCAAACTTATAATGTAACTCTTCAGCATGTATGTGGTGGAAATTGTTTGCTTGAAACCATTCGCCTTGTATTAAAATCAAACAAAAACAACAACTTTTTTCTTTGCATGTAATACTGAGGTGTTAATACAATGTGGCTAGGATATTTGCATAGATGTTGCATGAATAAAATCCAGTAGGGTCTACTATGTCACCTAATCATTCATAAATGTTTGCATTTGTGCTGACTAGGGATTCTGTAGACTACAGAATTCATGGGTCTACATTTCACTCCCATTAAAAGCACGACTTTTGCTGAAAACAAAAACATAGTTCATGAATGCTTGTTAGACAAGGACACTTACCATGAACCTTTGATCAGATGGAGCTGCCTTGAATATGTTCTTACCAGCTGACCTGGATTTGTCTCTCCAATACTCAGAATGGCCTAGTTCTGCTGTGAATGTTTCTCTGCTTTATTTTGCAAGATGGGCCCACATGGAATTGATGCACTTCTGTGAAGAAGTCCAGCACTTCCATAGATGCCAAGCGCATCACCAACTGTTGCTGATCCAGATTTGTGAAACTCGTTAAATTAGGAGTAAAGCCATCAAAATATGGTGGTTTCTAAAATCAGGGCTTCTCTATCTTGTCTTAGTTCAATGTAGAACTCTGCTTGCTAGTGTAAAGAATTTGAAGCATTGGTTGACTACAGAGCTTGGAAAAGTTACTTTTTGGACTGCTGCTTTCAGGTGGTTGCAGTGAACATATAATGCTGGCTTTCGGGTATTGTGGGAACTACCGTCAAAAAAGTCTGTTTTCTGAACCCTAGTGCTCTGACACTGTCTTGGGTCTTGTAGAGAATTCCATGCATTATTTCTGCCTTAAAATTTTAACTAAATACAAGAAGCCAGATGCAATCCCTGCCTTTTAAAGGCTTAAATCTTTAGCATATTTTACGCACTGGAGTAGAAGATGCTTGAGTGTTTCATTTTCCTCAAATGCACCAATTGCTACATTGACAAATTGATTGAAAAGCTGTTCTGACATTTAAAATGGCATGTGTTTTTCATGAAATTGATGCTCTCAAGGGCTATATATAAAAAAAAGAATAGCGTTATGGTGCTATATTCCCATGTTTGAAAGCAGAATGCTGTTTCTAACAATAACACTATAGTGGATGAAACCAACATGCCACTTCTGTTGACAGTGCTTTCCATGTATTTTTGCTTATGTGAGTTTTATTTTTCTTTGTGGCTGAGAGGGAAAGAAGAAGGCCATAAACAGTTCATAACATCTCTTATTCCAAGGCAGATGAATAGGAGCTTTAGGATAGTGCATTTCAAGACTATTCCATATTATTAATAGTTTGGAGTTTCACACTACAGGGCAGGAAATGTAAGTCTGTCACAAAAAGAGTTCTGTGCAACCTTAATTGATAGCATATCTCAGTGATGGTGAAACTTGGCACTCTAGCTAGCTGTTCTGGAACTTCAATTCCCAGGAGCCCAAGTCCCTGTGAATCCACACGAATGGGTTTACTGCACACAGTAAACCCATTCATGTGGATTCACAGGGACTTGGGGCTTCTGGGAATTGAAGTTCCAGAACAGCTGGAGTGCCAAGGTTCACCATCACGAGCATATCTTCATAAAAAGGTCAGCCTAATGCTTAGTGTCCAGGTTGTATAAGCAGTAGGACACAGGTGTAAACGTGGGGAAATCACAGTTTGGACTCATGGGGTGAGCTTCTAGATTGGATCTGTTCACAATTTCCCCTACAAGTAGTCACACTTTACACATAGAGGGTGCTGAGAAGAGTAGAGAGAGCCCACTTCTCCTTGTACAGATTTTGTCTATCATTTGCCATTCCTGCATAGAGTTTCTTGAAATTACTGAGTCTTCATGAGGGGACACATGTAGAAAGAGTTCTATCAAACTGAAAGTTACTGATTCTTTTTTCTAGAAAGATCTTTATGCCACAGCTGTCAGGAGTCTACAAGTCCCAAAAATCACCACACCTAGGGAAAATGGGAAATTGTAGTTAAATGTACCTTTGTGTACAAAATATCTTCTGCTTGTTCTCTTTTTACACACACAAGAAGTCTTCTCCCCTACACATGGTGAACATGTTTCAAGGTATCTGTTGCTAAGCAATTTTGACCATGCTTGGCGACTTTTTGGACACCATGCAATATTCCACTTCTGTTTTTTCCTTGATATATCTGCATGGATTTTCCAGTTCTAGCACAGAGTGTTAAGGTTTGTCTTCCTGAATTGAAAATGCCCACTTAAGAGTACCCTGTATGGTGGCATTTCAGCACCATAATTTTAATCTGCTGGTAGCTCTCTCTGTTGAAACTGAAATGTCAGCAGAGAGTTAGTTAGGTTGTGGTATCCTAAATATTTGTTCCCTTCAAGGCAGCAAAGCTCTGCCATTTAGATCCTGTGGCTTTCCTCTCTCCTACACAGTTACGATCTGCATCAGAATCTTTTAGCTGTGTTTAATGATTAAATTATTTCTCCCTTAACCCTTCCTAACATTCTGCTTCTCTCCACCCTCTCTTGTATATGTATTTGTCCCTCTGTGCCTTGTTGGGTTTTGTTTTGATGGCTTGTCTTTTTCCTTTCCCTCCTTTTTTATCCCTTGCTGTGTCTGTGGTGCTACTTCGTTGTCGTCTCGTTGTGTTGTGTTTTGTAAACCCAGCAGAATTCGTCCAGTTCGGCCTCCTCAGAAGCCTCTGAGACCTGCCAGTCAGTGAGCGAATGCAGTTCCCCTACTTCAGTCAGCTCAGGCTCCACCATGGGGGCTTGGGCCTCCACCGAGAAGGTGACAAAGGCTTCATCTCTAAGACACGCACATGTTCCTTTGGTCTTCTAAGGCACCCTGTCATTCAGGGTGTGGTCCTTTCACAACACATGGAGAACGTACAGATGAGAATGGAAAGGCTTCTTTACTTTAAAGAGTTTGAACGCAGGACTAAAGCAATGTTAGAAACTGCTTATAACAGTGGTGGTGGACCTTGGCACTCCAGGTGTTCTTGGGCTGCATTTACTGGAAGCCCAAGTCCGCACTCTTGCTCAGGGGTTCGCAATCTATGGCACGTGGGCTGGATCTGGTGTACAGCACCAAATAATCCAACTCTTGACCTTGCTTCAGCAGCTGCTGAATCTGCTGCAGACTCATTTACGGCTGCGTAAACGTGTTTATGTAGCCATAAATGGGTCTGGCCATCGTAAACATGTTTATGACAGCCACAGATGCGTTTTACTGCACAGGTTGGCCCGCTCATCTGTCTGAGGGGGCATGGTCTGGTTTGCAGCTGGAAGATGTCGAGAACCCCATGCTCTTGCTGATCAGGGCTTCTGGGAATTGAAGTTCCAGATCACCTGGAGTGCCAAGTGGTTCACTGTCACAGGCCTATAAGGTGCCAGTTTTCCATTTAGCATCTCCACAGTCTCCTTCTTTCTTTCTGTTCAGGAATTTGGGTGTCATTACTGCACTGAGCATAGGCAAGACCTCACAATACCAGGCATCCTGAAAAGCCTGCCATGATACACAGTGGCTACATTAATGACAGCCTGCTTACTACAAAGCTACCTAAATCACTATAATAATAATTTGAATTGGCCAGGTGGCTTTTCTAGCAACTGCAACCAAGAAATCATGGGTCTATGGATTTCTAATCAATGTATTGTTCCTAAGTTTTCCTTGAGTGCCTTCCACAAATTTTCTTTCAAAATAAAAGGCTTTCTGGCTTCCTTAAATCCCTCAAGTGTCTAGAGATTAAAGCTTCAGATAAATTCTGACCTCATTCAGAACAAGTGACTGATTGGATCTATTCTCATTTGACGACATCCCTATTTCCTCTCCTTCATCCCCTGTCATTATGTTATTCATGGACTATATCATTTTCTGAGGCTGGGCTGCTTCTCCTTCTGCTGTCACTTGAATGGAATGTGAAAATACTAACCCAGAAGGCATATTAACAGCTTTGCATTTGGATCTGAATTAAAGCTTTTGATTGATGCACTTGTTTAGGGGAGAAACGAATGCATCCTAGATTACTCCTTCCACTCCAGGGCTAGCAATTAGATTTAGAACTAAAATAGCCCCACTGAATCAATGACATCTACATTTGTGTTGATTTACTCCAAGCCCCATTGATTCAGTGGGTTTACTCTAGTTGGCTCCATTGGCTGAATTTAGCCCACTGTTCTTGTTTTTTTCTGGGTTCCCTCCACAGACCAATGTGGGGAGAAGATTGTGTCTGTTGCTCATCTGCATGAAGTTGTTCAGCCCTTCAAAATGATGCTCCTCTTTAAAAACAACAACACATGTTTGTCTGTTTGAATGACATTAACAATGCATGAACAATATATGTACAGGTGCTGAGTTGAAAAAGTTACCAAAACCTCATGTGGAGCATCTTCTGCACTTTCTCCTCAGCAATGCATGCTTGATTCACCTTGTATTTTCCCCCTACATTTTGTCCTATTTATATTAATTTCTCTCCTTTTTCCTCCCCTTCCGCCTTCCCCCATTTCCCTTTTTGTTTTTGTTTCCAGTTGTCTAATGGGTATTATCACTGTAGCTTGTCAAGTGGCCCTTCCTTAGCCTCAGTTGGTGCGGGCCCTTCCCCTCATATCCCGTCTGTTTCCCACGCATGGACCCGGGCTTCCTCTTCCACCCTCCTTCCAGACTACGCTCATTATTACACCATTGGGCCAGGCATGTTACCATCATCTAAGATCCCTAGCTGGAAGGTTTGTGTTTCTTTTGTTTTCTGTCACAAACTCTTTCCTTTCCATTCCTTTCAACCCCCAACTCTACTGGAAGATGTTGCTTTCCAAATCTCATTGAATTCTTGATTGATTGCTTTCTGCTCCCAGTCCCTTTAGCTCAGAGGTTCTCAACCTATGGCACCAAGTAATCCGGCCCTCACTTCATGTGCCACCGCCAGAATCAGTCACGGACTCATTTATTGCTGGCGTAAACGCGTTTACAACAGCTGTAAACAGCAGGGGAGACAACCATTCCAGCCCTCTCAACTGTTTTGAGGGAGCGTGACCCGGCCCCCTAGTTGAAAAAGTTGAGAACCCCGGCTTTAGCTGGTAATACTAATGTGAAATCCTGATTCAGACAAGGGATCTTTCCTCCTCCATAAAGCAACGAATAAGAGGAGGGTGTTATTGCAATAAACATGTCAGGAATGGTAAATGTAAAAGAGCAGGTGATAGCCTTTGTAGCCAGAAGGGTGCAAAAACACAGACAGCTGTATCACTTACAGTTAACCAATAGCAGGTGTTTTATAAAGTTGGCAGCTCTTAATTGCCAATTCAAGACCAGGTGAGCTTCAGATACTTTGCATAAGAGCAGGAGATAGCTTGCAACAATATTTTGTTCTTAGGAACAATCCATTTCTCTCTCGGCTCCTGTGGGGGGTATGACTGAACTCAAGGGGGACAGAAACATGAGATACTGAGATGATATTACAGTCCCTGCTACTCAGAGAGTGCTTGCATTTTGACATGATTAGCCATAACTCTATGATACCACTGGTATCGATGGCTTTACAGTCTCTGCAATAGTATTGAGTTTCACAGTCAGCACTTGAGTAACAGACTGATGTGGTCTAATACAGTACATAGATGTGTTAAATTAAACATTGACCCCTGTGTCCTATCTTTTCCCCAGGGATGATCCAGTTTTACTGGAGGTGTTGTAGAGTTGCTTTTTAGGAGGAAGTTGCCATATTCAGTCCTTGGCATCTACAGATTCTTCTGGAGAGCTGCTGCCAGTTGGGACTGAATACTTGGTTAGATGGGCCAGCCATTTAACTGAATATAAGGGAATTTGCTGTGTCCCTGTTTCCTATGGAACTTTGTTAATGTTTTCATCCTTGGAAAAGTTAGGCAGGCAGCTTGGCTTAGTACAGTATACCTTGCTTGGGACCGTATCTGTTAAGGTCTTCCTGTTAGTACCAAGAAAAAACAAGAGAACCGGTTCTTCAAGAAGGTCATTTTGGCTCGGGTGAGGAGAAACAAGAGATAAAATGCACCTGCATTGACTGCAGAGGAAACTATGTGTGGACCCAGATGTTAAAAGAGTGCCTTGTCCTTACCAATCTGACCTTGGGGCCAGTAGGAATGTGGGATATATCATGGTTGTAAAGGTTATACATACATATGCTTTTATGCAGTAACCAAAAGCAGGGTAGGCGTCTCTGTCTCTTAACTTTAAAAGGAAAGATGGCGATATGCCCATTTTGCGTCCTTCAGAATTGTTATTTTATACTTGGGTATTCATACTTTTGAGGGTTAAATGCTAAACTTAATGACTGGAAGTTTGACAGGTCAGCAATTCGAGAGCCGAGCATTGCACAACAGAGTGAACTCTTGTCATCTGCCCCAGCTTCTGCCAACCTAGCAATTCAAAAGCAATACTGTACATTGCAAGTAGATAAATAGGTACCACTGAGGTGGAAGGTACCAGTGTTCCACGCCTGGCTGCCACATGACCACAAAAATGTCTGCAGATACAGACAGTGCTGCCTCTTTGGCTATCCCCTAAAATCAGACACAACTGACTTTTGAGCAAGGGCAACCTTTACCTATTCAAACAGTCACACAAAACAGTCGTATGAAAAACTACCTCAAGCATTCTTACTGATAAAACATGTTGGACTACGCTTGGTAATATATATCAATGCTTACATTTTACAATTTAAATACTTAAACTTTTATCATTATAAAAATGGGTCTCTGAATATTCATGGCCAGTTTAGCCATTTCTAAATGCTATCGTAAGAAGCAGTGAGAGAGTTTAGGTCCTCTGTCCAACCTTTTCCTATCAATCCATGAAGGGACAAACTACAAAGAAATCAATCTGTTGCAACTGAATGTCTTCATGTGGTCAAGGACCCTGATTTTTCAGGAACTCCAATTATGTGGGCAGATTCTGGATGGACCAGGAGGTTTCATCCGCAGACGATACTTTTCCCAGGGAATTGGGCTGGATTGGTCCCTTGCTCACCCATTCAAATTAACCCCCTTTCAAAATGTCTGAACAGGTCTTTAGAACTGCATAAACAGGAAAAATTGTTTTCCTGTCCAACCATGAGGGGGTGGACCTGGTAAAACTACTCTTTAAAGAGCTCACACACCTCGAAAGCCCTGTTAAAGTTGCTATAAGTCAGTTCCTACTTAATGGCAGATAACAGTAATAGAGGTATTAGACATTTAAATAATTCTCAGCATAGACAGTTGGAGAACTTTGTTGCCAAACCACCAATAGAATAAAAACAGATCACGGGAAATAAAACTGAGTAAAGACAATATTAACATGTAATATCTAAGAGACTTGGAGAAAATACTTGGGGGTGGTGGTTTAGAAGTGGTTTCCCTTAAGAAGGGGGGAGGGCAAGAAAGCCCAGTGTTTGCAGGTGTTTCCCAGCTTGTGGTCTGAATAAACCTGAACTAATAGATTTTGTTTCTCTAGGACTGGGCTAAACCAGGTCCCTACGACCAGCCCATGGTAAACACTTTGCAACGGCGCAAGGAAAAACGAGAGGGGGATCCTGCTGCAGGAGCCCCGGGTGGAACACCGATGCTGGTGGAGGAAGCCCAAAGGCCACGGAGCATGACTGTCTCAGCTGCTCAGAGGGTGAGTTGCCTTCTCATCTGGTTGGATGACATGTTGGCACCAAGCTGGCTCAGATCATGCCTTTGTTTGGCACCATTTGTCATTGGGAGAATTACCAAGGCCTCAGGCGCTTGAAGGATTATTTTTCACAACTGTTCCTTCCACCCTCATTGGAGTGACTCTTGAGTAGAGCAGTTAGCAATTACACATATACCAACCCCACAGTGCTTAGTGCACTTTCCGGGTGGTTTACAGGTAATTAGCATTCCCCCACATATGCTGGGTGTTCATTTTGCTGACCTTGGAAGGATGAAAGGCTGAGTCAGCCTTTGATCCCAGTCAGGCACAAACTCACACCGTTCTGGCTGCGGTACAGCTGCTTAATTACTGTGCCACCAGGATAGAACAGTTGGAAAAGGAGAGCCATGGTCTGGTTGCTCTCAAGTTCAGAGTTGTAAAGTACAAAAAGCAATGGATGTATCTTGGAGATAGGCTCTCCTTCCATTTTATTTAAGCTTTTCCTGACAGTGTCATCTGTGGTTCTTCTTATCCTTTTGCATTAGGTGCTGTTCCTCCTCTGGTTGCCATTTTTGCCTTGGTGGTTGAATAAGGACATTCAAGTTAGCATTTCCAGTAATACCTCGGATAACGACTGCATCTTATAACGCTAAAATCGGATAACAATGCAAAATTTCTAAAGAAATTTTGCATCGGATAACAATCTGTTAGTGTTATCCGATGCAGTCGTTCGTAGCAGCAGGGGGGCTGGAAAGCTGAACGGGGTTCGCCGTTCGGCTTCTCAGCCTCCCTGCAGCTGCGGAGGCAGGGGGTGGCTAGAAAGCTGACCGGGGGAGGGCCTCCCCCATCGGCTTCCCCAGCCATCCCACAGCTGCGGAGGCAGGGGCGGGTGGCTAGGGAAGCCGACGGGGAGTCCCCGTCAGCTTCCCCAGCCACCCCACAGCTGTGGATCGGGTCCCCCAACACACACACCCCGAGCCAGCAGGGGGGTCAGAGAGCCCGAAATGGGTGGAAAAAACAGAGGGTTTTTTCACCCATTTCGGGCTCTCTGATCCCCCCCTGCTAGCTCCAGGGAGGTCAGGGTACTTGATCCGCACTGTTTCCGAAGCTCCCCCACCTCCCTGGAGGCTGCAGCAAGCCAAAACACGGGATTCAAATCCCAACGTTTTGGCTTGCTGCAGCCTCCAGGGGAACAGGGCTTTTTTAAAACGTGCGATCAATGCATCGCACAACGTTAAAAACCGGATAACGACGAGACTTGTGGAACCAGGTCTCATTGTTATCTGAGGTACTAGTGTATTAACAAACTGTTTTCAGTTCATTCCCTACTTAGAACTATTAAAAGTAATGTGCCTTAAGTAACTGATCATCTTCTTCTGTGTCTATGGCAGATGTGAAACTGCCAAAATGTTTCATGTTTGTTTTCTGATATGCCAAAATGAAGCCACCTTTTGGTGAATTCATTCTGCAGTTCCTTTTGCCTGACCTAATGTGAGAAAGAATAGTCAGCAGAACAAGGTGGCCATTGCCCACGGTACGCCCAATTGTGGTTCAGAATACCACAATCTTTGAGTAGGCTCTTTCTGTGTACCCCAGTAACCAATTGATTCAGTAGGACTCTTTGCTGTATCACATTAACATAGCTATCCCATGTCAGCTACCAGCCCTCCCTCTCTACTCCCTGTTCTCCCTATCGTTCTGTTCCAGGACCCTTCTTTAAAAAAAAAAAAAAAAATTCCTAGGAACTTCCAGGGCCAAACCAGAGAGAGAACTTGGCTGCAAACTCCAGCTAAAAACCCCTTAGCTGTTCTTCCTGGACCCACTCAAGGACCATTGAGTGCCAGAGGATCAAAAGAAAAAGCAATCAACTAGGGAGAAAAATTTGGTACCGAATTCGGGTTTGTGCGTATGCAATTTACCTCTTACCCAATAAAGAGACATTGGGGCGAAAATGTTGATTTATTCTTTCATAGCATAGTTCGTAATAAAACGTAGATTAATTCAGGTAGCATAAAAATTTAAGTCCAACATAGAAAACATTTCTAAGTAGTCATTCTGGTTACTCAGTTCACCTGGGGCTTGGTGTTATAACCCATGGCTAACTCTAGCTCTGGCAAGCTTCCCTTCCTCTTCTAGAAGATTCCAGCGAAATCCCTTTTTATACACAAAATGAGGTCTCTCCTGACTAGCTAATTTGCATATAACCAATCAGATACCTTCCTGCTCTGCTAGGAGCACTGTTCTCATAACAAACTAATATTTTTGAGAGTCTTCCAGGTGCAGACATCTCAAGGCCAAAACTAGCCAAAACATTCTCTGCAAGGCAGATAACATTGGAATAGAATTTTACAGCACTGAGCAATTACAAGCAGGCTAGAGCACACAGAATAGAAATGATTTTTAAGAGGCCTAACAAACCATGCTTACTCCATCTTGGACACATTAGTGAAATGGGGTCTTCCCATGACATCCCACTATATATTTCTGCAGTGGGATCAAACTGGGATCTTTGCTACGAATGAATGAGTCTACTGCTAATCTTCAATATTTTTGAAATGGTAGCCGTTAACCAAAAACAAAACCGTTGTAGCCCTTTAAAGACTATCTCCTGTATTTTAATGTTATCTTTAGTGAATCATGTCCATTTCATCAGACATAAGAGTGAGACCTCATGGCATTAATTTATACAAGCGCCACAACATTTTTTTGTCTTTTTGTTATGTTTTACTCTCCGATACTGCTAGTCTGTTTGTGTTGTGGTGTCAGAGTTGAAAAAAGCGACTGCAGAATTAGGTCCAAGCTGCCCAAGAAAGCTGAGAAATTACCCAAATAAACTTATTGCATTCTGTTGGCAGCAAGGAGAGGAGATAGAAGCATGTGAAGAACTGGCTCTCGCTCTAAGCCGAGGGCTACAACTTGATACCCAGAGGAGCAGCAGAGATTCCTTGCAGTGTTCTAGCGGCTACAGCACCCAAACCACCACCCCTTGCTGTTCAGAGGACACCATTCCTTCCCAAGGTAAGGAACAGATATAGTCATGTATACATCTGAATTGGATCTCTTAGGTAGGGGCAGAAACAACATCTGTGCCTGTAAAGCAAGGGTGCCCAAACAATGGCTCACGGGCTGCATCCACCACCACCCCGACACCAATTCATCCAGCCCGTGTCTCTCCCAGAAGCAGAAGTAAAATACGCACATATGGGTGTGTTTTACTTCTGCTTCTGGGAGTGATAAGGGTGATGTGGGCAGGATGAATTGGCACTGGGGTCAGATCTGGCTCCTTGGGCCATAGTTTGGGCACCCCGGTTTAAGCAGAGAAAATGACAGTCTAAAATCTATCTCATCCTGTTTCAAAACCACGTGACTAGCCCACTGAACCATGTGACTGGCCCAGGGCCCGAAAAGTTTGGGCACCCCCGCTGTAAAGCCTTCTGCTTTAAACTTTGCAAAGTGATTACCTGTTTCCCATGCATTTCAACAAAATGAAAGTCAGTCTAGAGTTGCTGAGTTGGAAAGAAACAAGGATTGTAAAATAAGCACAGCTGCAGCATGGCACGAACAGCGCAAGGACCACTTGATTGGATATAATAAAATTATCATGTTTGTGAATTTGTGATTCACATTATGCTTCGCCCAACTCATAATGTTAATGTTTCAAATGGTGGTGTACAGGTTTTACACACAGATTTCAACCTGTGAAATTAACTATTTGAAAAGAGGATTAGTAATTCTTGTACATATTTTTTGTTGTTCTCTTGAAAGGCTAAGAGTGGCTTGCAGAAAATTAGTATGAAACAAAGCACTCACTGTCTGCAGGTTTTTAGTCTATTTATTTAAATCAGTATTTGGCCCTTTCAGCTCTTAATAAGTAGAACAAACAGTAACTCTTTGAGCATATGATTCCCAGAATCCCAAGACAGCATGCAAGTGGTCAGACAGTAGATTTCTTTCCACAAAGTACAGATATGAACTGCATCCAAAAAGACATGTCTCAAGATGCCATAAAATTATAACGTACAGTTGTACCTCGCTTAAAGAGCATAATGCGTCCCACAGGATTGTTCTTTAAGCGAGTTTCCTCTTTAAGTGAAACACCATTGTAAATGACCAATTGGGGGGGGGGGGATTGTGAACCCCAATTTATTTGTTAAGCAAGTTTTTGGTTGGTTTTATTTGTTAAGCGAACATTCAGAGAAAATTCTGCTCTTTAAGCGAGTCACTATGCGAGGTTTGACTATTTCTAAAAATGCATGATGCATTTTGAGCTCTTTTAAGGTCTTAACACCTTTCTTTGGGAGTACAAAAATATATCTAAAAGCTAACACATAAATATGTATTACAAAACCTTTTTTAAAAAATAAGAGTAGAACCCCGTATAACAAAAACTCTGTTCCTCGGGGCTCTTCGCTATACGTTTTTTCGTTATATGAAGTGCTACTGGCGATACACCACATAACAAAAGACAAGTTTGTTATACAGGGTTTCATTAAGCGAGTACCCCTGCATAACAGGAAAAAATGTTCATTATACAGGGTTTCGTTAAGCAAGGTATACCTTGCTTAATGAAAACCCTGTATAATGGGAAAAAATCCTTATGCGGGGTATTGCCAATAGTGCAAAAATGATTTTTTCATTATATGAAGTGTTTGTTATGCAGGGTTCCACTGTACAGGGTTATTTACTTCAGTGTGTTAATACTTTCTGTAATACACTTAGAGAACAGAGCACTCACCTTCATTTAAAGAGTCTGCCATCCAGTTTATTGGCAAATTAAAGGCAAGTGAATGTTGAGACATATACAGACCGAATATATTCGGTTCAAGGGTGCTGATCTATGGCTGGAAAATACTTTTTAACTTTAAAAGGACAGGTGGTTTAGTTATTAAACCCTGAGCTTGATGACCAGAAGGTTAGCAGGTCAACAGTTTGAGCCCTAAGTGCTATGTGACAGAGTGAGGTCCTGTCATATGCCCCAATTCCTGGCAACCTAGCAGTGTGAAAGAAAGAAATTGCAAGTAGATAATTAGGTACAGCTTCAACAGGAAAGGTAACAGCATTCCGTGCACTACAGCGTCTGGTCATACCACATGTCCATAGAAACATCTGCAGACACAGATATTGTGGCCTCTTTGGCTGTAAACAGAGATGAGAATTGACCCCAACAGTTGGAGACGACTGACTTTCAAGCAAGGGAGAAACTATTCAAGCCTGCTTACTTTCTCATTCATTCCTAACCTCTCTTATCCCCCTCCCCCTTCTTCCAGTTTCAGACTATGACTATTTCTCTGTCACCGGTGACCAAGAGCCAGAACAGCAAGAATTTGACAAGTCTTCAACAATCCCGAGAAACAGTGACATAAGCCAGTCTTACCGCCGCATGTTTCACGCCAAGCGTCCTGCTTCCACTGCAGGCCTCCCAACCACACTTGGGCCCGTGATGGTCACCCCTGGCGTGGCCACCATCCGGCGGACCCCTTCTACCAAACCAGCAGTCCGTCGCGGGACCATAGGGGCCGGGCCCATCCCTATAAAGACTCCTGTGATACCTGTCAAAACACCAACCATACCAGACATCCCAGGGGGGCTTCCTGGTGTGCCAGGTGGTGGGGCAGAAGAAGGCCCTCAGCTAAGTCCTGGAGCTGGGAGTGGCAATCAAGCTGTTGGAGGACTGTCCTCCTTGTGGAGCAGTCAAGTGTCCTCCAACTCGCCACCCACGAGCCAGAAGCCAACCACCCTGGAGGAACCAAGGCCAACGGCTGCTGAAAGTGAGGGGGAAGAAAGGGAACGAGAGACACCCAACCTCGCCGCTCCTCCATGTCAACCACTGCCTCAGTTGGGGGGCCAGAATCCCGGCGAGGCTCCCCAAGGTGAAGATATGCTGAATGCTATTCGGCGGGGCGTGAAGCTGAAGAAAACCACCACAAATGATCGGTCAGCACCTCGCATTTCCTAGACCACTGCCAGAGTTTACCAACACCCTTAACAAGAGACAGAACTACCTGATGAAAATCATCTTTTGTCTTTCTGTCCATTCCACTGTACAATTAAGGTTTTATAGTATGCTCAGTTAACAGACAGCTGGAAAAGTTCTGCAAAATGGAGTGTGTGTGGGGGAGGGATGGGATTTGCAAACAAATGCTTTAGGAACAACATCTGTGTAAATACTGCTAGTCATTTTTCTTTCTTTTTTTGCGCACTTTTAAAAATTCTGAATTCCCCCTTTTAATTTTTTCTCTAAAGGTGCCAAAACCCATGTAACATCTTTTATAACTTGTAGAAGTTTTACAGGAGGAAGATTACAATCAACTTCACAGAGGATAAACCTCAGCAAGGGGAAGGTTTGCGATGCATCTTCACTCCTGTAGAACGTGTTGGAATATTGAAGATGCAAAAAAACATTTTTGTTTAAATTTTGTTGTACAAAAGACACGGCAAAAAACAGGTCTTCACTGAAGTACAGTGACTTATTTTTGCGTCTGAAAGGCAGGAAACGATGGCAGATTGATTAAAGCAATATATAGCGGAAGAGAAAGGGAGAGCCTTGAGTTGTTTATTGAGTTTTTAGGGGGTTAGACTAAGGGGAAGTGTTTAATTGTTGCACAAAAGTAGCCTAGCAGTAGCTTCATGGTAAATGCATCCAAATAAGCCATATTGGATTGCAGTGTTTGTTTAAATAGGGTGTTTAAATCACTTCTAGGGGTTGTCCACTGGGAACTTCTCTTGCATTCACCTGATGAAATTCATTGAGGTATGAGATTTCTTGTCGAGGAAAAGCCTCTGTGGATTGTTCCCTGCGTGTTTCTTTTTGTGGTTATTTTTTTAAATACCTTTTTTCTTGTTCCAAGATTCCATAAACATATTTTGTCGTCTCATCTTTACACCAAGTAGATTTAACAACATTTTCTCCCTTCACTTTTCGTTGCTTTAAAAAGAAGTAATCTTGCAATACCATAAAGTTAAGAAGTGAAGGCAGAGACGTGTGAACATGTTTTTAAATGAGAGAAAATACCAGGTAGTTTTTAGTTACAACTTTATACTTTTTACTGGCTGTGCCCAGCAGGCTGGGCAGCTCAACAAACCAGAAAAAGCCCCCAATAGGTTTAAGGAAACTAATGAACCAATCTGATGGGCAACCAGCTGGAATTCCGGTAAAATCATGAGACATTTCTTTTAGCGGGCCTGTTTTTCTTAAGTGGCATTTTGGATTGGCTTTTCCTAAATATTACAAGGTTTTGGGATGTGGGGTGGTCTGGGAGACATAACTTCTGGTTTTATTTATTCAAGGGGAGGGGATGGAACCATACTTTTTTTTTTAATATCTCCTCGGCATTGTATTTTAGGGAAGCTGTTAATAAATTCATAGGTGGGATTTTTTTTTTCTTAAAATGAAAATTGCTGTGATATATATATACACATTTCATGAGGTAAGCAGAAACGCGGGTAACTCGGGTACCACAGAGGTTTTGGTTTTGTGATTTTAAAAATAATAATTCTGCAGTCTGAATGGATACCGTCTGCCTTATCTCTGTATGGGCACCGCAAGCAGAATGAAGAAGTAACAGACCTGTGTTTTCCCAGTTGTGAAGGTGCAGCCTAAAACGGAAGGAGTTGGGTCAGGGGTACACACGGTCTGCTCCTCCGCAATGGACACTCTTAGGGTGGGTGCCATCTTACCTCCACAACCTCTTATGCTTTAAATACATTAACTGCATTGGATGTGAGACGTAGCGTAAAACTGTTAGTCACTGTGTTTTATATACATTTACACTGCTGTGGTTGCTTAACACTTTTTTATGTTATGGCTTCAGAAGAAGAAAAAAAGCATGATCCTTAAATGATAAGCTCTCTTTTCTTTAAAAAACAAGCTCCTTACTACAAAAAAAATTAAATAATAATAAAAAAATACATACACACACTAAAAATCAGTGTCTGTGGTACAAGCCCACTGATCTTGATGAAATAGCGGATGCATTCGGCAAATGATGCTTCAAGATTCCCCCCCCCCCAAAAAAAAAAAAACTTATGAGAAAAATAAAACAAAAGGACAGAAAATGGTGGAGGCTGCCAAGATCATTTCCCAGCAAGCGTCATTTTGAAATAAATTGGGGTTTTCCTAAAGATTCAGCTGTGTTCTTGGGTGACTTCTATGCAGCAGAGCATGTTTAAGAACCACTCCTGAAAAGAGTTGCATCTGAATTGTATGTTTAGGAACACAGCCTCTTCTAAGCGGTAGAAATACATTTAAATTAAGAATTTCATTACACTGTTGCCAAAATTCAATGTTGAAATGTGACAAACCACTTCGAATTAGTTCTGTTGGGAATTTTTTTCCTTTGTGTTCTTTGCCTATTGTAAAAGCAGTGTCACCGTTCTAAAAAAATGTTTCTAATGGTAAGTTATTGTGGTTTAGTTGCTAGTTTGTACTGAGAGTTGAGCTCTCTCCCATGCAGAGTTTTTGTTCTGAACGACTATAAAATAAAAATGGCTGTTAACTGTGTTGCCCTTCTACATTGTAATGATTGCTTCAACCTATACTATAAATAAAGACCTGCTGATAAATCTCTTTATTTGGGGTCTGATTTTGTTTTGGAATCTTTTTGCCACTATTCTTAGATCTCATGCAAGGTAAGCTGTTGATCTTAGAGGTGACGTTCATATAAAGGATATGAAGAACATGTGTTTAAATGCAGTGTATTTGTCCCCCTCCCCCCAATACAGTCAAACCTCGTAAGACAAGTGTTTCACTTAGTGAAAAACTCGCATAACGAACAAGTTTTTCACTAAGCGGTCCAACTCGCATAACGAATTTTTCGTATGCGAGTCAGACTTTTCCCTATGGAAAAACTCGCATAACGAGCGTTTCAAGGGGCAAAACTTGCATAGCGAAAAATTTTCACTGTGAGTTTTGCCCCTTGAAACGTTCGTTATTCAAGTTTTTCCATAGGGAAAAGTCCGACTCGCATAGCGAAAAATTCGTTATGCGAGGTATGACTGTATACTAATTTTCCATAAGCAACAAGCTTCAAATGGAACTAGCAGATCTTCTGGACGGCTATACCATAACTTTCTGGCGACCCCAGTATTCCCTGGAATGGTACACAGCGTGGTTACAACAGGAAACTACTCTATATCTGTTCTAAATAGCCTGAGTTAGCAATATCAATTCATTTTAAGTGAAAACTTATCAAATTTGACTGTTTTCATATTCAGTATGAAAGAACTTGAAATTATAAAAAAATCAAATGAATTTTTTTAAAAAAACAGGTTTTGTTTAGTTAGGCTTAAGACTTTTGCATTCTTAACTCATTAAACTGCCTGGGTATTAACCAGGCATGTCCTGCATTAGAATTGCCATTGCATTTCTGAAAGGCTTCTCATTTTTTAACACCTGCATGGCCGTAAGATACAACAAAGTCCACTTTAAGAAATCTGCTTGTATCAAAGAGGGAGACTTCAGGTCAATTCATTTTTTAATTTATCAAGAACTTAGTTTTAAAAACTTAAATGCAGGAGAAAACAAAAGAGATGTTCTTGCCCCTTAGTCTGATTAGTGAGAAGATACAGTGGCTTTTTCTCAATGAACATGGGTTGCAAACTCTTGCTAAACTCTTAGTTCCTATAATAATTTCACTTTCATTTGCAGCAAGAATTAAAGTTGTGTGGAAAAAATATTGAGGTTCCTAGGAACAGCGTGGTTGATTTGTATTATACTTTCCACCCAATGCCTTCTCCCTTTTCAAAGCAGCTACTGTGTTTTGGGGAAAGAAGGTGGTTTGCTATTCTATAAACCACATTAGTAACAAAATGTTAAGCTTTTATTGTGAAGGATTGTAGTCAAACCTCGCATAATGAAAATATTATGTTCTGCGAGGCTGCTCGCTATGCAAGTTTTTCATTATGAGTTTTTTTCACATAAAGAAAATTCATATGGAAAAACTTGCATAACAAAAATTCCTATGGAAAAACTCGGATAAAGAAAATTTTCGTTATGCAAGTTTTTCCATAGGAAATCCCGGTTTCGGATAAAGAAAATTTTCGTTATGTGAGTTGGAAAAGTTTGGAATGCCTGCTCATTATGTGAGTTTCACTATGCGGCGCATTCGTGATGTGAGGTTTGACTGTAACTGATGTGATATAGTCGCCTCCTGGGAATTTGACTTTAGTTCAAAGGAAAGACCAGACCAGCAGTTCATGGGCCATTATCTATCTCCACAAAAATTACAAACAGTACTACTTGGTTCACTTAAGTGTTTTTATCAATGTGTTTTGCAACAACAGATTATTTGTTTATATTGCTGCCCACTCACTGTGACGACTCAGGGCGACTTACAGACAATACAATCAATAAAATTATAATAATACAATCAATGTTGGAGTTTGCTTCGGGGGGGGGGGGGCTCAGCTTTTATTGCCAACAGTTTTATTACTGACAGTTGTTGCAAAGAAGTTGCAGAGAGCATTTTAACTCCAGTGATTGTAGTGTTAAAGTGCATTACAGTATGGGATGCTCATACAAAAATTGTCTCCTCCAACACTACTAGTTTCAGCTTTAAAATACTTTATTCTGTACATTTAGTACTGTAATACATACAAGAAGACACTCCTTGTTATTTCTTAGTCTTACACAAATGTCTCTGCCTAAGGAAAGGAGCTATTTATGCTGGATCCTCACGGGGGCGGGTGACGTGATGCCACCAAAGAGGAGGAAGATCCCCTTCCCTGCGTGCTGGAGGCAGGGCTTCAGTCTTGGGCCCACCCTCTGGGTACTCTTCCATGAGTTGCTGAACCTATGTAAGCAAAATGAAAATCATTCACAGGTCACAAAAGAGTACCTTCTTATTGTTAATTCCGGAATGCACTAAACTTCAAACGGAGATAAATCTTAACTCCGAATCCTCCAGTAATTGTGAGATCAACTGTGGTGTGGGAGCTGCTATTAATGTGTCACAGCAAGGAAAATCTTGGCAAGTCAGAATTCAACTTGCAAAATCTTAAGGTTCAGCCATGCATTCTAGCAGGCTATAGGAAAGAGTAACTGCCAAGGAGTCTCTGTCAGAGCTAAGAGGTTAATATTGTTCTATGCGCTGCTGCCGTCTCAATTGGGAAGGACAGTGGCCTTCAGAGTCAGACAACAAGCAAAAGGTGCACAACGTTTAGTCTATCATAGATTAAATGATACAAACCTCTCTCTCCCAGCTTTCCCTCCGGAGCTTCTTCCATTGTTCTCTTTTTGCAAAGTAGTCAGGATACACTGCCTTCTCTGAGGGATGCCATAGATCTAGGACCCACTCTGGTGCCTGTTGGGTTACAAACCAGGATAGAATTGGAGTACTGTACTATACAGCATTTGATTTCTTTCACATTTTAAAACCATCTTTCTACCAGTGAACTATTGCATTAACAGTGTAAATAAAGGAAATGCTTATATCTCCTTTTGATGAGACGGTTTTTCTTTTATATGGCTTCATATTTATTTGTTTATTGATTTTGGATCGAGTCCTTAATACTTATCAAGCAATTTCTAGACTTTGGTTGCTACTGGAAGCAGTTTAAACCACATCAACAAAGAAGTTCTAGAATTAGAATGCAGAACTGTGCTTCACTTTTGCTAATTTGGTTTGTATAACTACTTTTTAGTCACCAATAAAGTACTAGACTATGGTCTGGTCAATGGGCAGAAGATTGGAATACATGGCAATACCTAAGAACAATCGGGTATAAGACAGGATAAATGACTACTATTCATCTGCCTGTGCAATCATACACCCGGACATCTAAAACAGAGGAGAGACCATAGTTCAGAATTACAGGGGAACTGAGGAAAACCCCGGAGAATCCCTCTTAGACTCTCACCTGACTCACTGTTTAAGGCTGCCTCTAGAAATTTCTGCAATCTAATCACAAAATGTAGCCTTTTCATTATTCTATCTTCTTTGAAACAAAGTTACACTTCATAGATTTCAGGACAGGAAGCTGAGCATTTATAGAGGGCCTGCAGAAACTTCACCATCCAAGTTATCAGGTAGAATGGACAGTCTAGCTATGTTCTGTGAGCTGAGCATTTGGCAACCAGAGAAGTCTGGCCATTTGGCCCTGCACAGTCTTCTAAATCAGCAGGGTTGCAGCAAGCAACAATCCACTCACATTCATTACACTGGGCCGTTTACTGGCAAACTCTTCCAGGTACCCAATGCAAAATTATTTCTTCTACTCCAGCCAGCATGGAGTTGTGTTAAAGTCCACCTTTTCTGATCTACAGGGAAGTATAGAAAGGATGGCATGACAGCTATCCATATGCAAGAGCAGGAAACTTGGTCCTGTGAGCCGGACTGCTTCTCCACTGCCCAATCTGGCAAGCCTTTCTCTAGCTTCATCTGGGGCAGGGGCCTTGGGCAGTAATGTTTCCCTTTCTCCATGCAAAGAGGTAGGCAATTCTTTGCCTTCCTGTACATGTCTCTTCTCGTGCTCTTGCTGTCCCACTGGACAGTGTGAGGCATGAGAGGGGATCCTTCTGTGATATTCTATCATCTGCCGTTTCAATACATTGGCAATCCTCATGGCAATCGGCCACGAAGACTGTCCTGCAGTGGCCTTTCATCTGCCTTCTGCATTGCAGCATGGCATCCGTACCACTGATCCAGTTCTGTGAGTCACTTTCTGGCCCTGAGCCCTTTTGGCATGCGAAGTCCTCATCAGCCCCATGCCAGTATTGATGAAGCTGCTGCCCTCCATCAAGATAGATCCGAGTAAAATTTAATCCACTTTAGCGACTGCGCGACTGAACAAAAAAAGGCCATCACCCTTCCCCGTAGACTTCGTCACCCAAGGCCATTAGTCCTCCAGGGAATACTAAAACCTCGCATAAATAGCGCCTCACTTAGAGAGTAAGTCACTTAAAGAGCAGAAGTTTCTTTGAATGATCACCTCACTTAACAACTAAAACCAACCAAAAACTTGCTAAACAACTAAAGCAGGGTTTGCAATCCCCCCCCCCCAGAAGCCACAATTGGTCACTTACAAAGGTGTTTTGCTTAAAGAGCAAACTCGCTTAAAGAGCAATCCTGTGGAACGCATTATGGAGTCAGGTGTGCTGTTTTTGTTTCTTGTCCCATCTCGTTGGACTGAGACAGGCGAAAGGAAGGTCTCTGGGCAGGCTCCCATTGCAAAAAAGGGGATCGAGGTCTGGACCTGTCAGAATTACCTGATTGTGAGGTGTAAGCTTGGGGTGGCTGGTATGGGTGCTGCTGAAAGCTTTACTGTTTAGTGTAGGATGGCTGCTTCAATCCCAGTGGTTTAGCTGTATTTTTCTTCTTTTGCAGATTCTCCATGATGTCATCCGTTTTCATTGAAAAGACCCTCGCCATCAAACGGAAGATCTTCAATATGACGCCTGGTGTCATCAGTAAGCCCAGCAGAACAGAGTCATGAATACCCACGGAGGACTATGGCAGAGGCCAGACTCCTAGTGGAACAGTCCATAGAATGGGTGGCCGAGCTTATTTGCTACGAGGCAAGCTGGGCAACCTCCTGGATAATTAGTAGCAGCTGGGCTTTGACCTCCTCCGTTGTGGATTCGAGAAGTGCTTCCGATTTCTCCCATAGGTGTGCTTGGTAAGCCCTCATCATTGCCTGATAATAAGCTATGTGAATAGCAAGTGAACAGGAAGAGTGTAGACTGTGATCTATGTGGTCAAGCTTTCTGCCCTCTTTCAACACGGGTGTTGCCATCTCACGATTTCTATCCTTTCCCTGTGCAGTTTTGACCACAATAGAGTTTGAAATAGGGTTTTTTCAGGAGAAAACCAGATTCCTGGTCAAACACTTTATAAAAACCATCTAGCCTTATGGAAACATTTTGCTCAGAAGATGGTTTCTGCCAAATCTCTTTTCCCAAGTCGATGAGGGATGGAAGCATGCCCACCGACGTTGGTCTAACTGCATCCTTCTGGAGGCATTGAAAAACTTTATCAGATCTCAGAGCTGGAGGTTGTTGGAACTCCAGGTCTTAAGCTTGAGCCATTCTTGTAACAAGGCCTAAATAAGCCCTTGAATCCTCTGGGGGCTGTGCCGCTTTTGGCATTGCCTCGGATCCAGGAGTGGCCGCAATAGACAACTCCTGATCGGATTTGGATCTGGCTGCTGAACACAACCCAGAGGGGGAAGCTCCTCTGATGGAGCATGTCTTAATCGCCAGATTGCACTTGCTGACAGCAGAAGAGGCAGGCAAGGGCAGAGTCAGGGGCCTATCCAGGCCAAGAAGCTCCATAGTGGGTCCAGTGTGGTGGGTATTGACCCTTGCTGGGAGCGACCGGCCCTCCCTTGAGCTTGCACGTGAAGCATGCGCCCCAGAAACCTCTTTATCATGATGGCAATTATGGCCATCCTTGTGCAAGGGAGATGGACCCAGATCATTGGCACAGCAGCTCAGCACATAGTGATCTTGAGAAGACAGGTCCTGACCATGGTACCCGTGAGGCCTGGGAGAGAACCAATGCATCTCCACGAAGTAGTGGCCATGGTGTTCAAAGTAGTTGCTGTAACACCCCCAATCAGCTGAGCGAGAGTGAGGCAGGAACATTGAATGAGCTGACAGGCGAGAGTGGGCAACACTTGAATGGTGTTCTGACAGATCGGATGGGGGGAGGGGAGAATGACTGTTGGCTCCTCTGGGGATCCAAAAGCGAAGGAGGTCATGGAAAAAGAGCCTCCTGCAGTGGGACAACAGAAGCTGCATCATCCATGATCTCCCTGTGGTCTGGTGACAAGATGGCGGCACTGTCAGCGGTCACAGAAATGACAGGAGGGCTTTTGCTTGGAGCGACCAGGCTCCATACTAATTTGCGGGAGCTCAGAGTCTGCTTAGAACATGAGGGTTTTTAAAGAGATTTTTTAACTTTATTGCTGTTAGAAATATGCCCATCTTCTCTAGGGTTTCTCTTTTTGGTCTCCTTTTTAGCTGGCTGTGCCAGCAGTGGAGAGCAGGAATCGACCTTAGTCTGTTCTAAAGACAAAGGAGTTGCGGTCTCATTAGTGGGGACTTCCATGGCTGAAAGCGATTTTTCCCAAAGATAAGTGTGGATTCGTGTGGATTCACAGGCACTTGGGCTTTTGGGAATTGAAGTTCAAGAACATCTGGAGTGCCAAGGTTTGCCATCACTGCCCATGCCTAATATACACTTGCATGAACATACAGTTGTACCTCGCTTAAAGAGCATAATGTATTCCACAGGATTGCTCTTTAAGCGAAACACCATTGTAAGTGAACCAACTGTGGGGGGATTGTGAACCCCGATTTATTTGTTAAGCGAGTTTTTGGTTGGTTTTATTTGTTAAGCGAAACAACCATTCAGAGAAAATTCTGCTCTTTAAGTGAGTTACTCTTTAAGCGAAACGCTCTTTATGCGAGGTTTGACTGTACCTATGCAACATTTTTAGAAAAATACCTCTACACTTCTCTAAGATTTCCTCTACCTATTTTGGACACTTACATATTTTTAAGTAATATTAATGTTTATTAAAACAACAATAGCTGTTTCAAGGTTGAGTCTACTAGTATTCACAAAACATTACTCAGATTACTCATAAGCGTCCTAACTAAGTTCATAGGTGACGTAATGTCAAACACTCAGCACAGACTCATTCTGTTCAGATCTACTCAGACATCCAGCTTCAACCTATGCCTTTTTAATTTTTATGAATTTTTAAGGTTTTAAATATCACTATTATAATAGACTTAATCTGTGATTGTAATTCATGCTGTAAGCGGCTCAGAGTCAGGTCTACCCGATTGGGGTGGGATAGTAAACATGAGCAAATAAATAAATAAATAAATTCCTTAAGAGGCATAATTTCAAAAGAGCCAACTAGTAGTTTACAAGAATGCTAGGTACAGCTTGCTTCAGATTGCCCTTCAACCAGAAAACTATGATAAATCTGTAACTTCTATTTTGGAGTGTTCTTATACCTCCATTCCAAAAGGATGCCAAACCAACTACATACCAAGTATTACTCTGGAAACACACAGCAATTCTTAGAATGTATTTCTAATTTCAAAGAAAATCCTTTTAGTGAATATACAATTGAAGCTGAGAGAAATTTGATCTCAATTCTTGTAGAAAGACAAAGAACTCACTGAATAGACACTATGGCAGAGTTTGACATAGCAAGAAACAGCCAGAAAGCTTGGAAACTGCTGAAAAGACTGAACAATAATCTAAACAAAGGGATACAGCATGCAACTATAACCCCAAACCTGGTGTGCTGAAAAAACTTTCTTGATTTGAGCCATCAGTTATAGTGTTGGTGTCAATGAAGTGGATGGGTTTGGTGCTTCTTTACCTTATTTTGTTCTTTATTTGCTAGCACCTGTCAGATACTCCCAGAAGAGCAATGCCACCCTCATAGTACTTTTTCTTTGAGGGTAGATTTCAGGCAGCCAGTAAAACTCCTGCAAGAATCCTTAAGAGTTACAGCCACTTGTTTCACATGACACTAGCATATTCTGATGTGGAGTAGCACAGGGACAAAGCTGTCGTTTTTACTGTTTGTGGGTGTGCACCACAGTCTGAACCCTGGCTAGGTTCATAAGTATGTTATTCCTGATGGCAACTTTCTATTCTGCTGTTCTGTAACCTATGGAGAGTCAAAATGACACACCTTACTGAATGGATGACTGCCCAAGAGAATCTCCCACCAGGAAAAGATTTTGGCTGAATATATGGAAGTCACTGAATAGAATTCAAAGTGAAATAGGGAGATCAAAGAATAATCAAGTAAAATTGGGCTACTTTGGTACAGGACAAATATTTATGTTCATACAATTTATGCCCTATCATGTATAAATAAAATCTAGTAAATGACTGAGAATTATGCTACTGAAGTAGTCTGCTTCTAGTAAAAAATAGTCTAATTAAAATTTTAATTTTTTTGAATTTTACCTACAATTTATATACGTGCGTAATTTTAAATTGCACAATGCTCTGATATGAACAGAAAAAGAAAGAAAATAAATTGCCTTGTTATATACTAACCTTGAAGCAATCATTTCTCTCATAAGCTGTACCTCCTGGAGAAGTAGGAAAAATATAAGGCTCAGGATGTTGACGTTCCCAAAATTCATGTTCACCTGCAAACAACAACTTGGTTGCTTTCACCATATCTTTCTCGTCTTTATGTTCATCAAACCGTGCTCTCAGCAGGCAGGCATGGTATCGATAGTCATCTCTGAAAATAAATGGGTGGTAATGATTTGGCAAGAAAAATAAGAGCTGCTATCTTGAATCTACAGATCCCAACTACATTGCAGGTCTCACTCTGGAAACAAAAACCTAATACTGTACTGTAATTAGATTACATCTGCCACTTCGAAGTTTCATGCCAGGTTTCCCAATTACAGCAGAGACAGGGCTTGCCTTCTCATGCATGAAGTCCCATCTTTTCAAAGCTAATCATGAGTAATGTTCACATATGCATTACATTTAATAGCAACTATCACTAGTTGAAAATCAAAGTACAGTAATACCTCGGATAACATTAGTATCGGATAACACTAAAATCGCATAACATTAAGCAATCTGGGGGGAAGAATTGCATCGGATAACATTAAGATCCTATGGGATGCATTGGATAACAACTGCTAAAGCCTGTGTGGTTACAATGTATCTCTATGGATCCCATAGGATTTTAACATGCATCGGATAACACTAAAAATCGGATAACACCAAGACTTGTGGAACCAGGTTTTAGCGTTATCTGAGGTATTACTGTATACAATCATAGCTTGAACTAGACATTCATGCTCAAGGTGGTGCCAACTACGCTTAGCATTTAACTCCACACGGATATAAGACTGTAAGATGGGTGGAAAGGCCAACCCGCCCTCTTCCTCCATCCCCCATTAACTCCAATATAGGGCGCTTGCGGTGGCTCAGTGGTTAAGACACTGATCTTAACAAGTGGAAGGTCGGCAGGTCAGCAGTTCGAGACCTGAGTACTGCATGACGGAGTGAGCTCCCGTCTCTGCCCCAGTTCCTGCCAACTTAACAGTTCGGAAGCAAGAAATTGCAAGTAAATAAATAGGGACCACTTTGGTGGGAAAAGATAACAGAGATGAGCACTGAACCCTAGAGTCGGATACGACTGGCTTTCGAGCAAAGGTGACCTAGGGGTCGGTCTGAGGGCGGGGAAGATGGCGTCAAGAGGCCGGAGAGACCGAAGCATTTGCCTCACCTAAAGACGCACCAGGAGTCGAGGTGCCGCAGCGCTCGCTTGTAGAGCCGCAGGACTTTCTGCTGGTGAGTCAAGTAGGACGCCATCTTGGCCGGGCCTCCCCTTCGCCCTCACGCCAAGGACGGGGCGGAGCCTTGCCAAGGAAACCGTCGCACGGCGCAAGGAATGATGGGAATCTCGCTGATCGTAGAGATAGAAATCATACAGAGTGGACCTTCCGCGGCTATCATGGATTGCTGACTTCGCTCCTGATATAAATGCGCCACACCGTCATTAAAGCGCAAGTCTTGGTATTTCTGGAATAAAAGATCTCTCCAACGCTTTGTCTTCGAGTGGCAAAAAGGCATTGCATTCATAGGACGGGAGAGCCCGTGAAAATGACTGCTTGTGCATTTTCCCCCTGACTGTATGCTTCCTCTTGGAGGACAGCGCGCTTCCTCTTTGACGCCCGCCTTGTTTTTGCCAAGTGACAGATATTACTTTCTTAGGCTCAAAGCTCAGTGCAGATGGAGATTGCAGCCATGAAATAAAAAGGCGACTGATTCTTGGGAGGCAAGCGATGAGAAACCTGGGGAGCATAGTGAAAAGTAGAGACATCACATTGCAAACAAAGATTCGTATTGTCAAAGCAATGGTATTCCCTGTGGCAATGTATGGTTGTGAGAGCTGGACCATGAGGAAAGCTGAGCGCAGAAGAATAGACGCCTTTGAGATGTGGTGTTGGAGGAGATTTTTGAGAGTCCCCTGGACAGCAAGGAGAACAAACAGGTCAATCTTAGAAGAAATCAACCCTGACTGCTCCTTAGAAGGTCAAATAATAAAGATGAAGCTAAAGTACTTTGGACATCAAACAGAAGAGTAGCGTGCCTTGGCGGGGCCCCGTATAAAAATTTGTTTGGGGGCCCTTAGGAAGGGTAAAGATTTGTTTTGCTTACGCACGTTGGGGCCCCCCGTATAATTGATACGGCAGATACGGCGGTAGCTACGCCTCTGACATCAAATGAGAAGATTCACTTGAGAAGGCCTTGATGCTGGGAAAGATGAAAGGCAAAAGAAGAAGGGGGCGGCCCAAACTGAGATGGCTAGATGGTATTGTAGACGCAATGGGTACAGAACTGACCGAGTTGAGGAGGATGGTGGAGGACAGAAGTGCCTGGCGGACCGTGGTCCATGGGGGTCGCAGAGGGTCGGAATCGACTGTGCGACTGAACAACAAAAGCAGTATGAAAGCAAGAAATTGCAAGTAGATAAATAGGGACCACTTCGGTGGGAAGGTAAACAGCGTTTCATGCATGTGCCTTCATATGACCACGGAAGCGTCTGTAGAAGCAGACAGTGCTGGCTCTTCGGCTGTGAAACAGAGATGAACACTAAACCGTAGAGTCGGATATGACTGGCTTTCGAGCATGGGTGACCTTTACCTTTTGCTCTTAGAGACAGTGATATAAAACTTTTGCTACAGTAGAGCGGCATCTTTTGTTTATTCTGATATATGGTTGAAACACAGACTAACACCGCTACTATTAAAAAAAATGCCCATCGAGCCGTAAAGTTCTTCTCGCAGGGCTGCTGCGATAATAAAACCGGGCGACCCATTCGCGTCCACCGCCTTTTGGACACGAGACGGAGCAATCGCTCCTGCAGCTTCTCTTCTCCCCCGCGGGCGGGGAAGTCGTTCGGACGGGACCCGGAAGTGTCGGCTGCGCCCACCCTATTTGCATAGACTTCGTGTCTCTATGGGCCGAGAGCGGACGCTGGCTGCGGGTTGTGGCGTGCGAGGCCTTGCTTTGCCGCTGCCGCCATGAGCCGCTTCAGATTCATTGGTGAGTACGGTTGCCAGGCAACAAAGGGGGTGTCGGTGGGCTGTGCGCCAGGGAAGATCTTGGGCCTAGTTCGGGCCCAGGTTTCGAAGGGCGGTACTGACGGGTTTGATGGACCGCAGCCAATTGCCAGGAGCGCTGCAAGGCGTGACCCTCAGCGGCTTTATTCGAAAATGGCCCTCCTTCGCTTTAATAAGGCTTAGTCCACTCGCGTCTGACTCTAGGGGCAAAACGCTGTTACCTTTCCTGCTGAAGTGGTACCTATTTATCGATTTGCAATTTCTTGCTTTTGAACTTCTAGGTAGGGACTGCGATGGTTCAGTGGTTAAGAAGCTTGCCTTGTTAGCTGGAAGGTCAGCAAGTTGGCAGTTTGAGACCCAAATTACTGTACTGCGTGACAGAGTGAGTGCCCATCATCTGTCCCATCGCTTGCCAACCTAGCAGTTCAAAAGCAAGAAATTGCAAGTAGATCAACAGGGACCACTTCAGTAGGAAAAAGCTCTTGGGGACATGAAAGGAGCGTCATTCAGGCGTCCCCTGAGTGGAGTTCTTCCAGCAAAAATCCTTTCAACCCAGAAAGTGCCTTTGTGTGCTTCTGACATGAATTTAAAAATAAACTTCTAGGTTGGTGGCAACTGGGAAAGGATGATGGGAACAGTAGGGCCCCAAACGGCTGACCTGGTGACCTTCTGCTCCTCAAACTCAGCACCTTAACCACTAAACCACTGCAACCCTTTTTAAAAAATAATACTTAATTCAGAGTAACTTTGTGGCTAGTGAATCCTACTAGCCTGATCCTAAGGGGGCTTCCTCAGAAGTCAGGCCTGTGAATTTCACCAATACTGTACACTAACTTGCTTCCATCTAGGCTGGAGCTGTCCAGCAGGTGGGTAGTCGGATTTTATTTATTTATTGGGGGTGGATGGGTGTCACCTGAGCTAACCCTGAATCCGAAAGTGGCTGTGGTCATTGTTGGTAGCAGATTGGGACAGCGCAATAATTACATTAATGTTACATAATCCTGGTGTAAAAGGAGAGAAAAGCATAAAAAAATTGAGTCATCTTCGATTTAGCAAACATAAAGCAGAGGATGAAACTGATAACTATAGCTTAGAAAGTGAGTCTGATTCAATTTCATGTCTATTCATTGAATCTTAGTCCCTTCCACACACACACAGACCACAATTCTTTTTATAAGAATGGGTGCTTTATATCTATTTGATCCTGTGGAAAGGAAATGTAAATAATTTTCTTTGTTACTAATGTCAGTGGTTTCTTCTGTTTTTTATTTTATTGATTTTTTTGCCTGCTCCACATAAACTAGCAAAACCAAAAAGGTGCTGTCCATACAGTTCTGGAGGCTGTTGCTCCACTTGTTACAGATAAAAATAAATTCTGTTAGTAATAATTGTTTGAATACCTTGTGTTTTTAATATACCAATTGTAATAATTTTATGCCAAATCAAATTGTAATCATATTTTATGTTCCTAAAGTAACAGAATGACTTTCAATGTGTTAAAAAAAAGTGTTTATGTTGCACTTTTCATTTTTTTCAAAAACATCTGAGGGTTTTCCACAGCTTCAAAATTTACAGACATTTTACATCTTTACTTGCACATCACATTACCTGTGATATATTAGGGAAGAGCAAAACTCTCTTCTTGGCAGCTGAGCACCATTGTAATGTGAGTTGGTGGCTAGTATATGGGTAAAGTCGTGTGTGCGCGCATGCATGTGCGTGTGGGCATCTATCCCTCCTGGTTGGATCCAGTAGGGTTTTTTTATATTCTTAAGCAGTCCTTTGTTAGACAAGTCAGTTTTGCTTAGCTACATGCTGTGTCATCATTACAGCAAGAACTTAGAATATGAAAAGGCACTTAAATCAGTGTTATGAGCCATATTCTTTATACAACCTAACTGTATACATGTCCATTTATCCCAAGATCAAGTTACTTTGTTGTCTTTTTCTCTTTAGATATTGGTGTTAACTTAACTGATCCAATGTTCAGAGGCATATACAGAGGTACTCAAAAACATCAAGGTAAACTTCTTTTTTTTCCTCGGGTCTCATTTTGTTATCTTTCCTCCTTTATATTTAGGATATATTGCAACAAGTAACTGTTAATAGTTAAAAATGGGATCTCTTGCTCTTTCTCTGGCTCTCAATATTTTTAAAAAAGCATTGAACAGGCATGATTTTTAAAATGAATTGAAGAGACAGGTATTTAAATGTACATTTTAAAAGGCATTGAAGAGGCAGTGATGCAATTCAGTGCATACTTTGCTTAGAAGTATGTACTATTGAACTCAGTAGGATCTGGCCATGCTATAGTTACATGTTATTTGGGGACTGATTGCTGAGCATAGCCAGAAAATGAAAATAACTTGATGCAGCAGTTTCACTGGCTGCCATTCCATTTCTGGGCACAGTTCAAAATATTTGTCATAACCTATAAAGCCTTACCATCAATACTGTATCTGGATGCCCAGGTCTTGATATATTCAGAGAAATGCTCTACTCTTGGTCCTGACGTCTTTCAGACACTTGTAGTGAGGACAATAGTGTCTTCTTTCTTAGTGGCTACTCACAAGCTTTGGATGTTCATTCTGAAGGAGGCTATGTTGGTTTCACACTGTTGTCCTTTCACTGCCAGACTAAGACCTTTTGACTTTGACAGGCCAGTGATAGTTCATGACTGGGGCGGAGGGGCATCCCTCCATCTCAGGTCACAAATGCCCAGATCTTTGGCCACTAACTGGCTGATGAGGATAAGTGTTTTAATGGGAAGTGCTACATGTTGTTTTGTTTTTGCCTTTAAATAGTATTTTGAATTGGTCCTTATTTTTAATAAGATATTTTTTTAGTTTGATAGATAATTTGGTGTCTTTCATAGCTTTGTCCAATTTGTAAGCCGCTGTTTTGCGCTGAAAGGCAGGCAGGATGTAATTAAATAAACAAGTAAGTAGGTATGCATACAGTTGTTTTGTTAGGTTGTAACTATGTGGATACTCTGGCATGTTTCATTGGACTCAGTAGTGAAAATCTTGTTGTTTAACATAATGCAGTTTCACTGGCTGTCGTTCCATTTCTGGGCACAGCTGAAAGTGCTCATTAAATCAAAGGAGATTTGGTGAATCATTTCCTCTGTACATTTCATTTATTCAAATAGGACTAGTTTAATTGCAACTTACTATGCTAAAGTAAGTCATAGTTAAGAGTAGCTCCATTTGAAACAATGGAAATTACAGAAAAGTTTACTCATATATCCTCGTTGGTTCAATTAGCCAACTCTAGTATGATTTACTATGCTAAGAAACAGGATTTTGGCCTGTGGGATCTATTTCTGAGTAAACGTTCTTGCTGTCACCAAGTAAAACTTAAATTCTGGCAGATTTTACTACTTAAAGGAATGCCACTAAAAATATCTGAATGCATGTTCAACAAAGTCTAACACCACAGTGACAGTTGTCCCAAGGAGTTGAAATTTCTATATGAAGGTGTTTCCATGCAAGTCTTAAGTCTTCTTGCCGTGCACAGATTCTTCAAGGAAAAGAGTCACAATCTCAATGTACAGTACTGTACTGTACTTGAATGAGATCCCAGTGGTGAGAAGGGTCTTGTGAGGATCAGAGGTATATTTGCTTTTAGTAGAGGTGGCACTCAGTAGTTGGCACCAATGTTCCTGTAAACCTTTGGGCAAAAGATGGAGGATGAACTGTAGGAGCTGCCGTATATTTGAAGCAGATAAGGAGCCCAGAAACATGGCATAATGGTTTTAAAAATATGTTTTAAAGCAATACTGCTTTAAAAGGACGGGGTATAAATGTAATAAAATAAATAAAAATATTTTAATTGTTTTTTGCAGATGACTTCTTGGATGTTGTGGACAGGGCACTCAATACTGGTGTTAAAAAGGTGATAATTATTTGGCATAATAATAGAAATATAAATTAATCCTGACATACAGAAATTTGTGCTTATATTTTTATAATAGATATTTTTATTTTTATTTATTTCAGTTCATGATCACAGGTGGAAGTTTGCAAGATAGTAAAGATGCATTACAACTGGCAAAAACAAATGGTATTTGTCTTGTGTCATGAGGGTAAATGTGGAATGCGTTTCCTACTCTGTATTTTACATTCTGGATAACTAGAATCAGTATATACGTTGGTGGGATCCATAGGCTCAGTCCAATGAGTCATGAAGGAAAGAAAATCATCATAAGAACGGCTCTGCAAATTGCAAGTGGATACAATATGATTGCCCCATTGATAAAATCTGTGCATCAGATAAATTTTCCTACCCTTCTTTGATCATAAAAATGCATCATCATAGGCCACTACTTCTGTGCTTACCCACCTAGTTTGGTAATATAAAGTTATGATAAAGGGCAGTGTATTTGGATCTGGGTTTGAATAGACACTGTGATAAAGAATAACGTTTGGTTGGATTTGCCCATGCATTCTCAGCCTCACTTCTCCATTTGTTACAATGAGAATACTAAGCCCAGGTTTTCTCAACCTTGGGTCCCCAGGTATTTCTTAGAATTCAATTCCCACAAACCCAACTCAGCACATCTTCTGATCAGGGCTTTTGAGAGTTGAAGTTCAAGAACAGCTGATGGACCAAGGTTGAGAAACCCAGTACTAGACTGTTCCTGCGAACTTAAAAAGACAATGAATTACACAGACAATGAATTAAATATTTTTAAAAGACTGTTTAAATCTCAGGAGCAAACCACAGATTAATTTCACTGTTGCCTTTCCCCAACATCAGAGTTTAGATTTCTAGCTCCCTTTAGCAGGGGTTTTTGCTTATGCATCACGTAAATTGAGAGTGCTATATTATTTGGCTAACTACAGTTTTTAGGCCGAACTTGAGTAAGCCTAATTAATTAATAGGAACTTTTAAAGTTGATACTTACAGATTTAGTCTATAATAATTGGATGTTAATGTCACTTATTTTTTAGGTATGTTTTTCAGTACTGTTGGCTGCCATCCCACCCGCTGTGGAGAGTTTGAGCAGGGTAACCCAGAAAAGTACTTGGCAGAATTACAAGATCTGGCAGAGAAAAATAAAGGGAAAGTTGTAGCAATTGGCGAGTGTGGCCTGGGTAAAGTATTAAACAACCAGGTTATTAAAAGCTGTTGTTTCGTGGGATTGTTTTGAAAGCCAATTAACTGTATATTTCTTCTTACAGATTTTGACAGATTAGAATTCTGCCCTAAAGATGCCCAGCTCAAGTAAGAGATTTTTAATGACCAAATCTGAGAAATGTTGTCATTTAAAAGGCCTAAATACAGCTTTAACAAGATTAGACTCATTGCCTGAGCTTTTGTTGTGTTAACTTACACATTTAGAAGGATGATACCACCAGAAGGGGCAGCGCTTGGTAACTAAAAACTTCCTATTTCTGTCCCATGGCTTTTCCAATTCCTGTGTAATCCTTTTCATCACATGGGAGTCTGATTACTGTAAATTGCCAGTGAAAGATGATTTTACCAGCAGTGGGAGATTTTTTAGTAATTAGAGGGCTCCTTGTTCCATCCCACAACTCCCACAGGATGAAATCGATTACACAAAAACTGGGAAAGGCACAGAACAGGAACAGGATGTTTTAATTACTGAAAATCATCTCACTTATGACATCATCACCCTTCTACATGCCTATGCTTTAGGATTTTAGGTCAGTGGGAATATGATAATGGGTGATTTTTTTTCATTAATTTAATGGGTCTGTTCTGATTGAGATAAAAAATGTTTTAGACCCTAATTTCTTGTTTCAACCATGTTGTTTCTTTCTGTTGGATTTTATTCTTGGATCAACAGTAAACCATGAACTGGCCTCTGTGCCAAAATAAATGTAAACACCAAGTGGCAAAAGTAGCAGTCTCTGCAAAAACTCAGAAAGTAAGAACAGACCCATGGTCTCTGCTAGATTGTCTAAATCTGTTACTTTTCCCACCATCTGCTTAATGTTATTCTTTGGTAGTTTGCTGCAGGGTTTTGAATTCTGGTGATAATATTTTGGATAGACATATAATGTGATGTTTTATATAATTAAAAAAAACCACCCAAATTTCTCACCCTACCATTGATAGAACAATTCTAGCCCATCATTTTAAAAATCCCACTGTTTTAGAGATTCCTTGTATTACCAGGGTTCCCAACCTTTTTACATAGTGGGCTTGACCATTTCTCCTGGACAGCTGAGAGGGCTGGTTATATTGTTACCCTCCACCACAAACGGTGCCATAAAATGTGTTTGTAACAGCCACAGGTGCATTTCTGCAGGCATGTTTTACAGCTGTCGTGAATGCTTCCGGTGCATTGGCGTTTCAGGCCACATGAAATGGTGCTGCAGGCTGGCCCTGGCCTACGGGCTATAAGTTGGCCAGCCCTGCTGTATACAAAGCACTTGCTATTGTCATAAGCATCTTTCCAAGAGAACAGGTCAGCCGAGGAAAGATCTAGATACACTGGAAGAGGGATGAGCCAAGAACTAAAATCAAGAAACATAACATAAATAATATAAAATGAAATACTCCGGCCACACAAGATATTTTTCAATACGTATGCAATGTTGTCATAAAAAAAACACGAGGACGAGCTTCCTGGATTTGGACATCCAGTTTGCAACAGCACAAGTATGATAGACATCTCTTACTTACTTGTGGCAACTTTTTGTTGAGATGCATAATGCCTTTAAACTAGAAAGCACTATTTAGCTGATGTGCCTGAAGTCATTCAGAAATATATCTAATCCAAATATTTACATCTTTGGCAGACATTAAAAAACAGTTCAAACCTGACAGCCGTGTGCATATTTATGCTCTTCTGCATCAGTCGCGGCAACACAGTTGGTTAGCTAGGATTCTTTCAAACCCTAAAGGTAAATTGTGTAATATTCAGCCTGCCATTTAAACAACAGTGTGCAACATCCTCCTGCTGCAAGATCCTGTGGAAACAACACTGTGTTTTCTGAAGACATGAGAAAATTTAGCAGAATCAGTCATCAGAGATTTCTGGATTATTTTTTAATACTGTAGTCTGTATTTAGTGGCTATGATGATTTATGTTTGTTAGAAAGATAAGAGGAGGAAATTTGGAAGAACTCTGACTGGCCTTAGTACAGTAGTTTGATACGGGGTGCCCAAACTTTTTGGGCCACAGGCCAATCACTTGGTTCAGTGGGCTAGTCACGTGGTTTCTCCCACTGGATGCAGAAGTAAAACATGCCTTGCAAACCATTTTGCAACAGGATGAGATTGATTTTAAGCTGCCATTTTCTCCACTTAAACCAGGGGTGCCCAAACTACGGCCCGTGAGCTGGATCCGGCCCCCAATGCCAATTCATCCAGCTCATGCTGCTCTCCTCGCTCCTGGAAGCAGAAGTAGAATCCTTCCGGGAGTGACGAAAGCTGTTCAGGCCGGATCCAGCCTGCAGGCCATAGTTTGGGCACCCCTGGTTTAATAGCAATACAAGTAGGCCACTGAAAATGTTTTGACATGATCCCTATGATAGTTGAAAACAGCTTTCCTAGAGATCACACTTCAGTGCCACTATAAATGTGCTGTTTTAGCATGGAGGCTGTCCACATAGTGTTAGATCAGGGATTTTCCAAAGCTATATCTATAATAGCTGAACCAGCCTTCCAAGTACACCAGTATCCCAGGTTTATTGTATAGAAGCAGTGGTAATGCATTTAAATATTGGCATGGGAGCAGAATTTTTTTTTAGGAAATGACACATAGTCATGGCTTCATTTTGAACTTTCCTGTCACTTTCTGCTTTAAAGGGGAAAAACACTTTTAAAAGCATTTTATTATCAGAGTGTAGCCCATTGTGGCTCTCCCAATATGGGGTGCCTCAGGGCTTGGTGCTCTTGCCTCTCCTATTTAACATCTACATGAAGCCATTGGGGGAGATCATCCGTTCCCGCGGGGTGAAGTATCATCAGTATGCAGAGGATACTCAGCTGTATATCTCAGCCCATGGTGATCCAAACGATGCAGTCGGAGTCCTATCCAGGTGTCTGGAGGCTGTTGGGGTCTGGATGGGGAACAATGGGCTTCAACTGAATCCCAACAAGACTGAGTGGCTATGGGTTAGGGGTCCTGCATTATCTCGGGAGCTACCATCTTTGGTTCTGGATGGGGCTGTCTTACCCCACACAGACCTGGTGCGTAATCTAGGGGTCCTCCTGGACTCGCAACTCCTGCTCGATGAGCAGGTAGCAGTTGTGGCCAGATCTTTTGCACAACTTCGTGTCATATGCCAGTTACACCTGCTCCTAGATCAGGACTCCTTGCTCATGGTCACACATGCTCTGGTCACCTCCAGACTGGACTGTAGTAATGCGCTCTACATGGGGATGCCCTTGATTATCATTTGGATGCTGCAACTGGTCCAGAATGCGACTGCCCGGGTGGTGATGGGGTGCGGACGTTACGCCCATGCCTCACCACTGCTTCGGGAGCTGCACTGGTTACTGTTGTGCCTCCGGGTGCAATTCAAGATGCTGGTAATGACCTTTAAAGCCCTACATGGTAGTGGGCCAGGATACTTAAGAGACCACGTCACCCCGAGAACATCTGTCCATCCCACCAGAGTGGACCGAAGAGGCTCTCTTATTGTGCCCTCTGCTAGAGGGCCCCCCTCTCTAGCACCAGAAAGAGGGCCTTCTCTGTATCTACTCCGGCCCTATGGAACCTCCTGCCAATTGAACTACGACTCCAGATGGAGTTGCCGCCCTTCAGGAGCGAACTAAAAACCTGGCTGGCAAAGCAAGTGTGGGGCACTGAGGATGTGGTGACCCCCACTTGCTGGCTGATATAGTACTATTGCTCCCTTGCTCTTTTTAGCTGTCGGGGTAATTTCTTATTGTATTTTTAATTGTGGGTTTTACCAGTTTTAAGTTTTTGGATTGTATTACTGATTTTAATGTTGTAAGTCACCCAGAGTCGTTCTGAGTTGGGCAGCTATGCAAATTGGAAATTAAATTAAAATTAAATTAATATTATCTATCTCTGTGTTCCATAGCCTACAGCTGTTTGTGGGTGGAAAAACCCCGAGTGTGATCTAACCAATATGAATCACTTTTGAATCTTGCTGATTTGTAAAGGTTAAGCATATGCTTTCCGTTCCTACTGAACATGATGGGAATTAAAAGTGCATCATTTTAGTGACATTGTATCCACGTGCAATCTTATTTTATTTTTCAAATAACCATTTGTTCCTAACACTCTGTCCTAATAAGGTGCTGGGGAATGTTGGTTATTCTTCTTAAGTTAGCAGAGTATGAGGTAAAAAAACCCAACAGCAACACAGAGGAAGGATGGATAGATCAGCCCAGTCTCAGTCCTGCACACCCCTTTGGTTTCTTTTTTCCACACAAAGTAGCACTTTGAGCTATAAAAGCACTCTAGAAGCATTTAAAGTAGAAAAAAGGGATATTTACAGGTACCATTTGTAGTTACAGTTAGAAGAATAAAGGAGAAAAGTAGAGTCTGCACATGGAAATAACTTACATGTTGGTTACTTAGTTGGGGATCTGAGAAAAGAACTATTAATAAAACAGTGGAAGCAAGAAAATGAACAGAAAGGAGGCAGGGGCTTGTCTCAAATGCAAGAGGCAGTAAAAGAACTTTACCAATCAAGTTACCCTGTTTCCCCGAATATAGGACCTCCTCGTATAGTAAGGCACCCCCCCCCCCTATTTTTCCCCACTTCAGAAATATAAGGGCCTCCCCGAAAATAAGGCACTCGCCTAAATCTTGCCTTGGCAATCCACTGTATCAGCAATAAATGTGTACTGTATTCTTCTTCGTCATGGAAAAATAAGACATCCCCCGAAAATAAGACCTTGTGCATATTTGGGTTTTTTTTTAAATATAAGACAGTGTCTTATATTCGGGGAAACACGGTAGTAGCAAAGGACAATCATATTAGGATGTAATGCCCCCTTACACTGATAACTCAGTATTAGTGCATGCAAGATTATTATTATCCTATCATAAACATGGACATCTTTCTATCTACTTATAGGTATTTTGAAAATCAGTTTGATTTATCTGAGCGAACAAAATTACCAATGTTCTTCCACTGTAGGAATTCACATGCCCAATTTATAGGTGAGTATTTCTTTAGAAAACGAAAGCTATTTTTGATGTAGAAAAAAATCTCCATGATTTTAAGATCAATTTTTTTCCCTTTGGCAGACATAATGAGGCGAAACAGAGAGAGATTTGTAGGTGGTGTGGTAAGTCCAAAAACAAATACTGTACTCAGTTATTTTCATCTCTAACATTACCTTTGTGTCACTAAGTTCTGTTGTTGGTAACACAATAAAAATGGAGTTTCCTCTTTGTGCTTCTCATTTTTCATATGAATTTTTTTTGAAGAGCACTTAACAAGGCAACTTATTGTCTATCCCAGTGGCAGCAAACCTAGCGCACATATGCCAGAAGTGGCATTCAGAGCCCTATCTGTGGGCACCATGCAGTCACCCCAGCACAGAGTTCACCCTGTCCCTCTACCCAGCAGCCCAATGGGAGCGCTTCCTCCCTCCCCCCAGCACAGAGTTCACCCCAGCATTGAGGGAGCTCAATGGGAGCATTTCCTTCCTTCCCTGTCACTATGTTGGCACTTTGGGATAAATTTGTGGGTTTGGGGTTGCAGTTTGGGCACTTGGTCTCTAAAAGGTTTGCCATCACTGGTATCCTATACAGTCATACCTCGCATAATAAATTAAATGTGTTCTGCGAGGCTGCTCGTTATGCGAAAAATTTGCTATGCGAGTCAGACTCGAATAACGAATTTTTCGCTATGCGAGTCAGACTTTCCCCTATGGAAAAACTCTCATAACTAGCGTTTCTATGGGGAAAACTCAAGATAGCGAATTTTTTTCACTGTGTGAGTTTTCCCCATAGAAATGCTCGTTATGCGAGTTTTTCCATAGGGAAAAGTCCGACTCGCATAGCAAAAAATTCGTTATGGGAGTCGGACTGCTTAGCAGAAAACTTGCTCGTTATGTGAGTTTTTCGCTAAGCGAAACGCTCGTTATGCGAGGTTTGACTGTACAGTTTTTAATCTTGGCTTTCTTCAGAGTGCCACCTCCACTTTTGTCTTGCCTAGAAATTGAAGTCCTGACTTGAAATGGATTATGTGTAACAATCAGGCAGGCTTATTTCAGAAAGACTTCCTATCATATTTTTATAGACCTGCCCTGACAGTAATCAGTCGCTAGAATTCTCAACAGAAAGTAGTGCTCTAAGAACTAGCAAGTCACTCAGTTAGTAATTGTGTATTCCCCCACACTAAAAAACACAAGTCAGTCTTCAGATGTGCATAGCAGTACAGTACTTAGCATTTGCATCTTTGCTTAGCCAATTTATTATAATTCTCTCATACATAGGAAAAGCACAGGAATGGGCAGAACAAATAGTGGTTGTAAAAAATTACCTTAGAACAGGGTTCTCAATCTTTTCAAGCCGATGGCCGAGTCACACTCCCTCAGACAGCTTCGGGGGACGGATGGCCATTTTGCCACGCCTGCCACACATGGCATTTTGGGGTGTGGTGGAGGCGGGCCGCATGAAATGGTGTTGCAGGCTGCATCTGGCCCCTGGGCCGTAGGTTGAGAAATCCTGCCTTAAAGTATGGATGGGATTCCTCACTGCTTATCTGTCTGATCCTTAAATTGACCTTCGGTCAAGCTAGTTGCATGGACCAGATTTCAATTAAAATTTCCAAATGGGGTGCTTTTTGTGCAAGAAAAAAGTAGTGATGAAAGAATTCCTGGTACGTACTGGTTAAAACACAAAGGCAACCTTACACTGCACAAGGATGATGATGTTACCATCACACAATGGGAATTTTTAATTGAAAGATTCCTATTCTCCTTTTCAGCTGCCAATACTCCCTTTTGCCTAGGGAAAGCCTTTGGGAGCCTCTGGATGCAGCGGGGAAGTCTTTAATGGCCAAGAAGTCAGACTTTATGGCATACCTGATGTGTATAAATTCATGCCATTAAGTCTCACTGCTATGTCTGACAATGTGTACTGGTTCCACAAAAGCTAACATTAAAATACAGTACAGTAATACCTCAGATAACGCTAAGACTTGGTTCCACAAGTCTTGGTGTTATCCGATTTTTAGTGTTATCCGATGCATGTTAAAATCCTATGGGGTGGATCGGATAACGTTAAAGCTCCATAGAGATACATTGTAACCGCACAGGCTTTAGCGGTTGTTATCCGATACATCCTTAACGTTATTCAATCCAATTCTCCTCCCCAGATTACTTAACGTTATGCGATTTAGCGTTATCCGAGGTAAGCGTTATCCAAGGTATTACTGTATAGCAGTTAGCCTTTAAAGTGCTACGTTTTTAGTTTTGTTTACTGTCTTACAGCTTGTTGTAGTTGAACAAGTAACAATTGGCTGCCATTTGAGCAGTTTCCAAGAGGGGAAATCTACCACAGTTCATAGACTCCCCTTTTCCCCTGGTATAAATGTGACTGGAGCATGTATCCTAAAAGCACATGTTCATCAGGGAATTGCCGCAACCTGTCAAGCAGATACTCTAGTCAGTGTTGGTGAACCTATGGCATGCAGAGCCCTTTCTGTCAGCATGTGCACTGTCACTGGCAAGCCCCGAGTTGCTTCCCCACACGCATCCCCCTCTGCCAATGGGGAAGCTGAAAGTTTGAGGCGTGCCGGCGACGTCACGTGGGTGTGTATGCATACAGTGGGTGTGTGCATGCGTGCATGCATGTTGCCTCTTTCTTTGGGCACTCGTTCTCAGGTTTGCCATCACTGCTCTAAATGAAATACAGGTTTTCTTCTGGACAATGTACAAAACTAGAGTAAGTGCAGTGGTCATTTTTAATGACATTAACTCCCAAATACATGAATAGCACTGCAGCTTTAAGGATGGCTAGAATACTTGTAAAGGGGAATTACATGATACAGCTGTAAAATACAAAGCAATTAATGCCAGTTGGTAAAACCGGAAGACAGTTTGAGGGGAGCTCCATGACTGGAGTTGGGGAAGACCTCTTTCTGAAATTTTTGGCTGAGATGCTTCACCTCCCATTCCAATTCACAAGTCATCCCTGAACAGATTAGTGTGGTACCTGAGTCAAGTAGCTTGATTTGGGCTGCTAGCCTTGTCACCTTCCATTAATTAGACTTAAAATAGTATTTTGACTTAATTCAAGTGTGTGTCAGGCTACAAAAAAACCTTGTGCCCTGTTGCATACATAACTTTACTTTTATCACATACAGTATTCCTATTTATATCAGTAAAATCTTGTAACTTTGCAATTTACTCATAGCTGGAAAATAAAATGTTGAAAATGAACACTGACCAGGTAAAGGTCGCTATTGCTTGAAAGCCAGTTGTAGCTGACTCTAGGGCTCAGTGCTCATCTCTGTTTATAGCCAAAGAGCCACCACTGTCTGTGGATATTTCCATTGACAAGTAGCAGGCATGACTAAACACCGGAGTGGACGGAACACTTTTTACCTTCCCACCGAAGTGGTATCTATTTATTTACTTGCAATTTCTTACTTTCAAACTGCTGGGCTGGTAGGAGCTAGGACACAGATGGGCATGCACCCACCATGCAACACTTGGGTCTCAAACTGCTGACCTTCCAGTCATCAAGTTCAGCATCTTAACCACTAAGCCACTGCAATCCTGCAGGAACACTGAATACTGAGATGTATATTGAGTCTTCAATCATGTAAGAGATATATTATTTTCCATAGGTTCACTCGTTTGATGGCACCAAAGAAGAGGCAGCAGCTATAATTGAGTTGGACCTTTATATAGGAATAAATGGTTGGTAAGTTATTTTAAAAGCATAGTAAAAAGTTTATCATCTCAGACTTTATTTTAAGTTGGAATATTTAAAACCAGCACAACCTGGGACTCAGCTGGGTGCAGACAACCCATTAGCCCTGTTTTGGGGCCAGCCAAAATATTACGGCCATATTGTGTTTGCTTTCCTGGGGGTCACCAGAATGTCAGTTCTGAAATTGTTGACAAAGGCCTAGAGATACCATGTATATATGAAATGTGGGAATGATGCGCATAGCTACAGATGTGCAATAACACCTACATACTACACAGGAGCTGGTTGTGTGGGTAAGGCAGTTCATCCACCATCAACTGACACAGGCTATCAATCTCTACTAGCCATAATATGTCTACTGTAGGAGTGGCAGTATGCCATTGTATACCACTTGCTATGGAACACAAACAAGAGGGTACAGTTGCATTTGTGTTAAGCCTCTGAGTTTTTCAAATAGGCAACTAAGTGGCCACAACAGGATCAGAATTCTTGCCCAGATAAGGCTTAAATCTGATCTTGAGCATCTCTTATATGTTTAAAATAGTGAACTAATTATGGGAAAGGGAGCCACTTAAGGATGCTCATTTGGCTAAGAGTAGGCTTCATTCCTGCCACCATCCAAAATCTTAGGAGTGACATGTAACCTCTACACCAAGAAGACAAAATGTTTAATTAACACATTAACAACATTAATTTAACAAAATTTCCTGAAACAATTTCTAAATCTGACATTTCAGTTTCTACACTTCCTTATGTGGGAGTGGCCAGTGGATATTTTTGGATTGTGCTTCTCAGTTCTCTTGTATTGCCTATCATTACAAGGGCTGGCAATTGTAGGTTGAAAACATCCAGAGTCAGACATACACACTTCTTCTGTATGAGATATTTAGTTCCATAAATCATAGTCCTTTTCATATTTTAAAACAGTATTTTAAAAACTTTTCCAGTTCACTGAAAACAGAAGCCAACTTAGAAACAGTCAAATCAATTCCTACTGAAAGATTAATGATAGAGACAGGTAAGTTGATTAATATTTGGTTGAGCTCTGAGGGAGCTGAAACTTACAGAAAGATTATGTATCTAAACTAGCAATGTGGTACTCATTCTCAATTGTTCCTTGAATTCAATCAGATGCTCCCTGGTGTGGTGTGAAAAATACACATGCTGGCTCAAAATATGCAAAAACTACATTCCCCATGAAAAAGAAGTGGGAATTGGGATACTGCCTGAAAGACAGAAATGAACCTTGCCATATAATGTGAGTATGCCATTTAATATATGTAAATATTCAAACCAATGGATTGTGTTAGTCATATGCTTATGTTCCACTGCTTTAAAAAGGCGGCTTAATCTTGACTAAACAGTTACTGTGCAGACAAAGCATTTAGTGCCATATAAGAGTAACAATATACTGACTTAAGACTAACCTAGTAGTCTTGACAGAAAAAACTACAGAAATTGAAAATTATCTACTATGAAAGGTCAATGGCAAACTGAGACATATGGCTCCAAGTAAAACAGTCAGATTTCAGAATTGCTAGGGTATCTCTCTTTCCCCCCCCCCCCCTTTCATCATATATTCATCATTTCCTGACAAAATCTGAAATGGTAGTAAGCAAAGTCTAGCTCAGGGATGCCCAAACTTTGGGACCATGGGCCAGTCACATGGTTCCTCTCACTGGAAGTGGGAATAAAAAGCTGAACTGGCTAAGACTACAGTTTAGAAGTAGAACATCATTTAAAATACTTTCATATGGCAGCTAATAGGGAAGACCTAAACGCTACAAGTAACTGCTAAAACAATATTGAGTAAAACAGATACTATACTAGGCTTGGAGTCTATCTGTACTGTAAAATATGGAGGTTTAGTCCCTGCAATATTGGATAGAATAATAGTCAGTTATTAAGAATAAGGAAAAACTAAGTGGTCTCCAAATCCCTGCAACTGCCATTTCATGTGCTTTGACTACAAGGTTGACTGATATAATTTTGCTTCTAATAGCTATCGCAGTTCTTAACAAGTGTAAAGTTCAGATCAAATACTGTTTATTCAGTCTTTAATTATTATCAGGTTCTCATATTAGTTGTGAACATAACAAGCAAAATGATACCAGTGCCTTCCATAAACTGTACTCTTATCTAAAAACAGAATTTTTGTTTCATTTTAGCCAAATACTGGAAATATTAGCAGCAGTACGGGAAGAAGATCCACTAGAACTGGCCAACACAATATATAACAACACTATTAAAATATTCTTTCCAGATATGTAAAGCAGTTGGCCCATCATAATTTTTAAAAATTGTTCATTAAAAAAAGGGTTAAAGTTCTGTGTATCCATTCTGCAGTCATTATAAATGTGATTTCTAGATTAGGTGGAATGATTAAAACCATAGAACAAAATTCAATGTGTTTGTGCGAGGACAATTACAAAGGTATTTTTTTCCATTTCTCATGCTGTTTGTTCTAAGGGCAGTCATGCATCCAGTCACATTCAGTAGAAAACCAGGTACTGTACATGACAGATTGCCTGGGGAATAGGTTAACAGTGTTCATGGAGCTGACCTAAAAGAGGTGGAAAATTAGCGAGTTTCAAGAGGAATTTTTTTTATCATACTTAACTAAAGAATTACAATTCTTAAAGAGTATTATTTTCAGTACAGTAAAACACCGGATAACGATTGGATCGGATAACGTTAAGGCCCTATGGGATGGATCGGATAACAACCGCTAAAGCCTGTGTGGTTACAATGTATCTCTATGGAGCTTTAACGTTATCCGATCCATCCCATAGGATTTTAACATGCATCGGATAACACTAAAAATCGGATAACACCAAGACTTGTGGAACCAAGTTTTAGCGTTATCCGATGTTTTACTGTATTTACTTAATTTTATTTTTTAAATTTCATTAACTTAAGTACAGTATATTAGCTTGGATTAAGACCCCGAGAGGCAGAGGATCTCTGCACACTGAAGACCCTTCCATCTGATTTTAGGGACAAACTCCACTGTTTGAAACCTTTAGTAAGGTTTCAGGATCCTTGAGCAGACCTTCTAGGAGTACTACTACAGAGAGGAAGAGATGAGGAAACTTGCTTCTGGCAGCCTGGCTTAGAGCCCCTAAATCTGGATCCAATCCACTGGATACCGTATTGTCTAACCATTACAGAACTGGCACTGATATAAGACCTAAGAACCCCACTTTTAAAAAAACTCAGCAAAGCTGTTCCCTTCATTCAGACTTTTGCTTTTCTTCATAAATAAACAGTTACAGTAATGGCGAATTAAGCAAACTGGATTTTTGGGGCTTTTTGCTGTCCAGTTGCAATGAAATATTAATGAGGTTTTAAAATAACAAAATACCTTTGTTCAAAATTTGCACTGATTTAACTGGTACTCCCTTTAGATAATGACACATCTTCTATAAACCACTAGCTCAAGTTTACCAAAATATGGTAAAATTTTGACACAATATACAGACTATAGTTTTATTAAGGAGTGTTTTGCTCAACTCTTTAAAAAAATATGTGAAAACACTTTATTCCATGTACAATAATGTACATAAAAGTTTAAGGTGGTCACAAAAGAGACCAGCAGTAATTAAGAGGTATATTTACAGTAGCATATCACAGTAAACTAACAACCCATTCACAGATTCAACATTTTGAGATACTGTTCTTGTGCTTAGATATACATTGATGAAGTGAAGTTTTTATTCCATTGTTGAACTCCACTATTAACAAACACCCACAAGTGTTCAGTACATGACATTTCAAACCAATCCAGATCCAGATCAGTGGTCAGACTGTTGTTCGGCCAATGTGATACCAGAATGAGTTGAGCTCTCTGTTTCTTCCTCATCACTTTCTGTATTCCCATCCTCTTCATTTAGTTCATTTTCAGCAGCAGCTGCTTCTCCAGGGATAGGATTTTCATCAGGTTCATTTTCATCCAATGGGACAAAGCCATTGTTATTTGAGAGAGGTGTGTTTTCTTTCTCCTCGATATAAACTTTTTGATGGCACATTGGACACGAGTCTTGAATATAGAGCCATTTTCGAAGGCAAAGTGCATGGAAGTAATGATTACATGGAGTTATGCGAGCAGATGTAGTAAACTCGTGATAACAGATTGCACACACATCATCTATTTCACGCAATCGCTCTCCTTTGACTTCAGGAAGTGAGTTGATTTTTTTAACTGCTGTCCGGCGATTTATAAAGGTTTTCCAGCCATTCTTTGCTTGTAGGTAGATGTTGAAATAGGCATGAAGACACATCATACAAGCTCGGATTTTGCTTCCTGATTCAAATACCATGGTGTAGGCACCATTCCCAAACATTATTACTCCAAATATAAATTCAATAATATTGCCTGTTGATCGAACATAGTAGACATAATCATCCAGCTTTTCCCATAGGACATTAAAGTAGCCATCAATCATGAATAGTACATACACAGTGATAGAAACAATAACCTTTAGGCAGAGTTCCACACAGAATGCTGTAACAGCAAACAGCCACGTATTTAGTGCATAGTGGTTCCAAAGGATGTAACTGAGGAAAATAGGAAGAACAAAGAGGCAAGCAGAGACTAAGAGAACAGGGAAATGTCTGCGAAATGAGGACACGTGGGAGGCACTAAGAGACATCAGGACAGGGTCTGTCATTCCATGGATAAAATGCAAGACTGCCGTTAGCAAAAGGCACATGTTTCGACTTAAGCGGACTAGTCGCTCTTCTGGCTTTAGTCCACTTAAACCTGTCTGTAGGGCCAAAATAAAGAATAAAACAGGTGCCACAAAACCAAGCCTCCTGTCATCTTCATCAGTAGATCCAATAAAGGCCAAAATACCAAGTCCAAGATAATGTGCTATAGAAGAAATTATAGCACTCATGCCTAATACAGTTAGAGTTGAATCACACCCACTGATAATAAGGCTGCGAAATAATTCCCAAAAGTTGTGCCAAGGAATCATGTAGAATGTTATGCCTGTTTCTGCCATTTTGACAACATAAGTTAGGAGAACAGCTTGAATTGCAAGTCTCAACAGCCAAAAGGTACGCAATACAGATGGAAAACGAATCCTCTTCCATGTATCTTCTAGTAACAACTGTAATCCATAAATGCGATACATGTGCCTTAGAAGAAGATAGACATACCTTGAAGAGTAGTAAAAATGTTTCATTTTAAAAGCAAAAACAGCCAAGGTATATAATGTCAAAATGCCACCTGAGGTAAAGACTAAAGTCTGCCTGATATGTAATGGTAATTCAATGATTAGACCTATGACAGGAATCAGTAAGTCCAGGATGATTAGCCGAGAGTACACAGACTCAGTATTTAACAGTGCAACGTAGCCGATTCCAAAGGCAAGCTGAAGGACACAGAGTGCCATCCATAGGGATGGTCCTTTATGAGGAAGGAGCTGAACTCCAAAAGGAGTTGTATAATAGGCACTGTGGAAGTTTATGTGCAAAAAGGCATAATAGTTCACCAATGTTGATGTTGCACCTAACAAGCAAGCACAGCTGAGCATGTAAAACCTGAAAAGTGCTCTTTGGGACAGAACCAGGACAGCACCGGATACGATGACACCTGCAAAAAAGGGAAAAAAAGTTAAGTTGTGTATGCACTTTTACACTCAGCAATTTAACTGAACAAATGTGCCATTTTTTCAAAATGCAGTTGTACCTTGCTTAAAGAGCATAATGTGTTCAACAGGATTGCTCTTTAAGCGAGTTTGCTCTTTCAGCGAAACACCATTGTAAGTGACCCATTGTGACTTCAGGGGGGGGGGATTGTGAACCCCGATTTATTTGTTAAGCGAGTTTTTGGTTGGTTTTATTTGTTAAGCGAAGCGAACATTCAGAGAAAATTCTGCTCTTTAAGCGAGTTACTCTTTAAGCGAGGCGCTCTTTATGCGTGGTTTGACTGCTTTATAAGACAACCAAAGTTCATGTCACTGAAGCTAAACTAATCAAATAAACACCAACTTCCATAGTATTAGCTCTTATGTGTATACCTCCTGCAGAATAATGGAGGCAAAAGTGTGTGGTATAGACTTCTTGAATGATTTCTTTATTACTATTAGCTTTTGCTTTCTAGTTCCACATCTACAGAGGTTCCTCTCAAGTATTTCAGATACCCCAGTACAGTGATGACCAACTTGGCACTCCAGGTATTCTTGGACTTCAATTCCCAGAAGCCCAAGTCAACACACCTGCTGATCAAGGCTTCTGGGAATTGTCGTTCAATAATATCTGGAGTGCCAAGGTTGACCCTCACTGGCCCAGTATATATGGTACATTACCAAAGAAGGTTCTGGAACTTGTGTTCAATTTTATTTAATACTAGTGAACATCTTATTTTTATAGGATTCCCTCCTTTTTTAAAATCACCTAAATAACATTTTTAAAGTACCATTTCCAGAAGCTTCTTGGAGTTTTCTTTCAAAATAAGGTACAGTCTCACACAACATTGTTTTGACCACACTGAGTTTTTCAAGTTATTTCTGGTTGGTTAACTGGCACAGCCTGTGGAAACTCCCTGTTGAGTTATATAAACAAACTGTTTGGACTAGGTTGATTCCTGGAACACCTACATCCCAGTTCTAAATGAATTCCCAATGTTTTTGGTCAACTGAAAGTACAGTACAAGTTCCCACTGGATTTTTATGCTTTTCCAATACAGGATTTGGGGCTATACAACAGAGCTGGGGAACCAGATATTAATGAACTATATCACAGTTTACTCCTAGCTATAGGCAGGCTAGGTTAATGAGAAAAGAATCCAGCAACATCTGTAAGGCCACAGGTTTCCCCAATCCTGTTTTACAGTGTACACTGTTTGCCCAATGATGGAAGAGACTAAAAAAGAACTGAAAGTGATTAGGTGTCTTAAATTAATGATGCAAGGAAGATATGAGAGGACAAAAAAATGTAATTTATGTGTACACTGAAAAAATATTTTTAAAAAACGTTTGTCAATAACAACATTGGGAAAGGATCTCTAAGACTGAAAATTCTTGCTATCATTTAATCCCAATGGGATAGTTACTTACTTTAAAGTTGGCCTGCATAATTTATAAACCAACAAAGTGGCTTAACTAGCTAGCTATCACAATTTATCAAGTGTTCCATGACAGTACTATTTTTGTATCTGTGGTAGGTAAACAAAACAAGTCCTAGAACCCTGATAGGCTATGTCTATCTGGACTATACAGGCTTCTCTTAAAGAAAATATTAAACTGGAAACAAGTATCAACCTAAAACTAAGCGTTGCCTATATGTGGCCTGCAATAACTATTATTTAGCAAGCATAATATCAATCATGGTAGTACTGTGTTGAAAACAAACTCTTCAGGAAAATAAATACATCTGCCTCACGGTCTAAAAATAAGATTGTTTTTAAAAGGATATCTAGTGGAAAATCAATATGATGGCAGTCTAGACTATGTTGGTGGTGGCAGACAAAGTAAATTATTTGTTATAAGAATTAAAACATATTTCCTGTTAATACATTTACCTTGGATAAAAAGCGGTATTATGGGCACAAGAAAGTCAGTGGAGTAAATACTCTCTCTGAAAAAATAACTGGTTTTTAAGAAGGATATTCATTGGGTTTCAACTACTGCCCACCTGATGCAGGGTGAAGAAACATCCTTAAAGACCCACTGGTGCATTTAAAGCAAAAGGTTACATCAGACTTTCTCAACCTTTTGGAACACGGGCTGGATCACTCCCCCTTGAATGGCTGCACAGGCCGCACAAGTTTTCGTGTGAAAACACATGAGAACTGGCAGAAAACACCTGTTTTCTCCAGTTTTTGGCGCTTCTGGGTGCCAGTAGGAACTAGGGTGGTGGGGCCTGGATGAAATGGCTTCAGGGGTCGGGTTTGGCCCATAGGCCATAGGTTGAGAATGCCTAGGTTACATGGTCATTTTGCCTAGATTGACTGCAGCTCCTCTTGAAGCTTAAAATAACTTGTTTATAACACTGACCTTTCAGTAACACTGGTTACTGAAAACAAAGACAAACTTAGATTGACTCACAGAGAAAAGTATTGAGAAAGCACTGCTGTTACAATTTGTGCAATACAGTCAAACCTCGCATAAAGTGCGCCTTGCTTAAAGAGTAACTCACTTAAAGAGCAGAATTTTCTCTGAATGTTCGATTTGCTTAACAAATAAATCCAACCAAAAACTCGCTTAACAAATAAATCAGGGTTTACAATCACCTCCCCCACCAGAAGTCACAATTAGTCACTTACAATGGTGTTTCGCTTAAAGAGCAAACATGCTTAAAGAGCAATCCTGTGGAACACATTATGCTCTTTAAGCGAGGTACAACTGTATACAAAACCTGGATGAAAAGAAGGAACAGATCTGAACATAGGAACACAGAGAACACATAAAACTGTAATGTAAGCCTTGGTGAAAATATTTTTTAATATTGGTCAAAATCTACTTTCTAGAATGGAACAGAAGAGTCAGAAAAACCTAATGGTCTTTGTCCTTAATCTCTTATGATATGAAAGTAGCCAGAAAATTATATTCAATATTAAAGTATAATAACTAAGATACCTTTGACAGTGTTCAATCTTATTTACAATAAATCTATAGATATATTGCATCTATTGTAAGCATAACTACGACTGTATTCAATCCACTGAAATTTGAAAACACTAAAAGGACTCTCAGTAATAGTGTAAGAAGGCATGCAGATATGGCTTCTTGATAAAAGGTGTGAGAAATTAACAATGGGTTGTTAAATATCTCAGTGAATAAATAAAGGCTAGTTAGCTAATAGTTCAAAGGATTCAATTTGAGTTTGTCACCTGCCTGACTCTCGCTAGCTCTTCTAAATATAATTTTCAAAGTTCAGTATTATGCTTCCCTTTCAAGACAATATATGTTTGTAGTGGTAGCCATGTTAGTCTGTGAAAGCATATCTGAGAGTAAATAAAATAGAACAGCAAAACAAGACAAAAATGTTGTGGCACCTTAAAGACTAACTCCCGTATTTAAATGTGAGCTTTCATGGACCAAGGCCACTCCATCAGACAAAAGTGAGGCCTCATGGCATCAATTTATTCACACATCAGGTACACAGGCACACAATAATTGGTCACCCTAACAGAATAGTAACATTGTATCTTTTTTCAACAAAATCTGGTGATTATATCGCAGCAGGTTTGAATAACAGGGGATTTTGATACTGAATAAGGTATTTTTGTCCCCAACATCACAATTAAAATTGTGCTAGAAGTTCTATGCACGCTATCTGAATTGCACAGATTATACAGGCCCTCTTAATGTGGCTGTTCCTTAAAACCTCTGCCCTATAAATCAGATGCATCTCACTGTCATTTGATTACAGTTATAACACAGGCCCAAACCAGAAGCTGCTCACCACCTGGGGCTTATCCAGACTTGACTTATGAGTCACAATTGTAAAACATACAATTCATTATAAGAGGATGCTAGCATACCCAAATGTTCCAGTTTAGTTCAAAACCTCCTGTTACAATTCAATACAACAAGTCAAATATAGACAAAACAATCACAGTATCTGTGCATCATGCATTCAGATCTATATGCAGAACCTTTTGGAGCTAGATATATTTTTTGCAGCCCTTCCCCAATCTTCCATATGTTAAGACTACTGAAACAATAACATCAGTACACCAACAAGATGAGGTAGGGCAGATTATGTGAATGATATAAAGACTCAAAAAAAATCATAGACATACATAACCAAACTGCACCAAAGACATTTCTACATGTCAGGCTGTTTCTAATATACTAGTACCCCGGATAACGGTGAGACTTGGTTCCACAAGTCTCGTCGTTATCCGGTTTTTAATGTTGTGCGATACATTGATCACACAATGTTAAAAAAAGCCCCGTTTCCCTGGAGGCTGCAGCAAGCCAGAACGTCGGGATTTGAATCCTGACGTTTTGGCTTGCTGCACTTGCTGAAGACATCGGGGAAGCCCAGAAACAGCTTGGATCGGGTCTTCCTACCTCCTTGGACCCGGCACGGGGGTCAGGGACCCCAAAATTGGTAAAAAAAAAAAAAGTCCATTTTTTAACCAATTTTGGGGTCCCTGACCCCCCTGCCGGGTCCAGGGAGGTGGGAAGACCTGATCTAAGCTGTTTCTGGGCTTCCCCGACGTCCTCAGCAAGTACAGCAAGCCAAAACGTCAGGGTTCGAACTCTGACGTTTTGGCTTGCTCCACTGGCTGGGGACGTCGGGGAAGCCCAGTAACAGCTGTAGATCGGGTCCCCTGCCTTCTCCAGAGAGATCAGAGGACCCGATCTACAGCTGCAGGGTGGCTGGGGAAGCTGATGGGGACTCCCTGTCGGCTTCCCTAGCCACCCGCCCTTCCCTCCGCAGCTGTGGGGTGGTTGGTGAAGCCGACGGGGGAGCCCCCCCCCCGGTCAGCTTTCCAGCCACCCCACCCCTGCCTCCGTAGCTGCAGGGTGGCTGGGAAGCTGAACGGAAAACCCCGTTCAGCTTTCTAGCCACCCTGCTGCAAAGAACGACTGTATCGGATAACGCTAAAAAGAACGTTATCTGGTGCAAATCTTCCCCCCAAATTTGTCGTCGTTATGCGATTTTAGCGTTATCCAATGCAATCGTTATTCGGGGTATTACTGTACAATATACTGTAACCAGTAATTTGTTTTTTATTTCAAATTAATTTCAATAGCAATACAAAATAAGGTACAATCCTGTACATATTTATTTTTGAGTCATGCTGAACTGCACAGGGCTTCTGGATAAATATGTATAAGATTATAGCATAAACTGAAATATCAGATTTTTAGAGAAAAATCAGAAAGTTTGATTTTATTTTTACAATTATCTACAATAGGAGGCTTCCTTAAGGGACTTTTCAATTCTTACAAAGAAGGCCCCAATGCAAAGATATTTTATGAATAAATGTGTTACATTAGCTTTTTAAATATCTATTACACTTCCTTTGTAACTGCCTTCAATATTTTTCCTTTTCTTACAATTTTTACTTAATTTACTACAAATCAAAAGGAAGAAAATCAAAAGCAAGAATGAAGGGGGAAAAGGGGGTATGCTAAATATAAGCATGGGCTAAGCCTATAAGTGTCAGCTGACCATATAGCAAAAAAAAAAAATCATTTGAAGTTGTCATCAACAGAATTGTGGTTCATGTGTAGCTACAACAGTATGGTCTTCTGACCACTAAATAGTGTTATTTTTCTTTATCAAGGATACTGAAAATCTTTTTGGCTGTAGTACAAACTTGCTGAGGACCACTTAACTTCCAAATTTCAGGAATGTAGCTTAGTTATACATTCATATGCACAAATATAATGATTTTTTTCTGACTTAAATTTATTTTCAGTAAAACATCTAACAAAAAAAGACCGCCAAAGGATAAGACCACATCATATAACTATAAAAAAAATTATTTATGTCACAAATCCAGCACTTAGCTGAAGTTTATTTCTAAATAAAGTGGTGTCCAATATGTCTGAAAAACCAGTTTTTGATGAATCAAGGATAGATTTAAATCTAAAAAGCTTTAAAAGGGCAAATTTTCACTGGTGGATTTCAGATTGTTTGTTCTACTCCATTCTCATTTCCTTAACATAAAATGTAGTGTTTTCTAATGGTTTGCAAAACCCCTGCCTTCTCCCTCAGAATATAACCTGCCGCTGCTGCTGTCGCCACTGCCACAAGTTGCGAAGAAACCCAGTGGGTCTTTCCCATCCACCAAGGCCATGAGGGGGCAGGGCTGGTTGGTGCATGGAGGATATCACTGTGCACCAACCAGTCCCGCCCCCTCCCCCTAGCCTCGGTGGATGGGAAAGAACCACTGGGCTTCTTCACAATTTGCAGCGGCAGCACCAGCAGCGGCAGGCTGAATTGATTGGTGAACAGTGATACCCAACATGCACCAACCAGCCATTGGGGGGGCTGGTTGGTGCACAGCAATACCCACCCCACAGAAACAGCACCTCACTGCCTGGAAGGTTCTGGCTTGGTGGGGGCTGTAGTGGAAATCTAGTATAGCCGCCAGGTGACATACTTCTGCCCAACTCTGGGGTGCGCCAGTCACTGGGATGCACCAGGATTTGTCCCTGTGTCCCAAATGGCCAGCATGAGCCCGGCCATTGGGTACAGTGGTTAGTTAAAATGTTGCTCACAATTTAAATTTGCTCCTGATGGGATCAAATTTAACTCCAACTTCCATCCTTCACAGGTCAATAAAATTAGTACCCAGTATAATGGGGGCAAAATGCTAATTACCTGTGAACCACCCAGTGTGTGTTCTAAGTGTCATATGTAAGTGTAACTGCTATTGCTAACTAGATAGCAATAATTAAAATGAATTCTGACTTAGTAATTATTTCAAAAGATGTGGAAATCGTTTCAAACCTCCAAGTAGGAACTTCCATGATTTGGTATCTTTAAAACTAAGTGGGCAAAAATATCCAGGTCTTCACTATCTTGATTCAGATGAATGCTATCCTAAATAAGGAATAAATAATTTGTAATAAATAGGCTTCCATTCTAGACCCCTTTATCCTCTAATCCATTTAAGAAAGTAACCATTTAAACACAGTTCTCAAACAATCCTAATCACTTAATCTCATTGCTGTACTCTTAACAGAGATCATCTAGTAATGGACCTGCCAAATCACATTTACAAAGGATTAGTTACAAGAAATGGGTTGAGTGTTTCTTCAGAATAGGATGGGATGTGTTTGATGTTCAGAATGCTATCAACAATACAGCTGCCTCATTTAGAATCAACTAGAATAAACTGAAGTAGGCACTCATCCTGCTTATCATTCATCTTTTTAAAGTTATATTCTTTGCTTACAGGAGATCCATTGAAATTAATGCAATTTAACTCTGTCACTACTTATTTGTCTTACTGATTTCGATGATGTTACCGGTAGTCTAAGTATTTATTTATTAGTCAGATTTATATTCTGCCCTACTCGCACAAGCGACTCAGGGCAGAGCACAACAGACATAAAATAAACCCCTAAAAACACAAAAAGAACAAAGTAAAATTAAAACCCTTTTAAAAACAACTTCTCATTCCCTACACTAACCCACCGAAAATAGGAATGAGGGTAGAAATGGGGGTGGGGGGGGGAGTATGCCTAACTCACAATTAAATATGTTAATTTCATAGGTGAAACTTCTTCTAAGCATTACTGCTCAAACATCCCTTTGATTTCTTCTACTTCAAGGTATCTAATTGCACCGGCTACATGCTAAACATCAGGAACACAGCCATGAAAGTGTTTACCAATCATAATATCGTTGAGTAACTTTCAAGTTTTTAAAATATTCTTGAAACACAAGAGAAAAGATTTTTTTTTAAAAAAAAATCCATAGTTAAAGTCACAGGAACATACATTACAGAGTTATACTTAATTTTCTGTGGTGACCATGAGATTAGTCAGGTATCTAGCTCTAAAATAAAAGACATCAATATTAATATAGCAACAACTACTGTATATGATATCAAGTGAAAATGCAAAATTCAGCACTTTTATAGGCAATTACAAATGTATTTCCCTCCCCCCCCCCAAACAGTCTAATTTATTATTCCTGTGATTTAATAAGGAGCAAGAATTAGATCTCACTAACTCTGGACAAACTTTGGGATTATTTGTTTGTCTAAAATATACAGTCTGTTCTTTACTAAGTCAGGAGAAACACTGCTAATTCTCATGACAGGGACTTGATTTTTCCAGTACAGTAAAAATATGATGTAGGTACAGTATACAACATAACTTATCAAGGTAATCATGTTATTTTTTAATTCAGTATACAGACATACTTTTAAGCCTTTTAGAAAAACAGATGCAGTCCATAGTAGCAAAACAAAACAAATCCCAAAATTATAAGTCAAGATTTTTTAAGCAGATGAAGTCTGCAAATATATATCAACTGAAGTCTTAATGGTTCGTGTAAGATTTGTGTAAATTGCTGCAGCTAATTGAAGAGGAGCCTTCCAGTCTCATTATTGTTTATGTGACTAGGCACAGAACCAAGACACCTTCAGCTCCTCATCAATCAGCTACAACAAATTACACAAAATGTGTGCAAAACTCTATGGCAGGGATTATCAACCTGCGGCCTGTGGGCTGGATGCAGCCCGGAGCCCCCCTACCGCCTTCACCACACCAAGAAGAGCAATGTGGTAGAGGAAGGGCAAAATGGCTATCCGGCCCCCCGAAGCTGTCTGAGGGAACATGACCCGGCCCCCAGATTAAAAAAGTTGAGAACTCCTGATCTATGGAATTCTGACCATCATATTAATAATTTATGGAACAAAACCAGTTGGGGGGGGGAGGAATCCAAAATTCCCTTATTTACAAAAGTTTATTTATCATAAGGTTTTAAACATTATTATTTTTATTGGATTCGGTCTGTGTTTTTAGCTATGCTGTAAGCCGTCCAGAGTCGGGTTTACCCGATTGGGACGGGATAGCAAACGTGAATAAATAAATAAATAAATAAATAAATAATGTCACTTAAGATTTTTACCACAGTGAGATGAATAACTACCTATTTTACAAGCCTTTTGAAGCATGACTTACTTTTGCATATTAATTCCATGCAGAATATGCAAACCATGTAACAAGAGGCACATGTTTTATATTCTGTCATCTGCAATGTGCAAACAGCAGAAGAAAACCATGCTATCTAAATGTAGTTTTGATGTTGCATTCTATATGCACAATTGCTATCTACAACAGAACATTATTGCATTTGAAGCAAAAACTACAATGATTTAATCAGCAATAGATGCACAAAGATTATAATGAAAAAAGGAAAAACTCTGAAACACTGTTTTAGAGATGGGATAGAGAATGGTAGTCATAATTCAAGACAAGACCATAAAAGGTCACCTTAAGTTTACCAAAGTCATTTTAGCAAGCTGTACCCCAGAAATGTTAACCTACACATTCCTTAAAAACTACCAATTTATCTAAGTTTCTTCAACTCTTTACAACTGTCCAACTGTCATCATTCTGATTTTTATTTTTGAGGCACATCTCTTCACCCTGTCCTTCCAATAACAGTTTGAAGGACAATGTAGTTTGTAATCCAGAAAACTGATGTAGGACTTAGCATTAACTAATTAGCAGGTCTTCAAATTTTAGCAAAACAAGGGAATAAGAAGAACCAAAAGTGGGTATTCCTCAAAGGAAATATGTGGTGGCAGAAAGCATGACTACGGAAAAGACAATGAGCTATATAGATTTCTCATTTGGTAACTGTAAGTGTTCTATTCATGTAAAGCAGGAGTGGCCAACTTAATTAGACCCAAGATCTACTGGCAAGGCAAAACAAACTCGCTCCCCCCAGCTCACCGCTGCCGCCACCCCCACCCCCACCCCGGACCCAGGCAGAAGGCGGCCCTTTTGCTGACGAGCGCCCCGCCCACCCACCCAGCTAGCCATCAGGGGCTCTCCGCCACCTACCCCTGACAAGCGCCCCGCGTCCGCACGCGCGCTGCTCACCTCCTCCCGCCCAGCCACCCAGCTAGCCGTCAGGGGCTCTCTGCCACCTACCCCTGACAAGTGCCCTGCGTGCGCGCGCGGGCTGCTCACCTCCTCCCGCCCAGCCACCCAGCTAGCCGTCAGTGGCTCTCCGCCACCTACCCCTGACGAGCACCGCACGCACACTGCTCACCTCCGCCCGCCCACCCAGCTAGCCGTCTGACGGCTAGCTGGGTGGGTGGCTGGGCGGGAGGTGAGCAGCACGTGTGCGCGCGCACGCAGGGCGCTCGTCAGCAAAAGGGCCGCCTTCTGCCTGGGCCCTGTGCAGGGGTGGGGGTGGCAGCGGCAAGCTGGGGGGGAGCGAGTTTGTCCTTTGGCTTGCCACGATCGACTGGACTAATAGTCGCGATCGACCGGTAGGCCACCCTGATGTAAAGGCTATACATATTTTATTTTACAAGCCCTTCACTCATAACTCACAATTTTAACCTACTATAACCTTGGCACAAGCTTAGATTTGTTTCCTTTCCCCTATTCCATCACATATCATTAAGGCAACTGGGGCTTAGGAAACATGGGAGAGGGGCATCAGGTTCCTGGTGGTGTAGTGGTTTAATGGATGTGTTGCAGCTAAAACACTGTGAGTTCGATCCTGGTGGGATTCAAGGTTGATTCAGCCTTCCATCCTTCTGAGGTTGGTAAAAGGAGCACCCAGCATGTTGGGGGCAAAATGCTAATTACCTTGTGACCAACCCAGAGAGCACACTAAGTGCTATGGTGCGGTAAAGGTCTCCCTTGCTCAAAAGCCAGTCACGTCCAACTCTAGGCTTCGGTGCTCATCTGTTTACAGCCAAAGAGCCAGCGCTGTCTGCATCTGCAGATATTTCTGTGGTCATGTGGCAGGCACAACTAAACACCAGAGCACTGTTCCCTTTCTCATCAAAGTGGTATCTATTTATCTACTGTACTTGCAATTTCTTCCACTCAAACTGCTAGGTTGGCAGGAGCTGGGACAGAGATGAGAGCTCATTCCGTCATGCAGTTTTGAACTGCTGACCTATCAACCTTCTGGGTGTCAAGCTCAGTGTTTTAACCACTAAACTATCGTGGCTCATTTAATGGGTTCGGCATACAAGTGTGATCGCTACTGCTATCAGCCTACCGCTGATCCACTGCAATTTCAAGCAAAGAAAAGAATATGAAACTTTACAGGAGAGGAAGCAAACAAGGAACACTGCACACTCTTTCTGCTTCTCTCACTTCCACCAATCCAGCGAGCTGTGAAGAGAGGAAAGGTTGAAATGTTTGAAGTGGTAGCCATGTTAGTCTGTGTAAGCGTATCTCAGAGGAAACAAAACAGCAAAAATAGACAAAAAATATTGTGGCACTTTAAAGGTTAACTCCTGCATTTAAATCGAAAAAGACTAAAAACATGGCTAGCTCACCAGGTGTGGGGTGCTGCTGGTGTGACACCACCCACCACCCCGATTGGTTGATATAAGGGCAGTCCAGGGTGGGTTTTTAGGTTCCTTACCCTAGTTCTAGCTAGCTTTAATGGGGAACTGGAGGTAGTGGACTTTTTAAAGTTTTAGTGATTTTAACCTGAGACTTTTTATGATTATTTCTATGGGGTTGTTTTTATGTTGAGCTTGTAATATGTGTTGTAAGCCGTCCAGAATCACCCCGGTGAATGAGGCAGCAATACAAATCTAATAAAATAAATAAGAGCTTTTGTGGACCTAGGCCACTTCATCAGACATCAGAGTGAGGCCTCATGGCATCAATTTATACACTCATCAGGTATAGTAAAGGTAAAGGTTTCCCTTGCTCGAAAGCCAGTCGTATCCGACTCTAGGGGTCAGTGCTCATCTCTGTTTCAAAGCCGAAGAGCCAGCGCTGTCTGCTTCTGCAGACATTTCCATGGTCATGTGGCAGGCATGACTAGACACCAGAGCACACAGAACACTGTTTACCTTCCCACCGAAGTGGTCCCTATTTATCTACTTTCAATTTCTTGCTTTCGAACAGGCACACAATAATTGGCCAGCCCAACAGAATAGTAACATTGTAGCTTCTTACACTGACAAACCTCCCTATTATTCAAACCTGCTGCCAAGCCCTGCCCTATTGGTGGCAAAGGTTGTTACACAGGAAGGAAGGAAGACGAAGGAAGGTAATGGGGGAAGTAAGAGCTACCTATGGAAAGGGTGAGGGGGTTTAACAAGGAGGTTTCCTCTCCGAGGAAAAGACCGAAGGGGGGGGCAAGAGGATGGAGGTAGGTGGGGAGTGAGGGAAGCTCTCAAGGAAGCCACGGGACGGGTCGGGGGTAGCGGTGGTCTCTCTCACCCAGCAGTCGCAGGAACAACCCCAGGCAAGCGGCCCCCAGGGATTCACCGGGAAACACTAGGGACGAGTTGAAGATGGCGTCGATGAGGAAGAGACTGGGCACCCGCAGCGCTACCTCCACGCCGGCCCGGAGCCGCGGGCCTAGCCTATGAGGCGGCGGCCGAAGGGGGCCCGGGGCCGCCATCCCCGAGACCCCGACGCCTCGTGTCCGTGGCGAGGTCGAGGTTGAGGAAAAGGGGATGACGACGAGGCCGGCGACCACTCCTGAGGGTGGCCCTTTTAGCGCCCGGCTTCCGCTTCCTCACGAGCCCCGCCGGGTCCCGGCCCCAAGGCCGCCTCCGCCGCCGCCTCTCTCGGGGCCGCCGCCATCGTGCCCGTCGACGCGAGGGAAACGGACAACCAGTCGGCGTGAGGGAGGGCGGGCAGGCCGGAGCGCGCATGCGCGCCCGCCCCGCGCGCCCGCGACCTCCTCCTTCAGCGGCAGCAAAAGGACGACGTCGCCGCCGGTTGGAGCGTTGCCCGCGAGCCACTCCGGGGCGGGGCCACGGGGTGCGCGTCACAATGCTCTGCCCCGCCCCTTTTGAGGGGTTTTTTTTGGGGGGGGAGGAATTGGGCGAAAAGGTAACCCCACACCTGAAAGGAACCGCCAAACTGGCAGCACGGGCCGTCGGCGCGCGCACCTCGGATTCACTCTTCCCACTCTAGATCTAGAACCCAGTCCAACCGCCGTCCTGGGCCTCGTTGGCAACGGCTTTTCCTGGGTTGTTTTTTGGGGGGGGGAGGGAAATAGATCGCAAGAGCGCAGTGGTTAAAGTTATGTACTGTACTTTGTGAGCTCGAGCCTGTCAGCTTTCCACAATGCTAATAAACTAGTAAACCTCTGAGAGAGTACACTAAGCACTATGGGGTGACATATAAAAGTAATTGCTATTGCTGTATCTTTATGCAGAGTCAACTGAGGGCCACTTCACAAATCCAGCCAATTCTACCTAGACTCGTCCTGAGGCCAAGTGCCTCAAGTCTGCCATCTCAGATTCCGGAATAGTTTTACAGAGCTTTAATAACACACAGGAAACAAGTTGACATTACTGTGTATAGCAGGGGTTCCTAAACATTTTGGGCCGTAGGCGGATCATGTGGTTCAGGAAGCTGGTCACTAAGGCCCGGGGGCCGGGTGCGGCCCCCGACACCAATTCATCCAGCCCACGAAGCCCTTGTCGCTCCTGGAAGAGGAAGTAAAACGTGCCCATATGGGCACATTTTACTTCCACTTCCAGGAGCGATGAGGGCTTGTGGGCCAGATGAATTGGCATCAGAGGCCGCACCTGGCCCCCGGGCCTTAGTTTGGGCACCACTGGTGTATAGGGACAGGATGCCTCAACACCTACACCAGTTAAGAAAATATATCCTCTTGTTGGTCTTCTGCTGCTACTCATATTCAAGTACAGTACAGTAAAACCTCAGATAACGCTAAAACCTGGTTCCACAAGTCTTGGTGTTATCCGATTTTTAGTGTTATCCGATGCATGTTAAAATCCCATGGGATCCATAGAGATACATTGTAACCACACAGGCTTTAGCAGTTGTTATCCGATGCATCCCATAGGATCTTAATGTTATCCGATGCAATTCTTCCCCCCAGATTGCTTAATGTTATGCGATTTTAGTGTTATCCAATACTAATGTTATCCAAGGTATTACTGTATACAGTTTTTCCTGGAATCATTTTCAGGGAAAATGCCATTGGCGTGAATTTGTTTAAGGTGGATCCCAGCTTGCCATGAAGTGACCCACACGCTGTGATCATGGAGCCACCTCCTGCAGCATGTATGAAATGAGTCAGGGAATCAGAATAGTGAAGTGGTCCCTCCGTTCATTTTGTCTTGTTTGTATTGTTCCATCTAAGATAAGGAGAGAGAGGTAGTAGTGGATCCCTCAGGAGAACTAAACAAGAGAATGACCCTCGATATCCTCTGAATGGATATGTGCCTCAAGTCTACCATCTCAGATCCAGGAAGAGCTTTATGGCAAGAACATTCTTGAGGGTACACAAGAGCAAAACCAAATTAGAATGTGGAGGAAGGAGCTCATTGGACAAGGACAGCATTAAAGGAGGAAATGGCTGAGAAACTAGACATCCCCACTGTCACTTGGAGGACTCTGAATAGGCTGAGGGTCAGAGTGCCTAAAATTAAATGTGAGACCAGCATGCTCAAGTGAGGGCTGCTTGTGGACGTGGAGAGATCCAGAATCCAGCTCATTTGCTGGTGGTTTGCCATTTACTACCAGAAACATGTCCCAATGAAGATTTAATATTGGCCAATGACAAAGCCAAAAAAGTGGCTTCATTTACACAGTTCCAAGTTTGCTTTGGCCACAAAAGAAGCAGTTGAGGGAGAGTGGGTATATTTGTTGTGGGACTGCAATTCCCATCAATACAAAGTGGGGCGGTCAGTCAGTGGTATTGGGAATCTACAACATTGGGGCTTTTATTCAGCCGTTGTCTGATTGGAAAATGAGTTAAAGTTAAGAATGAAAATAGACCTCTCCTGCTTTTGTTGAGCATGTTTTCTCAAAAGCTGGGGTTGGGTTATGTGTTCAAGGGGGCAGCTTTTTGTCTGGAAAAGAATCCTAACTGAAATGTTGCAAGTCATGGTTGCTTGGGGCAAATGTTTTGCCCAGCAGCCGCACAGTAACAGCCCGTTGTGAAATTTCGGCAAACTTTGCAAGGAGCATCCAATGTGAACATAGAAAAGTATTTTAATCTGTCCAACCCGAAAATCTGGAAATTTCACAAGGAGGGCAGGGTTTGCCCAAACCTGAGGTAGGGCAACAAATGAAGTAACTTCCACTTGCTAACCTGAATCAAGATACTCGGAGACAGTCAAGTTAATTTGGCACAGGAGTTAGCAAACCCCACAATTACCTCGTCCCTTCACCAAGCAATAAAAATACATGATTACAAATTTAAGCCATGTAGACGGACTTCATGACTGAAGAACCTGAGAGACTGGGGTGGCATGATCTTGGAAGAACTGTTCCGAGGAGTTGAGCACAGGAAGACTATCATCATGATGATAGCAAACATCTGGAACTGATGGTATTTACTGGTGGTATTTACTGGTTTTGTAACCTGTTGTGTCAGGATTTGTATGGTGTAAATACATTAAATAAGAATGAGTCTTCTCTTGTAATTCCTATCTAGCAATAATAAGTAGGTACTGTATAATTTTCCTACAGACAAAACAGTAATTTGCAAGAATATGTATCTAACCAGACCGTCAAATGCACTGACAAAGCACCATAGAATCCTCATGCTAAACTCATTATGTATACTAAAATAGGCCTGTGAACAGATGTATATATTGCATAACATGCAAAATTATATAACTTGGTAGTAAATGAACATATTAAACCCATGTCATGTCCTTGAACAAGGCTTTACAACAGCATCAGTTTCCCTGGGGGCAGTTGCAGTGATGGGATGTAACAGGTTCTCACCAGTTCGCCAGAACTTGTAGTAACCTTTCCCAGTGTCCTGGAGAACCGGTAGCAGCTTTGGGGGGGGGGGGGGGGGACCACCTTCAAGCCTTATCTTTCCACTGGTTCCCCCACTACGCATGCATGCCAAGCACTTGGTGTGCATGCCTGCCTACAGTGCTTGGGGCATATGCACAGCCTCCTTGCTGTCCTCCCAAGTGGGGAGGAGGAAGAGAAGCTGCTAGCCTGAAGCTACCTATAGCCTGCTCCCCAGGGTAAGTGACTCACCTTTGGATGCAGTGTGTCTGTGTGTATTTTAATGTGTATTTAATACCTTTACCTATATTGACGTACAACCACAGTTCCTAAAAAGGCCTCGCGGCCTGGCTTGGGGTTTTTAAGCAAAGTCTTTGAGTTACCTCATCAATAAGCTACACCTGTGCTGTTCCAATCGCTGTTCCAATTGGAGAACCCTTAAGGAGGTACAACTGTTTTATATTTACATTAAGGCATATTATCCTAGATAACTGGTTAGGCAAAGACTCAGTACCTAACTTCTATAATTTTGAAAAAATGAAAAGTGCCAAAATGAAGCCATCTTGTGGTGAGTTCATTCTGTAGTTCCTTCCATCTGGCCTAGTATGAGAAATATTAACCAGAATAAGCTTTAAACTGTGGTTTAAAAGCTCTGGTTGATTTGTGTTTGGGGTGGGTGGGTGTTTGGGTGGGTGGCTGTATTTTAATGTATTTTTTATTTTATTTATTTAATTAATTTACGGGTTTGTGTTGTGGGTGGGTGGGTGGGTGGGTTGAGAGGTGTATGTGTGTGCTTATTTTTAGTTTTATTTTTTAATTATTTTATTTGGCCCCACCCACAACATCATGATGTCATGATGTTAGCTCCACCCACACTGTGATGATGTCACGGTGGAGTAGTAATTTTTTTGACATCCCATTACTGGGCAGTTGGGTCACTTTGCCTAACGATGGGGCTGATCCTTTAAATGAAATTCAGGATGAGATGGCATCTTAAGATAAAGTCACATTTCTTCCCCTTAGCAAATTCAATTATACTGTACTTACATTATATACCAACACACAGTGCTTAGAGCACTCTCTGGGTGGTTCACAGTGTAATTAGAATTTTTGCTCCCGAAATGCTGCATACTCAATTTACTGACCTTGGAAAAATGTACAGTACAGTATCATCATTGGGCCTTTCAAGATGCAACTAGCATCCTGAGCAGCCTTTGGCTGCAGTACTGCAGCTTAACCACTATTCTACAAGGGCCTTTATAACATTATCCTTCCAACCACGCAAACCTTTCAGAACTATATACTGTATTGTACCTGATATATCAAAAATTAAAACATCCATGTTTTTATTTCCCACACTGAGAGAGAAATGAGATTCCTAGCATTACTGGTTTTAAAAAGTTCACCACTTTTGATTGACCAATTGTAGGCAGTTATACCTGGGAACATGAACCAATATCTTACAAGTTAGAGAATATGAGAGAAATTGCTGTTACCAGATATCTCTCAGTGCACATGGATGAATTCCTACATCTTTGGAGACACACCCATGAGAGATCTTTGTACTATATTTATAAGTGCATCTTTGTACAGATTGGGCTTCCTATCATCTATGGTTATAACCTTGTTTTATTTTGTTCAGTAGTTGCCACTAGTAGCATCTTACCAATGGCCAATCATATAAATTTAATTGACCAGAACACAAGGAGCTGACACGCTTTTTTCATTTGTCTTAAAGGACCTATTGAAAAACTGACATGGCAGCAGATTCAACTAAGGGTTAATTAATTTATTAATCTAATTCTTGTCCAGTGCTTTAAGAACAAGATGGAATTTTTAGAAAAATTATGAATGATGCATACATCACATTTTCACTGGTCTAATAGAAGCTAAAGAAATTTACTTTCTCCATAGAAGAATAGAGAAAAGTTTTAATTAGCCAATACAGTTATACCTCAGATAACATTTGCATCAGATAGTGGTAAAACCGCATAACGTTAAGCAATTTGGGAAAAAAATTGCATTGCATAACATTAAAATCCTATGGGATGCATCGGATAATGTTCGTTAAAGCCTGTGCCAGTTACAAATCTCTGGAGTTTTCACATTATGCGATTCATCCCATAGGATTTTAACGTTATGTGATGCATCGGATAACATTAAAAATCGGATAACACTAAGACTTGTGGAACCAAGTTTTAGCGTTATCTGAGGTTTTACTGTATCCTGAAATGGCGGAATATCTGGGAACATCCAGTAGAGATGTTGGTTGGAACTGTATCTTCATTTATGTTGGGAATGCAAGACTGTGAAGAAAACCATAGGGAACATTTTTGCAGAGATTCATGAAATATTGTCTATTAATTTGGAACTATTTCCTAGAATAGCATAATTATCTAATTTTGGAAATATGCTGTTTAGAATAGCAAAAGAAAGAAATGATTCTAATATTAGTCACAGCAGCAAAATTAATCATAGTGAAAAAATGAAAAGTACACTTTGACTTAGAATGTGATAACTGGTTTAAAGAGTTGATGAAGAGGACTTGATCCATGAAAGTTCACTTTTAAAATACAGTATAGGAGTTAGTCTTTAAGGCACAACAATGATTTTTGTCTTTTTTGTTGTTTTGTTACAACCTGATATAGTTTAAAGTGATATGGTACATAGCTATTAATGATAAATTAACATATGAAATAAGGTAAAAGAAGGGATTGGTGAAAGAATTTACTTTAGAGAAATATGGGGAGAATATTTTGGACTATGTACTAGTGAAAGGGATGAAGCCAGAACAAGAGACACTAGTACCTCGGATAACTTTATGACTTGGTTCCACAAGTCGTAACGTTATCCGGTTTTTAACATGCGATGCATTGATCGCACAACATTAAAAAAAATGGTTTGCTTGGGGAGAGAAAGTGCCCACCCTCCCCAAGCAAACCGGTGGTCCCAGCATGGGATTGCCCTTGGCTTACAGAAGGAACACACATTTCCTCCGCAAGCAAAGGGCGATCACTCGCTAGGATCGCCGTTTTCATGTGAAGGGATTGTGCATTCCCTCCACAAGCAAATGGCAATCCCACACTGGGATCGCCCTTTGCTTGTGAAGGGAACCCATGTTCCCCAACCTAAGCGCTGATCCCATTGCATTGGTCCCCATTATTGTGCAATGCCCATAGACTTCACTGTAGTCGTAAAATTCCCGGGGGACTTTTTTCAATTGCAGTGAAATCTAATGGCTTCGCCAAATGACAGGGACCTACTGAGTTTCCCCGAAAATAAGACACTGTCTTGTATTTTTTTTCAGGGGATGTCTTATTTTTCCATGATGAAGAATACAGTACACATTTTTTGCTGATACAGCGGATTGCCAGGGCAAGATTTAGTTGAGTGCCTTATTTTCAGGGGGTGCCTTATATTTCAGAGGTGGCGGATGGGGGCATCGTAAAAAATGCCCCCCATGCCTGTTTCTGCCGCTGTCACTGGCTCATCCGCCACCCCCTCCACCTCCAGAAGTGTTAGGAGGAAAGATTGCATCGGTCGCTGTCATTGTGCAAAGCCCATAGACTTTGCTGCAGTCAAAAAAGTCCAGGGGACTTTTTCAATTGCAGTGAAGTCTATGGGCTTCGCACAATGACGGGGACCAATGGTCCATGGAGTCTTTCCTCCTAACCCTTCGGGAGGTGGAGGGGGTGCTGGAAATAGCCACACTAATCTTTTTTATTATTACTGTAGTTGTAAATAGCTATACCAACTGCCAGGGGAAGAAGCAGCCAGGGCAGGATGAGGACCTCGCCGCCCTTCCCCCTGTACCTATACCAACTGCCAGGGGAAGAAGAAGCCAGGGCAGGATGAGGACCTTGCCGCCCTTCCCCCTGTACCTATACCAACTGCCAGGGGAAGAAGAAGCCAGGGCAGGATGAGGACCTTGCCGCCCCTCCCCCTGTGCCTATACCAACTGCCAGGGGAAGAAGAAGCCAGGGCAGGATGAGGACCTTGCCGCCCTTCCCCCTGTGCCTATACCAACTGCCAGGGGAAGAAGAAGCCAGGGCAGGATGAGGACCTTGCCGCCCCTCCCCCTGTGCCTATACCAACTGCCAGGGGAAGAAGAAGCCAGGGCAGGATGAGGACCTTGCCGCCCTTCCCCCTGTGCCTATACCAACTGCCAGGGGAAGAAGAAGCCAGGGCAGGATGAGGACCTTGCCGCCCCTCCCCCTGTGCCTATACCAACTGCCAGGGGAAGAAGAAGCCAGGGCAGGATGAGGACCTTGCCGCCCCTCCCCCTGTGCCTATACCAACTGCCAGGGGAAGAAGAAGCCAGGGCAGGATGAGGACCGTGCCGCCGCCGCCGCCCCCCCCCCCCCTGTGCCTATACCAACTGCCAGGGGAAGAAGAAGCCAGGGCAGGATGAGGACCTTGCCACCGCCCCCCCCCCCCCTGTGCCTATACCAACTGCCAGGGGAAGAAGAAGCCAGGGCAGGATGAGGACCTTGCCGCCGCCCCCTCCCCCCCTGTGCCTATACCAACTGCCAGGGGAAGAAGAAGCCAGGGCAGGATGAGGACCTTGCCGCCCCTCCCCCTGTGCCTACACCAACTGCCAGGGGAAGAAGAAGCCAGGGCAGGATGAGGACCTTGCCGCCCTTCCCCCTGTACCTATACCAACTGCCAGGGGAAGAAGAAGCCAGGGCAGGATGAGGACCTTGCCGCCCCTCCCCCTGTGCCTATACCAACTGCCAGGGGAAGAAGAAGCCAGGGCAGGATGAGGACTTTGCCGCCCTTCCCCCTGTACCTATACCAACTGCCAGGGGAAGAAGAAGCCAGGGCAGGATGAGGACCTTGCCGCCCTGTGCCCACTCCAACATATTGCATTGTACTGTATTGTAATGTAATGTATTGTCTGTAAGCTGCCCTGAGTCGCCACGGCGAGTGGGCGGCCATATAAATTTGAACTAATAATAATAAAAATAATAATAATATCTGTTATAGCTAGCCAATCATTGTGTATTTCTGTACCTGATATGTATAAAATAATGCCATAAAGTGTCACTTTTATGTCTGATGAAGTGGTCTTGATCCACAAATGCTAACGTTAAAATACAGCAGTTAGTGTTTAAGGTGCCACAAGGTTTTTGTCTTTTTGTTTTGTTTTCTCTCTGATATGCTTGCACAGGCTAACACAGCTACCAGGTCAAAAAATTATTTTCCTATGTACAGTATCTTTTTTTTCTGTTTTGTCACCAGATGGCAGACTTGCTTCATGTTTTTATACAGATTACTCATTTTACTGGGTTTCACCATGAGTAACAAAAAAAGCGAACCAAAATACAGTAACAGCAACAATAGTTTTATAGCACAAAATTTAAACTAGTAGATTTATATCAGAGTGATGTTGTACAAATTAGAGTCCATGTCCCCAGATAGATAGAATATTTAGTGTTATGTTACAGAATAGATAGGCTGTGCTGGCTTAGTGTTTAAGAAGTTGACATTGACAAATGGAAGATTGCCAGGCCACAGTTTGAGACCTGAGTATTATGTGACGGAATGAGCTCCTGTTGTCTGTCCAAGTTCCTGCCATCCTAGCAGTTCAAAAGCAAGACATTGCAAGTAGATAAATAGGTGTCACTTTGGTGGGAAACTTAACAGCATTCCATGCACTTTGGTGTCTAGTCATGCCTACCTCATGATTACGGAGATTTCAGCAGACACAGACAGCACTGGCTCTTTGGCTAGAAATGGACTTTACCAGGACAGTCAAGAGAGAATCTCAAAATGCGAGCACCAAATCAGTCCCTATTAATGAATGAGGAGCATGACTTTTTGTAAAGTTAATGGCTCTACATTGCCTTTCCAAGACCAAAACACTCTCAAATACTTTGCATTATAATAGGGTTAGTTTGCAACAATATACAGTCAAACCTCGCATAAAGAACGTCTCGCTTAAAGAGTAACTCGCTTAAAGAGCAGAATTTTCTCTGAATGTTCGTTTCGCTTAACAAAAAAAAAACAACCAAAAACTTGCTTAACAAATAAATCGGGTTTGCAATCCCCCCCCCCCCTCACAATTGGTCACTTACAATGGTGTTTCACTTAAAGAGCAAACTCGCTTAAAGAGCAATCCTGTGGAATGCATTATGCTCTTTAAGAGAGGTACAACTGTAGTTATTGGAAAAGATCTGTATACGTTCCACTCCCCAAAAAGGGTAATGCCAAAGAATGTTCAAATTATCAAATAATTGCGCTAATCCCTCACGCTAGCAAGGTGATGCTCAACATAATACAGGACAGACTGCAACAGCATGTGGAGAGAGAATTACCAGAAATGCAGGCGGGTTTCAGAAGAGGCAGGGGAACTAGAGACCACATTGCCAACATAAGATGGATCATGGAAAAAACAAAGGAATATCAGAAACAAGTCTACTTCTGTTTCATTGATTACACTAAGGCTTTTGACTGTGTCGACCACAACAAAATGTGGCAAGTAATTAAAGAGATGGGAATTCCGGAACACCTTATAGGCCTCATGAAAAATCTGTACATGAATCAAGAGGCAACAGTTAGGACAGAAAATGGAATGACGGAGTGGTTTGGAATAGGAAAAGGAGTAAGACAAGGCTGCATTTTGTCACCATGCTTATTCAATTTATACACAGAACACATAATGCGCAATGCAGGAATGGAGGAATCACAATTTGGGATCAAAATTGCTGGGAGAAACATCAACAATTTGAGATATGCAGATGATATCACCCTAATGGCGGAAAGTGAGGAGGACCTAAAGAAGCTCCTGATTAGGTTGAAAGAAGAGAGTAAAAAAGCTGGCTTGAGACTCAATATCAAGAAAACCAAGATCATGGCAACAGGCCCTATCAGTCCATGGAAAATAGATGGGGAAGAAGTAGAGGCAGTGACAGATTTTACTTGCCTAGGATCAAAGCTCAGTGCAGATGGTGATTGCAGCCATGAAATAAAAAGGCGACTGATTCTTGGGAGGCAAGCGATGAGAAACCTGGGGAGCATAGTGAAAAGTAGAGACATTAAATTGCAAACAAAGATTTGCATAGTCAGGGCAATGGTATTCCCTGTGGCAATGTACGGTTGTGAGAGCTGGACCATTAGGAAAGCGGAGCGCAGAAAAATAGACGCCTTTGAGATGTGGTGTTGGAGAAGGGTTTTGAGAGTACTCTGGACAGCAAGGAGAACAAATAGGTCAAACTTAGAAGAAATCAACCCTGACTGCTCCTTAGAAGGTCAAATAATAAATATGAAGCTAAAGTACTTTGGACATCAAATGAGAAGAGAGGATTCACTTGAGAAAGCCTTGATGCTTGGAAGGGTAGAGGGCAAAAGAAGAAGGGGATGGCCCAAGATGAGATGGCTAGATGGTATTGTAGAGATAATGGGCACAGAGCTGAGCGAGTTGAGAGGGATGGTGGAGGACAGGAATGCCTGGAGGACAGTGGTCCATGGGGTCGCAGAGGGTCGGAATCGACTGTGCGACTGAACAACAACTGAATCAAATATTGTAAGGATTGTTGCTGCTCTCAGAAGAAACAAGGAATCCTTAAAGGGCTTGCAGATAATGTTGTAATCCCTGCTATTTAGAAAGTCCTGGGGCTTTGGCCTCACTATATCAGTAGGATTTACTGCTTCTATACTTCAAAGACAAAAGCCTGACAGTTGTGTATTCACTACTATGCCACCTATTGCCGAGGGGTGTTTATATAACCAATACCTTGAAAATTCATTACTAGTGTGAATAATGCATTTGCCATCCCATTTCATTCATCTCCTGCCCCCACAACTCTATATACTGTGTGTATAAGTCTGTGCCCTAAATATTATGCCCCATGAGTCTGAAGAAGTAAATTGTAATTCATGAAATCACTCTGAAATATACCGTAAAGTGTGTATAAGATGTACTCTCTCCCTTAAAATGCACCAGAAAAATGGAGTGCATCTTACACACCGGTAATAGCCCCCCCCCCTTGCTGGTGCAGTTTGGTGGCTAGAGAGGATTGGCAGCTGAAGACAGGAATGGACAAGCCCACCCTCATCTTCCCTCCCTCTGGTGTGGTTCGGCAGCCACTACTGACCACTAGGAGTCTGGTGAAGGGCGAATTCCAAAGGAGCTCTCTTGCACAGCTGATCCCGCCCTCTCCGCTTCCTGATGGTCAGTGGCGGGATGGGGTGGAAACAGGCTTAAATGGATCCTTCTTCCCCCCCCCCCCGCTTCTAGTGGCCAACGGCAGTGGGATGGTGGGGAAACAGGCTTCAAAGGAGCCCTCCCCCCCCCTCCTGCCCTCTCCAGCTCCTGGAGTTATTTTTGGAAATTCATGGAAAAAACATAGGGAAAAAATTTCCCATTAACAATATGTATAAAAAACAGAGTGTGTCTTATATGCCAATGTGTCTTATACACCGACAAATACAGTATCTGTTAAAGATGCTATAGAGCTTGAGCGTGTGTGTCCTTGAATTAATTTTCTTTTGTTTATGAACAGATTGTTCTAGAGATAGAAATGAGATTAATTTTGATGCTTTTCAGAAATCTGTTTGTTAGAAATCTGTTAGTTTGTGTTCTGGTTTGGTTGTTTTCTGTGGTTGCATTTTATAATTTTTATTGTACTGGTGTTGTTTTGACTGTAAGCCGCCCTGAGTCGCCTCGGCGAGGGGGCGGCAATATAAATCTAAATAAATAAATAAATAAATAAATCTATTAAGTTCTGAGAGGCAGCTCCAGTGTTACTTTGCTCCATTTCTGCCATTTAGAAAAACCAGGGGAAAGACATCTCTATGTAAATCCCACACTGCTGTCTCCCTTCTCCAGACACACCTTAAAGAATTGACTAGAGAAAGTGATGCCAAAATTAGCTGTTAAATCAGGGGTGCCCAAACTTTTTGGGCTGTGGGCCAATCATATGGTTTAGGGAGCAGGTCACTAAGGCCTGGGGGCCAGGTGTGGCCCCCAACACCAATTCATCTGGCCCACGAAGCCCTTGTCGCTCCTGGAAGTGGAAGTAAAGCCCGCCCGTATGGGCACATTTTACTTCCTCTTCCAGGAGCGACGAGGGCTTCGCGGGTCGGATGAATTGGTATCAGGGGCCGCACCTGGCCCCCGGGCCTTAGTTTGGGCACCACTGTGTTAAATTAATCATTATTCAAAATCAAAGCTCTCTGTTGTTAATATGTTCAAAGATGAACCGTTCAGGAGCCCACAAACCCGGAAGCTTTTACAATATTACTACATAATACAGTCCATGGACAACATGCCCTTGCAACAAAAATCTGCTCGACCTCACCTTCAATAGTTCCATTCAAGGCGAGCTGCTTCCATCTCCCCGGGCTATTCATTCTATTGCTGAACAGTGCCATCAGATGTAAATTATGCTAAGTATTTCCTAACATGTAGGCAAAATCTACAGATTGGCAGCATTCTTTATTATTATCTGCAAGTCATTTGAAAGAACACGTCCTTTTTATTAACACTACAACAAGAGTCCCCTTATGGTGCTTCATATTCTTAATGGACTTCTATAGTATAGGCAGATGGGAATAAATGTTGCAAACAATACTGTACTGCCAAAATCCAGGAAACTCTGCTTTGTATTAAGAAACTGTTTTATAATTGCAAATAAAGAAATAGAGGATACAGGCGCATGCTGCACATGGGGTATTTTCCTTTTCTGGTAGTCTATAATTGGACTTAGGCTTTCTGAATACCAATTCACTTTCATAGTGAAGGTGAAGGTCTTCTTTGCTTGAAAACCAGTCATGTCTGACTCTAGGGGTGTGTGTGTGTGTGCTCATCTTTATTTACAGTCAAAGAGCTCAACATCTTAGCAACTAAGCCCTCACAGCAGTGGTGGGCTGCTGCCAGTTCGGACTGGTTCGGCCGAACCGGTAGTGGAAATCCGGGGGGAGGGTAGTAAACCTCTGGGCGACCGGTTCGGTCGCCTCTCCTGCCACCCTCCGGATTCCTTTTCCAGGCAGCCCAAAATGGCTGCTCGGAAGTGCGCATACGTCAAAACACCATTTGATGCATGTGCACTGAAAAATAGAAGTGTGCATGCATCAAATGGTATTTTGACGCATGCGCACTTCCGAGCAGCCATTTTGGGCTGCAAGGAAGGGCACAGCAGCTGGCTTTTGAGGCCCTCAGCGGCCTCTTTGGAGGAGCAGCGGTGGTGGCCTTTCCTTGGTGCAGTGCCGGGCCAGGCTGCGCTGCCGGGCCAAGCTATGCTGCTGGGCCAGGACAGGCTGGGCTAGGCCGCGCCACCACACCGCTTTGCTGCTGCGCTGTTGCTGTTGCTACCTGCCTGCCTGCTGCTCCCTGACCCCAAGGTAAGTGACTAGGGTTTGTGTTTGTGTCTATTCTTCTGTGCCCAGCCTTCCTTATGGTCCAACTCTCACAGCCATACATTACTACCAGGAATACCATTGCTTTGACTATGCAGACTTTTGTTTGTAAGGTAATGTCTCTACTTTTAACTGCGTTCCCCAGGTTTCTCACAGCTTGCCTCCCAATAATTAGTCGCCTTTTTATTTCATGGCTGCAATCACCATCTGCAGTGATCTTGTATCCTAAGAATGTAAAGTCTGTCACTGCTTCTACCTCTTTTCTATCTATTTTCCAGGAGCTGATAGGACTTGTTGCCATTATCTTTGTTTTCTTAATGTTGAGTCTCAAGCCAGCTTTTGTACTCTCTTCTTTCAACCTAAGCAGGAGCAGTGGCGTAGCGTGTGGGGGGGTAGGGGGCGGCCACCTGGGGGGCTCTTTCCAGGGGACAGCAAAATGTTCCAGCAGGAGGCGGGGCACGTGATCCAGTCTGGTCACATGGTTCAGCCCACCAGTGGCCCTGCGTCAAAGGAAGCCGCCGCATCCCCAGGGAAGGTGGAGGCAGCAATGCCCCTGGACTTCCTGGCGACCATGGCAGGGAGGCCGATGTGGGGATGGGCGCGGGGGGGGGGCAGCAAGCCTAGATGGGGAAGTGAGCCTAGTTGGGGGTGGCAACCTTAGATGGGGAGCCGGCGATTTTGGCCTGCACCCCGGGCGGCTGGAACCCACGCTACGCCACTGAACAGGAGTTTCTTTAGGTCTTCCTCACTTTCTGTCATTAGGGTAATATCATCTGCATATCTCAATTTGTTAATGTTTCTCCCAGAAATTTTGATTTCAACCTGTGATTCTTCCATCCCTCCATTGCGCATTATGTACTCTGTATATACGGTAAGTTAAATAAGCAGGGTGACAAAATGCAGCCTTGTCTTACTCCTTTTCCAATTCCAAACCACTCCATCATTCCGTATCCTGTCCTAACTGTTGCTTCTTGAATCTCATACAAATTTCTCATGAGACCTATAAGATGTTCTGGTATTCCCATCTCATTACTTGCCACATTCTGTTGTGATCCACACAATCAAAGGCCTTGGTGTAGTCAATGAAACAGAAATAGACTTGTTTCTGGTATTCCTTTGTTTTCTCCATGATCCTACGTATGTTGGCAATTTGATCTCTAGTTCCCCTACCTCTTCGGAATCCATTTAAATACTGAGGGAAATACTGTATGATGTATAGCTTGAGTGTACATTATCTTCCCAAACATGGTTTATTTTAAACCATCCAGCAGGGGCCATTTATTTTGTATCATTTCGCAAACTGCTGTATTCTTCTGCGTTCATGCCTGTGTTGGTGTATATTATGTATTGTGCCTCTTGCCCTATAAAGTTTGCAGAATTCCCTGCAACCTGAAAATGCCCTTGCTTGATCCTAACTGTTATTGTGCTACCACAGTTCAGTGGTCAGCTGTCAAAGCAAACAACTGTTCTGATACTATGACAGAATATATATTAAAAAAAAGAAGCAATGGCAATAGGGGCTGTGACTGAACGGTAGACGGTTGGAACCCCAATTCTTTTAACAGTCATGACAGAACCTGATATGGCCACAATGAAGAAAGCAAGTTGCTTTTCCGTACTACATTTTCCAGAATACCCTAGCTAGCCTGCCTAGTTTTTGCTAACTGGAATAATTTGAAAGTTGTCCCCCCCAAAAAAAAATGTTTCCTGTTTCTGATCTGAATTATGCAGATTATTTGTCCACAATGCTGCTCCTTTTTAAAGAGTGCCTAATTTTAGATGGGAGGAGAGGAGGAGGAGAGAGTGCTACTTTATCAGCAATGTTGATTTTCTCGGGGTATTAAAAAACAACCATCTGGTGTTCCCTACCTACACTTGCAACATTGTTATACAAGAGCTTGTTTTTGTGGGTGCCCTCTCACTAAACAAGAACATTATCACTTTAAGATTAAATTAACCCCTGTATTTGTAGCATGCAAATACTGCTCCTTTATACAGTATTCAAAAGAGAAGTTATGGAGCCTTCTTTTTGTACAGTTCATTTAGAAGTCTTTGGATCCAGCTGATTTTAAATGCACTAATGCTAAGGTGGGCATTTGAAATGAAAGGCAGGGGACCTGTATATTTTAACAATTGTTTGGGAAATGAAATATCAGCTAGGCATATGAGTTTTGCATGACAAACTATCAGTTTGTCATCTGTACTAATAATGCTATTGTCGTCTCAAACCAGTAGCATCGCGCAGATTTCAGCCACCTGGGGCTTAAGTCAAATTTGCTACCCCCTGGTGGACACCGGTGCCCACTCCTGCTAGGGCTTCTGGGAATTGTAGTCCAAGAACTCCCATACACCCAAAAAGTGCCACCTGGGGTTGACCAAATATCAAATGAAGAACTGTGTATAAGATCAGGTGCAAAACAAGCATCAACGTTGAATGAGTTTGCAAGATATCAGTGAGCCTGGCATGTGCACCACTTCAAAGATGGCAGGTGGATGAAAGCTATCACAGAATGGATACCACTTGACATAAAGCAACCACCAGGAAGGCCAGCAACCAGGTGGGAAGACCAGTTCAGGGCAAAGTTCCCGCACCCCTGGATGAGACTGGCATGGGATCAGAAACACTGGAAGACGATGCTTCAATCCTCCACATCAACCTGATGTGTGAAACATGGATCAACCAAGTAAGTAAGTAAGTAGGTAAAAGTGAAGCTAAATATGTTACTCCTAGTGTTGGAGAAAGTGGATTGTAATCCACCAAAGCTCATATTCTGATTAGTCTTTTGGTCTTTAAATCCTCACAACATGTTTGTTATATTCTTGTTCTGTTTTTCTTAAACACACCACACCCAAAAAGTTTTTAAATTCAGCATTTCAGAGTCAAGGATACAGCTCTAAAAAAAACCCCAGTGAAATAGTAGTTGAGTAGCTCACTTAAAGTAAAACTTCCACAGAAGATTTTAAGGTACTGTACAGTATATAGAAGTGTGAAGGCACCAGCTTCTTGAATTAGTTGGAATAACAGGCAGACTGCAACAGTTTAATACTGACTCTGTGGCCACAGTAAAGGAATATCTCTGGCAATTTGTAAAAAGGCTTAGAGGAAATCTGCTGGGGTTGTGCAAGAGGAAATTTTTTTTAACTAAACTTGATTACACAAGCTGCTAGAGGTGTATTTTATCTCTGTAAGTCTGCCTCTGAATCGCTATGAGCAAAAGAACATCTCAGAGGAAGGCAAAAAGAAGATACCTAAGAGTAGCAATCTACATAGAAATGGTAGAAATGGTAAAGACCAGAGGAGGGAAATAAACTAAAACATCCTGTCTTTCCTTACTTTGTGATAATTTGATGTATGTGTCAGTGTTCTGTCCCATCATAATTCACCCCATAAACAAATAGATTATCAATGCAATATTTTAAGATGGTATGGATCCACTTGGAGGTACGAGTTAACGTTCTGTTTAGAGATCATTCAACACCATGTACCTCATATGAAAATGAAAAATGAGGATTATGAACTTGACACTCCATGCAGTGATCCCTGAAAGAAGTTGATATATACATGCAACAAATATAAAGAAGTTGTGGAGAAACTTAACAATCTTGCATGCTTTCTAACAATGGATATGACTAGAGGAGGGCTTTTACATACTAAGTCTAGGTATCTGTCTTCTGTTACTAACAAACTGACAGAGTTCTGTTGTCTGTCTTTGGCATTTGAGGCAAGCTTTGAATTCTGCCTCTCATCTTCCCATCTGTTTTTGCTTCCATTGCTCTTTGTTAGCTGCTGCTAAGTTCCTGACCTTGGTGCATTTTATGGCTGGGCTGGGCCTCTGTGAGCTACATCACAGAGAAATCATCTCTTTTTTAAAAACACGTTTATTCTTAGCTTTGTAACTACTCTTAGAACTGTAAGTAAAATGCATCCCCCCCCCAACTGCTTTTAAAATGATTTTTATTATTTTAATCGCTAGCTGGTGAAAGGAATTGTTTAAGAAGAGCCTGTGCTGCTGCTCTCTCTGGCTTTTCACACAAGTAATACTGAGGTCATCATGGCTAAGGAAATGAGAACACATCTCACACTAGATAGTTGGGAATTATAATTGAACAGCTTAAAAGACTTGCTAAAATTATACATATACAGTATTTGAATAAATATGTGTCTCTCCAAAAGTAAATTCCTCCTAGTTAGTAAAATAAGCAGGATATTGTTTCAAGTGAAGGTATTTACAAGATTATTACCCAAACAGAACTAGTATTATAGGTGACAGGCAATTCCGTTCAAAGTATAAGAAATAGAGAATTTCAAAGAATTTAAAGAACCCTGGAACAAAGAGCAGTAGTGCCACAGTGATTAAACTACTGTACTGCAGTCAAAAGTGCTGACATTGTGAGTTTGATCCTAATGAGATTCAAGGTTGACTCAGCCTTTTATCATTCCAAGACTGGTAAATGAACATTCAGCATGTTGGGGGCAAATGCTAAGTACCTTGTGAACTGCCTAGAAAGCACTCTAAGTGCTATGGGGTGAAGTATATAAGTGTAATTGCTATTGCCATTCTTAATGATTCATTTTTGCTGTGCACCATCAGTTTAAGCCTCACTCGGTCACACCTTTCTTTCATCACTTATCTTTATAGAACATGCTTCTCTCTTCAGCATATCTCCCATGGAGTGGAGTTTTATTGTTCTTTCAGAAGAGCAACTTCTTTTCTTTTGAGAACATTGTCTAATAAATTCCACAAATTTAAATGGGAAACCTGTTTTTACTTTCTGCGCTTGTTTTTATGCTCTGTGTATGATGGTTTTAATATGACTGTGTTTTATTTGAAATTGTTTGATTCATTATAAGCGGCTGTTTTAAGACCTTAAAATGCTGCAACGCCTTTTACCTTTTGTTTTGTTTTGTCTACTCTCTGATATGCTAACCAAATCAATACATTTGGGGTTGAGTGAATAAGAAGACAAGATTACCCATACCCAATCGTCATCGTTGGCTGCAACTCATATCAGAGAATACATTTTCCCCCTGTAGCAGGAAAAATGCCATTGGTGTGAATTTGTTTAAGTGGATCCCTGCTTGCCATGAAGTGACTCACATGCTATGTTCATGGAGCCATCTCCTGTGGCACATATGAGATGTAACATGCAGGATTTAACACCGGGACTGCAATGGACTGCCACAACCTTGAGGATATGGTCAAGGTGCGCCTTCATAGTCAGTCCATCTGGCATGGCCTCTTATGCTTCCATGACCGGTGGGAATCAGAGTTCCTCCTTTGCTCATTTTGCTGTTGGGCCCAATAAAGACTAAGTATATTTGATAGCCTTAAAAACACTGACTGGTAGGTGAGGCCAAGGCCAGCTCTGTCATTAGGTAGAATGATGTACTTGCCCTATTCCCCAACAGTCCATATGATCAGGCCCTTTATCTTGGCCAAATTCCCAGTCTCGTCACACTGTTTGTGGAGGGAATAGAGTTTTTGTTGTTACCTGTATCAAATCACTACTCACTTAATGGTGACCTTTTAATTATGATTATCCCCTGCCAACTCTTGAAAACACAAGACTGTAGTTTCTGTATTGAATGAACCCATCTAATGTTTGTTCTTCCTCTTTTACTTTCATCTTCCATTTTTCTCAGCTTTATTGTCTTTTTCAGCACATCTTGCCTTCTCATGATATCCTCAAGGTATACCAGCTTCAGTTTAGTCATTTTTGCTTCTAGAGTGAGTTTAGGATTGAGCTGATGTAGTACAGTACTTGGTTATTTTTCTGGTAGTAAAGATCTCTTACAATATCACATTTCAAATGAAATCTACGGGGCTAACAGCAAGAACAAGAAATTACTGCTAGGACATATGGAAAGGCTGAATGGTTTCCTATAGGGAAAGATGTTAGACAAGGATGCATCCTATACCCTTGTCTTTCAATCTGTATGCAGAACATATAGTATATGGAAAGCAGGAAAGGGTGAAGGAGAAGTGAGAATTGTTCAAAGAAACATCAATAATTTAAGATATGCAGATGACACCAGAAAGCAGCAATGATCTGAAATGACTTTTAATGAAAATGGAAGGAAAAGATGCCAAAACAGCTGAAACTAACATTAAGAGAAAAATCATGACTACATAATGAACTACATAATTATTATTATTATTCTCCTTCTCCCTCTCCTTCTTCAACTAGGCCAGACATGAAACTGCCAAAAAAGAAGGCACCTTTTGGTGAGTTCATTCTGCAGTTTGTATTTGTATTTGTCCTTTTGCCGGACCTGGTGTGAGAAATATTAGCCAGCAACATAAGGTTGCCATTACCAGGGTACACCCCATTGTGGTGCAAAGATACCATAATCTTCAATGAGGCTCTTTCTGTGTACCCCTTTAACTACACAATTTTATTATATTAAAATTGTTAAAAACTTTGTATATTTTGCTTTAATCATCACTCCGAATCGAGATATCAGCCAAGAAACCAGAAGACTAGGAAGGACAGCAATGAAGGAATTAGAAAAGATCATCGAGTGTAAGGATGTGTCTCTGGATAACAAGACCAAGATCACCCATACTCTTGAATTCCCAGGCACTATGTATGATGTGAAAACTGGAATGTTTCCTTATATTTTTCAAGTGAACTATAGTACCGTATATTTATTTATTCATATTTATATTGCTGCCCACTTGCCGATGCGACTCAGGGCGGCTTACAATCAATATACTCACTATACAATCAATCTACTCAACTATAAGTCATCTCGAAGGTAAGTCGAGGTACCTAATCTGGACCTCTAAAACTAGGAAAATAGATTGATCCGAGTATAAGTCGGGGTGGAAAAAGTTTCAGTAATTAAAATACATGAAAATATGGTAAAATTAATTAATTTAGACATTTGTGTGGGCATGTTTTATATTTTGTACAGTAGTGTTCATGTTTTTTTTTACTGTATGTTTGAATTCGCACCACTGCAGCTTTGGGACCCGAATATAAGTTGAGCCCCCTTTTTGGACCTCATTGGGGGGCTAAAAAACTAGACTTATCCTCGAGTATATACAGTAAAAGGTTTCCTTTGCTTGAAAGCCAGTTGTGTCCAACTCTAGAGAGTGATGCTTATTTCAATTTACAGCCAAAGAGCCAGTGGTTTGTGTCTGCAGATGTTTCTGTGGCCATGTGGGAGGCATGACTAGATGCTGAAGTGCACAGAACGTTGTTACCTTTCCTGCCAAAGCGATACCTATTTATCTACTTGCAAATTCTTTCAAACAGCTAGACTGCCAGGATCTGGGACAGACTCGAGTGATCTTCCAGTCATCAAGCTCAATGATTTAACCACTAAGCCACAGCAAGTCTATTTATTTATTATTCATGCTTGTTTATCACCCTCCTCCCCGAAGCGACTCAGGGCAATTTACAACATGTCATCAATAACAATCAAACAGTTTAAAACCAATTAAAAGATTAAAACTAGGAGTTGCAGCTAAGAGGCACAGGGAGTCAAATCAACCTGCTGAGGATATTGTTCCATCCGTTCCCCAAACCTGACCTGCCAGCCAGGTTTTCACTCCTTTCCTAAAGGACAGCAGCTCTGTCTGCATGCGTAATTCTATTGGAAGGAGATTCCATAGGGCCGGAGCGGACACGGAGAAGACCCTCCTAGTGCCAGAGAGGTGCGCCTCTCTGGCCGATGGCACAACCAGAGAGCCTCTCCGGTCTGCTCTGGTGGGGCAGACAGATGTTCTTGGGGTGAGGCGGTCTCTTAAGTATCCTGGCCCACTACCATGTAGGGCTTTAAAGGTAATAACCAGCACCTTGAATTGCACCCGGAGACATACTGGCAACCAGTTCAGCTCCCGGAGCGGTGGCGAGGCATGTGCATAATGACCGCATTCCAACACCGCCCAGGCAGCCGCATTCTGGACCAGTTGAAATCTCCGAATGGTCATCAAGGGCAGCCCCATGTAGAGCGCATTATAGTAATCAAGTCTGGAGGTGACCAGAGCATGTGTGATCATGAGCAAGTAAACAGTAGAGTGAATGAAATAGGGATGTAGTGCCTCTATCCACATGAACAAACCGATCCTCTCCCTGCGCATCTATGAGGGAATGTTTGAAGTGGTAGCCATGTTAGTCAGTTGTAAAAAGGTACATGTTACTATTCTGTTAGACTGGCCAATTATTGTGTGCCTCTGTACATGATGTGTCTATAAATTGATGCCATGAGGCCTCATTCTTATGCCTGCAGATGTGGACTTGGTCCATGATCACATTTAAATACAGGAGTTAATCTTTAAGGTACCAAAACAGTTTTAGTCTATTTTTGCTGTTCTGTTTAATATCAGATACAGTTGTACCTCTGCGAGTGGGCGGCAATATAAATATAAATAAATAAATTTGAGGACAGACAAACTTCTGCCCCTGCCTCCATCCTGTCATGCCTGGCTCCTCCCACCATTGGCTGCTCTGCCTTCCGCCCCACCAATCATAATCACCATTGGCCTTCAATCCAGCCCCCCCCCTCTCGCGTGCCAGGTGTCCGTTAACGGCCGCCGCAGGGGCGCGAGCAGGCGTGGCCGAAGCGGGGCGCGCGTGGCCCCCTACCCTGTCACTCAACCGGGCTGATGAGAAAGTAGAATTCAAACAGATGGAAGAAGACGGTTGGCTTTCCACTACCCCGGGCCTGCCAACCGGCCTCACTGCGCATGCGCAGGCCCCGCCCTCTTGTCCTCCTGCCAAGCCCGCGCTCAGCCCTCCCCACACGCGCATTAGGCGGCGAGCCTTCAGTCAGGCGGTTGTTCTTCACAGCGTCTCCAGACTGAAATTAAAAAATGGGAGCTTGAGTCGGGAGCCCGCCCAGTTTTGGGAGGCGGAGGAGCGCGTGGAAACGGGGGGAAGAGGATGCCGCCGCCCTGAGCCTCCTAGTGACTCACCCGCTCGCCTGAACGAAGTGGGAGCGGCCGCTGAGGACGGCGCCGACTTCGCCTTGAGGAGAAAGGCTTTCGGGAGAGGCTCCCCATGAGCGGCGCCCTCCTCCCGCCAGGGCAGCGCCGCCCTCCGTCTCCGCAGCGCCGGTAGCCGAGAAGGGCGGCATGTCGCCCCCGCCGTCGACGTGGCTGGGCTGCCGCTGGGCGCTGCGCTTGGGCTCCGGGTGGCCCGGGGGCTCCTCCGCGTTGGCTCCCCGCCTCAGACTCCCACCCCAGCCGCCGCAACGGCTTCTCAGCAGCTGCTGTTGCCTCCGCCGCCAGTACTTGAGCGGCTCCCGACGCGGCGCCGGCCCGGAGAAAAGACTCTGGCTCCTGCCTTGCTCTTGGTCCTCCTGCCCGCCCTCTGGGGGCCTCCCGAGGTCGCTGGGCACCCACCCCAAGAAGGAGCCCATGGAGGCGCTCAACACGGCGCAGGGAGCCCGGGACTTCATCTACAGCCTTCACTCCACCGAGCGGAGTTGCCTGCTGCGGGAGCTGCACCGCTTCGAGTCCATCGCCATCGCCCAAGGTAAGGCGAGGGGTCTTGCTGAGGAGGGCCGTGTGTAGGTATTTGAGAGAGAGGCGCGCCTCCCTTCCTCGCCCGATACCTTTTGATCCTGCATGGTTGCGAGTTTCTAGTTGTTTACTCGATCCGGGTGCACGCCGGTTCGGAGTCACTGGACAGGCAGCCAGATGCTTAAGGATGGGTAAGCCAGGAAGTTGGAGAAGCGAAGTGAGGCGAGCGCATAGGCCGGCCGTTCCTTTTGTGTGTGTGTCTGTTCCTTTTTTTACACCCTCCGTGTGTAAGAACATGGCCCCGCAACGCTTCCTTGACAGCTGTATAACTCCTGCTGCTCCTCAGTTCTGGATGAGGGAGGCTGTGCTTTTCTGACAGGTTTAAAGTCTGGCGCTTTGTGCGACTTAGAACAGACCTGTCTGTGTGAAGGATACAACATGGAGCTGGGGGGGGGGGGGGGCTTGGCTCAGTAATACTACAGGTCAGAAGGTACTTCGAATTATTGTAGATGATCACAGGCTAAATATGAGTCAACAGTGCAACGTGGCTACAAAAAAGGCCCATGCAGTTTTAGGCTCCATTAACAGTATAGTCTTCAAAACCCAAGAGGTACTAGTCCCGCTCTATTTAGCACTAGTTAGACCACATCTAAAGTATTTTGGGGACTGCAGTGGGTTAGTGTTTATGATTCTGAACTTGACAACTGGAAGGTCGGCAGGTCAGCAGTTCGAGACCTGAGTGCTGCAAAATGGAGTGAGCTCCCCTTTTCTGTCCCCACTCCTGCCAACCTAGCAGTTCAAAAGCAAGAAATTTCAAGTAGGTAAATAGGTACCCCTTCAGTACCGTATTGAGTCGTGTATACCACATGACCATGGAAATGTTTGCAGATGCAAACACAGCACTGCCTCTTTGGTTGTAAACGGAGATGAGCACCACACCGTAGAGTCAGTCGCAACTGGCTTTTGAGCAAGCATGATCTTTACCTAGAGTACTTTGTCCAAATATGCACTGCACTTTAAGAAAGATGCAAACAAATTATAGCAGGTACAGAGAAGGGTAACAAGGATGATTAAGGAACTGGAAACCAAACCCTACGAGAAAAGACTGAAGGAACTGGGTATGTTTAGCCTTGAGAAAAGGAGACTGAGAAAGGATATGTTAGCACTCTTCAAATACCTGAAAGATGGTCATATAAAAAAGGGACAGGATCTGTTCTCAGGCATCTCAAGAGTGCAAGAACATAATAATGGGCTCAAACTAAAGGCTGAATGTCGGGGAAAGCATCTCATTGGTTAGAGCAGTATGATAGTGGAACCAACGACCTCCGGGAGGTGGTGAGCGCTTCAACACTGGAAGATTCAAGAGAACTGGAGAACCACCTATCAGATCTGTTTTGATTCAAATTCCTGCATTGAACAGGGAGTTAGACTTGCTGGCCTAAAAGACCCATTCCAAGTATGATTCTGTGCCTGGAGTAACAAACCATTTCTCAGTGAGCAAGATTGTGCTTTTTTGTTGTTACGGCCACACACATCTGGCTCTAAGGGACAAAACTTATATGTCAAAGAGCATGTTGTCCAAAGTAGGATGAAGTCCCTCTGCCTAGACATGTAATCTTGGTGAATATATGTGAACTTGGTTCCTGGTGAAAGATGTCTAGTGTTGGTTCTCAGAGAATTGTGAGGGCTTGATTGAGTATCATCCATTTGGTGTGTATACTGAGCTTCTGGATTACAGCTGGAAATGTTGCTTTTTAAGAACTTGGCAAAGTATACTATAATTTGAGTCCCTGCAAAATTTTCCAGAGAACTGAGTTTTTTGTTAAAACTATGTGGTCTTTTGTACCACTTGTGATGCAGTCTGTGCTAAATACTCAAATCTTTCATCTGGTATTCTCTTATTTTACTTATTCATCTAAAACAAAGAAAGATTTCTGTAGGTACACAGTATTTGAAAATTGACTTAAAAGTTGGGACAGTTTAGTTGGCAGTAAACTAGTATTGACATACAGTATGTCCTTGTTCTATGGACATGCATGTGATCTTATCTTGTAGTATGTTTGTATGTGTACTGTAGTCCAGTTTAAAACTGTCATGCAAGTCAACTTTATTTACAAGTTTAGTTCATTATTTATTAAATTTGTATACTCTCTGTCTGGCCAAAACGCCACAAGACAGTAAACATGAAAGCACAAGAAAGAAAATATGCAGAAGTTAAAATACAAATTACAGGGACACAAAATTAGCCAGACAACAATTAAAACAACAAGCAAAAACAGGCCAAAGAAACCAGCAGAGAGGGGTAGGGGTGGGGGAATATTTTGAAATTCTGCTTTAAAAAGTTTGGCTTTCATGACCAGGTATTTTGGCCATCAAATAAGAGAGGACTCACTAGAGAAGGTCTTGATGCTGGGAAAGATAGAAGGGAAAAGGAAAAGGGGTTGCCAGAGAATGTGGATAGATGCCATTGTTGATACAATGGGCACAGACCTGAGTGGGCTGAGGAAGATGGTAGAAGATAAGAGGAGCCTGGCGAAGGATGGTCCATGGGGTCACAAAGGGTCGGACTTGACTGTACGACTGAACAACAGCAACAACAACAACAAATGACCTTTAATTCCTGCAGAGAGGGGGTCAGGTGAATATATGCTGGTCACTGGAAATATTAGAAATATTAAGAATAATCACTAGCTGGGGGGAAGGGTTGAGGAGGATGGTGGAGGACAGGGATGCCTGGAGGGCAGTGGTTCATGGGATCGCAAAGGGTCAGAATCGACTGTGCAACTGAACAACAAAAACAAATAATTATTTAGTCCCTTTTTTGATATGTAAAAAAGAATGGGAATACAGTATGTTAATTCATTTCATAATGAAAGATTAACCAATGGATTAATCAACACAATAGTAAAATCACACAGAACTGTGAAAGACTGTGAGGAAGAAACATGTCTTTCTAGCTTTTTTCCTTCTTACCCTTCACATCTATAGCCAGAAACAAATGTATACACTGATGTAGACCTTTCCCCCATTGCTAACATTGACCACATTCATGAGGGACAGTTACAACTACAGTAATACCCCGGATAACGATTGCATCGGATAACGCTAGAATTGGATAACCATGCAAGTTTTTTGGAAAAAACTTGCATTGGATAATGATTCTTTTAGCGTTGTCCAATGCAATGGTCGGGGGTGTGTGGATTGGGTAGCACGTCTACACAATCCACACACACACACACCCAGCAATGGATCGCTGTACTGAACTAGGGTTGGGGGAAAGGCACACGGGTGCCAGCCTTTCCCCCAATCCTAGTTCAGCTGGAGCAATTGCTGGACGAAGCCTAGCGGCACCCGAGTTAGCTACCCTGCGTGATGCGGGGCTTATCGGCCAACACAAGCCTTGCCCAGGTGGGCGATCCCCCCCCCTCCTGCTCGGCTTGTCTTGGCTGACAAGCCTTGTGTGTATGGACCCCTATGAGCCCTCTAAGGATCCAGTAGTGGGTGGATAAGAGGCACCCACTGGTGCCCTACAATGCGTGCGAGCGGGTCCCTTTCCCCCCCACGCTACTGGACCCTTAGCGCTTGCTAAGGGTCCAGTAGCGTGGGGGAAAGAGGCACAGCCCGGATGGGGTTGAGAAGAAGCCTAGGGCAGCACAACTGGGCTGTCCTAGGCTTCTTTCGAACCCCGTGTGGGTTGTGAATGACTTCAGGGACAAACCTCTTGGTTTGCCCCCGAAGTCAAGCTGACCCTAGGCTAGCAATCGCTAGCCTAGGGTCAGTTTGACTTCAGGGACAAACCGTGCGGTTTGTCCCTAACGTCAGGGCTTTTTTTTAAAGCGTTGTTCGATGCATGCATCGGACAATGCTAAAAACCGGAGAACAACATGATTTGTGGAACCAAGTCATAACGTTATCTGGGACATTACTGTAGTTAAATTTCACGTTTTATTTTAGATTTTTGAGGCTGCATTCAATCAGCAACTTTTCCCTTTAATAACTGTAGAACTGTAGAGGTATCATGGCCAAAGTGGTAACAACTAGTGTGTTTTGAGTTACAGTCCCTAATATGAACTGTATTTTTCTTGCTAATAATAATTTCTGGTCAGAAATTATTCTGGGTTGAAAGGATTTTTGTGGAAGAAATTCCACTCAGGGAACGCTCAAATGAGGCTCTTTTCATGTCCCCATGCTAGTCCGCTCATATTTTTCCACTATAGTTGCTATTTAGATTCATTTAAACACTTGCACATGACAGATGCACTGATTCAGCATGTCCTCTGACTTGTCTCAAACTTTGGTTTATATACAAGGCTTGCGTCATAGTATGAACAATGTCCATTCAGCTTTTTCCACAGTATGTGATAGCAGCTTTTATGAGTCCCACTGATTGTATCCAAGTTCAGAGTAACTCAAAAGCTCACTTAAGGCTATCTTTCAAATTGATTGTCCGTCTTTTTAAAAAGCTGCGGCTAGATAGTGGTCTGCCAACTGATACATCTAGAACAGTCTCATAGATGCAATTATCTGACTGCTTTAAGCATCCTGGGTGAACAACAAGCAAATGCTGAATTTGAAGACTTCATGTCTTAACCTGGTATTCGCTATTTGCAACAGCCTTCAGGGTTACTGTAATCATAAAGAAACTCATTTTGGTGCATTAAATATGTCCTTGAAAGGGGCAATTAGATAATTGTTTGCCTTGTAGTTCATGTTTGCAAGAAGGCATTTTCGTAAGGAGCAAATATTACTCAGTTAGCATAAGAGTTACAGTGGTACCTCGGTTTATGAATTTAATGTATTCTCCAGGATGTTTCATATTGCGAAAAATTCATAAATTGAAATATACACGGGGCAATGCTATAAACCTCCTAGGTGCAATGCATCCTTGGAAACTTGCTTCATATTGCGGGGGGGGGGGGTGTAAATTGAGGCATTATTTTCAATGTACTGTATTTTGATTTGATTGATTCGATTTGTATGCCATCCTCTCAGCATACGCCGACTCAGGGCGGCTCACAAAAATCACAACATATTAAACACTACAGTACAACAAAATATAACAATACAATAAAATGTAACAATGCAATAAAAATAACAATGCAATAAAATATAACAATACAATAAAAGGTAATAGTGCAATAAAAAGTAAAAGACCTACACATACATTGACAACTGTGGCAAAGGGACCATCATCTCCTGAATCAGCAACGAGCCCTCCCCAGCTGTTCCTCCTTCCTCTGGCCAGGTTGGTAAGGGGCAAGTGTCTGGCAGCAAGCAGTTTTTAAACAGACACTGGCCCTCCCCAGCTGTTCATTCATAAACCGAAAATTACATTAGTCAAAGTGTTTGTAAACCTAGGTACCACTGTATATTTATTTTCTTGTTTGTAGGTATGTGTTTTTTTAAAATAGAGGCTATGTTTATAATTACTGTACTGGTTTATACATCTTTTTAAATTGTTCTTAAGTATATTACTTGAGGACTGTATTTTAACTATCCAGATTCACCCTGTTCAATGTCTTACTTACATATTATGATTTTTTCTTGAATCTTGTAGAGTGGTAGCTTGGATAACGTTTACCTTGGATAAGTCTAAAGTTGGATAACGTTGGGGAATTTGAGGCAAACATTTGCATCGCACAACGTTATTGTTGTGTGATGCAAATATTTGCCTCAAATTCCCCAATGTTGATCTCTGCCCCAAATCCTGCAGGGATGGACCCTGCGGGTTTTGGGGCAGAGCTCTCCGCTGCCACTTGGGTTGGGGAGAAGAACAGGCGGTTCAACCCCCAACCCAAAGGCAAAGGTGAGAGTGATTTGCCTTGCTTCCCCTGTGGAGTTGGTAGATAAATGGTCCAACCCCGACCCCTGCTCCGACCCCTCAGTTTTGTGTACTTCTGACTCCGACTCCAGGTACCTGAAATTTCCTCCGACTCCACATTTATCTACTGACTCCACAGCCCTGGAAACAACAGGGTGGGCAGGACGAATCCCTCACTGTTAGGTTTGTCTTTGGCCACAGAAAGGCTTGCTAACCTAATAGTGAGGGATTCGTCTTGCCCACCCTGTTGTTTCAGCAGGGGAGGCAGGGCGAATCTCTCTCGCCTTTCCCTTTTGCCTTTGGGTTGGGGGCTGAACTGGAGCCCATAACACCACCCCCAACCCAAAGGCAATGGCAGAGAGATTTGCCCTGCCTCCCCTGCTGAAACAACAGAGTGGGCAGGACGAATGGCATGGCTGGGAAGCTGACCGGTGAAGTCCCATTCGGCTTCCCAACACGTCGCTGCTACGTATGAAAATCTCCATTTTGAGGGGATAAGCACATGGTGAAACAGAGATCAGGGAAAAGTACATTTAAAATGGGATTTTCTATGACAAATGGGATTTGTGCCTCATTAGCAGCAGGTCTCCCTGGTTAATTGTTTAATTTAACATATGCAGATATAATAACTGACAGGATTCTGGCCTCTTTTTTTGGAGGGGGGAGACTGAGCCTAACAAAAAGAACCTCCCCCCCTTCATTCCATCATGCAGTACCCAGGAATCGAACTCCAACCTTCCAGTCAGAGAGTTCAGTGTCTTAACCACTTGAGCCACCGCAGTCCTTATTAATAACATTTTAGTTTATTTGTGGCAATGAGCAAAATCTGTGGTGACTTCTAATTAGGAAAGGAGTTACATGGTTCTTCCCAAAAGCAGAAATGATAAATGATTTTGTGAACTTTTAACATGTTGATGTGTGCCTGTCAGGGAGAACCCTGGAGGGCCAGTGGCCCCCATCCTGGGGTTCACAACCTCAGGTTCTTCGATAGACATGATCCCTCAAAGTTAGGCTGAAGAGGCAGAAGTTTCCAGAACCTTCCTGGGGGGTGGGGTGGGGAGAAGAGTGAGCAATAGTAAGTGCAAAGGTAGAGATGGAAGGTTCTTGGGAACTTTGTAGTTGTTCATTTGCATAGTCGAGTCTGAACATTTGTGACCCAATAGACCATTGCATGCCAGGGACCCCTATTCTCAACCATCCTCCTTTTCCCACCCAGCTCTGTGCCTATTGCATCAACAGTACCATCTAGCCATCTCGTTTTTGGCTGATCCCTTCTTTTGTCCTCAGCCTTTCCCAGGATCAAGTCTTTCTCAAATGAATCTTCTCTTTTCATTTGATGTCCAAAGTACTTTAACTTCATCTTCACTATTTGACCTTTTAAGATCAACCTATTTGTTCTCTTTACTCTCAAAATTCTCCTCCAACACCACATTTCAAAGGCATCTGTTCTTCTGCACTCAGCTTTCCTTATGGTCCAGTTCTCACAACCATATATTACTACCAGAAATGCCATTGCTTTGACTATGCAGACTTTTGTTTGCAAGGTAATGTCTCTACTTTTAATTATGTTCCCCAAGTTTCTCATAGCATGTCTCCCAAGAATTATTCACTTTTTTTATTTCATGGCTGCAATCATTATCCGCAGTGATTTTGAATTCTAAGAATGTAAAGTCTGTCACTGCTTCTATTTCTTCCCCATCTATTTTTCTGGGAACTAGAGGGTATAAAAGCGGACCATATCCAAGAAGAGGAAGTCTGGGGAAAGATGGAGGAGAAGAAACAGGAGAAAGGGTGATAGAATGCTTTTGAGGAACCATCTTCAAAAGGGTTTCACAAGGCCGCTATGGAGTCTCCCCCTTTACCTCCAGGCTAGACCTATATTTATAAGAAAGACCCATGGGGTGGGGTATTGGTCCAACTGCAAGTACTTGTGGAGGAGGTGGCCTGGCAGGAGGGTGGGGGGAACTGTCATTCCTTATTGGGGAGAACAAAGGCAGCGAGAGAAAGGATGGTGTCAGCAGGAACAGAAGGGAAGCACTGGCATGAGTGAACCAGATTGGAATCAAAGTCAATGGTACCCACTTGATTGCCCGCTGTCCTTGCTGTCAGTAAGAAATTATTATGTAGGCAATTGAACTTTGGAACTGATAAAGGGAAGTGAACCCTAAAGATTGCTAACATTGGGAGGGGCAGTGAAGGGAATCTGACTCCCTGAGGACCCTTGTACACAGAGGGAAGAGTTGAGATCAGAGATCAAGCTGACTTTGTTGGCTGTCTTTCTCCCCATGAGATGAATTCCCTAACTAATAAATCAGAGTGTAGCTGCCTTTCGGATGTCACACTTCTCAGAAGTTTGTATTGTGGTTCTCAACTCCCAAACTGAATTGTTTAAAATGTGTACTATGGCCTAAGTTCTATGTGTAATGCTGGAACAAGAATTATAATTTTAAGTACCACCCTGGCCTTCCCCCTTAGCAGCTGTCATTGTGGCAAACCCTTTCTCTGCAGGAGTTTTGAACTCTTTAATTCATGTTTGGCTCGGGAGTAGAATTTGATTCAGGATTGCACCCAGTCATGCTAGATTCTGCTTTTGTTGGAGTAGACATCCATCCTTGGCCACATCATTATGCTAATAGCTATAAAAATAGTTGAAATAAATATAATTGCCTTGGCTTTTTAGTTTGTTTTTTTTATTTTGTCTCTATCTCAAGATTGAAAGACTGTGGTGGCTCAAGTGGTTAAGATGCTGAACTCGCTGACTGAAAGGTCAGAGTTGATTCCTGGGTACTGACTGCATGATGGAGTGAGCTCCCATCTCTGTCCCAGCTCCTGCCAAATTAGCAGTTTGAAAGCAAGAAATTGCAAGCAGATAAATAGGGACCATTTCGGTGAGAAGGTAAACAGTGTTCTGTGCTCTCTGGTGTTGAGGCATGCCTGCCACATGTCCATGGAAATGTCTGCAGACCCAGACAGTGCTGGCTCTTTGGCTATAAACAGAGATAAGCACTGAACCCTACAGTTGAATACGACTGGCTTTTGAGCAAGGCCAACCTTTGTTTCTCATTGTTGGGTTTTTTTAAAAAATTATTTGAGTGAGGCTCAGTCCAGGGGTGTGCAGGGCACCATGGGAAGGTGCTGGACAGGGAGTGGTGGGGGCACATTTTGGGGTGTTTGGGGGAATCCCATACATTGCAATTGGTGCCCCAAGGCTCCAGAGGCAAGGGCGGAATGGGACAAAGCCTGATTGCCCAATATACCAGCACACACCTGGCTCAGTTTCCCCACCCAGAGGCCAGAATCCTGTCAGTTATTATATCTGCATATGTTAAATTAAGCAGTTAAGCAAGGTGATTAGGCAGAATTTTATTATGCTTTGAATTATTTGCAGTATGGGGTATGTTTAATTTATCTTAGGTTTTTTTTACCTTCTCACATACCATTATAGGATTGGAAATCTAGTGATGTGTTTATTTTGAGGTGAGAGAGACTTTAAGATCTGACCATGTTGTCTACCTTGTGTGTGAATAAAGTTAGGTCAGTTGAGTTTTTCCCTAAATGTTAACAAATAATCTTAAACAAGAGCTATGCTGTTAGAACTATTTTATCACTGGCATATTTACTGGAAATCTCATGACATGGCTTTTGTTACAGTCTGTTCTATTTATGTGGTGCCTCAAGGCTAGTTAATAATCTGTTAATTTTATTATTATTATTTATCAAATTTGTATACTGCCCTCGTTACCAAGGCAACTCAGGGCAGTTTCACATATCATATAAAAGCATCAATATAGGTATAAATCAACACATTTTAAATTTAAGTTTAAAAAGACATATTAATAACAGAATTAAAAAGTTAAAACTCACTCTTGAAGTTAAAACAGTTAAAAGAGATGTTAAAAGAGTGGTTAAAAGAGAGGTTAAGGGGAGCTTACACCAACCAACAGGCTAGGGTTGTTGTACAGCCTGTGCCCATACCTGCCATGTTTTTAAATTCTTCCTAAAAGACAGCAACTCCATCTGGAGGTGCAGCTCTGTTGGCAGGAGGTTCCATAGGGTCAGAGCAGACATGGAGAAGGCCCTCTTTCTAGTACCAGAGAGGTGCGCCTCTCTGGCTGATGGAACAACTAGAGAGTCTCTCCGGTCATTCTGGTGGGACAGGCAGATGTTCTTGGGGTGAGGCGGTCTCTTAAGTATCCTGGCCCACTACCATGTAGGGCTTGAAAGGTGATAACCAGCACCTTGAATTGCACCTGGAGACATACTGGCAACCAATGCAGCTCCTGAAGCAGCGGTGAGGCACGTGCATAGCGCCCACACCCCATCACCACCCAGGCAGCTGCATTCTGGACCAGTTGTAGCCTCCGAATGGTTGACAAGTAGCCCCATGTAGAGCATGTTACAATAATCAAGTCTGGAGGTGACCAGAGCGTGTGTGATCATGAGCAAGGAATCGCGATCTAGGAGTGGGCATAACTGGTGAATGATAAGAAGTTGTGCAAAGGCCCTCCTGGCCACGACTGCCACCTGCTCTTCTAGCAGTAGTTGCGAGTCCAGGAGGACCTCAGATTACGCACGGGGTCTGTATGGGGCAAAACCGCCCAATCCAGAACCAAAGATAGTAATTCCCGAGATAACGGAGGACCCCTGACCCACAACCATTCAGTCTTGCCAGGATTCAGCTGTAGTCCGTTGTCCCCCATCCAGACTCTGACAGCTTCCAGGCACCTGGAAAAGACTTCCACTGAATTGCTTGGATCACCATGGATAGAGATATACAGGGTGTGGCAGCATAACTTCCTGTTTTCAAAACTTAATAAAACCCATTGTATGAATCAGAAAAAAATTTTTTTTTTTAATAATGTAGGCGCATACCTAAAGTTTTGTTTTACACAGTTTTGAAGATCAAATCAGGTAGATGACGTCCCCCATTCTCCATACACTGAGTAAACCAATTTCTGGCGTTTGTCATGATTCTTTCCAGCATAGCAGGCTGTATGCTGGGTTGTGATCACTGAACAACTGCTCGAAAAGTAGGCCTAAACGGCAAATGCACACTCCACACTATTCCAACGCATGATGGTGACTAAACTGTGTCGGGACAAAACTTTATAGTCCTGTCTCTCGAACGAGACCACTAGCGATCTGCTATGACATCAATCGACTGTATTGTGCGCATTTTAAAAAAGGAAGTTATGCTGCCGCACCCTGTATAACTGGGTGTCATCTGCATATTGATGATATCTCACCCCATGGGAATGAATGATCTCACCCAGTGGTTTCATGTAGATGTTGAAAAGGAGAGGCGAGAGCACCAAGCCTTGAGGCAGCCCATATTGAAGGGGCCTCGGACTAGACTTCTCGCTCTCCAATCACACCAACTGGGTCCGGCCCTTCAGAAATGAGGAAAGCCAGGATAGGACAATGCCCTGGATCCCCAATCCTTGGAACCTTTCCAGAAAGATATCCAGAAGGATATCGTGGTCGATGGTATCAAAAGCCGCTGAGAGGTCAAGAAGAGCCAGGATGGTTGGATTACCTCTGTCGTGCTCTCACCAGAGATCATTCATCAGCGCGTACCATATTCGGGCCTGAATCCTGACTGACAAGGGTCTAGATAATCTGCTTCATCCAGGACCTCCTGCAATTGTCGTGCCACTGTCTTTTCCAAAACCTTGCCCAAAAAGGACAGGTTGGACCCAGGCCGGTAATTCGCAAGCACCGTAGGGTCAAGCATTGATTTTTTCAGGAGGGGGTGCACCAAAGCGTGTTTCAAGGTTGCTGGAAAAAAACCCTCCCGCATTGATGAATTTATGATTGCTTCAACCCAACCGCCTGTTACCGCACTGGATGTTTTAACTAGCCAGGTGGGGCATGGGTCTAATGCACAGGCAATGGCACGAACAGATCCAAGAAGCCTGTCCACTTCCTCAGGGACAACTGGCTCAAAGCGATGCCAGATAAAATGGCCAGACTGCACTCCGGCCAACCCCAGCTCTACCTTTCCCATGCCGGGGTCAAACCTCAAGCAAATCTGAGCGATTTTCTCCCATCAGGTAATCAGCAAAAGCCTCAGCTGGTCCCTGCCAGCCAGGGCCTGACCCACCCACCACCACAACCACAACCACCAAGGAGGGATCTGGTCACCCGAAACAGGGTCACTGGGCAATTGTCTGCGGAGGCAATAAGGGTGGTGAAATATTGACGTTTCACCACCCCCATCGCCACAAGGTAGGAATTTGTTTAAATTTTATACAGCCCATCTAATATTGGGCTATATAAATCTAGGTGGTTTGCATTAAATTACAAAATAGGTAAGACCATCCCACAAAAAGTCAGGACTGGTCAAAAATATTTTAAAAACACTTAAAGAAATAAAGATGGCAAGTATATAGCATTAAAGAAGGGCAAAATTCTAACAGGAGCAAAATATTGTGGAAACTGCTTCTTAAAGCTTGGCCTTCTCTAACATTTGAAAAATCTGGAGGGAAGGAGCCTGGTAGACCTGTGCCTGAAGGGAATTCCAGAACTGCAGGGCAACCATAATTCATGAATTCACTTGATACAGTCATACCTCACATAATGAATTTAATTTGTTCTGCGAGGCTGCTCGCTATGCGAGTTGAAATGGTAAAATATAACAGAGTGCAGGAAGGTGGCTGGCTTTTGCCACACCCTGAGGTTTGAGAGTGTTTGTTGAGATACAGGAGACAAAAACAAACTCCGGCTTGGGTTGCAGGAAATATGTATTTACACTATTTACAAAGGTTGTGCACAAAGTGCAAGTTAACACTTGTCTTGAAGTCAGACCAAGTGGTGCAGCAAGTCCTTATAGTCTATGTGAGCTAATTAAGCTCTTATCTTCGATAAAGCAATCCAAGCAGTCCAAACCTTTATCTGTTGCTTCAAGGTCGGCTTCGAAGATATTCACCAGTTCATTCTAGCTACGGAGTAGCTCGGTTCCAAAACAGTCCTTGGTTAGGTCACCACAATGTGGCTGAGGTATGTGTTCCACTATCTTGCAATAAACGGCAAGTAGACATACCAGACAATCCTCAAGAACGACGAAGGTCCGATGGACGTGAGCACAGCAACAAAGTAGTCAGAGAACAACAGGCTGGCTGGCTGGCAAAGACTGTTGCCTCAATTTATGCTAGACACAAACACTCAATGTTTACACCTGGCTGTGGTAGCTGCACAGTCTTAAAGATACAGTCATTGGTTTGCTCTCGTTGCAAACCTACTCATATATCCTAACACGAGTTTTTCACTATACGAGTCAGACTCGCATAGTGAAAATCCCTATGGGAAAACTCGCATAACGAGCTTTTTAAGGGGAAAAACTTGCATAGTGAATTTTTTTCGTTATGTGAGTTTTCCCCATAGAAACGTCGCTATGAGATCATTTCCATAAGGGAAGTCTGACTTGCATAGCAAAATTTTTCGTTATGCGAGTCAGCTCGCTTTTTGAAAAACCTGCTCGTTAAGCGAGTTGCTTGCTAAGCGAGGTTTGACTATATACCTTTGCAAATGTGCTGTCTTTTTGTTCAAAGTGATACTTTTATATTATGAATGTTTCATCTCTTTAGTTGTTCCTATCCACAATAAGGAAGACGCTTAAATGCTTGATATGTCTTTTCCATGCCACAATGATCACTAAGAACTAACGTGCTAATTGACAATTTATATCCTTTTTAAAAAAGAATTGTTCCTAAATGGCTTAGTTTTTATTTTGTTTCTCTTCTGACTTTGGAGAGCCTGTTTTAAAAATCTATTTGAAGGGAGCAGGTAAATCATTGGAGAGAAATAGCCATGAGCACCCACTTGTATCTTTACAAGTGATCAGAAAGCAGAGAAAAGCAGTGGCAGCAAATGGGAGCAAATTCAAACCATGTCTGTCATAAGAAACTTTTTTTTTAAAAAAGACAGTTCTCCACTAAAAAGAGATGATTCATCATTAGGCTTCCCTGCTTTTAGCTTTGCATTATATAGTCACCATTTTAATTTCTATTTCATCTGTGCTAAATCTGATGTAAACTGTGGAGAAAAAAAATGCCCCAATACAATCTGTTGGTGAAACTTTAATAAGTTCATGTAGCATATTTTAAATATTACATTTCAGTTGCTGAAGTAAGATTAAAATTAACCTGATTTAGTTTCTGTGCATTTATCCACCAGCCCAGACATCTCTGTGACACATTGTTATTTGCTTTAATTGATTCTTTCATGCAGACAGGAATGCATTTTGTTCTGCAAGTGTATTTAAAACTCTCACTGTCCTGATAGTATCTTGGCAAGTGACTTGCTGGCTTTGCCTTGGCAGGCAGGTTGGAGAGAAACTACATACTGTATATACTGTGTTCTGAAATGCTGGATCTGAGGCACAGAAATTAACTTCAGGCAAGATGATATTTCAGTCTGAATATGTGGTTTACTCTGTTCAAGGCAAGTTGTCCCATTATTTCTACTTCTAATTGGAATTGCCAGCCATAGTTTACAGTTGCAGTTTTGTACCAGAAAAGCCAACATTTGTGTTATATGTAATCTTTATCCTGCACTTCCTCAGGTACAGAAATAAAGAGTCATCACAGAAATGTCTATGGTTGTGTTGGTTAGTCATAGTGACTGGTCTTGAGGTACTTGATATGTTTTGGCATTCTGTTGTGTGTACCTTGCACAAACTGTAACTTCCGATTTGCTTGTTGTGCTAATATTACATAAAAGATACACTAATTTTGCTTTAACAATTTGCTAAACATTTCTACTGTTCTGACTTTAAGAACTGTTAAGTTGCAATAAAATAGTTCTGAATATCTGAACTCACATCTTGCTTTCAGATAACAGGAAAATAGACTGCTTTAAGTTTAAAATATTTCCTTTACTGGTACTTTTAAGTCACTAGCTAATCCCACCCCTCATAGTTTCATCTTCAAGACGAATTTAAGTAAAAAGGGAATTTGTGTAAATTAAAGCTCCAGGGGCTTGCTCAAACAACGGAATTTTAAGAAAGGAACAATAAAGTGATTTTCAAATTTTAAGTCACATTCAGTTGCCAGAGGAAAATTTGCATGGTCAGGTAAGTATGAGTGGGGTAAATCTAAGATGTTATGAGAGATAGTATAGATAGAGTGTTTCAGCCTTTAATGAAGAGACAGAAGAATGTACTATCAATTAATATTTTGTGTAATAGTTTGCATAAGAGATAGATAGGGCGTTGAGGATTATTTGTAGCTGAATGATCAAGTCAGAACATGGTTTAGAAACCAGTTACAGTGGGTTACTGAGTGACAGTTGTTTGCTTAGTTAATTGTATTGCCTTCTATACTGCTGAAATAGGATGTATTCCCACTCTGGGGGTGTATATAACAGTAAAAATACAAATAATAAAACAAAAAAGCTCAACCCAGTGGCAACAAGTAACTAAATAAACTGTATTCCAATACAGTACATGTAACCACCCTCACCACAGGAACTGACCTTCTGGGAGTTAAATAAAACTACAATAGAATTACAATTAACGTTAGACTGATCTAAGTAATTTAAGCTAGCTGGATGCTGAGAGAAGATCTGTGAATGACTCCCTGAACAGGGTTGTTTTAAGACATATTTAAAATATTTCCAGAGATGGGACTTGGCATAGCTCCACAGTCAAAGAATTCTACAAGTGGATATTGCCACATAGAAGGCTCATTTTATGAAAACACCACATATAAATATCTCAACTGTATGGGAAATAAGTGTTTTGCATTTAAATTATGTTATTAGGTAATAAATATCCTTATGTGTACACGTTTATATATTTCCTTAATTACCTTTTTTACTTATCTAGAGAAGTTGGAGGTTGAACCACCATCTACTGGACAACTGAAGCATGGTAAGCTTTTAAGCATATAAAGTTTTAAAAACTCTTTCACAGCAGTCCCATAATTTGGGGGGTGGGTGAGTATTAATCTGTGACCAAGGAGCCCCATACATCCAAACACTGTTGGATTACTGCTGGATCACACCTGCTGGAGTATACTATGTTTGAGGAGGAGTTCTGGATTTTCTGACATTTCTCCATTTTAGTTTTTGCCTCTTATTATTTTTCATCTTCCTACTGATGCTTATGACTGCAATTATAAATGTATAGTATATATCCCATTTCATGTTAATGAATATTCTAACGTTTTGTGCGGTGCATCCATTTGAATGTACAATGGAACCTCAGATAACAAAATTAATTTGTTTCATGAGTTTTTTCATATAGCAAATTTTTCACTATGCGAATTTCCTATAGGATCACATTGACATACAATGCGGTTTTAGCAAAAAATTGTTATGCAAAATGTGATTTCCCATAGAAATGCATTGAAAATGGAAAAACCTGCTACAAAAAAAATCATTATTTGAGGGTGCCATTCACATTTGATTTCCTTTCATTATGTGAGTTTTTTGCTATCCAGACCCTTCGTTATCCAAGGTTCCACTGTAGTGGAAGAGAAAATATATGGCACTTCAAAATAGAAGTGGTACTTTTGGTGTTATTAATCGGATCATGTTAGAACTCTTCCCTCCCCCAAATTATGAATTAATTGGGAAGATAGCTTTACCAAAGTAATTCTTACTGTAATTATTTGCTTTAGCTAAGATGGACACAGTGGAAGGCCTAAAATGAAATGAAAACTTGTAAGAGTTAAGTTTTCTATTTGTATCTTTATGATTCCAGCTGATTCTAACATGTATGTAGGTGATTCCTTCCCTGCCTATATGATTTCCTCCATTTCTGGAGTTATTTGGATAAGTTAAATGAACTGGGCCTACAGCAGTCACTTTTGAGTATACAAGTAATACCTCATATAACATTAGTATCGAATAACACGAAAATCGCATAACATCAAGGAATCTGGGGGGAAGAATTGCATCAGATAACATTAAGATCCTATGGGATGCTTCAGATAACAACCGCGAAAGCCTGTGTGGTTACAATGTATCTCTATGGATCCCATAGAGGATCAGATAACACTAAAAATCATATAACACGAAGACTTGTGGAACCAGGTTTTAGTGTTATATGAGGTTTTACTGTACCACACACAAGTGCTGCAAAATGGTTGTGTACAGGATAACATACAGAACTCTGTACTGAGTTCTGCATGTTCTATACAGAAGTAGGCCATGGAATCAATTTCTGCAATCACTAACATTTCCTAGCTCTTCTGGAGGGTTCTTAGAAGGTATTCAAGGAACAAGGAGATCAATGAATCAAGCCATGCCTTGCTGTGTGAACTATAAACCTTTGAAAGCACTTCTTATGCATGTTTCATCTTTTTTTCCCTAGTATTCTTCCACAATGCATTACCTTTTGTGGGATTTGGATTTTTTGATAATGCAATTATGATTGCTGCGGTAAGTCACATTTCACTATGGTAATTTGTGATTCTGATTTCAGAAAAGGTGTTATTGGTTGGAGTTTGTGTTAACTTACTATGTTATAGAACTAAAAATAGAAGGGCTGGATGTGGAGGTCTACAACGATATTGCGCCCGAGGAGAGGAGGTGGAAATACAAAATGAAACCTGTTACAAGATTGTTGGTAGCAAAGGACGTTAAGTATGGTTGGCGATTTCCACAACAGCTGAGATTTTTTTATGACAAAAAATGGCATGTTCTTGATGTGAATATTGATGCATTGCTGTATTTAACACAAATTGGCCTGATCAAGGAGGCGGACGCGGATTGGATTCTTTTGAGAACAGAATTGTATAAGGTCGGTGTTATGGGATCGGTATTGGGCCGGGAGGAGGAGGGAGCAGTGGGAGGAGCAGTGGGAGGAGCGGACATTCCAGGGACAAGCGTGGAACAGGTGGGACGATAAAAAGTAAAATTTAATCATGGTCAGAGTCGGGGAGCTATTGGAGGAAGTATATGCCATCTCTCTCCGCCCCCCCCCTCCCCTCTTTGGAGAACAAAGGTGACATCGGGAAGAAAGATGTGGGGAGGGAAGAAGAAAGGGAAAGATTAGGTAAGTCTGTTTTTTATTATTTTTTATTTAGTGAAATTAGTTTTTTGATATTATTATATTTTGCTTTGTTTAATTTCTTTAGTAGTAGGGAAGCAGGAGGGTTTTTAGGGAGCACGTCCAGGGAAGGAAACGAACAACGGGAGGTGGAGTTAGACACAAATGGTTAAGTCACTGAAAATAATAACGTGGAATGTGAAGGGAACAGGGAATGCCCTGAAAAGAAGGAGATTGCAGATGTCGCTCAACAAAGATAGGGCTGATATAATTTTTTTGCAAGAAACTCATCAAAAATCCGCAGATGTCAATAATTTGGTGGTGAGGGGAATCGAAATATATGAAAAAGCATATGGGACATCCAAAGCTAGGAGAGTTGCAATCCTGATTTCGGAAAAATTGGGGTTTACGGTGAATAAAATTATTGCTGACCCAGAAGGAAGATATTTAATAATAAAAGGAAAAATAGAGGAAGAAGAGATAACGTTGGTTAACATCTATGCTCCAAATGACAAACAGCAAGAATTTTTAGATAAAATGGGGAAAATTTTGAATAAGGAAGGGACTAAACGCATGGTCTTATGTGGAGATTTTAATATGATGTGTTCAGATATTGACAGTACAAGTGTAAAAAAAAGAGGTAAAAAGTACATATTAGAAGAATGGAGAAAATTCATGGGTATGAAGGATGTTTGGAGAGAACTTAAAGCGCAGGAAAGAGAATATACTTATTATTCACACGTGCATGATATGTACTCACGGATAGATTATATTTTTGTAACAGAAGAATTAGTCAAAACAATTGAGGATATAAAGATCGGGACATTTAGGGAATCTGACCATGCAAAGGTAACAGCAAATATAAATCTTAAAGAGATAGAAAAAGGAGGGTATATTTGGAGATATGATGCGAAGTTATATCGAGAGGAATCAACGAGGAAACAAATTATGGAGAAATGGGAGGAAAGTTGGAAATTTAATGAAAATAATGAGGTCAGTCGGGGAGGAGTTTGGGATACAATGAAGGCAATCTTTAGAGGGGAATCGATAAAACTGAATAGTATTAGAAATAGACAAATTCAAAATAGGAATCAGGAATTGGAACAACAATTAAAACACCTTCACATGGAATATGCTAAAAAGAAGGATCAGAAAACATTTCAGAAGATAAAAAAAATCAAGAAAGAGTTGGATGGGAAAGATATTGAAAAAGTAAAGAAAGATTTGATCTTTCTTAAGAGAGAATATTTTGAATATGGCAATAAAAATTCTAAATTATTGGCAAAAGCAGCAAGAGATAAAAAGAGTAAAGGGCAGGTTGGTGTCTTGGTAGACAAGAATGGGAAAAGATGCAACAAAAAGAAAGAAAAAGCTTTGCTTATTGAAAACTTTTATAAAAATTTGTATTCAAAAAAAGAGGTAAACCAAAGAAAAATGCGACTAATTTTTGAACAGCAACAAAATAAAAAAATTACAGAGGAAGATAGGAATAAAATGGAGCAAGGAATATCTATGAAGGAAGTAGAAGATGTAATAAAAAAGTTGAAAAAGGAGAAAGCACCTGGGGAGGATGGTTTACCAGCTGAGTTTTATAAAGATTTTATGCCTTGGATTGCCCCGAGATTATATGAGTTATATAATGGGATTTTAGAGGGAGATGCAACTCCAGATTCATGGAACAGGTCGATTATAGTTTTGATTCCCAAGCCTGGTAAAAATATAGAAAAAATTGAATCTTATAGACCAATTTCCCTGATCAATCAAGATGCAAAAATTTTTACAAAGATTTTGGCAAACAGATTAAATGGTTTCATAGCCAATTATATTAAGAAGGATCAAGCGGGATTTGTTAAAAACAGACATATGGCGGACCTTATAAGAAGAGCAGTGGACATACTGGATTTAGCTGAAAAAAGAAAGGAAAAGATGGGATTCTTAGCATTAGATATTTTCAAAGCCTTTGACTCTTTACAATGGGTGACGATTCATGAGTTGATAAGATTATATGGATTCGGAGATAAATTTCAAGGGGTTATTGGAAAGTTATATAAACAAGGTTCGGCAAGAGTCAAATTCAATGAATCTTATACAAATGAGATTAGGTTAGAGGCGGGTACGAGACAGGGCTGTCCATTGTCACCTTCATTGTTTATATTGGCTATGGAAATGTTGGCAAATACAATTCGTCAAGATGAGGACATAATTGGAATGGAAGGTACCAAAGTAAGCCTCTATGCAGACGATACACTGATAACGGTGAAACATCCAACAAAAACTATAGCTAAAATAAATAAACATTTGAAAGACTTTGAGGAAGTAACGGGACTGAAAGTTAATTGGGATAAAACAGAAATGATCTTAGTTAATGGGAACAAAGAAGATGAGGAGTCAATAAAAAGGAATTATAATGTGCAGATTACACAGAAAATGAGGTATTTGGGAGTAATGCTATCACATAAAATTGGGGAACTCAAAGAGTTAAATTATGGAAGACAGAAGAAGGAAATAGAGAAGAAAATAGCACAATATAGTAAATTAAATTTGTCATGGTTTGGTAGGATAGCCATATGCAAAATGATGTTAGTTCCTAAATTGAATTTTTTGTTTGATGTTTTACCGATAAGACATACTGACAAGGAGTTGAAAGGATATCAGAATATGATCAATAGGTACTGTAATGGAAATAGAGGAGCTAGAATAGCCAAATCACTGTGGTATCTCTCACAAAAGGAGGGAGGACTAGGGATTCCCAATGTTATTAAATATTATAGGGCCTTTCAAATAAGAAATGTGATAAAGATTTTAATTAGGCAAGAAACAATCTGGGAAAGAATTGAAGGGAAAGGATTTACAAAGGAGGGTAAGGCGCAGTTTTTATGGGATGGAAAGGAAAAAGGAAAAAGGAAAAGAGATTCAGGTTCTGATGTTAAAGACAACAGTGGAGACATGGAACAGAGTGAGGAATGAGCTTACTCCGGGGATTTCACCGATTTTAGAGGTGGAAGATTTTCAGGATTTTCCAATTAAAATTGATAAAAAGATTAGGGATATATTGGTAGAAAAGAAGGTAAAATTATTAAAAGATTGGGTTAACACTTGCAAAGATCAGGAAAAAAGGCATGAGCTGTACACGCAACTACAATTAGACTGGTTTAAGATCCTTCAGATAAATAATTGGAATAAGAAATTCCTAAGGGAAAATGGACTAAATAGAGATTGTACGGAATTTGAGATACTTCTGGCTAAAGTCAGGAATGAAGAAATGGGTATTAAAGGATTAGTCAGTAAAATCTACAAGATCCTGAATAATAGCCAAAGTATACAAGAGGTGTTAAGACAAAGTTGGGAACAGGAACTAGATATAAGAATACCAACAAAAAAATGGCAAAAGATGTGGGAAAGAAGGATAATGAGAACAATGTCGGTCAGAATCAAAGAGCACAATTACAAAATAGTATGGAGGTGGTATAGGACCCCAGTCGGCCTGCACAGAATGTATAGTAATCTGAGTGATATATGTTGGAGATGCAAAAAAATGAAGGGAACATATGAGCATATGTGGTGTAGCTGTGAGGCATTAAAATCTTTCTGGGAAAGAATAGAAAAAGAAATAGAGAATATATTAAAAGTGCAGATCGGAATGGGGTCAGATACAATCTTGTTAACAGATATAGGAGATTATGATATGAATAAGAACAATAAAGAGTTATTGACTATAATGTTGACCGTTGCAAGATTATGTATAGCCAAAAAGTGGAAATGTAATGAACAAATCAATATTCAAGATTGGTATATACAAATGTGGGATTTGGCGTTAAATGAAAAGCTTACTTGGGAAATAAATTGTAGGAAAGGAAAAATGCAAAGTAATAATTTCTGGAGGATCTGGGAATCTTTTATAAGTTATTCTTTGGAGGAAAAAAAGGGCATACCCCCTGTACAAGAACAGAATGACTTTTGGAAATTGTAAAGGTACAGAACTCCCTGGACAGTGTATATAGCACGAGGGTGGTGTTAATGGGCTAATAGAAAAGAAGGTGTAGAAGATTATGTCTAAAAAGGTGGTAAATGTAACACGTAATATCGTTATGTATAAAATACTTTACATGATCTTCATAAGTCTAGATATTTCTGTAATTGTCTTGTTATGTATTTCTGTATTTTTGTACTTTTGTACTTTTGTATCCTTGTATTATTTTTTTAATACCTAATAAAATATTTAAAAAAAAATTAAAAAAAAAAGAACTAAAATATGTAGGATATATGTTGAGGCTTTCAGGAGAACTACAGGGAACATGTCCCTAATGCCATCTTTCTTTTTTTATATATATAGCCCACTCTTACAAGCTTGTCTTTATTAATTTAGTGGTTGTAATGAAATATTCTGAAGTACTGTACTCTAATTCCTTTCAGGGCACACAGATAGAACTGTCAATAGGGATTGTGCTTGGGATTTCTACTATGGCAGGCAAGTAAACTATGCCCACTGAATGTCTATACATGTTTTGTTTTAGCTTTTCATTGATTTTTCAATTGAGTCTGCACAAGGAAACCGACAATGAAATGTTGCTGGTGTTTGGAGGAATGGAACATTTGGTCTTAATCATATTAGACGACAAACCTCTGTCACTAGATAACTATGAAAACTCAGTTGTTTGTTTTACAAACCCACCCCATTTATTTTAAATCAGAGAAACCTATTTGTATCCTACTCCTACAATTCTATTTTGAGGTCAAAATCACATTATCTTGGGGTGAATTTTGATTAGAAGAAAATAGTACATTTGCGTTGGTTTTGCCACATTCAAAATTGATTCAGAAACCAAGAACTACATGACACAAAGCTGAGGTTCACTTTAACCTGCCGAAATGCAAGTTATTTTAAACCACCCATCAGTGGTCATTTATTTTCCACTGTCTTCTGTGTGCATGCATGTATATCTTGCTTCATTAAATTTGCAGGATTTGCTGCAACCAGAGAATGGTTTCCCTCCCCATTGATCCTTACAGCTATAACACTACAACAGTTGAGTAGTTAGTTTTGGTGTTATCCGATTTTTAGTGTTATCCGATGCATGTTAAAATCCTATGGGATGGATCAGATCATGTTAAAGCTCCATAGAGATACATTGTAACCACACAGGCTTTAGCAGTTGTTATCCGATCCATCCCATAGGACCAAGTTAGTCATGCCAAAGAACTGTTGGAGCAGTATAACTGTTGAATATAATACTAATAAAATAACCATTGGTACCAGTTGACAGGAGCTGATCAAACATTCCTAAAAACACAGTAAGCGGGGGGGGGGGGATATTAAATTCACAAATAAACAACAATTAAGTAATGTATATACTTGAATATAAGCCAACCTGTATATAAGCTGAGGTACAGTAATACCTCGGATAACGCTAAAATCGCATATCGTTAAGTAATCTGGGGTGGAAAATTGGATCGAATAACGTTAATGTCCTATGGGATGGATCAGATAACAACCACTAAAGCCTGTGCGGTTACAATGTATCTCTATGGAGCTTTAACATTATCCGATCCATCCCATAGGATTTTAACATGCATCGGATAACATCAAGACTTGTGGAACCAAGTTTTAGCATTATCTGAGGTTTTACTGTACCTAATTTTGACCTGGAAACCCAGGAAAATAGATTGACCCGAGTTTGAGCCAAGAGTGGGAAATGCAGCAGCTGCTAGTGAGTTTCAGTAATGAAAAATCATGAAAATACAGTAAAATTAAGTGAATTAGTGATTTTTTTAACTGTATTTGCACCACCTACCAGTGGTGGTGCTGCAGGTGAAGTGGTTGGGCAGGTCAATTGCATTAAGGCAGGAAGTGTTGCTTTAGCTAGCCTCTTGCTTCCCCTGCAAGGAAGAAGCATGGCTTTCTCCATCTTGGGCAGGGCAAAGGCAGAAGGTACTAGTGAAATCCTTTCTTTTTCCACACCAGTTTGGAAAGGAGACACAATTGTAATGTGCAGCTTCTTTCTTCATCTGAGGTTTTCCATAGGAATTAATTGGAAACAAACTTCAGAATAGGAGAACTTGATTTTCAATGTATTCTAATTGAAAATCACGATTTGCACCCTCTTGTGGCCAGTTGTGTAATTGCGCCTCAGATTCTTTTGCCTTTGAAGTCCCGAAACTTACTTTTAAAGTGCCGAATAACTAAAAAAAAAAACAACCTCATATTTTTAGACCCTCATGGCTGTTGACCCGTGTATAAGCCAAGTCCCCGTTTTGGACCTCATTTTTGGAGCTAAAAAACCTCGGTTTATACTCGAGTATATATGGTAGTTTAAAAGGCCAGAGTCAAGAGAGATGTCTTCATATCCTTCCTAAAAACAATGAACATGGGAATCAATCAAAGCTCCAGGATTCAGCAGTAATATCTAAAGGCCAAAATATGGCATGAACATAACAGCAGCATCCTACTCATTTCATATAGTTACTAACTGGTGTACAGAAGCAGTGATGTTACAGCCATTCAGTGTTTATTTATTTTATTAGTATTATGCCGTTCCATCAAAAAAAGTTAAAGACTGGTAAATATGATTGCTAGCCATTTACAGCTAAACTTTCATGAACTTGTCTAATCATCCCATTAAACGTGTCCCAAGTCAGTGCAAACACTATATTTTCTGCTAGTGAAGTCCATAGTTTAACAGTGTACTGTTTGCAGAGATACTTCATTTTTTCTGTATTGAATATTCCACCATCCATTGAAGGAAGCATGGCTCAGCTCTGTGATGGCGAACCTTGGCATTGCAGCTGTTCTTGGACTTCAATTCCCAGAAGCCCAAGTCCCTGTGAATCCACTGCATATGCGCAGTAAACCCATTCATGTGGATTCACAGTGATTTGGGCTTCTGAGAATTGAAATCCAAGAATAGCTGGAGTGCCAAGGTTCGCCATCACGGGCCTATCTCAATCCAGTTAATTTATATCATGCATCCTTTTATATGCCTCTTATAAATTGTAATTTAAGGCATTGTAGCGAAATTACTTTTACTATTTTGGTAGATGAAATATTGCTATTAAAGTACATTAAGAAGATATATTTCACTTAAAGTATGAAGTATGTGTGCAATTACAGTGCAGTAGGAATTTAACTATTGAACTAAGGTCTTATCTCTAGGTACTGAGTATGCTATTTTAGCCTATGCCTGCTGAAGCAAATGTTTAAAATTTCAGGGGGGGGGGGGAACAATAGCTGAAATCCTGTTGTTTAATGTATTAAGTCCTAGAGTAGGCTCATTGAATCAGTGGGGATTAAGTGGGACTCCTTCATTGCTTCTATTTGTGTACACAGAAGGAGCCTCCACGATTATTGTGGTACAGTGGAACCTCGCTTAACAAGCGGCTCGCTTAACACAAAAATAGCTTAACAGAAGGAAACCCATAGAAAATAGTGGCTCAGTTAACTTTTTTTCAGAACGGATTAATTGGTTTTCAATGCATTCCTATGGGAAACTGTGTTTTAGTTAACAAATTTGGGTTTTCAATGCATTCCTATCGGAAATGGCATTTCAATTAACAATTTTTGGTTCTCAATACATTCCTGTGGGAAATTGCATTCTTACGGGAAATTTGCTTTACAGATTTTTCATAGAACAAAAGGTCCCAAAGAACGCATTAAATTTGTTAAGTGAGGGTCCACTTAATTTTTAACCACAATCGGTCGTACCCTGGTAATGGCAACCTATTATTGCTGGCTATTCTTTCCCACATTTGGTCAGGCGAAAGGAACTACAGAATGGACTCACCAAAAGGTGCCTTCATTTAGGCAGTTTCCCATCTGGCCTAGATATGGAAGAAGTAGTATTTGGGTACAGGGAGCCTACAAAGTGTAGTATATTTATATTTTATAGATGCACTTCCTTAAATTGTTAGGTGGAAACCTTTTCAGTTTTTTAAAAAGCAGTGTTTTTCTTATATCTTACTGTACTACACTGGTGGCGAACCTATGGCACACATGCCAGAGGTGGCACTCGGAGCCCTCTCTGTGGCCACCCATGCAGTCACCCAGCACAAAGTTTGCCTCGCTCCTTTGCCCAGCAGCCCAATGGGAGCACTTCCTCCCTCCCCACAGCACAGAATTTGCTCTGCCCAGCAGCCCAATGGAAGTGTTTCTTTCCTCCCCTGTTGCTGTGTTGGCACTTTGTGATAAATAAGTGGGTTTTGAGTTGCAGTTTGGGCACTCAGTCTGTAAAGGTTTGCCATCACTGCTGTAGTATTACATGTTTGTAAGCTATCTTAAATATTTTAGAAATAATAAAGTTGACAAATATTTTAAGAATTCTGGATTTTGAGTAATAAGAAATTTAGAACTAGGATCCTTAGGGTTCATGTATTATTCCTTTCATTTTGGTATATTATTTTGTATAATGTTTGTCATCTCCAATATCTAGCTGCTGCCTTGGGCAACCTTGTCTCGGACTTAGCTGGATTGGGGTAAGTTTGATTTTTATTTTTGTACAAATTCAGTATTACTTAATGCACTAGTAAGAAAAATGTCAGTCAACAAAAATATGGATCAATGACATTCTTAAATGTGACACATCGAATGGCAGCACTGATTTTGGTGTTATTCAGAAAACACTCCACCCACGTTTTTGTTCACAGCAGATGCAGGTTAGATTTGTTTCTTCTGCTTCCTGATTACATCTAATCTCCTATGGGAGTATTGCAGAGTAGTTTCATGTAGAGCTAAAGAACAAAAAAGAGAGACAGTGATGTGATCTCTAAGCGAAATCAGTACGTATAAATAAAGTAACATCTTTACTGGACTAGTGAAATATTTAAAAGAGAATGCTGAGCTCTTTCAGGACTCTTAGTTAAGCTGAGCATTAAGAGTTTATGAAGGGGAGAGAAATAGAAAAATCCAGAAATCATCTAAGCTAGATTTTGAAGCTGTTGGAGCTATAATTAAAGTTCCACTTTGGAGACAGCAAATGTGAAGAATTACCTTGAAGTGGAGTGATATTCTGTTTCTGAGTGTTCCGCTCCTAGCCAATACTGACAGACTTTAATGTACACCAGGCTGAGCAAAGTGTGACCCCTGCATAACCACAAATAATAAATTTTCTTTAAATGTTTGTACAGAAATTTCCCCTCTGCAATTTCAAATACAATTACACTTATATACCACGCCATAGTGCTTAGTGTGGTTCCCAAGGTAATTAGCATTTTGCCTCAAACATACTGGATACATGGAAGGATGGAAAGGTGAATCAACCTTTTTTCCATTAGGATTAAACTCACAATGTTTTGGCTACAATAAAGCAGTTTAACCACTGTGCCACCAGGGCAATATGCTTCCTAATTGTAAATTTGTTCTTTTAACTATGGCCACTAGAGAGTATGAAGGTTTTTCCCCTCCCAGTAATGGAGCCCTGGTGGCACAGATCAAGGTTGACTCAGCCTTCCATCCTTCTGAGATCAGTAAAATAAGTACCCAGCATGTTGGGAGCAAAATGCTAATTAATTAGTGACCTGTCTAGAGAGTGCACTAAGCGCTATGGGATGATATATAAGTGTGATTGCTATTGCTATTAAAACAAAATAAATAAAAAGTAGCCAGGGCTGGGGAGCAGCCAGATTCTTCTGAGGCCCATGAGTGGGCTTGTGCAACTTTTTGACCTTTGGAGTTTGCCCACCGTTGGTCTATAGCAGGGGTTGGCAACCTTTTTAAGCTGGCTCACACTCCATCAAACAGTTGAGGGGGCCACAAACGCTTCCATGGCCGCTTCTGGCTGTGGCGGTAGCGGCAGTTGAAGCAAAGGTGGGGGGCTGGATGATTTGGTGCCATGGGCCATAGGTTGCTGACCTATAGGTTGCTGACCTATAGAGATGAGAGAAACAACTTATTCTTTATCCCCTGAGCTGAGTGTTGGGGAGTTTTTAATAATTTCTATAGAAACCTATGGAATCTCATAAAATCAGGGCCCTCATCAAAGAAATGATAGATCCTTCTTGCAAGTTCATCTTTAAAATGATGAGTATGTTATTTCAGAATGTAGAATTAGAATTTGAACTGCAACATGTTTTAGATTTAAACTGATGTCATATAGGGCTTTTGAAATTTAAAAGTATTTTAATAATGCAATTTTTTAAAAAAATCTAACCATTTAAATTTTTTAAAAAATGTATATTTTATTTGAATCCATTCTATGTTGGTCTTTTCAGCAGTATTTCTGAGGTCCCCGTGACTAACCTAGAGCTGCTCTAGTTAAAAAAGAAAAGGCCTAATCTCTATATCTCCAAGAGGGTTATGGGATTTGTGTGTCTGTGTGTTGTTCCATATAAAATGAAGAATCCCCCTCCCCAGTCTAGAATGTGTTGTAAATTTTAAAAAAATGAATTTCTTTCTTTTGGAGAAAAAGTAGACTTTATGTTATAATGGAGCCCTGATTATGATATTTTGTAGGAGAAACAGTATACAGTAAAACCTCATATAACACTAAAACCTGGTTCCACAAGTCTTCGTGTTATATGATTTTTCGTGTTATCTGATCCTCTATGGGATCCATAGAGATACATTGTAACCACACAGGCTTTCGCGGTTGTTATCTGAAGCATCCCATAGGATCTTAATGTTATCTGATGCAATTCTTCCCCCCAGATTCCTTGATGTTATGCGATTTTCATGTTATTCGATACTAATGTTATATGAGGTATTACTGTAACTCTTACAGAAACTTGTATGGTATTTAAATGTATAACAGCAAGAATTAAATAATAGCTTTTCAGTTCTGTAGGCATATCATACTGCTTTGACAAAACATGTCAGGTATAATATTTAATACTTCACAGCTTCCTTGCAACCAACAAAATCTGAGCATGCTGCAATTGGCATATTTTATATTCATGTGGTCAACAAATAATGTTTTCTCAAAGTCTTGCAGGTTACATTGAAGCTGTGGCCTCCAGATTGGGCCTCTCCATACCTGACCTAACACCCAAACAAGCTGACATGTGGCAAACACGTCTTAGTGCACACCTGGTATGTATATGTAATATATATTAACCCAGTTACTGAAAATTGAACTGACATTAAACACAGGGTCCTTCAGTAGCACCTGAGAATCTGTCCATCTCTCACACATATAAAGCACCCTATCTATTGTAGTGCTTCAAGAGGTGTACAATGAATATTAAAACAGACCTGTGCCAAAGACATTAAAATATGTCAAATAATAAACAAAATATAATCAACATATAGTATATAAATCTAGAAATTATGACTTTTCAGAACCTTTAGCTCTAAAAAGTCTTTTTAGAGTTCTCTGAGCATATATCTGTATCAGATAAGAGCAACTTGCAGCCTGTGATTCATCATACTTTATACTGAAACGGCCATGGCAGTAGCAAAATGGCAATTTCTTCACGTGTGAAGAAAGTTGGTTTTAGGAGTACAGTTCTGCTTCAAAACATGACCTTGACATTCCTGTCTCTGGTTTTGAGCACTGTCACAGCTGCTGCAGCCTTGACCCTTCCACCTACCTCTGCAAGGCTTGGCTACAGCCAACAACAGCCAGGAGAGGGAATTGGTGTTGGGGGTTGGGGGTATATCTAGGGCGGCCAACCGTCCCGCGTTCTACGGGGCAATTCCATTTAGGGTGGGGGTAGTTCGACTTACCCTCCGTTCGAAAATCCTCCCGACCTCTCCCGTTGCGTCACAGACGCACCTGTTTCCCCTCTGCCCTGCGCAGAGACCCAATCTGGCTGCATTCTATTCTCTTGCCACTAGTCTATGCTGTTGCATAAATTTCTGACGCCAGATTGGGTCTCTGTGCAGGCGCGGTTCATTGGAGCCTTTTCGGCTCCGTTTCCCTTTAACTGCCTGCAGGGCAGAGGGGAAACAGGTGCGTCCGTGACGCAACGGGAGAGGTCGGGAGGATTTTCGAACGGAGGGTAAGTCGAACTACCCCCTCCCTAAATGGAATTGCCCCGTGGAATGCGGGACGGTTGGCCGCCCTAGGTATATCTGTCCCTGGATCTGTTTGTTTACCTTCTACCTTCATTCTCTTCATCTGAATAATTAGTTTTTGCCAGTGCCACAGTGGTCATGGGTGTAGCGGCTGCAAACTCCACTTATTTCAGTGAAAAGAATGTACCCATCCTTACACACACCTCCTTTTAAAATTGTTCTTGCATTACCAGAATAGGGTGTTCCTTTAAAAGCAAGGCACACAATGCGCTGTGCAGCTTGTTATAAAAATGTGATTATTTTACCTTAGCAGCAAGCTAAGCAGGATTAGAGAAATATGACTCCAGTGGCTTCAACTGTGCCCATTGTGGACCTTTTTCAACATGTATTTTTTAAAAAAAGCTAAATACTGTTACTGCACAGTTTCTAAACAGAGAGGTTCTTCTTTGGGTATCCATAGCATTTTATGCGACAACAGGTCACTGCCCTTTCTTGGAGGCTCTTGAAATGGGTTCATGAAGGTGAATGGTGTAGTTGTTAGTTTATATATTTTTCCATCCCTTTTGTTGTATGATGATGTACTAGGATTTATAAGTAAAATTTTGCAAACTTGCCTGCTACTGTACAACAAAAGTTGATATATAAATAAAAGTAGTTACAATGCAGAAACTCAAGACTAATTCTGGGAGCTTGGACTTTTAGAGATTCTACATTTATTTTATGTTTATTTATTCCACTTGTACCCTGCCCATCTGGGAAGTCTTCCCCACTCTGGAACATGAAAGTCTCCAAATTCTTCATCTCACTCCAAATATTTTTTGGACTGAAACTTAGAAGCTTTCAAGAATTTGATGAAACTGAAAAGTTGGAAACTGGTCTTATTATACATTAGTTCTGGTGCATGTGTAGAGCCAGAAATCTGGGCCTGAAACACAAAAATATGTTCCTAGGGATCTTCAATATTTGAATTGACCATTAGATGGTAACTGTATTGTGAACCTGTTTTATCTCTTTTCTCTTTAGGGTAAGGCTATTGGGGTGACTATTGGCTGCCTTTTAGGAATGTTTCCATTGTTTTTCCTTGGAGATGAAGAAGAAAAAAAACTGGAAGAAAAAAAATAAACATTTTACAATGCTTAATATGTATAAACTAATGTACCTCAATTCTACAACTATGCTGTCAAAATATTTAGGATTTATCAGACAGTAACTATGTATAGAATGGGGAACAAAACAGCATGCCATTTTACAGAAACACTAATTTATTGTAGCTTTGTCTTAGTATATCTTTTTATAAGGATTTTTTTCATTTTTAAAATGTAAATTATTGATGTACATGTTTCACTTACACTGGCAGTTGACTTTAAATACCCCTTTCAGTACTGTCATTTGCTATGATTATTACTTTAATCGCCTGCCATCAATGTACTGTATGGATTTTGAATTTGCATATTTACCTAACATATGAAAGCGCATGACAAAGGTTGCCTTTACCATTCATCAGACCATCCATTCCATACTTATGGTTACTCTATGTGAGAGGTAGCATTAGGACAGGGGTTCTCAACCTATGGCTCATGGTCCGAACACGGTCTGTGGCAATATTCCATCCGGACCACTGCCGCCCTCGCCACACCCAGAAGTGGAAGTAGGCATGTTTACAACAGCCATAAAACACATGCACACATGTGTAAATGTGGTTACGTCAGACATAAATGCGCCCGCAGCTGTCATACACGCAGAAGTGGGCATATTTACTTTCGCTTCTGGGGGCTTGGTCGGGCCTGCTCAGCTGTGTGGAGGCATGGTCAGGCCTGCAGAGTGAAAAGGTTGTGAACCCCTGCTTTAGGAGATAATGGCTTGACTTTCTGGCTTCTTTTGTTTGTCCCAAGCCACTAATTCCACAGTGTGGGCCCAGGACAACACCTATTTGAACGTAATAGGTTGTTCATCGTTTCAGGTGCTCCTTTGATCTCAGAATTCCAGAGATGCAGCTCAGAATACATCCCCAATTATGAAGCAACAGTTTAGAGAATCCTAGAAGTTGGGATTTCAACAAATAGATTGCACAACAACCATAATTGATCTACAGTTAAGAAATAGGGTTAGGCCAACAGTTAGATTTGGAAAATGAGACAAAACATATTTCCTCTATGGCAGCTCATGATAAATCTCTGTACTCACCTTTCTTGCATTGAACACTATCACCACTTCTCTGTGTGTGTTTCCTCAGTTTTGGAAATCATGATTAGCCCCATCTGGCTGGATGTGATGCCATCCTTGCTTGCCTTCCAAGAAACAACTCTAAATTTCATCCCTGAATTCAAGGCACTTGACAAATCCTGAACAAATTCAAGACTGCCGAAGAGTGTGTGGAATATTATGTATGCACTTAACAGGTCCTAACAAAGAGATAGTATGTAGTATATTGCAATGTAACAGGTGGAGTGTAAGTCTCAGATGGGAATGTTGGAGAGTTTATAGTGAAAATTAAATTAAAGTTTTAAAAATCTAGTTTTTAAAGTTGCTTTCTGTGAGAAACAGATTTCAGTGTACCACTTCTGAATGTCTCCTGCTTTAGAAAATCAGAAAATAATGATTTTAATAGCCTTGCCTCTTTGAATATTGGGGAGGAATGTTGATTTTTGTGTTTCAGACACCTTTTGACTGTCTAAATCTGACCCAGTCTAGATGAGTGCATTTTATGTGCAGAATGTAAATTAACAGAAATAAACTTGTTTACTTTTCATTTATTTTAAGAACATAATGGATTTTTTTCCATTTTGTCATATTGGTTTTGTGCGTAATATCCAAAATGATTAAGCTACAATACAGTGGTGCAATGGTTAAGTTACAGTACTGCAACCAAATCTCGGCTAACAGTCCTGAGTGTGAGTCTGACAGGCTCAGAGTTGACTCAGCTTTCCATTTTTCTGAAATTGATAAAATATCAGCTTGTTTGGGGAAAATGCTAATTACATTGTGAATTGCCCAGAGAATGTTCTAAATGCTATGGGGTGGTATATAAGTATAATTGCTATTGTTACCTGTTGGAACTTCAGTAGACACTGTTGGTCTTTGCCATATAATGAGTAATGAATTATAATTTGAACTGTAGCACTCAATAATGAACACTTGAATATATGAACTTAATTAAGAATGAATGATTAACCTTGGAAAATGGATTCAAATTCTCTTTTTGGTTTGGTATCCCAGTTCTTTTAAATCCATGAATAGGAACTACATTGCAGAGCCAGGACATATTTGTTGCTATAAAATGTAGACTGTGGGTATGGATGATATTATTTATCCATGGGGCTAGACACATTTAATCTGCAAGTTTTAGTGAACAAACCTGGAAAGCAGATTATACTGGAATTATTTATATTTACTTCTGACTAAGCATGCTAAGGAATTGAGCAGATAATTCAGCAAGTCTCTTCTAGAATACATGGGTCTCTAATTTGGCCTATTCGTTCTATAACACTATTTGTACAGTACTTGGGTCTTGTCAGCTGTGGAAAAACGTATCTAGTTTGCTCCTATGCCTTTAACAACAGCCTGATTCAGAGAAATCAATATCCATTGATTGTCAGAACATAGAGAACAGTATCAATTGCTATATTTGAAGCCTGAGTATTTGAAAAACTGGCATCTTCAACATTAATCTGTTTAAGCATATTTGGTTATTGCATAATACTGTACCTCTAACACATAGGGTGAAAATTCTCCAGGTTTTTTTTTTAATTACTGGTGAAGTACATTAATGTTTTAAGAGCCTATCTGCTTTTCTTCTTTTAGTCAGCTGCTGTTCGTATCCTACTGTTTTTCAACTGACTTTATTATCTGGCTCTCTTGGGGCCCAAGGCAATTTGTTTTCAACTATGGGACTTAAATTCAGAAGACACTATGTATCTTGCTTTTGGTCGGTACTGTGGTGGCTCCATGGTTAAGAAGCTCACCTTGTTAGCTGGAAGGTTGGCAAGTCGGCAGTTCAAGACCAGAGTACTGCATGACAGAATGAGCACCCATGTCCCAGCTCCTGCCAATCTAGCAGTTCGAAAGTAAGAAATTTCAAGTAGATAAATAGGGACCACTTCGGTAGAGAAAGATCTTGGGGACATGAAAGGAGCCTCATTCAGGGTGTCTCCTAAGTGGAGTTCCTCCAGCAAAAATCCTTTCAACCCAGAAAGCACCTGTGTGTGCTTCTGACATGATAAATACAGTATAAATCTTGCTTATGTTAAGGATAGAGCTGTTATCTAGAAGTTACCAAAATCAGTATTTTTAAATGCATCTCTTTGCAAATTCTGAGATGTTTAATTAATATAATAAAAGTCTAGGCTTTTATCCTGCCATTCTAATTGAAATGCAGAGACCACAACATGTTACTTGATCACAAAATAACGTGCTAAAGTCTCTAATGCCCCCCCAACAGCATTTAAATTATTCTGCTTGAGTAGTGTTTGTGGCAAGAAAATCACTATTCTCATTCTCTAGTTTGATGGTTTGGCTAAAGATGTCTGTTAACTGAATAAAATGTTACCAATAACCTGGGTATAATTTGCCTTTCAAGGACAAACTAGATCTTTAGCAGGAGACCTGGGTTGAAGAATCCCCAGTGTCTTAAAAGCAATGAACTTCATATACAAATGTCTTTTCTTAGTGTGTCTTCCCAAGATGCACATTTACTGCAGGGATAGCAGGAGCTGAAAACTGAATGATCTTCTGTATTAAACATAAAAGAATACATAAGTACATGTTTTGTTTTATCCTGATCAAGCTTGAATATCATTTTGGTGTAGAATGACTGAAATTTATTTTCAGTTTTCTGACTTTTCAAATATAAAGTTGCTTAAACTTCCTCTGAGCTTCAGTGGACATTCCTGCTACCAGTATATGCAGTACAGTAAAACCTCGAGTTATGAATAAAATCAGTTCCATGGCATTGTTTGTAAGTCGAATTTGTTCGCAAGTCGAGGCATCCCCATAGGGGTAAAGAAAAAGCCATCACACCACCCTCCAAAAATCAGTCAAACCACCCAAAAACAACAGCAGCATAGAAAGGAAAGCGTGCATAAGCAAGAACGCTGTTCCTTACCTTAAAGAAGCTTTGAAAATGGACAGAAAACTCAGAAAAATACAGCTAGAAATTGCAATCGGCAGCCATTTTAATGCCGAATCTCCACAGACAAAGAACTCTCTAAGCACTCTACTGCCACCTACAGGACTCTGAAAGGCTGCATGTGTATAAAATATAAACCCATTGGGGAAATGGCATTTTTTGCTTCACTGTAGGCAACATAGAGGAAAAAGAATTAATTCGGGGCATGTTCGTAACTTGAGGCACAGATTTCAGTGCAAAAACCAATTCGTATATCGAATTATTCGTAAGTAGGGCCATTTGTTAATCGGGGTTTTACTGTATTTGTATGGTAAACATCCAGGCAATATTCAGCACTTTCACCTGATCTGGTAGATCAATTGGAATATTAAACCTTATCCTATCCTTTTTGTTGAATGGATGTCAGAACAAAAACATAATCAAATGTCAACTGTTGTGTTTGATTGCATCTTTCAAATACACCATCAATATTGTTCATTAGTTTGTACATGTAACTCACATTTGTTTGGTTAACACATTAAATTATGGAAAAGAAAACATGAACTAAAACTTGAAAAATGTGTGTTTTTGTGTTGAGTGTTCCTCAGTCTCAGATTGCACTGTGAAGAAGACTATTTTGACCTTCCAAAATCAGTGTTAAGGAAGATCTCCAAATGGCGGTGTAATTAGAGTGCTGGTTTTTGGGTTGTACTAGGACAGTGATGGCAAACCTTTAGAGACTGAGTGCCCAAACAGAGGGGCGAGGTGAACTCAGCTGGGGGGAGGGAGGAAGCATTATCATTGGGCTACTCAGCAAAGTGGTGGGGCAAACTCTGTCAGGGGAAGAAGGAAGCACTTCTATTGGGCTGCTGGGCAAACTCTGTGCCGGGGGAGGGAGGAAGTGCTCCCATTGGGCTGCTAGGCAGAGAGGTGGGACAAACTCTGTGCTGGGGAGAGGGAGGAAGTGCTCCCATTTGATTGCTGGGCAGAAGGGCAGGGTGAAGGAGGAAGTGATGGCATGCATGCCAACAGAAAGAACTGGGAGTGCCACGACTGGCATGTGTGCCACCACTGTACTAGGAGATGTAATATTACTTCATCAGGTATTCTTAATGTCACTGGCCATTAGGTCAACAAATGTATCCATTAATAGAAGCAGATATGTGAAGTTCGAAAATCATGCATAATTAGAAGGTTTTAATATTGATTTATAATGATTACATGCCATGAAATCAGTTCTGAGTTATGCTGTCCCTTTCCAGCATTTCTAGATATTAAGCAAATACCTTAGTATGCTTACTATAGTTAGTCACACTGCAGTAAGTCCAAGAATTTAGTGAGTCAACTTCACAAATTTCCTTGATTCACTCTGGTAAAGTAATTTTTAGTTAGAATAGATCTATTTGAATCAGTGGAATATTTGAAAAAGTTTACTTACTAAATCTCCATTGAATCACTGGGCCTACTCTAGTGTAATTTGCTACCCTAAACAACAGGACTTGGGTTGTACAATACTCAAGTGGTTTATTATTCCCTTCTGTATATTTTGTTTTGACCACCTCTCTTATGTCAGGAATGTTGCTATCTCCAGGGGTGGGTGGGTGGGACTAAAACAATTCTTACCAGAAAATAAATTGTTAATGCAAGGCAAAGAGTGACAAAACACCAAAAGGAGCAGAGAATTCTACAGCATGTGAAATAGTGACAACTGTATCTTGCCTTAAGTGAGAGAAACCTGCAGATATTGAAGTTTATCCTTTAACTTGAAGGGCCACCGTTATGTTTGGCTCTGGTTTCTCTAACTTCAGAAAACTAATCTGTATTATAGACAAAACATTGAACTAGGAATTGGATCAGCTACGTTTGGAAAATGACACTTCTTTTAAGCTGGTATATTAGATCTGTGGCATGAATATGTTTTAGACAGAATATAGTTGAACCTCTGTTAATGTACTCTCCGGGACGCTTCTTACAGTGAAAAATACCTTACCAAATTTCCCATAGGAATGCATTGAAAACCAAAATACATTAACCGAAACATGGTTTTCCATACTTGAATTTTTTGGAATAGTAGCCGTGTTAGTCTGTGGTTCAGGCATATCAGAAAACAAAACAAAATAAAAATAAAATAAAAAACACTGTAGCACTTTAAAGACTAACTGCTATATTTTTATTGTTAGCTTTCGTTGATCAAGTCCACTTCTTCAGACAAAGAGTGAAACTTACAGGCATAGTTTTTATACACCAAATCCAGGGGGTCAAAGGGAGAAGGGTGTGGTCAAGCAAGATGACAGACAAGCACAACAATACAGCTTCACACAGCCATTAGCAATAATAGATTATTCAAATTAGCTCTAAATGACTCCCTTTCAATCTCAAGGTTTTCGTTATTATTATTATTATTATTATTATTATTATTATTATTATTATTATTATTATTATTATTATTATTATTATTATTATTATTGATACTAGAGATTAAAAGATTGGGCATGACATATGGTAGAAGTCAAAGATGGTGGTGGTTGTAACTACTACCATAACTACCATGATAAAAAGTGCACACAGTCCACCCACTGTTCAGATTGGAGTTTTAGAATTCCACTGCTCAGGTCAAACTCGGGACCTAAGCATCAGTAAGGTATCACAGATAATGTAGCTGGTACCTAGTAGTGCTACTCTCTGCTACTGTTCAATTGTGACCTTATCAATGCCAGTTGCACGGATGTTCAACCCTTTTGGGATTGCTCCCAGGGCTCGTACACCCTAACCACTAATAATAATGATTATGTAGTTTAGTCTTGCACCGTTTCTTAAACATCAAAGCTTTATTCAGTGTTTTCCCTCTGAACTTTTACCCTTATGATAGCTTTGGAACTAGCTTTCCAGATGTTAGCAGTGATTCTTCAAGAGTAATCTTGAATAGTACAGTGAAAACATCAACAGTATATAATGGCAAGGATAGACAAGCTGCTATGCTCTTGATGTTTTGTGATTTAATAGCCATAGTATCATGGCTGATCAACAAAGATTCTAAAAATTTTATTCAGACTATGTGGAAGTGGACCTTGCTCCCTACCCCTGCTTTAACCAGAGACACCAAGGATTAAACTAGGGAACTTCTGAATGCAGTACACATATTCAGCAACTGACTTATCCTTTCTTTTATCTTCTGTGTATTTAACTTTTATTTATTTATTTGTTCAGATTTATATTGCCGCCCACTTGCCAAGGCAACTCAAGGCAGCTTACAGTTGAAACAGCAACAGTACAGTAAAAATCATTTCTAGGGGGGGAAATTCCTCTAGTAATATCTTCTGATTTTTATTTTCAACATAATAATGACTGCTTGGACTGGATTTTAGCTTAGAGTTGTGCACTTATTCAATATTGGGAAAAGTAAAGATATTTTAAAACTATATACTTTGCTAGATGGGAGTCACTGGGTTCTACTATCTCTCTTTGCAGGAGAATAGCTGTTCCAAATTAACTGTAATCCTTATTGTCATTATGAGACACTTTGCGGTAGACATCACAGAATAGTACATTAAAAGTTTGTTTGTTCTTCCCTTGCTGTGGTTTACCTTGCATTTCTGAATTCTCTATGGGGGATTTGGCTATAACAGCTGCACATGTTGCTTGCCAGAAATGTGAACTCTCTGGAATGAGTTCAAGTGAAATATATAGTTCCAAGCATGTGAATTTTAGTTTGTTTTCTTTTTGAAACATAAAGGCACAAAACACCTCAGTTTATAAGAAAGGAATAATCTGCTCACTAATACTAGTTAACACAAATTTAATTTGAGTATAAAATATCTCAAGATTTTGCAGAGACTGAACCCAAGGGCTGTATTTATTTCTGAGGATGGAAATCTCCAAGTTGTACACTAGTCATCAGGTACACCTGTCAGTGCCTAATTGAATTTGAATTTGAATTGGAGGTCTGAACTTTACCCCACTTTTTCCTTCACTTTGATGCTTTTTTAAAATCTCAAGTGGCAGAGATGTCTACTCTTCCAGGGACTCCTTGTTGACTGGCACCCAGTTTGGTGACTGTAATCTATTTTTGTGAGGAACCTCACTTTTCAATAGTGTGTGTGTGTTGGGTGTGTGTGTGGTAAAGATTCTATTGGAGTAGAGAAATGATCGTTCTGAGATAGTTAAATGGGTGGGGGAGTGTTAAAAGTAAAAAAGACCATTAAGTTATTTTTTTAAAAAAAAAAAATTACTTAAATTTATATTTTTCTACAATTAGCTCAAAGCATATTGTAGATTGCTCTCCTCATCTTCCCTTTGTTTTCTCAACACCACTGTGAAGGTCAAGCTGGGAGTTCCATGGGGGGGGGGGGATATGAACCTAGATCTAGTGATCATTTTAACCACTGTATCTCTACAGTATATGCAACTGTGTGGGTTGACTGATTGATCAGTTGGAATGTATTCTGACCTAGATAATATATCACACTGTTCAATAACAGTGATGTGGTTTAAATTATTCTTTGCTGAATATGTAGCTTCCCCTTTGGGACGTAAACATTAAATTTTGTCAGGAAAGGTTGATAGAATGAGCATTTTTAGTGTATAGCATATAGCAGACTTGCACATGTGCTAGCACAGGGCCATCTGCTCTTGCCTTTATTGATGCATACTAACCATTGTGTTTGAGGCAAATCTTTCAGTAGTGGAGTGAAAAAGGTAGTGGGGGTTTGTTTGTTTGTTTTTTGCTGGGCCATGTCAGCTCTTTCCTGTCTACTGGGTACTGCAAAACAAGTCAGACACAGAAATGGGGAAAGCTAGTTAGTGGGCTTGCTGTGACACCGTGGGATACTCAAACCTTTGTTCCATTAGTTAAATAGCTTTTTACATGCTGTACTGGCAGCTCAACATAGCCAAGATTGGGAAGATGTGTGATAGTTTGATTTGAATGTAGCTGTAGCATACTATACAGTACAGTATTTCAGTTTGGAGCTCCTAAGCCAGTTATTTATTCTCTAATCTTTCCCATTTTCTTAGTTTAGTGTAATAATTAATTATCAAATACTGTATGTAGTTTTATCTCTTTTGAAACATTTTAAGAACTAATCGTGCTGAATGTTGCAGATTAACTACCGCTGGCTTTCCACTGAATAGTTGAAAGTACTGTATTGAATCACTGTGATTATATTGCTGAAAGCAGTTTGATTAACTGGGGAACAAAAAAAATATTTTTTTTTCTTGGTGCCTAAAATTTTTCAACTGATTTTGGGCGTTTTGGGGTGGCTGATTCCGAAAATGCCATCCATTTTGTTCTAGCAGCTCTAGTTCATGAGATATAGATGATGTCATTGTACATTGCTCTTATGACTACACTTGTATTTGCCTCACCATTCGTAAATTGATTGTTTTAATAATACTTATTGATGTTGTTCAAGCTCTATTCCTGTTGTTGTTGCAACTGTAATTTAAGTAATCTGACCATTTTTGTCATTCTCTGTGCTCTCCTTTACTGTTGAGACTGGATGGTGTGCATCCCAAAACTAGTCCAACTCCGCAGCTGCTCCATGGACTCATCCAGGGAGGCTTGCATTCTAGTTTTCTTTATCCTTATCTTAAGTATGATTTTGACATTTTCCCCTCAATTTTTTTTTCCAAACAAAAAAAGATTTTTTTTGCCTCCAGGCGCGCATCGAAGGCTCCCGGAGGCGGGAGGGGTGATGGAAAAATCTTTTGGGGGTTGGAAAATATTTAGGTGGGCAAAAAAAAAAAGTTGGGTGGGTGGAAATTTTTTTGGGGGGGCGGCAAAATTTCACTCCGCCCCAGGTGGCTTACACCCTTGCTACTCCTCTGGTTATATATGCAACCAGTATGGTTAGATTGGCCTAAAATGAATAAGCCGTATCTAAAAAACTAGAGCTGATGGGGCATAACTGAAAGCATTTTTTGAATCAGTGACCCAAATATAGCCAGAAATAGGTGAAAATTGTGAAATACCAAAATCACTGTTCCCCAGTGTTACGTTTCTGCAAGCAGTGAAGAGGCAAAAGAAATGTTTGTACCTCTGGCTGTTTAGCCCAGAACATGCAACTCCTGTGGCCTAAAACAAATTTTAAAGCCACTAGACGGCCAAATAATGCCTAGCTCTTAACACAGGTCTTGCATCAGTTTGGTCTGAGCGATGGCCAACCTTAGTGCCCCAGATGTTCTTGGACTTCAATTCTCAGAAACCTTGATCAGCAGATGTGCTGACTTGGGCTTCTGGGAATTGAAGTCCAAGAACACCTGGAGTGCCAAGGTTGGCCATCTCTGAAACATCGTTGAAATTTAAATTAATCATGACTGATGTGCAAATGGTCCTATTGAGTCCCTTCTGATTGCATCTAGATCAACCTCAAAGTTTTACAGTGTCCTTAAAAGAAAGTAAACTATGATCCTCCTAGCATCTTTGAATTGTTATTTCTTTTGGGATTTGCTACTGATTGCTGTGGTTCATCTTCAGTTACTTGATTGTTGCCTAGCAATAAACCTCCTGGGACTGTCAACCTACTGCAGCCTCATTTGGGTGTTTTGTTTCTGTTACCAAATAGTGCTAGAACAATATCAAACCTCTTGCAGAAAACCTTAAAATGTTAATTTAGGGTTACAAGGTGCCATGAATAAATAGACTAGATCAGGATGGTTGTTTTCTCGTTCTAGCTGCTCCAAAACAAAAGTCCTTAGGTCATTTTTACACTTAAAAGAAAAAAATAGTGAAGAACAGTCTTTTAGAAATGACTGGGTGCAATCCGGCTTACATTTAAAAAGGTCTATTTTCATGGGGAAAATCGAAAGAGATCTTCAGACTTCCTAAACCAGGGAGTCTCAACCTGTGGTCCATGGGCCAGATGTAGCCCACTACACCATTTAATGTGGCCCACCACCACACCTGGAAGTGCCATGTGGTGGAGGAAGGGCAAAATGGCCATCTGTCTCCCAAAGCTGTCTGAGGGAGCGTGGCCCGGCCCCTGGCTTAAAAGGTTGAGAACTCCTGCCCTAAACTGTCCTTTATATGTTCTGATGTGTTGTCTTTATTTCAACCTTATATTGCTAGTCTTAGGGATGCTGATGTCACTTCTTTCCCTCTCACACATTTCTTTTGTCTGTCCTAGAAGCAGACATCTTTTCTTTGTTCTGTCGAGATGAAAGAGGCAGCTATTACTTTTGATACCTCCAACTTAGTTAGCTAGACCTAGGACTTCTATCACTTTCCCTACCACAAGTATATTTCTGTTACAAATACATTCAAACCTTGCATAAAGAGTGCTTCACTTAAAGAGTAACTCACTTAAAGAGCAGAATTTTCTCTGAATGTTTGCTTCACTTAACAAATAAAACCAACCAAAAACTTGCTTAACAAATAAATAAGGGTTCGCAATCCCTCCCACAATTGGTCATTTACAATGGTGTTTTGCTTAAAGAGCAAACTCGCTTAAAGAGCAATCCTGTGGAACGCATTATGCTCTTTAAGCGAGGTACAACTGTACAAGCTTACTTGTTATCTTGGAAAGCAGTCTGGCTGTGATTCCTTTACAAAGGAGGAAATTTGCTCACCTAATCATTCCAATTTTCAAAGGGCTGAAATTGACAAGTTAGCATTGTTCCTATACAGTTGCATGCTTACCCTCCCACAAGACCATGGTTCTCCTCGATCTTCCATGTTAATTTTGCCACCAACCAGGTAGATTCCTACTGCTTCCTTAACTACAAGGCCTAAAAAGAACATTCCTTTATTACATTCCAGTGCTAGGATATGTCCCTCATTATTAGCCTTCTGACCTCTTTTGCACAACTACCAGCTTCAGTTTTTACATCTGATAAACCTCTTTGCAATCCTCTCTTCTAGAGGTGATAGCAGTGACATTCAAATTAACTCTTGTTAGTGCCACACAGAAGGAAGTGGCAATAAGCCATTTCTGAATGTTTTGTATTATCACAAGTCAGACTCGCATAGCGAATTTTTCGCATAGCGAGCAACCTTGCAGAACGAATTAAATTCGTTATGCGAGGTATGACTGTACTGGTTTTCTGGCCTAGTATCTTCTATCTTTTTGGAACTAAATTTGCCACGGTGCATCCCAGAAGTGCCAGCTTGTGTTGCCTTGGACAAACTTCACAGTCTCCAGAAGAAGGTAATAGTAAACCACTTCTGAGTACTAGAAAACCGTGGAAAGGGTAGCTGTAAGTCATAATTGACCTGATTATTACTACTATACATCTGACAGCTGGCTGAATAGCTCAGTTAACTAAGTTTATTATTGTATGATCTGACATTGCTAGATAGTGATTTGTCAATATTGTGACATTACATTCAGAAGAGATTGACTTAACTGAACAAAAATAGAAAGTGTGCCAAGGAAACAGAGTGTCTAATATCACACTGAGATATATGACTGAAAAACAGGGTTCAGCTGGCAGATTTTCAATAAAAAGACATTGTGCAATTATTTGATATTTTCCTTCTTGACAGATCTCTCTGTGAGTGTGTGTGTATTTGTGTTTAAAGGAAAAAATAGAGGCCAGAATCCTCTTGCTTATGTGCTCAATTAAGGGACATGAGATGTTTTCTAATATCTCCATGCATCAACCTAGAAGCATGATAACTGTTTGGGCAAAACGTCTGGCGTATCTGAATCTGAATATAGGTGAAGAGGCTCTTTCTGTGCTACCCCTTCATGTAGCTAAGGATACATGAACACAAATGCCAGTGTTCTTCTGTTAAATAATAATTGGATGGATTGCAGCATGAGTAGACACTTTCCTTTCTTCTGCCAAATCTGAATACTGTATAGGCAATCATCATGGTGATCATTCATGAAGACTGTCCTGAGAATATAATGCAGTGGCCTTTCATCTGCCTTATGCATCGCAGCATGACCCCTGTACCACTGATCTAGTTCCACAAGTCACTTTTTGGTCCTGAGCCCTTTTTGGCATGCAAAGTCCTTGTCAGCCCCAGGCCAGTATTAATGAAGCTGCTGCCCTCGATCAAGATGGATTTAATTGGGATTTAATCTACTTGGGGACCATCACCCTTCCCTGTGGACTTTGGCACCCTAGCCATTAGTCCTCAGGTTTGTCAGGTTAATTAACTGCCGGCTGACACTTGGTGTTGAGTTGCTGGCAGTATGGTCTACTCTGTTACCATAGCAGGACTCTTGAACATTCAGGACCATAGCAGGACTCTAACCAGACTCTCAAACATCCTTATGTACAGTATGCAGAAAACCTTGACACAGTGTTGTCCAGGATTGATGGGGAAACATGGGGAGGTTGCAAGTGGACATCAGTGCTGGGTAGACTCCTGGTAAAGGCCAGGAAATGAGCCAAGATGAAGCTCCATGTGGAATTGTTGGAACGGTATGACAATGGAGCCAATTATTATCGGTCAGTTGTACTTTGATTCAGATTCCTGCACTGGGCAAGGAATTGGACCCAATAGCTTTATAGGCCTCTTTCAACTCCATGATTCTATGGAAGGCTGAGGATGATTATGGAAGTTATATTGAATTATGACATTTTAGTCTTTAAAAGGAATCTTCTCAAGTTCTGGTCCAACATACAGAGAGAGTGCCAGGTTTAAGAAAGCTTCTCTAATCCATCCAGAGTGACATGCTATTTTAAGCACTTCATGAGCCACACTAACAAAAATATAATTGAAGGAAATCTTTTTGGATGGGCTGGCCAGCTCATTATCTTCATTAGCAAGGGAAGCCAATTTAATCTCACTTGTTGAGTGGCCTATCACAGAAATGGTTCTTCAAAGTCTTGGAAGTAAAGAATAGTGCAACAGGTTTGCAAGGCATTTCCATCTTTTCAAGATACTGTATAAACACTTCAAGCTGAGTCCTTTGAATCATAAAGAATAAGAGCACACACCCTTAGGTTAAACTTATCTTGTTAGTAATGTAATAGTAAAAAGTAGTTCTTTTTAGCTATTTTTAGTTGTCAGGCTAATTTTTTATTATATTTTTAATTGGGGTTTTTACTGGTTTTAAGATTTTTATAGTCTGGTGGGGTTTATGTGGTTCATGATGTGATTGTTGTATGCTGCCCAGAGTCACTTGCTGAGTGGGCATACAAATGTGACAAATAAATAAATAAATACTATGCTCCTTTATTTGTGCTCTGAACGGATTAATGGCCTTACTGCTCAGTAGAGTAGGAGAACCACTTCAGCTGACAGATGCTTTGGAAAGGGTGTGTGATTGCAAAGTGTTACAGGGTAGAGCTGGGTATGCCATATAGCCTACTTGTACATATCCTATGAATCTGCTGCCCTCATTTCCAGTGAACAATGATGTCCCATCTTCAGTGTTGAAACCTGATTTAATTAACTGATCAGTTGCTGTACAATGAAAGAGAACAGGTGCTGTCTTAATCCTGCCTCATACAGTAAAATCTTAAGAGGTGGCTCAAAAGTTTTGAAAAGCCACCTTATTTTTATGCCCCCCCCCAGAATCCCCCAGATATTAAGGACATTTGGACTCAGGAATGTTGGTATCTGTATTAAAAAGATTATAGTAATATCTCTAGGCATGTTCATATGACACATTGTGATGTGAAGCATTTTGTCAAATGAGTTAAGATATCTAGCTTGATTTCAATTTTGGATCTACCTACTGTATTAGGATAGAAGCTCATGCCTTGCTTATATGTCACACTGTGATTATCATAACAACTAGCTGTTTTGCTCTTCCTTGCTTCATCTTAAAAGAACTAATCCATCTTAAAAGAACCTAAGCATCAGTTTGCATCTTGATTGTGCAGAAGTCATGGAGGAACACTGCCCTTAATTATCTATGAACAGTGACACAGTCTTGGGAGCTGTCAGTGACTGCACAATTTCCACCATTTTGCTAGACCAGAGCTTCAGGCTTTTTGAGAGATACTTCAATGAATATGCCTCTGGGATTCCCCAACTTTTTGTTTTTGTACAGCTGTAATATCGATCCTTCAGATTCTCCAATCCCTCACCACTGGCTATGCTGTTTAGGTTTGGGGAAAATGATGTCTAACAAGGCCGAAGATCCACATTTGAGGAAATACAGCACTAGGGAATCTATTGCATTTTGGAGATTGCCTCACTGTTCATCTTCAGGGGGTGGATGAACATCAATACTTTTGGGTTTTTTCTTGTTTTAAGAGAATAAGGTCGATACATCCAACACAGTGGATTCATTCCTAAAGATATTAGATGTTCAGGTCTTCATTCATGTGTTGCCAGTGAAATGGCTCTGATGCTCCATAGAGCCCTTTCCACCTTAGGTTTTTGTGCTTCTGTGATTCTTATGCTGCACTGGCATATCCTGGTGTGGAGTCCAGAAATAATTGATCTAAAGCAATTGCCAGGACCTAGAAGAGCAGTGAGTGGAAAAATCCATATTTTCCTCCTCTATGAATAACTATAACTTCAGGAACTTTTGGTGCTTCCATATTTATAAGTACTGTATGTTGCCTTCTCAAAAAATGACAAACACTTGAGGTGAAATAAAATTAAGGCTCAGTTTCTAGAAGATGAGCTCAGGATGACTATCACAACACAGACTGTTTCATGTAGCTGCTGCTTCCTTGCCTAGGCCAGACGTGAAACTGCCAAAATGAAGGCACCTTTTGGTGGGTCACCTGACCCAGTGTGAGAACGATAGGCTGGCAGCACAAGATTGCCATTACCAGGGTACGCCCAATTGTGGTTCAAAAATACCACAATCTTTGAGGAGGCTCTTTCTGTGTTGCCCTTCAGGTAGCTAAGGAGACATGAACAAATGTAAATATTCTTCTGTTAAATAATAATTGGATGGATTGCAGCATGAGTAGACACCTTTTCTTCTTCTTTCTTCTTTTTCTTCTTCCAAATCCGAATATAGGTGATCATCATGGTGATCATCCATGAAGACTGTTCTGAGAATATAATGCAGTGGCCTTTCATCTGCCTTACGCATCAAGCATGACCACTAATCCAGTTCCACGAGTCACTTCCTGTTCCTGAGCCCTTTTTGTACACAAAGTCTTCATCAGCCCCAGGCCAGTATTGATAAAGTTGCTGCCCTCCATCAAGATGGATCCAAGTGGGATCACCCTTCCATTTGGACTTTGGCAACCAAGGCCATTAGTCCTCAGGGTTGTCAAGTTAGTTAACCACCACCTGACACTCTGCATTGAGTTGCAGGTAGTATTGTCTACTCATAACCTGGCCAGACTGGTACACCTTTTACAGAAGTGATTCAATCAAATATTAGCTCTGAAATTATACAAATGTCTGTGAAACCTCAAGAACTAAATATCAACTAGTTATTCTTAGGCAGAGAAATCTACTGAGGCATGTCTTTCACAGGTTTAGCCAGCTGTTTATTTGGGTTACTATTATAAAGATATCTGAAGCCATATGGATATCTAAGCTGTACTTGGGGGAGGGTTATATTTAGATGCAAGAACTTTTTTGGAATACTCAATTTCTCCTTTCAATTATAAAACAATCCTTACAGATGCAGAAAACTAGTTAAAAATATGAGTCAATATGACAAAGGTTTAAAGTGCTAGAGGGAAGTGTGAGTCAGTCCTTGCAATTAGGACTACCAATTTTTGAACTAATGTATAGCTGCAGTTTTGACAGCTGGTTGAGCTCCTGTATTTAGCAAGGAATTAAGATTGTTGTCAAGAGGGCAGTCCAAGATGCTTTCTTACTGCCCCGAGAGATGGGCAAAGAACCTCATCTATTCACTTTCAAATGAAAAACACATCTTCACTGGCTTTAAATCTTACATTAATGTTGGCACCAGACTAACCATTTGTCAAGGATAAATTTTCATTACTTATAAAGACTCTTCACATATATTATTTAATTTAATTTATTGCATGCTAAGCCAAATAAAATCAGAACACAATCTATAAAATACAATACAGTCAAACCTTGCATAAAGAGCGTCTCGCTTAAAGAGCAGAATTTTCTCTGAATGTTCGCTTCACTTAACAAATAAAACCAACCAAAAACTCGCTTAACAAATAAATCGGGGTTCGCAATCCCCCCCCACACACACACAATTGGTCACTTACAATGGTGTTTCGCTTAAAGACCAAACTCACTTAAAGAGCAATCCTGTGGAACGCATTATGCTCTTTAAGCAAGGTACAACTGTACTGTACCTTAATAATAAAGAGATGCAAGTAATATTAAGATTGGCCAATAATATAGAAATTTGGAACAAAGCAAAGACAGGTTTCCCAAGGATCCCATGTTTGCAATGCCCAATTGCCTGTCTTTCCTTCTCCCTTATATACCTTCTAAACCTGCCTTTTTTTCCCTAGTACATTAGGTCATGTCATGTTTTGTGGTTAGATGACTCATGAAATGGAATAGAAACTTCACCTGTGTAATATTATCCCAGAAAACATATAAATGATCTCTCCTGGCCACAGCATGCAAAGTAAACTTGATTTTCCTGTTCTCTGAATGTTATTCCTTCATACTGCATTTCCTGGAGTGCAGCCAAGACATTCCCATGAAATCCTCTCTGTGATAAATGGTGGGAATTCCTGAGAATATGGAGAAAGTTCCCACTGATTTAGTCATTTTAACCTATGTAATAAATATATCACAACCCCCTCCTTCTGAAATGCCTTTGGTCTTTTGTGGTTTACTATTAATTAAAACAGTATGTCTACAGAAAGGTAATTACATTTTTGAACACAAAACAACAGTTGCAGCAGAAACAGCTACTTCTTCCCTGGCAATTATAATCAATTAATAATCTGTTTCATCCACCACTGATTTCCTCTGTTCCTTTTGTTTAAAAATGTTTACAATTTCAAATTTAACAGTCACAATGACTATGAGTGTATAATTATCTTCCATATTCTCCAGTGTAATTGAAAATCACAGTAGGAAAAAGGACATGTAGGTTCTGCCTGTTGTTATCTTTGTGGTTCCTTGGTCATAAGGGTCCCATTTTGATGGCCAGCTAAGGCCATTGAAATCAATGGCATTGAAGAGTCATATTTAATTTTTAACAAGCAAGATTTTACACACACACCACACACCATCTTAATAATGTGTTCAGATATTTGCCTACTCAGTTAAAACCTTGAGCATCTCATTGATGAAGCAGACTGCAGTTTGTGAAAGGCTATAGCCAGAGTTTACTTTCCTGGAATCCAAGATCACTGCAGATGGTGACTGCAGCCATGAAATAAAAAGAGACTTACTTCTTGCGAGGCAAGCTATGAGAAACCTAGATTTGCTTTGCTTTAGACAGCATAATAAAAAGTAGAGACATCACGCTGCCAGCAAAAGTCCGCGTAGTCAAAGCAATGGTATTCTCAGTAATAATGTATGGCTGTGAGAGCTGGACCATAAGAAAGGCTGAGTGCACAAGAATAGACACCTTTGAACGGTGGTGCTGGAGGAGGCTCTTAAGCATACCCTGGACTGCAAGGAGATTAAATTGGTCAATCCTGAAGGAAATGGATCCTGATTGTTTGCTGGAAGGACAAGGGTTAAAGATGAAACTCAAGTACTTTGGCCACCAAATGAGAGGACTTGAGAAGGCCTTGATGCTGGGAAAGATTGAGGGCAAAAGGAGAAGGGGGCGGCTGAGGATGAGGTGGCTGAGACAAGATATTTGATAAACCAGCATGGTGTAAGCCAGTGGTGCCCAAATTAAGGCCCGGGGGGCGGAGGTGGCCCCTGACACCAATTCATCCGGCCCATGAAGCCCTTGTCGCTCCTGGAAGCGGAAGTAAAATGCGCTTGTACGGGCGCGTTTTACTTCCGCTTCCAGGAGCGACGAGGGCTTTGTGGGCTGGATGAATTGGTGTCAGGGGGCTGCACCCAGGCCTTAGTGACCAGCTCCCTGAGCCACATGATCGGCCCACAGCCCAAAAATTTTGGGCACCCTTGGTGTAAGCAATCAGGATTTTGGATTAAGATCCAGGAGCTTTGGGTTCAAATCTCTCTTGGTTGCAAAGTTTGTTGGGTGATCTTGAGCTAGTCATACTCTCCCAACCTGATGTACCTTGAGTTCATTGAAGGAAAGATGGACATAACAATAGCAACAACACCATCCTGTCCTTCTACAGAGGGGAGCAGTGTGTGAAAGAGTTTGGGCGGAATATATCCAAGAGAGTGGCACTGCAGCCACTAATGCCCTTGACATCTCCTCAGACTGGAGAGTGGTAGGGCTGGCCCTGACATAAATACAGTCCCATGTCTTCAAGCTTCTTCGAAATTTCTTTTCAAACAAAATTATAATAGTAATAACAATTACACTGATATACTGCCCCATAGTGCTTGGTACACTCTCTGGGCTGTTAACAGCATTTTTTTCCCCAACATGCTCGGTACTCATTTTACTGACCTCGGGAGGATGGAAGGCTGAGTTGCTAATTTCACTAGCAACTGCAAACTGATAGGGCAGCAAATGAATTTTCTACCAAAGTCATTTTTAAAAGTTACTTAAAATTCATGCTGCTCTCACACTATTTTAAAAAAAATATAAGGAAAGTCCCAATGGATCATATTAAGATGACAGTTTAAATGAGATCTGTGGCCTTTGCATTTATCCCTAGGGAGGATGGCGAAGCTTGATGGAAAATAACGTTTGAACTGTTTAATGGTCTTACTGTATATGTGGTTTGCCTTGATTGCAGCAACAGGGGAAGTGGCAGTGGAAATGTAGGGATGCTTGATCGACCCACATTGACAGTTTTAAAGAAGATCGATTCTTGAAGAAATCTAAGAAAATAGACTTGATCTATGAAAGTTTTTTATTTCATGGCTGCAGTTACCATCTGCAGTGATCTTGGATCTCAAGAAGGTAAAGCCTGTCACTGCTTCCATTTCTTCTCCTTCTATTTGCCAGGGAGTGATAGGGATGGATGCCATGATCTTGGTTTTTTTTAATGTTGAGTTTCAAGCCAGCTTTTGCACTCTCCTGTTTCTCTCTCATCAAGAGGCTTTTTAGATCTTTTTCACCGCAAGCATATAAGAGAGTAAATAAAACAAAACAGACAAAAAATGTTGTGGCACCTTAAAGACTAACTAACTGCTGCATTTTAATATTAGCTTTCGTGGATCAAGTCCACTTCATCAGTCACTTCTGGTTACTAGTGTGTTTGCTAGGGGATTTTGGAGATTGTTTTTCCCAAAATTAACTTTCAAAAGCTGTACCCTTTACAGATTTCATATTTGATTGAGATGTAAGATTCTATCTGTGCAGCAAATGAGTTTCACAAAGACTTGCTGTCCAATTCTGTTCATCTGAAATGTTCTAAAATTGAAAAACCAAGATTGAAATGTTATAACTTGCAGAAAATAGAGGACATAAAAGCAGTTGTGCAATACATGTTGAATTTCAGAGATACTGTTTGGAAAAGTTAATATTTTTTTAACTGAAACTCCCAGAATGCCTCACTTGGCATGCACATTAGCCAGGCCATCCAGATAATTCTGAGGCCTTTCAAACAAAACCAGATTATCATTTGCTTTGTGTTTATGTAAAAGCTCTGTATTGAGTGAAACCGCTGCCCAGCTGACCCCCCGGGCCCCTCCCTTCGGGGCCAGGGAAGGAGAAAAAGACGTGACACTGAGGGTGGCCGGACACTGCCGCCCAGCTGACCCCCGAGCCCCTTTGCGCCGGTTGGGAGGAGAAAACGCCAATGCCGGCCTCCACCATTACTGGACTCCCCTCGGCCGGACCAGCCTGGAGGGGAGAGGACAGCTGTCCAGCTCAGCAGGGCTCGAAAACGTCACCGCTGCACACAACTATCACTGGACTCTTCCCCTTGGCTGACTCAGCCTGGAAGGTAATGGACAGAATGGTTCGGACTGAGTTTGTAATGTATTCCTGAGTTTTGCTTTTGAAATGTTTTGGTAATTATAATTGTGACACTGTAATTGTGATATTTTGTAACTGTGATATTGTAATTGTATTTATTGTAACTGATATTTTGCTTTTTGTTAGCCGTCCAGAGTTGCATTGCTAGTGGGGCAGCATACAAGTCTATGAATTGAATTTAATTGAATTGAATGGGGTGTGCAAAATACGGCCCTGGGATTGCATGTCCTCCCCAATGCTGTTTTTGTGCTCACTGGTTTTCTTCTTTGTGCCTCCTGGAAGCTTCAAGGAACTGCAAGTCTCCTTGTAAGCAAGCTGTATAAACACTGCATGAACAGACCAAAACATTCCACCCATTTCCCAAAACTGAAAGTAGATTTTCAGCCATTTCTGTTTTCATTCCTGTTATTTTAAAGGCCTCTGAAAGGTCCCAGGGAAGAAATTTGGCCCCTAAACAGGCCAGTGTTGCTAACTCCGGAGTTGGAAGGGTTGTTGGGGAAAAGATTCCAACTTGAGAACAGATGCCAGTCAGAATAAACAACACGGAGAGATGACTGAATAATACACTGTGGTGTCAGAGTACTATGGTGCTGTTGAAAGATCTGGAGAAATGCAGCGTGGAGAAGAAGATGCAGCAGCTGTTGTCAAATGTCTGGAAAGCTGTTCCGTAGAACAGAAATAGGTAACCCTGTGTCCTCCAAATGCTTTGCAGGGCACAGTTCTCATGCATCTACATCATTGGCCGTGTTGGATGAGCTGGACAAAAATTGTAGTCAATCAGCACCCGATTGAGGGAAGGCAACATATTGTCTTCCACAGGGTACAAGATGGAACACCCTTTTCAAAATGTTAGAGGACTGAAAATGGCAAATTTTCCATATGTTTGGGCACTCAGTCTCTAAAAGGTTTGTCATCACTGAGGTAGGGTAAGAGAAAAAGCAAAGAAGAAGAAGATTCTCTAGAGGACGGAACATAAAGGTGGAAATAGCAAGGCCAAACAGATTACAGTACAACTAAAACCTCACATAACAAAATCCGTTCCATGGGACTTTTTGTTCTATAAAATTCGTAGTGCAAAATGTGTTTTCCCATAGGAATGCATTAAAAACCCAAACTTCCGTTCTGGACCTACAAACAGAAAAAGAAGAAAGATAGATACCGTATAGGAAAAAATCCCCAAACTGCTAGAACACACATTAAAACATGAAGATCATCTACCTACCTTTCCACCAAAACGTGAAGTACTGAAACGCGGCGGGTCAGCAATGAAATCATGTACTTTTTTCAGCTGCATTTGCAGCCTTCATGATGGGGTGGGGGAGCATTTTCGCCATGTTTTTGGCTCAAAAATGAGCCAATCTAGACAATTCCAGTTTTGCCAACTCACTTCCTGGTTTTCTGTTTTTGTTTTTGTCCTCCAATGCTTCCCATGGAGGGGGGGGGGGCCTTAGGGGAGCATTTTTGCACAATTAAAAAAAATTAGGTGTGTTTTTGGTACCAAAATCACCAAAAATGGAAGTTCTGTGATGTAAAAAATGTGCCCAATTTTTTTTAAATGGCACAGAAATGCTTCCTCAAGGCCCCCCAACCCTTATCCAAGGGAAGCCTTGGAAGACCGGAGAAAAAACCCTGAAGTGAGTTGGCAAAACTGGAAGTGCCTATATCGGCATGTTTTTGGGCCGAAAACATGGTGAAAATGCTCCCCCACATCCAAGGGAAGTCTTGGAGAACAAAAAAAAAAAAGCAAACAAGTGAGTTGGCAAAACCGGAAATGTGTAGATCGGCGCATTTTTTGGCTGAAAACATGATGAAAATGCTCCCTCACCCCACCACTGCCATGGAGGCTACAAATGCAGCCGGGAAAAATTCCATACGGACACGTTTTACTTCCGGTTCCGGCAGTGAGGAGGGCAGTCCAAGCTGGATGAATCACAGTAAACCCATTCGTGTGGATTCACGGGGTGTTTGAGCTTCTGGGAATTTAAGTCCAAGAACATCTGGAGTGCCAAGGTTCGCCATCATGGGTATAGCATAATAAACAAAAATAAATCAGCCTGACCTAAGAAACTTTCCTTTTGAACTTTGATGGCAAAGGGAGGACAGAGACAGAAGCATGGAGAAAGATATGCAAAGTTTCTTCTCTCAGAGAGGTTTTCTTGCTCATCTCAAAATCCTTTTGGGTTTCCTCCAAATTTTTCTGCTATTTGAGTTGAGCTGTAACCTACAAATATACTTGAAGGTTGCTTATGATTAAATTCAGTGGCAAACAATTGAATTGTGATCTTATCCTCCTTCAAAAGATATATATATACAGTATATTAAAAAAAAGTTAATGTCCTTTTAGGATTCCTCCACATGAATAGAAGTTCACTTTTTGAATAATAAGAATTATATGTCGGGGTGGGGCCCAGGATTTTAGAGATGCTTAGGTGGGGCATGGCCAAAAATAGATTGGGAGCCCATTATTAGAGCCAATGCAAACTCACTATGCCGAGAATCTTTGGTACAAGTGACAAGCTGTTTTAAAATGAAAGATGCATACTCTTTATAACAGTTCCACTGACTAGATATCCTCGCAGCTATATTCTGAAGCAGAGGAAAATTAGAATAGCAATTAGCAAAAGCAATTAAAGTAAAATATATCTATGGGAAAAGGTAAAGGTTTCCCGTGCTCGAAAGCTAGTCATATCTGACTGTAGGGTTCAGTGCTCATCTTTGTTTCAAAGCCGAAGAGCCAGCGCTGTCTGCTTCTGCAGACATTTCCATGGTCATGTGGCAGGCATGACTAGACACCGGAGCACACGGAATGGTTTTACCTTCTCACCAAATTGGTTCATATTTATCTACTTGCAATTTCTTGCTTTCGAACTACTAGGTTGGCAGGAGCTGGGACAAAGACGGGAGCTCATTCTGTCCTGCAGTACTCAGGAATCGAATTGCTGACCTTCTGCCTCCCAGTCACTTATATTATTTATTTATTTATTTAATCAAATTTCTATTGCCGCCTAACTCGGCAATGACTCTGGGCTGCTAACAACAATTTAAAACAATATCAAAAGTAACAATAACCCTTTAAAACCCTATTTGTTGTTGTTCAGTCGCACAGTCGATTCCGACCCTTTGCAACCCTATGGACCATTGCCCTTCAGGCACCTCTGTCTTCCACCTCTGTCCAATTTGATGTCCTATTAAAAAGTCAAAATAATTTACCTCACATACCGCATCCATTAAAAGAGACAGAGAATGAGGTGTCTAGATGGTCTTGATAATGCAATGGGCACAGAGCTGGGCGGGTTGAGGAGGATGGTGGAGGATAGGAGTGCCTGGCATGCGATGGTCCATGGAGTTGCAAAGGGTTGGACTCGACTATGTGACTGAACAATAAACCGCCCCATAGTGCTTAGTGCTCTCTCTGGGGGTTCACAAGGTAATTATCATTCTACCCCCAACATGCTGGGTGCTCATTTTACGGACTTCAGAAGGATGGAAGGCTGATTCAACTTTTATCCTGGTCAGGATAGAACTCCCAACATTCTGACTGCAGTACAGCAGTTTAACCACTGAGCCACCAGGGTTCCTAAAAGGGGTTTGGAGCCATACAATCTTATGTTTTGGAAAGGTGTGAATTGAAGAAGAAAGCCCCAAAGAATAATCATATATAGACACCCTTGACAAACTTGTACAGTATATGAAAAATGAATCTGTGACAGAGCTTGGAAATCATATCACTTTTGCTACCACACTTCCCAGAATTCCCAACTTAACTTGGGAACTAGCTGAGCTGTCTTGAGTTTTATGGAAGTTGTACTAAAGGAAAGGGGGTACAGTACATCCCCCAAATTTGACTCCAGGATCACAGATTCTTCTGCAACTCTAGTCATGCAAAATACAGTTTTGATTCACTTGACTGGATTACATAATGCAGCTTGACAAAACAAACTATTGATTGAGCAGATGGTAAATCAATGACTTTTTGATTTGCTTTCCAAAGTACAAATCTAAGGGCTTTTAAGATGTGTTTATTGTTGACAAATGAAGATACAGGAATGGGCATTTCTGTATGATCCAAGTTAAAGTTTTTCCTTGATAGTACATTTGTAATGAATTAATATAAGGGCTTTGCTTTTACTGAGTAAAGTAGTTTCTTGGAGTACTTAATTCGCTAGGCAGTGCTAGAGAAGCCTGGGGAAATGGCCTTCAAGGCAGGGCTGGTTAGTTTACTTTCGGATATAGTCATAACAGGCTGAAAAGTGTGAGAATGGAACTTAAGATGATGGACATTGTATGCTATACTTTAATTGGTTAAAACCCTGGAAGAAGAGGGATGAGTGGGAAAAGATGGGTTTTGTTATATTGTAATGTCGGAGAGAAACACCATGTTTATGTTATGCCTTAGTTTTTGCTTTGCCATGATGCATGTTGGTGAGTAAAGTCCAGTTCCTTTATTTCCTTTAGCGATTGTTATCCGATCCATCCCATAGGACCTTAACGTTATTCGATCCAATTCTCCTCCCCAGATTACTTAACGTTATGCGATTTTAGCGTTATCCGAGGTAAACGTCATCCAAGCTATTACTGTACTTGGTTCAACATTTGATTGCACACCTCATGATTCATTTTGAAGCCCTGGTTTTTTCCATGATCTCAGTTCTTAGAAGTGTTTTGCTTGATTCTGTTTGATGGATGAATGTTTAATGTGAGCAAAATGGCCATAATGCCATTTAGAACAGAAGTGCCTCTTAGAAAAAGCTGAAACTGTACATGCCTCTTTCCATTAGTATGATACCATAATTCATTTCCTCTACAGAAGCAAGGTGTGGCATCATCACACTCTGTGTCAGTGCACATGTCTACATAGTTAAGTGATTGGCAAACAAGAAATTATGTGGCAGATGGAAAAGTATATCTTGGGATGTCTGCTATAAGGCCAGCATTTACTATCTTAGACACTTAAGAGATTGCCATTATCACCATTTCTTCCATACGATTCTGCATCCTAGAGTAACGGTGTAAAAACAGGTCTTTTACTCTCTGTATTGCCACACTATGCACATTTTGATGTTACTGGCCAAGCAAGTCTCATAGATCTTGAGGTACAAATACTAAGACCAGCAAATATATTTTAGAACAGTTTCAGACTGAGTTATCGGATGCAGTAATTTCAAAATAAAATAATTAAAACTTCAAGAGAAACAAAAGTGAAATGAAAGTACCAGAAAGTCACAAATCTTTTATAGAAGGTATGTACAATTACAATAAACCAGCATATTGCAGACAAAGAGCTATATAAGCCTACTACAGCAGGACCCAACAAAGTGTTTGGGATAATAAGTGTAGTGGATGAATTTATGCGGAATATTGGTTTACAGCTCTGGATCTGTTCAAAGGATGGCATGTCATATTCTACAACTGGCTGCATTGCCACAGATGACCCATTCGATTATAGCTAATACCAACACACTTTGGAAACATGTGAATTCTAACACCCCCAAAGGTCAAGGTCAAGGTTTCCTTTTTTTAAAAGCCAGTGTGTGTGTGGAGGGTGCTCATCTCCATTTAGAGCAATGATTAATTGATTAAGGTCTGCAACTCTTTGGTTGCAATCAGTGGTGGAAATGCAATTCCATATGGCCTCTTTGTAGAACATCTGCAGTCATATGGCTTTTAGTGATATCCAGAAGTGATGACCAACATGTTAACAAAGGATTTTGTGGCATCTCAAAGTCTAACAAGTTTTACCTAGCATGATTTTGTGGATTTATGTGCATTAGAGTGCACTTCGTCAGATCCATGTTTGCTGTTTTTGCAGCAACAGTTAACACACACCCATAAAAAGATCTACCTCTAAGATGTTTCTACTGCTATTTGTTATTTATGTCAAGTCAAGATTTCAATTTTAAAACAAAACAAAGAGGGAAGGGGAGTTGCTTCCATCATCCTCTTTAAATCATGTAGTTCTTCCTAATTGGACTTAACTTCTTAATAGCTGGATTTGTTTTAAAGTTTCTAAGTTAACACAAAATAATTTGTACATCTGCACACATAAATATGTAGATGTTTTACGACCACAGCACCACTGCAGCAACTGAGCTCCATGGGAGCCTTATTTTTGCAGCCTGTTAATTAAGCGAAACAAGTGGAGCCCTGCAGGGAATTGCCCAGGAAAGGTGAATTCACAGTAAGGTATATTGATCAACTCAGCGAGGGGCAAATTAATTAGCTTCCCTGACTCTCTGTTGTGTAGGGTATCTTTCAGAAGGGAAAATGTAGAGTAATCCAGTGTATTTTGGCAACAAAAGCAAAGCCTGTAGGAACAATGTTTGGGGATCGGGTAGTGAACCCAGCTGATTTTGATATAGCAACAATCACAGTTTGAAGAAGTTATTTTTTTGGAAAAACAATTTGAGGCTCCTAGCCAGCATGGCCAGTGATTCTGCTGCCTGAGAGTTGTAGTTGTTAGTCTGGTCAAGTTATCGTGCTATGGTAACAGAGTAGACCATGCTGCCAGCGACTCAGTGCTAATCATCAATTGGTGGTTAAATAACCTGATAGCCCTGTGGACTAACTGTATTGGGTGGTGATGGCCACAGGGAAGGGTGATGGTTCCCAAGTGGATGAAATCCCAGTTGAAGTTGAATCCACCTTGATGGAAGGCAGCAGTTGGTTTTCACCAAGTAAGGCGGCATATAAATCTAATAATAATAATAATAATAATAATAATAATAATAATAATAATAATAATAATAATAATAATAATAATAATAAATCCTCAGTCCAGGTCTCCTGAGTCCTAGTTTGACACTCTGTGTACTACATTAGACAGGAACTCTTGCCCTAGGTTTAGACCAGACTATTCCTGGAAATTAGATGGAACTACTGAAAGGAGCTGTAACTCATTGCTGCCTCTTACAACAACAACAACAACAACAACAACAACAACAACAACAACAACAACAACAACAACAACAACAACAACAACAACAACAACAACAACAACAACAACAACATGCTGTCAAGTCATGTCTGTCTTATAAATGAGTCAGAAGTGGTTTACCACTCTCTTCAACTGGGGGTGCCCTCAGATGATGTAACATGCCCAAGGCTACACAAGATGGATTTCTCCTGTGGAGAATAGTGGAGAATCAAACTCCCTACCAGATATCATAATTCATTGAACTATTTAGCCATTAATAATTACCCTAGAATTGTGTAACTTACCCAAGGATACATAGGCTGCCTCTCAACACATCCTAACTCACTAACCTATCCAGTCAGCTATAGACAAACATTATTTCCATTACACAGACTACAGAGTCACAGAAATTACAACATAATGAAGAGAGATGTGTCTACAATTTCTTTTTATCTTAAAAGAACAGTTCTACCAAAAGGCAGAGATTTTCATTCCCACGAATCTCCCACTGGGAAGCCCAAATGCCCTTTAGTTGATTACATGCTTCTTCTTCATTAAATACCCGCTTCCTCTCACAAGTTATTCTTTGTTCTCTTGGGTAATGCACAATTACTTAAAATAGAGAATTCTCACTTTTTCGAATCATGAGCTTGAGTTACTTTCTGCTTCACAGAACACTTTCAATCTACAGCCTTTATTAGTAACAGAAGATTCTTTGGCATATGAGCTTTCCTCTAGAACACACAAGATAAATTTTTTCATGCTCAGCTCAGATTGACTTATTAGAAGAATAGGGGAAGGGGGAAAATATTTGCTGTACTCCTATCTTTAATTATTGTGTGAAATACTGAATTTTTCACTTGGCTTCCTGTATATGTTAAGAAGTTAAAAATATATAGAGAGCATTTTAGGTAGGAAAGGATACCATGCAATTTGCAAAAAGATAGAGGATCAGAATTTTTAAATAAGAAAGTGAGACAGTTATTCAAACAGCATGAAATCCAACATTTTGTTACCCATAACGAAGTCAAAGCAGCTATAGTGGAAAGATTCAACTGGACTCTAAAATCACGAATGTGGAGATATTTTATAGCTGATACCTATCATCCAGATGATATTCAACTGTACATCTCAGCCCTTGGTGATCCAAGTGATGCAGTCGAAGTCTGTTCCAGGCATCTGGAGGCTGTTAGGGTCTGGATGGGGGTGGGGGGCTACAACTGTCCGGCAAGACAAGAGTGGCTATGGCTCAGGGGTCCTGTGTTATCTCGGGAGCTAACATCTTTGGTTCTGGATTGGGCTATTTTGCCCTAGAGAGACCTGGTGCATAACCTGGGGATCCTCCTGGACTCTCAACCACTGCTCGAAGAGCAGGTGGTAGTTGTCACCCCAAGAACATCTGTCCATCCCACCAGAGCGGACCGGAGAGGCTCGCTGAAGATACCATCAGCTAGAGAGGCTCAACTCTCTAGCACTAAAAGGAGGGCCTTATTCATGTCTGCTCTGACCCTATGGAACCTCTTACCAACTGAGTTGCATCTCCAGGAGGAGTTGTTGCCCTTCAGGAAAGAACTAAAAACCTGGCTGGCAAAGCAGGTGTGGGGCACCGGTGATGTGGTGACCCCACCCTGCTGACTTATATAGTGTAGGCCTCTCTGCTCTTTTAATCGTTCTTTTAATCATAAGTTTTAAATAATTGATTGGGAGGGGAGGGTAAGCTTTAAGATCTACTAAGGGTTTTTAAAGGTTTTTAATGTTTTATGATTGTAATGTTTTCACTGTTGTTATGCTGCCCAGAGTCGCTCATTTAATTTGGGCGGCAATATATAAATTTGAATAATCAATCAATCAATCAATCAATCAATCAATCAATCAATCAATCAATCAGTCAGTCAATCAGTCAGTCAGTCAATCAGTCAATCAATCAATCAATCAATCTCATGCCTGAACTCATTAAAGGTTAGTTTTCACACAACTGTACAGGCACAGCCCATGGACATTAATTCTTGGTTTTTACACTGGATTGTGATTTATATTGTACTGAGTTTGCCGAAGTTTTACTGCATGTTGTTTCTGGAGACGTCCATGGCAGTTACAGAGGCTTTTGGCTATGGATCGCTGGAAAGGTCTACCGTTGTCATTTAAATCATACTTGGCAGCAGAAGCTGTTAAAACTGAATTAGCAAATTCTTCTTCATGCTTGTAATTCTAACAAGTGATAGAAAGCATTCAGGAGTTAATTTAGCATGAAAACAATTATCCCTATTGAAATAAAGGTTTACCTGAATTTTTGGGAGGGGTGGGTGGGTTGTCATCTGTGGTACAGTAATAAATTAGAAATGCAGGCATTCCACCTTGACATCTCTCATAGCTACACCACCAAGGAGAATCTATCTTAGAGCTATGCCTTCAGGAGATAGAAATATGTACAAGATAGAAAAAGAGTACAGCTCTTTTCTGTTATTGGCATGCCATTACATCATCTTATATACCTTTTTAGATAGGATCTGTGACATTATAAGATTGGGCTGTACTGAACTCATTATGTAATACATCATCAAACCACATATGTTTCAATATCAAATTTTTAATATTTGGACAGTTGGCCATATTGGTTCTGTTCTAAAATTTTGAATTCTGCTAACAGCATCTCCTAACAGGAGTGATATTTCTGTTAACAGTTGAAATGTTTGAAGTGGTAACCATGTTAGTCTGTGCAAGCATATCTGAGAGGAAATAACAGGTGAGACTTATATTTGCCTTTGAAATGGGGTTCTTGCTTCTTCTCCTTTTTAAGTCTGAAAGAGGCATCAATCAGCATTGCTGATTTGTAAATATACTTGCCTAGTGTATTGCTTCTAACAGTGAACAGCTGTGCATATTGGGAAATGCCAAACACAAAGAATGAATGTAATAGACAATTTATATATTTGGGGTTTCTTTTTAAATTCAAATTTGAAATCTTTAAATCCATCCACCTTGGTTATTACATTGAATACTTAGAACATAGTGGTCTCATTTTGCTATGAAGGTTAGCAGCTGCTGGGCAAATCCATTCTCCATGAACTGGCAAATTTTAATTTACAGCTGGTACCATTCTATAGCTAAAGCAGTAACTTATTTTATATCCCACCTTACCCCCTTACAAGATTCAAGGCACATAAGATTGTCTTATACACATCATACTGTTGAGTGTGTTGAGAAGTTCTGTAGCTAGCAGGGCATAAATTAAAAAAAGAAGTGCAGGAAAGATCTTGTCTAATGGTTTTGGTGCAGTGCAACTTATCTGTTTCAAGCATCCAAACTCAAAACAATAATAGTGATTTCCAATCTTAGGCAGCAGAGTTCCTTAAACTTGGCTCTCTAGGTGTTCTTAGACTTCAGTTACCAGAAGCCCAAATCAGCACACCTCCTGATCAGGGCTTCTGGGAATTGAGGTCCAAGAACATCTGGAGAGCCAAGTTTGAGGAACCCTGCTAGGTAAGAAAGGATCAGAAGAAGAACTTGGCACCTATTGGCTGCCCTTTCAATTCCTACCATTCAGATCTGTATCTATTACCCTGCCCTAGAACAAGAATAACAAGATGGGATCCTGAGACTCTCATATCTGTGTGACATGTTTCATATGTTCCTCCCAAACCACATTGTTTAGGGTGGCCAAAAAGATGACAATGAAGAATTCAGTCTGCTCTGTGGAATAAACTTCCATCTGATGGATGCCAGGACCCATCCCCTTGGATTTTTAGGAAATTATTAAAACAGAACTCTGTAAAACAGCCTTACGAATATATCCCTTGCTATTGTGAACTTTTAGTTTCTAAATTTAAGTTCTGTTTTATTTTATGTGAGTTGGTCACCCTATTGTCTGCTTTTTGTACGTGAGTGGGGTCTCACTGAGCTGTTTTGTAAACTGCCCAAAGTAGTGGTTGTTATTAACTGGGGCAGTATACAAGCTAAACAAATAAATAAACTTGAACAGGTTAACATTTCTCAGCAAGTTGATGCTCCATTGGAAAATCTCCATCTGTTAGTTGGTTTTCAAACCTTCTTGTAGCTGTTAAAGGCTGAGGACTCTTTGCCATGGGGGAAATAGAGAGTGGTGGTAATCTTAGCAAGCATGTATAACACTGCAAACTTTCAGATAGGAGAGAATACCAATCCACAAGAGACTGTATCACTTGCTTAGTTGGAGCCTTGCCAGAGACATGTCTTTTAAATAATACAGCCAAATGCCAAGGTCATAACATACAGAAGCAACAAATGAGGTCACAGAAAGGCTGGATATTCTGGGTGTCTCTGAGGAAGTCTTATGGGTTGTAGAGGGGCAAAGTAAGAAATATGAGCAGCTCCTTTGATGGTTCAGAAATGGGATTACCGGTAGTTGAGAAAATTATGCTGTTGCGTTAAGGGAAACCAGATTATTTATATATTTTTCCAGAATCCCAGCTTTATATGGTTTCATCTGGTAGAGGTGAGCATTGAAATATGTTATAATCCTCACAGCCTAGTAGAGGCATTAATATGTTACCCACAAAAACTCACTCAAAATAAATCTGTTACAGTATTCTGTAAAGCACCACAATACTTTTATTTTTTTGTAGTAAACCAGGGATGGGTAACATTGCTTCATGAAACATTGCTTCACCGTGCTGGCAAATGAAACACTTTCCCTACTCCTCTGCAAATGTGATTTTTTCATATTCTGTCATTGTAGTACTGGATTGATAAGGAGAGAGGAAGATATATTTGTCCCCATTCTCCCCTTTGTTTGTCAATTCAAGCTGTGATTTTGATTGGCAATTAAAGAGAAAATGGGAAAAATATTTTTATTGCTGCTTACTGATACAGTGGTTCAATGATTAGCCAAAAGGGGGAAAAGCAATTACACTTTCCTTGCCCCTCTACAGAGGAGCAGGGAAGTGTAAAATGAAAACAACTGGTATGCTGACAGATCTAACTTTCCTTGAATACATTAAACAATTTCCAGGAAACTGTATAAAATAAAGCACAACTGCAAAAGTCTATACCTGGGGCTGGTATTTTGGCACTACAAAGACCCTTCTGCTAGTACAGAGTCTGTGAGTTTATCTATTAAATAGATTTGGGACTTTCAGATCTTCTAGACTCCCAACTCCCAAAAGTTGTCCAAAAACACTGAAAGTCCAACTCTTACCTCTTAACTCCTCCCACTGTTAACTGCCACTGAAACCTCATTAAGAAAATTATACAGGTTTCAAGAACTGAATTGCATTATAGTACCTGTATCTTCAAAAACTCCCAAGCATAGAAACCAGCCCTTTGTGGACACCGAAAATATAGATATTATGTTGTTAGGTATTTTAAAAAGATGAATGTAATTCTCACACAACTGAGCATAGCCGTGGGATCAGATGGGAGGCTATGATGCATTCTGCATTCTGATGATCCACTGCTTTGTCATTTTGCTTCATCGCCACATTCTGGCTTGATTTATCTACGCATGAGCTCTGGTAACCATGACTATACTCTGCCCTCCCCCCTCCCTCTGTTCTATATTTAGCATGAGCAAATTCCATCTATTTGTAGCAGTCTGATGAGAACTTATTATCACCCTCTATATATAAGCTTCAAAAGGGATTATGAGCCTCCTATTCACAAAGGCAACTTAGAGCAACAATTTTCTATTTTAGGGGCAGGTTTCTAGACTTCATTCGGTTGCAGCAGCCATCGGACAGCCAAATGTAAGGATTATGGGACCCTTAGTTCATATATATAAAGAAGGCCACAGTTACCTGCTCCTCTTGTAATTACATTTCTGTTGCTAGCTTTTAGTCGGGTCCCCACCCTTCTTCCTCTTCCTCTGATGATGCTGAAATAAAGCAGGAGTGGAAGTATTAAAGCATGGCATGATAAATTGTTTTGACTGCAAAAATATAATTCATGCTGTCTTAAAATTCATGCTTAAAATTATTTTAAATGCTGACTGCTTTTAAATCTAGAATCATAATGACAGAAGATTGGACACAACATCCTTTTAAGAGCAAATATATCACAGTAGGTGTTTCTAAAAATCACATGTCAAAAGTAAACATGAAAAATGTTAGTAATGATAGCGCAAATCCAAGCATTTCTTCATTTATAAATATTCAGTCTGAGCATAAATTACAACCAGTCCAGGTGAAATCATATTGGTAGGGGCTGATTGAAAGTAACATTGTCCAGTTTGTCATTATCCGTATCCTGACACGTCTGTATGAGCATTTAAATAATTTTGGCAAGCAGATGTTGTGTGCAGAGAGATGACAATCAGAGGTGTTGGCATATTGACAAGTCTGTAAGAGCAGCATTTTATGTGCTTAGAACAGCCATTATCTCATCAGTGTTCATAGTAGTGATCACCAATGCCAACAGGAGATCTAATAACAAAGCAAATACAGTAACGGATAAGTTTTTATCTTTTTACAGTATCCTAAACCTGCTGCCTGAGGTGACCTTTGTGCTTTATCTTGTGATTGGAAGAACCTGGGGGTGGGGTGGAGTGTATACAATCGGTCTTTTGAATGCTCTAATAGATGTAAAAATTGTCACAGCTCAGTATTACTTCTGAAACATTTTTGCTGTGATAAAACAATGTGATCTAGACAGTGATTTGTCCTGTAGTTGGTTCTGCTCTAGAGACAGGCTGATTCACTCCTTTCCCCAAACAACCATATGATTTACAAGTCATCATGAACCAGCCTAACCCTGAAGCATGCCTTTTGGGGTTTTTTTGTTAGAAGCTACTTCTGTTTTGGTTTGGGTAGGACAGTGATGGCAACCCTTTTAGAGACCACATGCCCAAATTCAAAAGGCTGCCGTCCACACCACAGAGCGGTGGGGTGAACAGAGGGAGGAAGTGCTCCTATTGGGCTGCTGGACAGAGGGGTGGGGTGAACTCTGTGCTAGGGCAATGGCGTGCATGCCTACAGAGAGGGCTCTAAGTGTCCCCTCTGGCACATGTGCCATAGGTACGCCACCACTGGAGTAGGATCACTCAATTTTGTTTGGTTCAAGTATGTGTTATTTCTGGGATCAAGGCAAAGCAAATGGCTTCCAGTGATGGCGAACCTTGACACTCTAGCTGTTCTTGGACTTGAAAAGGTGGCCATGATGGCAGGACTTTGCCACCACTGCCGCCTGGGAACCACCTGCGGCTGGGGCAGGAGGCCACCACGGCAACCACACTGGGACCACTTCCACCACTTCAAGCACCTGGCCAGGGCATGAAATGGCTGCCGTGATGGCAGGACTTTGCTGCCGCCCAAGGACCACCTGTGGCTGGGGTGAGAGGCTGCCATGGCAACTGTGCAGGGACCACCTCCACCACCTGGCTCCCGGGATCATGCCCCTGGCCAGGGCTTGAAAAGGCGGCCTTGATGGCAGGACTTTGCCACTGCCACCACCTGAGGACCACCTGTGGCTGGGGCGGGAGGCCGCCACAGCAACCACGCCAGGACCACCTCCACCACCTGGATCCTGGGCCCCCGCCCCTGGCTGGGCAGTAGGATTTCGCTGCAGCTGCATCTGAAGTTAATTGCGGTTGGGGTAGAGAGGTTGTTGATTAGCATTGTAATGGTATCTTGTTTGTATTGTATTGTATATATACTGTATGATTGTGAGCCGCTCTGAGTCGGGTTTCCCCTGATTGGGCAGCATATACAGTAAATGGAAAAATTAAATTAAATTAAAAATTCCCAGAAGACTTGATCATCAGGTGTACTGACCTGGGGCTTCAGCTAATTGAAGTCCAAGAACACCCGGAGAGCCAAGGTTGGCCACCAGTAGCCTTAAACTGTCCCTTTAAGCCACTTTACAATCTTGGGAAATTGAAAGCTTCCTCCTGCTCACCTGTGGAGAGGGGGAGAGAGAAAGCAAGAGTTTTTTAAATCCTAAGGCAGAGATAATGTGATATGTCAGGAGAAAAATGGAAAGGTTCCTTTCTCTCCCCCTCCAAGGTGGAATGAGAGGAAGCTTTCAATTTCCCAGGATCATGAAACAGCTTAAAGCGGAGGAGGAGGAAAAAGTAGGGAAAGCCTTTACTTTTAAAGGGAAAGAAGAGCCAAATAGGGTCACTTGAAGTGCAGCGTGGTTGATCTTTGTATGAGGGTACAAGGATCGCCCTAAATGATGCTTTTCAGCCTAATTAAGCCCAATAATTGGGATAATTTGGCTGTCTAGTCATACCATTATTATCATATAGTTTGTGATTATATCTATCTAATCACCAAATATTAATTGAAAATGTTAATTTATATCTCCTGTCACATAGAATATTTACATTGAGCACAGAAAATGTGCTGTATATGTGTCTCCACATATAGCAGAATATGGAGCTTCATGATTAGTTCAATCTTTGTACTCCAGTAACCTCCATGGCACAAGCGAGCAAAAAATATGAACACTGTATACTAAATTTCAGAAGCAAATCTTTGAATGCAAAACAAAGCTCTTCCCAGAGCTTCCACATCTGCAGATTTGAAAGTCAGTAGTACATAGCCTTTTTCAAAAGGAAGTTGACATTCTGTGAAAGACTATGTGATTAAATGTTAATACATGAGTTACAAAAAATAAAGAAGACTGTGTCATACAGTACCCACTCAATTACAGAATATATAAAATAAAGCTCTTATCATATTTCATCCTTGGAATGATAGAGTGGGGTTGTGAAATGCCACATGCAATTCTTCTTTGTTTCACTTCTGTTCCTTTATATCAGGACACTTTCCTGTGTTTGCTGTTAAATGAAATCCATGAACCGCCAGATTACATTATGAATGGATAAAACCTCTATTTTGTTTAGCTCCTTATTGAGTTCTACAAGCAGAACAAGAAAAACTGATTGTTTTCCTTTAACTACAGACTTTAGGCAGAATAGTTCTTGCCAGGAGAGAGTATTATTGTAAACTCTATTAGTGTGCCATTTGCTGACAAGCCTGACACAAGAAAAGGATTATTTGGAAGAAAACAATACATTGTTGGTGTTTGATCAGTAGCTCCTATAGCTATAATTTCATTTCATTGCATTGTTTTTGATTCTGCAGTGCTGCATTCTGGACTTCTAAGGATTCCACAGAAAACCCAACTAGAACTGTTTATTAAATAGAACAAAAAAAATCCCTCCCTCTTTTTCTGAATGCAATTTTCAAAAAGATTGCCACGTTAGTTTATCTCAGCGTATCAAAAAGAAAATAAGGGTGATGGGCAGGTGGAGTTTTTGACATATTTTAATATGGGAAATGTTCTTGAATTGTTCGGGTACTTGCAGAAATATTCCAACCCATCACAATTATTATGCCTGTTGTCTGTTTTCATTTGTATTTATTTCCCAATATTTAAAATTAATTGAAGTGAGATGATGAAAACTCATTACAAATATATACTGTATACTGAATTTGCTGGCATATAATACCCACTCCCCCCTTAAAATATACTGGGAAAATTGAGTGCATCTTGTACTGTATATACGGGCCTATAGTGGGCTATTTTGATCATAATGAAGTGTGTCTTACACACCAGCAAATATGGTACATATTTCTGTTCAACTTTAAACAATTTAATTCAAATTTTTGAAATACGCACTTTGTAGAAATGAACATGATATAGATTGGGGTTTATGGGAATTCCAGTCCAAAAAGGTAACTTGAACAACCCTCTACTATTAAATACTATTCTTCATGTTTAATAGCTCAGTATGTTTCAAAAACAACAAAAAGAGTTGTGTGGCACCTGAAAAACTGACAAACTTAATTTGGTGGTGGTTTTGTGGATTGTAATCTAATTCATCAGGTGTTACAGTGCATTGAAACTGCACAGATGTTTGTACCAAATTAAATTTGCTAGTTTTTATGGTATGACATAACTGTCTGCCTGGGAAATGTTGGGAGCTGCAGTTAAGAAAGGCAATGTTGTAAGGTTTGTTTAATGTAATATGTATACTACTGTTAGTGTGCAGATGTATAGAAATGTCTGGGTTTCTGGAAGGATCTTCAATTCATAAAGTTTTCCCTTATAATGGAAGGTGCTGTCTGTCTGTGGGAGACTAGCCAGACATGATAAAATTACTACCTGACAATTACTAATAAGTTGATCCATCACTCTGAGACTCAAGAACCAAGGTAGATTTCAACTTAAGTTTATTGATTGATGGAGAAACATTGGAGGGACTCAGGACTCTATCATAATTGCTGCTGATGGATAATAGTTTGCCCATGACAAAAACGATTGGTTATCGGTCTTATCCCCTCTGGTTATGGTGCAGAGGCATATCTGGAGAACCATTTGCCATAAAGATTGCTACTTCGTATTGACTTGCTTATTTATCTTTCCAGGTTTCACCTTACTGTCTCCCATATCCACAAAGTCAAAGATGAGCCCTTCTATTTTTCATTCACTCCCTCAGAGCTTCCAGTGGAACAGGAGAGATCCATCAAAATAAAAAAAGGGATGGAACTTTCCACTCATCACTTCTGGTGAATGTTGTTTCTGCTTTCTTCACTGGAGAATTTTAGGAGGCAGCAAGATGTGAAAATGAAAAAGTATCACAAAAGCTGCCTGACAAGCTTTAATTATACAGTACATCCAAAGCTGGTCAATGAACAATCTGCTTCAGCTTTTAGTCCAGACTTTACAAGATCTCTCCCAGATGTTTAACCCAACCTCCAAATCAGGTTCACCTTGTTGGATAGACCCTTAAAAGTTTGAATTGCAACCTGGAATGAATTAATCTGACCGCTAGCTGATTTCATGAATCTAGGGTGCTATGCCTCATTAAGGTGTTACTCTGTTGCATAATTTTAATGAGCAACACAAATGGAAGGACAAAGAGATCTACACATATTCATGGTGTGACACAAAGTGGCAAGCAGAGGCATCCCAACAAAAAATACTGCTTAAGTGGAATAGTAAGATGGAGTCCCTTTGCTTTCAGGAACAGAAGACAACTCAAAAGTCCTTGTGTCCTATCTCAACACTTGTGATAGGGCAGTGGTTTCCACCATACCTGAAGGAGCAGGCTGATTTAGAGAGCCCAGAAAGGCTTGTGTGAGATACACAAGCTTGTCATTCATCCATCCATCCATCCAATTAGTGTAAACAGTAGTCTAGGCAGCTTACAAAAGTAAAGGAAAATAATAAACCAAATAAACAGTCAATAATATATCGACTATTAAACAAACAACAAAAGACAATACCCAGACAACAATATACAAACTTGCTAGCCACCATCCAATACCTTTGCCCAACAATATAGCCCCCTTATTAGTACCACCAAATGAAACTTCATAATTGTCCTGGGTTCCTAAAATTTCCTGCAAATATGATTGCTGTGAACTACGTAACCACTGCAATTTGTCAAGTCCATATGCTCAATACTCACTGAAGAATTTTATTTTACTCATCTACATTGTCACTCTATGGGAAAAACCAATTGTTACCTAGGATCTGTCTTTAGGCATGGCATTCATTTAATAATTTGTATCAGATTTGATCACTGGGCTTTTTATTTGAATAGAGTTGGAAAATTTTAACTGCCTATTTTTCTTTTATTGGTGTCAGAATAATTTTCAGATCTGTGACTTTTCTTTACTTATAATTGCTTGTAACTGAATACTGCACTACATAAAATCAGATCCTGAGAAAGTTTATTTCTTAAACTACAATTCTCAGTCCAAAAGGGTACCATTTCTAAACTTTGCATAAAACACACACAGAGAAAACTGAAAGTTACACATTACTGTATTTTCTGCCAAGAACATTTTGGATTAACACCCTTCTGTTATAATTTCAAAGCTTTGCTTAACTGATCAGAAGCCACATATATATGGAAATGTGGGCAAACACATTAACTTTTAGATAACAGTTTAATAACAGCTAAGCTTCAATCAACTCTCAGAAGTCATTAGATTACCATTTTAGAAAATAAGTCTGCTAAAAATCTTGCCTCCTGAGTTTCTATGTTGGATTCAAAGGAGGGGAAGTTCTTAGCATATATTCAACAAACTAGGAAAATAAGGTGGGGAGGAAAGCCTTTTAAAATACATTTTGGCAGTGACACGACAAAGGACAGCATCTGACTTTCCTTCTTCCATAACCAAAACAATAGGTTGGCCTTGCCATTAAGTAAATGTCTAGTAGTAGATGGAAGGCATTGAACAGGGATGATGCTAAAACTCTTTCATGATGAATAATTTATTGCAAAGGTGAGGAACATCTGTCACTCAAAAAGTCAGATTCTCTCCTAGCTAACTTTCTTGAGGGCATAGCCTACCAGTGGACAGAGTGTTTGTTTACATATTGTTACTCGGAAACATATCTATTCACAATGTTCATTTACACATGTCCATTCATCCATTCAAGCCTAGTCATACAAATATTGGGGATTGCTTTCTCATACAAGGGAAGGGCAAAGCTGACCACTTTGTTGATGAGCATGCTGTTGATCTCATGTCTTGATTCTCAGCAGGGCAATTGTTTGACTACTGGGAGCACAAAACACAGAATGAGGCCTATGGCTTGATTCTGCATGTCTGCTCTTATACTTTGTGGGTCTCAAACTTTGGCCCAACAGATGTTAAGGAGTTCAGTTCCTGGAAGCTCTTCTGATCAGGGAACTAATGTTTAGGGATTTTATGGAAATGTATTTATTTATTTATTTATTTATTCACACTTGTATGCCGCCCTACTCGCAGAGCGACTCAGGGCGGCTAACATAATATTGCAGAAAAAATATCAAAAAACACAATAATCCTAATAATAAAATACAACAATAAAACTCTATGCATGCACAGGCACCTTTTACTTCCACTTCCAGGATGGTGTGGGCCGGATAGAATGGCACCATGGGCCAGATCTGGCCCACAGCTTGGGCACCCCTGGTTTAGATTTAGTCTGTAATTTCCTGGTTTAGAGGTACAGTATTCTGTAATTATACTTGTAATTTAGTAGAAGGCTGATAAGGGACCTGAACACCTGGAGAACCAACAGTTAAGAATCACATCTCTGTATCAAACACTACCAGCACCACATTGCCCTTAGATAACATTTTGATATACTGTACATGCAAGTCAATAGGGCACCTGAGATCTTTTCTGAAGGGATAACATTTGATATGGTGCACTCCAAGGTCAAGTGCCTTTTCTCTAATTTTCAGAGAATGCTTTTATGACCATTAGCTGTACTTGAAATACAGTGTGTGAATGTGTTCATTGAGTGTGTGTGTGTGTGTGTGCTAAAATTAGGTAGTTTAAAGATAAGACATGATATGTGATTGTGAACAGCTTCAAATATCCACCCAGTACAACTCTTTAAATAGATGTTGTCAGTAACGAAATACTGTACTTGACTTACAAGTACTTAGAGAAGAAGAAAGAGGAGAGAGAAGATAATAGCAGAACAGGTACCCATGTTTCTGTACTATTCAGAAGTAATTAAAGAGCTCTGAACTTGTCTACAAAGCAATGATGACCTTCAGATCTCATTAGATGTTTAAAATCAAGTCTTTGGCCTTATTCCTGCCTGTGTTTTGTCAGATAGCGGTACTTATGTTACATTATGAGACTCAAAAGCAAAGCTAGACAACTCTGAACTTTCAGAATTGTTTTTGACTATAACCTCCGTAATTTCACACCGTTGTCAGTAATTATTAGGAGTCAAATTGGATGGTATACTAGCTTTACAGGTAGAGACTAATCACTTCTTTTCCATTGGCAATGTAGATCGTTGCAAATGAAGTTTCTGTTTACTTCCCAATAGCCAATCACAAACAAAAGGAAGCTAGTTTCCTATATAAGGATTAAGGAAAGATTGTACTGAGAGAAACAGAATTTCTTTTACTTTTGAAGGGAGCTTTGCTTTCATTGGCATAGGCTAACTTTGTCTAGTTTGACTCTCAGGATGATAAGAACTGTAAACCAAAATTATCAGGATGATAAGAGCTGTAAACCAAAAGTATCTGGAGAGCCACAGTTGCCCACATCTAATGCAAACAATAATCAACGCCATGCCCAATCTCCTTTGCTTGGAATATTGGGCCATGGGCCTCTGTTGTATTGAAAATATGGTGTGGATTCCTGTAGAATCTGGTATAAATCTAGGATAACAGCTAGATTCCATTGATTTCTCTCTAAGGACGATGATAGCTACAACAATGACAGTGACCTCATTCTCAAGATCATCTTGCCTTCCACATGTTGTTGGACTACAGCTCCATTATGTTTCACCATTAGCTATGTTGGCCAGGGCCGATGGGTCTGAACCGCAAAGACATCTGAGAGGCCACAAGTTGTCCACTAGTCTAAACAGAGATCTATAGAATCCAGTTATTGTACCATATGGTCTCCTTAAAGTGACAAGAATGGAAGGCATGGCTTTTTACTTTGGGTAAAACCCAAAAGTCTCTTGAATCCTTGAAACATATCCTATGCTGCACAAAGACATTGATTTCAAGAAAACGATTCCCACTTACTAAATCATCTCTCTCGCTGGTGATGTCTAAGATGCCAAGCATCTTCTAGAAGCTCTGCAAATCCTTCCTTGGATTATCTTCTTCTTCTTCTTCTTTTGAAGAGCTTCCCACATATTGTATTCTGCATAGGAGTCCCTTGCAGCTGTGGATATTGGAACAAGCACCATCAGTGGGGCCAACCATTTCCCTCTAATCCCTATCTTTTGAGTTTTTTCCTTATTCTGCATGATTGTCACCCTAGAGACTCAAACAGATCAACATGGCTTTTGGAAGGGAAAATGACCATGAAGACTTCCTATTCCCTGATGAGGAGGTAGGCAGGAATAATTTGGCTGGGAATAACTTGAACTCAAGGCCGGGTAGCACCACATTTGCCCTAAAGGACAAGATACCCCCTATTCTGCTCAATCTATCAATTTATGTGTGCTTTTTTCAAAGGGAGACAGGAATGTCAGCTAGAAAAACAAAATCAAAGCTTTGGCTGTTAAACCTTCAATGAAGTCAATGTGTGTGTATGTGTGAGTGTTTTTAAATGCAATTACTCCTGTGTTTGCTTTGACCTCAATGAAAGAATGTGTCTGCAAGATTTATGTGTGTCTGGGATGCTTAGTAATGTTGGATGGATGATACCCCATTGCTGAACAATCACATTTTAATGAGCTTCAGAGAGGTTGAGTGAGAACAAAATGAAAAGCCAACATGTTGTTAATTGGGTTCATGCACACATCATTTCAGACTCTCTATAATGCAGGGGTGCCCAAACTTTTTGGGCCGTGGGCCAGTCAGTGGGTCAGTCAGATGGTTCCTCCCCCTGGAAGCGGAAGTAAAACATGCCTTTGTTGTTGTTCAGTCACACAGTTGATTCCGACCCTTCGTGACCCCATGTACCACCACCTTCCAGGTATCTCTGTCCTCCACCATCCTCCTCCACCTGCCCAGCTTTGTGCCTAGTGCATCTACAATACCATCTAGCCATCTCATTCTTGGCTGCCCCTTCTTCTTTTGCCCTCCACCTTTCTCAGCATCAAGGCTTTCTCAAGTGTGTCCTCTCTTCTCATTTGCTGTCCAAAGTACTTCAGCTTCAGCTTTACTATTTGACCTTCTAAGAAGCAGCCAGGGTTGATTTCTTCTAAGATCGACTTATTTGTTCTCCCTGTCCAGGGGACTCTCAAAACTCTCCTCCAACACCACATCTCAAAGGCATCTATTCTTCTGCGCTCAGCTTTTCTAATGGTCCAGCTCTCACAGCCATACATTACCACTGGGAATACCATTGCTTTGACTAAGTGAATTTTTGTTTGCAAGGTGATGTCTCTGCATTTAACTATGTTCCCCAGGTTTCTCATAGCTTGCCTCCAAGAGTCAGTCGCCTTTTTATTTCAGGACTGCAATCACCATCTGCAGTGATCTTCAATCCCAAGAAAGTAAAATCTGTCACTGCTTCTACTTCTTTCCCACTTATTTTCCAGGGACTGATAGGGCCTGTTGCCATGATCTTGGTTTTTCTTGATGTTGAGTCTCAAGCCAGCTTTTGCATTCTCCTCTTTCAACTTGATCAGGAGCATCTTTAGGTCTTCCTCACTTTCTGCCACTAGGGTGGTATCATCTGTGTATCTCAAATGGTTGATGTTTCTCCCAGCAATTTTGTTTTAATTTCAATACACCCTGTCTCTTAACCATTCTACTTATATGTATATTATATATACTTTTATACTTTATTCTAGTTATTCTCTTTATTATGGTATTACAATTTTTCATAACATAATACACTAATACCTCGGATAACGATGAGACTTGGTTCCAACAGTCTCATCGTCATCCGGTTTTTAACGTTGTGCGATACATTGATCGCACAATGTTAAAAAAAGCCCTGTTTCCCTGGAGGCTGCAGCAAGCTAGAACGTCGGGATTTGAATCCTGACGTTTTGGCTTGCTCCACTTGCTGAGGACGTCGGGGAAGCCCAGAAACATCTTGGATCGGGTCTTCCCACCTCCCTGGACCCGGCAGGGGTGTCAGGGAGCCCAAAATGGACTCTTTTTTTAAACCAATTTTGGGCTCCCTGACACCCCTGCCAGGTCCAGGGAGGTAGGAAGACCCGATCCAAGATGTTTCCGAAGTTCCCCCACCCTCCTGGAGGCTGTAACAAGCCAAAACGTCAGGATTCGAATCCTGACATTTTGGTTTGTTGCAGCCTCCAGGAGGGTGGGGGAACTTCAAAAATAGCACGCATCGGCTCTAGGAAGGTCGGGAGACCTGATGCGCGCTAATTTTGAAGTCAGTGGTCAACAATGAGTTTCCTTCCATGTTGTACAACTTGCTAATGGAATTTGGATGGCTCATCTCCTGTCTTGATAGGTTTTTGGTACTTAGGATAAATAGTGGGATGCAGGTTTAATTTTCCTCTTATGTCATCAAAAGAAAATTAACTTTTACACTTCACTATCATCATTACTTCAGTGTGTCTGCAAGTGGCAGTTCCTCTTTAATTGATTCTAGTATCAGCTCATTTCCAGTTATAAATTTGTTAAGGGGGCAGTTTGGTCTGCTACAAATACACATTTCCTTCAAGCAGCTGACTGGCTTGAATTTTGGTTTTCCAACCCATGTCCCATTATACATTCTGAGGACAGAAAACCAATGGCCCATTATACATTTTGAAGACAGAAGGGCCCCAGTGGAATACACAACATTTCAAACTAGAGGATGTCTGGTGATAGTGGAGAAGGAGATGCTAAATTCAGTAGATTTTCCTTCCACTGAAAGTTCTGAACAGAGTTTGGATGGCCTTCTATCAGAAGCAATAGTTTCCAAAACTAGGTCTTCAGAAGTTTTTAGATTAAAGCTCCCAGAAGCACTGAGCATTGGCTGTGCAGGCTAGGTCTTCTGGGGATTGCAGTCCAGCAACACTGGATGTTCCATCTTTGGCAGCTACTGGATTAGATGAATATTGGCTGCAAAACACGGAAAAGTAATGCTTTAGGACAAGAGCCCAGAATGTCCCAACCAGAATGAGCACTCTGTGGGCAGCATCCCCCCCCCAAAAAAAAAAAAAAAAAAAAAAACACCTTTTCAAGCTCTGATACTGTGCAGGCATCCAAATGAATCAGTGAGCTGACTCAGCAGAAGCAGGTCCATAGAACTATCATTTCTCTGCAAATCTATGAGGATCAAACTAAACATGATACCATCAGAAAGGAATGACTGTTTCTAACACACCAAAAACAAATCCATAGCAGGTAAAAGAAGTCAGCACCAGATATGGAGACAGCACATTGTGTAATAGGATTGCATTATTTTTGAGTTTGTGTTTTATGTGATGTTGTGTCCAAACTAGCTTATAGCAACCCTAATAGGGCTTTAAGGTAAATGAAATTACTTACGAAGTAATTTTATCAATGTGACCTCCCAGGGTGATATTTCATTTTACTATTGTTTACATTTCCTATGATTTTAGGAAATGCAATCCAAAAGTGTAGGGTACAACTGGTACCACCACCCAGCCCTGCTGGTTTATTTAGCACTGCCTGGGGTTCCTATTTACTCCTGCACGGGTGTCCTTCTTTTTAAAGGGGATTGGGGAGGTTTTATGGATGTTTTTAGATAGTTTTATAGTATTTGGTTTTAAATTAGTATTGGGTATGGGTTTTCACTAATGTTGTGAGCTGTCTTGGGTCGCTTGGGTGAAAAGGGTGGTTATATAAATCCAATAATAAATAAATAAAATAAATAAAAAAGTTAATTTTTTCAAGGCTGTGGTTTTTGTTATAATTTTTTAAATTCAATCTCTTTCACTCTCACTCTCACAGTCTTCATAACCTGGCAGCCTTTTCAAGCTGTGGGTCGGTTATGCTCTCTCAGTCAGCTTCAAGGGCTGGATGGCCATTTTGCCCTACCTGCACAATGTGGGTGGTCATTTTGTCCCAACAGCTTTGAAAGGGTGACCATTTTGTTTCTCAAATGCCATTGGGCCCCCCACATGAAATGGCACCATGGGCTGGATCCAGCACACCGGCCTTAGGTTGGAAACCCCTGTTTTAGACCCATTGTACTATTGCAAATTTAAAACCATATTGGCCCAGCATAGTAGCATGATGTTATGCCATAGTAGCATGATGCTATGGTATTGATATCACCTCATGCTGCCATACCATCAGCAGCCAGAAATGACACACACATTAAAGAAAGTGAATCGATATTGTCCAATGAATTAAAAGAGGCATACAATTAAGGGATACAGGAAGCTGTCAGAAATTATTCAACAAGCTATTCCAATTGTTGGTGGTTTGGCTTACCTTTGTTCATTACTCCTCAAAACTATGGTAACATCCTGGCACAGTATTTTGGTGCAGCTAAATCACAGTCTGGAAAGCAGTGGCATGCTCCCACAGAAATTTTGGAAAATAAAAACGTTAAACATTTGTGTAGTTATCAGAAATCTACAATATACTGTACTGTCCTTTGGAGAAGGGCATAGTTGCTAAACTGCCCAGTCTGTCCTCCATGAAATAAGATCACCTCTTTCACTTCACTGCAAGAGGAGGTGGATGTAATTATGTTATTCTTAATATTACTGATGCACTTGACAGAAATAGAAAGGTTGAGTGTTCTTTCAAAGAGATGCTATATTGCTGGCCACTAGAAATCCAATTGCAAGGAATGAGAAAGACTTGGGGCGGGTGGAACAGAACTGAGAAACTGTTATTTTAAAAAAAGGGGAACACCTGCATCCTATTTATATCATTCATCACCAGGATCTCTAGGATGACATATATAGCCATGCAGCAATACAAAGTGGTTTGGTTGAATTTGGGTATACAAAAGAATGATTATCTTCTTTTTCTTACATGAATAGCCAGGTTATCCTGCTATGGTAATAGAGTAGACCAGTGATGATGAACCTTTTAGAGACCAAGTGCCCAAACTTCAACCCAAAACCCACTTATTTATTGCAAAGTGCCAACACAGCAACAGGGGAGGAAGGAAACACTTCCATTGGGCTTTTGGGCAGAGGAGCAGGGCGAACTCTGTGCTGGGGGGAGGGAGGAAGTACTTCCATTGGGCTGCTAGACTGAGGGTTGGGGCAAACTCTGTGCTGGGGTGACTGCACAGGTGCCTACAGAGAGAGCTATGAATGCCACCTCTGGGATCCATGCCATAGGTTTGCCAAAACTTGAGTAGATCATACTGCCAGTGACTGAAAGCTGAGTTTCAGGTGGCTGTTAACTAACCTGACAACCCTGAAGACTAACGGTCTTGGATGCCAAAGTCCACAGGGAAGGGTGATGGTCCCCAAGTGGATTAAATCCCACTTGAATCCATCCTGATGGAGGGCAGCAGCTTAATCAATACTGATAGATTGGACATCCAAACTCTGTTCTGAACTTTCAGTAGAAGGAAAATCTGCTGAATTTAGTATCTCCTTCTCCACTATCACCAGACATCCTTTAATTTAAAATGTTGTTAACTCCATTGGGCCTTTCTGTTTTCAAAATATGTAACGGGCCTCTTGAGTTTTCTGTCTTCAAAATGTATTATGAGCCACAAGTTGGAAAACCAAAATTCAGGCCAGTCAGCTGCTTGAAGGAAATGTGTACTTGTAGTAGACCAAACTGCCCCCTTAATAAATGCACCAAAACATTATAGAGCCAAATTGGATCATTTCCTTTATCCTTCACATAAAAGCAATTGTCTTTTAGGCACACTGTAGGTTAAATACAAAAGTATGTCTACCCAGGTTATCCTGCTATTTTACTAGAGTAGACCATGCTGCCAGTGACTCAACACCAAGTGTCAGGTGGTAGTTAACTAACCTGACAATACTGAGGACTAATGGCCTTGGGTGCTGAAGTCCACAGGGTGGGTGATGGTCCCCAAGTGGATTAAATCCCACTTGAATCTATCTTGATGTAGGGCAGCAGCTTTATCAATACTGGCCTGGGCTGAGGAGGACTTTGGATGCCAAAAGGGATCAAGACCACATAGCGTCTTGCAGAACTGGATCAGTGGTACGGGGGTCATGCTGCGATGCAGAAGGCAGACAAAAGGTCACTGCATTATATTCTCAGGACAGTCTTCATGGCTGATCACCATGAGGGTCACCCATATTTGGATTTGTATACTGCAGAAGAAGACTAGACTAGACATGAAACTGCCAAAATGAAGCCACCTTTTGATGAATTCATCCCACAGTTCCTTTTACCTGACCTAGTGTGGGAAAGGTCAATGTTGCCTGGTGTATACCAGGTTGTGGTTCAAAGGTCATTTTTGCCTGGTGTATACCAGGTTGTGGTTGAAAAATACCTCAATCTTTGAGGGGGCTCTTTCTGTGTACCCCAAGAATGATTATTGTATCATCCCAACAACATTTTGTGTACCAGTTTTTTCAGTCCCAAATAAGATCAGGAAATTGCAGAAGATGATGATTGGGGGGGGGGGGATATAAACTGTGGAGGTTGTGAATGGTTGAACCTAATCTGCAATAATCATGTTATACAGTAGGCTCTGATGGTGACGTGATGAGCATTGGCATGTATATCAAAATCAGTCACCTATATAAATTTGCTTTCTTGGATCAAAGTGAACATATTTCAAATGTTCCTTTCCATTCATTTTATTTTAATGTACAAATCTCCCCTTTTAAAATGTTGCAGTCATTGATTCAAGTTTCATTTTATCTGACTAGATGGGAGTGGCAGACAACCATGCTTGATTACCTGTTTCATCTTGCAGATAATTGGTACTAGAAATGGTTCCGTCCACAGTTATGGATGAAAAATGCCATCTAACTGTAGCTGCAAACAGGAGGTTAAGTAAGGACTGAAGGTAAACTCATCATGGGCAACTTCTTTCTATCAGGAAATGACCTGCCCAGGAGACAGAATTAAGTTACCTTGATGATTGCTTTTCTTATTTCAAAACCCTATGTTTGGTTTCTTGTATAACTTACATCCTCTGTTGGATGATTTCATAGTACAGTACAGTATTCTGAATTGCAGCTGAACTGAGCAATTTCTCTTAAATGTTTCTTTCCCTGCTGATAAATAGCCTCATTTTGAAGGTCTTTTTTTAAAAAACTGTAATGGGAAGAAATATTCTTAATATAGGTTACATTACCATCTTGCCATCCAAATGTCATTTTTCAAATCTTTTATTTCAATTGCTCACAGTCCTGGATGTTGCCAGCTAACTTCCAGATATTAGTTTGATTTCTTTTGCGGATGCATCTTTGGAAGCAGAGCGGAGGGAAGAAACAACCAAAGCAATTATTATTGATCCAACATTTGTGCTTTCTAGAAGGAGGATGTATTGTTTCTGAGTGCATTGATCTGTTTTTCTGACTTAGTAACGCCTTCTACATAACAATAATTAAGATATTGGCTACCAGTTTCTCCCTTTTTTAATTTTTCTCTGAGCTACTAGCATTACGTTCAAGCTCAAATTGGCCTGAAAGGTGCTCATTAGTCATCCACATAATACAGATGGATATAATGAGACTTTGATTTATTTCCAGTAGGTCAGATTTCACAGCTGTGCAGGCAGGACTGCTAAGAAAGAAGAAAAGGAGAATTATAGCCTTTCGCCTCCCATCCTATTCTCTAAGTTCAATTCCCCCTACCCAATTCCCAAAGTCTACTCATTTGTCTTTTCTTCTTTCCTTGATTCAGACTCCTCCAATTAAATTGCAGGATCTGTGTTGGTTTATTTGTTTGCTTGTTTACATTTTTGGCAGCCTATGGGGGGCAATTTGATTTTTAAAGGGGGCAACTAGAGAATGAGGTATTAACTGTGAATGGCCTTTTCGGCTTCCTTCACATGAATAGGAGTTAACTTTTTGAATAATGGGAATTATATGTCACCGGAGGGGGGAGGAATCTGATAGAGGGACATCCAAACTCTGTTCTGAACTTTCAGTAGAAGGAAAATCTGCTGAATTTAGCATCTCTTGCAGCCTCTGACCCAGCCCCCAACACCAGCTGGGTTGAAAAGGAGCCCTGCGGGCCAGTGGGAGGCAGGACTTGCAGCCTCTGACCCAGCCCCCAACACTGCCTGGGATGAAAAGGAGCCTCTAAGGCCTGGCCAGCTCCAACTCGGCCTCGAGGGATATGGACATACTGGGTGGGGTTGAGTTTGGGAGGTTTTTGTGCATTATTTATGAAGTATTTTTGAACTGTTTTATAATGACTTGAACTGTGATTGGGGATGCTTTGAAATGCCTTTGAATATTTTTTGTGTGATGCCGTATCTTGTAACTGTAATATATTGTTTTTTGTTATTGTATACTTTGTAACTTTGTTAGCCGCCCAGAGTCGCTTGGCGAGTGGGGCGGCATACAAGTCTAACAATAATAATAACAATAACAACAACAACAACAACAACAACAATAATACTCTCCTTCTCCACTATCGCCAGTTGTTAATTCCATTGGGCCTTTCTGTTTTCAAAATATGTAATGGGCCACTGAGTTTTCTGTCTTCAAAATGTATTATGAGCCACAAATTGGAAAACCAAAATTCAGGCCAGTCAGCTGCTTGAAGGAAATGTATAATGGCAGTAGACCAAACTCCCCCCTTAATAAATGCACCAAAACATTATAGAGCCAAATTGGATCATTTCCTTATCCTTCACATAAAAGCAATTGTCTTTTAGGCACACTGTAGGTTAAATGCAAAAGTATGTCTACCCCGGTTATCCTGCTATTTTACTAGAGTAGATCATGCTGCCAGTGACTCAACACCAAGTGTCAGGTGGTAGTTAACTAACCTGACAACATTGAGGACTAAATGGCCTTGGGTGCTGAAGTCCACAGGGAAGGGTGATGGTCCCCAAGTGGATAAAATCCCACTTGAATCCATTTTGATGGAGGGCAGCAGCTTCATCAATGCTGGCCTGAAACTGAGGAGGACTTTGCATGCCAAAAGGGCTCAGGACCAGAAAATGACTCGCAGAACTGGATCAGTGGTATGTGTGTCATGCTGTGATGCGCGGAAGGCAGATGAAAGACCACTGCATTATATACTCATAATAGTCTTCATGGCTGATCACCATGATGATCGCCTATACAGAATTTGTATTTGGATACAGCAGAACAACAAGAATAAGAAGAAGGTGGGGCCATGGCCGAAAAAAGGTTGGGAACCACCTCTGTACAGCCTCTGGAACATTCTAGGAGCAAAATAGCTGGCCCTGAACCTACAGAAGGGTTCCTGTGATAAACTCAGTGTCTATGCTTACAAAGGAAGTACACATAAAAAAGAAGCCTGCATTTACCTTGTGATGGGTAGCCCCAAATGAAAAGAAACAAATTTGTGAACATTCAAATGGGAAGTTAAAATCAGTCATCTTTCGTCACGCAAACAATTTATTCTTCTATGATGTGTTGTTTGTTATGTATAGCTTTACCCTTAGATTAGAGAGCACTTCAGCAGTAAAAGCTATCTAGTTGCACTGTGCCTAAATGTTTCTCCTTAAGTCAATGTAGTCCTTGACATGTATGGGAAAAGGAGAGTGAAAGTCAACAATAGAGTGCTGTGGAGATAGGAAGCAACCATTTCAACTTCCCGAAAGACACCCACTGCAATGGATGAGCAACATCATGTGATGGATGAGCAACATCACAATGACAAAGGTCTTGAAACAATAGAAACACTATATACAGTATTATGTGTTGTTCCGTTGCTGCCAAAACAGGTCACACAGATGTAAAGTGCTTAGATCTTGAGCTTATCTTCTGTGTAAAAACAACAAACTGCTAAAGGGCACAATGACACAACAGTAAATATTTTGAAGATTTCAACAATTTAATTACATCTGCTCTCCATTAAACTTGAATTAAACTTGAATATGATGATGAATGGCATTGCAGGATAAGATGAAAGAGGATGTGCTGTTAATTCCTTTAGGAAGCAAGATAGATGTAAGGAAGCAACAGAAATCTTATCACCCTCCCACTCCCTTTCCACCAAATTTATTCAGAAGCAGTCTTGATGATCTTCAAGACTTTTATTTTATTTTCTGCTCTGTTCTTGTGGTGCTGTATATAATAAGCTTATCGGTACCTTTGCTATATAATTGTGCTATATAATAAGCTTACCAGTACCTTTGCTGCTATTGCTAATAGGATTTTCTAGATAAGTCTACTGCTTGTCAAGAAGAGAATAAGCTGCAGAAGGCCTTGGCCAACCTGGCTAGCATAGCTATTGGTCAAAGATTTGGGGATCTGCAGATCAAAACATCAAGAAGGCCAAAGGTTCAGACACAGTGGTCTCTGCTTAGTTTCAGAGCCAGTGATTTCAGCTTAAATAACACCAGGGTTGTGACACCAGTCAGCAAACTTACCGTATTTGCTGGCATATAAGACACATTGGAGAACGAGACACACCCTGTTATTACCAAAATAGCCCACTATAGACCACTATATGCAGTACAAGTTGCACTCCATTTCCACAGTGTATTTTAAAGGGGGGGGGAGGAGTGGTTATATAGTACTCTGAAAGATAAGTACAAATGCTATTTTGAAATGTGAGTTGACATTAAAAAAAACACTTGATAACCATATTGTTAAGTAATGAAAGCTGGATTGTCTAGAGACTAATATAGAAAGAAATTGTTTCCATTGAGCAGAGAGGGGTAAGGTTTGTACTCTACGACATTCAAATACATTGGAATATATAATGAATGGCAACTATTTAAAGAGGCACTTCATATGAGAGACAGCAGCATATGATCCTTGATCAAGAATCTCCACCTTGACCCTCAACTTGATCAAGGCACACAGAATCCCAGAAACATTTCTCCCCCTTCCTAGTAAGGAAAAGACAAAAAGGACAAATTAAATAACTAACAGTTTCTTGACATTTCATGACAGTCAAAATCTACTAGCTGAGGCACCTGCTTCATTCTGCTCAATGGTAGGGCTAGTCCTAAAAGCAGTTGCTCCACCAGGACATCTTCTCCTTCATAATTCTTATAAAACATAGTCTTCTGTTCTCCGGGAAACCTAAGTGTTCTGATTAAGAAGTCAATCTAGTTCAGAGGTACTCAACCTTTTCACATCATGGGGTGGACCAAGCCCCCTCAGACAGCTGAGCGGGCCAGACTGGTGGTTCCCCCTGCTATGAACGCTGCTGTAAAATGTGTTTACGACATCCACCTGCACATTTATGGCTCATTTACAACAGCCGTGGGTGCATTTATGACTGTCGTAAATGTGTCCACTTCCACTTCCAGTGGCAGCAGTGTGGGCTGTAGGTTAAGAACCCCTGGTCTAGTTTAACTATGCAGGAACTGCATTTGAGTAAGCCTACTTAGGGTTGGACAAGATAGACATCATGACATTGAACCATAGAATTTGGAAAAGTTATTTCTCAAAAAAGGAGCTTTGAGCATACTCTATTCTGGCAAATGCATTCCAACACAGACATAAACAAATAGTCAAGCTGTTTTCCCAAGCCCTGGTATTGTGCTAGAATTTGAACTGGACCAGTAGTTATGTTCCCATAGTATTAGAGACAGTAATACAACAGGTGGCAGGGAAGGAACCAGAAGCAAATAAACTGTCAGTCTCAAGTCTTTCTGGGCTCATTCCTACCAGATGAAAGATCCAAAGAGTGAGTGATTCCATTATTAGACCACTAAAAGTTGCAAACCTCAGCTATACAAGTCTTCATCAAACTGGGCCCCATAAAGCTGTGAGATTATGTAGGAAAAAAGTTCCAAAAATCATGGCCAGGTATATGGGTTAGGTTCCTTTGTTAAAAGTATTGAGTTTTAAATCACATTTTGGAGTGTGATCCAGTTCACTCTATTTGCTGGAGACGAGAAACCATATTGCAGATTGTGAAACCAGCCTAGCCCTGCTCCTCCCCTGTCCAGATCTTTTTGCTTTGAGTAACTTTTCATTTAATACAGTATAGAATAACACAAAAAGAGAATGTTAAAATTACACTCAAATAAGGGTGGGAGGATATACAACACAGCATTCTGCATCCCATCACCCTCGGCATCATGTAGACAAATCAAATATTTTCTTTCACTTCTTTACTTACTATGTATTGCATATATATATATTTGTGCACCACCTTAAGTGACCTTTGGTCAGTAGGGTGATATAGAAAAAACAAATCTTTTCAGTCAAGCAGCAGGGTTGCTCTTTTTAGGGGTACATATGGTTGGTGCAATTGGAAGTGGACATTAGGTTCACTTTCAAGGGAGATTTTTAAGATTGTTCCCTGAAAGCAACTTTTCCTAACACAATCCAGTGTGATCTTTATGTTTTCATCTGATTGCAAGTGGAGTTTCACCAACAGATTTGTGGTCAATAACCCTTATCTTGTGGTTTTTGTTTTCATGTCAGAGATTACTCTGGGTTGAAAGGATTTTTGCAGGGGATGCCTGAATGAGGCTCCTTTCATGGTGGACAAAGGAGAACCGGTATGCCCGGTCAAGAGCTGTCATACTTGCCCTTCTGTTCCAGGGGGATGGAAAGGGTGAGAACCTTTGGATCTACCAGACTTAAAAGTATCCCTAAAATGTTTCCAACATTCTTTCTCCTCTTCTTTTTATTTTACCAATACCACCATCATAGTAGTACCACCAGTGGTGGAACAGTGGAGAAGTACCACCAATGGAGGTTTCTGAGCCTTCAGTGTGAACGGTCTGTAAAAGCATTCTTAATCACTTCCAGACAAGGAAGTGCTGAAAGAGATCTAGGACACCCACTCAGAGTTTCTAGGATTGCAGCCTGAGCCCTGACCTGCCTGCCTGCCCTGTCCTGCTAAATAATCTTTCCCACTACTGTATTCTAGCAGTTAACCTAGTTATTAGACAGAATAACTTTTTAAATCCCCAGCTTTCATGTCAGGACTTGACAGAATCCTCTCATGTAGCCATATTAACAAGTACAGTATATTGTTTCAGCCTTTAGCAATACATATACATAAGGTTTTGCAGGACAGCAGGCTGGTCTGCCTGAAAACAAGAATCCTAAATTGATCTGCTAAATTAAGCAATACACTGTGGATCCCCTCAGCTGCTATTTAATCAAAGGGAAACAGCGATAAGATCAAGAGGTGTTTTCCTCAATTGAAGGCTGGTGAACTTTAGAACTCTGTAGGCAGAGAAAAATTTGGAAGGCAGCAGCTAAAGACATATCTAATTGAAATAGCCACAGCTTTTCCCATCTCTTGTCCTGACCTTTAATCTGATGCAAGACCTCCCTGGATCAGGTGTAGTTGTTTCTTGGCTCTGGGGTGAAGGAAAAACAAAATTACTTTCTACCAACAATGATGTTTTTAAAGGTTATATCTGGAGTCCTGTGATATTTAGACACCCCCCCCCCTCGGGCTGTAGGACAGAGCAAAGAAAGACAGGATAATGGGCAGTCAAAGAAGAGGTATTCCCAGAGTGGATGACAAGACATTTAACATTCTTATCATTCCATTAGTGTGGACTGTGGTAGCAATAAAGGGAGGTTCAACTGAGGTTCTTGAAGACTTGAGGCATTTATGCTAATTACATTTTATTTACTACAGAAGGAGACAGAGAGGTTGCTCATGAAAATGAGTGCTTACAACTAGGGCTGTGAGAGGCTGAGCTCAGATTTCTAAGGAACCCATAGTGCCATGAATTTACAGAGAGGAAAATAGCTTTTTGACTCTTGTTTCCAGCATGGACAGACAGATACATTTGTTCTCCTCTCTACACCATTTTGTTTCCTTCCTTGAGAAGGGAAGAAAAGATTAGTCACTTGGGTCTATCACCACACCATCTTGGGCAACCAAACTCCAGTTAAAATATATCAAAATAATTTTGCCAGCCATGAACTGTCCACTGCCAGTTTTTTAAGACACGTTGCCTTGGGGTTCCATAAAAATATTTAAATCAGTATCTTTTTGTTACATAAGGACATACTGAAATCTGAAAGAATTACAGTTGGAATGTGAAATGTAAAATTATCAACTCCAAGATCTTTCACTCAATTGATCTTGCTGTTCATCTATCTATTATTGATCCATCCAACCATCCATCCACTTAACCTACTAAAATTCACAATTATGAGAGCAACGACATCCTTTGATGACTCAAATCTCAGTACAGTTTTATCCTCAATAATGGGGTATCTGCTTTTCCTCTTAGAAATATGGAACTGAGCTCATACAAATAATAATGCTACGGTCTATCTATCACATTCCTTTCATTTTTATCTTACAGAAATGTTGCTTGAAGAAAGGAAAAACATCAAAAGTAAGGATTCAACAGGTGTGGTGAATTTCCAATTCCTATCTTCCTAGGTTCACCATCCAGTTTCTCTTAAAAGATTAAGAGAGATCGCCACCTACTGATGGAGGTGCGATCTATACTTTTTTGCTACATCCAGTTGACCGATTTGACTCAGAAAGTATAAGTTGTTTTTGTTATGTATTTTTGTTATAAATGAGCATGCTCATTTGTTTTCAGGTCACTAGAGGATGGGGAAGGGCTAAATTACCCCACTCCTAATGTATGAACACCCAAAGTGCTCTGTTTGCCCATGATCGCTCGTGAACCACTTTCACCATGAGGGCAAATGATACACATTTCCTGCTTCTTTACAGAAGGAGGGAAAGTGTCCCCCCCTCCTTCCTGACCTATTATAGCACTGGAGTAGCTCTACCCTACCCACCAGCTCCTACCCAGAGCTAAATTTAAAACATTAAAAACACTATGTCTATATGGTGATAAGCCAAAAAAAGAAAAAAAGAAAGAGAAAGTACTGGGAATATGAATTATTAGGATGCTCTCATAGGGAGTATGTCTTTGAATGCTAGATGAAACAATTCTGCTTTCAGTTGATTTTTAAATATGTCAAGTCTTATACATTTAAGCAGGCAATTTGTTCCAAAGAGATGGTGCCACTGCTAAGAAGGCTTGGTTTCTTGTTGTATCAATTTGTTTGATTGATCTTTCTTGGTATAATCTGAACAACCATCCAGAAGGAAAGCACAAGTCTAGGATGCTTGTCATTCTCTGTACAGCTTGCATGTTCACATGGATAGCTTGAGCAGATCGTAGCATTATTATTATTAATTTTTGATTTTTATACCTCCTTACTCGGTTGGACCGACTCAGGGTGGTTCACAAACACACATAAAGCCACAAGTTCATAAACACAACATGTAAATATAAAAAATAATCAGTATCAATACCACACAATATCACAACATCATTATGGCATCAAAAATTCAATAGGCATCAATATCAAGCAACAATCAAAAAATCCAAATCTCAATCAAGTTCACACCAAGATTACAAAAATTACAAAAAAACAGAAAACTAAGGGGGAAAAAACAATTGCTAAATCCCACGACAAGTGACAAGCATCAAGAACTACTGGTATCAGTAGCAGGGCCAGGGTGAGGAATGCCTTCATGGGGTGGCCCCAGAACCTCTCACTCTTAGTGAGAAACTGAGGAGGGTGCTTACATTCCCTCCTCACAATGGGATTTATGAGAGAGTCCACCCCACCCCACCCCAATTTTTAAAAGGGATCCACAGATTCCTTAGATACTTCATGGACTTTCTCATCCCAGAGGAAATTTGCACAAAATTATTACAATCTAATAATTATTACAATCTAATCTGTTCTGCCCAAGATTCTCCCCAAAAGTACATTGAGCTATGCAAAAATTCGCCAATTTCATGCATAAAAGAACAGGTGAGAAAAGAAATACAAAGTTTTGTTTTAACAGAAACATCAGAAACCTGGCTGGCAGAGGGGAAGGTCTCATCAAGAAGGCTCAGCATTGTGAAAAGTGGAATATCTCTCAGAATGAAAAATTTCCAGACATTTTTCACATCCCTAGATCTTTGTTCAATGCCCAATATTGTTGAGGGCAGTGCTTTTCAGGAGCAACTATTTCTCTGTTTTGATGTATAGATCAGCCTTCCCTCAGAAGTATTGCCAAGTGCAGCTAAACATAGTTGCTCAGTGCTTTGTTGAAGTTAGTGTTTAATCTTGCACCATGCAATGTGGGAGATATTACTCTGCCACACATATTAGAAATATAACATTTTAAAACCTACATCAACAACAATCCTCAGTCAGAATGACCATGGGCAGGGTTTGGGAGGGTTGTGGGGAACTGTTTTTATGTATTTTTTTTAAAGTTTTAACATTAAGTTTTAAGATGATTATATTTTGACTTGTAAGCCGCTCAGAGTCGGGCCTCCCCGATTGGAGCGGGGTATTAAATACGAGTATTAAATTAAATTAAAATTAAATTAAATTAATTAAACTGTAATGTTCCTCAAAATACACAGCATACTCAAAGAGGCCATGGTGGCTAAGTGGTTAAGATGCTGAGCTTGATGATCAGAAGGCCAGCAGATCAGCAGTTCGAGACCTGAGTGCTACACGACAGAGTTTGCTTCTGTCTCTGTCCCAGCTCCTGCCCACCTAGCAGTTCAAAAGCAAGAAATTGCAAGTAGATAAATAAGTCCTGCTTCAGCAGGAAAGGTAACAGCGTTCTGTGTACTACAGCATCTAATCATGCCTGCCACATGACCATGGAGACATTTGCAGATGCTGACAGTGCTGGCTCTTTAGCTGTAAATGGAGATGATCACCACCCCCTAGAGCGAACATGTCTGGCTCTCGAGCAAGGGAGACCTTTACCCAATGTTCCCAAACTGTAATCTGACACTCATCAAGTTAATTTTGGTTACAAATCAGCTGAACTCATTTTGTGTGGAAAAACAATTGCTTGGCATGCAGGAGGACACAAGTTAGATCCCTGACATTACCAGTCAAAGCATCAGCCAAGAAGTAATGTGAAAGATCTTTGCCAGAGTCATTCATTAGCTGTTACTAGCCCATGTAGTCACCATAGATCCATGTTGTCTGCTCGGAGACAACCTGCATAATGATAATGCAGTGCTGCAATTTAAATCCTCACTCCCTTACTGAAAGTAGTCCCACAGGTGACATTAAGCAACACTTTCTCTGCCTCACTCCAATCAACCAACTGCTGTACCTTCAGAAGCCATTAATAACATCCAGTAGGCAATGGCAGATATGACTCGCTGAACAACAAATGAGGGTGCAGGAAGATGGATTTCTATGAAGCTGTTGACAATCTGTAGAGAAATGTCTTTTCTAAACTCAAAGATATCCCCTTCTGCCTCTTGCGAATGGCATCACTGCATTCCTGGCCTGCAGTGGCATGCACATCCTCTAGATGCAGTAGTGGCAAAATTTGGCACTCCAGTTGTTCTTGAACATCAATTCCCAGAAACCCTGATCAGCAGGAATACTGACTTGGGCTTCTGGTATTTGAAGTCCAAGAACACCTGGAGTGCCAAGGTTCACCACCACTGCTCTAAAGCAGGGACTCTCAACTTGCAGCCCATAGGCCAGATACAACTCTGGCACCATTTCATGTGACCCTCCACCACACCAGGAAGTGCCATGTAGTGGAGGAAGGACAAAATGGCTGTCCAGGCCCCAAAGGTGTCTGAGAGAGTATGACCTGACCCCCTACTTTAAAAGGTTGAGAACTCCTGCTCTAGAGCATATTAGGCCTCCATATTCCAAGTCCCATCATCCACATCCAGGTCAGGTACACTGGAAGGTGTATTCTAACAATGTCTAGAAACTGAGCTTGGGAAATACACTTTTTTGTCCCTGATGCTGAGGAATTCTGGGATTTTCCCCTCCCAAAAAACAAAGTAACATGGACTAATTATTGGGAAAGTCCAAAAGTTTTTTCCTCTGTCATGTACTCTCATTACCGATCCCTTCTTCTGGCTTTTCTTGTCAGACATGGAGAACTAAACAAAACATAATATTAAAATGTAAGTACAGTACTGTATGTAAGAAACATTTTTTGTTGTTGCCAGTCATCCAGGCAACAGACAATGAGTGAGAAGTATGGGGATTTTGCTATGCAGAGAGAAGGTTAACCCTTCAACACACATTGTGGTTTGACCAGAAATCAATCAACTCTCCAAGGTGATGTTTGCTTGTTTGTTTGTTCAATTTATAGGATGCTCATTTAGCATACTACTCTGGGCTATTTACAATATGTATAATGATTAAAACCACAACAAATAAAGAGAATATATTAAACCGCACAGTATGAACAAAACCAAGGAAAAATAATAATATAAAAAGAAAAAACCCATAAGCTTAATCAAAACTATAAATTACTCCAAAGACAAAATAATTGGCAACAGCACTATAATATAACTGAATCAACTTTCTAATTTTCTCTTGAATGCCTCCAGCACTGGAACGTTCACAACCTCCTGAGATATTTGGTGAGACAGCTGGAAGGCTAGAAGTATTCCATATCAAATTTAAATTTTTATACTCTTAGACTGCTTCCAAGCTCATTCGTTTTGACAGTCCCTGTTTATTATGGGTGCTTACTGATAAAGGTAAAGGTCGCCGTTGCTCGAAAGCCAGTCATATCTGACTCTAGGGTATGGTGCTTATCTCGGTTTACAGCCAAAGAGCCAGCACTGTTGATGTCTCCATGGTAATTTGGCAAGCATTACTAGACATTGGAGCACACAAAATGCTGTTACCTTTCCAGACAAAGCAGTACCTAGTTATCTCCTTGCAATTTCTTGCTTTCGAACTGATAGGTTGGCAGGAGGTGGGGGCAGAGATGGGAGCTCACTCTGTCATGCAGCACTTGGGTCTTAAACTGCTGACCTGCCAACCTCCTAGTCATCATGTTCAGCATCTTAACCATTAATCCACTGTAGTTCCTTGGTACCTATCCCTAGAAAAGTTTTCTCCTGCTAAATTTCTGTATACCAAATGTAACAGAATTGGCCCCCTTTTAAAAGGTGCTTTTCTGTTAGCTTTGCACCCACTTAATTGAGTTTTAGTACACTTAAAATTGCGATTCTGGATCTGGGGGAGAAAGAAGAATCCAAAACAATTGAATGTCATGGAATTGCAAAAATGAAACTGATATGTGATTGATATGCCTTGTTGTAAGATCATGGGCTAGAATCCCTAAGGAGGAGGGCCAGAGGTGTAACCCAGTCTCTCTCTCTCTCTCTCTCTCTCTCTCACACACACACCCCTTTTCTCTCTCTATGGAATACTGTGCAGCCATTCTGCAAAATGTGAGACTTGTGGAAGGGGGGCCCGAGTGCTTTTCCTGGCACCTTTAATGGTTAATTTCTGCTTTGAAATGCTTGCTGATCTTTTGATGAACTGTATCCTGTATGTTAGAATGCTTTCAATATATTTCTTGAAGAACAGGAGTGGTTATTTGGCCTAAAGCTACCTTTTCTACACACATCTGAGGCCTGGGTTTTCCAGCCAGGGAGCTGCAACCCAGAAGAACATTGGGTCCTACCCAAGAGGCAGGTCCCTTCTGTTACACCAAACAGATGTGAAAGGAGTTAAAAGTTGTGGTCCAGAAATAAGCCCTTCCATTTTTAAAAGCTTCTTCCAACTCTTCCATCAAAAGTGTCAGGAAAAAAAGGTTTGTCTTTCACAAGCAATATACCTTAATCACACATCTTTCTATGTTTTGTCAAACACATGAAGAATCTGTTGGCAGGAGTGTGGAGAAAATGAAAAGAGTCAGTCTTAACTCCAGAATGTGTTCTGTGGGAAAGAAGATGAGATGCATAGGCTAATAAATTAAGCAACAAATGCTCCTGAGATGGCAGTCAATCTTGTAGCAGAAAATACACAAGGGGGGGAAAATGAAGTGTGACAAAATTATTCAAGTACTGGTGGGGGCTGGCAGCAAATCACTCAAACTGGATATGTCCTGCAAGACATGAGATGGAAGCAACAGCCAACCTTATTTATGATATCCTCTGCATTGTGGTTTCTCTTGGAGTTAAATGAAGGGTGACAATAAGGGGAATGGCCTGGTAATTCATCTCTTCTCTGGCATGTCTCTGTTCAAGCCATTACACTCCAGCTTCAGGTTGTCCAAGATACATGTAGAACTTGGGAAAGGTACTTTTTGGGTAAAGGTCACCCTTGCTCGAAAGCCAGCTCTATCCAACTCTAGAGCTCAGTACTCATCTCTGTTTACAGTGAAAGAGCCAGTGCTGTCTGCTTTTGCAGACATTTCCATGGACATGTGGCAGGCATGACTAGACACCGGTATGCACAGAATGCTGTTTACCTTCCCACGAAGTGGTTCCTATTTATCTACTTGCATTTTCTTGCTTTCTAACTGCTAGGTTGGCAGGAACTGGGACAGAGATGGAAGCTCACTCCATCATGTAGTACTCAGGTCTCAACCTGCTGACCTTCCAGTTGTCAAGTTCAGCATCTTAATCACTGAGCCACCGCAGTCCCAAGGTACTTTTTAGACCACACCTTTTAGCTGCCAAATTTACTTCTCTGTTCAGAAGGAATGGCTGTACAATGTCTTTTTGGGGTTGTGTGTGTGTGCTCAGATGGCACTGATCCTGCTTTTATAAGCCTTGCTAACAAAAATGACATGTCATGCACCAAAGTCTTTTAGCTATCTGCCCATTTGCACAATGCCCTTGATTTGGCAACCATTTCTGCATTTGCAGATGCTCTCAGAAAGCAAACATTCGTCCCTCTTCATAAATTCTTCATTGGCCTCTTTTACAGATTTGCTTGTGCTTTCAATTGCTCTTGTTTATTACTTGTGTGTGCATCAATTTGAGTTGCTCTAGGCACAGTGAGATGTTCTCTCATGAAATGGTGCAGGCGGTCCATCTTTTAAAAGATCTGCTTGCTTCTTTTCATTTTAATAAAAATCACATTACAAATGGAACAAGGTTACAATAATCAGAAGCAGTAATAACATTTTGAGGAGGGGGGATCCCCAACAGAATACAAATATTCCATGAGTGCAAAATTATCTTTTACAGTGAATCTCATTTTATGTTTAATACACATGTCACTTATTAATATTAAAATAGAATAGTCATCGTGCATCTTGTTGCCGAGGGAGCATTGCCTTGTACACATGAGCAGACTTGAATTTAGACAAGTTGTACACTTGCACATGAAGTTGAATTAGTGGGTTACAATTTTTGGACTTCCTCACTGGCAACAAGAGGAACATAGAGTCAAAAGCATATGGGTATGCTTGGGCGTGCCCTGGGCAAGGGCATGCAACTAGCAAATCCTATCTAGAAGAGTTGCACTGTAAACCTGCCCTGGGAACACAATAGCTTATATCCTATTGGTACCCTCAAATTCCCATTTTTCAAATATTTTGTTCAAAATGTGCCCTTGTGCTTTCTGGGGGATAAATCACACTGTATTTTACTTTCCCTTCAGCTGTGTCTTCCTTTCAACCCCATTTTAAATAGTCTAGGTCAGTGATGGCCAACCTTGGCACTCCAGGTGTTTTTGGACTTCAATTCCCAGAAGCCCAGGTCAGCATTCCTTCTGGTTAAAGGCTTCTGGGAATTGAAGTCCAAGAACACCTGGAGTGCCAAGGTTGGCCATCAGTGGTCTAGGTACAAAAGTAGAGGGGGGAAGACAAACATTCTGCCTGTTATCTGGTAGAGCCCATTTGAGGGGGGGGGGAATCAAAGACACAATTTTTTTTTGTGTGGGGAGGCAGAAGTTATTTTAGTCCTTCAAGGTACAAGGGGAGTTAATAGCCTGTATTAGATCAAATTTAAGAAGCCCCTTTGCATTATTTCCCGATACATATTATATTAAAAATTGTGTAAAACTTGGAAATTAGTCATTTCTTTTATATGTAGGGACTCATAATCTGGGGCCTAGGGTTGTATAGTTTACTTTATGTATAAATCTAGAATCACATAATTATTGAATAATGGAGTTGTAGGAATCTATGAGATCATCAAGTCCAAACCCTTGCTCAATGCAGGAATTCAAATCAAAGCAGATCTGACAGATGGTTGCCCAGTTTTCTCTTGAACTTCTCCAGCATTGCTCACCAGTTGTTCCTATATTCAAATCTCAGCATAACAGTGGCAACTTCAGAGCAGGGAGCAAGGAACTGGGGAAACAGGCATAAGATGCATGCAGCCAATGGACTGTGTTGCTTACCCCCTTTCTACATGACTAGAGAATATTTAGTTCTAAATATACATACTCCCGTCATCATATTAGGTTTGGGCCCCAAAACACAGTCAGTACAGATGTGTGATAAAGTGCTATGATTAGAATACATTTGGAATTTCCTACAATATAGAGGTATGTTTTACTGTGGATTTTGAGAAGAGTTGTTTATTTTTTTATTTATTTTTAGTGAAATGTCTTTTTAAGAACCTACAACGATCCTACGACTAATAGCACCGGGCAAAGTGTAGATGAAAAGCACTAAGAATACAGTTAGGATAAGGAGAAGTAATCCAATGATGATGTATTTCTTGTAATTTCTCCAGATGAGGTAAAAGAAGCACTTGAAAGGGTTCACAAACCAGGAGAAAGAGGTGTCAGGCCGGCTAAAAAAGAGGAAACACATAGTCAAATCCACAAACATTAAGTAGTAGCACCATTATTTTAACATTCCTTAGCCACTGTCATCTTATGTTTCATCTCTATGAAATGTGAAACAAAATACAGATTTTGTATTTACATGCTTTTTAAAATTAAAAAGGCCACTTGAAACACTTCTCCAAGAGTCTTTCTAGAATAGAATAAGTTTATTTATTTGAAGAGCCAGAGTTATCCTGTGCAATGGAAAATAGTGACTGTGGATTCCTTAGACTGTAAGTGCCCCACTGATCATATGGAAGAAACTTCCCATTAAAAGAAAACTAATCTATTTGAGCTCACTATGTAGTTGAGACCACTATGTACAGTTGTACCTCGCTTAAAGAGCATAATGCGTTCCACAGGATTGCTCTTTAAGCAAGTTTGCTCTTTAAGTGAAACACCCTTGTAAATGACCAATTGTGGGAGGGATTGCGAACCCCGATTTATTTGTTAAGCGAATTTTTGGTTGGTTTTATTTGTTAAGCGAAGCGAACATTCAGAGAAATTTCTGCTCTTTAAGCGAGTTACTCTTTAAGCGAGGCGCTCTTTATGCGAGGTTTGACTGTAGTTGAGTTACATGCTGTAGAGCAGTGGTTCCCAATGTGGGGCCCATACCCCACAGAGGGACTTCAATTCCCAGAAGCCTAAGTCAGTACATTGGCATATCAGTGATTTGAGAAATTGACTTGGACTTCTGGGAATTGAAGTCCAAAAACCAAAGGCTGGGGAACACTGTAGAGGCTCAGATTTTTGTGGGAGTAGCTACAGATGGTATCTTACCAGTTTGCAAACTCATCACTTGCCAACTTTTGAACTATTTTTCTTGGACTAAAAACATAAGAGGAACCTGGCTATGCCAACCAGACAAACCTTGGCCCTGTGCATTGGATGGCAGTAGACTGGTTGCTGGGGTAGAAGGAAAGCCAAGTGGCAAACAGAGCTCTGTCTTTTAGCGCTTTGTTGCCAACCTATCTTCCTCTATCAGCATCTCTTGTTACTTGAGGCAGCAATCTTGGTTTACCGGTAAGGCTAGTCCTGTGTGATTTCATTCCCTTGCCAGATGCTGCATGCTTTGCTGTTATATACTGCCAAGTGGAATCTGCCTTGGGGTGATCCAAATAGAATTTTCAAGGTATGTAAACTATTGAAGGAGTAACCTTACCAGTGCCACCCCAAACCTGGGGCTATGTACCCAGGTCTTGTGAGCCCCAGTCAGTCATTCTATCCACACTGCCTCCCATTTGCAGGAGGGAACAACACTGAAGCTACTAATGAGTCAGTTACTCCACCCCCTTGGGCCACATTAATTCTTCTGATCTCTTTTCCGGTCTCTTGTAGATGCCACAATAAAATAAAAAAGAAAATTAAAATAATAAATCATGCCAAGAAATGGCTTTACCTTCTCTTTCAAGATAGCCCTAGTAGGACACATCTAAGAAATGATAGCAACCATCATTATGGCCAGGGTCAGAAAGTACAACTTTAGTTTCTCAAATATGCTGCAGGACAAATATCTGTAAAATAATCCTTCTGCAATGTTGCGATACCAGAGGAGTGTTAATAAAGGAATGCCACATTCACATGGAACTGGATGGAGTGGACATTTCTAGTAAGAGCAATCAACAGGCTTCCCCTCCCCATTTTTTCTGAGCTGCCCTTCAGTTATCATGACTGCATCAAGAACATAAATCCTAGGAGAGCTGTGTGAATAAAGAAAGGGTGCAGAGGAAAAACACTATAGTCCTACCGGTCTGCTCCATTTCCTGCCATTCTTGGTATTTGGGGCATTCAAATCAGCTAGTTATTGGTCACAAACTTTCAATTTCTTTATAATGTTATAAAGTAACTTTATACTTACTTGGGCTTTTCCAGTGGTTCTGGTTCCTTCCGAGCTTTGCCTACAGGATTTTTCTCAGCTTCCTCAGCTGTGACTAAATGAAATTCAGCTTCCACTTTGCCCTGGAGTGAGTAAGAAAATCTCTTTGGATTCAGAGACTTTAAACTTCTCATAATGAGTTCTTTACCCATTAACATTTCTGAGCAGTACCTTAAAATGTGGACTCTACAAGATCATAAGTGGATATAACTAAACAATAAAACCACTCTGCATTGTGGCAGATTTGGGTGCAGACAGTTTTTCAACTGCAGACAAGGCACAAAAGAGAGAGAGAGAGAGAATTTAAAATAATAATAAGTGACATAGCACATTTGTGTTGTCCTAATAGAATCCAATTTTTTTTCACTTCCTCTGCTCTTCAGTAGAAGGGCAGAGGAAGTGCTTCATTTGGACCAAATAGAGTTGATTGAGCAAGGATCACATCCAATGGCATATTGCACCCCATCCGACTCCAAGCAACCCTATTTAAGTTTGCATCAGCCTGCTGCAAAAGAAGCCATGTGGATAAGATTGTTTACCGTGAGTTCTCCAGCTTTGATAAAAGGCCACCAGCCTCTGACTCGCTTCTGCTGAAATATGGAAATCTTGTTCTCCTCGCTGGTTGAGGTTACCATGCTGATATCACAACGCTTGGCTGATTTGGCTGCTCGAGGAAAGCCATTCAGATTCATCTCAAGGGAGCCTGAGGTGAGGAAATAAATAAATTTCCACATCATTTAGGGACCTCATAGGCAACACAATTTCCCAGGAATAGTTTCTTGCTCTGATGAACTGAGAGCAGCACTGAATGCTTAGCTACATTATAATTTGCTTATGCTTTCCTATAATTGTTTTTATAGTGATTAGAGGACAATGACAGATTAAAACAGAACTACCTCCCTTGTTTCCGCTCTGTACTAAGCTATAAGAGGCAATGATCTGTCTGAATGTAAATCAGTTCAACAGTTTCCTATTTAGTGTCATTGATGAATAGATCTGTAGATATTGCCATCTGTCTATTGAGCTTGAGTGCCACTACACTGAAGGATGTTGCTAGATGTTTCCTTGAAAAGAAACCTCTTCTTCCTTATTGCTGCACATGTAGGGGTGAACTGTGCATTACAAACAGACCACAATTAGAACAGTGACGTGATGACATGCTGAAAGTACTGGTTTATTTCTGTCTCCGTTTTTCACACCTTTTGTAATTTGCAAATAAGTTTGCTTTGTTGTTTTGATTGGTTGTTGATAGGTAAGCACAAGTTTTATTTGGAGGAAGTGCTTCAAGCTAACACATGAGAGTAATTTTGGAACCATCATTTTATCTTTGGAACTGCCTGTCACTGGACAATGGCCACCTTGAAAGTAAGTTTGCAACTTGGGCTGAAAAATTGCTCCTTCCTCTTGCTATAAAGAGGGGAGGACAAAGTTTGGCCTTCTAGATGTCATTAGATTGCAACTACAACATTCACTATGTCACAATTTCTCATAACATTTTAGCATACCTGTATCTTCATTATTTTGGATGCATGACCACAAACTGGGGAGCAACCTGAGCACTCCCAGTTGTATGATGGTATGCAGCTGGATAGATAAACACAATCAAACACCATGTTCTTCTCCATTTTGGTATTTTAGTGCTAGCCTAGCAAGCAGAATCCAGTCTGCTGTTAGAATCTGCAGCCTATAGAATTGAGTAGCTTGCCAATCCAGGCGGCTTCTCTGCTTAGCCTTACCCAGGAAGTCATCAGAAGAAAGCCTTTCGAAGTCCCAAACCTGGAGCACCAGGTCTGCTGGTATCTTGCGTTCTGTTTTTTCCAGAGAAAAGATGTTCTCTCTTTTAGAAACCACCACCTGCTTCTCAGCTGGAAGATAATGGAAAGGGAATACAAAGCGCCAGTTGAAGTTCCCTTCACCAGTCAAAGAGTTGTAATGTACATCTGTCTCCTGCTTATCATCTTCAAGACCTTTCAACCAGCTGTCAAGAAGTAAGAATCAAATTAGATTAGAAAGCATCTGAAATGGTTAAAAAAAATCAGCCCAACCTCTCACATCAAGACAAAAGGCCTAAATTATTTTGAATTTAGTTTTTTAGCACACTTCTGTGGAATACTTCATTTTCAACACAGATCTTTTCATGGAATTATGTGGATAAGGCTGCATGTCTGCAGAATGGAAGTTTTACCTATACAATGATAACTTGCAAAAAAAAAAAGAGTCTGTCATAGATGCTCTTGCTTGACTAGCACCCACATTACGTACAATCTAATGAGGCAACCTGCTCCATTCAGGGGTGCAAGACTTAGTTAATTATAGACCCTGAACCTAATGGTCTTCGGGTCAAACAAAAAGAGACACTAGATTTGCAATTAGTAACCAATAGTATGTTTTCCCTCCAGTCATCCCATGACCAATTACAAAACAGAAGTAAGCTGATTTGCAACATGCAGAGGGGAGAAAAGGATGTGTTAGGATAAGCAGATATCTTTTACTACTTCAGCAAGCTTCACTTCAAACAATGTGGTAGCTGTATCACCTACTTTGATCCGTATGTAATGATTCTATGGTGATCCTCCTTAAGACAACTGTGAGCCAAAGCAACCAATTAAATTTCTTCTCATGTCCACACCTGCAATGCCAGACTTCATTGCAGTTTGAGTAGTAAATATAAAAATCTCAATCTGTTTCCTGAAAAAGGGGTACCTATTTATCTATTTGCAATTTCTTGCTTTCAAACTACTAGGTTGGCAGAAACTGGGGCAGACGTCAGGTGCTGACTCTGTCATGCAGCACTTGGGTCTTGAACCTTACCAACCTTCCAGTGATCAATCTCAATCTCAATATCTCTGCCTCTGGCAAAAGGAATTTTCATTTAAATGTTTCTTCTTAAAACTTAATCACTGAACGGTTTTATGAACATTCCTGACATGGCTTCAACCCCATGGCCGGGGTTGATGAGCTGTCGCTCTGGGCGGCAGAAGCACTGCCGCGACCCTGGGCTGTGCCCATGGCTGGGTTGAAGAGCCACAGATCCGGGCAGCACGAACACCACCACAACCCCAGACCACGCCTATGGCCAGGGTTGAGGAGCCACCGCTCCGAGGATCAGGAATGCCGCCATGCCCCCGGCCCATGCCCATGGCTGGAGTTGTGCTGTTCTGGTGCTAGGAGTTGGCTGTTGGGGTGGGGGCCGGACATCACCCCCTTGGCCAGCCTGGCCAGTCTAGCCCCTGGACTGTCTATGGCCATTTTTGAACTTTTGTACTTGGACGTTCGGTATTTTATTGCAAGTGTTCTTATTGTGATTCTATTGTGTATTGTGTACTGTTGTGAGCCACCCAGAGTCATGTTTGTTGATTGGGCGACATAGAAATATAATATATAATAATATCATAATAATAATAATAGTGCAACAGCAGGATATAATCAGCAAAGAAATTAAGAGAGTGAACATCAAATTACAGCAAAACTGAATTCTGCAAACAGAAATCTGTTAAACAAGGCAGATGGCCAACAAATCTGCATGAGAGTCTGCTCAAAAAACCTTAAGTCATAGTGATGGTCAACCCTGGCACTCCAGATGTTTTTGAACTTCAATTCTCAGAAGCCCTGATCAGCAGGAATGATGACTTGGGCTTCTGGGAATTGAAGTCCAAGAACACCCGGAGTTCCAAGATTAGCCACCACTGCCTTAAGAGATGCCAAGACACAAAGTAGTCTTTCTTTAAAGGAGTGAAACAACAATCACTCATTATTATTATTTTAAAAAGTTAACAAAGGAAGGCAGTATACAACCACTATCAGAAATGAAATTCTGGAGGGAAAAATATTTGTGTGATTAATTTATATCACACATCATTTTCCACCTCAGACTCAACGTGACTTAGAATATACACTTTAAAAACAAAAGCAGCTAAAAAGCAGCGAACTGCTATCTTAAAACAGGATGAGAAAAATTGTCACAAACGAAGCACTAAATTAATGGATTCTAAAAGCCACTTAAAACTAAGAACCAAAAAGAACAACACAGACAACATTGAAAAGCTATTCTTCATCAACTGATCAGTGGCCATAGGACAGTCAGAACAAATAGGTCTTTGCTTGCCAGAAGGAAGACAGTGGAGGGAGAGAGACATTGTATTCACTGTTTCATTACTGTGGTGAGCAGTATCAGCGCCAGTGGACCTCTGCCAACCAGTTGAACACATTTTCTATTTCCTCAGTCACCTGGCATGGCTAAGGTAAAGCCTTGCTTTTCTCATTCTACATGAGAGAACAAAGAATATTTTCTCTTTGTTAGTTAACATGACAAGGCATGTTTAGTATTCTCAAGAGAATTATTGTGTTAGATCAGGGGTGCCCAAACTACGGCCCACAAGCCGGATCTGGCCCCCAAAGCCACTTCATCTGGTCCCCGACACCCTCACCGCTCCCAGAAGTGGAAGTAACACATGCATGTGCTGGTGCCGAAAGCACCCGTGGATGCGCAGAACAGTGCTATAAATGACCCATGGCTGTCGTAAACATGTTTACAACAGCCACAAGTCATTTATGGCAGCATTCTGCGCATGTGCAACTGCTTTTAGAACCAGCTCATGCATGTTTTACTTCCACTTCCGGATGGGAGGAACCACGTGAACAGCCCGATTGACCATGAGACTGGCCTGCGGATGGAAAAGTTTAGCCACCCCTCTTTAGATGGTTGGCAAAACATTGTACAACCATGTGAACCACCTGAAATCAGAACAATTGCTGATTTTGTTAAGATTTTGAAAAAGATGTTGTATTGCTTGGGTCAGGTAGTAAAGGTCAAGGTCTCTCTTCCTTGAGTCCAACTCTATGGGTTGGTGCTCATCACCGTTTACTGCCAAAGAGTCACTGCTGTCTGCAGCTGCAAATGTTTCTGTGGTCATGTGGCAGGCATGACTGAGCACTTGAGCACACGGAACACTGTTACCTTCCCACTGAAGTGGTACCTATTTATCTATTTGCAATTCCTTGCTTTTAAACTGCTAGGTTGGCAAAAGTTAGGACAGAGATGGAAGCTCACTCCATCATGCAGTGCTTAGGTCTTGAACTATTGACCTGCCGACCTTTCAGTCGGCAAGTTCAGCATCTTATTTATTTATTTATTTATTTATTTTACAGACTTCTATGCTGCCCTCCTCAAAGAGACCCAGGGCGGCTAACAAAGGTTAAAAGAGACATAAAAACACAATATAAAATCCAGTTAAAATATTAAAACTAAGCAAGTAAAAGATTAAAAAGTTCATACATTGAGAGAGGGAGGGGTCAGATGAGCCAACAAGCTGTTGCAACTGTCTGACCCAGACCCCATACCTGTCCTGCCAGCCAGGTCTTAACCCCCTTCCTAAAGGGCAGCAACTTCGACTGGAGACGTAACTCAGTTGGCAGGAGGTTCCATAGGGCCGGGGCAGACACGGAGAAGGCCCTCCTCCTAGTGCTAGAGAGGTGTGCCTTTCTAGTCAATGGTACAACCAGAGAGCCTCTCCGGTCCGCTCTGGTGGGTCAGGCAGATGTTCTTAGGGTGATGCGGTCTCTTAGATATCGTGGCCCACTACCATATAGGGCGTTAAAGGTAATAACCAGCACCTTGAATTGCACCCGGAGGCATACTGGCAACCAGTGCAGCTCCCTGAGCAATGGTGAGGCATGAGCATAATGCTCGTACCCCATCACAACCCGAGCAGCTGCATTCTGTACCAGCTGCAACCTCCGAATGGTCACCAAGGGCAGCCCCATGTAGAGCACATTACAATAATCCAGTCTGGAGGTGACCAAAGCGTGTGTGATCATGAGCAAGGAGTCCTGGTCTTAACCAATAAGCCACTGCAGTCCCTTGAACAGGTAGTCTGGTCATTTACTCAAATTCTGATGAATTCAGGTCTAGACTATGACAATGCATTAAATATGGGTGTACCTTCAGTTGAGTTAGACTTCTGACTGGTTCTTATCACTGAAGGGACATCTCTCCTAACCTGAGAGAATTGTATCAGCTGTGTCTCCCCACCCCCACCCCCAAGATTGTTTTTGGCTGTAGCGTCATGCTTAGGAATAATGTCTCAAAGGGTAGATCGCTCCCTTCCCAAACTTATAAGCAACAGGAGGTGGTTTGATTTAACTGCACAACTAAAGGAGAAAACCTCTAAACACTGTGGGCCCTCTTTAACATTAAGTAAGACAAGCCAGCAAGTAGAGGAGGCAGTATATCTGCTGCTTTTCTCTTCTCCACCATTGGTTCCATATTGGATGGTGCAGTATTGAATTAATCTCCACTTTAGCAAACCATGGATGTCCTAGATGTGAACTGGTCCTCTACAACTTCAGAATTCTGATTTTCACTCCTGAAGCAAAGTGCCTCATTTTCTATGCCTGTCAGATCAGCCACTGCCTGCTTAATTCCAGCCAGAGGTTGAGTTTCTGATGAGCCATGACTACAAAATGCCAGAGCCACCAAGCTGTCACACAGAACTTGCTCACACCACCGTGACTCATTTCTGATGGCTGACTTCAGTTCTTAGTTAATGTCAATAAATTGAGGAGGAGATTTGCAAGCTATGCCGGGGTGAACTTACCCTTTTACATAGATGTCACTTGATTTTTGTCCTGTAAAAATATTCTCATCCTCTAAAATGACATCTTCAGTATTCCAGATGATCACTCTCAGTTCGTAACTGGAATGAATAAGAAAGAAACCAACAGTGAAGTTACATTAGTAACTTGCTGCTTCATGATTTATAGCCCATGTCATTTCGGTTGCATTTACAGAGACAGATGGTAAGATTACTTTATATAAGACTAATAAAAGAAACTGGCTCAGAAGAAATTGGGATCTTGCCTTATTGTTGTTGTTGTTGTGCTCATCCAGATGTTGGTGGCATCTGACTCCCATAATCCTTGCCCACCAAACATGCTGACAGAGGATGATGAGAGTGGAGAATTGAACTACAACATCTGCAAGGCCACACAGATTTCCCATATGCTGAGAGGTTCTAACCTTACCTTTTTACTATACAGTAGTTTATCGCATTCCACTGGAACAAGAAATTATAATTAAGCCCACTTAAATCTTTAGAACAGAGGTTCCCAACCTTTTCAAGCTGGCGGCCAGGGCACACTCTCTCAGTCAGCTTTGAGGGCCAGACGGCCATTTTGCCCTGCCTGCATGATGGGGGTGGCCATTTTGTCCCAAAAACTTCAAAGGGATGGTCATTTTGTTTCTAGAATGCCCTTGGAGGGGTGAAATGGGCCCGTGGACTAGATCTGGCCCATGGGCCTTAGATTGGGAACCCCTGGCTTGAATGCCCTTGGAGGGGGGGGCACATGAAATGGCACTGTGGGCCTTAGGCTGGGAACCCCTGCTTTAGAATCAGTAGACTGAGAAAAATAGCAGCAGTGATGGACAACCATTGTTTGTCCAGCTGTATTGATTGGGAAACTCTGGAAATTGTAGATTCCCCTCTTTCCCCAAGCCCTGTGAATCACTTGATGGAAAGCAAATCAATGCCAAAATTTAGTTAGTCTTTATTTAGATGTCCATGTTTCCATAGGCGTAAGCATTTTTGAAAATTTGTGGTTTGCACACAAAAAAAAACCCACAACCAAAAATATAGACATTCGAGGTAAGCCAGCATGGGGAAGTTTCATACATATTAGTAGGAACCTTTCCCATGTGGTGATTTCTTATATGTAGCCATGAAAGGAGACAAATATGGTCCACACAAGACGTTTACCCTGAACTATGGACAAGGTGTCGATCAATAAATATAAAAGAAATATAAAAACTAAGGATTTGTACACTCTCAGTGATGTCAGCATGTAGCCAAATCTGATAGGCTGTACAGTGTCATTATGTCATCATGTTTGCAGCATGATTCCATACAACCAGGGATCACTCTAGTAGTAAAGAGAAAGGACTAGCCCAGGGATGGCCAAACCTTGGTGCTCCAGGGGTTCTTAGACTTCAATTATCAGAAGCCCAAGTCAGCACATCTGCTGATCAGGGCCTCTGGGAGCTGAAGTTTGAAGAACATCTGGAGCATCCCTGGGCTACACAAAACAGACATTGTGCCAAAGTGGCAGCAAGTATGGGAAACAAAAGGCAATGAATAGGACTGAAATATGTTAAAATTTAAACCTCCCACAAAGCACACATTTTGCCCAGTAATGGGGGGGGGGGGAATCAACATCTAGTGGAGCATTAGGTACAGAGATGCAACATTTTTTATTTAGGACTTTCTTTTTTGGACGTGTTTTTAAAAATTGAGCTACAACTTCCAGAATCCATAGCGAGTATGACTATGGCCATGTTGGCTTTGGGATTTTTTTGCAATTTTCCCTAAATCTGGATATAATGATGCAATTAAATTAGAAGAAATGAATTTTCTCTAACACACTATGAGCTAAAGTTTTGTACTTACATAAATGGTATTTATTAATTAGGTATTCTTCTTGCTAGAAAAAATGTTTAAGTTATAGCTTAAATTAAAAACAAATGAGCTGCCATGAAGCTGGCTTACTTTTTCAGAGCATTAATTCTTTATGGACAGAGCTAAATGTTTTATGGGGTTTTTTTTACAGAGTCAGCTTCAGACTGAACATAATTGATATGCTAATTGTTTCTCTAAAACTAGTCCAGACCAAAAGACTGCTGCCCACTGATCTAATTAAATTCATATTTAATGAGCCTTGACTTGTTCTTGGTTTTTATATCTGCTCTACATTCATCTCACTTCTTCTGATCTACTAAGCAGTTCGATGAAATTATTAGTTGTGTTATCAGAAGCCATGCACTTCCAAATTTCTCAGCCCAGACACATATCTTCCTGTTATTTATATGAAATCAGAGCCAATACATGGATATTTTATTCTAACAGACTCTCTTTCTATATTTGAGAGACAGTTCAAACATTCTTGACAGCTGAATAAGGGCAAAGATTGAAATACATTATGGAGACAAAGATTAAATTCATTCTGGAGAAATAAAGGAAAAGATGACAACAAGGTAATAATAATTTTGTGTCAGAAATGTTTGTGGGTTGAAAGGATTTTTGCTGGAGAAACTCCACTCCAGGGATGCCCAAATAAAGCTGCTTTCATGTCCACAATATCTTTTCCCACTGAAGTGGTTCCTATTTATCTACTTGCAATTTCTTGCTTTTGAACTGCTAGGTTGGCAGGAGCTGGGACAGAGACAGGTGCTCAAACCTTCGTGTAGTACCTGGGTCTTGAAATGCTGACTTGCTGGCCTTCTAACTAAGAAGGTGAGCTTCTTAACCACTGAGCCCCTGACAACAAGGTGGGAGATAGGTACAGTGGTACCTCATACAATGATTTTAATCCGTTCCATGGGGCTCGTTGTACGAAACAATTGCTATACAATGCATGCTTCATATAGCAATTTTCCTTATGGGATGCATTGTACAACATTTTTTTTTGCTAAGTTGTTTTTCCCATTGAAAAATTGTTGTACAATTTTTTCCATAGGGAAAACTGTTATGTGGGACGCCATTTTCCCCCAAAACCTAATTGTTAGGCGATTTCATTGCTATATGGAGCAATTGTTGTATGAGGTTCCACTGTAATCCCTTTCTTTCTCTCCCGAGAATGAAGGCAGGCTTGATACAGGAATTGCAGTTTGCAATGTGAATGTATCTTCTCACCTCTCATAAATTGATCTGGTAAAGTTTTTATATTGCTTTAAAAACCTGCAATAGCTGTTTCACCAGATTGGGCACTTGAACAAAAGAAAGTCAATTCCAGCTTTTCAAGTGGCCTTTGAACAACTTGGCCAAGAAGAGCTTCTTATGTATCTAGAATTGGAAGAAAGTTGAGATACAGGTAATGAAAAGGGGAAGGGAATAAGAAAAAACTGTATTTGTATCTCTTCTATCATCACAGATAATTTGTTGTTGTTGTTGTTCAGTAGCACAGTTGATTCTGACCCTTTACGACCCCATGGACCACTGTCCACCATGGACCACTGTCCACCAGGCACTTAGAGGAGCACATTTTCTATTAATATTGGACATGAATGTCCAGTGTAAAGTATACACTGAACTCCTCATAACTTCACTTGGCAGGCAGAGCTGGGAGCCCTTTAGGCCTTCATATGTTTTAGACTTCAGTTCCCAGCAGTCTAGCAGAAGGGATGTGGGAGTTGAAGTCCAGAACATCAGGAGGTACAAAGGTTTTGGCTTAATGCATCTGAGTATGGAAGAACACTGGAGCAAAGGAATATATAAGTACAGCATGATAAGCAATGCTACTATCTACCCATTTGGAACTGTTTGAAGTTCTCTGTTAACCAACTAGGCAAATTGAGATGGCAAAGTCTTCAAACACAACAAAAGGCTGCAGAGTTTTCCTATCTGGGTCAGATCTGAAAGTACTATACATTATAGCCTACTTTCAGACAGCATGATGACGTCTTCTGGGACATGTGATGGGCAAAAGCCCAAACCACAGCCCATCTAGCTGGTGGAAGCTCTGCCCTTATATAGTCTGAAGAGGAGGAGGATGTTGATAGAACTTATCCCCCCACCCCGAGTGGGGGACCTCCAGGCAAAAGACTGTTACTAGTGTTTTGCTTCCCAGTGTTTTGCTTCCCAAAGCAAGAAGAGGGAGAATTAGGGCCTAGTGCAGGGGTTCCCAACCTATGGCCCATGGGCCTAATCTGGCCCACAGAGATCATTAATATGGCCCACAGTGGCCACCTCGACACCTCCATAAGCTCCCACCACCACCAGAAGTACCAATACGTCCTTAAACCGCAGTGGCTGGGGATTTCCAGTGCCATGCGGAGCTTCTGGCAGCACTTGGGTTCCCAGCACGGGACCAGAAAGTCTCCAACTGCCATGTTCTAGCTACTGAAATGCAGAAGAAAAACAGTGAAAAATTCCCAAAATGGAACAAAAATGTTCTGCAAAATCTCCTGTTGCCCTGGGAAGTGGCGGAGGTTGTGCAAGCAGCAGCAAAAATGGTGTGATTGTCACCGCCACTGCGGAAAACGTAAGCTGTGGGAGCAACCACGCCTCCGGCCCACATAACTGAGTGTTAGAGGTGGGAACGGCCCCTGGTGTGAAAATGTTGGGACCACTAGGGCTGGTGGCTCTCTTTCAATAGTTGAGCCTTGCTTGGAGCCTCCATTTTACAGTCTGGTATCCTTTATTTTAGGGCCAATCCTTTGCTTTTTTGGAAATGGATTTAATGAGGCTAAGTCTATCAGAAAGGATCTTGACAGCTTTTTAAAAAGAAGTGTTTATATTTCCAGCCTGATTTAATGTGGCATTGCAGCTACATTTGAACTTCTTCTGGTTAACAAAACAATACTTTGAAACTTCTTTTCCTCCCCACCTTTCTATGAAAGCATTGTTAAGGCACCTTTGAGGTGTACCTACTTTAGTCTGGCCGAACATCCTGCTATGGTAATGGAGTAGACCGTACAGCCAGCAACTCAATGCTTAGTGTTGGGTAGCAGTAAATAATGGCTACGGGTGAATGAGCCCCTTCAGATGGGGTGATGGAAATGCCACTGGAAACCATCATATTGGGCTCAACGGTGAAATGAGCGGAGGAGGAACCACTTCACTATTCTGATTCCCAACAGTCATGGAGGCGGAAGAGGCCATGCCAGATGGGCAGGCCGTGAAGGCGCACCTTGTCAATATCCTCATGGCTGCGGCAGTCTATTGCAGCCCCGGTGTTAAATCCTGCATGTCTCATTTCATATGTGCTGCAGGAGACATCTTTGTGATCACAGTGTGTGGGTCACTTCATTACAAGCTGGGATCCACCTTAAACAAATTCACGCCAATAGCATTTTTTCTGAAAACGATTTCAGGGAAAAAAAATATTCGGACACAAGTAGCAGCTGATGACAACAACTTTAGAAGACTGCTGTTGAGGAACAGAAAGTAGGAGTCGACATGCTTTTAAATTTCGAATTCCTTGTGCAGAAAATGAAAAATGTTGTGAAAGCAGCCCAAACATAATGTAGTTTGTAGTGATCAATTACTTAGTGTGTTTTTGCAGGTTGAGGGAAACAGTACATGTAATGAATTACCCTTTGGGTTTCCTTGGTGAAATATCAACGGGGGGTCCTGGGAGAGGCATGTCTTTCGGAAACATGTCCACCCACATCTGCACACGACCCTTTAGGAAAGAAAACACAAGGGATGCAGAATGAAGTTCCAACTTGGTTAAGAAAGAACAGGAATATTTTTAGCTCCTCCCACCAAACAAAGACTCAGAAAGGGTCTTACATCCCTCTTCCAATAGGAGGGGTTTCTATGAGAACAAATTTCCTTTCATGGTCAAAAACAGCCTTCTGTCTCTGGAAAACAGGATATCATTTTATGTTTACCCAAAAAGGGAGAATAAAAGAATATATATTAACATAATCTAAATTTAGAAATAATTAATGTATTTCTAATAGAAGTGTAATATTTTTCTTCATTGTCACAACAGAATGACCAAGGACCATGAGGGTCCTTTCGTCTTCCTAGATAAAAGTCTCCCTTGCCTGAAAGCCAGTCATGTCTGACTCTAGGGGGTGGTGCTCATATCTATTTACAGCCAAAGAGCCAGTGCTGTCTGCATCTGCAGATGATTCTGCGGTTATGTACTAGGTATGACTAGACTCTGGAGAGCATGGAATGGTTCTACCTTTTCCGCTGAAGTGGTACCTATTTATCTACTTGCAATTTCTTGCTTTTGAACGGCTACGTTGGCAGGAGCCAGGACAGAGATGGGAGCTCACTCCATTATGTAGTGCTTAGGTCTCAAACTACCAAACTGCTAACCTTCCAGTCATCAAGTTCATCATCTTAACCACTAAGCCACTGCAGTCATTCTTCATCTTCCTTCCCAGGTGCTAATTGTGAATGGCAGCTTCATGACCCTATGTTTAAAGCTGGTTTTGGACTGGCAAACTTTTAAACGGAAGAATGTCATCATTTAGGATTCTGTTATCACTCGTTTTCTTTTTGCTTTTAGGATAAGGAAGTTCCCTTTCCTTTAATGCAGGGATACTCAACCTGCAGCCCACAGGTCAGATGTGGCCCATGGCACCATTTCATGTGGCCCACCACCACCTCCAGCACACCAGGAAGTGCCATGTGGTGGAGGAATGGCAAAATGGCTCTCCAGCCCCCGAAGCTATCTGAGGGAGCGTTACCTGGTCCTTAGTATAAAAAGGTTGATAAATCCTGCTTTATTCAATAGGTAAATGCTTTTGAGGTTATACATAATGATAATGACAGATACTTATAAACCTACATAGGGTATAGGTCTATATAAGGTTAATAGGTTATTTAGTGGATTAACAGAAGCTTAAATTGTCATAATATGCTATTTCTATATCTACTGGCAGGGAAACAGACCTGCTAAAGCCAGGACATAAAGGAGAAACTAAAATGGGATACCTGCTCATGATGCTTCTGGTTTATACTTAGATGGCCAACCATGAACATGTCTTGTTGAATGGAAATTTTGAAGTTGTCAGGGAATTGGGGTGCAATAAAAACACAAAACAACCATCAAAGCAGGTGATAGCAAGAAAAGATGGCTTCCATTTACTGAAAAAGTTTCTCTAATATTGGAAAAGGTTGGATTACGCAGGAATAAAAGCCTTTCATAATCTAAGTTGAGAATACTGTAATTAAATATAGTCAGGTAAGGTTGTTTTGGCCACAGGGAATTGAATTGAACAAGTTAAAGATTATGGACTAGGAAATCTTAATGCTCAGGGCATCTTCTGATGGCCCATACTTAGTGAATCATGTAAGTGCTCAGTCTTTCCTTGGTGAGGATATCAAACATTTAACTGCTGTAGTGCCTCATTTTATTTCTGTTGAAAATGATCTTCTGAACAAACCTCTTTAATTTAATTGGACTTCTATTTGTTTCTGAGAATTCCCAGAGTATGAACGGGCAATTCAGACTATATGAATAAGCAAGAGGAATTTGGTAGGGCCTCCTTTCACTGAGCCACTGATTAAAACAATCCAGCAGATTGGAGAACTGGTTCCAAAAATTCCTTCAAAAAATTTGCTAACTCTGACAAACTTTTACATAAAAGACTATCTTCTGTAAAGTAGGACACCAGACTAAGGGCAGCGCATGATCTACATTTATGTATGCTGTTTTAAGTTCTGTGGGGAAAATTGGATGTAATTAATAAAATAGGATGAAGAGCTATAAAGTTTATATTTTACACTTTTTTTTCAAACTGAAGCATTTACCTGTTCCATGCCAGGTTTATCTTTGTTGTACAGAGGCCGTGTCTCAATGTGTTCAGGTACCAGCTTGCAGCCTATACCTGGAATCTCATTCCATGAACGTAAAACTTTTAGAGCAAGGTGTTCATATGATTCTACCGGTTCCTCTGCAGGAGAAAAAGAAGTACACAGTAAATGGGCAGAGTTGAGTTTGCACACAATGCAACTGTTTAATGTGGTTGCACCGGTTAATAGAAGGTGCTTTTTAAAATCTGCTCGAGACAAAGTTGCTTTGGATGATGCTAAAGAATTTTTAAAAATAGTAGTTGTGTTAGTCTGTGTTTCAAGCACATCAGAGAGTAAAGCAAAATAAAACAAAAAAAATTGTAGCACTTTAAAGACTAACTGCTGTTTTTTAATGTTAGCTTTCATGGATCAAGTCCACTTTGTAGTGGACTTGCTCCATGAAAGCTAACATTAAAAAACAGAGGCAGAGGGTACGCAGAGGTGGTTTGCTGTTCCCTTCTTATGGAGGCCACCTGGTTCTATATAGTTTTTGCCCATGGCTACACAGATCGGCTCTTGTCCTAGGAGGCTCAGTGGGGAATCATTCCAGGCTGCATGCAGGCTGATATCTAAACCGCTGAGTTATTCACTTAGCTATAGAATTTCTGAAGCTTTAAAAGTTCTGAACCCCCTGTGTGATCCCCAATACTCTTGACACTTCAGGCCCAGGCATTCTTTGTTTTATCAAATGAAGGGGAAAATCCTCTCACACTTTATAGGAGCCACAAAGATGGCACAATTTAGCCACATCCATCTTCTGTTTCTCCTCTCCTTTTTGTTTGTTTGTTCAGATTTATATTGCTGCCCACTCGCCGAGGCGACTCAGGGTGGCTTACAGTCAAAACAGCAACAATACAGTAACAATCATAAAATGCAACCTCACAAAACAACCAAAGCAGAACACAGACTAACTCCTCTCTGGCCATTGGTGTGGGCCCAGAGGAGGGGGAGAGGTCCTCAGCCACCTGCCAGGCCATGGTATCTTCTCCCTTAGGCCATTGGTGTGGGCCCAGAGGAGGGGACAATGTTCTCAACCGCCTGCCAGGCTATAGTGTCTTCTCCCTCAGGCCATTGGTGTGGGCCCAGAGGAGGGGAAGAGGTCCTCAGCCGTCTGCCAGGCCATGTTTTATGTTTTAGGCTCAGGAAGAATGGTGGCCAATTTGGAGTATAAGAGAAAACATGAAGGACATTTTAAAGGGGGAAACCGGGACTGTTAGGGATATAAGAAGCTAGATATGTTCTCCTTCAAGATACCTAGGTAGGCTGTTCTCAGATACACTCTAAGCACTTTGCATTGAGTGATTAGAGATGAACAATCTCCTTTCAAATAAGAACAACAACAACAATGTTGGAAAAGTATGGAATAAATATGCAGCCTTGTTACCATTCTCATCTTGGAATACTGTCTGCCCCGTAAAGACCTTGTCTCCTATTTGTATCTTTCCAGGCTGCATGTAGGGCCCACTCAGTCTGTTATCTCGGCAAAGCTTGGTCAGGATCTCAGTTGGCTTGGTGGCATCTCGCCAGGCATTATATCCTTCACTGCAAATTAGAGAAAATAGCTTTGAATGGTTGACTGTTTCTGGTGGTGGCAGCTATTAATGACCAACATTATTTCCAAGTTATAATTATCAGAATGCCAGCTATGGTGTGAAACATTTGTTCTCTTGAGACCTACAAAACCATCAACGTAGCAGGATTAAGACCTAAGGCAGAATCAACACATGCATCTAGTTAATGGAGCATATGCCCAGAGATAACCTTACATTTCATATTGACTCTGCAATCCGCAGGTAGCTCGATGTCGACTGTAGAAACGGTTTTCCAAATCAATTTTTGTTTCTCCAATGAGATCATCTGAACCAATCAAATCATGGTCATAGATCAGGACTGAAAGCAGAGATTCCTTAGGGAAACTAGCTTGGATTTCAAATGACCTAGTACAAAAGAATTGATCAAATTTTGTCAGTAGAATCATTGGTAGGCTGAAATCCTAACAATATTTGCTTATAAATAAGGTCTACTGGAACATGCTTTTCAGTGAAGATAGATTGGGGTGATAGTCATGCTGCTGTAGGTATCAGTGTTTAAAGAAATGGATATCATTAAACACAGTGTATGGGCAAATTTCTCAACCTTGGACCCTCAGGTGTTCTTGGACTTTAGTTCCCAGAAACCTAAGTCAGTACACCTGCTGATTGATGTTTCTGGTAATTGAAGCCCAAGAACATCTGGGGAGGCTGAGGTTGAGAAACCCTGATTTAGACTATGGAAGAATCACACACTTTTTGTTAACGCTTGTTTCTCATTTATGCTAGGACTTTTAGCTCCAGGAAAAATAGCAATTGAAAATTATTTTGTTGTCTCTGCTTCCTACCTAGATGGCTCCTGGGGCCCACCTGTACTGTTTGCTTTTATGAAAGATGTAAGCCAGGGGTGCCCAAACTATGGCCCAGGGCCTGGATGCAGCCCCTGGCACTAATTCATCCAGCCCACAAAGCCCTCACCACTCCTGAAAGCAGAAGTAAAACACACCCATACAGGCATGTTTTACTTCCGCTTCCAGGAGCGATGAGGGCTTCATGGGCCGGATGAATTGGCACCGGGGCCTGCAGCTTTTCCCCATATCATTTTACATGGCCAAAGTAATGCCTAGACAGAATTAAAAGTTCTGTCTCAGTACAACTAAAACAGAAATCAATTCTAAGGTCTAGAAACATTATTTAGATCCGATGTAAGCTTATAACATGAGTAGAACACTGTACCAAATATTTTTAGTTAAAGAATAGTTGCAGTGGGTTTGATTTATGTCCTTGCTAAAGCAGTCAGACAAGGTCATCTGTATTATTGCACAAAAGGAGACGAAGCTACAAAAGTTAATTTGGGAAGATGTTGGTTGAGCATGAAAATGGATGAGCATGAAAATATATTGGGGGAAGCCCGTATAACACATTATCAAAAATTTAAGCAGTACATTTTATGGTATCTACAATGGACATTTACCAATGTTTTAACAAATGTACTTCATCCTGAAAATGAAGAGGAAAGAAATGTCGGTAACCAAATGATTAAGTGCATAACATTACACAAATCTAAATGAACTGACCTTCCAAAAATTGGGTTTAGCTGCTTGGGAATGTAATTGTCTCTGTCTTTAATTTCTGTTTTCCCCAGTCTAAGTACAATATAAGGGTCAGATTTGCCATCTGGATCAGCTGGACTTAAATTAAATGCCTGCAGAATCAGAAAACAGTTACAGTACTTAATAAATGCTAAACTGCAGAATTAAAGATGTCAGTACTGTGCCTGGCTTGGGATACACAAGATACAAAAAGAACAAATAGCACTCATCCAAGAAAGCATCCTCTCTCTTTTTTTAATCTAAAAAAGGAAGATACCATAACTTCAGTATTTCACTACAGGGAGATATGGTCCATCTGTTCATTTGCTTTACCTTCTAGTAGTCTGCTGTGTGGCAAAATTGGTGAAGAGATTAACATATGGTGTAGTAAGGCAGACCGAATATTGGGGCAGTTAGTTCTGCTCATACTACACAAGGCAATACCGACCAGCACAAAGAAACATCCCATACAAAGCATATTCATTCCCACCTTATGTTACCAGTGCCAAACATGGACACTTACAGCAAAAATATAAACAAAAGTTGGTCACCACAGAAATGAGATGACTGAGGAAGGCTGCTAGAGTGACTAGAAGGAATAAAATCAGGAATGAAATTATAAAGGAAAGAATTGGAATAGAACCAATTTCAAACTACATCAAGAGACAACAAATTAAATATTTTGCCCATTTGGAGAGAATGTCTTGGAATTCCATACCTTACAAGGCATACGTGGAAAGAGGAGAAGGACAAAGACCACAAGGCAGACCCAGAGGAAGGTGAAGAGATAACATCAAAGAAATATAAGAAAACAAAATAATGCTGGTGGAGGGCACTGGAAGTGCCAGGGGAATAACCTTGTATCTCCCTCAACACCCTATGGCAGGGGTTCTCATCCTTTTAAAACCATAGGCCAATTTAAAAAGCAGCAGCAGCAGCAGCAGAGGTCTGCTGAGTTTTGCACAGGAGCCAAAAAATAAATCTTCCCATTTTTAACAAAGAGGATTTTAATATTACTTTAAGACTATCCTATGGATTATACTTACTGCCACAATATATACTCTGATTAAAACATTCACAGACTGATTTGGAGGTATGCCTTGTAGGATCTTTGGCTGGCTCCCATCTCCTGAGGAGCAGTCTTCTGGATTTTTATATATGCAGAAGCAGCCCTGTCAATACACAGCATAATATGACTATTACCAAAAACAAAGCAGAATATGCAGAAGAAGAAGGTATGCAATCAGCATTTTCAAAAGGCATTTGACTCTTATTTCCAAAATAACTACTGTATATGTTTTCTAATGTACTTCCTTTAAAATACTGCATTGGCTAATAATTCAAGGATATTTCCATAAATATTTCTGGTTTCTAGTAGTGCATAAAATGGATAAATGTAATAGTCCTGGTTAGTTAGTTGTGCAATTCAATTCAATTCAATTATTCGACTTGATCTACACTCGCAATGCAACTCTGGCCGGCTAACAAAAAGCAAAATATCACAGTTACAATAAATAAAATTACAATATCACAGTTACAAAATGTCACAATTACAATGTCACAATTACAATTATAAAATAATTACCAAAACATTTCAAAAGCAAAACTCAGAAATACTTGGACTTCAATTCATGCTACTTTGTTGAGACATCTACAATTTACTTCGCGGAGACAATTCAAAGTTAAGTTCCCAAGCCTAGATATCCATATACTAATTTACAGTATAATTTATGGCACCAAAATCTGTCCCTAATAAATGGTAGTCTTATTTGATGTACAGACTTTAACTTTTTAAAAGAAAAAAGAGTGACCAGTTTCATCAACTTACTTTCCCTTATGGGAGAGCAGCATTAACATAAGGCACAAAACAGAGAGGGAGAGAATTGAGAGAGAAAGAGACTAAGGCTTCCTTTGGTTGGTTTTTACCACCTTGTCTCCTGTGAGAGACAAGATGGTGTCTTGTCTGGTTGCTCAGCAGACCAGACAGGTTAGACTCTGCAGATTAAGGGCACCCTCTAGGTCAGAGATGGTTAACCTTGGCACTCCAGATGTTCTTAAACTTCAAATACCAGAAGCCCAAGTCAGCATTCCTGCTGATCAGGGCTTCTGGGAATTGAAGTTCAAGAAGAGCGGAGTGCCAAGGTTAACCATCATGGCTCTAGGTCATAGTTCTCATGTTAATCAGCTGTTCTCAGTCTGAATATTGGCAGCTCAGCCCATAGCCCCATAGGTGTACCAATGGCCTTATTAGCGTGAGCTATTTTGATCAATGTGCTTCTCTGGGATTTGTCTGTGGCCCCATATGCTTTTCACAGGATTTTGAGTCATGTCATCTACTTATGCCCTCACTGAATTTTGAAGAGGAGTGGGAGATGCAGCCACAGCTTGTCATGAATCTTGGCCAAGATCTGACAGTTGGGCAAGATGCTGTATAGCTTCCTCCTTTCCCACTGCTATCTATAGTTTATGGGGACTGTGGTGGCTCAGTGGTTAAGATGTTCACCTTGTTAGCTGGAAAGTCAGCAAGGTGGCAGTTCAAGACCTGAGTACTGCATGACAGAATGAGCATCCATCTCTGTCCCAGCTCCTGCCAACCTAGTGGTTCGAAAGCAAGAAATTGAAAGTAGATAAATAGGGATCACTTTGGTGGGAAAAGATCTTGTGGACATGAAAGGAGCCTCATTTGGGCATCTCTTGAGTGGAATTCCTCCAGCAAAAATTCTTTCAACCCAGAAAGCACCTTTGTGTGCTTCTCACGCGATAAAAAAAAATCTACACTTTACTGGTATTTTGGGATTCACACTTGAAGAAGCAGCCTAGGCTTTGATTGCAACTTAGATGAAAAAGAACTGGTTGATCCATCAAACTAGTGGCACCAGAGGCACAATCCTGTGCTCTGTCATAATGAAACAGCATGTGAGCCTAATGGACTGGAAGATGCTCAAGGGCCACTAAAACATGGCCTCTAGTCTCATACTCTCAGAATCTGTAATACTCAAGACACTGACTCTTCCTTGTAACGACCTATACTCCTATGCATATCATATTAACGCTGACAGTGAGTAGGGAAGAGCTTGACACCTAAGTGGTGCTAGACCAGTGTTTCCCCACCTTTGGTTCTTGGACTTCAATTCCCAGAAGCCTGTCAATACATTAGCTGATCAGTGCTTTTGGGAATTAAAGTCCAAGGACCAAAGTTTGGTAAACACTGTGCCAGATCTTCCACATCATTAAAAAATGGGGTGGAGCTTGAAGGAAGAAGTAAATCTCAAGGAATAAAAAGCTCCAGTCAGTCTTATGCATTGTTGCAGTCAGCTGATGGTGCTATCCTTGGTGCTGAAGCTCCTCATCTGCCTATCTGTGTTACATTTGGTGGGATTGAGAGCACTAAAGTCTCTTCTGTTTCCTTGACTGCTAGTCCCTTTGCCATACTAAATACGATACTACTGCCTGGTTCTTGGCACCCATTTTGTCAGGCCTATCAGATTAAGACATAAGATCCTTGACTTTTAATGTTCAGACTAAGTGATTTTGGAAACCACAGTGTCAGAGGACATTAGGTTGGTTAGTTATGAACGCTGGAAAACTTCTATTTTGATTTATATAGTTTGTGATGAAGCTGCTAAAGGGAGAGTAGCTTGTTATTTTATGGTTCTTCAAGCCAATGAAGAATCTTGGAGTATCCAATCTCATTGTGTGGCACACTGTGTGAACATACCTATACAGCTATGCACCTCCCCATAGGCATACACACGTAAAAGATTACAGAAGAAAAATAATTTTAATACAAGGTGTGCTGTTAAATATTCCACAGTATTTAATCTGCTTTTAACAATACAGTATGTACCTTGAATTTCCCTACTATCCTCTCCTCATAATCGCTGCTGTCTTCGTCAGTAGATTTTCCCCGGAAGAGTTCAAACGTTTTCACCCAGTCTTCAAAGTTGTTAAATTCACTCTCCAAATCACCATCATAGATCTTTGAAAGAGATTGACCAAAATTCAGTACCCCCATAATTTTCAAAAAAGCAGAACTGCTCCACTGGAAACATTTCCAAACAGAGCTTCAGTTCATTAAGTAAAATAAATGGGGACAGCCTACGGGGTAAATATTGTGTATGAAACTTACCAACATGAGTTATGCAAGACCAGACATACTGTGACATAATTCATAGTTAAGAATTCTATACTGTGGTGAGAGTGAAATTCTATGCTTTTTTTTCCTGGCTTGATGTGTGTGTGTGTGTAACTCCATCATTAAAATACATTTACAGAAGTTTTAGGACTGACAACAGGAAGCAATGCACTGCTTCATCAACCGATGAAATTAATTAGAGGTCATGGTAGCTCCATGAAATCTTCATGTGCAGAGACTGTGCACCTGAGTATAAGGGGGATTGTAAAATTTATTTATTTATATATTTATTTAGATTTATTATCCTGCCCCAATCAGGCGAACCTGACTCTAGGCGGTAAAAGGTGATGGATCATCCTTAGTTCTTATTTTTGAGATGGACTTTAATTTGATTGAGTATATATTGAGTATATATTTATCCTATGGTGGCAGGTGATCAAATGGAAAGCTCCTGCACTCAAAATGGTTTGGTATATAAGTAGCGGTGCTGGATGAATGTGTCCTTTGAACATTTTTAATTTGAGCTGATGTTACATGCAGTTTCTGGAGTGATGTGCAACTCAAACCATAATTATTCTTCAGATGTCATAACTTTTTTTCTAAATCTCTGTTGCAGAAACATATACTAAAATGCATATAACAACATGTTGTGGATCAAATTCACCAGAAAATGCATCATTTGCGAGCAAACATTTAGAAATGTTTATGTGGGGAGTAAATGTGTTCAAAAGTACGTAGATAGCTGAGTAGAATTGTAAACCTAACAATATTTGCAGATCTGTGGAAATGGAATTGAACACATTTATTAATAAACCTAATCCATCCTTCCCTGCGTCTGGCAGCAGCTGACAGATAAAATTCCAGACATCATTTAACATAGTGACTAGTTTCAAGTAATGATGGATGGGTGGTTATTAGAACTTAGATCCAAAGTGATACTAACAGAGAAACAGTAACAATTCTGCTTGTGTAATTCCTCTGATAGTCCTCAATACACAGGTGGTTGAACAATGAAAAGCTGCTGAATCACTCCCTTGTGCATGCTCTAAAAATACATTCCTGCTAGTCTAATGGACTTCCAATTATCATAATGACACCACTGGATTTAGAGCTCTGTGTTCAGAGGTATTCCATCTGTATAAACCAGGTTCTTGCAAGTAAAAGAATGGGATTCTACTGCATTTGTGCCCTTTGAATAACCAGAAGAATCAAGATAGTATTCGTATAGGAAGGAAATGTCTTAGCTGATAGACACTATGTTGTACCCCAGAGGCGTAGCTACCGCTGTATCAGCCGTATCAATTATACGGGGCCCCCGGGCTACGGGGGCCCCCAACGGCAAAAAATAAAATTAAAAATAAAAAAGAGCAAAAATTTACTGCGCATGCGCAGAAACTCAATCTGATGCATTGCGCATGTGTCAGATTGAGTTTCTGCGCATGCGCACTTTATTGGAGCCATTTTTGGCTCCAATTTTTTAAAAAAAGCCGGAGTCGGAGAGTCGGAGTCGGAGCCGCAGCTTTTAAGCAGCGAGGCAGCCCCGACTCCGAGGCCCTCCCCCCGGTCGCCGCGGGGGCTCCCTGCCTGCGCCAGCCCGGGCGGCGCTCTCCACGGTCGCCGCTGGGGTGGGAGTCCACCAGCTGCAGGACCAGCTCGCGGGCGCGCCCCGTTCCGCGGCAGGCGGCAGGTCACCTGGAGCGCGCCTGGAGCTGACCTACCGCGCGCGTCTGGAGCTCACCTGCCGCGCGCGCCTGGAGCTCACCTGCCGCCTGCGTGCGTGATGGGGCGCGCGAGCTGGTCCTGCAGCTGGTGGACTCCCACCCCAGCGTCGAGGTGGAGAGCCCCGCCCGGGCTGGCGCAGCCTGCCAGGGAGCCCCCGCGGCAACCGGGGGGAGGGCCTCGGGGCTGCCTCGCTTCGCCCGCTCGCCTTCCACAACTGCCCCTTGCCTTCGCCGTGCGCGGCGAGGGAGCGATCGGCAGCAGCGGCGGCGCGGCGGCGGTGACAGCAGAGGCGGAGGAAGAAGAGGCCCCAGGATTAAGGTAAGTGAGGTTTTTGTGTTTTCTTGGGTGGGTTGAGGTGTGTGTGGTGTTTTTTTTTTTACATTTTAATTCTATTTTATTTATTTTATTTTTATTTATTTTATTTTTATTTTTGGCCCCGCCCACGACGTCATGACGTCATGACGTTGGCTCCCCCCATGACGTCATGATGTCATGACGCTAGCTCCGCCCCACATCTAAAGGGCCCCCAAACTATTTTTATACGGGGCCCCGGCAAGGTAAGCTACGCTTCTGTTGTACCCAGTTGCTCTTCTTGTAACTAGAACATCATATTCAACTGGAGAGGCAGGGAAGCAGAATGTAAAATGATTTCACTTTGTTTTTAGTAAGCAACGTTTGGATTATACAGACATTTGTGATAATTTGCCAAAGTAGGAGAAAAACATGCGCTTTTTCTCAATAAACTCTACCTCCAGGGTTGCAAGATTTGGGGGTGCCTCTTTCACTTTTGTTTTGAGCAATTTATCTCTCTTCTTTTTGTCTGGTTCATCATCAATGTTCAGTGCTACAGCACCTGTAGTTTTTGCTGTCAAGATAAAGGGACAATTTTTTAAAAAAGTTCCAGACCGGCTACATCCAAGGCCCTTTTGTTGCAGTTCATGAACACTGGCATCCATAGCATAATGTCTGGAATACCCTCCTGCTTACCCTGCTTTTGTGATATCACTAGAGTTTGTCCACTGGTTTAATGTTTCAGCCCTGAAAGCTAAAGAAATGAGATGCTGGCAATCCAACACTTCACTCATTTTAGCAAATTTCAGACAGGTAGTCTTGCCAGTTCCCAGGGACAATGGGAGATAGTGGAATCAAGGCAGCTAGATTTAAATATGCTATGTATGGAAATAAATTTATAAAACACACAAACACACGTTGAGTGAGCCCTAGTGGTGTAGTGGTTAAATAGCTGTATTGCAGCCAGTGGTGGGCTGGCTCCATATTCTTCTACCTGCCTTCCTCCTCCTATGCTGCCAAACATAAGATTACAAAGGAGCTCTACTGATTTAGAGGTTGCGATTTTGCCTTGTAAGAAGGACGTTGTTGGTTTGAATCCCCAGAAGGGAGTTGAAATTAGAAGGCGAGTGGGAACGTATGTATTTTGTTAGTGTTAGATGCCCTCATCACTCCCTGTCCAGTGCCCTTTTAGCATCCAGCATCCTTTTAGCATAGCCAGCATGCCCCTGACTGCAGCCAAAATGTTGTGTGTTCAGTCCTGATGGAGATCAAGGTTGACTCACCCATCCACGTTCTGGAGGTCAGTAAAACAACTACCCAGCATGTTGGAGGCAAATGCTAATTACCTTGTGAAATGCCCAGAGAATGCACTAAGTGCTATGGGGTGGTATATAAGTGTAATTGTGACTGTTATGTTTAGGACATGCTAAAAAAACCACCAAGGTGAGCCCTGGTGTAATTTCATACATGTCAAAAATATGAGTTAACAATTAAAATAGAAATTTTTCTTTCACTACTCACAATGAATCATGAGTAGATGCAGAGCTGTGGTAAAGTTTGTAGTTTACTACCTCCAGCTTCAAAAAGATGCTTTCACTCTTAATGTGATTGCCCCTCCATGAATTTTAATAGAACTTCAGCAGAAAGTTCTTCGAGGCCTGATGATGCACTTTACACTCCAAACTTCCCCACATTGCATTTTCTCTTCCTTATATAAATCACTATTACTAAATCAGTATGCTATTTACATGGTACTTAATGTCGGGCTTCATCCAATATTTCAAATTCTTTTGGCATCAGAATGAAGATGCTGCATTCCCACATTAAACCAGTTGGCATCAGCCCTCCACAAAGCTGAAATAGCATTTCAATAAATTTAATTCATCCTAGAATTTAAGAGAAACATCACTTTTAAAAAGTATTTTCTGTAGTTCCTCATCACTTACTTTCCACAAGTGACTTGTTAAATATTAGTCATGATTGAAAGGCACTAGCTTTATTGTTCATTGCTTATTTTTACTTGTCCATTTCTTAATGTTTAAAAAATGCACTTTAAAAAAAAGGATTCAAAATCTCTCCCAAATGAGCCTGTCAATAATTTAGGAGGAATGCCTAAAACATTAGTTATATCAAAGAAGAAATCAATACATTACTTTTTTTAAAAAAAGAAAAAGAATGCATTACAGGAAACATCACTATCTATAAGGTATTATTTTGTAGCTGTGATTCATTTACTCATTATCACAGATGCTGCATTAATTTTTAAAAAATAATGAAACAATTTTTTTTCCTCCTTAATCTCACATAGTGGTTGAACCAGGGAGAATGTCTCCATGCAGGACACTATCAGCTCAGTACCAGATGTCTTCTTCTTCAGGTGAGAGGCAGGGTTATTTTGAACATAGATATAGTATCAAAAATGAGGCTCCACAAAATTCTGCTAACCTACAGTCATTTCACCTACCGGTATGTGCCAACACAGACTGCCTGCCTAATTAAATTTTCAGGAAGCTCAGCTTCATTGGGATCTAATAATTAAGATTCAACATACCCGTGAGAATCAGGTGGCTAATAAATTAGGCTATATATATCCATCATTCATGAAATTATACTGAAGAGTGTATCACTTTTTTCATAAGCATTACATAAATGAATGAAAGTTAGGGTATAACCATAATTATGAGTCAAATGTCCATTTCTTTCCCTGAAATGCTCTCATTTCACTTCATCTATTCCTCTCTCAGATAATCCACTCTGTAGCTTTGGATTGTCAAATGCACAAGTGAGAGCTAAACTAGATGTGATGTTCATTGCATGAATGTCACTAATGCCCATGTCCTGTAGGGTGAAACTGAGTTGCCTTTAAGCCATGAGGGAAAAACTCTACCTCGCAACAATAAGAAATAAAACATAAAATGCAGAAAGCTGGAAAGCTTCAGTCAGTTACAGATTGTTGTAGTTCATTATTCAATGTACAATACAGTACAGTATATAGAATAAGACAGGGTTTCTCAACATTTGGGTCCCAGGATAATCTTGGACTTCAGTTCCCAGGAGTCCTGATCAACAGATATAATGACTTGGACTTCTGGGAATTAAAGTCCAACAACACTCGGGGACCCAAGGTTGAGAACCCCTGGAATAAGAAGTTGAGGAAGGAGAAGAACTGAAAAATCTCAGAGGCTGGTTGGATACAACTCAACTTTATTGTTCAGAGCACTATGAATCAGGCCTTTGTAGTGTGTAGAGCCAGAATGGTTGTAATGTTGTGTACAGAAAAGGGGAAAAGAATAATAAGAGCATGCCTCAGTATGGCCCTGATATCAGTATCCCCTCCACAAGCTGCTATTTTTATCAGAAAGGAGGATGAGGAATGTCAAGCTTGAAGACTCCTAAAGTGGAAGAGGAGTGACCTTCACAATGCCGCCCACCCACAGCTAGTCCTTGATAGCAAATTTAGCAAGCACTCAAGTAACATAGTCCCACTACAAAGCAAAATCCTACTGCTTTCCCCACATGCCTCTTTCCCCTTGGATCAGGAAATCTGTGGAACAGTGTAAGGGAGAGAATGCTAGAAGGAAGAAATCAAGCAGGAGATTAATGACAATTTGTACATGCATTTTGCCTAGGTTTTATGTACATTCCATCTGATTGAAAGCTGTTTTGCCATCAGAAAGAACCATTGAGATTTAAGTTACACAAGCAATTTATTCAGTTAATGGGCTTTTGTTGTTAACTATGAAAAACAAAATTTTAAAATACAAATATTTACTCACTGTTTCCTGGTTTTTCATCATTGAAATCAAGTATTTTAGCCTTTCAAAATAAAGAACAGGAAGACACACAAATGTGAGTGAAATATTGTACAAAGTAACAAATTTACAATCCACCTTTAACAGAAGTCTGTTTCCCTTCATTGTAATATTTCTTTATGTATTTGTAATATTTCTATACCATTTTGTAATGAGAAGACTTCTTGAAACAATTTACAAAGCAAAATGTTAACACAGTAATTAAAGCAACAAAATATTCTGAACAGCCAGAACCACAAAAATTGTGTTATAAAACACATACAGTACCCGCATTCCTTGAAAAGCAGCCTGAACAACCAGCTCTTTATAAGCTCACTTTCTAGAATAAAATATTTTTTTTGTTCCTAAGTGGTGGATGATAAGGGTGCCTGGTGTGCAATGGTCCATGGGGTCGGAGGGGGTCGGAGTCAACTGTGTGACTGAACAACAACACAAGATGTAAATATTCTATAAGAGGACTGACTAGGTGTGCACAATGGCAAAAATCTTACTGGTGTTCACATAAGTTTGCCTAACTTGCCATGGCAAGTTGAGGCTAACAGGTGAGGTACTGGAAGCACATCTTGGTCATTCAATCAGACACTTTACTAGGCACATAAATGAGCTCATCAGTTTGGCAATTAGCCACAATTAGCCTCCCCAAGTATGTAAGCCTTACACAAACACACACCAAAAAAAAAAAAAGATTCTGGTCAATGTAAACTTTTTGTGGCAGGTCCTATGTGACCATCAACATGGGAACAGATACACTAGTACCTCGGATAACGATGAGACTTGGTTTCACAAGTCTCCTCATTATCTGGTTTTTAACGTTGTGCGTTAAAAAAAGCCCTGTTTCCCTGGAGGCTGCAGCAAGCTAGAACGTCGGGATTTGAAGCCTGATGTTTTGGCTTGCTGCAGCCTCCAGGGAGGTGGGGGAACTCTGGAAACAGCTTGGATCGGGTCTTCCGACCTCCCTGGAGCTGGCAGGGGGGTCAGGGAGCCTGAAATGGGTAAAAAAACCTGTCCTTTTTAAACCCATTTTGGGCTCTCTGACCCCCCCCCTTGTCGGCTCCAGGGAGATCGGAAGACCCGATCCAAGCTGTTTCCAAAGTTCCCCCGCCCTCCTGGAGGCTGTAACAAGCCAAAATGTCAGAATTTGAATCCTGACGTTTTGGCTTGTTGCAGCCTCCAGGAGGGTGGGGGAACTTCAAAAATTAGCACCCATCGGGTCTCCTGACCTCCCTGGAGCCGATGCGTGCTATTTTTGAAGTTTCCCCACCCTCCTGGAGGCTGCAACAAGCCAAAATGTCAGGATTCAAATCCTGGTGTTTTGGCTTGTTACAGCCTCCAGGGAGGTGGGGGAAGTCTAGAAACAGCTTGGATCAGGTCTTCCAACCTCCCTGGAGCCGGCTTGGGGGGGGGGGGTGTCAGGAAGCCCAAAATTGGTTTTAAAAAGGACGGTTTTTTTACCCATTTGGGCTCTCTGACCTTCCTGCTGGCTGCGGGGAGATCAGAGGACCCAATAGAAGCTGTTTCTGGGCTTTTCCCACCTCCCCGGCCAGTGCAACAAGCCAAAATGTCAGGGTTCAAACCCTGACATTTTGGCATGCTCCACTGGCTGGGGATGTCGGGGAAGCCTAAAAACAGCGTGGATCGGGTCCTCTGAGCTCCCTGGAGCAGGCAGGGGGATCAGAGAGCCCTAAGTGGGTTTAAAAAAAGTCTGGTTTTTTTACCCATTTCGGGCTCTCTGACCTCCTTGCTCGCTCCGGGGAGATAAGAGGACCTGATCCAAGCTGTTTCTGGGCACTTTAAAAAAACCCATTTTTTTTACCCATTTCGGGCTCTCTGATCCCCCTGCCTGCTCCAGGGAGATCAGAGGACCCGATCTATAGCTGCAGGGTGGCTGGGGAAGCTGACGGGGACTCCCCATCGGCTTCCCTAGCCACCCGTCCATGCCTCTGCAGCTGTGGGGTGGCTGGGGAAGCCAACAGGGGAGCCCCCCGTTAGCTTTCCAGCCACCCCACCCCTGCCTCCGCAGCTGCAGGGTGGCTGGGAAGCTGAACGAACCCCGTTCAGCTTTCCAGCCACCCTGCTGCTACGAAATGACTGCATCGGATAACGCTAACAGATCATTATCCGATGCAAAAATTCTTTGGAAATTTTGTATCGTTATCCGATTTTAGTGTTATCCGATACAGTCATTATCCGAGGTATTACTGTATTTATTATATGATGAGGCTCCAGGCTCCTTACTTTTTGTACTTTGTGCACAGATGCATAGTACTTGGACCACCAGTCAATAACATTTTCAGCAGATTCATCAGCAATTGTTCTCTTTTTCCTCTTGGTGGATCGCCGAGTTGATTTTCTTGAATCCTAGAAAGCAAAAAGTTGGATATAGTGAACATGCAAATGGCTGTTAGCTCCATGATTCAAAATTCAAAGTCTTCTTCTGCATCAAAATCATTTGGAGGATTATCTTGTGCCTGTGGAATAAATTCACCACTCTGTCTTCCATGCATGAAGAACCATATAGGATATGGAAAATAATCTTCTCTTACTGATAAATTTCTTATAATCCTCTTATCAGTAAGAGTTAAATAGCATAATTATAAGTTGTTGCGGAGATGGTACTTGACTCCAGTGCGGTTAAATCAAATGGATAGTACAAAAACAGAAAATTGTTGGCGATGTCAGAATAAATTGGGAACATATGAACATATGTGGTGGAGTTGCAAAATGGTATCTGACCTTTGGGGAAAGATAGAAAAAGAAATTGAGAAAATAGTGGGTTTTGACTTTAAACTGGAGCCAAGGACCACCCTGTTGACTGATTTGGATGAAATAAACATTGACAAAAATATGAAAGATTTGTTAGCTATTTTTAAAACAATGGCTAGACAATATATTGCAAAGAATTGGAAAAATAATTTAAAGTTAGAAGTAGATGATTGGTATAAGGAGATACTGTATGGGAAATAGCTTTAAATGATAAACTTATATGGGAATTGAATTTAAAAAAAGGTTTAATAAAATAAAATAAATTTTGGAATATCTGGAGGCCTTTTTTAGAACACACATTGATTAAGAGCAAAGGTAGTAACCCTGTACCAGATCAAATAGGTTTTTGGAAATAGTACTGTAATATAATGGTATGACACATATGGCATTTTCCAGGGGATTGTAAATATCACATAGGTGGAAATTATTTTATTTTGTATTATTAAGGGATATTACGAAATGAGAAATGGGTAAGATGAATAATATAGTTTCATAGGTGACTGAAAGAAGGTACAGAAGTAAATGTTATAAGATGAATACCAGAAGCTATAAATATGAGACGTACCTATTATAAATGAAACAATATTTTGTATTGAGTTATATTGTCTGTTTTAATTGTATTTGTATTTCTTTTAGTATAATTATTAAAAGTAATAGAAATTATTATTATTATTATTTTTAAAAAGGATACAGAGAATAAGTGGAATTCCCTGCAGAGGGAAGGAATAGGTCTGTAAGTCTGTTTCTGTAGACAAACTGGTGATAGTGAAGGACGAACACTTCTGCATTTTAACATAATTGTAAAAACACAAATGCAACGACATAACACATGCAGAATAAGCTATGCACAATGCTTTTGTATAGAAGGATTGAACAAGAATGAAATTGTTTGCCTTGAGCAGGGGTTGGACTTGATGGTCTCATAGCCCCATTCCAATTCAGTTAGTCTATAATTCTAAAAGCTCATTGAGATCCTACTCACTTTCCAACATTGTTTTGGACATACCAAAAAAGGTCTAAGTCTTGGTCCTACCACAAAATTTGAAGATTTGGTATCTTTCCATTTTTATTTGTTGACATATTTCTTACATGTGTAAATCACATCTTTCACTTGGTAGGTCTCCAAAGTAATAAACAATTAATAATAATAATAATAATTAAAACTTCTCTTAGGAAAAAAACACATGGAAGATAAATGAATATATTTTGATTGTGACATTAAATTTGAAGAAGCTGACAGAAGATAATATGTTTAAATGCAAATTAAAACAGCACTAATCTTGTCTTCCTTGAAAAGCAACTCTATAATCAGGGTGCTACTATCAAGAAGACCCTGTCCTTGTGAGTTTCTTTCAACCTAGACTCTGAAAAGGCTAATTTGTTGGGTGGCAATTCCCAGTATCCCCTTACTGACTATGTTGCCTATGGGAATTCTGGAAGTAGTAGCCTAAAGTAGTTTTTTCTAGCTCAAACTTTTTGCGCCATGGGCCAATCACGTGGTTCAGGGAGCTGGTCACTAAGGCCCGAGGGCTGGGTGCAGCCCCCGATGCCAATTCATCTGGCCCATGAAGCCCTCGTCGCTCTTGGAAGCGGAAGTAAAACACCTTAGTTTGGGCACCACTGCTCTAAGGCTATCCAGATAGCAGGCCATATAATGGGCTTCCAACAATGATAGCAAATTATGGGTCATTTCATATGGAAGGAGGGGGCTCTTCACATGTCCTGTTTGAATATTTCATTTTTGACCTATGAAATTTTTGTAAGTCATTACTGAGATCTTGAATCTTGTCCCCTGTTGAGGCTAGAACATTGTTCGGCCAGATTTGTTTTTCTGGGATCTTGTGGGTTGCAGTGGCGTAGTGTGGGTTTCAGCCACCCGGGACATAGGCTAAATTCACCACACCCTGGGCGGGGCCCATGACACTGGTGGTGGTGGAGGGTCCCACGCCCGTCCCCACAGCGGCCTCTTTGCCCCAGCCGCTAGGAAGTCTGGGGGTGGTGACAAAGTCCTATTTATTATGAAATGTTGCCACGCAAAAAAAGTGCCACCTGGGGCGACACCCCCACCCCCATGCTATACCACTGGTGAGTAGTGTACTTGCAGTTGCTGCATTGTTTAACAAATCTGAGGCATATCATTTCCACTTTGTGTACTGTATTCCTCTCCACAGTCTAGTTAACTTAACGCAATAGGCACTCATCTTTGCAGACCAATACCTGAAGTAAAACCAGCTCATAAAAGACTGTGCACCAAAATATTGAAGAGAATTTTGAAAAGAACTAGAAGTCCAGTGCAGTATGCAAAGACCCCTAAGATGAAGAAGTCAAATAATGCAATGCTACTTACTTTTTGTTTCCCATCTTTTGTAGGTTCGGTGGTAGGTGGTGTAGATTTCAGTGCAGGTGCTGGTGTTGGTACAGGTGGTGGTGATGGAACAGCTGCTACTGCTGGCCCAGGGACAGCTAAGACAGAAGGATCATGTTCCACATCAATGTAGACATGGTCTGTTGGAGGCTCTTGAAGTAGTTGGGGTTGAAATGGTCCTGGAGCAGGTGAACCTGAAAGCCCAAACATAGAATGAGTTGAATTGGTGAGAAAATAAATCCTAAACAAAAGTACTTAGGGGCTAAGGATAGGAAAATACATAGATGATGTAATAGTCATTTTCTTTATCCATAGAACTGTGGAGATTATACTTTTGTAAAAGATCTTATAAAATAAATTACTACTCTTAGGGTTCCAGATGTTGTTTGACTATAATTTTAAGAACACCTGACCATTGAGTCATGCTGCCTAGGGCTTCTGGGCATCAAAATACTACACCTGAGGTACAAAGTGTGGACAGTGTTAGAGAGATAGTGTCAGATAATTCTCAGCATACCTTGATATAAAACGACTGTGTAAGTCTCAGATTGATTAAAAAGCAATTTGGTACAATACTCAACATACATTTGTTGTACAAATCTGTCATAAATAATCATCTACCTTAGACCCATTTTGTTATTATTTTAGCAATGCAGGGAGTAGATGGGACTCACAATAGTTCTTTGGCCACGTGTACCTCATTAAAAGCCTCATCAACTTGATGTGCAAGATTCCTGCGTAGGAGCCAAACAAATTCTGAGAGTCATTGGACCTGCAGTCCAGCCGAGAACACCTGCCGTCTTTCCCCCGGGCCCTACCCATGGCCAGGGGATGAAAAGCCAAGCCGGCTCCTCATGGCAGAAGACGGCCCGCCATCCTGCAGTCCAGCTTAGAACACCTGCCGTCTCTCCCTTGGGCCCCACTCATGCCCGGGGGATGAAAAGCCAGCTGGCTCCTCATGGCAGAAGATGGCCCGCCAACCTGCAGTCCGGCCGAGAACAGCCTCATCAACTTGATGTGCAAGCTTCTTGTGCAGGAGCCAAACAAATTCTGAGACTCATTGGACTGCAGTCCAGCCAAAAACATCTACCGTCCCTCCCCCAAGCCCTACCCATGGCCGGGGGATGAAAAGTTGGGACTTGGCCTTTGGAGCTGGGTCGGTTGGCCTCAAAATGCCACTTCCGCCTCCACAGTCTCCATCCCCACCCAAGATGTGAGACCAGGTTATGTTGCAAATGCTGAGCCCAGTCTCTGTCATGGACGTCAAGCCTGAGCTCCGTCATGAACGTTGAGCCCCGGGCTCTGTTGGGGACACTGTGGGTTTGTCTGTTTGGGTTTGGCTTTAATGTGTACTGATAGTTATGAGATGGTTTGAGCTACTGTGTATGGGCTTACTGTGTTTTGATCTATTATGTGTATTGCTCTATTATATTGTATCTTGCTGTATTTTTGTTGTATTGTAACTTTGATATTGAAGAATTCTGTAAGCCGCCCTGAGTCGGTTTTTACTGAGTCTAATAATAAATAAAATAAATAATTCAGCAGCTGCTCTCCAGCATCATGTTGATCTTGTTCTACTCTGCTCTCTGAGACTCCTTCTACCTAGCGTCCCCAGGAACTGGGCATAAATTGTGGTCTCTCTTCTCTCCCAGGAACTTGGCATAAATTGTGGTCTCTCTCCTCTCCCATAGAAATAGCCCTTTTTAAATCAAAAGACAAATCTACAAGGACTAAAGCACCAAAATCTAAAACCAAAACCTTGTAGTTCTTCCAGCTGTCCCATAAGTGGAGAGGTTAAGGATTGAGTTTCCAACTTTGTCATATGCATGAAGCTCATCTCTTTCCAACATTTTGCAGGGTTTTTAACATCTCCCTCCATCCAAAAGGAGGAGGAAATGTCTATTGAGTTGTGCTAGGCATCTATACAATGGGGGTTTGCAGTTCAACAATTTCTAGAGGGCCATATCTTCTCTTCAGTCTTCTGAAATATAGGTAAAGGTTGCCCTTGCTTGAAAGCTAGTTACTTATATCTAGGGTTCACTCCTCATCTCTGTTTATAGCCAAAAAGCTAGCACTGTCTGCATCTGCAGACATTTCCATGGACATAAGGCAGGCATGACTAAAGTGCACAGAACGCTGTTTACCTTCCCACCAAACTGGAACCTATTTTTCTACTTGCAATTTCTTGCTTTCGAACTGCTAGGTTGGCAGGAGCTGGGACAGAGACGGAAGCTCATTCCATTGTGCAGCACTCGGGTCTCGAACTGCTGATCTTCCAGTTGTCAAGTTCAGCATCTTAACCACTAAGCCACCGCAGTCCCACCTTTTGAAATATAACAAACTATAAAAATAATGCAGACATTTTCTTCACCAGCTTATGTCTGCAGTAGAGAAACTCTTGGCTGCGTTTGCTTGCCAAACCTCACCTTTGTCAAGTTCTACGATTTCAGCCGGTTTTGCTGATGAAACAGGCAGTTCTTTAGGCTTATATAAAAATTGCTTTAGGCAATTGATGGTGTGTGTCCCAACCAGAGTGCTACGGCCAAAGGCTCTCCAATCAACAACACAGATGCTGAGCGGGGGATGGAGCAGTTCATTTTCAGGCAGTTCCTGGCAAAGATAAAAGTACAAAAGCTCACAAGCTATTCCCCTCTTTTTTTAATCTGCTAGTTATAAGGCTTTAGTCAAGTTGCCTACTCAGCATTTTGTTTTAACTTAAGATGTATTTTCCATGTGACCTAAAGATGTAAAAAATATATATTTGGAATATGACTACTAAGCAAATGGTTTTGGTCTCCCTTTACATTTCTATAGGTGTTTGGCTTCATCGTGATTTTTCAACATCATGGGCTTTACATTGTTCAAAGTTCATAATTAGATTAGAAATCTGCAGGCCCACCTTCTTCAATGAGTTCCAACATTCTTATTAAACAGCATAGTTTTTTTTAAAAAAGTATATTTCTGTCCTCTATAGAGCTCCCTGCAGATGTTGATAATATCTTCTTAGCAATGTTAAAACCAAGATGTTCCTGAATGATTAATTGAGCTTAAGTTCTTGCCTTATAAAGCTTAACTGTCACATGGGGCAAAAAACTTATTAATATCTTGACATTCCATTATTCTCTATTTTTGGCCCATAAGCCTTTTAGTTAGTTACGTGCCATCAAGCTGGAACTGACTTATAGTGACCCTAATAGGGCTCTCAGAGTAAATGAGATATTTAAGACTGGTTTTACTACTTCTACATCTCCAGTGAGCTTCCACGGCTGGGTCTTAGTCCATCACACTATCTACTACTGGTATCATTCATAAGCATGGGCTAAAATAAGACAAAACCAATCATATCAGATAGTTACGACATTCTGCATCTGGCAGATTTTCCTACATGATGTTCAGAAACAATGATGTGTCTTCCAGACCAGCCACATATCTAAGATGACAACTCATTGATTAAAAAGGTCTCAAGTAATATCCATTGCTTTCCTACTCTTTCTGAAAGTGGCCTTAAATATATTACTGGCAATCACTTTGTATGTTTTGTATGCTTGTTCATTTCAATTAATTGTTCAACATCCAGGAAAGTGTTGTCAAAAAAAGTACTGCATACAGAAAACAATGATTTAAGCTTTAGTAAAGGTAAAGGTTTCCCTTGCTCGAAAGCCAGTCATATCCAACTCTAGGTTCAGTGCTCATCTCTGTTTCAAAGCCGAAGAGCCAGTGTTGTCTGCTTCTGCATACATTTCTGTGGTCATGTGGCAGGCATGACTAGACACCAGAGCGCTGTTACCCTCCCACCGAAGTGGTCCCTATTTATCTACTTGCAATTTCTTGCTTTCAAACTGCTAGGTTGGCAGGAGCTGGGACAAAGATGGGAGCTCATTACCCACTTAGTAATAGCTACCTTATGTAATTAGCTTTTTGGAAAAACCTCATTAGTGATAGTATAGTGATGACTGGCGTATGGCATGTGGCCAACTTAATATTTAATTTTCTTTAAAAACACTCAAGACAATTGCTAATTACAGTATACTGTATAATAAATGCTGTCTGTGATCAGAACCTCAAAGTGCCACAAATGGGTTCTCCTGTATTTGAACCCTCCAACAATCTTGTAAGATAGACTTTTAAAATAAATAGTTTGGCTTCATGTCATCCAGCTAGTCCCAAATCTGAGCCTAAATCTAAACCCCTCTCTAGTCCAGTACTGGGAATAACCAACGGGCTAGGTTGATTCATTCATTGCAGTGTAATGAATTATAACTGACCTATAGACTATAGATTAAACATATAGCTATACTTTATTTTGCTGCCTGGACAGATCAGAGAGTTAAAGTAACAGAGATTGGGAATTTAAGTAACCATTGTTCCTTTTAGAAGAAGACTCAGCCCGTATAACTTTGGGCAAGCTGCACAGTCCCAGGGCTCCTCATGAGGAAGGGAACTGTAAACCACATCTGGGTGATCTATACCTAGAAAACCTTAGAAAGTGTCATAAGTTAGAACCAACTTGATAGCACTGAATTATATATTATATGCTGCTTCAGACTTTCCATTAAAAAACATATTTGTTAAAAGCCATTGTTGCATCATATATACACACCACTTCAAACCAGTCTGTCAGTACGTTAAAATTTGGATTGTTCTTGTAGCTCTGGATGACACATGATTTCACCCCTTTGCTAGCACATTCGATGAGAACTTGTGGACGATCTACAGAAAGAAGCTGCACCTTCTTCAGTTCACGAAGGCCCCAGAACAAAACCTGCAGTAAGAAACAGTAATCATAATTATATGTATTTATACTTCATTTTGAATGTTCCAAAAGTTTTGTACACATTATCTGAATAATACTTAAAACAAATCTGGGAGATAATGACAGTCATAGATCTTAAAGCTGCAAAGGTGTTTCACTATCATAGGTGTGAACATGGGGTGCATGGAAGTCATGGAACAATTAACAGAATACTCTTTCTCCTCTTTGCAGTAGTGGGATTCACCAGGTTCTCCCCAGTCCACCAGAACTAGTAGCAGAAATTCTGGCTGACACCACCCATCCAAGTTTTGAAATACTGCAGGGCTTTCCCCTAGCCACACCCACAGAGTAGGTAGTAAAAAAAATTTTTGAATCTCACCACTGCCTTATTGAATGTATGTACCCTAAGGCAACACAGAATCCTTAGGGAATGATGCATGCATAGACATTTGTTAACTTACCTTTATGGAAAGAACAAACCTCCTTGAGAGTACGCAAGAGAAAAATCAAATTAGAAGATAGAGGAAGAAGTTCATTGAACAAGGAATAACATTAAAGGACAATATAGATGAGGAACTCAGCCTCTCCTATTTCATTTGGAGGACCCTAAATAGGCTGAGGGTTGGATTGCCTAAACATAAGACCAGCTCATTTGCTGGTCTGTGGATTACTACTGGAAATGTGCAACAATGAGGATTTCAGTTTGGCCAAACACAAAGGCAACAAGGTGGCTTCATTCTGACACTTTAAAGTCTGACCTGGACATGTAAGAAAAAGAAATTCTTACCTCTACTCGGTATTTACTTAGAACAGGTCTGATGTTAGCTGGTACAGGGTAGATTTGACTGACATCTGGAGGATCTAGGGGTGGGAGATCTTCAGGGCCAGAATCAGGGACCTGCAAAATGACATTATCTCAGTTTTTCACTATTTAGTCATGGTGTTCTTTAAAATAGCATGGAGTCTGTCTAGCAGTGGTCACTGCAAGCAAATTCTTCACATCGATACAGCACGAAAAACTTTAGTTTACTGGAGCCAGATGCAAAAATATTTCCATTCATGTCAAAACAGGAACAGGTATAAGGTGGTCTGATACCACACAGTTAGGAAGACCCTTCCAGACCAAAGCAAGCTGAATCTTGAAGCCAGTAGCCACATCAACATAACTATGGTTAGCTCCACACTTGTGTTTGCAAGCTGACTTAGAACCTGGTTTGTAACTCCTGGTTAACCCTTATGTACCAGGATGAGACATTTTAGTCTCCGAGAACCACATTTTACTACAGTGGACCCATTGTCACCCACACAGCTGTAAACAAGGCCCTCAAAATTTCAGCAAATTGCCACATATAGTTTTTATTTATTTATTTATTTATTTATTTAAATTTGTTTATTGCCCTCCTCCCCGAAGGGACCCAGGGCGATTCCCAACCCAACAGCATATTGACAACAATTTAAAAACCAGTTCAGAAATTAAAAGTTTTAAAAGAAGCTTAAAAACTTAGCATTAAAAACTAGTCATTATAGCTAGGCATTGTAGCTAGGAGGCACTGGGTGTCAAACCAGCCAGCCAGCTGAGGAAATTGATCCATCCATTCCCCAAACCTGACCTGCCAGCCAGGTTTTCAATCCTTTCCTGAAGGACAGCAGTACCCCCCTCTTGTAAACAAAAATGGTTGGGATAGAAACAATCTAAAAAACTATTTACTTTTGCCATTGGGATCTCCCCCCCTCCTCCCCCCGTACACTGAAGGGAGAATATAACAGTCTTCAAAGTGCTACAGTGTTTTATTTTGTTTATTCTCTGATATGCTTGAAACACAGACTAATACGGCTACTATTAAAAAAAATTCAACTACAAAGGGAGAAATATCCTATCTCATTGTTTGTTTGTACAAACCAGGATACAGTAAAACTGATTTGACCTGCTATAGTTTTCAGAAGGTTGGCACTGTTTGGGGAGTAAAAAAATTCTTCCATTGAAGGGATGTCTCTGAAATTCGTTGGTGTCAGAAGACACTCTATCACATGGAAGTCATCTTGCTTGATTGTATCTTGCCTGCTTTGATTTCAATCATTTTTCATGTTCTGGTTTTTGTGCAATTCTTCACACAAAAACACTTTCAAACCTGGATATTTGTGATACAGTACTCTACAGCAGGGGTTCTCAACCTTTTCCAGCCAGGTTACACTCCCTCAGACAGCCTTGGGGTCCAGACAGCCATTTTGCCCTGCCTGCCTCACATGTCATGTCCGGGTGTGCTGGAGGTGGTGGTGGGCCACATGAAATGGTGTCATGGGCTACAACCGGCCCCTGGGCCATAGATTGAGAACCCCTTCTCTACAATATAATGGAATTCTTATTAGGAGGAGAAGCAAATATTCCAAAATGCACATACAGTACTGAATTCCCCCCCCCCTATCCTAATCTACTTTAACTAGGTTTTGTAAAAGAACTTCACTGTAAAGTCTGGTTTGAAACTAATCATGTTTAAGAGAATGTGTAAGACAAAAGCATGCTTTGGAGACTGAGAACATCATATCTGAGCTAGATAATAGCATACAGTATCTGAATTGGCAATGCTATGATTTTCCAGCACATCCAATGTGAATTCTGCTTTTTCAGATTATAGCATGGCTTACTAACAAACTTCTACAGGTTCCTTATGAAACACAAGGCTATACAACAAAGACAGCTACGGAGTCGATACATAATAAAGTCTAATTATATAATCCACCAGGTGTGTGTGAAATAATCTTTTTGTTACTGCACACAAATGAAAGTGTATTCCGAGTGCTTCCAAGTTATAAAGATGAATCATTTTTCTCTCAAAAGGTTAAGGAACTTAGAAGTGTTCTTGAGGGAAATATAACCTTTCCATTTTCTTCACCTATCAAATGAGTTCCTTCTGTTTGTTCTTTCTTTTTTAATGGCTGAGAAGGCCAATGGCCACTTTTATAACTGTCTTCTACACTTTCATAGAATATAAAAAATATATGAATTGGTGAGCTACAGAAATTAGGAATAGTGACAGCTCTATAGAAAGGGCAGTAAATCATATTATGTATAGTACAACCTATAGTGAGAAGAATTCCCAAAGTGGCTGTAAGTTAAACAGAGAAAAAGTATTTCCAGACTTTTTTGCTATGCCATAAAGCATATTCCAGTTAATTTGTAGGGAGAAATAAATAACTCTATCTCCAGTCCCAGATACTTTTTGTAATTGTTCATCCATAAATCTAATCCCTCCCATCCAACAATAGTTTTTTAAACTATATGAACAAAATGTAATATCTATTTAATTCTAAACTTTTTGTTTTCAAAATAGTTGAAAGGATGCAGTCTTTTGGCCACTAGGGAAAAAAATCCCAGGAGGTATAAGATACTGCAGAGTCCTTTTCCACTCCAACTATATTCTAATAGCGTGACAGAGAGAAATGAATGCGTCAGAGACAGACAGTGAAAGATCTGCAGGTTCTAAAGTTTCTTTCTCTCTGAGAACTCTCCCCAAATTAAGAGAGGGACCTATGTCAACACTAGATGACCACGTGACGAAGATGCGATGAAAAGCCAAGAAAGAGTATGACCACAGCAAGTTTGGGTTCAGATATGACACATTCTCTGTTGCTAGCTTCTCCCCACTTGATATGAGCAAGAAGGTGTTTTCTTGCAAAATATGCAGACATCAACACACTTCAATCCATTTTTTAAAAAACCAGAATGTGCCTCAATATTTGGGAGCTTCTTGGCCAGTGGCAGCAGATGTCCTTCAAGACAGGTAGATCAGAGTTGCCAATCAAAGGGAAGTCAAGGTCAACTAATGATTCTGATGTTGTTTTTCTCTTTCTCCATTACAATGACTCCACAGTAAATTCCATAGTTAATTCAGCAAGCTCCCACACCATTGTACTTGACTTTTGGCTTCTCCCACCCTTTCTAGCCTAAATCTGCAGTGGCATATTTGCCCTAACACACCAGTTGCCACTGTCCCAAACTGCATGTTAGTCTAGAACAGGGGTCAGCAAACCTGGGTCTCCACATGTTCTTGGACTTAAATTCCCAGAAGCCCTGATCAGCAGGTGTACTGACTAGGGCTTCTGGTAATGGAAGTCCAAGAACACCTGGAAAGCCAAGTTTGCTGAACCTTGGTCTAGACTCTAGAGGATGGAAACTAGGCTAGTCTGCAAAGATTACTTGTCTATGTAAGAGCATGTCTTGATATGCAAAACATTCTACGTTTTAGATCAGTTTTGTCAGGTTCACAATCTATTAAAATACCAAGGAATACACAATGCATAGCTGGGGCATGCATTATCTTGCCAAAGCACTTTTAAAAAAATCAAGGGTCATTTGTTGTGCATTGCTTATTGAATTGCTGTCTTCTTCTGTGTGCATGTGTACTGACTCATATTATGTATTATTCCCCAAAACTTGAAATTGTTTTCTTTTCCTAATCTTTACCATACCAGTGCTACAACAGTTCAGCAATTCACGGTCATAGCCAAGAACTGATGTAATGCTATAAGAGTAAAATAAAAATTTAAAAATTATTACTATGTGTCCAGCACAGAAGAACAGCAATGACAGCTTTATCATGCAGTTCTCTAATAAAATATGTCCTTGTAGGTATTAAACCAGTGGAATCCTAATTAAGATGCAAATATTAAAACTGTATGAATCTCCTTATCTAATGCATTTGTACAGTACAGTACTGTATATGAGAAGTCAGGGCTACAAGCACACTATTAGGTGTTTCTTTATGTCTTTCTTGACTTTGTGTAATCACCAATAAAAAAAATTCCTATGGAACTTATTCTGAGCTTACCTGCAGGAGCTCAAAGGCAGCAAGGAGATCCCCTCCAGAAACATTTCCACAATATATCGGATGGTAACAGAGTTTAGGTGGCTCATATTTCTCACCCGCCAGTGTTGTTACAGGGGCAGCCACGGTGGAGCCAATATATTCTGATTTACCCTATATATTTAGAAAAGAAGAGGAAAGAAATTTCATTTACTGCCCATTCTAGTCATCTAAAATCATAAATGGGCACATACAGTTACAAGATACTTTAAAACTCTGCATGTTCAATATTATTTGGCAAAAGGCAAACATAGGCCGAAATCCAGCAGTAAGTCACAACTAGAGTTGCCCCATTGAATCTGTGGGGATTTGGTAAATCAGTTCTTCCATAACTTCAATTGATTCAATGGATTTCAGCTAGTATAGTGAACTCACAAGGTATCGATTTTAAAAAGCTAACTAACTAAAGGAATTAATAAATAAAGAGCAAAAATGGGGGAAAGTAGCTTTTGGAACTCAATCTTCCAAAATACCCAGTAGGATGTTCTTCAGGTTGCAGTCGCAAAAGTAACTTTTCTCCCATTTGAAGAAAAGTGGAAAATGCTTCTTACCACAGCGTCATCATCATAGAGCTCCACAACAACTACTGGAGGAAACTCAACAATTTCTTTCTGATCACCATGAAGCACAATATTATTAAAAAGCAACATCTGATTCCAGGTGGGAGACAAAGTCTGCTGAATGATCTAAGGGAAGAAAAATGATGTGTTGATTCAACACCTGTAGACCAATGAAATGGCTATGCTTATTCAACAAAGTAGGAAAAAACAATCAAAATAGTTATTGTTTTCTATTGAGGTAGAATGGCTGTTTTCTGTCAATAACATAACAAATTTATTATCAAAAATAGTTTACTGTTTTTAACTTCCTCATTCTCCTTTGGAAAGGGAGATACAATACCTCACACAGCTTTGCCAGTGTTAGAAATTTTAACAAGAGACACAAAGAAAGGCTGACAAATAAATAACCAGGTGGCATTCAGCAAGTTGGTCCCTCTTGCCTTCTCTAAGTAACCAATTATTATGCAAATTACTTTATTTCTTCTTCAAACAGAAGTTGTTTTTGTTTCCATTCTTTAGAAAATCACATACATGGCTCTCCTTCAAAATGACTATATCCCCCATGAACAGAAGTCAACTATTGGTGGTTCTGTATCCTGGGGTTTTTTCCTCATTATCTGAAGCAATAAACATATTTTTTATGAGTTTCTAGAACAGCTTTTCCCATTTAATAGCTAGAAGCTCATAGGACAGGTTCATTGCACTTTGCTAGCAGAAACTACCTACATTTTACAGCCAGATATATTAAGTCAGTGCTCTGGATGCATTAACCTTATCTTGCCCAACTCCAAATTGCATAACGGTTATGTTCCTAATCACCGCAGGCTGCTTGACAAACAACTATTTACCAAACTTCTACCCTTATGTGACACATGCCAGGAGATTATCTTTGTGTTGGAATGTGGCTGTATCTGCAAAAATAATGTTGCATCCAAGAAGGCTTACAATGAAAATCAAAGGGCTAGACTTAAAGATGCTGCAAGATTTCTGTTTTCTCATTACTTATGATAGGGCAGTGATGGCGAACCTTGGCACTCCAGGTGTTCTTGGACTTCAATTCCCAGAAGCTCAAGTCATCACTGCTGCTGATCAGGGCTTCTGGGAATTGAAGTTCAAGAACATCTGGAGTGCCAAGGTTCGCCATCAATATGATAGGAAAGGTTCTCAACCCTTCCAAAACTGTGACCACCTTTGCCCACCCCTGCTCTTACCTTTGTGGTCTGACAATGTGAAACAAAGGTCACTTTAGCAAACGGATCTGAAAGTCCACTGCTATCAGCTGCAATTAGTCCTCTGGCCTGGTACATGTGAGCTCTCAGCTGGAAGACATTCTTGGCTGCAGAAACACAAGAAGGAGCAATATAAAATCAATTGAGAGAGCCACTGGATAGAAGTGCTAGATAAGAACTTGGGTTCAAATCACTACTAAGTAATTTAGTCACCTCCAGCCATGCTCACTGGGCGTGCTGAAATTGTAAACTGCTCCTTGAATTTATCCAGTGCTTTATAGTGGAGTTAAAGGAAGGATGATACCCAGTGTGATGTAGTGGACAGAGTAACAGACTAGGGCTCAGGAGGCCTGGGTTGAAACTCCTGCTCAGCTATGGAAATTCACTGAGGGCAAAGAACTGGTAAAACCCTCCTTAAACATCTCACTTACATTGAATTTTTTGGAATAGTAGCCGTGTTAGTCTGTGGTTCAGGCATCTCAGAAAACAAAACAAAACAAAATAAAATAAAAAAACACAGTAGCACTTTAAAGACTAACTGCTATATTTTTATTGTTAGCTTTCGTGGATCAAGTCCACTTCATCAGACAAAGAATGAAACTTACAGGCATGTTCTTTATATACCAAATTCAAATGATGAAGTGGACTTGATCCACGAAAGCTAACAATAAAAATATAGCAGTTAGTCTTTAAAGTGCTACAGTGTTTTTTATTTTATTTTATTTTATTTATTTTGTTTTGTTTTCTGAGATCATTTACATTGAAAGCCCTGTTAAGATCCCTAGAATTTGGTTCCAACTTGAAGGCACGTAACAACAAGAAAGGAAGAAGTGCCCCAATGTGGTGTAGTGGTTAGGATGTTGGACATGTAACATCAGAATACTGGTCTTTATTGAAACTTACTGGGGGAACTTTAGGCAATCATTATCTCTCAAGCTGATCTACCTCGCAGGGTTATTTGTATAGAACTTAGAAAGAATTAAACAAATATTAACTTGTTATTCTGATTTGTTAAGTTTTCCATCAGCTAATTAAAATATTTTTGTTTTAATCATGCAACCAAAAAATGCAGTATTTTAATACTTTGTGTTGTGTTAAACGATAACAGTCCTTTCCAGAACAAATGCAGGAGAAAAGTGATACCTTTATTGGATCACAATAAAAACCATACTTTGCATGAACTTTCACGACTCAAAATCACTTCTTCAGGCATGTATCAATTTCTTGTGCATCGGGTCCTTTCCAGAAATTCCCTATTTTCTATTTTGAAGTTTGACAATTTAATGAATTAACTAACAAAGTGGAGTAGAACCCAGGTCTCAGCCAATCGCTCTAACCACAACATGACTCTGGCTCTTCCTTCCTAGCTTCGACACCATCTTCCAAGTTCAATATCTTACCTTTGTAGACCAGGCTGACTGGTGGAGAAGCAGCGTGCTGACCTGCACTGGCTGCCAAAGGTGTATCTGTTTCATAACCAACAGGTAAATTGTCCAAAATAGTGTGGGCATATTTGGCTGAGCCAAGCCACAGATACGTGTCAACTTTTCCATGGACATTCCAGCCAGAAGGTCGTTTTCCTGGTAGCTGAAGGAAAGCAGGAACAACTAGAGTTACATGCAAACCAGATAATACAATAAAACAAGTTAAATGCTAGTCTGTCTAACATTAGGGATCAAAGAAGACAGGATAGTATTCATGTAATTAGCAGTTATATGTTTGAAATAAACAACAGGTACAAAAAAAATCTGATCCAGTTGGAATTTGGCTGCTTTGGATATAGAAGATTTAACCATTTGGGATTCCAATCTGGATTAGGCCTCCTTATGTCTGATTATTTGCACCCAATGCACCTAATAAGCCAGTGATGGAGAACCTATGGCACGCATGCCAGAGGGGGCACTCAGAGCCCTTTCTGTGGACATATGTGCCATTGCACCACCACAGAGCTAGCCCTGCCCCTCTGCCTAGCAGCCCAACGGGAGTGCTTCATCCCTCCCCCATCACAGAGTTTGCCCCACCCCTCTGCAGCACAGATGGCAGTCTGTTGAATTTGGCACTTGGTCTATAAAAGGTTTGCCATCACTGTAATAAGCATTGAGGTAGGGGAAGGAAATGACTGATTTGGACAGGGACTGCTCACAACCTGACTTTGATCCTGACAGGCTCAAGGTTGACTCAGCCTTCCCTTCTTCAGTGATCAGTAAGGTGAGGACCCAGCTTGTTGGGAGCAAACTTCTAATTATCTTGTAAAACACCCAGAGAGTGCTCTACATTGTATGGGGGGTTATAAAATTGTAATTGCTATTGTTGTTGCAAAAGAATGGAATCAGCTATCCTCATGGCGATCAGCCATGAAGATTGTCCTGGGAGCAATATAATGCAGTGGCCTTCCTTTTGCCTTTTATATCACAGCATGACACCCATACCACTGATCCAGTTCCATGAGTCACTGTCTGGTTCTGAACCCTCTTGGCACACGAAGTCCTCATCGGCCCCAGGCCAAGATTGATGAAGCTGCTGCCCTTCATAAGATGGATTCAAGTGGGATTTAATTCACTTGGGGACCATCTTCCCTGTGGACTTTGCCACCCAAGGCTGTTAGTCATTAGGGTTGTCAGGTTAGTTAACCACCACCTGACACTCAACGTTGAGTCACTGGCAGTTTGGTTTACTCTATTACCATAGCAGGATAACCTGGCCCATTAAAGCAATAAATTGCAAGTAGAGAAACAGGGACCACTTCGGTGGGAAAAGATCTTGGGGACATGAAAGGAGCCCTTCTACTTCCACTAACCCGAGCCACTCCAGCAAAAATCCTTTCAACCTAGAAAGCACCATTGTCTGCTTCTGACATGATAAAAATATCAACTACTGATTATTTTTTGGCTTAATTAAGAGTGCCGGTTTATAAAACCTCGAGGAAACTTCTTGCAGGCAATTATTTTCAAATCCCCATTATTTCCTCCTTACAATGAACATGTTTTAAACATTCATTCAGGTAATCAGACTGTAGCTAGGAAATCTTTCCCTTCTTTGTGTTCTCTAAATTCCCCTGAATCATGGATGATTATTATCGTAACAAATAGATTGTGAAAAATATGTCAGCAAGAGTTAAAGACAATTATTGTGAAACAAATTGTAGATGGTATATGACCTTGGTACAGCTAAGCTACTAGGATTCTAAATATAAGAATGACTGTTGGAGATGTAAAAAAAGACATCAGGACATATTTTCATTTATGGTGGGATTGTAGCATTGCAAAGTCTTCCCACAATGTTTGCTCTGGCTTCTACCAGCATTCTCTGCCTGACAGCCATAATAGTGGAAAGATTTCCTCCCCCTATTTTAAATAATTCAGCTGTGACTCAGCATTGGGATTTCATTTTTCCTATATATAAATGCTTGCTTTTTACAATCACGGGCAAAACAGAGAGCGGAAATGCTTAAGCTTTGAGGGCATGCTCCAGTTTTTCTGTTTTAACATGAATGATGAAAGGAGTCGGCTGGGTAACTTTGGCCTTCAAATGTATTTATGTGCTTTTACTTATAGTTCCTATTTTTTCTTAGGGATGAAAGAGATGAGAAGTTTCAAAACATTGTAAAAAGTACTGCTGAACACCAGGGAGAACAAAAGCCTCATTCTGTCCATCACAGAAATGGCCATTCTTCAAAAAAGGGACCACCTCTTCTACTTATGTGCCAAGCCAGGGGTTCCCAATCTAAGGCCCATGGGCCAGATCTAGTCCACGGGCCCATTTCACCCCTCCAAGGGCATTCAAGAAACAAAATGACCATCCCTTTGAAGCTGTTGGGACAAAATGGCCATCCCCATCATGCAGGCAGTGCAAAATGGCCATCTGGCCCTCAAGACAGAGAGAACGTGACCAACATCTGGTTTGAAAAAGTTGGGAACCTGAGTCGCCTTGGCGAGTGGGCGGCAATATAAATCTGAATAAATAAATAAATAAATAAATAAACGCCTGAGCTAAGTAAATCATCCAGTTTGACCCAATGTCTTTATTTCTGCCAGGCCACGTGGAATAATTCTGTACGGTCTGACAGCTTTTTAATAAGTGTGTGTGTATTTGTAGCAGGAGAGAACTAGGGTAATTTCTTCTGGCAGTGTACATTGTAAAAGTTAACACTGGTGTGCTGCTAAGAATAATTACAAGGTTTCCTCAGACTTACTTTCAAGAAGTGGGTTTTGATCTTTCCACAGTGCTTGCCTCTCTGCTCATACACAGGGGAATACAACAAATCTTTGGCTGGGATTCTTGCGTAGGCAACTCTTTTGTTGTTGCTCAGCATCCAGATGAACACATCGGGCACCGTGTGTTGAGGCTTGAGAAAAAGACAGACATGTGCTTTGAGCATAAAGGACAGCATTAGGCTTGTGAGGGTTGTGATTTTCTTGAGAAGCCAGCAATTTTGGATGCTGCCACATGTGCAGGAATAAATGAACAAAAGCTTAGCAGATTTGGAGGAACACCAGTCAGGGCTATATGGCAGAAATGGAGTATATTGGTCTGACAGCATTTTTTTTGTTTGCATTAGGGCAGTGATGGCCAACCTTGGCACTCCAGCTGTTCTTGGACTTTAATTCCCAGAAGCCCAAGTCAGTACACCTGTTGATCAGGGCTTCTGGGAATTGAAGTTCAAGAACAGCAGGAGTGCCAAGGTTGGCCATCGCTGCATTAGGGCATACTGGCTCAGATCTTCTACAGGGCTGATACAGCAGGATAGAGCTAAAGTTGTTTTCTGAAACTGTATTACTGCGCTAGCACACTAGATCATGGTTGATTCCAAAGGCTTTTCCTATCAAGACAAAGATGTTTCCATCAAGACAAATTCTTGGCAGCATGAAAAGAACTTATTTACTGAAATATTTATTCCAGCAAATGCAAGATGGCATCCACAGCTGTCAACCTTCCCCTTATATCTTCATAACAACCCTGCAAAGCAGGCCATCAGGCCAGTGAATGCCATTGTTCAATGGGGACTTGAAGTTGGATCTACCAAGTCTCAGTTCAGCAATTTAATTACTGTACCAAACCAGCACTCGGCTCTTATCGTTGTATACAGGAGACCTTTCAGACATTTTTAATCACTGAATTTGGCCAGGAAACACTACCCTGCTTCCCACCTGGAAAAAAAATGTGGTACAGCCCAGACATAAGTCCATCTCCTTACTGTGAAGTAGCACCTGATCACAGTCTGAACACAGCCCAGTGCTATGCATGTTTATTCAGAAATAAACCCTACAAATTTTTAGGGTTCAGTCTTAAAACTCAACACATTTAATGCAAACACAATTCAGGATTTACACAGTTTCTCTTTAAAAGTTTTCTTCCACAGCCATTCAAACCAATTAGCAACAAACATACTGCTTTTAGAAAATTAAATACTGTACAACAAACTATTGATTGATTATTTTCTATGTTTCTCACGTTCAGGTCGTAAATAGCCTTGGGTTGTTTTGCTTGGAATGGGACTATCCTGCCATGTCAGAAGGCATGGCAAAACCCCAAGTTTTTCAGAAAAATACCACCTTTTACAGGATATTTTAACAGGAAGATTCAACATGTACTGTGGTCACAAACTGGCTATTTGGGAGGAAATAAATGAAAATCTTAGAGTGGGAAATAGAATAAAATAAGTAATATCTTAAACAAGAAAAGTTTATAAAGCAACTACATGTTGCAGACACTACATATAAACGATAGGGTTCCACTCTGTTCTGTGGTGCTAAGGACATAACTGTCACTGACTCCAACTCTTAGAGAGAAACTGAGAGAAAAAACTAATCCTTTCCCCTTGCATGAGATTCCTCACAACACAAGAAATCTCATGGGAAATCTTGTGGGACTTATCAAAAGTTCTGTGGTGATTTCCCCCCTTGCAATAAATGCTGTGAAGGAATATTATAATTCCTGCTGCAGAGCAACATTTTTCCTATATAGGATTTGCCTGGAAAAATAAAAAAAAATATCAAATGAGCAGGATTCTTATAACTCCTATGCAGAATGGTTTCTTTCCCATGTAAGACTGATATAGAAGAGACAGAAGTAATACCAGACTGTGCAGGATTGTTACAACTCCTGCACAGAATGGCATCCTTCCTGTGCAGGATTCACATAAAGGAGGGGTGGTCAACCTTTTTCTGTCGTGGGCCTGACGACACCCCTGGACAGCATCGTGGGCCAGACCACATACCTCAGAAGTGGAAGTGGGTGCATTTACAGTTAACGTAAATGCGCCCACTTCCGCGTTTATGCCAGCTGTGGGCACGTGTGCGCATGCAAAGGTATGTTTTATGGATGACATAAATGCGCCTGCTTCCACTACCAGGTCCAGTGGATGGGATGGTGTCGGGGGCCAGGGCTGGCCCATGCTCAGTCGGTTGGGAACCTCTGACATAAAGGGTATTAAGCTGTGCAGAATTTGACAGTTTCCCATACAGAACAGTGAGGGGGGGGGGAGAAGAAAGAAGGGTCTAATTTTTACAAGAAATTAAGAAGTCTTGCTGGCTCAGTGGGAAGTCTCATGAGGGAGACTCAACCTACCAAGACTTGGAAAATGGCCATGAATGAGAAATTTTGCAATTACAGTACTTGTCACAGCTCTAGTGACAACATCTTCTACAAATCCAGTTGCTCTTTAAAACCACTTAAGTGTAAACAACTGAGAAGCACGTAAGGCACAAGGGTAAGTTTGCCAAATGGGTTCCAACTCGAGCTTTCCTTGAGTGAGATAGAAGTTACCTCATCCACCAAGAAGCGGATCTTCTCAATAAAGTTCTGAGTCTCTCGCATCATTTCATCTAGTGGAATCTTCTTCTTTTGCTGCTGGATGATCCCTTTGGCATCCTTGGACATGGCTTCCTAGTGGAACAAAAGAGACAATGTCTTTTTGAAGGCACCAACATTGTCAGTTGTATACATAAGATAAGATACAGATTAGGTCAGAGCTTTATTCACCACTTACATATGTAAACCACAAGGATGAAATGAGATGCCTGGAATAACCAACCAATTTACAATAAAGTTAAAGGTCTCCCTTGATTGAAAGCCAGTCATGTCCGACTCTAGGGGATGGTGCTCATTTCCATTTACAGCCAAGAGCCAGTGCTAGAGTGCATGGAACGTTGTTACCTTTCCCACCAAAGTGGTACCTATTTTTCTACTTGCAATTTCTTACTTTCAAATACTTCCTCTATAATTGCACCCAACTAGGATCTAGCTCAGGGCCCAAAGTTTCCTTTCATGTATACCAACAAATTTCTGCGCCATGCACACAAACATATAATAAGAGAATCCTGTATTTTTCTTCAGCTGCTTCAGCAACAGTCACTTCCAAGTACAGTACTAGAGCTATAGGTTTCCATCACCATCATAGTCTCAAAAGGACAAATTAAATATTATGAGAAGATCTTACCTACCTGTATCCCTACCTACTATTTTGTGCATCACTAGCTGAAGAATTATTGAAAAGAAACATTTCCATCTCTTCAAAGAACTACATTACTTTCCTATTATTGCTCCCTTAATTTATGAAGAATGAAGCCAATGTTTAGCTTCATTTAGATTTTCATTACTGTACTTACTGATACTGTGGCTTTGTAATTTTCTTCTTTGTGTTATTATTATTCACATTTATTGCTTTTCATTTAACATGGTGTGAACCACTTGGGCACAGTTGTATAGAAATGGAAATACAAGGAAATAAATCTATGGTACAAGGTCATAAAAAATGTACAAAATGTGCCATTTGATTTATTATTGCTAATCTGCTCAGCATTCAGTGACACACACTGAATGTTTGAACAGCCAGCATTGGAGAGTATTGTTTTTAATGTGAACTTGACCTGCTCGTGGCTACTTTCATCTTTCTTTTGGCCATTGAAGGTAAGGTAGATCATACTGAGATCACAAAGGTCTTTGTGTACATTTTTAATTTCTCTTGCATGTCAAAGATAAGGGTAACCCTTGCTCAAAAGCCAATCATATCCGACTCTAGGATTCAGGGCTCATCTCTGTTTATAGCGGAAGAGCCAGTGCTATCTGCGTCTGCAGACATTTCTGTGGACATGTGGCAGGCACACAGAACGCTGTTTACCTTCCCACCAAAGTGGTACAAATTTATCTACTGTACTTGGAATTTCTTGCTTTCAAACTGCTAGGTTGGCAGGAGTTGGGACAGAGATAGAAGCTTACTCTGTCGTGCAGTACGCAGGTCTCAAACCGGTGACTTGTTGACCTTCCAGTCATCAAGTTTAGCATCTTAACCACTAAGCCGCCACAGTCCCTTGGATGCCAAAAGCATCCCCCAAAATGATGAAATGCCAGCAGCTTTTCACTCAGTTTTGTCAAAATCATGTGAGGCAGCTGTTTTATTTCTGGTAGAATGAGCTCCTCTAGACGAGAACAGTTTTCCTTTCAGTTTGATCAGGCAAGAATAACATTGGTCTTTCCATGCTAGCAATGGCTGGATTTGGCCCATGTAAATAGGAAAGCATTTCAGTCCATTTTTGATGAATTTACCCAAACCTGACTTCTTTTTCATATGCAGAACATGAGGGGTAAAAAGTGGAAAAATGGAGAAAGCAAAGCTGACAGATTTTTCCAACCAGAGTTCAACATCTGAAATGTAAGTGATTTGGATTAACAAGATTTGTATATTTTCCAAACAGTCTTCTAATGTGTTACTTGCAGGCCTACAGTGAGAACCAGAGCTAAATGTATAGAGCAGAAGTGGCCCCCTCCCAAACCTAATCCATGGATCTCTCCCCGCCACCTTTGGGGAAACTCTTTGAGCCCAATAACCAAATTCAAGATGGGAGAAATTCTGGTGGGTGGGATCAAATACAAAAAGATGGGGCCAAAAATATTTAAACTTAAAGCTATTAAGGTCAGCAACAAGCCTTAGGAGAGGGTATTTCAGTCTTTTAGAACAAAGGGGGGGGGGCACATACAGGAGCTGCAAAATGACTCAAAGACGGCAACCTCCAATCTAAGGATGTCTTTGTTCTGTATGCAGACAAAAGCCAGATAATTCACATGATGAGTGCGATGTTGTTGATGGGACTGCTGTTACTGCAACCAAAATGTTGTGAGTTCTATCCTGGCTAGAGCTCAAAGTTGACTCAGTCTTCCATCCTTCTGAGTTTGGTAAAATGAGTACCCAGCATGTTGGGGCACTAAGCACTATGGGACAGTATATAAGTGTGATTGCTTTGCTTTGCAAACATAGCGCTAGAACCTGATCTAGGGCAATAACTCTCAACATTGATATGCAACATCAGATACTGTTGGACCAATGCCCAGAAACTTAGCCCAGCATGGCTAGTTATCAGTAATTTTTTGAATCATAGTTCAAAACATCTGGATGGCCCAAAGATTGAGAACCACTGATCGGAGACCCCATTGCTCACCCTTGCATGCCTTGTCTTCCTCCGATCACTCTTTTAAAGAATCAGAATCCCACCATGAATCAAAAACCCACTTTCCCACCATAAAGGGTGTTTATGTATTTGCAGGCACATTGTCGCTAGCTTCTTATTTACATCAAGTTGGTGAGCAGCAGGAACAAGCAATTAAAAATGGTTTTAAGTTAGCAGAGTTACTACAATCATACCCAAAAAATTACTAATGGATAATCCATGACAAGTAGAATTGGTACAAGAAGGTACATCACACTTGCAGGACATGAATGCTGTCAAGCAGCTGTCATTTACAAGAAAGATGCAAAGCACAGGCCCAGAACCTGATGGATGTAGCATATTTTTAGCACACTGCAGCAAGAATGCAAGGTAATATCTCACATACCAGTTCTTGCTTGCACAATATCAGCCTCTTTTTGTCCAAAGCGGTCCTATTCATCAGCTTGGATTTCTTCTCAGCATTTGCAATGAAGGCCCTTAGATGAAGAGACAGAAGTACAGTATGTATTTTTTTTTAAGATGATATCTGCATAATGACAGATAATGATTATCTCAGAATATAGCAGAACAGATGATCCAGAAGATATTAGGAGTTTGTATTCATAGTACTATATTAAGATAGAGGCATCATTTATAGTTGTGAGAAGTATCAAAAAGCAAAAATACAATTTGCATGGTAATATGACAATATCAAATTAATTAGTTTGGGAGATATGTGGCCATTTTACTTCTTAACCACTGCACACAATAAAGGTTTGTGCAAGCAAAGTCTTTTGTATACACATTGACCTTGTATTATTATTATTTTGCATAATATATTTGCATAGGATGTCACTAATCATTTCCAGTGTACACTGCAATTTAAATGCATGGTAGACGATATAATAAGGAATCACTTTTAAAGTGAGTTAAGGAAACAGTTGAAAATAGTTTCAAAGCATAATGCTAGAGTCAAAAGCAACTACAGTAGTTCTTTACATGATACCAAATTTAAACAAGTTTATTATGACACAGCTACTACAAAAGCTCAAATGTTTTGTTCTGTCTTTAAGCAAACAGACATTATTACTGTAGTAAATAGCCACACTGATTGTATGTTATTACTGGTTGTAAATAGCACACTGATTTGCAACCCTATCTGTTATGCCAACCAAACATTGTGTGCCTCTGTACCTGATATGTATAAATTGATAACATGAAAACTCGCTCTTATGTCTGATGAGGTGGACTTGATCCCCCAAAGTTAACATTAAAATACAGGAGTTAGTCTTTAAGGTGCCACACCTTTTTTTTGGTGTTTTCTGTTTTGTTTACTCTCCGATACATCAGAACACAGTACAGTATTCCTTAAGTTCTCACACTTTCCCAAATTTTTCAATACAGTTAAACTACTGGTTTTTAAATGTATATTTCAGCTTCAATATTCTAAACAAATTTATAATTTAGAACATGTAAAGATTGGACATATAACTCACAAGTTGGAGTTCTGAGGACTCATTCGAAGTCACGGCATCCACATTCCCCACCCCACCCACCCTGTTTTTCTAAGCTATTCCAATCTTTTTCTGGACCAGTAATATTGTTTCATTCCCCACCCCACCCCACCCCATGATCAAAATGATCCCTTTGTGTAGCCAATGCACATAGCTATTTCACACTGAATTAGAACGGTGGGTGATGTTGTCTCAGGTGATAACCTTGTAATGTATGTAGTGGGTTGTGACATTAAAATGGATGACTAAGAAATCCCTTCTACTTTCATCTTTTAAAAATAATTTCATATCTGAAATACAGAGCATTAGGTTCAACATCAAAAGATAGATTTTAAACTGTGAATCATGTCATCAGATTTTAAACTGTGAATCATGTCATCATTTGCATAGTCTCTTTTAAATTTTCTGGATTTTTACATCTGTGTTGTGTACTGTACTTGTCTATACAATAGACTGGCTGCATCTGTGGAGGACAAGTATCAAGACTTACAGCAAATACCTGAAAACAAAGGGGGCAATTTAGAGGAAACAGGATGCTTAGCACATCAGATCGGAAGAAGGGAATGGACAGGAAAGAGGGAGAAGAAATACAGTGTTGTAAGGAACAATACTGTATAGGGGACATAGAAGTGGTAAAAAAGGAAATGGGAAGAATAAGCATTAACATATTGGGAATCAACGAGTTAAAATGGACAGGGAAGGGCGAATTCAACTTTGGAAACCATCTTATCTGCTACTGTGAACAAGAAAACCTCAGAAAAACGGAGTAGCTATAATTGTCAATAAAAGAGCAGTAATGGGGTATAATCTCAAAAATGATAGAATGATGTCATTCAGAATACAAGGCATACTGTTCAATATCACTGAAATCCAAATATACGCACCAACCACCTGCAGATGAAGCCGCAGTTGACCAGTTCTATGAGACCTACAAAAACTCATAAATCAGACACCAAGAAATGATGTCCACATTATCATAGGAGACTGGATGCCAAAGTAGGAAATCAAAAAGTAAATGGAATAACAGGCAAGTTTGGTCTTGGAACACAGAATGAAGCAGGACAAAGATTGATAGAGTTCTGCCACGAGAGCACATTGGTCATAGCTAACACCCTCTTCCGGCAACACAAGAGGAGACTTTACATATGGACATCACTAGATGGCCAACATCAAAACCAGATTGATTACATACTCTGCAGCCAAAGATGGAGCACCTCCATACAGTCAGCAAAAATGAGACCTGGAGCAGACTGTGGCTCAGATCACAACCTACTGATCGTAAAATTCAGGCTTAGACTAAAGAAAATAGGGAAAACAATTAGGCCAGACACATATGACCTAGACAACATCCCTAAGAAATACATGGTGGAGGTGTGGAACAGATTTAATGGCTTGGACCTGATAACAGAGCCAGAAGAATTATGGACAGAGATGTGGGACATCATGCAGGAGGCAGCAAGGAAAACCATATCAAAAGAAAAGAAGCGTAAGAAAGCAAACTAGTTGCCTGATGAGGCTCTTAAAATAGCAGAGGAAAGAAGGAATGCAAAAGGTAAAGGAAAAAGGAAAAAATACAGTCACTTAAATACAGAATTTCAAAGAAAGGCAAGGAGAGATAAGGAAACCTACCTGAATGAACAGTGCAAATAAATAGAGGAAAACAACACAAGAGGCAGGACTAGAGATCTTTTTTTTAAAAAAATGGGAAATCAAGGGAACATTTAAAGCAAAAATGACCGTGATAAGGGACAAAGACGGCAAGGAGTTAGCTGAGGAAGAAGAGAATAAGAAAAGATGGCAAGAGTACACAGAGAAACTCTACAAAAATGACCTCAACACCCCTGATAATCACAATGATGAACTTGAGCCAGACATCCTAGAGAGTGAAGTCAGAAAGGCCCTAAAAAGCACTGCAAATAGCAAATCCAGTGGAGATGATGGTATCCCAGTTGAATTTTTCAAAGCCCTAATAGATGATGGAATCAAATTATTACATTCTATATGCCAACAGATTTGGAAAATACAACAATGGCCACAGGATTGGAAAAGATCAGTAAATGTTCCAATCCCAAAAAGGGCAATGCCAAAGAATGTTCAAATTATCGAACAATTGCGTTCATCCCACACGCTAGCAAGGTGATGCTCAAGATAATACAGGATATACTACAGCAGCAAGTGGAGAGAGAATTACCAGAAGTGCAGGTGGGGTTCAGAAGATGCAGGGTAGAGACCACATTGCCAACATACTGTGAATCATGAAGAAAACAAAGGAATATCAGAAACAAGTCTACTTCTGTTTCATTGACTACACCAAGGTCTTTGACTGTGTGGACCACAACAAACTGTGGCAAGTAATTAAAGAGATGGGAATACCAGAACACCTTATAGGCCTCATGAGAAATCTGTACATGAGTCAAGAAGCAACAGTTAGGACAGAATATGGAATGACAGAGTGGTTTGGAATAGGGAAAGGAGTAAGACAAGGCTGCAATTTATCACCCTGCTTATTCAACTTATACACAGAGCACATAATGCACAATGCAGGGATGAAGGAATTACAATATGGGATCAAAATTGCTGGGAGAAACATCAACAACTTGATGTTTGAAGAAGTGGACTTGATCCACAAAAGCTAACAATAAAAATATAGCAGTTGGTCTTTAAAGTGCTACAGTGTTTTTTTTTTTTTTTTCTGATATGCCTGGTGGGCACAGAGCTGGGCGGGTTGAGGAGGATGGTGGAGGACAGAGGTGCCTGGAGGACGATGGTCCATAGGGTCGCAAAGAGTCAGAATCGACTGTGTGACTCAACAACAACAAATGGATAGTGGTGAATCCTACAGTGTCATCTCTACAGTAGCCAGTTCTAAGAAGTTCATCTTGGAAATATGAATGCATTATGTATTTGGGGTGATTTTTTAAATTAACATTTTCTGGCTACAGCTAACTAAAACAGTGGATACCAAACCTGCAGATACACCAGGGCTACTGTATTGTTTTATGATGGGAATATTTTGAGAAATGTAGTTACTTTAGACATTTATCATGAAGCTGTGACCCTGAAACCTAAGAATTGTATTTCTGGCACCTCTACTCTCCTTCCCTCCCTCCCTCCCTCCCTCCCTCCCTCTCCCTCTCCCCCCTTTCTCTCTCTCTCTCTCTCACACACATACACACATTAAAATGGCGAGGACCTAGGCCCATGAATGTAGACAACAACACAAGGTGGGGAAGGAGATGGGAAGCGTCGTGTCAATAAGCAAACAGGGGGGCAAGACAGAATGATTTGAAGATGTGTTTAGACCCGTGGTTCCCAATGTGGGGCAAACGCCACACGGGGGGGACAATATGATTTTTAAGGGAGGCAATTCGAGAATGAGTTATGTTCTTTGGAAGCTTGTTTAGACCAAGTAAATGGCCTTTTAGGCTTCCTCCATGTGAATAGGAGAACATCAGAATTTCAGAGATGCTTAGGTGAGGCATGGCCATATAAAGGTTAGGAACCACTGGCCCTTGGGAGAGGAAAATAAACATCTGTGGTGGGAAGGGTAGGAAGGCTCAAGTGATCATCAGTAAAAGAGATAACTGAGCGCAGTAAAAAAATATGCTTTTTCAGAGTGATCCATATGCTCTTATACTAAACTTCCCAATCAATCTATGATTTTGAAAAACTCTCTAAAATGGCACTCTGTTTGAATATCTTCCCCATGCATATTTTAATACTTTATTGTAACATATGCATGCAGAATTGCACGTTTAGGGCAAAATGTGTACCAAAATGCATATTTTGTCCCTAAAATACATTAAAATATGCACAGGAAGAATAAGTTCAAATGACGTGCATTTTTTTAAAAAAAATTGTTCTGTTTTTCAATGTAGTCTGTTCCCAAAATGGAACAGAACCAACTTGTAGATGAGGACATGGAGACAAGAGTCAATTTGAGAATGAAGGAATGGAAACTAACATGGTCCACAAATAGTCTGACTTGTCCATCTCTAGACATAGCCACTTCCATGCTTAACATTAATTCCTTACCTTCCTCATTGGAACTGTTTCCTTTTTATAAAATGCATTCTGATCTCCTCTTATAGATGTTCTTACCTACTTTGGCTGATAAAATCAGTAAGAGTGGACTTCATTTTCTCTTCTGATGCAATCTCAGAAACTTTGATCAGATCTTTGACTTGTTCTAAACCTTCTTCCTAACAAGGATGGAAAAAAGCAGTTATGTAAAAGACATATGGATGTCAACAGGCGAGTCAAAAGTGAAATTAATGGGGGGAAGCTTTCAGTAATTAGCATAAGTGATAAAGGATAATTGGTACCAACTAATTTGCAGGCCAAACATGTTTTCAGCTGAGAAAAGAGTGTATGATTTATTACAAAAAAAGTTCGACTTCTTTGGATGGGACAAGATTTCTGACACACTATATTTTGAATACTGAATACTTTTTCTTCACCCATCAACTCTGTAATATTATGTTCTTTGGAAGCTTATTTAGACCTGTTAGGGCATTTTATGGGTATTGTAGCAAGATTCCTGCCCACTGTGTGAATATACCTTTAAGACACTTTTAGAGCTCTAGACACAGGTGTTAGCTGTTGAGGCATAGACTGATTACACAGCTGTGTCTGCTTGGCATACATGACTCAGTGTTGAGCACAACTGTGACCACTTAGTGGGTGGTTCAGCAATAGCACAGTATAACTATGGTCCACCTGAGATGGCCTACTCTGAGGAGGGCATTCTGCTGAGGAGGAGACAATTCAGAGGAGGAACTGAGACTGACAACTGACTTACGAGGGAGAAGACGTGCTGCATGAAGCTCTGCTTCTACCAAGAACTATCAGGTACTCAACACTGCTGAGAAGAGCACACTGACTTTGGCAAACTGCAGTCAGTGTTTCGCTGGCAGGACTCTGTGCATGCTCATTGGACTTGAGCCTTTGGGGATTCCAAGCTCTAACTCAACTGTGGGGCTTGAAGACAGACTGGTGCCTGTGTATATAGTTCTGCGTCTATTGTCTTTCCCTCACCCAGAAGTAAACTGCACTATTCACTGAAACTGTATGTGTGTGTCTTTGCACCCAAACCTTCCGCTGCGCAATAGCTAACTGCTAGTCTGCTACATTACCACACATACAGCCAGAAATCCTTGACAAGACCAAGTAATTCACTATGTACTGTATATCACAGGGTCTCTCTAGCACCAGAAAGAGGGCCTTCTCAGTGTCTGTTCTGGTCCTATGGAACCTCCTGCCAATTGAGCTGCGTCTCCAGACAGAGTTGCTGCCCTTCAGGAAGGGGTTAAAGACATGGCTGGCAGGGCAGGTGAGGGGCACCAGCAATGTGGTGACCCCGGCCTCCTGGCTAATTTAGTAGAACACACACTCTGTCTTTCTTTTAATCTTTTAATTATTTGTTAGTAGTTTTTAATGGGTTTTTAAAATTGCTTTTAAACTATGACTGGTTTTTATTTTCTGTGAGCTGCCCAGAGTCTTTGGAGTTGGGTGGTAATACAAATTAGAAAATAAATAAATAAATAAATAAATAAAAATCCTTTCTATGGTCTTTTTATTTCCGACATGAGTATGCCTTGGCAGGATTCACTGTTTATACAAAAAATGAAAATGTGTGAGATGGGGAGGAAGAAAAGTAAAACACAGACAAGGGGAGTCATTTACAATTCAATTGAAGTAGCAGCAGTGTTATGGAAGAGTTGACTGCTTCCCAGAATCAAAATCCTCCCTCTACCAGGGAATAGGGGGTGAAAGAATCTGTACTTTGTCTTTTTCAGACATGAAAGTAGCTTTTCATCTGGAAGGAAGGACAGACGGACGGACGGAAGGATGGAAAGACGGACCAGTAGGGAAAACATTAAGCATTATCTCTCTGCTTATGCCCCTAACTTCCCATAGCAGAACTAATTCAGAGATAGAGCAGGATTTTAGAGGAGGAGAAGGGTTATATTTCTGTTCCTATATTTGCAAGAGCAGAATATGTCAGCAGATGTCAATAACCTTCTCAAAGATTAAAGGTGGAAAATAGCCTACTCGAGATCCAATATCACCTCCAGGATCTGACCAGCAAGGAAAATGGCATATCAGAATATAAGCACATATCTGTCTGAAAACATGAAGTTGGCCATTCTTGAGGCCTCTTCATGAGCAGGAAAATGAACTCTTTATCTGCTCCAAAGTGGAGTCCTGAAGACAAGCCAGAAAGTTGTGGGGCAGCTCAGTCTGAAGTACAGCTACTTTGTAAGCAGTTGAGACAAAGATGAAGGCATATCTTATCCTGCTTGCTCCGTATGGTTTTCTGCTGGATAGCATTCCTGCTGTTCAGAACATCTTTATCCCTGCCCTGCTGGAATACTCCTTGGCTTCACCAATGAGGCCAAGGTTTGAGGTAGATGGCAGAGCTTCAGTTTGCACCTGCCAAACCTGTATTCCTTTATTTTCAAAATAAATGTGAACAATTAAATAAACTTGTACAGAGTGATCATGATTCTATGGGTATCATATATCACTTGAGTGTAAGCAAAATCTCTAACAAAGACTAGTGTACAGTGAGTTATCCTAAGGACTATGGTTGGAGAGATAGATGGCTAACCTACATTACAACAAGTTTGCTGATAACAATAGAAACCCTCTATTTGCAAAAAGATAAAGAAGAGAAGATGCACAGAACCCAAAATGAGAATACATGTATTTGAATATCATGGGACTTACATGAAACTTTTACAAAACTAAAGAACTTATTTCCCACAGTTGAGGCTGAGCTTCTCTCATGCTGTTGCAGAACAGAAAGTGTAGGGATGGAGGAGTTCATCACATAATTAAGCATTCAATTCAATGTAAGGTGTACAACTGAATTCCAAAGTCAATTCAAAGAAGAGCCACTTCTCACGTGTGAAAAGATCCCACAAAGATGTAGCCATTGGTTTGAACAAATTGGCTCTCTGACACTCATACTTTTGATAGTCCAGCCAACTTACCATTAGATCTGCCATTTTCTCGAGAAGGTTGGATAAATACAGTCTGAAGGTCTGGTCACCCCAGAAACTTTTTATGTAGATACAGTGCTTTTTCTCATCATATGGCAAATAATAATAATTTCTGTTGAAAGAGATAAGATCCCATCAGTATTCTAGAATGTGCTTCTGGAAGGATATGGAAGCCAGTGTGAATGAAATATTTGTTAATAGACACAAGTTGATCGTATATTATTCCAACCAAATTACAGTAAGTATTAATTGTGAATGAGGATGAACGGGATTTCCCTTCCTTTTTAAAAAAAAAAATAACAAATCTATCAATATTCACCTATTTCTGGACAAACAAAACTTGAGGCTTCAGAACATTAATGTGAGAAAAAATAAAAAACAACTGAATTAAACTCTCAGTCATCCATGCTGGCCAAATTCAACATGTACATGTACAGATGTTCCCAGCATGGAGAAAATCGTGTTATAATGAATTTGTTTGACATATAACCACTAAAGATGTGGCACTTCTTAGGAGAGGTGGGGAAGGAGATGGCAATCTAAATGTCACACAAACATGGTTGAATAAACAAGGATTCATCACCAGACTTTTAAGAGGTAACAACTCCAAGCTCTCTACTTGGATGTGCTAAAATGTACTGGAGAGAGAGTTTGTAGTCATCAACTATACAGGCTTGGTGTCCATGAAGTGGGTAGGTTTGGTGCTATATCATCTTAGTTAATTCATTATTTGCTGGCACCTTTCAATTTTTATAATTCAAGGAAAATATTCTAAGGCAGAGGTTAGTTGGTGCTCACTGGACTCAAAGGTTTCTGCCTGGACAGTTAAGCAAGATCATCAGCAAAGATGAAACTTATGACATACAGTAATACCTCGCATAATGAATTTAATTCATTCTGCGAGGCTGCTCGCTATGAGAGATTTTCACTATGTGAGTCAGACTCGCATAGTAAAAATCCCTATGGAAAAACTCGCATGACGAGCTTTTTAAGGGGAAAAACTCGCATAGCGAATTTTTTTCATTATGTAAATTTTCCTCATAGAAATGCTCGCTATGTGAGTTTTCTATTGGGAATGTCCGACTTGCATAGCAAAAATATTCATTATGTGAGTCAGCTCGCTTTTTGAAAAACCCGCTCATTAAGTGAGTTTTTCGTTAAGCGAGTTGCTCGCTAAGCAAGGTTTGACTGTATGGGAATGTCAGTTCATCATTTTTCTAAATGTTAAAAGGTAATTGTGCCACTACTCTATGGAAGATCACTTCTTTGATTTCTCCAATGACTCTGCTTCCCTTGAAATTCAACCAAAAAAATAGTTTTGAAGCAATATAGTGATCATTTTCTGTTAGGCCACAACCTTTAGTTAAAGACATAGAAGGAATCTTCTCAAAGAATGGAAGTATAGCAAGTACATTCAAGTATCTCCTGGGCAATGGCATAAAGCTGGTTAATCCTTCCAAACCAGAAGCACCACAGTGTAAACTTGCTGATGATATGAGACGCTAGTTGACTAACTCTGACATACAGCATTATTGTGCCATCTTTCATGCTAGAAGCTTAATTAGCAAGAAGCAACACAAAAGGGAGTCATAAATGCAATGTACAATATAGTTTTGCTTCTATATTAGGATGGTATCAGCCTTTAAGGAAAAGAAGTGGGATAAATCATAGTCACTGACATAAAGCAACAGCAGATTTGAAAATGCTTTCCACTTTTCTCTTGCAGCGCTTTATGTCTCTACTTCTATCTGGAGAAAACATTAAAAGCCATCAGCTGGCTCTCCAAGATAACAGCCCAGCAGTAACATTTTCTGTCATTGTCATGATGGAAAGTGGCTGCATTATTAGTAGTCCTCGCTTCATATCTCTTTTTTTGGAAGGCTGTCCAAGAAGGCCATTTTCCCTCCATTCTAGTTTCGATAAAACTGATTGGACTTGATTGTGTTGTTTTCTCCAGATGTAGAAGCAGTAAGAGGAAATGCAAAGAGATGGGGAAAGAAATCAGCCCTGAACAAAAAAGGACAGAAAATCTGCTGATGAGTAAGACCGGTTTAACAATATCCAGTGTAATAATATTAGAAATTCAGGGCTAACTGCACACATCTTTCTTCTTATCTCATGGTCCAGTTAGCAAGGAAGATCTTCATGTTGCATTCATGTTAGGTTTCTTAAAAATTCCATTGCTTAAGAAGAACCCAAAATATTTCATATATCTGTAAATATTAAGAAATCAATTTTGTTCACCTGCAAACTATCTGTCCTTTCTAAATTCTCCACAGATAGGTTGGCAGCTAACATTCCTGTATTTTCCTAAGTTTCAGCGTTATGTCTTGCTTATGGGAGGCCCACTGCTAACAGAACACTCCTTGTCTTCTTATCTCCCTCCATTCCTCTTCCCTCATCCTTCTGTCCCAAAGCTGTAGCAGTTAGACTATAACCACAGTTAGTGTTATCTGAATGGACTATTTCGTTTAACCCACTGATTGTGAAAACTCTTTAAAAGGGTGTGTGCTTGCAACATTTCATTTTAGAAGGAGAGAAAAATAAGGAGGAGTGGGAATTAGGCTCTTATCACCTTGACTAGGGGCTTTATTCTTGTCTTTATGCCCTGGACGGTTTTATTAAACCTTGTGAGACAGGGATGTTCTAAGACTTATTCCTGACTACAGAGTCATTGTAACCTGACTCCTTAGGTTACAGAGACAAGAAGACGCATGTCTTTGCATGGGGGGGGGGGGGAATAAAGGTTTGTCTTGTTTTTCTTTGACCATCCTTTGCCTGCTCTGACCTATGCCAACCTTCCTTCAACCTCTGATGTCACATTCTTCTTTCTCACTTCTTTCTCTTATTCCCTCCAAGGAGAAGACATCTTGCCTTTGTTCTCTAAAGATGAAATGGACAGCCATGGCTCCTGACATCTCCTGCCTCATTAGCTAGAACTAGGGTTTCTATCACCTTTCTTATCACCGGTGTTTCTCTACTAAACACAACCTTACTTATTTTCCTAGAAAGAAGCATAGATTTGATCCCTTTCCAAAGTAGGAAGTGTGCTCAAGTAATCATTCCAAGTTTCAAAGGGCTGAAATTGACAAGTTAGCATTGCTCCTATATTGTTGCTTGCTTGCTATCCAATAAGTCTTGAATGGCTCAAATCCACACAATGCTATGTCAGTCTTGCTCTGTATGTGTACTCACCAACAGACCCTGTAGGAGGGCATGGCCAAGGATACTGGTCCCACACCTATCATCTTCCACATGTGTGGAAAACAGATATTCTCCCCAAAAAGGAGCAGCTCTGAAAATATAAGCATGGAATCTATTTTGCCTCTCATTAACTGCCTTTAATGATATTGCTCTAAAAACTGCTTCACTGGCATAGTTAAGTGTGCTGATCCACCCAGGCAGGCATGGTCACCGTGCGGCAGCGCTAAAGAAAGTCTTGTTCGAGGATAGTCCAGATATCAAAGTCCAAAAGGCAAGCCGAGGTCTGTTTACCAGTAGTCTGAGTCAGTGGGCATAGGGAGTGCCTCCTGATCCAGGTCTTCTTCAGAGTCGGATGAGGGCTGTATCACAACATTAATGTGCACAAGAGCATTGTGGTTTATACTTTCAGGTTCACTAAAATTGGAAGTAAATTAATTGAAATGATAGCCACAGAATACTGACATTTTCATTGACTAGTGGGCCTACTGGTTTAGTAAGGCCTATCATCATCATCATCATCATCATCATCATCATCATCATCATCATCATCATCATCATCATCATCATCAACACCACCACAGAAATGCAGAGCTGAAAGCGACCCTATGGATCATCAAATCCAGGCTCTGTCATGGGATCCTCAAGAAGATTCATAAAGAGAGAAATAAAAATGAAAGAAATGGAACTGAGAATCCATGCTCTACCTGTTTCCTTCAGTTAAAAGTGGCTTCTCAGGGTGTGTGGTAGATATCAGTGGTATCGAAACATCATGTGATGCATCTCCTGTTCCCTCGTGCAACAGGGGGGCACCTTCTTCTTCATCTCCTTCATGAGCTTTCTTTTTCCCTCCAACTCCTGGTGACACTCCATCGATAACATTACCATAATTCCCTAGAGACAGAAAACCAAATTTATATATGCCAAAAGGAGGGATTTCAACTAGTTTAAATAGTTAAAGCACTGAATACAATTATTAACCTTTTGGTTGGCGGATCTTAAAGTTTACTGAAAATCTAAGCAATGGATAGGATTTGCCCATTATCTTTTGGTTACAAAACAGCTTAACAGAGTACATTTGGTGCTGCTGTATTAAAAATAAGTGATATCAGTAATGAAAATTTAAAATTTACATCCCTTGTTCCAGCCACCGCTGCCACCACTGGAATCAACTGTGGACTCATTTATGGCAGCTGTAAACAGCTGGGAGGGGGGACCACCAGTCCGGCCCCCTCAGCTGTCTGAGGGAGCATGACATGACCTCCAACTGAAAAAAGTTGGCAACTCCTGCTCTAGGCCTTGTCCAGGAGACTATGAACAAAAACTGAACCCAGCTTCTCCATTTTAGTTTTTCAGAAATAGGAATTCTATCATCCTACCTACCTCAATGTATTTTTTTCTTCAAATAAGCATTAGGGTTTTTTTTTCCTTTTCAGAGTAGGTGAGTCTACGTGTGCTAAAACATTCAATAGCTGAAATGTGATCCTTGAAAAGATCTTGATATTTCAGAAAGCTAAATTTCTTAGTAAACTCACTCTCTCATTGTACATGCACTGCAACAGCAGTCATAATCTTCTTCTGCCATATCTGAAACTGAATATTGGCAATAATCATGGCAATCAGCCATGAAGACTGTCCTGAGAATGTAATGTATGCCAAAAGGGCTCAGGACCAGAAAGTAACTTGTGGAGCTGGATCAATGGTATGGGGGTCATGTTGCAATGGGACAGCAGTAGCCTATAAAAATGCTATAAAATGCTATAAAAATCCAACAACATTCTTCCTGCATCCAGGATTATTGCAATGATCTGTTGATTGAACAATAAAATTTTGACTTTGACTTTGGCATTCAGAATAATATTTATATAGTTCTGTGGGAACTAGGGGGTATAAAGATAGATTAAGCACCTGTATTGGCCTTTGATTTGCCCTAGATCAAATCTTACTGCAAAAGATCCCCAGATAAATCAGACTTACTGCACAATCAGCACATAGATTTCCAGGCATGTTTGAAGAAGAGATGTTACATACTCACCAACAGACACTTCAAAGCTGATTGGTTTATCTCCAACCTTCCGATCAATCATTGATGCTTCAAAAAATGCCCCAAAGAGGAGAAACTCCTCTAACTGTTCTTCGTGGATCTGGTAAAAGATAAAAGAAAGACAACTTTGTTTATTGTATATACAATTCTCTAGTGTAGCATTGGCTCAGGTTACCTGATGAAGAGAATACTAAGCAAGCTGCCTGACATTTAGTTATCTGCTTCTAAGTCATATCAACTTTCCAAGCAAGATTAATGAGCCATCAATGATCAAGTTTGTGGTTACTAGGAGAAACCTGTTGTCCACATTAACTCTAAATGATTCTCTAAACTGTATTCTCTTGTTGTGTATGTTCGCTACTTCACACAGCTTTGTGCTGTATGTAGTGTGCATCCTCTGGCACTGACCTCTGACCCTTGTAGTCCTTTAAACATTTCACTTAGGAAAAATCGAAATGCAACCAGAGGGGGGACTAAAGACTAACAAATAAAAAACCACACATTGAGATCTACTTCCCAGATTTTTAGTTTAGTGAAGGCTGAGAACCCTTCTGAGACAGAAGTCTAGAGTTCTCTTTGGAGAAATACATCTATCAGAGCGACTTGGAGAAGTTAAAGCATTTCCATTGGACACACTCCTCAGAATCTGAGACAGGGGTTGGCAACCTATGGCCTGTGGGCTGACTCTGGCCCATGACACCAAATCATGTGGTCCCTGCCCTCACTCTAACCACCACTGGAAGTGGCTGCGGATGTGTTTATGGAGCTGTGGATTTGTTTACAGCGGGGGAACAACATGACCCGGCACCTGACTTTAAAAGGTTGTCAACCCCCGCTCTGAGAGATTACAATATTAAAGAGATGGATATTTTAGCTATTTACCTCAGGTGGAACATCAAATGGCTCTACTTCCACATCTGTTGAGTTTGTTTTATCTGATGAAGAGGACTTTCCATCTTCGGCTCCCTTTTCTTTCTCTTTCCCCGACCCTTTCGACCCTTTTGAGTCCTTATCCTTGGAGGGCAGTTTGATATCCTTGATGATTTTGGAAAACTTTGATTCATGGGCTCCACCAGAGAGAATCTCCACTGCAATTTCAATCAAGAGGCGTCCCCTGAAAGAAACACCTTCCCCATAGCCTTCATTGAGCTCCTGGTGGTCATCCATCAAGGTATGGTTCCGTGGGGAGCCATAAAGATTGATCCAAGCAGGCCCAAAGGTAGGCAAGAAACCTGAGGAAGGCACACATTCAACAAGCATTAGATGGGGCAATGAGCAAAATGAGACAAACATACTTGATTTCAAGCAGATACAGTATGCTCATAAGTACTGTACTGTACAGTATATCAATTTACTTGCAGCAGACTCACAAGCTTGTGACTTGACAAACCACATGCACACACTTACACACTAGTATATTTCCACAAAAACATTTAAGTAACTGCGTTCTTCACCATGCCTGCTGACATAAGAAATATAGTACACTAAAACCCGTATAACAATTTTAATTCATTCTATGGGTCTGTTCACTATGCAATTTTTTCGTTGTACGGTTTTTCCTATGGGAAAATCATACAACAATTTTTTTTCTCTAAGCAGTTTTTATCCCATTGAATATTTGTTGTACGATTTTTTCCATAGGAAAAATTGTTATGTGGGTTGCCATTTTGTAAAAAAAAAAAAAACACACACCTATTTGTTATGTGATTTTTTTTTTGCTATAGAGGACGTTCATTATATTAGGTTCCACTCTACTTTAATGACTTAATGAGAGCTATTCCAAGTTCAGTTACAGTGGTACCTCACTTAAAGAACATAATGCATTCCACAGGATTGCTCTTTAAGCGAGTTTGCTCTTTAAGCGAAACACCATTGTAAATTACCAGTTGTGTGTGTGTGTGTGTGGGATTGTGAACCCTGATTCATTTGTTAAGCGAGTTTTTGGTTGGTTTTATTTATTAAGCGAAGCAAACATTCAGAGAAAATTCTGCTCTTTAAGCGAGTTGCTCTTTATGCAAGTTGCTCTTTATGCGAGGTTTGACTGTATTTCCCCCTACATAGAGCTTAATGAGTACCATGTTTAATCTGTCCTTTAAAAAGCCAGTGCTTTTTGTACTTATGAAAATAACTTTTCTTTAGAAAATCTTTAAGCATAAAAATAATATCTCCACTTCAATGTTGAACGTCTCATCTGGAGATTATTTTTTGTTTGTTTATGGTCACATACATTAAAATCTTCCAGCCAGAATGCTCTTACTGGATATTAGTTTTGGACAGGAAATATTACAACAGTAAATTCTACCTTCCAGAGCAGAGAGATACTGAAAGTGAAACTGAAAATAAACCATGTTTACAGGAGGAGTGAAAGGGTATGATAAGCCATGGGAAACGTTAGTGTATTACGTGAAACAGGATGAATGTCATATGGAAGGTGAAAATAATAACAGTGAGATCAGTATTAAACCAGATACTTCAGGGGGCGCAATCGATCCATTTGTAGCAACCCTGATTTTTTGCATTAAAAACAATCTAAGTGGAGCATGTACACCTTACTCTCTTTATGTTCTGAATTAGAAGATAGGGCTTGATTTCTGTGAGATGTTTCAGCAGGGTGAGGGTGTATCTTGACTGTAGAATAAATCAGATTTCAAATCAGTTTTTTGTGGAATCAATGTAAGGTCATTGGTATTTGATGGTATTTGGTGTGTGTGCCCATTGTAAAACCTTGCTTGGTCAGGTTTTTCCATGTAGTACATCAATAGTGTACATTGGACTACACTGGCATCTCAATTGTTGCTCCTTAAACTGAGATGGCAAATTGGGTTTTGGGGGTGCTTAGGAGTATTACTGCAAGTTCTCGTCCTCCAACCCTTGATTTAATGGCAACAAACAGGATTTAGAACAACTCTAAATAGATGAAGGCAGGGATAGAAGAGAATTTGCAAATTTTCTTCAAACCCCATTCTGCCAGTCATAGTCCACCACCACCACCACCACCACCACCACCACAACAACAACAACAACAACAACAACAGATGAATGGATTAATTTTGCCACACCTTGAAAGACAAGATAGGCACTTGAAACATGCCCTCTTGCAATTTTTTAATGCAGAGCTTGTTAAACCAATACAGTGGAATCTCATACAACAATCACCCTCTATAGCAACAAAATCATATAACAATTAGGTTTTGGGGGGAAATGGTGTCCCACATAACAATTTTCCCTATGGAAAAAATTGTACAACAATTTTTCAATTGGGAAAACTTAGCAAAAAAAATTGTACGATACATTCCATAGGGAAAATCGTTATACAATGTATGCATCATATAGCAATTGTTTCATACACCAACAAGCCCCAAGGAATGGATTAAAATCGTTGTATGAGGTACCACTGTATTTGCATATCTACCTTTATCTCCATCTTGTTCATCTGAAATCTTCTTCAGGTCTATGAAGTGAGTGGCTAAGGCCACATCATTCACACTGCCTTCATCCCATATCTGGAGTTTCAGTCTTCGACACAGTGGGGGAAACATTTCTTTAAAAACAACCTGCTCATGCCATATGGGATCAGCAGAGTTCTTCTGCACTGTAGTTCGACCCTTAAATCAAAGATCAAAACCAAATTTAGAATTTTTCACATATTCACCAAGGGATGGTGGATGCAGAACAATTTCCCATTGTTTATTACTCTCTGCCTGATTCTGCTGTTGGTTTATTTTTTAATTTACTACATTTCTACTCCAGGATACCCCGTGTGGTATAGTGAATAGAGTGATGGACTAGAACTCAAGAGGCCTAGGTTTTAATCTCTTTTCAGTCATGGAAGTTCACTGGGGTGTGTGGGATTGGTAAAACCACTCCTTCAATATATCATGCACCTTGAAAGGGTCATATTGGTTTTGACTTGACAACACATAACAAGAACATAATTTCTACTCCATTTCCAACGAGCATAGGTAGTATACATGGTTGTATCCTACCTACTTTACTTTAACAATAATCCTTTGCTGCAGTGGCAAAGTAACTCAAAGTACTTCATGCATGTTATAAATAAAAAGTCAGAATCAAGCCCACTGATGTAAATACTTCATGGATGGATGGCTTGCCAAGGGATATCCAATTCAACAAGCAGATATTTTGGACAAAAAAAACCTATTTAAAACACAGCTACTGTATCTAATTTTTCAAATTAGCTCAACATTTCTGTGAGTTTTTGGCCCCGGTTTTCCTCATTTTGCTGTTGTTATTCTAGCTATTTAGTCAATGAAAACATTAAGATGAATAGGCAGACAAATATTTTCAGCAATATTTATTTTTAAAAAATAAACAAATCAAAATTGTGCTCAGTTTGGTGATAGCTATTGCATGTTTTAAAACAGGGATTCCCAACCTTTTCAAGCTGTTGGCCAGGTCATGCTTTCTCAGTCAGCTTTGATGGCCAGACGGCCATTTTGCCCTGCCTGCACGATGGTAGGGTGGCCATTTTGTCCCAACAGCTTCAAAGTGGTGGCAATTTTGTTTCTTGAATGCCCTTGGGGGTGGGGGCACATTAAATGGCACTGGGGGACAGATCCGGCCCATGGACCTTAGGATGGGAACCCCTGTTTTAAAACAACACTGATTCTTAAACTTCTTCTTCCGTGTCTAGGCCAGACATGAAACTTCCAAAATGAAGGCACCTTTTGGTGGCTTCATTCTTCAGTTCCTTTCGCCCAACCTTGTGTGAAAAGGATTAGCTGGCAACACAAGTTGGCTGTTATCAGGATACGCCTGACTGTGGTTCAAAAATGCCACACAGAGAGAGAGAGATTGAGAGAGAGAGAGAGAACATTTCTGGTTGACACTAATAGCCTGAATAACTTGAGAGCCAACCAACTGTATATTTATGAGCACTGAGAAGACTATTTACCATTTGGCCAGCAAATGCAACCACCACAAATGGGTCCACAAGGTCCTTGCTGTCGCCCATGAATGCTTTCGTGACATTGGCCATGATGCTTGAGTTCATTTTTGGCAGTCCCTCAGCTTTGTAGATTCTCACGTAGAATCTGGCCCATGGCCTTTCTGAGGGAAACCCTTTGGGAATCAAGAGGTTCCTGAGGGAAAAGAAATTAAATAAATAAAAGCTGCAGTCTGAAGATAACTTGAAATGATTCCAAAATCTATGGTTGCTCAGAATGTAGATAAAATATAAAAGATGCCATTTGCTTATTTAGCAACAGCATAAATGGATTTTAAACAATAAAAAATAAGTTCAAGAGCTTCAGGCTGGCACTGCTGGGTTACAGATTCATGTTTTATCCCTTTGACTGCAGACAACAGGGAGAGCACCTGTACCTGTAATTTACTTTTAAAAGATTTTTTTTAACATTCAAGTAAAACAAAACAATACAACACAACAAAAAAATTCTGGCACCTTAAACACTAACTCCTGTATTTAAATGTGGTCTTTCATGGATCAAGTCCACTTTGTCAGACATAAGAGTGAAACTTCGTGGCATCAGTTTATACACGTCAGGTAAGGAGATTCACCTTTAGATTTTTTGGTGTCCTATAAAATTTGGTGCTCTAGCACAGAGTTTTAGTGCTCACCTAGTTACAGCCTTTTCAGCCAGTGTGTTGGCTGTTGTCAGTTCATATTTTCCATATAGTAAAGGTATCCCTTGCTCAAAAGCTAGTTGTATCTTATTCTAGAAGTGGTGTTCATCTCTATTTACAGCCAAAGAGCCAACACTGTCTGTAGATGTTTCTAAGATCATGTGGCAGGCATGTTACCTTTCCCACCAAAGTGGTGCCTATTTATCTACTTGCAATTTCTTGCTTTCAAAATGCTAGGTTGGCAGGACCTGGGGCAGACAATGAACTGCCAGCCTTCTGGTTGTCAAGCTCAGTGTCTTAACCCCTAAGCAGTGGTGGGCTCAAAAAAAAATTACTAGCACACTGTGGACGCAGTATGGTGAGCATGGCCAGGGAGAAAGCCCTGCATTGCACACGAATTAGGACTACTTTATTTCAAAACTTGGATGGCTGGGGCCAGCCAGAATTTCTGCTACCAGTTGTGGCGAACTGGTGTGAACCTGCTGCCCCTAAGCCACTGTGGCTCCCATTTTCCATATAGATAAGGCCAATTTGTCAAAGAATTGTTTACTCCATTTTGTGAAGTATATAATAAAATATCATCCCAGCAACATCCAAGTACTGTAAGTTACTCTGTGATTGTTTGCACTTTGGCTGCATTCTCTGCATGTGGAACCAGACTGACAAACAGACAGAAACTAATTAAAGTCTTGAACATACTTCTCTATCTGTTCTTCTGCATCGCTTGCTTTCTGAAGGCTTTGAATTGTGTCTCCTTTCCCTGCGACGGTGATATCACACTTCAGATACCCCTTGGCTCCTGTCCTGATGTCAGCAGGGTCGGTAAGAAGGGCCCACTTGTCACAAAATTGATGACCTGGAAAAATGTACAAGCGTAAATGTACACCAGAACGTTTTTTAAATCTCTATCTCGCAGGGGAAGAGTGCATTAGTAGTCAGAAACTTACTAATAACAACTATTCTATTTGCCATGCAAATTACAATGTGAATATACTAGGAAGTAAATTCAGATTCCTTCTCAGATTTTTAGATATTAGAGGAAACAGACTGCAGGAAGCTTATCAAATTTAAATGCCACACTCCCATTATAGGGATACATTTACATTTTAAACACTTTGGAGACATTTTCAAGATATAGTTTCATCCCAGCCTCTATGTTTAAGAGACATGCCGCTGTTAGTTTTGATGACAATTCTTTCAGCACCACACTATTTCCTCATCCACCTCTATAATGATCCAAACAAATTGCTCATATTCTGGAATGAGATATTAAATATTCTACCCAACCTTCACCAACAGCATCCAAGGATGTGAAGCAACGATGAAGAAATGCACAAGTTCATTACAACCTTGTTTTGAATAAATGACACTATATGTTATTATGGAGAACCACAAACATTAGACAAGGTCACCATTTTCCATGATAGCCACACGAATGTTACAAAAGTGTAATTCTAACATTAGTTAGCAAAGACTGCTTTTTTAATGGCTTAGTTTTCTGAAAGAAAATGTATCAAAATAATTCAAGGACAGACTCTGGATTCAAGCTTTCTCTGTAGCTTCACCCAATGAAATAATTTGCTCAGTGATTCTATGACCCAACCTTGTCAAGCAAATGGTGCAAAAATTCCTTCTTAATAAATTTATTTATTTAGCGTATGTCTAAATAAAATTAATAAAAGAGAAGTCAGACTGAAAAGGCATATCTTACCTGGTTCATTGTATACTGTCGCCAAATCTACTTTGAAAGAACCAATCAATATGCCACCTATCAACTTGTTATGCATAACCTGTTGCAGGAAGATAAATTAAAGGTTACATTTTTTACCAGCAGAGATAATATGACATGTAGAGATGTGTGTGGGGAATCTCCAGAGGTCTGGGGGCTGTTCACACCTATCCCTGGATTTTGAAGGGTGGTACCTGCTCCTGACATCCACTCAGCCCAATTTTTAAAATAAAATTTCTTTATAAAATGTTTGATTTGATTGAAAACTCCCCTCTGCCCTCTAACAGCCAGTCTTTTTAAAAAAATGGGAGCAACCTTGCCTCACAAGTGCTGGACACCCCTCAATATATAGCAGAATTGTCCCACTTCCTATAAAGGATGTGACAGAACTTTCTGAGCCCCTCATTTTCCTTCCCTAAAAAAGGTGCTGTTGGCTTCACTGGGGTCCCCAGGGCTGCAAGTTGTCCACCTGTGATGTAGATTTTAAAAGAAGAGGAATGCCAGATTTTAGAAAAATTTAGGAATTCTGGGAGATGTAATCCCCAAATTTCAGTCTTTCAAGCTGTGTAGACATTTAAAATCACATTGTTTTACAAACAATAGCAATAGCAATTACACATACATACCACCCCCATAGTGCTTAATGCACAATCTGGGTGTTTCACAATGTAATTAGCATTTTGCTTCCAACACACTTGGAACTAATTTTACTGAGCTCAGAAGGATGGAAGGCTGAATCAACCTTGAGCCCGTCAGGACTCATTTTGTGAGCAGTATTTTGGCTTCAGTACTCCAGTTTGACCACTGTGTCATGAGGGCACCATGGCTAGAATCTCATTGGCTAATTTACCCTTGCATTAAGTTGGGCACCTTATTTATTTATTTATTTATTTAGATCTATTATCCCGCCCCAATCAGGTGAACCCGACCCTAGGTGGCTCACAAAAAAGAAAAAGTTACACAAATGAGTTCAAACCAAACAATCCCACCACACCCCCACACCCCCAGAAATCAAATCAACTAACAATAACAATAACAATAACAAGAAGAAGAAGAAGAAGAAGAAGAAGAAGAAGAAGAAGTATAAATTTACCCAAAAAATCCTCAAAGATTTAACAGTTTAAAAGGTTTAAAAGGTTAAAAAAAAGTTTAAAAGAGAGAGGGGGTGGCTATCCCATCAGATCAGCCACCCAACATGGGACCCCGTATTATTGGAGCACCACACCTAATGGGGGATTCAACCAGCACCACGTGAATAAGAGGCAATTTGATGCTCAGAGATAACCCATTTTCCTTACACAAGCAGAAATTGGCAATAGAAGTCTGGAGATTGTGTAAAATTCTACCTTCCTCATTAACAATTACAAAGTTATTGGGGGCTCCAACAGTGCACAGAGGAACCAACACAAAACCTTTTTCTCTATTCCTTTATTCTCAGATTTGATTTATATTTCACACCAACCAAGATGGATACAGATTTCTGCCTGGCACCGTGCAATTTGTTCCCACTGAGCATGTAGTGGTCCCATTTTTTCCACTTTATTCTGCTGACATATTTCATTCGAAAAGTAATTCTGCAAGGCAAACTAAAATGAATTTGATTACTACAGCTGCAGTGAATAATATGGGTGCAGTAGGTCAATGTACAGTACAGTATCTCTAAAAAGCTCCATTTGCAACTCCTTGCAGCTTCCTCAAAGCAATCTAGAGTTATATCCTCAATTTAATCAAATAGTAGTGACTTCCTAGGGAGATGTAGTTTCTAGCTGAGAATTTGTATCCTGTTTCCACTAGTCTAACATCAAATGCTGATTAAAAGGTGTAAAGCGAAAGGTAAATGTGAAACAATATAAAACAGACTAGAGCAGTGATGGTGAACCTTTTAGAGAATGAGTTCCGAAACAGAAGGGCAGGGTGAACTTTGTGCTGGGGGAGGGAGGAAGCACTCCCATTGGGCTCCTGGGCAGAGGAGCAGGATGAACTCTGTGCTGAGGGGAGGGAGGAAGCACTCCCATTGGGCTCCTGGGCAGAGGGGCAGAATGAATTCTGTACTGAGGGGAGGGAGGAAGCACTCCCATTGGGCTCCTGGGCAGAGGGGCAGGATGAACTCTGTGCTGGGGGGAGGGAGGAAGTGTTCCCATTGGACTGCTGGGCAGAGGGACAGGGCAAACTCTGTGCTGCTGCGGTGGTGCACATGCCAACAAAGAGGGTTCTGAGTGTCCCCGCTGGCATGCATGCCATAGGTTCACCACCACTAGACTAGAGGTTAGATGAGGCTTAGGGACTATACCTCAAAACAGGTCCCTCTTATTTATTTTTTTGTGGACCACTGTTTTCAATGCCTGTTTAAGAGCCCTGGTGATGCAGTGGTTCAACTGCTGTACTGCAACAAAAGGTTGTGAGTTTGATCCTGACCAAGGCGCAAGGTTGACTCAGCCTTCCATCCTTCTGAGGTCAGTAAAATGAGTACCCAACATGTTTGGGGCAAAATGCTAATTAACTTGTGAACTGCCCAGAGAGTGTACTATGCGCTATAGGGCGATATATAAGTGTGATAGCTTTGTTTTTGCTTCTTTAGAATGACAATTAAATTTCTTACCCCACCCCAGAAGGTAAATATACTCACAGAGATTTTGATAATTTTGTCAAAGAGATGTACTTGAGGCCCAATGAAATCAAACACAAAGTACTGAGGAAGCAAAACAGCAACAAAAGGAAACCAAGTTAGTGTATTAATAATAGGGACAACAAAAATAAGAAACAGCAGAAGTTGTGGACATTTAAATTGCTGCAGGTGTGCAGACCTGATTGCAATGGAAAGAGTTACTTTAAGAGGAGTGATCTTTCCTAAAGCAATCCTTTTGTCTACCATAGGTTTATTTCAGCCAATCCCCCTGAAATTAGAAGCCCTAGAGATTGAAGCACCGATTAAGTTGGGTTACAACGCCTTTTCCGGTGCATCATGTGCTGACCAGTAAACAGATTGCCGGCAATTTGCTATCTAATCTCTGTGATCATATTCTAAATGTCCACACACTCTTCTGAAGACCTGTCCATCACAAACAAACAGCAACGGTCGAGTTATGACTGAAAAACTAGTAGGGTGGGAAATGTTGAGTCCTTCAGCTCTGTTTTGATCCAATATTGGAGAGTCTTTTGGCTTCCATGTTGTAAACAAATCAGTCCTCATATTTCACTCTCTTCTGAGTTTAACAGGATTTCATTCTCTGTAAATAATTCTCAGAACTCTAGTTGTGTCAAGTATTATGTTTCACTAACAGAATATGCAATACACTCAAGCAAAAATACAGTCCCTAGAATTACTTTGCAAAATGCCATGAAAGTCATACTGTATAAAACGAATGCAGTTTGTGCAAAGCAGTGTTTCCCAACTTTTTTTGGCCATTCCCCACCTAAGCATTTCTAGAATACTGATGCTCCTTCCCCCTGTGACATATAATTCTTATTATTCAAAAAGTGAACTTCTATTCACACAGAGGAAGCCTAAAATAAAAGGCCATTAAACAAGAACAAATTGTTCCTCTTACAAATCAACTTGCCTCCCTATGGGGCATGTTCCCCACATTGGGAACCATGGGTATAGAGTTATGCTGTGTGTTTGAGGATACTGTTGCACTAGACTTTTCAAGAGAAGAATTTGAATGTACTTTCTAAATTACAACTCCTAGAACTATGATGACTGACCTTGGCACTCCAGCTGTTCTTGGACTACAATTCTCAGAAGCCCAAGTCTCTGTGAATCCACATGAATGGGTTTACTGTGTGTATGAATCGTGTGGATTCACAGGGACTTGGGCTTCTGGGAATTGAAGTCCAAGAACAGCTGGAGTGCCAAGGTTCTCCAGCACTGTCCTAGAACCATCATGACCCACAACTAGCACCACATTAGCTGGTTGAGGGTGAATTATGCTGGATAGGGGAATGCAGAAGTCCACAAATTAACATTGCCAAGTCCTGATTAAAAGGGTAAGGGATTGGCCTTTCAACCATACTTACTCATTTTACTAAAACAATAGAAAACAAAATGAGACTTCAGATTTGGCTGGTTCAGCAAATTTTTGCATCAACAAAGTATACTGGCATACTTTGCTTACCTCATTGTAAAATGGTGCATTGGTTCCTTCTTTAACTGTTGTCTGCTTCTTCTCGTCTCCAATTTCTATAACCACCACAGGATCTATGTTTTCACCCACAAGCTGACGTGCTTCAATGATCGTTATGGCAATCTGTAAGGGAAAAGCGCAGTAATTGGATGCAGCAATCTATCAGAGCTGAGGGAGTAACAATGGAGGTTTGGGTCATTCATTACAGAAGCCGGCTGCCATTTTGTACTTTACCTGATAATTCTGGGATTTCACCTCCCCTTCGTGGATCTTGGACACCACTTTTGCTCTGTTTCCATTTTAAAACAGAAGGACAAGATATATCAGCCTTTATGGTATTGCATGTTTTCATCTTTAGCAGCTAGACTGTGATTTAACTTATAATACTCATTTAATACTTATACCAAAATCTCTTGAAGCTTGTCTAGGGATCAACCGTATATACTCTAGTATAAGCCAATCTGAATATAAGCTGAGGTACCTAATTTTACCTGAGAAACCAGGAAAATTGGTTGATTCAAATATAAGCCTAGGGTGTGAAATGGAGCAGCTACTAGTGAGTTTCAATAATCAAAATAAATGATTCCCGCGCAGCCGGGAAAATAGAGCAGACAACTTGAGTATAAGCCGAGTCTGCTTTTTTCAGCACATTTTCGTTGCTGAAAAAAATTGGTTTATACCCAAGTATAAATGGTAATGAGTGACAACCCATGAATGCATTGAGAGGCGTCCCCAGAATTCTAGGATACAGCACTGGCCCTGTCTTGGTCAACATGTGTCCATGAATATAGAATGGTTTGGGAAGGTTCCAAACAGTACAACATTACTAAAATCTCAAGTTCCTCTTCACAAAGTCTTAGGTAACCAAATTGAATAAATATGACCTGCATTTATTTTGAATCCTTGGACATCAATTGTCATGTGGACAAGAAATAAATCTATATTATCCAGTTAGATTCCAGTTTAATACCACTTCATCCTATGGGATCTTGGTATTTGTGGTTTGGTGAGTTACTTAGAATTTTTCCAGAAGAACTTTAGGAAAGTCCTCTGAACTACAGTAAAGAATTCTAAGAATCAATCCAAAACTGCAAATCTACAGAATTCCTTTGGACAAAGCCAAGGTAGCTAAAGTGATATCAAGTTAATATAACTTTATAGTGTAGATATACTCTTCATTATGTCAGATGTACTGATGCACCACATGCACTGATGATGTATAACTTTACAAATTCTAAGACTTTGGGAGGGAAAATCATATACTGTACTTTGTAGAAGGACTTGTGTCCTGTTTGTTGTGGAACTTAGACCAGCTGCAGTAAACAGCACTTGGACCTGACCAAAAGATATTCAATAAATTCCTACGTCAAAATATGGTTCTCTGTAAAGGAGACCACATGGCTACACACCAAAAAAAAATACAACAGTGGACAAAAATCCTCAAAAAACAACCCTGTTAAAAACAATATTTTGGGAGTAAAGATAAGCACATAGATCTGTTTCTTAGCTGAAGTTGCAAAGTGAATACAGTACCTAGCAAAATATTTCATATGACGGAAACAGGAGTAGAAATTGAAATTAGAAATACTTCTGGATAGCAAACAGATGTCTAACATTTTGATGGTCACTTTATAGTTGTCATTCTTTATTTAGAAATGTTGAGGAAAATGGAACCCTCGCTCAGAAAAACAAGCATGTCACCAGTCGTTATTCCTTCTCAGGAAGTAATGCCATTGCTAATATTTTTACCCCGAAGAGCAGGGGTGCCCAAACTATGGCCCACAGGTAGGATCCAGTCCCCAACGCCAATTCATCTGGCCCACACTGCCCTCACTGCTCCTGGAAGCGGAAGTAAAATGTGTCCGTACTGTGTCAGGTCAAAGAAGAAAAAAGAAAGTTAAGAATTTCAAATGTCTGTTTGCTATCCAGAAGCATTTGTCTCTATCTCAGGCATATGAAACATCCAGTGGCATATTCACGTTGAAGTAGATGAAGTAAATTGGATTTCCACTGTTGTCAGCAGTTGCCTTTCCACTGACAACACTGAAGTCTAAATCAAGACTGTTGATCTCTTTTTATCTAAAACCACCTGTGACAATCTGTAGCAATTACTGCCCGGTTTTCTTGCCAGACTTGTTGGCAGATCCTATTCTTGGATGGTTCATCTTGTTACTCTCTCCAAACCATAGACTGCCATGGTGGCTGTTCATCTGCTGGTGGTTTGGCTGATAAAAATAAATTACAAATAAGCACTGTGACCAAATGATAAATTCCTTCAAGCACCTTGGCTTTCTGTCACTGACTATGTCAACCACAGCAGTGCCTCTTTAGCAAGGGGACAGGCTAGACAGCACAATACCTCTTACTCCAAGACCCCGAGGCACCAAAGCTACTGATGGAAGCGGTGTCATCATACATCATTTCTCCATCTTCTCCTTCGTGACCAGTGGAGAACTCATGGTGCAAGCTATCGGTTTCATCATGGTCATCTTATGCAAACAGAAAATCAAATTGAGGGGCATATAGGCAGACAGAAGGAAAATTGTAAGCATTGCTTCCAGAGCAGCAAAGGGAAAACCCAGAAGGACCAAGGTCACATTTTTTTTTTTAGAACTAGCCCTGTGGGGGATTCCTGCCCGTTAAAAATAAAAAGTACCAAGGCAGAAAGTGGACACCTAAAGAAGAATGATCTACATACATACTCTCTCACACACATTTGTGCACACACAGATTTCTACTGCAATGTGTGTATACATTTATGTTTATACCTTTGTCTAACACACACATTGAAACCCATGGAAGGCCTTGTTTAAATCTAACTATATGTTGCAAGAAGGCAGATGCTGAGACTTGGAATTTATTGACTTCCTGATTCACAATCCACTGTCATAACCTTCTGTTGGTCCTCAGATGTTCTTGGACTTCAGATCCCAAAACTCCTAGCCAAGATGGGTAATTTATGCAATGCTTTTAGGAGCTGTTGCCCATCACTATAAGTAGACCAGCAGACACACATACTGCCAGTTGAAAAGCACTTATTTTTGACATCTGTTTCAGGTACCGTTATGAAACTGTTTCCTGTAAACATTTGAGGGGAACTGTACATTCTTTTCCTCACCCTTGTCTCCTGCCAGCTCTATTGTCAGGGCCAAAATTAACTCCCCGGTGGACTCATGAAGACAAAACAGATGGCAACAGGACCCCTCTCACACACTTATTATCTGTGGAAGTAAGAACTGCCATTCACGTATTAGAACCAAAGAAGTTATCAAATAAATTGGACATTTTCTTTTTGGAGTGATAAAAATAATAATTTTGTTTCTTCAAGTGGAGTTTGACCTATGATGACCCTTCACAGGGTTTTCTATGACTTGAATTTCAACCACTGCAGGTGTAGGGAAAGGAAGCCGTTTCTAGCTGACGGGATCATCAGTGGACTACATAAGAGAAACCTTGTTTTTCCTCTCACTCTAAAAACTGCACTGCACAGCCTGATGAAGAGTCTTAAAATAAAGAAAGAGTAAGAGTAAGTAGGCAAGATTACAATGGAGGGAGAAAGGTAAAATTAAAAAAAAGTGTGAAGGGTTTTTTTTATTGGGTGGATAAGAAATTGGATTTTCAAACATTCTTGCCCCTATTCCTTTTTCTCCAGACTTCAAAAACAGAGCCTAAGAGAGAGGAGGAGTAAATTTTTGTGGATAATATGTTTAACCTTCCTTCTGATAAAGCTTTTAGGATAATAATGCCATGTAAATTCAAATTTTGTTTTATTTTGAGACATATTTGTTTGGATGGTCTATTTTTTTATTTGTTGTGTGTTTTGTCATGTTATCTGATTTTTTTTTTTTGTATACCGTCCAGAGTGGGAAATCTCCCAAATGGGCGGTATAAAAATGTAATAAATAAATAAAAGGCAAATTTGAAACTCTATTTGGATTTCTTAGTTTATCAATGATTAACTTAATACTTATTAGGTGTTACTATTTTATAATTTGTATGTTTGTAGGTTGACCTTTTGTAAATCGCCTAGACTAATAAATTGCACTAGACATGCAGTATACAGTATATTATATTTGCCAGAATATAAGATGCATCAGAGTATAAAACACACCCCGTTATTACCAAAATAGCCTACTATAGACTACTATATACAGTACAAGATGCACTCCATTTTTCCAGTGTATTATAAGGGGGGAGTGGGTTTTATACAGAAGCGTAGCGTGCCTTGGCGGGACCCCGTATAAAAATTTGTTTGGGGGCCCTTAGGAAGGGTAAAGATTTCTCACAAAAGAAAAAAATTGCATAAAATTAAAAGAAATATTTATTCATCATAATTATCTATCTGTCACTTTTCCCAAAAATTTTACAAACAATTCAAATTAAATATACACTCTCCTTGCCTTTTTTTCGGCAAACTGATTTATTAAATCATTTATAGCTGATGATGACTTTAGTTTTTCTGTTTACTTTTTCTTTTTGTAGCTCCGCTGGGATAATCTCTTTTCCTTTCACTCATTGTTTTTTACAAATCGCTACTAATACTACTAAACCAGAAGAACCATTGTTTGTATTGTATTACAATGTAATGTACAATTAAATAAAATGCGTCAATAAACACTGCTCTCTGTCCGTGGTTTATCATCGTATCATCGTATCGTATGTACATCGATTATTGTGGGATTCCCCCGTTGAAGTAAATGACTTAAACGGGGAAATCCCGCAGCCCGCGATAACCGATGTAGGGTGTTGCCAACTTTTGAACGCATGCTTTACGCGGGAAAAAAAGAAATTGCTTTTTTTGACTTTTGTTATTTGTTTTGCTTACGCACGTTGGGGGCCCCCGTGGCCCGGGCCCCCCGTATAATTGATATGGCAGATACAGCGGTAGCTACGCCCCTGGTCTTATATGTCAGCAAATACAGTAAATATGCAAACAAACAAACAAATACACTTAGTTTAGGGTCACACTTGATTGTGCATCTGAACAACAACAAACATTTGTATAAATTTCTCACAAATTCTCCTGTCTCTGTTTTTCTCCTAAAATTGTAGGAAAAGTTATAGGAAAAGTTTCTACAGATAGGAAAGTCTACTGCTTTGTAGAAATTTGCCCTTCGTGTTTTAGTGGTCAGCACTTGTGACTGAATGAACAGGGGAGCACATTCCCTTTCCTCTCTGCTTCATAGCACCCGAAGAGCAATTTGGAAGCAGCTACAGTAGTTAAGCTCCCTGTTTCATTAAGTCAAACATATCACGTTATCTCACTCACTGTATCACTTACCCTGTAACATTACAGATGACTCAATCTCAAACCTATCCTCCATTCTCAACAGTAATAATATTGATATAGCAGGACTTACCAGCTGCTCCTTTGTTTGTGATTGTTAACCCCTTGTCTGCTTTCTTCTTCTTCTTAAATTTAATTCCGGAAAACAACCCTTTTCTGAAATGAGAATGAATCTGTTAGGGACATAAACAGGCTCCTGTAAGAAATACTGCAATGTTCTTATTCAGTGTGCCCAGAGTTTTTGGATATTTGGGACGGGGGCAGAATTATAACTATCAGAATCTCCAGTATAGCCAAATTAGCTGGGAATTTTAGGAGCTGTTGTAAAAAATGACTCTCCTAGTGATGAGGATTGATTTTTATTAAAGATAAATTCATTATAATTAATGTACTGCATCTAACACAGAGATTGTATTTATCTTTATTTTATCTACCCTTTTAGAAAAACTATATCAATATATATTCTTAGAAGCATAGCTTACAATATTCTTAGGTATACTATACAATATAACAAAGCCCTCATATAATAGCAAGTTTGTGCACATGTTAGCTTATACACTTAAACACATAGCAGTCATGTAATTCTTATATGTAATCTCCTTAATATTAGTCTTTATTCTTATGCTCCGCTTAGCACACTCACATAATGGTAACCATGTGTATTCAAGAACCAGAAGAACCCTTTTATAAGCATTTTCAGGTTGTTAAGAGATAAAGGAAGTTGGAGGAGAGTTTTGAGAGTCCCCTGGACAGCAAGGAGAACAAATAATTCGATCCTAAAAGAAATCAACCCTGACTGCTCCTTAGAAGGTCAAATAGTAAAGATGAAGCTAAAGTACTTTGGACATCAATTGAGAAGAGAGGATTCACTTGAGAAAGTTTTGATGCCTGGAAAAGTGGAGGGCAAAAGAAAAAGGGGGGGCAAAAATGAGATGGCTAGATGGTATTGTAGACACAATGAGCACAGAACTGGGTGTGCTGAGGAAGATGGTGGAGGACAGAGGTGCCTGGCGGGCAATGGTCCATAGGGCCGCAAAGGGTCGGAATTGACTGTGCGACTGAACCACAACAAAAAGAGATAAAGGAAGTTGGCAAAATGTTTCTCTAAAGACATCTGCCTATTTCTTTCACCCGGATCTACAAATCACCCAACAGCCTTGTTAAAAAGGCATTTTGACAGGGAAGAAAGAAGGGAGTAGGAGACTTCAGAGGAAGACATCTCTTTTCCAAGGTTAGGAACCAGGTTACATCACCCAGATGGTCAAAGAAACCTTAAATCTTCTAGCTCCTTAGTTTCGATTCTTGCTTAGTGACAGGCGAGAAACTAGCTGGGCCAATCAGAAAACAGGAAATTATCAGAAAACTTGTAACCTTTTGGGTCAAAAAGAACATTAATTATTTACTAACAAGACACTTTTGGAGTTTCAAAGGGAGATTTGGGGAGAGGGAAAGAAAAGGAATGTACTAGAACTTGTACTTTTTCTCTGTAAGGTGAGCCACTCTGACATCCAAATTTCATGGAGTGAGCACCCAGAAGGGCCTCCTTAATATTGATCAATAATAAAGAGCTCAGATTTGAAATAACATTTCTCCTTGATTACTTCCAACTCAATTTCTTTGGAAATTTTGCATCGTTATCCGATTTTAGTGATATCCGATACAGTCATTATCTGAGGTATTACTGTATGTATTTATTGTTATAGGGACTGTGGTGGCTTAAGTGGTTAAGATGCTGACTGGAAGGCCAGCAGGTCAACAATTCAAGACCCAAATACTGCATGGCAGAATGAGCTTCTACCTCTGTCCCAGCTCCTGACAATCTAGCAGCTCGATACCAAGAAATTACAAGTAGATAAATAGGTACCACTTTGGTGAGAAGGTAAATAGTGTTCCATGCACTCCAGTGTCTAGGCATGCCTGCCACATGTTGACAGAAACGTCTGCAGCTGCAGACAGCATTGGCTCTTTGGCTATAAACAGAGATGAGCACCGAACCTTAGAATTTCAAGCAAGGGCAACCTTATCGTTATAGCTCAACATATCTTATGTGCTAATGACTAACTTATTTTCCATGTTCCGATCTTTAAATAATCAAAATGGTATTATTAACAAATTCTTCCTCCATCAATTCTCTCCTCCTATCACTCGCCCATATCACTTGCTCCTCAATGTTGGTAGAGCTCCAGGTGCCGACCTGGCTAGAAGGCCGTGATGAAGAGAAGGGCCTTCTCGGTGGTGGCACCAATGCTGTAGAATGCCATTCCAGCTGAGCTGTGCCAGGCTCCATCCCTGCAGTCTTTTAAAAAACAACTAAAACACTGTTCTTTGAGGACACCTTTCAGAATGTGCTGCCTATTTCTGGTTGCTAGAAATGCTGCCTGGCTCCTTTTTGTCCTAACTAGGTTGCGTTTTCAGGGTACTGGATTGTGGAACTTTCTGGCTATTGTAATGTTTGGTGATGATTTTATTGGGAGTTTTATTGTGTGTTTTTTTTTAATAATTCTTGATCATTGTATGATTGGTTTTATGATGTTAGCCACCCTGAGTAGGGATGATTTTCCCCTAGAGGGGTGGGATATAAGTGTAAATAATAAATAAATATATATATAATCCATGCTGATATAACATGGTAGTATAACAGCCCTAGTTAGGAATTTGAGATGGACAATTTGTATTCACTGTATATATCAGCATTAATGTAGACAACTGAAGTTCATCATACGATTAAATAAAAAACAAAATAAACTGAAAATAATGACAACAAATGCATCTAATAAGGGCAGCCAATATTTGCTGACTTGAGGCAGCCATCTCCCTCTGCCTAAGAGCAGGTCAGACCTAGGAATCTGACATTTTGCAGCATACACTGAGCTGACACTGGGGTTTTGATGGGGGAGAAAGTGATGTGGTTGTGTTCATTGTGATTGTTTGAATCATACCACAATGTCCAGGCTAGAATGAACACCCGAGTCCAAATGCAATAAAATCATAGTAGCCCAAAGCCATGCAAAAGAGAGGATTAGTCAAAATCTTGATGCTCTGGTTTGTTGACATTGCAGCTATTTTCTATAAGGCTGACTGAGCAAATTGAATAAGATCATATCTTGTCCCAGTAGAGAATCAAACTATAGCCGTAACTACGCCATACATTGTGCAAACCAGCTGTAGCACTAACTGAACTCGCATAAATGTAATTGCTATTTCTGTTCTTATTGCTGATATAAGAAGATGCTGTTATCAGATTGTAGCTATACTGTATTTGGTTCAGAATTTTGTTCACAGAGTGGCTAAACAGATTGCATGTAATCTCACTGTTGGTTCATGTCAACAACTACAGGTTTCCTCTTACACACTCTTGCAACAAAAACACAGACACATTTTATTTGATTCTGGGAGAGTTAAACCCATCATGATTATGAAACGCTGACAACTTCTTCCTTATTGAATTGTCCAATCCTATTGTAAAACTGTCCAGATTGTCAGCAACTGCTACATCTTGTAACAGCAAATTTCACAGTGTTGACTAAGAAATACTTCCTTTTGTCTTTCATGAACCAAACAACTTCAGGAAGGTGGCTCTGGATTGCATCCAGAGTAGAAAACCAGGTTATGAAACTTAAGAAGCCATCCATGTGAATAAGATACAGTCTAACTTTTTATTTTCTTCCTTTAAAGATGAAGCATACTCCCTAGTAAGTACACAGACACAATCCTAAGTAACGGCACTATTTTAGGCCATAAGCAGTAATTATCATTTATTTTACCTGTATGATTGCGGGCTGCTCTCTAAGGATTCCATTGCTCCTGGGACCAATTTACTCCCAATGGTTGCCTTTCACATTCCCCAGCTCATATCTGTATATGGGGTTTATTTACGAGTGATGGGGTTAGTCAGATCTGTAAATACAGTCCTTAAACAGAGAACCTGATGCCTGGGCAAACATTAGTTTTTCTTGAGATGGCTCAGTTGGAAGCCTCAGCTTTCCAAACATTACAAGCAAAATTAAAAGGTGAAAAAAATGTATCACATATTCATAATGGGAGGCTTCATAAAATACTGACTCTGGATCTATGCCAAGAGCCCCATTGGCTTAAGGAACAACTGGTCATCGGTAGACAACTGGGAAAAGAAACTGGATGGTGTTCCCCTTCTGTACTTGTTATAATATATTGTCCAGCAATGTTCCTCCTAATGGCAGCCCTTTAAATATTTTTAAATGGCTGTTGAATCTCCTCTCTGACTTTAATTTTTCCAGGCTAAATGTATTATTATTATTATTATTAACTCACATTTACTACCCCGCCCCAATCGGGTAAACCCGACTCTGGGCGGCCTACAACATGAATTTAAAATCACAAGTAAATCTAATATAGTAATAGTATTTAAAATTTAAATAGTATTTAAAATCTCTATTTAAAAATGTATGCATCTTCCTCAACTATTCTTCACAGGAGTTGGTTTCTGGACTTCTTCTCATCTTACCTGATTTCATTGGGTACTTTTCAGTTTTCCAATATCCTTCATAAAACTGTGTTTCCCAGAAATAGACATAGTATTTTAGGTGAGGTTTGATACAAGCAGAAGATAGTTGTTGTACTACCACCACCACCACCCTTGATCTGGACACCAAACGTCTGATGATGCAACCAACTACACTAGTACCTCGGATAACATTATGACTTGGTTCCACAAGTCATAACATTATCCAATTTTTAACGTTGTGCAATGCATTGATCACACATCATTAAAAAAACCCTGTCCCCTTTTCGAAAAGGAAAGGGAAGGGGGGATCTGGTTTGCTTAGCAAGCCGTTTGTGTGTGTGTGTTTCTGAAAAGAAGCTAGGAACACTTTTTCCTAACTTCTTTTCAGAAACCTCTGTCTGGATTGCTAAGGGGCTTAGCAAGCCTGGCCCGGGGGGGGGGGGCTTCTTAAGAGAGGCTTGGGACCCTTTTCCCAGCCTCTCTTAAGAAGCCCCCCCCCCCAGCCTGGATAGCTAAGCCCCTTAGCAAGCCAGGCAGGGGGTGTTTCTGAAAAGAAGCTGGGAACACTTTTTCCTAACTTCTTTTCAGAAACCTCCATCTGGATTGCTAAGGGGCTTAGCGATCCTAGTGGGGGGGCGAGGGGATGCACGTGCACAATCTCTCCCCCAACACCCCGGCAGTCCCACCAATGGTGTGTTGGGGGAGAGATCATGTGCATGCACAGTTTCTCCCCCAACACCCTGGCAGTCCCAGCGTGCGATCGGATCCCTCCCAACCAAACCGCTGATCTGAGTGGAGATCTCTGCCCCAAAGCCGGCATTTGGAGCAGAGATCAACATTGGGGAATTTGAGACAAATATTTGCATCGCACAACGTTGTGTGATGCAAATGTTTGCCTCAAATTCCCTGAAGTTATCCGATTTTAGCGTTATGCGATGCAAACGCTAACCAAGGTATTACTGTATTACATTCATTTTATTTATTTTTGGCACAGGCTTGTGGCCTATTAAGACCTCTTGATTCTTTTCACATATCCTACTACCAAACCAGCTAACACCTAACCTATATTTGTGCATTTGATTCTTCCCACCTCAGTGTAGAACTTTACATTTTTCCAAGTTGAAACTCATTTTGTTTGTTTTGACAGGCTTCGAGTCTGTCTAGAATGATTATTTTGACTCCTGACCCTGTCCCAGTTTGATGTTGCCTGAAAATTTGAAAAGTATGTCCATCATGCCCTCATCCAAGCCATTTATAAAGCTACCAAGAAATGGCAGATCCATGACGGAACCTTGCAGCATCCTATTCATCATTTCTTTCAAAGATGACAAATATGACAGGCTTGTTATGATCTACCAAACAGCTGCAAATCCATCCAGTAGCATAATTTATCCCAAACTTCTTCTTCTTCAAGTGCTGTATCCAATTCCAAATATTGGCTCTCATCATGGTGATCAGCCATAAAGATTGTCCTGGGAACAATATACTGTATATACTCAAGTGTAAGTCTAGTTTTTAGCCCCCAAAATGAAGTTCAAAAGGGGACTTGACTTATACTCAGGTCAATAACCGCAAGGGTCCCAAAACAGTGGTGGTGCAAATTCAAACATACAGTAAAAAATGCTCTAACACTACCATAAAAACTCAAAAACATACCCACACAAATGTCTAAATTAATTAATTTTACCATGTTTTCATGTATTTTAATTATTGAAACTCACTAGCAGCTGCTGCATTTTCCACCCCCAACTTATACTCAGGTCAATCTATTTTCCTAGTTTTAGAGGTCCAAATTAGGTACCTTGACTTATATTCAGGACAACTTAGAGTCAAGTATATACAGTAATGCAGTAGTCTTCTATTTGCCTTCCACATTGCAGCATGACACCTGTACTACTGATCCAGTTCTGTGAGTCATTTTCTGGTCCTGAGCCTTATGACACACAAAGTCTTCGTCAGCCTCAGGCCAGTATTGATAAAGCTGCTGCCCTCCATCAAGATGGATTCAGGAGGATCTAGCTTGATTATTAGAATATTGTGAGGGACTTTGGTAAAGGCTTTGCTGGAAATCAGTATTTTACGCTGACATCACCTACCATGTTAGTGACTCTGTCACAGAGAGAGAGATTAGTCTAATATACCTTGTTTTTGAGAAGCCTTTCTATGGTCTTAGTGACAACCCTTTTACTTTTACATGTACCCAGGCCAACCGTTTAATTATCTGTTCTTGAACTTTTCCAGTAATCAGTGTCAAGCTGATCAAGCTCATAGATTGATAGTTGCCTAATACTCTTTTATCCCCTCCTGGGGGAAAAGGGGCAACCCTCTGCAATCTTTAACCTTACAACAATTCTGTGATACAAGTCAGAACAATTTCAGTTTGACAGGTGAGAATCTGGACATTATGGTAATTGGTGCCAGACTGTTTATCTTATAAGCAGGAAAGTCTGTGAAAAGCTACCTAACATTTTCTGTTCTTTTATACGTCTGTAATTTGAATTACTTGGATCCTATTGAAGCATATTTACAGCATTTCCTTCCTGGGTGACTTATAAACACTTTAAGAATGAGGTCAAAGTGTCTTTAACTCATCCCATTAACTAGCAAAGAAGTGTGTGGATCTCATTGCTTTATTTTCTCTTCCCACCCCTCTCATTTAAAACACCCAGTGTATGTATATAAAGGTGGAAGAAAAAGTGTGGTCTATTGACAAAGGAGGTGTTGCTCTGTACATTACGATAATTGTGGGTAAGAACTACATTCAGCCACAAGTCATAAGATATATCAGGGCTGGGAAATTAACAGGCTTGTGCGTAAAGAGGTGTTCCCAGCAAATTGAAAAAAAATATGCCTACTCAGTCTCCTAATTGATGGGGCAAGGACCTTTAGAAAACAAACAATTCCAACATCCTTGTTTCCATTTATTGAGTCAAAAAGCTGTTCTAGGTGAAACTACACAGCAGGAAAAATGACAGAGTCATGAAGTTGTACTCAGAGGTTGAGTTTTCCTAGGGGAGGAGGAAATAAACCTTGTTTGCAGCTTATTAACCATTTGAATTTGCACCACCTCACATCTCATCCCTAGATCTGCTTGTTCCTCCTTCTCTTCTCTTCTCTTCTCTTCCCTTCCCTTCCTCTTCCTTCTTTCCTTTCTAAAGCTTGCTGTCCTAGCCCTAGGGCAGATAGGTGACCAAAGATTAAAAGAAAAAGCAGGGGCATAGAATCAGAAAAGAGACTGGAGGATGTTGTCAGTCAGCCTTGTTTCCAGCTTGTTGTTGTGATCCAGCCCTCCTCTGACTCCGAAGATGGACTGGATCAGGGAGCACTCCCTATGTCTAGTCTGGTTCTGCCTGCACCCAACCCTGAGGATGCCGAGTAAGGGGTCTCAGCCTGTGCCTGGACCAAGTCTGTTCTCCCGGGCAACTGACCTGTCAGATCAGAAGTCTGGCTCTGACATGGATCAGCCCTCAGTCCGGAAGAGGGCTAGGAAACAGATACACCTGAGATGCAGGTAGGCCAGGGTGAAGCACCAAAGAAGGCTCCCAGCTGATATCGATTAGCTGGGAGGCTTATAAGCAAGCCTCTTGCAGCCTGCCACCATCGGTACAATTCTTGTGCAAAGACTGATGACCTGCTTGATCCCAGACTGCCTGTCGTGACTCTGACCTGCCTGCCATGACCCTGACTACTTTGCCAACCCTGACATCCTTTGGATTTGACTACAAACCTTGGCTTGCCTTTTGGACTTTGGTATCTGGACTATCCTTGAACAAGGCTCGCTGTGTAGTGCCAACTTGCAGTGACCATGCTTGCCTGGATGGGCAGCAGTGTAGCAGGGGGGGCAGGGGGGCAGGCTGCTCCGGGTGGCACTTTCCAGGGGGCAGCAAAATGTTCCAGCCTCCAAGAAGCACTGCCAGTGGAGAGCCCCGGGGCAGGCTTGGTCCTTGGAATGGCGCCTCAGCAATCTCCGGACTCCCAACAGCAGCCGTGGAGATCCCCCCCTCTCTAATTTCCCTTCTGCTGGTTCAGCGCTACCCTCGCCTCCCACCAGGAGCCCAGCCGAGCCGCAGCCAAGTGCCGGGTTGCCAACTGAATCCGATCCCTGGGCTTTGAGGCGACTGGTTCGCCTTCTTCGTTTCCTTTGAACTCTGAGGAGAACAAAACGATTATTACACACTCTCTGCAAAGTGACACCTCCAGAAGGGTTACTTTAACAAACCCAAACCTCGAACCACAGAGCAGGTTGTCTTCTTTCTCCAGCCCCCCCCCCCCCCAACATCCAGAGCTCAGTGGGTCTGTACATAATGCAGTCATTTGCCAAGCCAGCAGGCTAATTGATTTCGGCCATTTCTACATGTGGGACTAATTAGGGAGGGGGGGAAATAGCCCTGTTTTCTATGAATCAAATATTTCATTTGCAGATTGCGCCCGTGCCTCTGCTGCCCTAACCAACCTCTCCCACCTGCAAAAAAACAACCACAAGGACATTTGCTACAGCTGAAGAGAGTATTTGGGAGGAAGTATCCATAGCCTTGAATCTGATCGAGGAAACAAAACGTGCATTTGAGCTCCAAATCTCATCACCTGCCCCAGATTAGCAGGGGCTTCCCAGGAGTTAGGAGTGCAAAAAAAAAAAAAGTAACGCTTTTGTTTCTCAAGCTCTTGGAAAGGTACGTAAAGATTGGGCCATAGAGGGAGGATCTGAAGCAATGCTTTATCGGCAGGAAGTCCCATTCAGATCTGAGCCTGCCTCTGTAGGGTTAAAGCATTGTTAAAGCAGCTTTATATACAGCCTGGCAGCGGGAGTGCACATGTGAGTCCACAAACACCCACCCATGTGCAGAGAAAATGTGCGCGTGCACTCACAAGCAGAGCCGTCACCATCAGGTGCTCTCCCCACCCTGGGTCTGGCCCCCGATGACCTTGTCATGGTCAGCGAGAGGCTAACTGAGTCCCGTGGGGGGGGGAGCCTGGGGGGGCAGCAAGTTTGGCTTTTGCCCCGGGTGTCTGAAACCCATGCGACACCACTGCGGACGGGTCAGCACACTTGTTAAGCTACCTCTGCTCTGACTGTCCAGATATGCAGGAACCACTGTTAGAACAGAACTACCTTAAAACATCCTCCTCTTTCTCTCTCTCTCTCTCTCTGCTAATTCCTCACTCCTTTTTCTCCTCCATGATTGCATAGCTGTCCTGGGGCAGCAAATTCTTTTGGCTGTTATTCTGAAGTTTTAAATAGATATCCAAGCAATTGAACTCTGGTGATAGAGCTTAGTACCTCTGTCTTATCGTTCCTGTGAAATAAGAATCACCAGCTGCCACAGATTCATTCACCCACAATCATTCTCCACAATCCAAACCCGTTTCTGCTCTGTCACTATACAAGTTCAATGTACATACAGACACCTTTACTTTGAACCAATGAGATGTGGTACCACCTAAGAATGGTTGAACATGGGTGCCCTTAACATAGAGATACCTCACCACTTAAACTCAACCTTCCTATCCACTTAAGTGCCACTCAACTTGAGATTTTCTACCCAACCTGGAGACTGAGGAAAACACAGCAATTCCTTGAGATTTGAGTCAGCACTCTGAGAACTTCATTCATGTACAAGAAATGAACTCACAAGAGATTATAGTACAGGGATTCTGAACCTACGGCCCATGGGCGGGACCGGGCCTGTGGTGCCATTTCATGTGGCCTGCCATCACTCTCACTGCACTCAGATGTGGAAGCAGACACATTTACATCAGCCGTAAAATGCACCCACGCATGTGTAAACATGTCTGTGACTGTTGTAAATGCGGAAGTGAGTGTTTTACATCAGCCATAAATGCACCACTTCCACCTCTAGGGGGCATTGTCCAGCCCGCTCAGCTGACCGGGGGACGTGGTCAGGCCCACAGAGTAAAAAGGTTGGGAACCCTTGTTATAGTAGATCTAAACAGAAAAATGTGTAGAAAAGCAGTTTGCTGCAACATAGGCTTGGCATCTCACTTGTCCATCATATCTCTCTGCACTTAATACACTGTTTAATCTATCTTGAGGTTTTCTCTGGTGTTTGTTGATTGTTTAAAAATCACTCAGGCATTTCAGTTGGGTTTTTCACAAGGTCAACAACATCTCCCAGGAGCCTCACTCTAGCAAGTATTTCACTTGGTCTCAGAGACATGCTCAGTCAACCATGTGCAGACACAGTTTTTCATTTCAACATCCCTGAGAACTTTTTCCAATCCTTGAACATCTCTCATATTTTGAAAACCATTTTAGGGTCGCTGTATGTGTCAACTGACTTGACAGTACATAACCAAAACCAACCAAGAACAAACCCACAAAAACACTTCGACCCCAAAACCTATGAATAAACATCATCAGTCTAGTGATTCAGGTGGCCAGGTGTGATCATCTGTCTGTTGTGGGACTTCAGCTCCCATCAGTCATGGTCAGAACAGCCAATAATGAAGGATGCTGGGAACTACAATCCATCAAGAGGAATAACTTTGGCTTACACTTGTCACCTATGAAGATACAGCATAGGAATAGCTGTTCTGGGATTTATTAAAGCTCTGTCTGATCCAGCATTCTGTTTCCATGTTGGACAACCAGACAAGCCAGACCACCTCAGGAAATCTACAAAGCAGAAGATGAGTACAGGAACAGTAAAGGTAAAGGTTGCCCTTGCTCAAAAGTCAGTCATATCCAACTCTAGGGTTCAGTGCTCATCTCTGTTTATAGCCAAAGAGCCAGTGCTGTCTGCATCTGCAAATGTGGCAGGCATGACTAGACATCGGAGTGCATGGAAGGAGTGCTGTTTACCTTCCCACCAAAGTGGTACCTATTTATATACTTGCAATTTCTTGCTTTCGAACTGTTAGGTTGGGAGGAGCCAGGACAGAGACAGAAGCTCACTCTGTAATGCAGCACTCCCATCTCAACCTGCCAACCTGCCAGTCATGAAGTTCAGTGTCTTAACCACTAAGCCACCACAGTCCCTTTTACAAAAACAGTAATACTTTTCAATTCTTTGGCACTGTTTCTACACAGCTGATTAGGTTGCAACTGTCAATAATGAACCAACTGGGAAGTATATGTGTGGAACACCAGACGAGCATCATCTTTGATAATCTGTTCATGTGTTGTATGGATACAATAAATGTACTGCTGGTTGCAAAGCATCAGGTAAGAAGATAAACACATTCTAAACGGTTAAAAACACCAATGACAAAAGAAATCATTTTGATATGTTAAAACAACCCTTTGAAAGCTACTACAAGATCCTTATGATTTTGCATCAAAGCAAAAATACTGAGGGATTTTTTTTTATAACCATCATAGCATTAGCACACACACACGGCAAGACTTTTTGCAAAAAAACCCAACCTCTTGGATTTTGTGCAAAATATGTATTTTTGCATAAAAAACCTTGTTAATTTTTCATGAAAAACATCCAGAAGAAGTACTGTACTCTTATAGAATGCTTGCCTACCCAAAGAATGAAAACTTTTTCACTCTCTCCTATCTGAGATTATTGAGGTTGCTACTGACAGAACTGAGATGAAAATTATAAAGATCCCTTGGCTGATCCCTACAACAAATAAAAGTGGAACCAAACAAACATCTCTTGTTCCTTGGCATTTGCCTGCAGCAGATTTTTTAAAAGACAAGAACCCAAAACAGAGGGAATACTCGAAGGTGACCTGTGGTAGCGCAGATGGTCTTCACAGTTGCTTTATTATCTTTTATTTGGTTCGATAGGGAAGCTGTGGATAGTTTCTCTAAAATCATCTCCACAAGTAAGCCTGTGAGAGTAGCACTGAACTAAAACAGGAGATGTTTTTTATTTATGCTCTCATCCATGAAAAATATCTCTTATTCTATCATTTTTCCCCAGGAAGGCCTCGATGGGGAGGGAAATTGCTCATTGCAGAACATAAAAGGAAGTTCTGGCAACATCTGATGGTTAAAAAAATGACCATCCCGCCGCTCATTATGACATCAATGCCAGGAAGCATTGCTCTAGAGAGACTCAGATGAGCGTCAAGCAGCCAATTTTGATCCATTGTATGGAGTTTTCTTATCACTGTAGTCATCATTCCCAAATTTTCAGGATTGCCTTTCTCAAAAAGATATGAAACACCCAAACAGGGAGCAGGCCTGAATTGTGATAGAAAAAAAGATAGCATGTAAGCAGGGAATTGGTTGCTTTACACCAGACTTTCTCAATGTTTTCGGGTCACCGGCTGGGTCGCTCCCCCTCAGACGGTCACATGGTTCCCCGTGAGTTTTCACACATATTCTCACACATTTTTTGTGAGTTCTCGTCCATTTTCAATGATTTCTAATGCATTTTGGTGCATTTTTGACAAATTCTCATGCAAAAACATGCATTTTCGTTGTATTTTCTGTGTGTTTTCGGTGCCTCTGCCACTTGCAGAAGTGGTGGCGGCAGCAGGAATGAAGGCGGAGGGCCACATGAAATGGCTCTGTGGGCCACATCTGGCCCATGGACCATAGGTTGCAAATGCCTGCTTTACACCAAAAAGTCTAGTCAGATTATTCTGCTATGGTAATGGAGCAGACCATACTGCCAGCAATTCAACGCCGATCGTCAGGTGACAGTTAACTAATCTGACACTCCTGAGGACTAACAGCCTTGGGTGGTGAAGTCCACAGGGAAGGGTGATGGTCTCCAAGTGGATTAAATCCCACTTGGATCCATCCTGATGGAGGGCAGCAGCTTCATCAATACTGGCTTGGTGCCGAGGAGGTCTCTGGGTGCCCAAAAAACTCAAGACCAGAAAGTGACTTGCAGAACTGGATCAGTGGCATGGGTGTCACACTGAGATGCAGAAGGCAAATGAAAGGCCGCTGCATTGTGTTGCTTCCTGGACACTCTTCATGGCTGATCGCCATGAGGAGAGCCAATATTTGGAATCATATACAGCACTTGAAGAAGATGAATGCAAAAAAAAATATTCTGATAAATTCTGTGAAGGTGATCTCTGTGGTACTCACAAAGTGTGGAATCAGACAATTTTTTAAAAGCTGAATTAAACATGGCATTTGGTAGCACAACTACAAAGTAAAGTAAAGTAAAGTTTAAAGCAGTGGTTTCCACCTTCAGATACTCAAATGGTGTGAATCTATACCCTCCACAATTCCCTGCAGGCATGGTCAAGAGTAGTGCTGTTGTAAGTCCAACAGAGTTTTTGGGGAGCAAATTTGGGAGCCTGTGATTTTAAGGAACCACACACCGTAGTAAGACTAAGCAATATATTGGTAGATTACAGAGCTTCTAACCTAATCTAACCTTTAAAAAAAACAAATGACTGACAGCTAAAATTAGCTTTATGGCATTATTCAGTTCCCAAGACACTGAATTCCATCAAAAAGCATGTTCAGATTATGAATGTCAGAATAACAAAGGAAAAGGGACCCACTGTATAGCAGGGGGATGCATCCCATGACATTTCTACATTTACAAATCATGCCTGAGCACAGAAAGTGCATTTGGGTTCAAAACTTGACATTTTCAACAGCCCTATTTTCCAGAACAATTTTTTAAAAGGAGTGTTTTTTGCAAAAATAAAAGAAAAAAAAGAATGCAGAGAAAATTTTATAGGACCTTTATTGTCCTTTCTCTTATCTCTTGGCATTTCAGTTTGTCTTTCACAGCCTGGATGTCAATGTGTTTTCCCCACATATAAAAGCCCCCAGCTTTCAGTGCACACTCTTTTTTTAAAACAAAGTTGAGTGGATATGGAAGAATGTGTCTCTGTGCTTACAAAAAATTCAGGTGGAGTTTGTAAAGGAGATAAAAAATAATAAAGAGACCTCTGCAAGCTTCATTCACCCGTCTTTTCCATCACCACCAAGAGAAATGGACAGCCCCAAGGAAATGTATTGTCTCCAACACTGTATAACATATATATATACAAATGATCAACCAGTTCCTGACAATACAAAAATGTTCACCTATGCAGACAACACAGCAATGGTCGTACAAGGATCAAGCTTTGATGAGGCAGCTGGAAAACCTACTGGAGCACTTGAAGAATTAGGACAGTATTATAACATCAACCATTTGAACCCTAATCCAAGCAAGAATGAAGTGTTTGCTTTCCCCCTTCAAAACTGAGAACTTACTCCATCATGCATTACTAAGCTATTGAACTGCTGACCTGCTGACCTTCCAGTTGTCAAATTCAGCATGTTAACCACTAAGCCACCTCACTCCCTGTGTTTAGGCAACAGAAAATTAGCCACTACTGTTATGGAACACTGCTTATAGGAAGCAGAGGTGTTGTGCAGGTGATAGCTATATTACTGTACCATCAAATGACCGCCAACTTATAGTTGTACAGTACAGTAAAACCTCATATAACACTAAAACCTGGTTCCACAAGTCTTCGTGTTATATGATTTTTCGTGTTATCTGATCCTCTATGGGATCCATAGAGATACATTGTAACCACACAGGCTTTCGCGGTTGTTATCTGAAGCATCCCATAGGATCTTAATGTTATCTGATGCAATTCTTCCCCCCAGATTCCTTGATGTTATGCGATTTTCGTGTTATTCGATACTAATGTTATATGAGGTATTACTGTATATTATGTTACCACTAGAACAGACAGCATTTCTGTATTCCTCTTGGCAAAACTGCTCTGCACCACCATCTAGTGGTTCCGGTGAGCCTAAAATGAGCTGGAGTCCCCACCCCACCCCCTTTCCTGTTTTTTTGCTTTTGTCTTATTCAGCTCATTGAGTTCGGTTCTCTGGCTGCACCTTGCATCAAAGAAGAGCCAGTCTATGTAGTCATAAGCAAGCTGCACAGTTCTAGGGCAACCCCAGAAGAAGTAAATGGTAGACCACTTCTATATATTCTCTACTTCTTCCGTGTCTAGTCCAGAAGTGAAACTGCCAAAATAAAGACACCTTTTGATGAGTTCATTCTGCAGTTCCCGTCACTTGAGCTAACGTGAGAAAGATTAGCCAGCAACACAGGGTTGCCGTTACCAGGATATGCCCCATTATCTGTCAAAAATATGTACTACAATTTTCAAGGAGACTCTTTCTGTGTACCCCTATTCTCTACTTAGAAACCCCTTTAGAAAGAGTCACCATAACTCTGAATTGACTTGATGGCAAACAATTATTATTATTGCCCAGAAAAGTATATTTTGTAATAATAGAAAGAGTAGATGTTATTTCTGTACGCCATTTGAGCATGAAGCTGTGATAGGAATCCTTTTCCCATTAAATACATCAGCCAACTTTGACTGACACGGATGAAGGAGAATTTTTTTTAAAATTCACTGGATGAATACAGAGGACACTAAAGTATTGGGGACACAATGACACAAAAAGTTTGGATAGCCAAGAGAATGCTAAAGATGTACATTGCAGTTTTAATGCCAAGGGTTTCTTATGTTTTTCCTCGATGAATTGATATGCATGGAAGATATCAGTAACATCAATGTCAAACAGTGGTGCTGGTGCTTGCTTGCTTATCTATTTCTGGAAAGTGCTGGAAAAGATATCTTGGTACTGTATTAGTTTCTCAGTAATCAATGGAGCACCAGTATATACAACAAATGTCTGGTTCACTGTATCGGTAATTGGTCCTAGGCAGATCAATCTCGTTATTCTAGATAATCTGGGGTGATGATCTGATTTTCAGTATCTTAGGTAAAGGTAAAGGAAGCTGTATTAGCAAGGAGCTTTGCTGTTCAGTTGCACAGTCAAGTCTGATCCTTTGCAACCCCTTGGGCCATCGCACATCAGGTTCCTCTGTCATCCGTCATCCTCCAGAGTCTGCCCAGATCTACGACCACCATATCAACAATGCTGTCTAACCATCTCCTCCTCTGCCACCCCCTTCTTCCTTTGATCTTTCCTAGCATCAGGGTTTTCTCCAGTGAGTCCTCTCTTCTCATTTGATGGCCAAAGTACTTGAGCTTCAGCTTCAGTATTTGTCCTTCCAAGGAATAGTCAGGGTTGATTTCCTTTAGGATTGACTGGTTTGATCTCCTTGCAGTCCAGGGGAGTCTCAGAAAGTCTTCTCCAGGACCACAGTTTGAAGGTGCCTATTCCTCTACCCTCAGCCTGCTTTCAAAACAAGGAGCTTTAGGGGTGGCCAGATGTCCTAATTTATTATAAAAGTCCTGTTTTGGAGGATTATCAGAGGTAGGAAATGACCAAAGTTATGGGTGAGTGCAAGACAGACAGTCACTCAAGATGCCAAAATGAGAGAGAGACTAAGCTGAACTGAACAGGTTACTAAATTGGCATCAAAAGCTAGGTTTGGTTTTTAATGTACAATCTTCAAAGACCTCATGGAGAACCTAGAGCTTTAGCAGGAGTGCTATGAAAGCAGAACAGCAAATAAAAGGTAGCTTGCTCTTCCCCCTTTTTATAGACATTGCTAGAGATAAGCCTGGAAACACAGGGTGTTATACTGCCTGCTGTATTTTACAACCCTGTGCTTATTATACAGTTTGGTAACACTGGAATTCTCCAAAGCTGTCTGTGATAGGGGAAGGGATATGATATACTGTACTGGAGAACCAAACAGACAAGACACAAAGATAACAGATTTTTTCAGAGAAGAATTATTTGATGAAGAAATCTGTGGATTTAGAAATTAAAATTAAAACTACTCCTAAAGCAGCTTTAACAAACAAATAAATGGATTTCCAAATCTTAGTACTGTAATTATTTTGCCAATAAGCATGGGAGGAAATAATGACCTATAAAGTCAAAATGTTTAATATACAATCTAATTTCAAGTACTGTAAAGTAATCCCAAAGACTACTGTAAGTATCAGACAATTGCATCCATTTCCCATCCGACCAAATCAATGTTCTAGATTTTACAACAATCTTTTACTATATATTGTTTCAGAAAAGTAAGATGCAGCAGAGATGATACTATTGTTAGGGTATATTTTGGGTATTGTAGAAAGATGCCTGCCTACTGAGCTACTGTACCTTTAAGAGACCTTTAGGGGTCTAGACACAGCTGTTGGTAATTGAGGTATTGGCCATCAGAGGCTGATCACACAGCTGTAACCACTTTGGGGACGTGAGTCTGGACTGTGCACAGCTGTAGCCACTTTGCGAGTGAGTCAGCAGAATTACTGTATATCAGTGGCCCACCTGAGATGGGCTAGTCTGAGATTGAGTGAGAATTGGAAAGAGACTGACGGACATTTGACAGATGAGGGACGAAGAACCGCTGCAGGAAGCTCTGCTGATGCAAAGAACTAACTCTGAACTGCTAAGGAAAGCACACTGACTAAGGCCTTGTGCAAACTGCAGTCAATGTTTGCTGTGGCAGGACTCTGTGTATGCTCAGTAGACTTGAGCCATCAGGATACCAAGCCTTGAATCTACTGTGGGGCTTGAAGCCAGACTGCTACCTGTATATACAGTTGTACCTCGTTTAAACAGCATAATGCGTTCCACAGGATTGCTCTTTAAGCGAGTTTGCTCTTTAAGCGAAACACCATTGTAAATGACCAATTGTGGGGGGGATTGCGAACCCCGATTTATTTGTTAAGCGATTTTTTGGTTGGTTTTATTTGTTAAGCGAAGCGAACATTCAGAGAAAATTCTGCTCTTTAAGCGAGTTACTCTTTAAGCGAGATGCTCTTTATGTGAGGTTTGACTGTAGTTCTGTGTCTGTTGTTTGAGTGTTTCCCTCACCCAGAAGTAAAGTGCATCATTGTTCACTGAGATTGTATGTGTGTCTTGAAAACCAACCTTCCACTGTCGCATTAGCTAAGTGCTATTCTGCTACCGTAAACACTCATATGGCCAAAAAACGTTAACAACTATAAATATTCGTTTCTTGCAAGAGCATACCAAAGAATTTCTGGGCAAGTGTGTCTACCATGTTCATCCATTCTATAGTATTTCCAGTTCCAGTGGTGGGCTGTCAAAGTTTTTACTACCACACTGTGGGCAGAGCCGACATCATGGGTGGAGCCAACATCATGTCATCATGACGTTGTGGCCGGAGCCAAAGTAAAAAAATTAAAAGAAAATAAAAATACAGTACACATAAAAATAAAAATAAAAAGCACATAAAAATACAAATTAAAATAGACATTAAATAGAAATAAAAAACATAAAAATACAAATTAAAATAGACATTAAATACACATAAAAACACACTACATAAAACACACACACACCTCAAATCACCCACCCATCCACCCAAACACAAACCCTAGTCACTTACCCTGGTGTCGGGGAAAAGCAGGCAGGCAGCAAAGCGGAATGGCAGAACAGCAGTGGAACAGCAGCGAGGCCGACTGGCAGCACGGCACAGCCTAGACTGGCCAGGCCTGGCCCAGCGGTGCACCAAGGAAAAGCCACTGCCACCGCTGCCGCTCCTCCAAAGAGGCCTCCTCAACAGCCAGCCAGCCAAAAATGGCTGCTCGGAAGTGTGCATGCATCAAAATACCATTCGATGCATGCACACTTCTATTTTTTTCAGTGTGCATGCATCAAATGGAGTTTTGACGCATGCGTACTTCCGAACAGCCATTTTGAGCTGCCTGGAAAAGAAATCCGGAGGGTGGCCGGAGAGGCGACTGAACCGGTCGCCTGGGGGTTTGCAACACCCCCCCCCCGGTTACCCCCTCCGGAATTCTGCTACTGGTTCGGGCGAACCGGTCCAAACCGGCAGCAGCCCACCACTGCCCAGTTCCCATAGGCAGATGAGAAAGATGGACAGTGAAAGAAATTGAAAGGGGCCAGAAATAATTTGAAATTGGATGTTGGAAGAATGCTTTATGGCTGCATGGATCATCAGAAAGTCAAATAAATATTATCCACAACAAATAAAATCTGAACACACTCTCTAAAAATCTCTAAAATAATTAAATAGAGGCTTACATGTTTTAATTAAATTGAAATGTTTGAAGTGGTAGCTGTGTTATCTGTGCAAGCATATCTGAGATTAAACAAAACAAAACAGGAAAAAAATGTGGTGGCACCTTAAAGACTAACTCCTGTATTTAAATGTTAGCTTTCTGATGAAGTGGACTTGATAAGCTTGGTGCAAGTTGGAAGCAACTTTATAGTACATATACATATAGCTGTACATTGACTCCTAATATGATGCCTGTATATTTCTTTCAGGTTAGGAAAGTTACAGGTGCTTTGAAAAGTTACATTTTCAGACTGAAACTTCCAGCAGTTCTACTTTACATTACTCCTAGAAGAAGGGAATGGTAAACCACTTTTGTATATTCTCTACTTCAGAAAACCCTGGAATGGGTCTCCATAAATCAGAATGAACTTGACAGTACACAATTATTATTACTTGCTTTCAGAAAATTGCTATCTGGCTATCTCCCAAAGTCTAGATTCCATCTGCTGACAATGGGGAAATAAAGTTACTGGCACTGTGCATAGGCCTTCAGCTCTTTGGAATCAGTTCCTCTAGTTTAATATCTCAACTTTAGTTATTGCCTCAGAGGAAAAGAAGAAAGACCTATAGTCTTAGGAAATGTTTCTTCTTTGTTCAGCTACTGGAGAATGAGCTTAACATTATGTCTAGATCATCAATTCAAAGCGAACTCTGTTAGCTTTCATGATATAGTTTTGAACTTAAAAGAAAATAGCAGAAAGAGTGAATTGCATAATGAATGGTTGTCAGATGAGTTTTTGTTTTCTACCTTGTATGTTTCTTTTAGCAAAGAGTTTTGTGTGTAGTACTTGTCACTGAGCAGGACTGAAGTGGCTTAGTGTTTAAGACACTGTACTTGATGACTGGAAGGTCGGCAGATCTACAGTTCAAGACCCGAGCACTGTGTGACAGAGTGAGCTCTTGTCATCTGTAACAGCTCCTGCCAACCTAGCAGTTCGAAAGCAAGAAATTGCAAGTAGATAAATAGGTACCACTTTGGTGGGAAGGTAAATAGTGTTCCATCCACTCCAGTGTCTGGTCATGCCTGCCACATGGCCACAGAAACGTCTGCAGACACAGATAGCACTGGCTCTTTGGCTATAAACTGAAATGAGCATTGCACCCTAGAGTTGGATACGACTGGCTTTCAGCCAAGGGCAACCTACTTTATTTGTCACTGAATGCCATGTGATCATTTCTGACATATAATAACCCTTTATATTAATAACCACCCAAAGATCTTACCATTAACTCCCCTGCTTAGGTCTTGCAAATGGAAGGACATGGCTTCTTTTATTGAGTTGATCATTCTTATACAGTTTTACCTCACTTAAAGAGCATAATGCATTCCACAGGATTGCTCTTTAAGCGAGTTTGCTCTTTAAGTGAAACACCATTGTAAGTGACCAATTGTGGGGGGGATTGCAAACCCGATTTATTTGTTAAGTGAGTTTTTGGTTGGTTTTATTTGTTAAGCGAAGCGAACATTCAGAGAAAAATCTGCTCTTTGCGAGTTACTCTTTAAGCAAGGCGCTCTTTATGCGAAGTTTGACTGTATTATGTTCTTCTTTTCCAACTGCCTTTCCCAGCATTATTGTCTTTGCCAGTGAATTCTGCATTTTCATGCCACAGGAATTTTTATAAATCCGCTATTGTATATTTTCATGTACAAAAAGGGAGTTTGGGGATTGTTCAGCCTTTCAGAGAAAAAAAACTGACCAACCATAAAGTAGTCTAAGAAACCAGAACTTCAGGGCTAAAATCCAGGAGAATGTTTTTCTGGCAAGGAACAAAGGATTTGCTTGGCATAGTTTGAAACTTGTCGGTTTTAGCCAACTCTCTCTTGGCAGGCTATTTAAGACGAGGGCATGGCATTAACACAAAAAGAATAATATTTATCATCAAATTCAGTGGAATGCACGATACAGACAGCAATCATATCCCCGACACCCTCTGAAATTGCAACAGCAAGATTAATTAACTGGAAATGTGCACTTCCATGGAAATAATATGTTGCGATTGCTACAGGATTAATCATAATAAACTGCCCTATGCCAAACTTCACTATTTGTCCTTCTTGTCCAGTATGATCTCCTCCAACAAGCAGTAGTTTTAGATGGTCTCAGGCAGAAATGTCTCCTTTGACCACCTATATCTGAATTGAGTGCTCTTCCTCGAAAATGGTGATCCCACCTTCTAAAAATATTATACACTCATTCCACAGAAGTGCTTCTGTTGGCAAAGATGTCACAATCCTGTCCAGTTGCTCATTTTCTACTGGACAACAGCCCACACGTCCAATTAAGCAACAGGAGTTTTAAAATTTTAAGTTTAAAGAAGCACAAACCAAAGACACTTGTTTCTAATTTGATTCCATTTGTCTGAGGACTACAACTCACACTTTTCAGAATTGCAGCATAATCCTAACTACATTTACACAGAGCAAGTTCAAGTTCATTGAGCTCACTGAGCTTGTTCCTTAATATTTATACTGATTGAACAGTCTTTCCTCCTCTTCAGAAATCCTTGATCTGAATTCTAGAGACCGAAAAGGGTTTTGAAAGCATTCCTATCTCCATGCTGGATGCAGGTAGTGCTAGACATAATAACCCTCTGTATGATGAAAGGTTATCCTGCTATGATAACAGAGTAGACCATACTGCCAGCAATTCAATGCTGAGTGTCAGTGTCAGCTATCTAACCTGACAACCCTGAGGTCTAGCAGCTTTGGGTGCCAAAGTCCACAGGGAAGGGTGATGGTCCCCAAGTGGATTAAATCCCACTTGAATCTATCTTGATGGAGGGCTACAGTTTCAGCAACACAGTACTGGCCTGGGGCTGATGAGGACTTTGTGTGCCAAAAGGGTTCAGGACCAGAAAGTGACTCACAGAACTGGATCAGTGGTACGGGGGTCACACTGTGATGTGAAAGGCAAATGAAAGGCCACTGCATATTATCTTCAGGACAGTCTTCATGGCTGATCGCCATGATGATCGCCAATGTTCAGATTCAGATATGGAAGGAGGAGGAGGAGGAGGAGGAGGAGGAGATGAAAGATCAGACAGCTTCAGTCCCATCAAATTTAGTGAGTTTAGACAGTCCTTACTTTGCACCAAATTAGGATGTGAACTGGAACCTAAAACTCCTGTTACTATGCCATTTGCATCACAATCCTCCAAGCAGCAATTACTCCAGGAAGTACTGACTCCCCCGTTCCCAAACACTGGGTTCATTTCCTTAGAATAGGGCTACTGGAGACTGACCAAGATTTTGTAATATTTGCACAATGTCTGTATGTGTAATGTTTATACTTAGAGATACTCAACCAGAACATTCAGCTTGGTAACGATTTGTCCCAGGTTTGCCTCTGATCCTAGTTGTAACTTTTCAAACTTTCTTATAAAAAGCTAGATAATATCCAGATAAAGCTTTTATCAAGTGATTGCACTGCTTCATTTACAGATATTTATGGTAGAGTTAAGTGTCCAGACAATGTTAGAGCATCCCCCTCCCAATGTTCATTTCACTGATTCTTCCGCCTTTTCCAAATCTGCTCCCACACTAAGGATCAGACTATATGTTGTATTTTCTCGTCTAAGATTTTTCCCCCTCCAGTCCACAAGATTTTAGTGTATTGAGACATCAAACACACCCAAAAAAAGGTCATGTTATTGTCCAATTACAAAAGCAGAATAATTTGCCTGTGAAATGTCAGACAGTTATTTCCTGTTCAGAGTAAAGCACTTCCATATACAGAATCACCATCTTATCTAAAGAGGGAGGCCATTACTCCTTCTAGGTCAGTAAGACCAGATCTCCAGTGTTTTAGGCAAGATTATTATTTATTCTTATGTGGAGACCCCTGTTTTCCCATTGAAAATAGTTACCAGGCTTGACCTTGCATAGTTTCAATACTCAATAAAATCAGTTGTATCCTCCATGGGAAGAGGACGATTCTGAGGTTGTGGGGTATGTGAATCCACTCTGGGTTTTAACCTGAACTTTAGAGGAGCCACTATCTCCAAATAGGTGCAGCTCCTGGAATAATATTTGCCCAATAAAGCTCAGTCTAAACTTCTGGACTGGATTCACTATCCCTGTGAAATGTACAGTCATTAGCCTTCACTGATGGTTATTCAGGGTAGATTGGTGGTTTTGCCTTATCTGGGAAAGAGATCATTAAGAAAAATAGATGGAATGCTTGCACAGTGCATTTTTAATTTGTAGTGTTAGCAGTAGCATAGCATGGGATTGATCCGCCCGGGCGTAAGCCAAATTTGCCGCCCCCTGGGTGGGGCCTAGGATGTCTGTGCCCGCTCCCACTAGGGGTTCTGGGAATTGTAGTCCAAGAACACCCATATGCCCAAAATTGCCACCTGCCTGCCCCTACACTACTGAGTGTTAGAAGCCTTCTCCTTGGAAGCATCCATCATCTCCCAAGTAAGGGGGACAGCTGAGCCCCAAATACCCCAAAATCTCTCCCTTACAAGAAGAGTCCACAGAGAAATTTTCTGAACAAGAAGGAATGCTTTTTCCCACCCTAATAATTTTAAAGTTTGACCTGCTTGATTGATTTGACTATGAAAGTGAAGATAGGGAACACATGACACCTGATATTGTTAGACCCATCATGTGTGCCCACCAGACAGTAGTGAAACATGCTGTAAATAAAAGTTCATGGATATCTGAAGAACCAGTTTTCTCACACACAACCAAAAGAGCCATTCTTACAACACGCCCACCCTAAAACCTACAATATTCTGTATGTCTGCCGAGAAATAAATCTAGTAGTAAGTCACAACTAGAGTAAGCTGATGGAATGAATGAAGCTTGTAGAGGAGTTGAGTCATCAAATCCATGCTGATTCAATGGGCCTACTCTAATTACGATTTACTACTGCATTTCAGTTATTGAGTTTAACATGAGCTACTCCTAAATTGACAATGGATAGGACTGCAGCTTTACCTAAAAATCCTTGCCATTGAACACTGTACATTTCAATTAAAATGATTTCATTAAATTGCTACTATTAAGTAAGTTTAAATTATGAAATAAGACGGTTAAAATTTATTTAAACCAGATATAAGCATCATTAATTTTTGACCACTAGTTCAGAATGTCCCAACCCTCTTTGGTGAGGATATTCTGGGAACTGTAAAAAAAATTAAAAAGTAACTTCTCCCATCTCTGGATTGGGCCATGCTTATTTTATTTATACCCCCACTTTCCCAACAGAATTGGGACTTAAGGAAGCTCCCAACATGATTAAAAACAGGTGCAAATAAAATAACTAATTATTCTGTTAAAACACCATTAAACAAATTGTGACACAACTGAGTTCAAATAAATTTGAAACACCTTGATTAAAATAATCATGTACTCCTGTTTTGCCACCAGGATATTTCAGGTGCAATTTGTAGGTGCCACCTCTCTACCTAGATGTAGTTACTCTCTCTCTCTCTCAGACCACAATCTCTTACTCTCAATCACTGTCTCCCAACAATCGAGAAAAATAAACTTACTTTGGTGGCTTCTCCATTGTGCTGTATGGCTCCCCACCTGTTTTCCAATAGCCTGTGAAAGGCTGTCTCTCCCGTAACTAATCCAGAGGCATGTCACTCTTTGCTTGCCACCACCTCCAGGATTTTCTTCTTGTTAGCCTACCTACATATCAGCCACTACAGGCAGGGTGGGGCTGTTTGAACATGCGGGTGTATTCATGGCATTTGTCATTTGGCCCAAGAATACTTTCAACCGTGTAGTTAAATGGAGCGATACAGAGCCAGGGAGTTTGGGCTTTTTCCTCCTGTGAGCTCAGTTGGTAAGCATAACCTGTTCATTATTTTACAGCAAAAGCAAGTCGACCTCCTGGCACCTTAAAACTAACAAAACTTTGTTTGGCAGAAGCATCCTCAGGCTGCTTCCCTCTTTTCAGAGGCATCATCTGAAGAAATGGTTGGCAGCTACCAAAAAAATTGCCTTTGTTGGTTTTGCTGCAACAGACTTCTGCCTAATATCAGCTTCCTGGAATATCATCATTTTAAGCTGTTGAAATAGTGGGACATCCTCAGGAATTTTGGTTTGGCCTCCTTCGAATGGCCTTGCATGACATTTCACACATTTTTTTGTTCTAAAACAAATATTTACACACAGAGAGACACACATTACCTGCATTACAAAAATATTGGCTTTATTTAGCTGCTCATGCTTTTTCCCAAAGAAGGCTAAAAAACAGACAGACAGATACACACACACACACCAAGTTTCCTGGCAAACAGCTATAACATTTTTTAAAGAAATAAAGATTTCTGAGTGGCACATTATATACTATTTTGATATACAATTGTAGGCACTTTTACCACTTTCTCTAACTGGGAAGACGTTCCATTGGTCTCATCAGCTCTTTCCTCTCTGGAGGTTTTATTGGATTACCATGTACTAAGTCTGTCTGGCCAGGCTATGGTAACATAAGAAACAGTTTCTTCTATACAGTATTACCATACCATACTACCAGTATACTATATTACCAGCGACTCAATGCCGAGTGTCAGGCAGCAGTTTATTAACCTGACAACCCTGAGGCTAGTGGCCTTGATGATGATGATGATGATGATGATGATGATGATGATGATGATGATGATGATGATGAAGAAGAAGAAGAAGAAGAAGAAGAAAGATTGTTGGATTAGAACTCAGGAAACGTGGGTTCAAATCCCCTCATGGCCATGGAAAAATCACTTGGATTCTGTAAAAGGCAAAAAAAACCTCATCAAATATATATAAATTTGGGAAAACTAGACTTGTAAGTGATACATCCTAACCGGGGGGGGGGGGGGTTAAGTTTACTTTCTAAACATTTTCATACCTTGACAAAATTGTCCTGCCTTAAAGCTGACATTTATTTTGAGAAAATAAGTCAGACATGTTTATTCAACCCATGCCATCTAACTTCAACTGCTGATTAAACATGGCAGAATATATTAAGATGACAGGTGTTAAACACATCTACTGACTGCTATTCCTTCTGTGAAAATATAGACACTTGCCTTTTATTGCATCATAAAGTTATTCAGAACCAACCCACCACTATCATACACGAGAAACAGCAGACACGAACAAACAGGACACTTTCTAACAGACAGAAAAGAAAGTTTTTTTAAAAGGCAGCTTCAGGATTAGATGTACCCAAAAAGCTTTATTTAGACTTAATGTCACAGGCAGCCTAGAAAAGTGCAGTTTAAATTAAAAAAAAAAGAAACTTTGGCTGAAGTCTTGTTGCTTGATCTAGTAAGTCACAACTAGAATAATAAAGGTGAAGGTCTGCCGTGGTTGAAAGCCCGCCATGTCTGACTCTAAGAGTGGTGCTCATATCTGTTTACAGTTTTTTTTTTAAAAAAGCCAGCACTGTTTGCTTCAGCACACGTTTCTGTGGTCATGTGGCAGGCATGACTAGACACTGGAGTGCATGAAATGTTGTTACCATTCCCACTGAAGCAGTACTCCATCTACTTGCAATTTCTTGCTTTCAAACTGCTAGGTTAGCAGGAGCTGGGACAGAGACAGAAGTTTAGTTCGCCGTGCAGCACTCAGGTCTTGAACTGCTGACCTTCCAGTTGTCAAGTTTAGCAGCATGGAATTCTGTTACCTTTCTCATTGAAGTAGTACCTATTTATCTACTTGCAAGTTGTTGCTTTCAAACCGCTAGGTTTGTAGAAGCTGGGATGGGCCCATTTAATTCCTTGGGATATGATTCTTCTTCTTCTGTGTCTAGGTCAGACGTGAAACTGCCAAAATGAAGGCACTTTTTGGCAGGTTCATTCTGTAGTTCCCTTTGCCTGGTGAGTTAACTGTTCTATAAGTTGATTCAATGGGACTATTTCAGTTGTGACTTACTTTAGGGTAATAAATCGCAAAAACCAATGAATCTATAGCATGTAGAGAAAAGATGGTTCACAAAATCACCACTGATTCAATAGGTCTATTTTATTTGCAATTCACAATACTGTACTATGTAACAGGATTTCAGTCTGTCTTGCTGCAGTAAAGTGATGAACATGACAGCACTAACAGAAATGTGAATCCTTTCCTTTTTTTAAACAACAATTTAAAAATAACTTTAAAAGAACTTGCCGAAACTTTCCTAAATTTTTCAAGCAAAGTCATACTGTCTGATAAGAGTCTGCCACATCTGGTCCCAATGTGAACCTGGATTGAAAAGTTTGGGGTTTGCTTTTATTTTATATGGACTACTCTTTCGTATGTAACCAGTGAGGCTCTATTTAAGTTAACTGAGCAATAATCTGGTCACTCAGCTGCTCAACCTTAATAACTCTACAGCTGATCTAAAAGGTCATATGAAGAATCCTTTCATAATACAAGTGAATTCAAGGAGCTTTAGGCAACTAATTTGACATTTTAGCTGTGGTCAGTCAAGCAGGACAATTACTCGTAGAAGGAGAACTGGACCGCCAACCTGATGCCCTGCCAAAATCAAATGTTGTATAGCAAAGAACACATAGATTGTAAAAGAAGTTTCATGCATACCAAACCAAGTTACTGTATAGAAATGATGGCAAACCTTGGCACTCCAGGTGTTCTTGGACTTCAATTACCAGAAGCCCAAGTCAGCACTGCTGCTGATCAGGGCTTTTGGGAATTGAAGTTTCAGAACACCTGGAGTGCCAAGGTTCACCATTACTGCTGCATAGGCTAAGTAATTGGAGTAAGTCTCCAGTAATCCAAGACTTAATCAGATAAGTAGGGAACCAAAGATACCATCAAAGGGACAGATTCTATCTGGAGATAGATCAAGCAGGTACCATTCTGTATAACACATCTGCAGTGCAACAGGTTATGAAAGGTTGGCTCTAGATCAGTGTTTCACAATTGTTGATTTTTAGACTTCAATTCCCAGAGGCCTAAGTCAGTACATTGGCTGATTAGTGCTTTTGGGATCAGCCAAAGTACATGGGAATTGGAATCAAAAAACCAAAGGTTGGGAAACACTGTCCTAGATGCTGGTGAAGGTTGTCAGAGTCCAGGACATAGGTTGCTGACTAGAAGCATAACTGAAAATGATCTAAGGAAGGAGTCCATGAGGCAAATTATCTCCATATTTCACCAAACGATAATAATTAGGATCATTTGGGAGCAAAAACATTCCACACCACCCTCAAGTTCTAAAAAGCAGGTTTTTAGCAGATCGAAATATATGAACGTGAATTTCTATTTCATCAATATGATTCCAGTTTACTCAATAGTGATAGCACTTCTCTGAAAATATTGACTTCCACTCTGCTGAGTAAGGTTATGTTTTCCTTTGATTACAATGGACTTGTGAGAGCTTGTACTTAATTGCATTAACTCATGAAATAGCTCTGCCGTCATAGGCAGAATAAATGTTTATTAAAGGTAGAACAGTCTCTTATATCAGAAATAATAGTATCTCAATCAGTACACTGGGAGTATTACAAAATTCATAGCTGGCCAATACCTTTCCAAGAAACCACCTAATGTCCAGGCATTGAGAAGAGGCAGGATTAGAGAACATGTAGCTTTATATTCTTTAGCTACAGGATTGTATGTAACCCATATATAGAAATATTTGCTTATAGAACAATGTACATTTTGGGTTTCTTGGATAATTTTTTTGCTTCTGTAAATAATCTACTGTGGCAGGCTTTGTGACAACTGTCACTTGTTTTATTTTACTACAGTCTTCTCCTCCAAATTTTTATTCCCATTATACTCTTTTTCTGTGGCCTTTTAGAAATGCTCTCTTATTCAAATGTTACAGCTCTCTCTAGAACTTTGACTTCCTTATTGATCTTTTGTGTGTGTTTGAAACCATTTGCTCTCTCTCACACACAGTTAGTGGTTTAGCAATAGCAATTGCACACAGTTGGTGTATTATCTGGATGATTCAGAAGGCAATTAACATTTTGCCTCAAACATGCCAGGTATTCATTTTACCAACTTTGGAAGGATGGAAAGGTGAGGCAGCCTTGATGCCCCATCAAGACTGAACTCACATCAGCAGTTTTGGCTGCAATACAGCAGTATAACCACTGGTTCACTTGGGCTCATATTGTTTCCTCATTTAAGAGTAAAGTGCACGGGAAGCATGTGGCTTGTTTTTAAGCCAACTGGTGCATATTGTGACAGGATGCCTCAAACCTACACCAGTTGAGAAAATATACCCTCTTATTGGTATCGCTCCACCTAAGATAACGAGAGAAGTAGCAGCAGACACTGACAAAACCTAGCAGAACCTTTCTTTCCTTCCTCCCTTCCCCATGTCATTACTCTGAGACAGCTAACCATGGCAACAATAAGTAAGACAAATATATACCTAGAATTAGGAAACTTATCTGCTGTTGCTAGCAATAACCCAACCACAACAGTGTATTCAAAAGGCGAAATCTTATTTAAAGGTTAGAAAGCTGTTTGGAGAGATAAGCTTTCAGCTAAACATTTCTGCCCCTTAAGTATCTATAGTCAAAGTCATGTGCTATTAGAAGGCTTTTGAACATATTTCTTAAATTTCATCCCATCCAGGCTACAAGAGAAACACATAGGTTAGAAAACAGCATTAGTGTAATGCTATTTTCCAATGAAAAGCTCTATATCATTAGCAATAACACATATTTTTGAGAGGATGGTTACAGTTTTTGTAATGAAAAAAAAGGAAAATATTCTCTTCTGTGAAGTCCCAGTTTGATTCCAGATGGCCAGCATAACCTCATATGCCATCTGTTCAAAGGCACTAGGGACTCAGGAAAAAAAATATAAAATCGGAGGGTGGGGGAGGAAAAGGGTAACCCGTTTCTTTGGGCTATCTTTTTAGGAAACACCATTCAGTCCAGTTCTGAAATGTTCCAGTGTAGGCATGAGAACCTTGTACATATATACAAATACAGTACAGCTTTCCTCATCCTGACTTACTCCGGATAAATTGGTTCACGTTTCCTAGTGGCCATGCTGCCTGGAGTTGGTAGACTTTGAACAGGTGAACACTGTAATTTGGAGAACACTAATTTTTTCCTAAATATAATCCTAACCTGAAGACCTTCCCACTAGGCCCCTAACAAATTACAGTACTGTATGTGAGTTCTCTTCCAGACAGATCAAACATTGCATAGAAGTATTAGTTTCTGCTCTGTTGGGTTCAAAACAGATGTTTCTGTCTATCTGACCCTCCCTCTTTCCTTGCTTTCCTTTGCAACCAAAATTATCTCTCCCCCCCCCCCCCCGCTTGAGTTTGGCTCAAGGGGCAGAATTTAGCACTATGACACTTTCAATGGAAAGTTCATTTCTGACTCATGATGAAGCTTTTGATTCACTCAGAAATAAGAAATATATATTTTAATACTGTAGGAAACTGCAGTGTGGAAGTGGATTTCTAAGAATTGTATCCAAAGATTGTAAAGATTTCCAGAGGATAAAAGTGGCTTCCAAAGACATGACTTTTGCAATGTGATTTGAAAGTAAATTCCAGCAAACCAGTTCTCTTTCTCTGTGAATGACCATAACCAAGTGGGGCGGAAAATTTTCCCCATCTGGAATAACCCTGAGTAGTGCACAAGCCCTGGAATGCCTACCATTATGAGTGACAAATGAGAATATATTCTGCTGGTATCAACCTATGATGTGTTTGTGTTTCTGCACCATATAGCAAAATCATCTGAGTTGATCTGCTAGCTTAACATTGCCTTTTTTATTATTTCCCAAGGAGACCCTGAGGGTGAGAGGAGAAAAGCAATTAAAACTCCAGCAAATCTGCCCCTGTCATCTTATTTTCTTCTAACTACTGCTTGCAAAATACCAGCTAGTCTCTAGTGCACCTTTGCATTAACTGTGTTTGGTTGAGGGCATTCACAGAGCCCTGGCGACACTTCTAGATTGATCCATAGTTCAATTAAACTGTGCTTTTTGCTTGTGCAGAAAATAAGCTATTCATACACAGATTAATTACTTTGGGACATTTGAGGATGTAGGAACTTGGCTTTGTGCAACAGGATGGATTAGACTAATATAAGGTCCTCAGAATGCCCACTCAGATCTTTTTAATTAAAGCAAATGCACAAATGAATACTTCTGAGTGGATGCCCAGAGGAAAGGCTGTTCTTTTTTCTTTTTTTTTAAGAGATAGAGATGAGAGTCATCCTTTATCTTAAGTAAAGTCTAGGATAGAAGTAAGAAAGAAATACAAATTCTTGGTTCTTCTGCCTAAAAGGCTACATACTTTTCACCCCAGGTTTAGATGGATTTGGGCTGGAAACAGGGGAAGAAATGAGCTGACACTTCAGTTACTAGAATAGTATCATCCTTCTTCTTCTTGTGACATATCTGATTCCAAATATTGGCAATCATCATGGTAATCAGCCATGAAGAATGTCTTCAGAATATAATGAAATGGGCTTCCACTTGCCTTCCACATAGCAGCGTGACACCCGTATCAGTGATTTAGTTCCACTAGTCACTTTCTGCCAGTGACTCAACACCAATCAACAGGCAGTGGTTAACTAACCTGGCAACCCTGAGGACTAAAGCCTTTGGGTAGCAAAGTCCATAGGAAGGGCGATAGTCCCCAAGTGGATTAAACCCCACCTTAATCCATCTTGATGGAGGGCAGCAGCTTCATCAATATTGACCTGGGGGTGATGAGAACTTTGTGTGTAAAAAGAGGTCCGGACCAGAAAGTGACTTGTGGAACTGAATCTGTGTTATAGGTGTCATGCTGTGATGCTGAAGACAGACGAAAGGCCACTGCATTATATTCTCAGGACAGTCTTCATGGCTGTTGAGAACCATAATTCAGAAATGGATATGGCACTTGAAGAAGAAGAAGAAGAAGAACCACCACCACCACCACCACCACCACCACCACCACTTTCTGGAAATACAATAAGCCCTTATCTTTATCCTTGTTAGTTTTTACAAACCATTAACAGAACAGGTAACAACAAAGTTGGCAAATTTCAGTCCCAATATCTTCCTACATAGGAGATCTTAGTTCCAGAGTGGAAGGATAATCAAGAATAGAACAGGTTAATCCCTTCCCACAGTTGTTCTGAGGGTCTCATCCTTTCTTCCCACCTGTTTGACTTGTTCAGGTTATAAAAGCTGCTATTTGATTTCATGACATTTAAAATCTTGCCTAGACTCTCAAGACAGAATAATTACACTGGGGAACAAAAAAAAAATTTTTTCTTGGTGCCTAAAATTTTTCAACTGATTTCGGGCATTTTTGTGTGGCTGATTCCGAAAATGCCATCCATTTTGTTCTAGCAGCTTTAGTTCATGATATATCGATGATGTCATTATACATTGCTCTTATGACTACACTTGTATTTGCCTCATCATTCGTAAATTGATTGTTTTAATAATACTTATTTTGGGGGTGGGAAAATGTTTGGGTGGGTGGAAAATTTTGGGGGGCGCTGGCAAAATTTCACTCCGCCCCAGATGGCTTACCCCCATGCTACGCCTCTGGTTATATATGCAACCAGTATGGTTAGATTGGCCTAATGTGAATAAGCCATATCTTAAAAACTAGAGCTGATGGGGCATAACTGAAAGGATTCTTGGAATCAGTGACCCAAATATAGCCAGAAATAGGTGAAAATTGTGAGGCACCAAAATCACTGCTCCCCAGTGCTATGTGCAATGGTCAGGCTCAACATCAACTACTCTTTCTGTTTGCATCACCACTTGTCAATGGTTTCACCTATGGCAGTGATGGCGAGCCTTGACATTCCAGCTGTTCTTGAACTTCAATTCCCAGAAGCCCTGATCAGCAGGAGTGCTGACATGGGCTTCTGGTAACTGAAGTCCAAGAACACCTAGAGTGCCAAGGTTTGCCTTCATGGACCTATGCTATCTCTCAGCTGGAGACAATTAAATTTCAGTCAGTTCTTAAAACAGCAAAGTGCTGACATCTGCAGGCTGAAAAGAGAATTCCACATACTGTAGATCCTAATTTTTAAGAAAAAACCCAAAGAAAAACCTTTCTGTTGTCCAACAGTTGTTCTTTCACTGTGAAATTGCTTTGGTCCATCCTTTGAAGTTAATATTTGCATTAGAAGGACAGATTATGTGTTCTTGTGTGCATGTAACATCCACAAGTTTCCCCAACCCTTGTTCTACCAGAAAAAAGATCACTAAGGATAGAAAGACTGATTAACTGCACAATGCTTTCTGGCTAGAAATACCAGGAGCTGCAGCATACACTTTGTTTAGTCATTGAAGACCCCATGAAGCCTAAAAGGTGGGTTGAAGACAAGGCTGCATGCAGTTCATATCCCTGCCTCTGGAAACTGCACATCTAATACAAGCCTTCCACAGTGCTTATGTTCCCAGAAGCAAAGCCTATGTTCATATGCTGCAAAAAGTGGGTACATTGTGTATGTGAGGCAGCACAATGCAGTCCCACAGATAAGCTAAGTAGGATTTGCAGTACCGAACTGGGCTTATTTTATAAATGACTTGATGGTCAAAAAATGTGACGCTAGTCATACAATAAGCACTTGTATGAATTAGGGTATTTAAATTAAGGAGATGTAAGGTAAAGGTAAAGGCCACCCTTGCACAAAAGCCAGTTGTATCTGGCTCTAGGGTTCGGTGCTCAACTCTGTTTACAACCAAAGAGCTTGCACCGTCTGCATCTACAGATGTTTCTGTGATCATGTGCCAGGCATGACTACACATGGAATGTGCATGGAATACTGTTACCTTTCCCACCAAAGTGGTACCTATTTATCTACTTGCAATTTCTTGCTTTCGAACTGCTAGGTTGGCAGGAGCTGGGACAGACAATGGGAGCTCACTCCATCAGGCAGCACCTGGGTCTCGAACTACTGATCTGACAAGCTTGCAGTCATCAAGTTCAGCATCTTTACCACTAAACAACTTTGCCTCCTGAGATAGTCCTTCTCCAGGGGCCCCTTTCCATCTCCTCCACACTAATGCTATTTGCATAAGAAGAAGAGCTTCCATTGGTAAGAATATTAAATGTTACAGCTAGTTAAAAAAAAATTTATGTTCTGCTCCTCTAAAGAATTTTTAAAATTTTTATTATTTTCATTCCCTCTGGGCATCAGTACTCATATTTTATCTAGGTTAGGGTTTTAAAGTGTAGAAATTATAAATACAATAAATATTGCCATTTAACAAAAATAATAATAAATCTAAGGCTACTTTCTTTCCTTAAAAGTAGATCTTAAAAGTCTGGTGCTTAATAGTAATATCATACAGTGGGGGCAGGGCGCACAAAAAGGAATGCACTAAAAAGAATTTAACTCCAGAGTTTAGAACCTTTAGGTCCTGTATTACTCAAACTTCTATAATTCATTTTAGAGCGTACCATAGCCCTAAAGTAGATATGTCTTGCTATGTTCTATTGCCCAAAATCCTGTTGCTTAGTGCACTAGTGTTTTTAATATACTTATTAAAAAACAGGTAGATTTGTTTAGAGAGGTACAGACACGAGAACAAGGTCCCATGGTGGAGGGTGCACATTGTAGATTTATTATTACATGTCTAGATCTATATGATTAATTTTCTGTAATAATGAATTTTTATTTAAATGATGTGATGTGTTTTTGTTTTATATTTTGATTTTTAAAAAATTAAAAATCAGCATTGGCCTATTCTGTGATGGTGTACCTTGGCACTCCATGTGTTTATTATTTATTTATTTATTCACATTTATATACTGCCCTCCTCACCAGGGCGATTCAGGGCAGTTTACACATCATAAAAACATTACCTAAAACTTTGAAGTTACAGTTATAAAAGATTTTAACAGTTTTTTTATTTTAAAAGATCAACAGATTCCAATAATAAATCAAAAATTAAAAACTAAATCTTAAAAGATTAAGGGAGAGAGGGAGCTCAAACTAACCAGCAAGCTGGGGTCATTGTACCACCAAGACCCCATACGTGCCCCACCAGCCATTTTTTAAGTTCTTCCTAAAGGACAGCAACTCCTTCTGGAGACATAGCTCAGTTGGCAGGAGGTTCCATAGGGCCAGAGCAGACACAGAGAAGGCCCTCCTTCTAGTGCCAGAGAGATGTGCCTCTCTAGCTGATGGTACAACTAGAGCGCCTCTCCAGTCCGCTCTGCTGGGACAGGCAGATGTCCTTGGGACGATGCGGCCTCTTAAGTATCCTGGCCCACTACCATTTAGGGCTTTAAAGGTAATAACCAGCACCTTGAATTGCACCCGGAGCAGTGATGGGATGTAACAGGTTCTCACCAGTTCGCCAGAACCGGTAGTAACTTTCCCCAGTGTACCAGAGAACAGGTAGCAACTTTTGGGGGGAACCACCTTCAGGGCTTACCTTTTCACTGGTTCACTGTGCATATGCAGCAAGCACTTGGTGTGCATGCATGTCTACAGTGCTTGGTGCGTATGCACGGCCTCCTTACTGTCCTTGTGTGTGTGTGTGTGTGTGTGTGTGTGTGTGTGTGTGTGTGTGTGTGTGTGTGTGTGTGTGTGTGTGTGTGTGTGTGTGTGTGTGTGTGTGTGTGTTTTTAAATTTATTATTATTAATTTTTTCTTTGGCTCCACCCACAATGTCATGATGTCATTATGTTGGCTCCACCCACACTGATGACATCACGGTGGGGTAGTAAAAAACTTGACATCCCACCACTGACCCGGAGACATACTGGCAACCAATGCAGCGCCCGGAGCAGCCGCGAGGCATGTGCATACCACCCACACCCGCTTCAATTCCCAGAAGCCCAAGCCAGCACTCCTGCTAAAACCAGGACTTCTGGGAATTGAAGTTTAAAAACATGTGGAGTGCCAAGATTCGCCATGTTGAACCTTGGCACTACAACTGCTCTTGAACTTCAATTCCCAGAAGCCCCTGAACAGCAAGAGTCCTGACTTGGGCTATTGCAGGGGTCAGCAAACTTGGCTCTCTATGTGTGTTCTTTGACTTCAATTCCCAGAAGGCCAAGTCATTACACCTGCTGATCAGGGCTTCTGGGAATTGAAGTCCAAGAACATCTGGAGAGCCAAGTTTGCTGACCCCTCCTGGGCTATATTGGGAAGTAAAGTTCAAGAACAGCCGGAGGAGTGCTAAAGTTCGCCGTCGCTAGGCCCGTTCCCTTTAAGAGCTCCCTCCTTGGCCTCTCGTGCGTCACACCCACCGGAAGTGACGTACGAATAAGGGGGCGGCGCCACCGATCTCCGTAACGCGGAAGCGCGACCTGAGGGAGCAAAAGAAGAGCAGCGAGAGGAGGAGGAGGAGGCGGCAAGGCAGGGGGGGGCGGGGTGTGTTTTGGCTGCTCCGTCGGGTCCGCGTCTCGCTTCGAGGCCCCGGGGGGGGGGGCGCTTGAGGCGGTGGTGAGGAGGCCCCGCCGCCACCACCACCACCCCCAACCCGCTCACAAGCCGCCCCGTCCCGGGGGTGCCTGCCATGAATGTGGACGTGGAGTTTCACATTCGCCACAACTACCTCTGGGCCCGCCTTCCCGCCAGCGTCAAGCAGGTACCGACTGACCCCTCCCGGCACCCGTTATGTTTTTAAAAAACCCTCCCAACGGCTTCGCCTTCTCTCCGGAATGGCCCTTCCGGCGCTCCGTTGGACCCTTTGAGGTCCCCCCCCCCTTCCTGGAGGCTCTTCGGGCTGTTCTGCTTTCCCTCCCCCCCCCCCGCCTCCGTGTCAGGCAGTTCCCTCTAGAGCTCGTTGTCCTCTTTCCAGCCGCCTTAGGCAGCTGATCCCTCCTCACTCCCCTTCCCTTTCGCCAGTAAAAAAAGGTACAGGTGCGAAAGCTTCACCCCCCCGCCTCTGTTTATTGTCAGGGAAATTAATAATTAATTTTTGAAGCGGTAGCCGTGCCAGCATATCAGAGAGTTAAGGGTCACCCTTGCTCGAAAGCCAGCCATATCCGACTCAAGGGTGCGGTGCTCATCTCCATTTATAGCCAAAGACTGTGTCTGCAGATGTTTCCATGGCCATGTGGCAGGCATGACTGTGTTATAGCGCTTAAAGATAGGACAAAACAGCATTCCCTTTGGTCAAACAGAGAAGAGTTTATTACGCATAATAATGATTCTCATGAGTGTTGTCACTCCAAAGATGAGAATAACATCCATTGAAAGACAGAGCATTTTTATACAGTTTTCCACGCATTTCTGTTTACTCAAAACGTCTTGACCTGATTGGCATGACATGTCATTGTCAAGTTATGCAAATTATTATTTCATACTTTCATCATAACATTTGTTTACCCAGTACAGGGGTCTCAAAGGAAACTTAAGCAACATCTATTATTTGCAATCAGGGAACATATACTTCTTATGACCCAAGTCCAGGTCAACCTCACCATTTCTGATCATGGGTTATTTAGCAGACATTACTCATTTAATCATCTAGACCTTATTCTGGTCCACGTAAGCATTACAGTTGCCCTTTGTAAGCAGAATTTCTAAATTGCCACGTCGCCTTAGTGCGGCCTTAGTTTCTTTAGCAGCAAGCAGCGTTTTGATTTCCATTTTATTCACATTTTATTTCTATTATTTGATTATGCCACATCAACTGCCTGCCAGAGTACACGGAACGCTGCTTACCTTCACTTAGAAGTGGTACCTATTTATCTTCTTGCAATTTCTTGCTTTTGAACTGTTAGGTTGGCAGGAGGTGGGACAGACGACGGGAGCTCACTCCTTCACGCAGCGCTCGGCTCTCGAACTGCTGACCTGCCGACCTTCCAGTCATCAAGTTCGTCTTAACCACTAAGCCACTACAGTCCCATCAGAGAGTAAACAAAGCAACAAAGAAAGACAAAAAAACATTGTGGCACCTTAAAGACTAACTCGGCAGTGGAACCTATTGCTTTGAGAGGTGGTGAGCGCTCCACCACTGGAAGCATTCAATTGGACTACCATCTGTCAGATCTGTTTTGATTTTGACTATGAAGTGAAAAGCATTTGTACTACATTGCTAGTAGCAGGATCCAGAGCTGCAGCATGACTACAAGAAAGATTTCAAAAGTGTTTGTTTTGGTTTTAGATCCACCATATCTTACCATGTCATCTAAATACAGTACCATAAAGTAGAATGAGATGGCTAGATGGCCTTGTTGATGCAATGGGCACAAAGCTGGGCAGGTTGAGGAAGATGGTGGAGATGGTCCATGGGGTTGTGAAAGGTCGGAATTGACTGCAACTGAGCAACAACTAATCCTAACTGGCTTGCTTAAACAAACCTAATTAATCAAACCAAGAGTTAAAGTTAAAGCTGTATAGGCTGCTGACATCATGCTAAATTGTGGTTAGCTTTAAAGAGAGGTGAAATTTTCCAGTCTTCTTGTGAATACAAAGGGTGGAAGGGCATGTCAGCTGTTGCTTCCCTTCACAATACTAAACCAGAGCAATGGGTATGTGCTACCTGTAGGCCACAGATAAGATGCAAGCATGTGTTATATTGTCTACTGCTGTATAAGTAGTTACCATGCATGAATTAGCTTTAAAAATTTGGAAAGACAATCTCAATCTGCTATGTAACTTCTGCATGTTTTGTTGTTGTTGTGTGCCATCAAGTTGTCTCTGGCCTATAGCAACCCTATGAATGAGACATCTGCAAAATGTCCTGCCTCAACAGCCCTACTCGGCTCTTGTAATCTACTGATTCATATTATGACAATTTTTTAGTCAAACATTAAGTTAAAATCTGAAGAGATGAAGCTGTAAACCTACTTATTTACTCAGAAACAAACTCTACTGAGAAGAGTGACACTGACTTCAATCATTGCATGCCTATCACTGGAGATCAGTGTGTGAACATTCCAATGTAATGTGATATGTAAAGTTCTTAACAATTTTACTATATGGGAATGTTTTGTTTCATAGAGTCTTGGAAATTCACAGCGAGAATATGAAAAGCAGGTTGTGTTATACAGTATCCGAAATCAACTACGCTACCGAAATAACCTAGGTGAGTAGAGTAATACAATATTAAGAGGGGGAATAACATTTTTGGAAATGTGTGTCATTGGCCACCCCATTTTAAGAACTCTCTCTACTAAATTTGTGTATAGTGTACTACAGTACTAAAAAGTAAGGAGCTTAAATAAGGGGGAAAGTTAATGCAAAAAGAATTTTGGTTAAAGTTTATAAAGTGGCAGCAATATAAATAAGGAAAGTATGGTTGGAAAGTTTTTTATGTCCATTTAATTGTATTGTACAACTCTACTCAAAGGTACCCATGTCTTTAATATTTGTAAACTGAGAAGATAAAGTGTTGTGTATACTTTTAAAATAAACATGAAGTGAAAAAATCATAAATATATTGATACAAAATGCACATCAATTGGCTAGATAAAGATAAAGGTCACCCTTGCTCGAAAGCCAGTTGTATCCGACTCTAGGGTTCAGTGCTCATCTGTTTCATAGCCGAAGAGCCAGTGCTGTCTGCTTCTGCACATGTTTCCATGGTCATGTGGCAGGCATGACTAGACACCGGAGTGCACCATTGGCTATTTGTGGCTTATATTTGTATTTATTTTTTATTTATTAAAATTTAATTCCACATAATATAGTTTAGGGTCTGGGTACTCCTGTAACTCAAATTTACTAGTACAATATTGTACTGTCTATTTTACATTATTATGGCATCTCTTCTTGCCATACAGTTAGCCTGTATTATGCTGTTTCTTTGCTGCAAAACAGTTTGCTTCTACCCTGTTTCCCCAAATATAGGACCTCCTCATATAGTAAGGCACCCCCTATTTTTCCCCACTTCGGAAATATAAGGGCCTCCCCGAAAATAAGGCACTCACCTAAATCTTGCCCTGGTGATCCACTGTATCAGCAATAAAACTGAGTATTTTTCCATGACGAAGTATTCTTCTTCGTCATGGAAAAATAAGACATCCCCTGAAAAGAAGACCTTGTGCATATTTTGGAGTTTTAAAAAATATAAGACAGTGTCTTATATTCGGGGAAACACGGTATATCCGTGGTTCTCAAATTCACAACACTTCAAGTAAACCAGTGAGTACTCCATTGCTAGAGGCATTCATAGAAAATTGAACAACCATTTATGATATATACTTTGATTTGAATTCCTGCATTGATCAATGGGTTGGGCTTAATCGCTTTATAAGCCCTTTCTTCAGTTTTGGATTTGCATATTGATCTACAAGATGATTCAGTTCTTGAACTCTTTTAAGTAGCTTTTCTTCTTTTCAGGCTGTTTAGATTTAGAAATGTTTTTCCTTCACATAAAAGAAGACAAGTTGTGATGGAGTATAGTCTTTCTGCTGCTCTGCCATAACTCTGAATGTATCTGCTTACTTCCTTTTTGTGCTCTTTCTTTTAAAAGTGTGGGTATTGTAGCATATTCTAAATCACAATACAAATAAACAAGTCAACACAGGAAGTTTCCCAAACATCAATTTACATTTCATAGAAATCTAGTAGTTAGCTAATTTTGGGGGTTCTGTTGGTAACTGAGTTAACATTTCTCTTGTAGTTAAATACGTTAAGAAAGATGAACGTAAATACTATGAGGAATTGTTAAAATACAGCAGAGAACATCTCATTTTATACCCATACCACTTGTCTGACATCATGGTGAAAGGTTTGCGGATAACACCGTTTTCGTATTACACAGGAATAATGGAGGTAAGCTTGGAAAAACATTTAACAAGGCCTATTGTATCCTCTTAGCATTTACTGCACAAATGGAATTACATATTCATTGTTGTTAGCTTTTTGCCTTACTACTTTTTACAATAAGTGTCAGGCAATACACTCTCCATCAAACTGCCTTGTGGCTGCAGTTGAGCCTTGCAACTCAGTTGTTTTGGTAAAAGAGCTTCCAAACTTATAATTAGTGAAACAGCAAAACATGGGTTGATGTCTTATCAAATGGGGTGGGAGTGGGGGAAAATAAATATGTATGGCATGGCTTAGAATTAATTGGGCAGCTGCTGGTAACTGTTCACTTAATTTTTTGAGACCCAGTGTCCTATAGTAGTATAGTGTTGGTCTGAGACTCCAAAGATTCAGGAGGTAGTTCTTACTTAGCCATGTTACTCACTGGGAGACCTTGGGTCAGCCGAATTCTCAAAGCCTGGCTAATTCATAGACTTGCTGTCACAATAACTGCCAGGTTCTGTGCCGCAGTGTGTAAGATCAGAACTACTATCCTGGCTGGTCCTTCAGCTAAATAAACTACCAGCACTACATGATAGGCATATGTAGCGTCATTAATATCATGTTAATCTAATACTCCTTTAACCCAGAGCAGTGGTTCCCAACAGGGGGTACACAGCCAACAGGTGGACTTCAATTCCCAGAAACCTAAGTCAGTACATTGGCTGATCAGTGCTTTGGGGAAATGACTTAGGCTTCTGGGAATTGAAGTCCACAAACCAGCATTTGGGAAACACTGACCCAGAGCAAACACATTCCTTTTAATACAGTGGTACCTCGCTTAAATAACACAATGCGTTCCACAGGATTGCTCTTTAAGCAAGTTTGCTCTTTAAGTGAAACACCATTGTAAGTGACCAATTGTGACTTGGGGGGGGGGATTGCGAATCCTGATTTAGTTGTTAAGTGAGTTTTTGATTGGTTTTAGTTGTTAAGTGAGGTGACCATTCAGAGAAAATTCTGCTCTTTAAGCGAGTTAGTCTCTAAGCTAGGCACTCTTTATGCAAGGTTTTATTGTATATTTTAACTTCTTTTTTTGTGTGGTCTTGGATCATAATAAAGATTAATTGATTGAATAAAGTGGAGAGGAGAATTATGTATGTTACCTTGAAAGAGAAGGGATGAATGTAAGCAATAAATAAAAGTGACCAATTATTTTCTAATAATAAAAAATAGGATTGACATTTAGTGCTGTTGCAAACCTTGTGAGACCAAAGATTGAGGACAGGAATAAGACCCTGATAAGTTGGAGTTTGAAGACAAAGTGTGTTTAACATATGTAGTGACATAACCTTGGTACACTTTTACAAAATAAGCTATAGTGAATTAAACTAACACATAACTTTTTTATTATTATAGGATATAATGAACAGTGAAAAAAGCTATGATTCTTTGCCCAATTTTACTGCTGCAGATTGTAAGTATTTATATGTGAAAAAATAGTCATTCAATAAGTATATGAAAAAGTAATATTTATGGATTTCAAAACAATAACTCCATGACAGTTTTAAATACTATGGCACTTGTTAGGAGCATTTCTAATATAAGGATTCAGTGCTTGTTGTTGAAGTGTTATGATGTCTTAATTTTGTAATTGTGATGGGGGGGGATTTCTTTAAATGTATGTGATACTTTGATATGTTAATACTTTGATACATGTGATATTTTGTAATCTATGTTGTTAGCTGCTCTGAGTCGCTTCAGCGAGTGGAGCAGCATACAAATACAAAATACAAGAACAAAATTGATATCTAATCAGTCCAGAATAGTCTTGGCATAATGGAATTCCTTTCAAAGGAATTTCACCACCACTCCTCGATGATTTGGGCTGCACTTCCCATAATCTCTTACTACCCAGTAGGTACCATGCTGGGGAAAGCTTGGAGACATTTTAGACTAAAACATTGGGTGGGCTAATGATTCTCTACCCCAGGTTACATATTGTTAATATATTCACTTCATAGTCCAGTGGGTTAATTTGCACAGAGAGTTATACCAGCTATTGGATAAAATCTACCTGTACCTTTTCCATTAAAAGGGATTTTGATTTTCTGGATTGCTGATCATTCTGGCTAGAACAGCTGAGTAACAATTCAATTCTACTTCTCTTCTTACAGAAGCAAGCATGAATTGTCTTCTCCCATTGTCCTTTTTAATCTATTCTCCAGTGCAGATCCTGAATATAATGCTGCCTGCAGTTCCAAACTTTTAAGACAGCAGATTATCTTTGATTGAAAGTAATAGGCATGTATTGTCTGAAACCTCCAGGCTGTAAAAGACTCAAAGAAGCTTTTTATAACTCCAAGCCAGACAAATACATAAGCGTTCCTCAGACTGAATTTCCAGACATTTTTTAAATCAAGAGTGAAGTTATTTGGTACTAATATTGTCTTGTCTCTGAGTAGTTTTAAGCACAGTTCTATTTTAAGTTACTTTTAAAATGTTATTTTTTTTCAGGTCTAAGGCTTCTTGGCATAGGAAGAAACCAGTATATTGATCTAATGAATCAGTGTAGATCATCCAAAGTACGTGCTTAGTTTTTGCCCCATCATCTTGCTATTCAAATTTTTAATACCATGTCTGGAGATGTGCCTTTAAAACAAGATTTTGAAAAATTAACTTCAGCTGTAAAATGTTCTGAAATCACATCCGTCTTTATTTGGCTGAGATGAGATGGCAGTCTTTCAATGCTCTTGCTCCCAAACCACTTAGGGTTGTAAAGGTAAACTGCTGTGCACTGCGATGGTCTAGCAACCAGTGAATTCATGTCAACATTGGCATAAGTTGTTTTTTAAAGCAGGGCCCCCAACCTTGGGTTTTTTAACTTCAATCCCCAGAAGCCTAAGTCAATTCTGGTGCTGGTTATTACCTTTAAAACCCTATATGGTAGTGGGCCAGGATACTTAAGAGACCATATTGCCCAAAGACATCTGTCTGTTCCACCAGAGCGGACTGGAGAGGTTGTACCATCGGCTAGAGAGGCACACCTCTCTAGCACTAGAAGGAGGGCCTTCTCCGTGTCTGCTCCGATCCTATGGAATCTCCTGCCAAGTGAGTTGCATCTCCAGACGGAGCTGCTGCCCTTTAGGAAGGTGGTTAAGACTTGGCTGGCAGGGCATGTGTGGGGTATGGGCCAGACAGTTGCTTCAGTCTGTTGGCTTATCTGACCCCTCCCTCTGTGTTAATCTCTGTAATTTTTAATCTTGATTTTTATACTGTGTTTTTATTGTGTTTTAAATGTTTTTAAAGTTTGTTAGCCACCCTGGGTCCTTGTGAGGAGGGTGACATAAAAGTTTGAATAAATAAATAAATTCCACAAAGCACTGATCAACCAATGTACTGACTTAGACTTCTGGGAATTAAAATCCAAAACCCAAAGGTTGGGGACCCCTGCCTTAAAGCATTCTAGTTGCTGTGTGTTAACTGCAGTTTTCATGCAATGGCAATGATAACCCAATAAAAAACAGAATCGTGTAAATGTTCAAGTCTGACCAAGTTATCTTGCTATGGTAGACCATACTGCTAGCGACTCACTGCCAAGCATCAGGCGGTGGTTAACTAACCTGACAAACCTGAGGGCTGGTGGCCTTGGCAAAGTCCACAAGGAAGGGTGATGGTCCCCAAGTGGATTAAATCCCACTTGAATCCATCTTGATAGAGGGCAGCAGCTTCATTAGTAGTGACCTGGGGACGAGGAGGACTTTGCACGCCAAAAGGGCTCAGGACTAGAAAGTGAATCATCCTGCAATGTGGATGGCAGATGAAAGGCCACAGCATTATATTCTCAGGACAGTCTTCATGGCTGATCACCATGATGAGCCCCAATATTTGGAATCAAATAGGGCACAAGAAGAAAAAGTAAATGTAACAGATAATTGATAACTTATCATTGATCCTATTCTCTCAGGCAGTATTTTGTTCTGTGTGTTTGGTGCTTGAAAGGTCCAAGCCACTGATTATCCTCAGCTGAAATTGCAGATATTACTGGGGCATGAGGGAAGAAAGGAAAATATTAAACACCTAGCAGCTGAAATCAATTTGTTGAATTGTGTTCCAAAATTTATTAAGTGTTAGTTGAAAGTTGGCGTTATATATAACCATGATTGATTGGTCAGTACCCAGACCACATTTTGAATTATTCAATCAGTCATTACATCTTCATTTCAAAATAGGTTTATACAAGTTTAGGTTAGAGATATAAGTACAAACACGTGAGCTTCGGTTTAAAAAGAACAGCAATAGCATACCTTTAGCCTTGGTTAGAAACTGAGAATAAAGCAACTATAGCATTATTTGTCTCGCAATCACATCTGTTCATTTTTAACCTAAACATTTTTAAAATCCACTGAAGAAGTCTGTTATTTATTATACAGATGTTTCTGATTTAAATACATTGTATTTAGAAATCATTGTATACATTAATTGCTTCAGAGTTATTAGATGGCTATTGAGTACTTGCTTTCTGTGATATGTATAATCTGAAATGAACTGTATCACTTTAGAAATTTTTCAGAAGGAAAACTGCTCGTGACCTGCTACCCATGAAGCCAGTAGAGATTGCCATAGATGCCTGGTGGGTTGTTCAGGCTGGTTACATCACAGAGGATGACATAAAGGTATTTTCACAACGATTTTTAAAATTTAACCCAACATTAACTTCTGAGTTTCTTCTTAAAATATTCCTAGCCATGTCATGTAAACAAACAAAGACAGGAAGCATCCCTGGCTTGCTAACCTTGTGTAAGCCGTAAGGATTGAGTCTGACCTGGAGAGTCTCTGCTCTCTGTGGGGATGCTCCATATGAAGTGGAACCCTGAATAATTAGGATTATGGCTCACATGGAGAACCTCCATCGATAGCAGATGTTCTCCAGTTCAAAGTCATTAGCCTCCATCCATAAGACAACGATGGATATGAATATGGAAGTGCAGCATTAATGCAGTCTCTTACTTCATATAGACCAGGGGTGCCCAAACATTTTGGGCTGTGGCCTGATCATGTGGTTCAGGGAGCCAGTCACTAAGGCCCGGGTGCCGAGTGCGGCCCCCGATGCCAATTCACCCGGCACCTGTACAGGCGCGTTTTACTTCTGCTTCTAGGAGCAATGAGAGCTTCACAGGCCGGGTGAATTGGCATCAGGGGCCACACCCGGCGCCTGGGCCTTAGTTTGGGCACCACTGATATAGACGGTCTTTTTGCTTGACTAACACTTTACTCATGAGAACTGGGCTGCAAAACACATTTGTTCTTAAAGCCCCAACATGTTATAGTGACAGACTAATCTGACACAAGGGTCATGGTGGCTTTAGTGGTTCAGATGCTGAGCTTGACGACTGGAAAGTTGGCAAGTCATCTGTTCCAGACCTGAGTGCTGTGTGACAGAGTAAAGATCCCATTGTCTGTTCCAGTTCCTGCCAAGAAATGGCAAGTAAATAAATAGGTACCACTTCAGTGGGAAATGTTACAGCATTCTGTGCACTTTGACATTTGGCCTACCACATGGCCACAGAAACATCTGCATATGCAGACTGCCAGCTTTTTGGCTGTAAATGGAGATGAGCAACCCCCCCCCCCTCGAGTTGTACATGACTGGCTTTCGAGCAAGGGAGACTTTAATTTGGCACAATTGTTTTGAATTTTTACCAGTAATCATATTTTACCAAAAAAAGATGGAATGCCCTTATGAATGTGATTCTCCAGTATCTGATTTTCAGAAGTAAACTGTTTTTGAACCTGGAATTTCCATCTGGATGTCACAGTCAGTAGATTCATTGGTGGACTGATAAGTCTCTAGACTTGCCTAATCTCTTTTTAAAAACAGTTCCTAACCTTATCAAGTGGATTCTGGAAGCTAATTACATGATGTATGAAGAAGTATCTCCTTACTATCAGCCCCTATCCTCCTGCCACTCAGTTTCATTGGGTAACACAGAGTTATTACATTTGGGATTGTGGAATCTTCCTGCTTGAGTAGTCCACCTGCAGGCGCTTGGGTTAGATTTGAGCTACATGGCAGCAGTATCTTTCAAACTAAAGTGTTACTTAGTGTAACTTTAAAAGGTGGTTGTGTTAACTTAAGTGTTGATTTCTTGTAAACATTTCTCACCAGATTTGCACTACCTCTGAAAAATCTGCTATTGATAAAATCATTGATTCAGGTCCTCAGCTTGCTGGATCTCTGAACTACAATGTAGTTCACAGTAAGTTGGATTTACAGATCTTTAAATAAAAAAGTGATGTCTCTGTGTTTGTATCTGTTTAGTAGGTTTTAAGATGATAAGTCTACAAACTGTTATCCAGACAGTGGCTACCATCCAAAGAACTACTTAGACTTTTGCTTGGGGTTCAGCACTAGGACAGTGCTGTTTTTCTGTTTTCTGTTGCTGAAATTGCAGGTGCTTTATCATAAAATGTTTTTAAACCCTTTTTGTTTTTTGATAGAGAAACATTTAGCGTATTGGAGTGGGAGATAAAATCCTTCTTGAGCTATTGAAAAATTAGCTTGGCAGTTCTTTGGATTCAGACTTGGGCAATCTCTCTTGAGACCTGAAATTTTTTGAAGTACTATATTATAATACAGGTTTCCTCAACTTGGCATTTTTCTGTATGGCTACAGTTCTCATCCATAGTCAGCAAGGAGATTGGGAGCTGAAGTCCAAACGTTTCTGGACAGCATTGGGTCATAAAGATAGGCAGAGAAGAATTTTGTACTAGGTTAATGCTTATTTATTTGATGTTAGTTATATTATTTTACTTGTTGCTCTGTATTTCTTTTGGTTGTAAGCTGTTCAATGTGGTACATTCACCGGATAGGTGGCATATAAATATAATAATTAAATTATATTTTATTGGAGGTTACTGTTTGAGAAAGGGGAAGGATCAAAAAGAATTGTGCAGTTCTGTAGAGCTTGACTTTTGTATCTAAGTGTAGAATGTCACATTCATCAGGGGTTCCCAACCTTTTTTGCACCAATTCATGGAGGAGGGGCCCCAGCTACCTGCCAGTCACACCATTGGACTCAAGCCATGAGGTACAACACTGCACGCAGATGGGGGCAGAGCCCCGCCATAGTTGAGCATTGTGAAAGAGAGGCCTGGTCACCTGCCTATCTGGTGTGTCTGAAGCCTGTGCTCTTCCTTCGTTCACCAGGCAGACCCAGCGGAGCACGTTAAGGCAGAAGGCTGTCATCAGGGTTCCAAGTGCCACCCACCCCTGTGGCCCAGTTTGGGACAGGCTGTGGCCTGGTACCAGTCCATGGCCCAGTGGTTGGGGACTCCTGTGCTAGATTATTAGTTGCTATATGTTACATGTCTTTATATTTGATTCAAAAATCTAGTTGCTCATGAATAGATGGATTTGAAAAACTTCAAAATCAAACTGGTCTATCTGTATTTATACCATGCACTGTGTTCTGCATCAATTTTCTGACAAACCTGGCTTCATTATTTTGTCACTGGATCAAAGAATGTATAAGCTGATGGATGTGAAGGCGGACCATTTTGTAAAATAATATTGTTTTCCTCTTTTTGTAGGCTTATATAATAAAGGATTTATTTACCTTGATGTACCAATATCAGATGATAGTTGTATAGCAGGTGAGCATGAATATTTTATAAAACAACTTCTTCAATTTACTGTCAATGAAAAGGAATTTCAGCATAAAATAAAATAAACACACTATTCTGTTTAACTTTCTTTTCTGTTTCCTTTTGATGTCAGTTCCTATCTTTTTGTGCTTTCTAGAGCAATAAACTGTTCAAAATAATCTCAAATTATTATTTTTTATGTTAGGAATGCTTGATAGCCCCTCAAGTCCCTTTTCTCTACTTAGGGAAAATCATGTGTAATTTTTCAGTAGCTCTCTTTGCTTTGCCTTATCCCTTTCTGTTATTCATCATGTTTTAGTTTGATTATTTTTAGATTTCATATTTGTTAACTAGTGAAATGTCAGTTTCCCCTTAAGGATTTGTAGACTTCAGAGTGGAAACAATAGGTGGCCAAAGAATTGAATTTAGGAGTCCACAGCCACAAATTTCTAACATGAAACTCATTTTAGAGCAGAAACCTCCTTACATTCATACTCAGGTGAGAGTTGGGTAGCAGAGTTGCAACAAATCTGAAAGAGGGTAGTATATTTGGTAGTGTATGGACTCATGAGTAAAAATAAGGAAATAAATGTAATTTGACATCGCCATAACAAATCTGTTATATAGCGTATAGATCAGGGATCCTCAACCTTTGGCCCATGGGCCGGATCCAGCCCATGGAATCAAAACATCCAGGCCGGGCCCCTCGCTCCAGCTGCTGCTTCTGCCGCCACCATGGTGGAAGTGGTGGCATTTGACATGGGGGGGGAGGCGCTTTTGGCAGCTGTTCCAGCTGAGAGTGGCTTTCCCAGCTGTTACAGGCCATGTTTCCTTCACCCATACCATGCAGCTCCTCCCCTTAAGCAGGGGAGCGGTATGAGGGAGTTGGTTTGTTTTTAGTTGTGTGTTTTTTTAGGGTGTGTGGTGGGCTTGGGGTGGTTGCCTTTGGCAGCGGCAGCTGGGGAAACCACCAGTCTAGCCCCTCAATAGTCTGAGGGAGTATGAACTGGCCCCTGGCTTAAAAAGATTGAGGACCCCTGATATAGATGATTCTATAGATGTAGTGTTCTCATATTCTTGTATTCTAAAATATCTGAAAAATGAGGGCATCTCAGTAGTTTATTTTATGATGGTCTTCTGTTGATTGGAGAGGTGGGAAACTATTCCTACAGAGGTATGTTGGGGTCTTAATCTGTACACCAATATTATCCTTAAACCAAATTCTTACACAGCTTCTCTTTTCAGTGCCCCCGCTTGAAGGTTTTGTTATGAATAGACTTCAAGGTGATTACTTTGAAACCCTACTGTACAAGATATTTGTTTCAATAGATGAACACACCAACGTGGCAGAGGTAAATTGTTTTTTCAACACTTCTCTGCATCTGGCAATTAGGAGTTTGTTGGAAATCTGTATAAGAGGATTAGTCATATATAAATACTGAAACTTCCCCCATAATGAAGAGTTGAGGTTCTATTAGCCTTCCCTCTTTTGACTTGCTGACCAGATGCTCATAGTAACTTCTGCATTGAATTTTATTTATTTATTTATTAGACTTGTATCGCCAACCACTCACCACAGCTGTTTGCATAGTAACGTCTACCTCATTCTCCATAATCTATGCAACCTATCAATCAGGCATGGACCCAACAGGCTCTATGTTTACAGTTACCTAAGCAAATATCTGCTAACCAGTAGGAACTGCAAATGGAGTTAGATTGGGAGAGGAAGGGCTGATGCTTTTCGGAAGGCTGGAAATATATATACAGTAGCTGGTGCCTTTTTTCTTGTGTATTGGTCCTCTATGTAATTTATTTTTATTTATTTATTTACTCCAATTTCTATACCGCCCTACTCGGCTGGGCCGACTCAGGGCGGTTCACAAGCACAGAGTAAACAGTAAATTCATAGACACATCACATAAATATACAATATATAACTCAACATCGTTCCATCACAAAAGTTCAGTAAGCATCAATCTCAACAACAATAAAACTACAAAATTCATCAAATATGCACAAAAATTTTTAACAATTGTCGAAAGTCCTGGCACCGCCGCAGCCCTTGAACATAGCCTCCGGAAGAGGTGGAGGGAGTCCCGGCTGGGCACGGCGGTAGTCTCTTCCCCCGGCCGCAGGTGTGTTCCGTGGCGGCAGGGCGAGGAATGCTCTGCCGGGGGAAGTCCTGCCGCTACCGCGGCCAGGGAGGCTCCTTTTTCCTTCCTTCCTCCCGGCCGGTGACGAGGGCCGGGAGGGCGCGGCAGCAGCAGCGGCAGCGGCGGCGTTTTCGGGCCTCCCTCGCCTAGGGAAGCCCCTTTTATCTTCCTCTTATCTTCCTCCCGGCCGGAGGAAGATTAACTCTTCCTGCAATTAACTCTCAGAAAACTGTGTTTGTCTGTTCATATCTCGAACTAACTGATATTTAACTTCTTTGGTAGGGAGAGGTGAAAAGAGTAATGTTGTGATGCTTCACATATTATGTTGTGAGCCACCCAGAATGGGAAAATATTCCAGATGGGTGGGGTATAAACGTCATAAATAAATAATATAAATAAACGTAAATGGTAGGACCAAAAATACTAGCCAAGTTAGCTCAAAGCTCTTCCTGCCAGCAGTTAAGCATTAGAGGAGGTTGGTGGCCCTTTTAGAATGGGAGGCTGGGGTAGAGGGCTAGCAAATAATGGTGGTCAACCACCAAAAGTCAGTATCATGGAGAGTGAGGTGTGGTCAGCTGAAGATGCTCAGAGGACTAAAGTGGGACCCTGGGATAATCAGTGTGAAGCCCAGGACTTGAGTTCCCCACTCCCATCCCTGGCTGGTTTGTTAAAGAAAACCAGTGGTCCTGAAAAATACACAAGTTGCCAAATCTGTAAATAGTGCCATTATATGCCTCCTAAGAGTTCATCTGACCAGACAGTTGATTATATATTATTTGTTCAAGGCAGTATTTAAAAAATGAACAATTTAGTTATAGTCAAATAATTTAAACACCTCCTCAGTTAAGATTATATTTTTGGATTGGTTGAATTCTCACCTCCTATTGAGTGAAAGTGCACTATTTAGTAAATTTCATTTAGCAGGAAAGTTATCACTAATCCTTTTTATTCATGTTTTTATACTTCCAGCTTGCAAATGTCCTCGAGATAGACCTGTCACTAGTGAAGGTAGGTCTCTGGTCAGTCCAGTTGTGTAAGGGGACATAATTGCCCACTTCCTTTCAGAATTGTTAAAACAAAAATGCAATGTACTGATAAATGTTTTCTTCTCTTCAGAATGCTGTTTCCATGTACTGCCGCTTAGGTTTTGCTCATAAAAAGGGCCAAGTAATAAATCTAGATAATCTTCATTCCTCATGGCGAAATGTTCCATCCGTAAACAGACTGAAGTAAGTACATAGCTATGTTCCTTTACTAAAAATGAATGTGAGTAACAGATTCAGCTGTAATGAACTTGTGTTTAAGTTTATCTATACCTTTGTTACTTACGTATAATTATGTGTTTCAGTTAGCTAGAGAGTAGTAATGCTCTGTGTGTTTAAGAAAAACTGCTTACAAAGAGCAACCTTGGGAGCAAGAGGCTCTTACCCATACCTGTGTGATAACAGGCACATGCCTTTCTTCTGAGGGAGAAAGCCAGGTGGTGCTAACTTCCAATTAAGAACAACTTTCTTTAATTGGATAAAAAGGAGTGTTTGGAGAGTGCAAGAAGATGGAGGAGAGGTGGACAAGGTAAATTATGTTGGGGATTTTTTTGAAGATCATGGTTACCTAAGATAGATTAGTGTTTGTTATTTTCTAGGAAAGAGTGGCTTTTCCTGTAACTGTTTATTAGATTTATTATTTCTTGTAATTACCTTAAGCATTAAGCTGCTATAGTTAATAAAACTGGATTTTATTTCCATGTTCTCTGTATTTGAGAATCCTCCTTTTAATAGGGGTAATTTTTCAAATGAGCATAAGAAGGCCTTGCTACCAAAACAATCGAATGGCTATAAGGTAAACAAACCCCAAGAAGCTGTCTGCGTTTAGGTTAATGAGAAAGAGTGACTCAGCCAGTTGCTGAGTGTTGTGTGCCATAGAATCCAGTAGTCTAACAGCTGGACTTTGCTGTGGGCCCAGGGGTGCCTGTAAGGGTGGGATTTATGGCATGGCAATTATGACACATTGCTTGAGGCACATGGGTGATGTCATGTGGGTGCACACACATGCTGCATGGGCACACATTGTGCCTGCCTGCGCACACACACGCCACAGCTTCCTCCTTGGGCACTCAGTCTCTAAAAGGTTTGCATCACTGCCATAGCACTTTGAAGACTAACTGTTATATTTTAATGTTATATTTTTGTGGACTTATTCCACAAAAACTAAGATTAAAATATAACAGTCTTCAAGGTGGTAGAGTGTTTTTGTTTTGTTTATTCTCTGATATGCTTGAAATGTAGACTAACATGGCTGCTATTCCAAAAAAGTAATCTGTTCTTCAATAAACTGAGTTTAAGGTTGGGCTAAAAAGATGCCCTTACTAGGAAAATGTAGTCTTGGCTGTCTGAGAATATTAGGAAGAAAAGCTGGTGATGGCAAGGAAATTGAGTCTGAAGCTTCAACTCTATGACAGAAACCAGTCTGCTTTTGCTAAAATTCAGGAAATATCTACAGTAATACCCCGGATAACGCGAGTATCGGATAGCGCTAAAACCGCATAGCGTTACAAGATTTTTGGAAAAATCTTGTATCGAATAACGCGATTTTTAACGTTATCCGATACAGTCGTTCTTAGCAGCAGGGTAGCTGGAAAGCTGACAGGGGGCTCCCCCGTCAGCTTCCCCAGCCACCCCACAGCTGCGGAGGCAAGGGCGGGTGGCTAGGGAAGCCGACAGGGAGTCCCCATCAGCTTTCCCAGCCACCCTGCAGCTGTAGATCGGGTCCTCTGATCTCTCTGGAGCAGGCAGGGTACACGATCCAAGCTGTTTTTGGGCTTCCCCGACGTCCTCAGCCAGTGCAGCAAGCCAGAATGTCGGAATTCGAACCCTGACATTCTGACTTGCTGCACTGGCTGAGGACGTCGGGGAAGCCCAGAAACAGCTTGGATCGGATCTCCCCACCTCCTTAGACCCGGCAGGGGGGGTCAGAGACCCCAAAATTGGTAAAAAATTCATTTGGTTGGATTAGTATGGAAAGCTGAATGCTGAATTAGAAGGGTCTTTGGTCTGATCCTTTAGAGCTTATGTTATGGACCTCTTACCCTTATTCCCATTATTAGAACAACTTTGGATCCACAGAAGATGTTGTTATCCTGGGATGGTGCAGAAAGCCGGAGTCCTGTACAGGAAGTTGGATCATCGGCTACAGATACAGACACAAATAGTCAGGATGACCAAGGTGAGCAGTTGGCCATCAGTTGGTAGGTTAATTAAACAAATAAGCTGGAATACAGGCATTCTCAACCTATGGCCCGCAGCCCAAACTCGGCCCCTGAAGCCATTTCATCTGTACAGGCACGTTTTACTTCTGCTTCCAGGAGCGACAAGGGCTTCGCAGGCTGGATGAATTGGCGTTGGGGGCCGCACCCGGCCACCGGGCCTTCGTTTGAGCACCACTGGTTTAAGTGGTTATAATCCCAACTACAACTCACTTTAAGGATGAGGAACACTGGTTGTGCTAGAAGAAGTACTATTGAGGCAGTAGGTGATTTTTGTGGCAGTATAATTCCCTATTACCAGTAATTTTATTTTGAAGGTTATGCTTTTTCCTCTGTGTTGAAGAAGTACATTTAGAGATTCCAGTTTGAAACCTTTCAGTAAGGAAATGTAAACATATACATAAGCAACAAGAATTGTTAACTGCATTTGATGAAGAGTTCAGAGCTAGCTCAAGTTTTTGCACCAGCAAGATGTCATTCCAGTCTTCATTTGCTTGTTAAGAATATATTTATCCTACCTGCTAACATGGTGGAGTGCAACAAAAACAACCTAGCAGTTCGAAAGCAAGAAATTGCAAGTAGATAAATAGGGACCACTTTGGTGGGAAGGTAACAGCGTTCCATGCACTCCAGTGTCTAGTCATGCCTGCCAGATGACCATGGAAACGTCTGCAGAAGCAGACACCGCTGGCTCTTCGGCTTAGAAACGGAGATGACCTTTACACACACGCGCACACACACCAACACCAACCAAACGGAGATGACCTTTACACACACACACAGACACACACACACACCAAACGGAGATGACCTTTACACGCACGCACGCGCACACACACACACACACACACACACACACACACCAACCAACCAACCTCCAGGGGGAGAAAATTACACAAGTTGGTGTGTAAATCAGCCTCTTCTTGTGTGTTTGTGTAATGCATAGCTCTCACTTATGAGGCATACGAGAAGGGCTGCTTGATGGATTATAGTCATCAAGCCAATATATATATAATCTTTGTGCTATCTAATGTTGCCACATGTTAAATAGCTACATGCTATATTTTATGGGCCTGTCATATTCTCCTTAAGTGATCGAGTGTCTGGTTCTAGATTTTCAAGCCCCTCTGATTTTAGAGCAGCTGTGCTAATAGCACCTCTCTGCCTGAGCTTCTTTGTAGTTGTGGGTAATGGTCCTGGCTCCTACTGGACATAGCCCATCATACCACAAAAAGTTTTGCTAGCTGTCAAAAGGATTAAAGTTGGCAATCTTACTTTTGGTTTTTATTTCTGCATCTTAGGTGACACTGCCAGTGTGAGCAGCTTGAGTCTGTCTAGTGGGCACACGAAACGCATAGCTTTCCTGTTTGATTCAACTCTAACTGCCTTTTTAATGATGGGGAATCTCTCACCAGTAAGTCTGTTTAGCCTGTTGATTTAAAAAACAAACACCAGTTTTTCTTAGTTCTTTAAAATGTTTCTTGGCTTTGGATAAGAATGAATTATTTTAAAAGAAACTCAGTATATTCTCTGCTAAAATGGAACAATCAGAAAAATGTTAAAAGTAATATAAAATATAGAAATGTATGAAGAGAATGCAGGCGATAATCCTGTCTGTACTCCTGATTAATTATTGCGAACTTCGTTGAGTCCTGGATAGATGCACCAGATTGTAGAGATGTAAATGTGCAGTACATGGATTTTGTCTTTCTTACAGAATTTGAAAAGTCATGCAGTTACCATGTTTGAAGTTGGAAAATTATCAGATGAGTCTCTGGATAGTTTTCTAATAGAACTTGAAAAGGTAAATTGTAAGTTGATGCTGTCCTACATGAAAGGTTGTACAATTACTGCATACTTGCACTGATAAAATCCAGAAAGCAAAATAACATTGACTTTCAGAATATCTTCTCATAAACGGGAATACTTCTTTTCCCCTGATCAGTAAAAGTACAGACTTGGTTTAATCACCTAAAACTAGTTCAGGAAATTAATTGACACGTTTTGTCCATTTCATATTAAGGAATTTCTCCTCCCCATTTTGTACCTTTCTTCTTCTTGGATTTGTGATAGGGGGTGTATTTCTTTTCATAGAAAAAAATTACACTCTAAAGTAGTTTTTATTCCATGTGATCTTTCAAACCAGAGAAAGAATAATTATGTAAACAAGAGGGTTTGCTCATTATATGTGAATGACCACATTGTAAAATTACATTTGTACTTAACTTCTTCCCACAACAGGTACTAAACACTCAGTGCCTTGGTGAAGCAATGGTTAAACTGCTGCCCTGCAGCCAAAAGGTTGTGAGTTTCATCCTGACCAGGGCTCAAGGTTGACTCAGCCTTCCATCCTGTTGAGGCTGGTAAAATGAGTACCCAGCATGTTGGAGGCAAAATGCTAATTAACTTGTGAACCGCTCAGAGAGTGCACTATGCGCTGTAGGGCAGTATATAAATGTGATTGCTTTGCTTAAAGCAGTGTTCTGTACATTTTGAGATACTTGATAGTGCAGCCATGTACAGAGACCGAATCTATAGCAATGAAACCTCCTTGACCTAATGCTCTCCAGAGGAGTTGGATTGTAGCATGTCCTCAAACAGCGTGGATATTGCCTTACTGAAATTGGCAGGAATAACCATTGTAATTCAACATACTGTATCTCACGAGAGCAATGTATGGAATGCTTTGTCTTCAGTAAATGTATGATAGCACAAGTATTGGAAATGTAGTGTCATTAATTAATTTGAGAAATATTTTATAGGGCAATAAAACAGCTGCACATTCAGAATTACTGAATTGGGAATGTTTGAAATATCTATATTTTACTTATGTCAGTATTGCTCACATAAACCACTTGTAATAGTACACTCATTTTTTATTTAGGTTCAGAGCACAGGAGAGGGTGAAGCTCAAAGATACTTTGATCATGCACTTACTCTGCGAAACACCATACTGTTTCTGAGACACAATAAGGATCTAGTGGCTCAGGTTACACAGCCTGAACAGCCAAATAATGGTACAGTGAAAACTTCTCTGTTTTAGAAGAAATTCTTTATCTATTGTATGTGTTTGGTGCTTCCTGCTTTACTGAAATATTTTGACCACCACAAGTGTACTTTCAACATTTTGGAACAGACATCTCACTGACTGGAATCTAGTAGTATAATAGTTTAAATGGTTGAAAGCTAGGAAGTTACAGGCATTTATGTATCAAAAATGTCCTATTCAAAAAGAGATGCATTGCTGCTATCAAGCCTGTGCTTTGATCTCAGGATTGGAAATATTATAAATATTTATTTTAAAACTCTTTAGTGGAAAAATATATCACCAGCTCCCCAGAATGCTGGATTGTGAAATTGTAGTTCAAAAAAAGTAAAAGCCAGATCACATCTACCAAATCCAAATATTGTCTGGATTTTAGGTTTATGCTTCTTGAACAGGAATCTCTTCAGTGTTTTAGGTTACAAAAAACCAAACAGAGGAGCAATTCAGAAAAAAAATGTGAATGAGAAGGTAGAACAGAGTATGCTGTATAAAGTAGGAAAAGGTTTTATAAATCTTACAGGACTTACCTGAGATTGTTCTTTCAGTCATTTGTACAGTTGTACCTCGCTTAAAGAGCATAATGTGTTCTACAGGATTGCTCTTTAAGCAAGTTTGCTCTTTAAGCGAAATACCATTGTAAGTGACCAATTGTGACTTCTTGGGGGGGGGGGTGAGAACCCCAATTTATTTGTTAAGTGAAAAAATTATGTGAGCTGAAGAGAAAGCAGAGTTTTTGGTTGGTTTTATTTGTTAAGCGAAGCGAACATTCAGAGAAAATTCTGCTCTTTAAGCGAGGCACTCTTTAAGCGAGGCACTCCTTATGCGAGGTTTGACTGTACTTCAAATTGCCAAAACCAAAGATTGTGTAATACAAAACAATAGTCCAGACCAATGGAATGCAATGCAATAGTGTAGACCAGACCAAACTTTTTGCGCCGCAGGCCAGTTACATGGTTGAGTGGGCCGGTCACATGGTCCCTCCTGCTGTAAAACGCATTTGCAGCTGCCGTAAATGCATTTACAACAGCCGCAGGTGCATTTATGGCAGCATTTACAGCGGGTGCATTTACACAGGTGCAGGTGCGTTTTACGGCTGCCGTAAACGCAACCGCTTCCGGGAGCAGCAAGGACACATAAAATGGTGCTGCAGGCTGGGTCTGGCCCACTGGCTGTAGTTTGGCAACCCCTGACATAGACTTTTAGAAGCAGTTGCTAATGTGTGGCATAGAATTCTCTTTATGAAAGGGATGGGAAAGAAGCTTAAAATCTGACTACAGTAGATATTTAGTAGCCAGATATTTCTTCCTTTGATACTCAAATGTTTCTAATGGTTGATATTTTCAAATTGGTGTCCCCAGTTGATAGCATTTTAACAGAGCCATCTAATGGCCGATGCAAATGTCTCTCTGGAGCCATACCGTATACCAGATCTTCTTTTCTACAGATAGAGGGAGGTTTAGTGTTAGAGAAGAAGGAACAGCTTTGTCATGGCATCAGCTTCAGTTGTCATTTCTCTGCTATTGATGTTTTGGTGACAGAGGATTAAAAAATGGCTTGCCTTAGATCTGACAGCCTTCAAACCTTTTTTTTTTCATATAACAGTGGTTGCCCAAACCAGAAAAAAATAAAACACGTATGCCTTAGTGCACCCCTTCCCAGTGATTTTAAGGCTTAGGAAATTAGTAACTATCTATCTAATGCAGACAAAAAAAATTAAAGGTCTGTCTGATGCGAGCTGGCAGGTCTACAGAATTAGACATTTCTCTGCCAAGGTGTTTCTCCAGTTATTGGGGTGCTCTATGAATGGATACATTTTTAAAAGTTTTATTTAAATACCGAGCAAGAGAGACCATCTAAATTTGTATTTCTCCTTCCCCCTTTCCTGTACCCCTTTCAGTTGTATATGTTCGTTCTCTATCTGTATTCCAAGTGTCTTTGGCATTGTTAATGTAGGCTTCCCTCTGGATTTACTACGCTGTGAAAGCTTGCTTGGGTTGGATCCTGCTACGTGCAGCAGAGTTCTAAACAAGAACTACACACTGCTTGTATCCATGGCACCTCTCACCAACGAAATTCGACCCATCAGCAGTTGTACGCCCCAGGTAAGCGGGGAGGGGGGCACCCTGAAAACAGATACTGGATGGAATGGGAAAATCACTTCCTGTGTAACTCACTGACTTTATTATTTATGTAGTACTTCCACTTACTCTCTTCATTTGTGATTGCTGCTTGCCTTCACACAAAAAATATATTTATTTTAAATGGTTTGCTTACCTTTAAATGACATGGCAGGCAGAGCTGATCAGTTTAAGTCACCACAAACATTTGATTTTTAAAATATATTGGCCAGTTGGAAAAAAATATGTATGAAGGCGTAATCCTGCAGGCAGTTTCTCCTTTGGTAGGGTGACTGTTACAGGATCAGTCACAAAATGTTGCAACTGTTGTCAGTTTGCAATTGTTATGCAGTGGACACCACACCAAAGGTGGAAATTGCTTGCACAGTTAACCTTCTCTATGCAGCAGGATTCTGGCAATTATATTACTTTTCTTAAGGTAAACAAGGAGCAGTCAATGGAAATATGTCATATCTAAACACTAAAACCAGACAGGCATGATTAATCTGCAGTAAGGCATATAAAAGGCTTTTTTAAAGAAAAAAGAAAAGAAAAATGTTTTCTGTATCTTTATTGTAGGCATAATGTGCTACAAGGCTTAGACCAGGTGTGGGCAAATCATCAAGCCTGCACTGCTGCCAGACGTGGATGTGTTTATGACAGCCGTAAATGCACCTGCCGCTGTCATAAACACATTTACAACAGCTGCGGATGCGTTTTACATCAGTGTTTACGCCGTGAGGGGGGACCACCAGTCCAGCCCGCTCAACTGTCTGAAGGAGCATGACCCGACCCCTGACTTAAAAATGTTGACAATCCCTGGCTTTGTCTATAACAAAAATGTCGTGCATTGAGCCATTCAGATGACAGCTTAGGGGGAAAAAACACAGATCTATTGGTTTTATAGTCCTGGCTTCTTTATATTTATTCCAGACATGGAAATTTGATGGTTATTTTCTGACCACATATTTTTAAAAAGGAGGAACCATACCTTGCCTCTTGTTGACATTTTTATTTTACCTTTCTCCACAATGGCACAGATGGGATTCTTCTGTCCAGGCACAAACCTTAGTAGCAGGTCTTATTCAAGCTCACCCTCCCAGACCTGCTGCTTACACTTCTTTTTATTATCAGTTTCAGATTTAGATGTATTCTCTGGTGCCTTAGTTAAAAAGATCACATTACAGGTGATACAGGCAGGCCTTTACCTGAGACAGAAGAACCCTTGTCTGTCAAGGGTTTGAAGGACCAGTGGTCAGTTCTGGTTCAAGGCTGATTTTTTTTAAGCTAGTTCTTTGTATGGAATTTGGTCATGTGTCTGGCACCTGTTGTATTCGTTTTTACAAACCACTTAATATGTATGTCCTAGATCAGAAGGCAAATCAAGTGAGCAATTTTTTAAAGAACTTAACAGACAGGCTTCTCATGATGGTTGGAAGACATCTGTTATGCAGGTTCCCATGGTTTCATATTGATACACTTCCCAGATGATTCCTTGGGAATGTGAGATTTCGATATAAAATCCTGTAGTGTGGCATAAGTTTCTAGTGTTGCAAAGAAGACAACTGCATGTGCTCTTACAATAGCTTCCAAAGATTGTCAGAGTGTCATGTGATTATAAGAGTAGTACATTTGCCGAAATTGTGGCAGCATAAAAATTCAATAAATAAAACAAATTTCCATTCTTGCTTCAGTGGCACTTATTACTCCTTTTTAATCTTTTTGCAGCATATTGGACCAGCTATTCCGGAAGTTAGCTCTGTGTGGTTCAAGCTCTATATTTATCACATTACTGCACAAGGGCCTCCATCCTTATTGTTATCTAAAGGAACAAGACTTCGGAAACTGCCAGATATCTTTCAGGTAAATGAATGTGTTGTGGAAAACAAATGTTTTCTCTAATGGAATCGTTTCTGGAGTGCTTGCTTCTTAGGTAATACAGTATTACTAGTTTTACCAGAATGAATTGTCAGACTGAAAATGAAGAGGATCTTAAATTTAACATAGAGATCCTAGACTAGACAATTTCATTTTTAGTTAAGTTGGCTTTTTGCAAATAAGAAAAAGATTCAAAAACATCTTAACATGCAGCAGAAGAAATGAGAATGTGGTAAATTCAAATAATTGCCTGAATTGTTTCGTTTATTTAATGTCTGTGAAATGCCCAGAGTGGTGCTTGCACCAGTTGGATGGGATATTAGTTAAAGAAATAGACAAACTTTAAGATATGTGAGTTTTTTAAAAAATTATTTGGTCAGGATAATAATTTGCAAAAGCATATAGACACCAGAGGGTATAATTCTTAACAGAAATGTTTAGTCATCTGAGTCTTAACTACCATGTCTTCAATTCTGCCTTGTAGGGTTATGACCGCTTATTAATAACATCCTGGGGACATGATCCAGGAGTGGTTCCTACATCAAATGTGCTGACCATGTTGAATGACGCTTTAACTCATTCTGCTGTTCTGATTCAGGTAAGGAATACTTAGGAACTTCAAATATTTTTCCTGAATAGAAGGTATTTGGTGCCCCACTCACCTACCTTAAAATAAATCATTGTCAATTAAAAATATCCTGATATAGATTCTCTGAAAGAACTATGTTAAATGTGCCTTCAAAGAAAAACATAGTTAGAAAAACGTGATTCAGCACAACTCTTTCGAAAACCCACTTACCAACCCTACTTTACCATACCTTGTCAGAAAAAAAATCTCATATTGAAACATGTTGGAATTGGGTGGTAGTTATGCTTGAAAGAATGCTAACACCTTTTTCCTGAAATGTTTGAAGTAGTAACCGTGTTAGTCTGTGCAAGCATATCTGAGAGTAAACAAAACAGCAAAAAAAGCCAAAAACATTGTGGCACCTTAAAGACTAACTCCTGTATTTAAATGTGAACTTTCGTGGATCAAGTCCACTTCATCTGACATCCATGATTTCTATATGGTACGTTCCATGGGAGGAAGAACATGGTATTTCAGGAATCATCCAGGACTACCACATATACTCGAATATAAGCCAACCCAAATATAAGCCGAGGCACCTAATTTTGACCTGGAAACCCAGGAAAATAGATCGACCAAAGTATAAGTCGAGAGTGGGAAATGCAGCAGCTGCTAATGAGTTCAAGTAATTAAAATACATGAAAATATAGTAAAATTAAGTATTTTAGCGATTTTTAAAAAACTGTATTTGCTCCACCCTCCAGTGGTGGTGAAGTGGGTGGTCAGGTCAATTGCACTGAGACAGGAAGTATTGCTCTAGCCTAGCCTCTTGCTCCCCTTGCAAGGAAGAAGCATGGCTTTCTCCTCCATCTTGGGCAGAGCAAAGACAAAGGCAGAAGGTACCAGTAAGTGAAATCCTTTCTTTTTCCACACCAGTTTGGAAGGGAGACACAATTGTAATGTAGAGCTTCTTTCTTTATCTGAGGTTTTCCATAGGAATTAATTGAAAATAAACTTCAGAATAGGAGAACTTGATTTTCAATGTATTCTAATGGAAAATCGTGATTTTCATCCTCTTGTGGTCAGTTGTGTAATTGCGTCTCAGGTTCTTTCCCGGTAGAAGTCCCGAAACCTATTTTTAAAGTGCCAAATAACTCAAAAAAAAAACCCTCATATTTTTAGACCCTTGTGGTTATTGACCCTTGTATAAGCCAAGTCCCCTTTTTGGACCTCATTTTTGGGGCTAAAAAACTAGGTTTATACTCGAGTATATACAGTAGTTCTTTTGGCAGAGATTTTTCCATTGTATCCCGAGCCACCCAGGACTACCTGGGGATGGGCCAGGAAGCTGCCTCAACAGCTGCGTCAGGAGCACCTCCATCTCCTGGCTCCCGGGACTCCGCCCCTAGCTGGCATTTGAAAAGGCAGCCCAGGAAGGCAGGACTTCGCACCGCCCAAGGACCACCTGGGGATGGGGGTAGGATTTTGCTGCAGCCACTCCTGGATTTAATTGCAGTTGTGGTACAGAAGATGCAGATTTACATTGGAATGGTATTCTGTATTGTATATTGTACATTGTTGAATCGATTATTTTTGTATTGGTTATACTGTGATTTTATTGTTTATTCTGCACTGAGTATTGTTTATGGATTGTATTCTGATTATATTGTGTATATATATGCGTGACTGTGAGCCACCCTGAGTCAGATATCCTCTGATTGGGCAGGATGTAAATATAAAAATTAAATTTAAATTAAATCTTAAAATGCTGAAATTAAAAATGAATCCTTCGGGATTTTGAAATGTAGTTTATAATTCAAGTTAAGGACAAATACCGGTATATCTTGGTGGGTCAGCATCATCAAATATTTGTGAGACACAGTGAAACCTAGGCACCTTTGAGAAAGAAAAACTGAAGGTTGTTACGATGTTAATTATTAACTTTCCTCTTGATATTCAGGGACATGGGGTGTATGGTATAGGAGAGACCATCCACATGCCATTTCCATTTGATGAAACAGAACAGCAAGGAGGTAACTACGTTGGATTATGTAGACTACTTGATTTGTTTTTACAGGGGTACCTCGCTTTAGGAAATTAATGCATTCCCCAAGATGTTTTGTATTGTGAAAATTTCGTAAAGCGAATTTCCCATAGGAATGCATTGAATGAAATTTCCCATAGGAATGCATTGAATGCAATTTCCCATAGGAATGCATTGAAAACAAAAATTCGTAAAGCAAAACATGATTTCCCATAAAAATGCATTGAAAACCAATTAAGCCATTCCAAAAAATGCATAAAGAAAGTAATTATTGTCAATGGATTTTCATTCGTAAAGCAAAAATTATGTTAACTGAAGCATTTGTAAAGCATGGTACCACTATATCTAATTGCATCCTCAAAACAGAAATAAAATTATACTCATTAGAGTATAGAATCATAATACTTTGGGGGTGGGGAAGAAAGCCAGGACACCTAGCTAAAGCTTTGTTGTTAGAAGGCTAGTTACTTATCTAAGCAAGCATTATAAAAGTAAAGGTCTCCCTTGCTCAAAGGCCAGGCATGTTCCACTCTAGAGTTTGGTGCTCATCTCCGTTTACAGCCAAAGAGCCAGCACTGTCTGCATTTCTGTGGTCAAGCAGCAGAGCAGGCACAGAACTCTGCTACCTTTCTCACCAAAACGGTACCTATTTATCTGTTTGTAATTTCTTGCTTTCAAACTGCTAGGCTGGCAAGAAATAGGCCACATTTGGGTCTTAAATGGCTGACATCCCAGTCATCAAGCTCAGTGTCTTAGCCACTAAAGCCACTGCAACCTCATAACTTGCCTAAGGACTACTTAAATAAGGAGTTCCTTCCCATCCCCAACTGCTTGATTCTTTTTGACTGGAGATGGCAGGAATGGAACTTGGACCTTATGCTGTGCTACTGACTTTGGTTCTACCTTGGCTTCTGGCTTAATTGTCAGTTATAAACAACATGTGAGCAAAATCTGTAAGTTAAAAGTCTGTCTGTTTACTATTTCATATATGTGCCTCCTTTCTCCTAATTAAGGGACCCAAAGCAGCTTGCAAGTTAATTTTAAAAAGCACAATAAATTGTGAGAGCAAAAAACAGCAACCAATTAAACGTAACAGTATTTTTAAATATTTATTTTTTAAAAATATTTACTTGTTTAAAATGTTTCGGATAAGTAAATAAACCTAAAGAAATTGAAGCCATAGAAGTCCAGAAAGCACTATATAGATATAGACGTTAATACCAATACAGTAAAATCTTGAATAACGCTAAAATTTGGTTACACAAGTCTTGGTGTTATCCGATTTTTAGTGTTATCCGATGCATGTTAAAATCCTATGGGATGGATCGGATAACGCTAAAGCTCCATAGAGATACATTGTAACCGCACAGGCTTTAGCGGTTGCCATCCGATCCATCCCATAGGACCTTAACGTTATTCGATGCAACCCTCCCCCACCAGATTGCTTAACGTTATGTGATTTTACCGTTATCTGATGCAAACGTTATCCGAGGTATTACTGTATTAAAATTTTCTGCCAGTTAATTGCTGAAGTCCACTTTTCCAAAGCTTTTCAAAACAGTTGCATTTTTATGCCCCTTTTTAGGAAGAGGAGAAGGGCTCTGACAATTACTGGGTTCCTTTACCACTAAGCTTGACAACCGGAAGGTCAGCAGGTCAGCAGTTCAAGACTCGAGTGCTGCACAATAGAGTTAATTCCCATCTCTGTCCCAGCTCCTGCTAACCTAGCAATTTGAAAGCAAGACATTACAAGTAGATAAATAGGCACCACTTCAGTCAGAAGGTAACAGCATTCCACATGTTTTGGTGTCTTGTCATGCCTGCCACATGACCACAGAAATGTCTGGTGACGCAAACAGCACTGCCTCTTTGGCTGTAAATAGAGTTAGACATGACTGGCTTTCGAGCAAAAGCAGCCTTTACCTTACAACTGCAGAATCTGACCTTTTATACTGATAGCTCTAGTGCAAAGGTAGACCTGTCCTCCTTTGGTACTCTTGGTGTTTTGGACAACAATTCACAGAATTCACAGCTCCCGTTGCCAAAATGAACTGTCTGTGAGAGGTTGTAGTCCAAAACATGTTGAATGCCAAAGGTTTGCCACTTTCCCCCATAGTAGTTGACCTGATGTAAAGTTCCTGTAAAGTGGTTTATTATAAGTTAGTCTTGTGAATTGATGTGCTGCTGTTTGGGTTGTGCCTAGAGTTTTCTCGTCTCAACATGGGAGTACATAAAGCACTGAAGATACTAAGAGAGAAAATGGATTTGCAGCACTTCTGTGGCTATGTAACCATGCTGAACCCTTTCAGTCACCATACAAACAGAAAGCTGAGCGATGCTTCTGATGGAAAAGGTAGGTCAGCAATTAGTCTGATTTGGAAGCTCCCAGCATGTTATATATGTCTGGCTGGACATCCGCTACAGTAATGGAGTAACCATACAGCCAGCAACTCAACGCCGAATGTCAGGTGGCGGTTAACTAACCTGACTCCCTAAAGGGGCCAACGGCTACGGGGTGATGGTCCCCATCAGTGGAGGAAATGCCACTGGAAACCATCATATTGGGCCCAACGGCAAATTGAGCGGAGGAGGAACTCTGATTCCCAACGGTCACGGAGGCGGAAGAGGCCATGCCAGATGGACTGGCTGTGAAGGTGCACCTTGTCCATATCCTCAAGGCTGCGGCAGTCCATTGCAGTCCCAGTGTTAAATCCTGCATGTCTCATTTCTTGTGTGCCGAGGGGTTGGCTCCGTGATCATAGTGTGTGTGTCGCTTCTTGGCAAGCTGGGATCCACCATAAACAAATTCACACCAGTGACATTTTTCCTGCTTTAAGAAAATGCATTCTCGGATATGAGTTGCAGCCGATGAATATACAATATATAAAGGAATGTTACTATTAGAGAAGCAACATTAGATGAAGACACAGAGAACGCGCAGAACACAAGTATAACATAAATATCTGTACTATTTTTTTTTATTCTTAGTTGAGCCTGAGCTGGCCCTGGTCTCAGATGTAAATGGAAGCACAGAGTCATTTGAAATGGTAATTGAAGCACCATCCATAGACCCTGTAGCTAAACAAAGTCCCGAAGGTAATGTAAAAAATGCAATAGATTTATACTGTAGTTTATATTTTTTTTAATGGGATGGGTTCTACCATCTGAGAAGAAAGGAACTGTCTCTCTGTCTTTCTGCTGCTGTGTGACATTTCTATGGTGTCAGGAAATGTCTGCATGTTGCCATTCTGTAGCATTTACATCGCTGGAATACGTATGCAGAATGGTAGCACTTGGATTGATGTTAAATTGTAGTAAGTAAACAGAAGGTCTGCATCTAAGTAGATTCAGAAGTGCATCGTTTACAATAGTGTAAAGCAGGAGGCAAAGCTGCACACAAGAGCTAAAGTCAGAATCAGTGACTGCAGGAAATGAATTAATTTAAGCTGGTTCCCTGGTAAATTTGGTACCTGACACTTCTTAGAAGGTCAAATAGTAAAGCTGAAGCTAAAGTACTTTGGACATCAAATGAGAAGAAAGGATTCACTTGAGAAAGCCTTGATGTTGGGAAAGGTGGAGGGCTAAAGAAGAAGGGGGTGGCCAAAAATGAGATGGCTATATGGTATTGTAGATGCAGTGGGCACAAAGCTGGGCAGGCTGAGGAGGTGGGTGGAAGACGGAAGTGCCTGGCAGGCAATGGTCCATAGGGTCGCAACGGGTTGGAATCGACTGTACAACAAAACCTCTTCCCTGGTTGAAATCACAAACTATGGTAGCGTCCTCCTAATCTTTGTTTTTTCCCCCAGCTGGGAATGTGTGTGTAATCCTTTATGTTAACCAAAATTATCAAACCCAGAAAGTCAAAGTTAAGCTTTCTTAATATTATTTGTCTTCCTCAGTGGAAGTAAGAAGCAAAGCAAAGCAATCACATTTATATCCTGGCCCATAGCGCTTAGTGCACTCTCTGGGCAGTTCACAAGTTAATTAGCATTTTGCCCCCAACATGCTGGGTACTCATTTTACCGATCTTGGAAGGATGAGTCAACCTTGAGCCCTGGTCGGAATTGAACTTCCAACCTTTTGGTTGCAGGACAGCAGTTTCCCTACTGCACCACCAGGGCTACTTAGTAAGAGTGACCTATATATTTGAGAACAGGAATATATCTTTAGATCAGACAGTCTCCCAATCAGATCCCTCCAGGTGTTTCAGATTACAGTTCCTATTAGCCATGACCAGTAGGGATGTTGACCCCATCATCCATACTGCCCAGGAATCGTGGGAGTTGCCCAAAGCATCTGGAGGACTTACCTTGTCTCCTTCAGTTGGACATTCTTTGTTAAATCAGTGCCACCTTGTCTTCTGTCTGTGTCTGTACAGTTCCAACGACAGAAGTGGAATGGGTCCCCTTGGAATTGTGTTTTGGAATTCCACTCTTCAGCTCTGAATTAAACAGAAAAGTCTGCCGAAAAATTGCAAGCCATGGGCTGTGTAGCAGAGAGAGGTGAGGTTTTGTTTTAGTATAATGCATGCTTTCACAGATTATTGTCAGAGATAATAAACTTAATATTCAGTTAATACATACTGTATGTCGATCACATAATTTATGCAATATTTACTTCCCAACCCCCCCTCCTCTTTTAACAGCCTTCAAAAACTGTTACATTCCAGTAGGAAACTTTCTCTACAAGTTCTTAGTTTTGTTCATTCATTCCAGGTAAATGTCTTTTTTTACTTATTTAATTACAGTTGTACCTTGCCTAAAGAGCATAATGTGTTCCACAGGATTGCTCTTTAAGCGAGTTTGCTCTTTAAGCAAAACACCATTGTAAGTGACCAGTTTTGACTTCTGGCAGGGGGGGGGGGATTGTGAACTTATTTGTTAAGTGAGTTTTTGGTTGGTTTTATTTGTTAAGTGAAGCAAACATTCAGAGAAAATTCTGCTCTTTAAGCAAGTTACTCTTTAAGCAACTCACTCTTTATGTGAGGTTTGACTGTACTTACGTGTGTACGCACGCACGCACGGAGGATAAGATAAAGCTGATAAACAAAGCCTGTGTAGAAGCACCTTTCTGGTTTTTGTAGTCTTAGTCTGTACATGTCATTCTGCAGCGCTCATTCCTTTATAGCTGACCTCATATTTTCTGCAACATAACCCTCTAGCCAAAGACCCAACAGTGCTTCTGTTGTTGAACCCCTTTTGTGATTGTTTGCACCCACCAACACTTCCTTAAGTTTTACTCTCCTTTCATCTCTGTCCTGCCTGCTTGTTTGGTCACTCTTCCCATGTTGTTGATTCGTGTAAAGAACTAGCCAAAGAGTCAGCTGTTGAATCCTAGGGGTTAAAGGCTCTCTGTCACTGCAGAAGATGTGGTGTAAATCCAGTTGGCACCACTCTGTTATAAGCTATTGACCTGTCAAAAGGGCAGACAGTAATTGCTACAAAGAAAAGCAGTAGCTATATTGCATTTTTGGACACTACGGAGGAGTATCGAGGTCAGCCAAAGGGAGACCAAACTTCCTACAGCCGTGATGACAAACCTTGGCCCTCCAGCTGTTCTTCAACTTCAATTCCCAGAAGCCCAAGTCCCTGTGAATCCACACAAATGGGTTTACTGTGCATACAGGGACTTGGGCTTCTGGGAATTGGAAGTCTAAGAATAGGTGGAGTGCCATTGGCATCACTGTCCTATAGTAACAAGACCCTGACTTTCTTCCCCAAAACATCTGGTGGTGCAGTGGAAGAGCCCTGTTGACATGGTGGTTAAACTGCTGTACTGCAGCCAGAACACTGTGAGTTTGATCCTGACAGGGATCAAGGTTGACTTAGCCTTCCATCCTTCCCAGGTTGGTTAAATGAGTACCCAGCATGTTTGAAAAAACACGTGCTCTCTCTCTCTCTCTGTGTGTGTGTGTGTGTGTGTGTGTGTGTGTGTGTGTGTGTGTGTGTGTGTGTGTGTGTTTAAGATGATAATTGCCTTGTGAATCACTCAGAGAGTGCACTAAGTGCTATGGGGCAATATATAAGTGCAATTGCTATTGCTGTCTTGTGCATCAGAACCAAAATTGCTAGACAACCCAGGGCAAGTTCAGCTCCTTTTGATCTAATGTTCAAGATGGTAGCTGTGATACTTCTGTTAACCTGTCCCAAGTATGGGACTGTCATTTTTTAGCTAGAAATGAAAGCTTTCCTGTAAATGTACTAAAGCCTGCTCTCTTTCTTCCCACCTCAGGAAAGCATTTCAACTGTGGAATTACTTTCAGAAGTCAGTTTCTCCTCATCCCCTACCTCGAGTTTACTTTCACATCCAGCTTCTGCTGATGCAGGCGTCCCACTTCCAGCAAAAAACCTAATGTTTAAGGACGGTGTGCTGTCAGAATGGAATGGACGGTCCCCTTCCTCTGTCCTTATTGCAACCATCCCATCGGAACAGACAAAATAGTTTGAGGGTTCACCGTGTCTTGTTCACAATTTGCCTTTTTACTCCTGAGTAATGGGTTGCATTTGACTTAACCAGTGCCAATCTTCTCAGAAGTGTAATGCTTCTGCGGCACGACCTCTGCAGTGATCGTGTTATTAAAGCGTGTAATGTTCCCCTTGACTTGGGAGAGACACGTCCTGTCTTACCTACTTGTTCATTTACTGCATGTCCTGCTGCAACAGAAAGCTTCTTAATTGTCAGCCTGTCTCTCTTTGTATCTCAAGACCTTTTCTTTTATACGTGAAAGCACTCTTCGTAGGCTTTCTGGTCGTTGAATTTCTATGTTGTGCATTTCTATGCCATTACAATGGATAAGAGCAATTTTATACATAAGTGATGCAGACCTTAAATTTGGCTTTTTAAAATCATATTAATTTTAATACAATAAAATTTTAGGCAATAGAGAGGCTCAAATAGTGCAGCAAAAAATATCTGTGATTCTGGTGATCTTATTGGAGGAGTTGTAAGGAACAGTACTTCCCTACCAAGGATTTGGAATATATTGGTATCATTGTTTTAATGCTGTTTTGTAAATCTAGTAAATAAATAAATGGTTTTAATCTTAATCATAAAAACTGCCTCACAGGAAAACATAGAAATTGGGCTAAGTTCTCTCATGCTTTTGTGAAACCTCGCTAATAGAACTACACCAGAGCTAAATTGAGTTTTTCTTTACTGGCTGTTTTTCTTCAATTTTGTTTTCTTGACCAATCTGCATTATACCAGAACCAAAACCCAATTTCTTTTTTTGTCCAAAGTTAAATGTAGAGCCTGCTGACTTGGCCCACCTCATTGTGAGGGAGATGTTTAAACTTCCAATCCATAGTCAGTCAGTTGTTTGAGCCGATTGATATGTGTAGAATCCAGTTTTTGCCACTACAAGAATCTCTAGCAGCTGCTGAGAAATTGAACTCTTAGGTGGGTAGACTCAAAACATATTTCCAAGCACACCATGAGTTTACTGGGAGAGTCCATTGTATGACTAGGATGTAGTAGAGAGTAAGAAACACTGCGGGGAATTACATAGAAATATTTCCCACTGGGTTCCTTATGCTGATGACTGACATGGTTCTCAGAGAAGCCTGCAAGAAAAAGCAAGTCAGTCTTCCATAGAAGAACAACAAAACTGGCTCAATATTTTACCAAACGTTTTAGGACACGTTGGACAGGGGAGTTTTCTACACCCTCTGAAGATAGTAAAAGCTGCATAGAAGCCATTTTTGTATAGCTCCCCTTTGTTTTCAACGGGGCTGCACAAGGGAACATTCTTGTGGATTGTGGCTATAGTGATTAGGGTGCTTTCTTCATTACAGAAATGTCACTTGCTCATTCTTTGATTCTTTCTAGATTTTACTAATGCTCCCTTCCTAGAAGAGCAGGGGAAATTTATGCATTAACAGTTCACTTTACATAGTTTATATGGACTCTTTACTACAGTTCTGATAATTTCAGGATTTTCTCCGCAGCAGTGATGTATAAACAGTGCAGATATAAAGTGATAAGAATTTGAACCTTTGATGTCAAATCAGTGTGGTCTGAAATGTTAGATATCAGGGCTTTGAGGGGGTGGATGGTCTGTGATGTTGAACCTTGGCACTCCAAGTGCTCTTGGACTTCAATTCTCAAAAGCCTACGTGTCTGTGAAACCACATAAATGGGTTTACTGCGTGTATAAATTCTGGGAATTGAAGTCCAAGAACATCTGGAGTGCCAAGGTTTGCCATCAGGGCTATATACAGTTTAGTGTATGCCCAGTAAGCCCAGTTGTGTGGATTCAGAGACTTGGACTTCTGTGAATTGGAGTCCAAGAACACCTGGAGTGCCAAGGTTCACCATCACTGGTATAGGGTTTTTTTAGTAGGCTTCAATGATAGGGATCTTTTGGGGACCGTGAAGCATCTTAAAAGATATGACAGTAGGATGCAACAGCTGCACTGTGTGTGTGTGTGTGTGTGTGTGTGTGTGTGTGTGTGTGTGTGTGTGTGTGTGTGTGTGTGTGTGTGTGTGTGTGTGTGTGTGTGTGTGTGTGTGTGTGTGTTTCTAACAGATTTGTTATGCATATTTTGAAAATCTGGAAAATGGTACAGTTATTTTTCATTATATTTGTTTTAAACATATTCTTCCTGAAGTATGCACTCTGTCTTTCCCTTCCTATTTACATGCACCAATTCTGGCAATGAAGGATCCCCTCACAATTAAAAGCGGGAGTGAACAAGGATTTGCACAACTGGTTAGCTATCTCTCTTCCCTGCCTCCTTGTCTGTTTTAATCTGTTTCCCTTGTAACATGAGCAGGACAGATGCTATACATGACACAGAGCTTCACCTGGGGAAATGAGTCGATATGCACATTAATATTTCAGTCCTTTGTTCACATGGGGGACAAGAAAAATAAACAGGCCAATAGTGAGATGTCTTGCATTACTGTGACTTAGGTATAATGAAGGTTTCCATTGTATTTACTTAAAAGCAGATGCAGTTTGGTACTTGTAAATACATTATTAAATGAGCTTCCTGTCCACCAGCAGACAAATCAGCAAGAAGGGCAAGCTCAGTACGATGAGATCTGTGGCCAGTTTGTTTCTGCTATAGAGAGGCCAAAGTGCCTAGTTGATGTAATGTTGGGATGTAAATTGAAGAGAAGTGCAGTTCATAACTAGTAGTTGGAAGTAGTTAAGGGCTAGCCATATGAGAATAAGAAAAATTGGAAAGTACTACCCTGGTTCCCTCAGTTATATCAAACAGCAACTCGATATTTATTTATTAGATCAGGAAGTATGGTAATTACTCAGCTTTAAAGTTCATGTAAACAAATACGCATGAGATCTGTGTTTCCTCTGCTGTATTTGGATCTCTTATAAACAGTTTTTAGTGTAAGGAGGGGAGAGCTTTACAGTAAATGTTTTCATCTGCACTGCCTTGCTAAAACAGTGCTCTCCAGTATATAAATGAAAATGTAGAATATCATCTTGTGACAAATGTTTCATCTTGAAATCACACACACACACACATTTCAGGGCTGTTCTACCACTGTTACTGAGGATAGGTGGAAACTATCAGGAGACTAAGTTTGAGCCCAACTTGATATTTTCCTCCTCAGTCTTGACACACATTTCTACCCTGCTTTCTATTTGTTATGACTCATAATTAAAGCTCGTGGTAGAATGCCATTGTTTGGAAGCAGTTGCATGTGTATACATGGTTTAATCAATATGGCCCTACCTTTATTGCTGATGTTATCACAGCCTGCTAAAGAGTGCTGTAAACCATACATCAGCCAAAATCCTCTTGCCTAGTTATGCTGCCAAGACACAAATGGTGTAACGTTTGGAGTCCGTTTGCCTTAAGATAAGTCAGCATAGATGTCCACTGCATACTGAGCTGTGTAACTTAGCATGCAATTTACCATGTCTGTAGTGATTTCTTGGAGCAATTTGTCTCCCAAAAAGGTATGCCATTTACATAGCTATGCATAAGAATTTTGGCTTTATTGAGTGTAGCACAGGGTGCTTAAAGGTCAATAGTACCAGGTGGTTTGAGAGTACAGGAGAGTAGGAATCATTCCAAGCTATACCTGTGCCTCATTTTTAGGAAAACTAAGATATAAATCAGTTACTTAATCCATCATTTATCTTTCCTGACACTTCTGTTGCATTTTAGATGGTACATGAAATCTGAATTGTTCAACAGTACTGTGAACCAAGGCACAACTTGTATTTAAACTAAAAATCTTGATTAATTTGTTTGTCTTAATCCATTATCTTTATTTCCCAACAACATTTTACTTTTCAGGAATCAAGTTTGTGATGTTTAGGCCTTTACATTTCATTCTTTGTCTGTGTGCTTCCCAACTAAGATGTATTTTGTTGCCTGAATTTAAGATAAAGGAGATACTGTACTCAGAAATAGTATTTTTAACTGGACTCTCCTTGAAAGTCTTAAGTTTTTCAAAACCAATTTCACAAGGATATCTTTATAGATATAGATTTCTTTGTATGTACCTTCTCTCTCCTAATTTCTCTCAAATTGAAGTCTTGCACTCTTATTTTTCTTCTGTATTTCCTTCTCCAGAGTTTCTGAGACCACGTGCATATTTTGAAGGTTTTAAAGTGTAAGAGTTTTGACTACTGTAAAGCAACCCAGTTGCTTTGTTCTTAGTCTGTCATTAATAGTATACAGTGAAATGTACAAAAATCTGGTATTCAATTAAATTATTGGAGCATATAATAGAAATATTTACAAAATAAAACCGTGTTGCTGGTCATGACCTTTTGCAGAAAAGCTTGTTTTTTTTCTAGAGATGGTGAATTCTGATAGTAGGGAGGTATTATCTAGTTTGACACCAAAAACTGAATATCTAAATTGATTGCTAAGAGGACTGTGCCCACAATAACATGTTGTGATTTGCATCAAGTTCTGTATTTGTGTGTGTGTGTGTAACATCCTTGACAGTTTCACAGAGCAGCTCACAAAAGCTTGTAGCTTCAATCCAAGCAAAAGGTTAAAACACTATTGTGTAAAAAAGGAAGTACTGTATGAAAATAGAATGAAAAAGAAACACTAACCAGTTAGAACAGGGGTTCTCAACCTATGGCCCAGGGGCCGGATGTGGCCTGTGATACCATTTCATGTGGCCCACCACCACCTCCACTATGTCCGGAAGTGCCTTGTGTGGAAGGCAGGGCAGAATGGCTGTCCGGCCCCCAAAGTTGTCTGAGGGAGCATGACCTGGCCCTCCACTTGAAAAGTTTGAGAGCCCCTGAGTTAGAAATTTGACAGTTTCTTTGCAAAGCAGAAATGAAACAAGACCAAGTGAAAAATGGAACTGCTTGTGGAATGCATCCTACAAAAAGGGGCCACCACAAAGTAGACCCTTTCCCCCCCCCCCAGCCAACAACTGCACTTAGGGGGACAACTGGAGAACATGGCATCCCTACAGATGTTGAGACAAGCAAGCAATTCTTCAGGCATTCCAATCCTAAAGTAAAAGGCCTCTAAAGTTGGAGCCAGCATTTTCAAAATCTAAATGAAAACTATTGCAGTTGGCAAAGCATATGCCTCAAAGGTATGACATGTGAACAATGACTTCAGAGCACTATAAAACTTTATATCACATTTTGGTAGTTTTGAGTCTGAGGTGGTCCATCACATCTAACATCACTGAAAAAGGGTCAACTCCAGTGTGAAATCAGACAGTCTTTCCAGTCATCAGAATGAGCAGTATATAAATTAATAAATATAAATAAATAAGTTCATCTCAGTATCAAGGTAGAGGTTTGTTTCCTCATTGGAATGATTCCAGGCAACATGTTTCCATATTTCGACAAACTTTATTCATTTACATTGCTTCTATTCATAAAAACCCAACATTTATTGAAAATATGTATTTTGAGATCTTACAGGCACACTGATATTTATTTGTTAGATCAGGAAGTATGATGACTACTCAGCTTTAAAATTAAAGACACATTACAATATCTGTGTTTCATCATCTGCATTTGGATTGCCTATAAAGAGTTTTCAATATAGAGAGTTGTATTCATCATTGCACAAAAGTCCAAGAATTATTGAAAATAAGACCACTTTTTGAGGACTTGCAGGCTTATTTAAATTACTGTATATAGAAATAAAATTTATGGCTATGAAAATCTATAGGTAAAAGTGTTTAAAAACAGTTGCAGGTAAATACCTAGGTCAGAATTAAATCCAAAGTACAGAAGTATAAAAGTATAATTTAAAAACCTTACACCTCTAAATTATGTCCTTTAAAAGTAAAAAGTACAGTATTACAGCTTTGAGCAATCTTTGGCATCTTGAGAAATACTTTTAATTATTGGTCTCTTGCGTGTGACACCTGCTTCCCTTTTTTTTGTCCACAGTTGAGGCCTGCTGGTAGAGCAAACTGTTAATCTATGAAAAAAAATCTCATAAAATGTCTATGTGTATTTATATTGCTTTCTTCAACCCAGCAACCTACTATCTTAGGAAATTGCAAAGATGGCATACTGCCGATTAGGTCTTTTGAACACCTTTGGCCCCAGTAAATCACCAGGAACAGAAGTCACTGGTGAACAAATTTGGTAAAGTACCAAATTACTACACTTGTATTTCAGTACTCTAGGAGCTTCATAGTCTAGGTACAGTGGTGTCAAACCTTGGCTCTCCAGCTGTTCTTGGACTTCAATTCCCAGAAGCCCAAGTCAGTCCATCTGCTGATCAGGGCTTCTTGGAATTGAAGTCCAAGAACAGCTGGAGAGCCAAGGTATGTGACCATGGGCCTAGGACTTCCATGGTGTTTTCATTTTCCTTACCAGATATAAAGTACAGTACTTTGAGCTGGGTTCCTGCATTGAGCAGAGAGTTGGACTCAATGGCCTTATAGGCCACTTCCAATTCTGTTGTTTTATGATTCTATTAAATTTGCTTAAGGTTCCTCACCCTGGGTTGAAGAAAGATCGAGGACTCTAGCATTTGTCGTCTTTAGGGCTGTGGCAAACTCCACTCCAACCCAAACTGAATGTCAACACTATTGGTGTCTCATCAGAATTAGTGGTGATTAGTGATTTAGGACAAGGCACAGTAAATCTGCCTCTTGGACTTTACTTCAAAGAGTTTTTTAAAAACTGATATTATCTTTTCTTGGCCAGAGCTTCAACTGTTTCTGGAAAATGTGTCAGATTTTTTTCCTCCACTTGGCAAACCTTTGTTCCTGTTGGTTAATCCTTTTTTTTTCCAAAGCAAGTTTACTTCTTAACACTAGCTTACACTTGAGTTTAGTGATCTGTTGAGTTTAGTGATCTGTAAAACTCTAGCTCTTAACTGTAGGAAAGAGAATATTTTCCTAACTTCTTAGTGGCTAGCCAAGCCTTTTGATGAAGCTATTGTGTATACTTACAGTAAACAAATCTATAAAATCATTTATTACATACAAATAAAAAGAAGCAGGTTTGTTTCATAATCTCTGCCACTTTTGCAATCCCCACTTAGCCCAGAATAATGCCCTGATAAGGACATAACAAATTTATTATTTATTTGTTTATTAGATATGTATGCCTCCCTGCTGGGCTGTTTTCCTACTCTGAGCACTTTGTACAAAATAAGTTTTTAATGCAAAAGACAAGGTTTTCAGTGGAGAAATACCGCTCACATTTGCAAAATAAACACTGAAAAGCCGAAACAAACAAGTAGATGTGTAAATCATCTTGCCGTCTCATACCAATGGAAGAAAACTTCTTGAATTTATTTTTATTCTCACTTGTGAAAATAAAATTGCAAAGATATACAGGCTGGCCTGTAAGTCCCTACTCGGCCCATAGAGAGTAGGGCTCTGCTGGGGAAGGGAGGAAGCACTCCCATTGGGCTGCCAGGCAGAGGGGTGGGGTGAACTCTGTGCTGGGAGGAGGGAGGAAACACTCCCATTGGACTGCTGGGCAGGGGTGTGTGGAGACTCCTGGAGAGACTGCGTGAATGACCACAGAGAGGACAGGTAGGGACTTATGGGGCACCCAGTATATTATTGCTTGTTAGGTGCACAACATTCAGAATCTCCCAGCCATTATGGAAAGGTTGCAGGACAAAATGACCTTTTGGACTCATCCAGCTTCAAAGTGCTGCTTATGTTTTTACAATTGGGAAATCAAGTTGTTTTAAACCATAGCTCTAAGGTCCAGCACAGTGTTTCTACATAAATTTTCCTGAGATGTTAAAAAATAGTATCCATGGTATACATCCACAAACTCCCATGTTATCCCAGACAGCAAAATCCTGGGTTTACCATATTTAGCAATAGCAATTACACTTATATACCACCCCAGTGCACTCTCTGGGCGGTTTTCAGGTTAATTAACATTTTTTGCTGACCTTTGAAGGATGGAAGGCTGAGTCAATCTTGAGCTTTGTCAGTATTGAATTTACAGCCAACAGTTTTGGCTGCAATACAGCAGTTTAACCACTGCACCACCAGGCTGCTGAGAAGAGAAGTGTTATGCCAGTATCATCAATACAGGATTTGAGAGAAATTACCTCTCAGCAGAATGAGTAGAGGCCTAATACACCTTTTGAGGTAGATGAAACAATAGCATTGCTATCTAAAACAGCCTTCCCCAAGCTGGTTTTGCCCATGTGTGCTGGACTACAATTCCTATCATCCCAAGCCAGCACGATCCACAGTCAACACACCCAGTGTACATCCAGTAAGGCAACACTGATCTAAAGCCAGTTTGGTATGGTGGCTAAAATATTCACAGTCCGGCTAGGTTATCCTGTTATTGTAATAGAGTAGACCATACTACCAGTGACTCAATGCCGAACGTCAGGCAGCGGTTAACTCACCTGACCACGCTGAGGACTAGCATGCTTTGCAAAGTCCACAGGAAAAGGTGATGGTCCCCAAGTAGATTAAATCCCACTTGAATCCATCTTGATGAAGGGCAGCAGTTTCATCAATCCTGGCCTGGGGCTGAGGAGGATTTTGTGTTGCCAATATTTGGAATCGGATACAATATTCAAAATAAGAAGAAAGCTAAAATATTGTTTTAGGCTTAAGAGATTCATCTTTGTTTGATTAGCTACCTACTAACCCACCGTTCTCCCTGTGTAAGTGACCCAAGGCATCTTCCAAAATATCATTTTAAAAACATAAATCATTATTTTAAAAAACTGTAATTAAAAATATAAAAGCTACAGCTTACCAATATTTTAAAACACTGCTTAATAACTATAGTTTTTTGTTGTTATTCAGTCGCACAGTCGATTCCGACCCTTTACGACCCCATGGACCACTGTCCACCAGGCACCTCTGTCCTCCACCATCTTCCTCAGCCCGCCCAGCTCTGTGCCCGTTGTGTCTACAATACCATCTAGCCATCTCATTTTTTGGCCGGCCCCTTCTTCTTTTGTCCTCGACCTTTCCAAGCATCAAGGCTTTCTCAAGTGAATCTTCTCTTCTCATTTGATCTCCAAAGTACTTTAGCTTCATCTTTACAATTTGACCTTCTAAGGAGCAGTCAGGGTTAATTTCTTCTAAGATTGACCTATTTGTTCTCCTCGCTGTCCAGGGGACTCTCAAAACTCTCCTCCAACACCACATCTCAAAGGCATCTATTCTTCTGCGCTCAGCTTTCCTAATGGTCCAGCTCTCACAACCATACATTGCCACAGGGAATACCATTGCTTTGACTATGCAAATTTTTACGAGAGTTTAAAAGTGCACAAGAGCCATCATTCTGTCTCAGCCTAATCTGATGCAAACCATTCAAGCTGTGCTAGATCACTGAGTCTTAAAATATCCTAATTTGACCATCCATCTCTTTGAACAAATTGGGACGCTGCCATCTGTAAGATGCATAGTTTGTGCAGATCTTCTATTTGTTCACTTCACAGATTTCAGAAATCATCTTTGTTCCGGCTCAAAAGCTGCTCTTTCTCTTTTTAAATACTACTTCCTTAGGATCTAGAACAGAGGTTCTCAATTTATAGGCCATGGCCCGGACCCAGTCCATGGCACCATTTCATGTGGTCCGCCTCAACGCTGTTGCCAGTGGAAACAGGCGTGTTTACAACAGCCACGGATGCGTTTTATGGCAGTGTTTACCAAGGGGGAACAACCAGTCTGGCCCACTCAGTTATCTGAGGGGGCATGTTCCAGCCCATGTCTTGAAAAGGTTGAGAACTCCTGATCTAGAAGAAGTGCTAAAAGGAGAACTGAGTGGGAATTTTGAGAAGACAGCATTGGCCCTCCTGGATCAGCCATGGGAATATGATGCCAGAGCATCTTAGAAAGCAATGAAAGGGCAAGGGACTTCTTCTTCCATAACCAGATATACTTTGGACTGCCAAAATGAAGCCACTTTCTTGGCTTTCTCATTAGCCAAAATTTAGTCTTCATTGCTACATATTTCTGGTAATAGTCAGCAGACCAGTAAATGGGTTGAGTTCTGTATCTCTCCACATTCACAGAGTATATTGTTATCCACCAGAAGTCACCACCTGAGCATGTTGGTCTTACATTTAGGTACTAGATCAGTGATGGTGAACCTTTTAGTGACCGAATGCCTAAACAGAGGGGTGGGGTCAGTGATGGGATGTAACAGGTTCGCACCAGTTCTCCAGAACCAGTAGTAACTTTTCCCAGTGTCTTGGAGAACAGGTAACAGCTTTTGGGGAAAACCACCTTCGGGACTTACCTCCTCACTGGTTCCCCCACTGCACATGCACGCCAAGCACTTGATGTGCATGCATGCCTACGGTGCTTGCCGCATATGCACAGCCTCCTTGCTGTCCTCCCAAGTGGGGAGGAGGAAGAGAAGCTGCTAGCCTGAAGCTCCCTATAGCCTGCTCCCCAGGGTAAGTGACTCACCTTTGGATGTGGTGTGTCTGTGTGTATTTTAATGTGTATTTAATACCTTTACCTATATTTATGTACTACCTAAAAAGGCCTGGCGGCCTGGCTTGGGGTTTTTAAGCAAAGTCTTGGAGTTATCTCATCAATAAGCTACACCAGTGCTGTTCCAATTGCTGTTCCAATTGGAGAACCCTTAAGGAGGTACAGCTGTTTTACATTTACATTAAGGCATATTATCCTAAAGAACTGGTTAGGCAAAGACCTAGTACCTAACTTCTTTAACTGTTGAAAAGTTGAAAAGTGCCAAAATGAAGCCATCTTGTGGTGAGTTCATTCTGTAGTTCCTTCCATCTGACCTAGTGTGAGAAAGATTGTCCAGAATAAGCTTTAAGCTCTGGTTTAAAAGCTCTGGTTCATTTGTGTTTGGGGTGGGTGGGTATATTTTAATGTATTTTTTATTTAATTTATTTAAAGGTTTGTGTTGTGGTTGGGTGGGTGGGTTGAGGTGTGTGTGTGTGCTTATTTTTATTTTATTTTTATTTTTTCTTTGGCCCTGCCCACAACATCATGACATCACGATGTCATAACAGCATGACATTAGCTCCGCCCACACTGTGATGACATCACGGTGGGGTAGTAAATTTTTTGACATCCCACCACTGGGTGGGGTGAACTCTGTGCTGGGGGAAAGAAAGAAGCACTCCCATTTGGCTGCTGGGCGGAGGGGTGGGCTGAACTCTGCTGGACTGATGGTGTGCATGCCAACAGAAAGACCTGGGTGTGCCACATCTGGCACACATGCCATAGGTTTGCCACCACTGTACTAAATGATGGTGATGATGATGCAGTGATGGGATGACCCCGGTTCCATCCGGTTCCCTGGAACCGGTACGAACAATCTCAGAGGGTTCTCCGAGAGGGTAGCCCATTTTTAAGGCGTCTGGTTCCGGACGCCTCATCAAAAGAAAGAAAAAATTAAAATTGGAGCCAAAATGGCTCCAATTTAGTGCACATGCGCAGAAACTCAATCTAACGCATTGCGCATGCGCACTAAATTGGAGCCATTTTGGCTCCACTTTTTTTAAAGTGACTCAACTTTGGATGTGGTGTGTCTGTGTGTATTTTAATGTGTATTTAATACTTTTACCTATATTGATGTACTACCACAGTTCCTAAAAAGGCCTGGTGGCCGGCAAGCCTGGCAGCCTGGCTTGGGGTTTTTAAGCAAAGTCTTGAAGTTACCTCATCAATAAGCTACACCTGTGCTGTTCCAATTACTGTTCCAATTGGAGATCCCTTAAGGAGGTACAGCTGTTTTACATTTACATTAAGGCATATTATCCTAGAGAACTGGTTAGGCAAATACTTAGTACCTAACTTCTTTAACAGTTGAAAAGTGCCAAAATGAAGCCATCTTGGGGTGAGTTCATTCTGTAGTTCCTTCCATCTGACCTAGTGTGAGAAAGATTAGCCAGAATAAGCTTTAAGCTCTGGTTTAAAAGCTCTGGTTGATTTGTGATTTGGGGTAGGTGGGTAGTTGTTTGGGTGGGTGGGTGTATTTTAATGTATTTTTATTTTATTTATTTATTTATTTATTTTATGGGTTTGTGTTGTGGTTGGGTGGGTGGGTTGAGGTGTGTGTGTGTGTGCTTATTTTTTTTTATATTATTTTTTATATTTTATATTTTTTCTTTTGTTCCGCCCATGATATCATGACGTTGGCTCTGCCCACACTGTGATGACGGCACGGTGGGGTAGTAAAAATTTTGACATCCCACCACTGGGTGACATTATAAACTAACAGTAGTTACTTTTGTAATTTTGATCATAGATGTTGCTGGGCCTGAAGTGCCCATTATCCCTAGGTAGCATAGCTAAAAGTGAGGAGTCGTGGGAGTTGTAGTCTGTCAACATTTGGACAGACAGACACACTGATTCCTCATCTGGATTGTAGTCTGCTTTTACATTCTCATAACTTTCTGCTTACCTGCCATTTGCATTCAAATTCTTCATCTGGAGAGTGCTTAGTTTTCATTTCCAGCAGGAATGCAGCACAAACCATACTCTAGTACAGTGATGGTGAACCTTTTAGAGACTGAGTGCCCAAATTGCAACCCAAAACCCACTTATTTATTGCAAAGTGCCAACATAGCAACAGGGAAGGAAGGAAACGCTCCCATTGGGCTGCTCAGCAGAGGGGCAGGGTGAACTCTGTGCTGAGGGGAGGGAGGAAGTACTCCCATTGGGTTGCTGGACAGAGGGGTGGGTGAACTCTGTGCTGGGGGGAGGGAGGAAGTGCTCCCACTGGACTGCTGGGCAGAGGGGCAGGGCGAACTCTTTGCTGGGTGCCCACAGAGAGGGTTCTGAGTGCCACCTCTGACACGCGTGCCATAGGTTCGCCACCACTGTTCTAGTAAATTGGAACTTTAGTCCAAAAAATGTAAGTTTCCCCAGCTCTGTTCTACTTTCCTCTTGCAGGACAATGTTCCGGTAGCTGTGTTGTGACTGATCCCTGCGATGTAATTCACATACTGTACTTCATTCCACCATCTTGTATTACCTGCCTCCACCCACCATTGTTTCGCCTCTTTGACCACTGCCTCTTTGGCAGCTTACTTTCGCTGTTTCTAAATAGTATGGCCAAAATAATTAACATTTTTCATTCACGCATTAACTGGAGCGAAATCAGAGATGGGAGAGAAAGCTTTGGGATTTGAAAGTTTCATTGAGCCCAATTTTTATTTTTATTTTTTGTAATACCAAACACTAAAGAATGCTAAAACAGCTTATGTTTCATTGTGAGAGTGGCTTTAAAAAAACCTCCCTTGCAAGTGGAAGAATAATGTGTTCATTTGTATGTGTGTTTTCTTAACACAATATCATTTTCTCCAGGCTGACCAAGATCAGGAAGCGGAGATCAATGAAACCCTAGCTCAGACTGACGCCAAAGATCTCTATGAAGTAAGCCTGACCACAGAGTAACATAAACATTGACAAGGTCTTATGAAGGTCCCAAAACTATCACATAAGTGAACAATGCTGCTGCAAAACCAGTCTCAGCACACAGCAACCCCACAGCCTGAACTGGTTTCCCACTCAGATTCTCTAGATTCTGTTTTCCCAGTTCCCTCAACTCATTCTTTTATCAGAGAAGGCAAAGAGTACTTTTTCCATGATGCCAAGAATGGGCCCCTAGGTAGGGTCTTTCCGATCTCTCAGCAACCATATCACTGCTGAACTCATTTGATTTCAGAATCTAAAGTCTGATTTTGGAAGCTGAATTCAATCCAGGGTCAGTAACTGAATGCGAGACCACCAGGATCTCCAGGTAAGGAAGAATTCTGCCTGAAAGTACAACTGTCAATCAGATCCAGAACAGGCATCTTAGTAACTAAAAGGTGAGTTGGATTTCAGCAGTCAGTTCTATGTGATTAACCTTTATGGGCTTTCACAGCCTCATGAGTTGCAAATTAGCTTGTGGACTTGGTCTGTATGTTGATTCTTGCCAGTAGGCCACTTTGAAGTTGTGTCTCTGGGGAGACAATAAAAATAAAGCAGTCTTTAAAGTGCTGCGGTGTTTTTTTATTTTATTTTGTTTATTTTGTTTTGTTTTGTTTTCTGATATGCCTATTTTCTCTTTTAGCCCTCAGTACTTGGTCAGAGGGTCCACTGGTCTGGCTGCAGTTCACCAGGGTGAGAAAGATTGACCTGAGACAGTGCTGGCGAACCATGGCACCCCAGCTGTTCTTGAACTTCAATTCCCAGAAACCCAAGTCTCTGTGAATCATACGAATGGTTTTACTGCATGTACACACAGTAAACCCATTCATGTGGATTTACAAAGACTTGGGCTTCTGGGAACTGAAGTTCAGGAACAGCTGGGGTGCCAAAGTTCACCATCATGGACCTAGGATGAGACTTTTAAGCCCCCATTTCCCCAAAAATGCCCCTAATTAGAGGGGGCAATTATATTGGAGGGGGGGGACACATTCCTGAGATCTTTCTTTCTTTATTTATTCATGTCAGGTGCACCATGAGCATATAATAACATACAAAGCAAAAATTAACACATCTAAAAACAAAATAGAATTTAAAAGAGCCAGAAGACATCTGCCCGATACCGCACCACGTCAACAGCATTTCCTCTTGCCAACATAAGGTCCTCCTCAGTGCACGTTGTGGGGCATTGTGTGCATTGTATCAGTGGTTCCCAACAGGGGGTACATAACATAGCCCACAGGTGGACTTCAATTCCCAGAAACCTAAGTCAGTACATTGGCTGATCAATGCTTTGGGGAAATGACCTAGGCTTCTGGGAATTGAAGTCCAAACACCAGCATTTGGGAAACACTGCATTGTATCATATGGGAGATAGTTTGTACTTCTCCGCATTCACACAGGCTGTCATCTACAGGAAATCCTCACTCTCTTAGATTAGCCCTTGATCCTCCTACTCCTGCACACAATCTGTTTAGAGCTTTCCACACAGGCCGTGGTTGTTCTTGGCCAGGTAGTAGAGAGTCATGTGGTCCTGTCCATTTATCTGGTAGCTCTGTGCTCTCCTTCCAGTCTGTCAGGGTTCGCTCTTCAGAGGGACAGAAGTTGTGAGGAAGCTATGCCTTGATTTCAGTCTCTGCTTTGGTGGTTGATGATGATGATGATGATGATGATGATGATGATGATGATGATGATGATGATGATGATGATGTGTAGCACCCGTGTCTATTCCTGAGATATATATGTTGCTCACCTCTGCTGAGTGCAAAGATCTAGAAGGAAGCCCTATTTATTACATTGGAGCTTGCTTCCAAGTAAACATACATGTGCCCAGATTTCATAAGGCATAAGCTGTAGCAGGGGTCATCAGAGGAAAGCATCTCTTTTTCCATTCTATTTTAGCATCATAAAGTATGTTGTGGGCAGATGTAATGTACAACACAAGTAAATATTGCAAACTGAACCCTATCACTGGGCAAAAGTCAACTTCACTCACACAACCCACAGCAACAACAAAAGGACTGCTGCCAAAACAGTCCAACATGTTATTTACTTAATTAAATTGTATCAGGTTCCCTCTCTCCCCAACGTAGTCAACTGAGCTCATGTCCTCTGACTAGAATCTAGGAAGGTTTATTTTATTAACAAACATAGCCTGCCCTTCAATTCTAGGATATCAAGACTGTTATACAAGAGAGATCAACATTTAGAAATATGCCACAATATGATAAAATTTAATTATAAAAAAGAGACAGTAAAAAGAAACCTCAAACAAATCAAAAGCGGGGGGGGGGGAACCTAACTAGATCAAGCAGCACAACTATTTAAATTGCATGGATAAATGAGAAATTTCTAATCTGGCTGCAGATTAGAAGAGCTTGATTGGGAAGGCTGTTCCAGGGCAGGTCTTTGGTCTGCTTCCTGTAGAACATCCTGTAGCAAAAGAATCTGGAAAACAGTCTCCACTGAAGAATGCAGAACAGGGGCAAGTATTTGGACAGGGTGGGTTATCAATTGGCTTATCCTTTTCACCTCCACCACGATCAAGATGATGCCATTCAATAAAGGGATTTGGCTAGTTGAATTATGCCTTCTTTCCCCAAACCAGTTGGGATGGCAATCAGCAGGTGAACAGGCATCATCTACAGTAGGTGTCAGCAAACATGGTTCTCCAGATGTTCTTGACTTCAAATATCAGAAGCCCAAGTCATTACACCTGCTGCTCAGTGCTTCTGAGAATTGAAGTCCAAGAACATCTGGAGAGCCAAGTTTGTTAACCGCTGACATACAGGATGTTGATGAACCTCTATGCCAGGGCTGGACAACCTTAGTGCCGCAGGTATACTTGGACTTCAATTCCCAGATGCCCTGATCAGCAGGTGTGCTTACTTGGGCTTCTGGGAATTGAAGCCCAAGAACATCTGGGCACCAAGGTTGGCTACCCCTGCTGCATGCCCATCATACCTTAGTAACAGCAGACTTGCTAGAGTTGAAGATAGGTGTTCAGCAGCATTGAGAAGATGACATGTTTTCCAGGCATTTTAACATGTGGAGGAATATTTCTGAAGGGGGCATTTAGTATTCGGGAGTAGAGCAGTCCATCCACACATTCACATCGAGCACTTAAGACACACTCACACAGAGCATGTCCAGAGTGTCATACTGAAGTCTGGGCTTGATGATTTTCAGATTGCTATGGGATGGTGGGAGGGGCTAGATTACATTTAGCACTCTCCCTCCATCTGAACACACTCGTGACCCGTTTTCCCATATGGTGAAGTGGCTCACAAACTACTTCACCATGTAGGCAAATGATACACTTCCCCTTCTTCTTTATGGAGTGAAAGAAAGCATAATTTCCCCCTTGTCAACTTATCATAGTGCTGAATCAGTGAGGAGGAGAAAAATACATACTGTATTTCCTTTCTCCCTTGAGAAAGGAACTGCAGTGGCTTAGCGGCTAAGGCGTTGAACTTGACAGCTGGCAGATCGGCAGGTCAGCAGTTCAAGACCTGAGTGCTGCATGACAGAGTGAGCTCCTGTCTGTCCCAGCTCCTGCCAACCTAGCAGTTGAAAAGCAAAAAAAAAAAAAAAATGCAAGTAGATAAATAGCACTTTGGTGGGAAGGTACCATATATACCTGAGTATAAGCCGAATTTTTTATCCCCAAAAATGAGCCCCCCAAAAGGGGGCTCGGCTTATACTCAGTTTAATGACCACGAGGGTCCCAAGACCATGCTAGACTAAGATGTGCGAACAATTTAATTAATTTTACCATATTTTCATGTATTTTTATTATTGAAACTCACTAGCAGTTGCTGCATTTCCCACCCTCGGCTTATACTCGAGTCAATATATTTTCCTGGATTTTCAGATCAAAATTAGGTGCCTCGGTTTATATTCGGGTCGGCTTATACTCAAGTATATACGGTAATCAGCATTCCATGTCTAGTCATGCCTGCCACATGTCCACAGAAAAGTCTGCAGATACAGACAGTACAGGCTCTTTGGCTGTAAACAGAGATGAGCATTGAACTCTATAGTCAGATACAAATGGCTTTTGAGCAAGGATGTCCCTTTCTTTTGATCACCAATTGAAGCCACAACTTTGATTAACCATCAAAGGGGAAAGGAAAATAAACATTGCCTGCTTCTTGGTGATTCAGCATTACAATGGGTCAGCAAGGGGGAGATTACACTTTCCATCCCTCTGTAAAGAAGGAGAAATGTAAATTGGGAAAAACCCTATATGCTGATAGGCTTGTTAGCTGTGTCAGCAAACTGAATGTTGACAAAGGAAGCAGCATTTGAAGGTTACTGCCTTTGTTAAAATGATGTCCCAAGCATCAAGAGATTTCACTATTTTTCCCCCCAGCAATCCTTGACAGGGGTTCTAAAAGAATCACTGAAGGTGAATTTGGGACACTCCAGCATCCAAGAAATGCAGATGCTGTGTGCCCAGAATGACTCCCAGAAGACTGAAAGATTGCTCTAAATGCTTATTTAGACATGCTCACAAGCCTTTAGATCACTTAAAAGCTGTTGCATTGTGTCTTCTTTAATAGGTTTTGTTGTTCAGTCACACAGTCGATTCCAACCCTTTGCGACCCTATGGACTATTGCCTGCCAGGCACCTCTGTCTTCCACCATCTTCCACAACTCACTCAGCTCTGTGCCCAGGCTTTCTCAAGTGAATCATCTCTTCTCATTTGATGTCTAAAGTACTTTAGCTTCATTTTTACTATTTGACCTTCTAAGGAGCAGTCAGGGTTGATTTCTAAGCCTGGCTACGGCCCTGATGCTAAAGATCTATAAGTTATGCAAATGCACAAACATTTATACTGTGAACTACTGTATCTCTGAGGCTATCCACTCATTAAAAATTAGCACAGATACTGTCTAAAAAGCTGTGGTACCAGGTTATAGCCAGACTGCAATCTAGGCAGAAATAAAACTAATTGCAAAAACCAAGCACATTGGTAGAAATTGGACATGTATCCTAAAAATAACAGAACAGATCCTAAGGGAATGAACAAGAGAGGCAAGCTGGCTAAGAATCTAGTGCTTTAGCAAGGGAATAGTAATTCAAACCTAAGTGTATTAAACAGATAACAAGCAAGTTACTTTTCTGGACTACAATTCACTGAATCCTCTAGCCAAGGAAGTTAAAGGTTGGCTAGAGGATTTTGAGGACCATGATCCAGAAAAGCAACTTTTATAAGCTCTCATGTTAAGTAGCATTACCAGTGTGGCCATGAGGCAAGGATTCAATCCATATCTAGTAAGTGGTAGACTCATTGAAGTGAACAGGGCCCTAAAAACATTCAATTGGTTTCAATGGGCCTACTGTAGTCCCACACTCAGTGAATTTATGACAGGCATTGTATGATCATTCCTGTTATTTCTCCTGCCAAGGAATCACTTGGAGTTGTAGAACACTATAGCCTGCACGTAAAGCAAAGTTCATCTACTACAACTCAGGAATTTAAAGTAGAATAAACTGTCCTGAAAATATCCCTGTTTGGAAATGAGATCTATAAAACTATAGTGACCTAGAAAGATCAAAATCTTCTTCAGCTTGCTTAGTACCTTTCACTGGAACAAAAACTCAATGTGCCTCACATTTACTGCAGTCAGCCTGGACCTGGAATTTTAAAAAATCTTCATCTTAAGAAATGTTCTAGGAAACATTTATCCTAGAGCTTCTAAGAGCCTCTTTGGCCTGTACATAGAATCCAGGCACATGACATGAGAAAGAAATGGATCTGTGCTTCACACCAGATGTGTTCTAAAAGAGTATGGAAGAAAGAAATATAATCTCTGTTTTTTACTCTTGGCTGATTTACAACATTCATTGACTGTATGCCCACACTCACCCTGCTGGAGCAGAGTGTGATAATAATGCTCTTCAAACTGCAGAGCTGGAAGAAACCCTACATATCATCAAATCTAGACCCTGGTGACAAAGAGGCACAGTGAGGAATCGAACTCCCAACCTCTTATTCCTCAGTGAGGTACCTGAACTATGGAACTGTCCATCAATTGACCCATGTTTGCTGGCAAACCTATAACTAAGGCGCTCAAAGTGTCAATGGGGGTGGGCGGAGTCCACATGTTTGGCACCAGTGTATGTCCCTTTAAAGTGCTGTTGGGACTCTACCGCCACTGGTACAGGCCCTGGCCTCTCATGGGCTCCTGGTCACAGACTTACTAGGTAGAGATAGCAGAGTTGGCCATTTTGAGTTCCTACTCAGCTGTAGAGTGAAGCTGCATCAGGGACATTATGGGGAATTTAAATCATTGCTGTTATCAGGTAAGCCTGTGGCCAGGTACCTATCAATGCTACAAAGGACTTAACAAAAGATACTTGTCTTTAAACCTGTAACCAGCCCTAGATAAGCTCTTTGAAAATCTACTTGACATAGGTAAGTTTTTCAGATGTCTTTCACTCGTTTGTGGGGAATGCCATTGTTGTTGTGGTGGTTGTTCAGTTGCATAGCTGAGTCTGACCCTTTGCGACCCTATGGACCATCGCACACAAGGGACCCCTATCCTCCACGATCCTCCTCAACCTGCCCAGTGTTGTACCTAGTGGAGGGCAGCAAAGATTTTCACTACCACACCATGGGTAGAGCCTACGTCATGGGCGATCTAGTCATGCTTGCCATATGGCCATGTATACATCTGTAAACACAGGCAGCACTGGCTTGTTGGTTGTAAACAGAGGTGAGCACTGCACCCTAGAGTCAGATATGACTGCCTTTTGAGCAAGGCAAGGGAGACCTTGAACCACTTGCAGGGACAAAACTTGATGGGGCAGGGAGGTGGGTGTGGCCACCCAATTTTGCTGCCTCCACTGCCCGAAAGCTACCCAATTTTGGTGGGTTTTTTCCGGGGGTGGTGGTGGTTTGCGAACCTGTTGCTGCCCACCACTGGCTGTGGCCATTGCATCAACAATACCACCTAGCAATCTCATTCTCTGCCGCTCCCTTTTTCTTTTGCCCTCCACCTTCCCCAGCATCAAGGCTTTCTCAAGTAAATCCTCTCTTATCATTTGATGTCCAAAGTACTTTAGCTTCATCTTCACTATTTGACTTTCCAAGGAGCAGTTGGGATTAATTCCTTTTAAAATCGACCTATTTGTTCTCCTCGCTGTCCAGGGTACTCTCAAAATTCTCCTCCACCAACACATTTCAAAGGTGTCTATTCTTCTGTGCTCAGCTCTCCTTATGGTCATGCTCTCACAACTATACATTACTACTAGAAATACCATTGCTTTGACTATGCAGACTTTTGCCTACTATTCAACAAGGCTTTGATTCCTGAATTGTATTCAGGCACAATGAATTAACTACATGCAACTCTCAAGTACAATCCAGTCTTTTAGTACTTTTCCTTGGCCCTGATAAAAACATGTTTAGGTGTGGTTTAAGGGACCTGCCAAGGAGTTGTATGGACCCGTTTAACAAAATGATTGTGTTACTAAGAACTGTGTGGAGCTTAAAACACAGCAAGAAATTCAACAAACAATACAGCCCTCAAACCATATTTCACCATATGACACATTACTATGGTACAAGACAGTGGTGGAGTGCCTTCAAAAAATTAACACTTTACTGTACTTGGGTTTTTCCATCTTAGAGATGGATGGTCCCATACAACACTGGTCTTTTTTAGTTGGTATGAGCAGTGGCATCATGCTAAAATTGATCAGAGATCTATCAAGATTTCCTGAAGGACACAGGAGAATTGCACTTCCACTGCAAGACACCAAGATCTCATCTATAAACAACTGGGCAAAAGGGGGTATAAGATATTGATCACTGATATTAATTGAGTTAGCTAAAAATTGCAAATTGAAGATTGGCAGGGGAGGAATGGGATTTGATGTTTCTTTAATCAAGTTGAATGTTTCCTTAATGGACATTTCATCTGTAGTTACAAAGCATCAGCAGCTCCCTTATCTGTGTACTGTTGTTCCAAGGGTGAAGCGTGCACGCATGCACGCACATGCACACACACACACACACACTCGCACACGCATGCACGCATGCACACACATGCACACACACACACACACACACACACACACACACACACACACAGAGTTAAGGTACCTAGCAAGCCAAGTTATTTTGCAATTTAGAACAGAAAGTCCCTGACAGTAAAATTACAACACTCAGAAACCAATATAATACAGTCTTTTCATGATATGCAATATCTGCTATGTAAGGGTGCCTCACTTTGACTAATGATGGTGACACTCTTGCCAGTTGGTCCCATGACTCCCAGTTCTTAATGCATCTTTCTTGTCCATGGTCCGGCCTGGACATAGAATCACTCTCCAGTGCCTATAAAATAGATGACTATAGAGTTGGTGTCTCAACTCTGCAGCACTATGACTCAATCGTTCTTACTGTTTACCCAATTAGGGTACAAGTTTTTTTAAATCATCTGGAAATACCCTAATTTGTGAAAAGATAAATAGGAGATGAATATATCCAGGTGAGTTTATTTATTTTAGTCATTTATTTATATTTCCTTTACTGCCTCAGTTCCAATGGCTTCAATATACAGCTTTGTCTAATTTATCAACGTTCCTGGAAGACGGTCTCAGTTGAGAATGACCTCCCTGGGGCCACCCAAGGAGTTTCATGGCTGAGTGAGCATTGCTCCAAAATGCTGTGGAAATACCAGCGAGTATTTAATCTTTCAGAAGAATATCTGTAAACCCAATAAATGTGAGCCAGGCAAAAGAGTGATGCAGCCACAGGACTTGTTCTTGGCTCTGTCCCTGTTTATCAAAATTTAATGCCACATTGGACATGTGATTTCTCTTTATGTAAACCAGTGTTTCTCAACCCTGGACCGTCAGGTGTCCTTGGATTTCAATTACCAGAAGCCCAAGTCAGTACACCTCCTGATCATGGCTTCTGGGAACTGAAGTTCAAGAACATCTAGGGGCCCAAAGTTGAGAAACCCTGGTGTAAACTATAAACTAATGGGTCTTGTTTTCTTTCCATGAGTATTGCACCAAATTCTAACATTACTAGACCCTTAAAGGTAAAGGTCACCCTTTCTCAAAACCCAGTCATATCTGACTCTAAGGTTCAGTGCTCATCTCTGTTTATAGCCAAATAACTAGTGCTGTCTGTGCCTGCAGATGTTTTCATGGATATGTGGCAGGCATGACTAGACACTGGAATGCAGTTACCTTCCCACCAAAGTGGTACCTATTTATCTACTTGCAATTTCTTGCTTACAAACTGCCAGGTTAGCAGGAGCTGGGACAGAGACAGAAGCTCACTCTGAAACACTTGGGTCTCGAACCAGTGACCTGTCAACCTTCCAGTTGTCAAGTTCAGTGTCTTAACCACTAAGCCACTGCAATCCCTTACTAGACCCTTACTACCAGTGACACAGCATGGGTTTCAGCCACCCAGGGCATAGGCCAAATTTGCCATCCCCTAGGTGGGGTCCAGGATGCCAGGGGTGGTGGAGGGTCCGAGCGCCTGTCCCTGCAGCGGCCTCTTCACCCCGGCTGCTAGGATGTCTGGCGCCAGTGGCAAAGTCCTCTTCATTGTGAAATTTTGCCACCCAAAAAAAGTGCTGCCCAGGGTGGGGGGCCCTGCCGCCCAGGGTGGGGGCCCTGCCGCCCAGGGTGGGGGCCCTGCCGCCCAGGGTGGGGGCCCTGTCCCCCACGCTACACCACTGCTTACTACCATTTTAATGAGAAAAAACCAACAAATTCAGTAGTGTGGGTGTCTAGTTTACACTCGTATCCCCCACAAGGAAGAATAAGTTAAAGATAATAACTTAATTGGGTTGAGTGGACAAGAAGAGAAGCTTCTAGAAGTTTTAGAGGCTGTTTATAAGCTTCTAGAATTCCTGGTACACTCCAGAGCTATTCCAAGCCAAAGCTTTTGCAAGTGCCCGATCCTTCATCTTCATGTCTATTTTTGTAGGTAAATCCTGGCCAGAAAAATACCCCCTTGGGCATGCTCAGTAGCGTAGCATTCTGTTCACCGCGTCACTACAGCAAGCAGTTGGAAAGTCACATGTGACAACACCGCGAAAACACAGAGATAACAACTATTCTTAGTCCAGGAATGTATACAGTTCCTTGTTGTGTTACATCGTTAGCCAACCTTCAGAGAGCAGTGACAAGTACCTTGATACTAAACAAATCCAGAAATCACCCCTAATGAATCTTTCACCAGCGAAAGAACAGTCTCTGCCGATTTAATAGCTCTTTTTTTCTTTAAAAAACACAGTCTTCTTATTCATGACTTAGCCATGGAAAGTTTCAGCAGAGAATAAACAAGCCAAAGCAACTGAAGGCAGGGAAAGAATAAGGTAAACATGTTCTGCCATGATTTTGACTATAAATGTGAGCAGTTAAATTTGGGACACAGCTTTGCTGGTTATGTGGGGGTTCCTTTTTTTTTTAAGCCATTGAATTTGAGTGTGTAACCAGCCATAAAACTATGCCGTTTATATACTGTATGTGATATTTAATTGAAGGAGAAAAAGGTCACAAAGCCAGCTAGCAGCTGTCTTTTTCTCTCTCCTAAAGATTTCAGAGATTTTAAACTAACTTTTCCCCTTCATTCGACACCAATAAAAGCTAAAACAAAAGATAAGCCGTGGAATCCCTTTTAGCGTGCACGTGTTGGCTGGAAATGAATTTGAAGTGTGAAAAAGTTAGGTGTGCTTTTCTAACATAATTTTGATGCTGAGTAAAGAAAACCTACAGCGTTTGGTTTTTGTTGATGTGAAAGCAAAAGCAATTCTCAGTGTGAAAATATATCCTTTTCCCTCCAGACTTTTAGACCCCGTGGAGTTTAAGTTTGTCATCATGCACTGCCAGAGTTACATTCTTTGATAATGACTCAGTAGAGGAGGAGGGAACTGAGATTAAAAAACATACTAAACTGTAAATGTCTCAAGATAATTAAAGGCTAGCATCCACACAATAGATGTTTTATTTACTCTCTGACATTATTATTATTAACAGTGTATATAGTTTGAGCTTAAGCCAGAAGTCATCATAATTATTTACTGCATGTGTTGCTATTTTTTAAAAAAAATCTCTTTAATTGATCAGGTTGTCATAAATGGGTAATACTAGAATGGCAGTCTAATATCTGGTTTATTTTATGTGCCTTTCTCTTCATTTCTTGGCCTTTTACCATTGTATGCAGCTAATTTTCCCATTTCTGTAATAAACAGATCATGTGTTAGTAGGCCATTGCACTGTTATCCTTCCAGTCAAGTATTTTGAGGAACCCTCCTCTGAGGAATTCATGCTTGAGTGTTATGAACATTTCTTTTGTTCTGCTATGGAATTAAAATCATCGCAAGAACTGATCTTCAGAGACCAGGATTTTTGCTCTGAGCTGCTAAAGCAACTAAATCTTTTGCGGCAAAATAGAATCCTAACTGATGTTGTTCTATGTACAAGTGATGTTGAAATTCCATGCCACAGGAATGTTCTTGCTTCAAGTAGTCCATACTTCAAGGCAATGTTTTGTAATAACTTTAGAGAGAGCCACCAGGAAAAAATCAACCTGCAAGGCATCGACTCGGGCATTCTCCATCGTATTATCACTTATGTCTACACAGGGGAAATTGCCATGACTGTGGAGAATGTTTTGCATTTAATGGAGACGGCTTCCATGCTCCAGTACACTAAACTATTTGAGGCCTGTTCGGCCTACCTCCAGGACCAACTTACTCCAGACAACTGCCTCAGCCTACTTAGGCTCTCAGAAATCCTGCACTGTGAGACTCTCAACAAGAAAGCTAAAGAAATGGCTCTGAAGCGTTTCCCTCAAGTAGCCACTTCTGAAGATCTGAAAGAACTTTGTGCCTTGGAATTGATTGATTATCTTGGAGACGATGACCTCTGTGGAGAGGAAGAACAAGTTTTCGAGGCTCTCATGATTTGGGTGAAGCATGACCTCCAGGCAAGGCGGCACTATATCAAAGATTTGTTTAAGAAGGTAAGACTTCAGTACGTCCACCCAACATTCTTTTTCCACTTCATTGCCAATGACTCTCTCCTTCGATCATCTCCAGCTTGCAGAAATATCCTTGAACTAGCAAACCGGCATATGTTTTCTCTCTATAGCGTCAGTGCTCCTGATGTCAAACCAACATGGTATGTCCCTCGACGATACTCCTATCGGGAATTCCTCCTCCTAGTTGGTGGCCGCAAAGACAACCAGGAGACAACAAGGGACGTCTTGCTCTATGATGAGAGGACAAACCAATGGTTGAACCTTGCCAAATATCCAACTCGTCTCTATAAGGCTTCTGCAGTGAGTTTGCATAGCAACATTTATCTTCTTGGGGGCATTCCCATTGGCAAAGGAAAGAGCCAAGCTAGCAACAATGTTTATATCTTCTCATTAAAACTTAATCAGTGGAGACTAGTCGAGCCCATGCTAGTTGCACGCCATTCCCACAGGAGCATTGCTTACAAAAACTATATCTTTGCCATTGGAGGGATTGGAGAGAATCAGGAAATCTTAAATTCTATGGAACGATATGACAGCATCTACAGTGCTTGGGAGAATGTGGCAAATATGCCAGTTGCTGTTCTTCATCCTGCTGTATCTGTCAAAGACCAGAGAATTTACCTCTTCGGGGGGGAAGACATGATGCAAAACCCTGTCCGATTAATTCAGGTACAGTAATGTCTAATCTGCACTGTCCCATCTACATTGCACAAATAATATGAATTTAGGTTTACAAGAGTGTGAAGGGGAAAACCCTTTGGTTTGAAGGCATAGTAAGATGGCGCAAAATGAGCCCTGATGGTGAGTATTTAAATTGTTGTACTATAACCAAATCATTGTGAGCTTGATCCTGATGGGGATCAAGGATGACTCAACCTTCCATCCTTCCGAAGTCAGTAAAAAGAATACCCAGTGTGTTAGGGGCAAAGTGTTAATTACCTTGTGACCCACCCAGAGAATGCACTAAGCACTATGGAGCAGTATAGAGGTGTAATTGCTACTGCTATACTGTACGGTAATTATTCAATAAATGATTGCTGTCATAATCTTGGTTTATGGCAGTCAGTTTCAGCAATAAAATTAATGATTTATAACTCAAAACTTTAAACTGAGCATAAAACTTAAGACATTTAAACTAGGAAGCTGGCATGTAAAAGTTCAGTGAAGGTTAAAAAGTCAGGCAAGGAACAATAAGTTTCAGAGTTCCAAAAGAAAGCAATGCATTTTATCCCAGGAAACATTGAGTTGGCTCCCGAAATAGAAAATTACCTTCTGATTGGTTAAATCTCAGAAAAGGAATAAATATCAGAGGCAGAAAGTTAAAGAAAAAGTAAAATAGCCTTAGGCAAAATCCTGTTTAGACCTGGCAACAAGGAATTGTGTGATTCAGAAAAAGTGATGGTCCCCAAGTGGATTAAATTCCACTTTAATCCATCTTGGTAGAGGACAGCAGCTCCATCAATACTGGCCTGGGACTGATGAAGACTGGCTCAGGACCAGAAAGTGACTTGTGGAACTTAATCAGTGGTACGGGTGTCATGCTGCGATGCAGAAGGCAGATGAAAGGCCATTGCATTATATTCTTAGGACAGTCTTCATGGCTGATCACCATGATGATCACCAATATTTGGATTCAGATATGGCAGAAGAAGAATTGGGAGCCTAGAGATTTTTTTATTCTGGAGTCTGTTACATATAGTTAAGAAGATAAAACTTAGGCATTTTTAGGCTCTTATCAACTTAGTAACTATTGTTAAGTTCCTGCTGAGAACAGAAGCAACAGTCCCAAGCATGTAGTCCAGTCTTTTTCATATTAGACTGCAGAGCAGCTACGGATAGTTTTTGAATAGTTAATAAGCACAATTGTTTTCCAGTTGTTGACTGGTGTCAAAACAAATATCAATCCAATTTAATAACACACAGGTAACAAGCTAACATGCAATTAGTTGTTCAGGAACATTGATGGGGTGGCATTTTGAGCTGCATATCAAAAACTGCATTGCAAGTTACAGCAAACTCTGGTGTAGTTGGTTGAAACCTGGTTTAGTGTGATGTAACAATTGACCTTTGTTACATCCAGCCATAAAACACAAACTTGAACCCATGGTTTGTTGTTGACTTGCAATGGAGTTTTTTAAACTGCATTTTATAACAATTGCTTATCAAGATGTGTAAATGATGGTTGTTTCTCCAGCTGGTCATCCTGAAACAGGAACACCAACAGGGATGTAGCAAACGCAGTCCAAAAATTAGAAAGACAGGCCATCTTGTTTAGTCTGCTTTGCAACTCAACTCAGTAAAGAGTAAATTATAGTTAATATAATTCACAGCTCAGTGTGAATTGTAAATGTAAATAGAATGTGCATAGCATTGAAAACAATTTTGTGTGGTAGGCTGTCTTTTCAGATGACAATTTTATATCACAATATATCTGATTCGTGCTCATTGTTCCTGATCTATCAAGTGCTATAAACATCTAAGCCTACATATGTAGACAGATCTCCATAACTGGAGTGGAGTAACCACATTTGCTCTCCTATTTTGTCAAGGTCACATTAATTATACAGTTGGAAATTCATAATCCAGATTGAAGACCCAGTCCCATTTTGTACTTATCTTTCAGGTATACCATGTGTCCAGGAACATGTGGTTCCGAATGGAGACAAGGGTGGTGAAAAATATCTGTGCACCCGCAGTTGTGATTGGTGATCGGATTTATATTGTTGGAGGTAAAGTTCATACATGATTCTGGACGGTTTGCAGAATTAAGATGTTTTAAGAAATTATTTTATCACTGTTACAGTTCTGCTCCCAACTAGCAATACAATTCATATCTGCATAAATGTTGTGGAGTGTCTTGTAGCTTATGAGCTTGTTTCTTGATGCATTAAGGTCTCCAAATTAAAGAGAAACTGCTTCAGTCAGTGCAAATTTACTCTCTTTTGCCTTCTACCTTACCTTACCATGGTTACCTCAGAGTCATTATTCAGCAAGAAGTCCATGCATTGGTAGACATCTCTGTCATGACATTCCACATATGCAAATTGACCTGAGAAATCAAGTCCATCTGCATGCGGTCTTAGCCATTTGGATATCATCCCACCCACTAGCTAGGTGGACCATGAAGTGTGCCCTCCACTTTCACCTTGCCCAAGGGATCTGACGGAGAATGTTTTGGTGAGTTTTAGTCCCAGCCTAACATCATTGACAGAGATAGGGGCTTCTACCTTAGGAGAGCTAAATGTCTTCTTCCAACAGTTGTTCATGTTGGGATTATAAATATTTTGAGGATGAATAAACCCAAATCTTCCTGCTGTTGGCTACTGTTACTTTTCCCTATGGTCAGTTGAAGCTTGAGACTTGCACCCCTTCTTTCATTTTTCCTTGCTGGGATCACACCAGTCCCTGCATCCAGTATGTAGCTGAAGCAATCAGTTGAGTTATCTTATAATTTGCAGAGTACTGTAGTTTTCAGTCTTTACTGTTTCTCTCCCATTTGTGGTATAGTAAACTTACAGTTGGGACCAGCATAGGTCTATTTCTCCAGGTCTTCACATACCTGGTGCCATCTCAATTCAAATAGAGCACCTCATCTTTGAAAGTTGTCATCATTTAGCCCTTTTTGTCTGCTTGTACTAAAAGCATGATCAGCTCATAACCACAAATGACCATAGCTTCCAATTCCATATACATATGAATAAGTCTGTGTAGTTAACACACATTATGGCTATCTATTTGGTACACACTCTTTCTTGTGTGTGAGCTTTGTGTTGGAAAACCAAAATGGATGTAATGGATATGAAAGACAAAAAGACCATCCACAACGAGAACGCAGTAGATATGAAAAAGAAGATTTCCAAAAACATATTTCGACGTATTTCTTCTAAGCCTTTGTGCCAATAGTTCAGCTGACAAGCTTTAAGCCATAAGCCTTTTGGTTTACTTAACAAAACACACAAACAGTCCATCTAATTTCAAACATAATTCTGTCTTTTTTCAAGTTAAGAGATTTACTGCCTGCAAGTGTTCATTTACCAAGTTTAGTATGCCATAACATCATTCAGTTGTTCCCGGCTTATCAGAGCTGAAGAATCAGAATAATAACAAACAATGTTTCTCAGCTTTTTAAAAATAAAAATTAAAAAGAAAGCAGGCAGTGTTTTTTCATGCTTCTTTGGACAGATTGCATCAAAACAAAACTGAGCTCATTGGCCCCAGTACTGGAATTCTTGGTGTTAATTAGACTGTATTAAGCCGTTAGATACTTGCATGCTTTTTTGATGCTATCACCTTCTGTGCTTATGTCTAAAAGAATCTATGTGAACTCTGAATTGAACTGATTCTAATCGTATCCAATTCTAGGGTTTGGTGCTCATCTCCATTTACAGCCAAAGATCCAGCACTGTCTGTGTGTGCAGACATTTCCATGGTCATGTGGCAGACATGACTAATTGCTGAAGTACATGGAATGCTGTTACATTTCGCACCAAAGCAGTACATATTTATCTACTTGCAATTTCTTTCTTTTGAACTGCTAGGTTAGCAGGAGATGGGACAGAGATGGGAGCTCACTCCATTGTGTAGCACTCAGGTCATGAACTGCTCACCTGCTGTTTGGCAGTTGTCATCATGGAATTTCAAGCTGCAAAAAATGGAGAAAGGCACATGGTACACACAAGGAGAGTGTTTGCATGCATTATTTGCCACAGGGACCTGTTTTCACAGTGTTAAATGGCTGTGCCACAGTCTGCAGCTATGAACCAGAACCAAATTAGTCCTGGTTAAAAGGCCATTGCTGATGTACATTTGCATAAGGAAAATCACATAAGCCTTGGTGGCAAATTGCCATTCTATAAAGGGTGCTAGCATGTTTGTTAATGAAATGCAATTTGCTGTCAATACTTACGTAAATCCTCTCAAAGCAAGAGTAAATCAGCCATAGGATTCTGGCTAATATACCATATTATAATTACAATTGGCCTTTGTTTCAATGATAAAGTACTAATAACTAGGGCTGCTCTTTAAGCCACTAGATGTAAAGAGTTTACTTCACTCACAGTATTATTTCTTTATATCCCCACTCCCCAGGGTACACCCGACGCGTGATTGCTTATGACACTAAGGCCAATACATTTGTGAAGTGTGCAGACATGACAGATAGGAGGATGCATCATGGAGCTGCAGTGATAAATGACAAGCTATACTTGACAGGAGGCCGTTGCCTTACCACCGATAATGTCATCAAAGATTCTGACTCATTGGAATGCTACGACCCTCAAACAGATATCTGGGTTTCAAAGGGGCGTCTGCCACACAAACTCTTCGATCATGGCTGCCTTGCACTCCAAGGTGTTCCTTATTCCAACCTATTGTGAAGAAAGGACTAAGAGACAATGAGTCTTATTTTCCCAAAGGGAAAGGCCCAGGCTGAAAAATGTGTGGAAAATGCTGGTAAATTACTGCCATAGAAGATGACGAAAAGGACCGAAGCATAGGGTGGAGGTGTTAAGACTTTGGTTGTTTGTGGTTTGTTTTGGGTTGTTTGTTTGGTTGTTGTTGTTTGTTCCAATTTCCACCCTCTACCACCATGATGTGAACCTTGGCACTCCAGATGTTCTTGAACTTCAATTTCCAGAAGCCCAAGCACCCTATGAATCCACACAAATGGGTTTACTGCGATTCATCTGGCCCGCGCTGCCCTCGTCACTCCTGGAAGCAGAAGTAAAATGCACCTGTATGGCAGTGTGCGCTGGATGAATCGCAGTAAACCCATTTGTGTGGATTCACAGGGTGCTTGGGCTTTTGGGAATTGCAGTCCAAGAACACCTAGAGTGCCAAGGTTCACCATCATGGCTCTACCATAACATGTGGGAAATGTGTTTTACCACAAGTGGTAGATTCAGGATGTGACTAAAGGACAATATAGGGTCTGTCATTTCATTTAATCATGTTGGCTTGTTGTTGTGTTTAACATGAAGGATATAAGTTGGATTTTCACCTCAAACATCAAATGTTCTGTGCCTTCCATCTTGTCTTCTGTGGACTTCCTTCACAATCTGAGGGACTCATTCTGAGAAGCAGTAGTGCACACCGAGAGCAGATATTCATTTCTGGTGGGCCTTCCTCATGACTCTTCCTCCACACAACAGAGTCTGCTGATTCTTTTTTGTTTGTCTTCATGACTTCAACTGAAGTTTTCTTTGCTGTTTTAGAAACTACATTTTCCTAACAATTAAGGAGGCAGTCCTTTATATACATGCTGCTTTATCAAAATAGTAAAGCATCCTAGAACTGGAAAAATGGAGCACCAGCTTACACCCAAGCTCCACATTTCTGTTTGGCGTAGATCAGGGGTGCCCAAACTTTTCAGGCCATGGGCCAGTCACATGCTTCCTCCCACCAGAAACGGAAGTAAAACATGCCTTGCAATCTGTTTTGCAACAGGATGAGATACATTTTTGGCTGCCATTTTCTCTGCTTAAAGCGGGAGTGCCCAAACTATGGCCCATGGGCCAGATCCAGCTCCTGATGCCAGTTCATCCAGCCCGCGCTTCCCTCGTCACTCTCGGAAGTGAAAGTAAAATGTGTGTTTTACTTCCGCTTGCAGAAGCGACGAGAGCAGTGTGGGCTGGATGAATTGGCATTGGGGATGGATCCAGCCCACTGCCCATAGTTTGGGCATCCCTGGCATAGATACTACTCCTCAGAAGCCATACTACACTTGGTCATTTGTGGCCACGGCCCCAGCTCTGAAGGAGGCAGTAGACGGAGGCATGCGGAACTTTTAGATCTGTTCCAAACTAGAAGCGAGTAAGCCAATTGGATCATATGGGCCAACTATTATTGAAGAAAGACTTGGGAAGGTGTTAATGGGAGAGGTGTCAGTTTGAAAGTCTCCTGAGGAGGGGAAACGGAGACCAGTTCAGTAGAGAGATGATAGTGGGAGACAGGTGAGCAGCAGAAGCTAGGAGGGTCTTTGCCTGCTCTACAGTTTTGTGTCTGTATTTCTCAACTTCAGGCCTTTAGTAACATGATAGAATGGTTCCAGGGGCAGTGTTGTCCTTCTGCTAAAACATGTTTATCATTTTAATGGACTTCTCATTTCCTTTTGATTAAACAGATCTGACAAACTTATGAAATAAATTGATGCAAAAATAAATAATTATTCCATCTTTGCGTCCTCTTTCATTCATTCCCTGGTCTGAATGCTAGTTCCAGTGGAACAGATGGAAAAGGTGGTGTATTTGTGAAATGCCTACTCTTAGTCTGAGGACTGGGGTACCCAGAAAGAGCCTCCTTGAAGATTGTGTTATTTTTGAACCACTATCGGGCATACCCTGGTAACGGCAACCTTGTGATGCCGGCTAATTTTTCTCACATTTGGTCAGGCAAAAGGAACTGCAGAATGAATTCACCAAAAGGTGGCTTCATTTTGGCAGTTTCCCTATACACGGAAGAATTATGAGGAACTTTGTTAGAAGATTTAAGTTTAGTCCCTGGAAAATAGATGGGGAAGAAGTAGAAGCAGTGACAGATTTTACTTTCCTAGGATCAAAGCTCACTGCAGATGGTGATTGCAGCCATGAAATAAAAAGGCGACTGATTCTTGGGAGGCAAGCAATGAGAAACCTGGGGAACTTAGTAAAAAGTAGAGACATCACCTTGCAAACCAAAATTCTTATAGTCAAAGCAATGGTATTTCCGGTGGCAATGTATGGTTGTGAGAGCTGGACCATAAGGAAAGCTGAGTGCAGAAGAATAGATACCTTTGAAATGTGGTGTTAGAGGAAAGTTTTGAGAGTCTCCTGGACAGCGAGGAGAACAAATCTTAGAAGAAATCAACCCTGACTGCTCCTTAGAAAGTCAAATAGTGAAGATGAAGCTAAAGTACTTTGGACATCAAATGAGAAGAGAGGATTCGCTTGAGAAAGCCTTGATGCTGGGAAGGGTGGATGGCAAAAGAAAAAGGGAGCAGCAGAGAATGAGGTGGCTAGATCATATTGTTGATGGAATGGACACAAAGCTGGGTGGGCTGAGGAACATGGTGGAAGACAGAGATGCCTGGCAAGCAATGGTCCATAGGGTCGCAAAGGGTCGGAATCGACTGTGCGACTGAACAACAACAACAAAAACTGCAACTACAGGTATAATGAAAGGTAGTGATATGATTGTTTGAATAAGAGACTGCTATGCTGAAGCGTACAGAAATCTACAGGGATATTGCTCCAGGGGAAGCAAAAACAAAACCTCAATCAAGTCTTCCTAACAGACAATTTGTTCTCAAAAAAAGTAATGGATGAGTCACCGATTGTATACAGTACTTTGTATTTCCCCTCACTTCAAGCAGTAACAACCTCATTTCCTCAGTTCAAGTAGTAACAACCTCATTATTTTGTCCCTCCTGAAGGTACTGTATTTGTTTGGCTTTGTTTGGTTTCCTCCAGGTTTATTGTGAAGCAGAGTTCTACTATGGCAGGATCTGTTCTTCTCTTTGTTCCCTCAGCTAACATTTCCTTCTTCTTTTGCTCTCCCTAGAGAAGTGGCTCCCAGCCTTGGGTCTCTAGATGTTCTTGGACTAGTGTGCCTGGAAACCATGGCTGGCAGTCAATCATGAAGGCTTCTAGAAGATTTACTCCAAGAACATTTGGGGAGCCAAGTTTGGGAACCACTGCCCCAAAACAATGGAAAGAGCTCACCGATGGCAGTGAGGATCAGCTAAAGCAGGGTTCCTCAAACTTTTTTTAGATTGGGCCGTATTACGCCCCATCAGACTGTTTTGGGGCTGGACTGGTGTCGGTGGTGGGGGTGAGTAGTGGGGGCTTGCGATGATCCCGCCACTCTCTCCCCACCCCACTGCCACTGGCGGTAGCAGGGCAACACTGTGCCACCCACTACTCCCCATCATGCCATTTCCTTGCCTTCCAGCCTGCACCCTCGCTCCAGCCACTGCCACAATCCTTGTCCCCTCCATTTGGCTTGGCATGTCCCTAACAGCATTCCATAGCAGGGTGGATGTTGTAAGCGAGGGCACAAGGGAGCGAGTATGCAAGGCAAATAATTTGGTGTCATGGGCCAGATCTGGCCCACAGACCATAGGTTGAGAACCCCTGTGCTAAAGAAGCAGTTAGTATGCCATTATCACCACTGTTAAGAGCTGTGATGGTGAACCTTGGCACTTCAGTCATTCTTGGACTTCAATTCCCAGAAGCCTTGATCAGCAGGTATACTGACTTGGGCTTCTGGTAATTGAAGCCCAAGAACAGCTGGAGTGCCAAGGTTCGCCATCACTGGCCTAGAGTCACCAAGGATAAATATGAAACTTCATGCTTAATGATTATTGGAGATGAAGCAGCAGCTTGGTTGGGAACCTCAAGACAGTCACAAATCTTGTAAACCACTTGCTCAGGCAAGACAATGAGAAACAACTGAGGAAGGGGGGAACATGCTTCCTCATTTGTAAGAGCTCTCAAATGCTGAGTTAGACAAAGTCCTTCTCTATCCACCTTCACTGAGTGGCAAAAATAGTAAGAAAGAAGAATGTATCTGCTTTGTGTTGTTATGACATATATAATATATATACAGTCCTTGAGAACATGTAAAAGCACAAAGGGCACTCTGCCACTAAACCTATGAATGTTTCTCGACTGGGACTCATATTCCTACAGACAAAGTAAACATCATAAGCTAGTACTATTGGAAACTGCAGGTCAGGAGAGACCGTATTGTTCCTTCTCACCTCGCAGATAAAACCTCCCTATTAGCCACTCCACATCTAGACAAACTAATATTTTGATGGAATATTTTCACTTATACAAAAACTCATTACATTTGAATATATACATATTCCTTAATTTCAATTTTTGGCATATTCTCATATGACAAAAATAAAGGAAGACCTTGGCCAATAGATATGGAAATTAATGTCTGCAGATGGATTCAATCTTCAATAGTCTCCACTTTGTTATGTGGGACAAACTGAATACACTCTTAGATGCTAAAAGGGTTTAGTCAAAATGATGAACAAGGGATAGACATAATAATAGTGAAAGACAATATTACATATTAAGTTTCCATTGTATTGTTGTTGTTATTCAGTTGCATAGTCGAGTCCGACCCTTTGTGACCCCATGGAACATCGCACGCTAGGCACCTCCTCAGACGGCCCAACTCTGTGTCCATTGCATCAACAATACCATCTAGCCATCTCATTTTTGGCTGCCCCCTTCTTTTGCCCTCAACCTTTCCCAGCATCAAGGCTTTCTCAAGTGAGTCTTCTCTTCTCATTTGATGTCCAGTGCAGGTCCCAAAGCAGTGGGGATGCATGGGAATAGCGCCAACAGCCCAACACCACCTGGGCAGCCATGTTCTGGACCAGTATTCTGTAATGCTTACCCAAAATCTCTTTCATGGAATTTGAACTAACTAGTTCAGGTCTTTTCTTCTGGAACAACAGAAAACAAATACAGGTACTCTATGGTGTAGCCAGGCACCAAGTTACTTCTCTTCTTCCTTTTCTGGAGTGCTGTGGTAGAGAATTCTATCATTCAGCTTTCTTCAAAGTGAAGTACAGACTTAAAGATATCATATTTTTATTCATTGAGGTGGGTCAAACTTTGCTATATAGTACTGTACTGTATACATACATACACTCTCTCTCTTTAAAATTGCACTTCTGGACTCATCCCAAGAACAGGAACTAAGTTTATTTTACTGATAGCTATGCCAAAATATTTAGAGTTAATAGAACTATGTAGATTGTAGATCATATAGACCACCCAGTATAAATGCAGCATTCATCAATTAAATTGCACAAGAGAAATATTTGTGCTTTATTTTCAAGAGATCTCTCTGGCCCCTGGGGGAATGGCATAGATTTCATCTGTTTCTAAGGTACATTAAAATAGTAAAAGGTCCTACTCTACCAATTATTTCCTATTTCCCAGGTAACAGTCACCATCAGCCCCCATTCTTCTCCACCCTGCCACCTTTCTGGGAAATAGATGGGGAGCAGAGTTCGCCTATAACCTAAAGTTAGCTGGAAAATGTATCTAACACAAAATTGCAAATATTACTAGGGTAAGGCACACACTGGGGACTGCAGCCGAAAAATCAGAAGTTGAGTGACCTTGGAAAGGCAGCAATGATGGGATTATAAAAGATTGTCATGAGTAAAGATGTGTGACTAGAGACCAAGACCAAGATCATTCACATTGCTATACTCCCATTTACCATGTATGGATGAGAAAGCTGGACATTAAAGAAAGCTGACAAGGAAAACATAGATTTGTTTGAAATATGATGGTGGAGGAGAGCATTGTTTTAGACTACCAGTAAGATGAACAACGGTCCTACAGCAAATCAAACCAGAACTGTCACTGGGGCTGTCCTACTTTGAGCACATCATTCTTTTTCCGTGTCTAGGCCAGATGTGAAACTGCCAAAATGAAGACACCTTTTAGTGAGTTCATCCTGCCTGACCTACTGAGAGAAAGATTAGCCAGCAACACAAGGTTGCTGTTATCAGGGTACGTACGCCCAATTGTGGTTAAAAAATACCACAATCTTCGAGGAGACTCTTTCTGTGTAACCCTGGGCACATCATAAGAAGGCAAGACTTTCTGGAAAAGATGGAAGGCAGAGGAAAAGAGGATGACCAAACATGAAGTAAATTGACTCTGTGAGGAAACCACAGGCTTGCAAGAGCTAAATAATCTCGCCAAAGACAGGACATTTTGGAAATCTCTCATTCATAGGGTTGCCATAGGTTCAAAATGATTTGAGGCATACAACAAAAACTACAAAAGCACACACTAGATTACCTTTGGCCTTCTAGATGTTTTGGACTTTGAATCCCAGAAGTTCAAGCCAGCATAGTCAATGGTAAGACCTATAGGACAGTGATGGTGAACCTTTTAGAGACTGAGTGCCCAAACTGCAACCCCAAACCCACTTATTTATCGCAAAGTGCCAACAGAGCAACCGGGGGAAGGAGGAGGCAAGGCTCCCATTGGGCTGCTAGGCAGAGGGGCAGGGTGAGCTCTGTGCTGGGGAGAAGGAAGGAAGCGCTCCCATTGGGCTGCTGGGCAGAGGGGAGGGGCAACCCAATGGTGGGCAGTGACCCGTCTGCACACCACCACCACCTGGGCGGGGTGGTAACATTGGGTGACCTTCGAACGGGGAGCCGGCAAAATTGGGGGGCTTTTGGGTGGGGTGGTAGTAAAATTGGGTGGCCACACCCACCTCCCTGCCCCACACTGTCTACCTCCCTACCCCACCCTGGCCCGGCCGCCTCCCCTGGGGTCCCACTTCCCCTGCATGCCATGCTGCATGTGCGCCATTCTGGGAGGAGGAGGAGAAAGCGTGGTTGGGCTCAGCATGGCTGCGCCGCTGCTGCTGTGGCCCGGGCACTCTCCTTCCTTGGCGTCAGCCCGAGTGTGGAGGAGGAGGAGGAGAAAAAACACCTGCCCAAGTGCCCTGCCACATGCTCCCCAAGGTAAGGGAGGGAGAGGGTCTGGAACAGGCTAAGGGGGATTCTTATTGTTTTGTTTACTCTGATATGCTTGAAACACAGACTAACACAGCTACCATTTAAAAAGTTTTATTCTGTGTAAACATATCAGAGAGTAAACAAAACAAAAGACAAAAACGTTGTGGCACCTTAAAGACTAACTGCTGTATTTTAATGTGAGCTTTTGTGGATCAAGTCCACTGGCTCTTTGTCTATAAACAGAGATGAGCAATGAACCCTAGAGTTGGTAACGACTGGCTTTCGAGCAAGGGCAACCTTTACCTAATAACAGAATATCCCTGATTGGTATTCAGTTTTGATGTCAGGTTTTGTCCCTGCAAGTGGTTGAAGGTCTCCCTTGCTCAAAAGCCAGTCATATCCAACTCTAGGGTGCAGTGCTCATCTCTATTTACAACCAAAGAGCCAGTGCTGCCTGTGTTTGCAGATGTATGCATAGCCATATGGCAGGCATGACTACATCGCCCATGATGTAGGCTCTGCCCATTACATAGGCTCCACCCACTATGTAGGCTCCACCCATGAGATAGGCTCCGCCCACTGTGTGGTAGCGAAAATTTTTGCTGCCCACCACTGGGGCAAACTCTGTACTGGGCTAGAGAGGAAGCACTCTCATTGGGCTGCTGGGCAGAGGGGTGGGGCAAACTCTGTGCTGGGGCCATAGGTTCGCCACCACTGCTATAGGAGATGAAGGCCAAACAATCCGGAAAGCTAACTTTTCTTCTTTCTGACATAAACCAACAATCTGAGAGACCAGGGAGAATACAGGTGTCTAACCTTAACAAAATGGGCAAAGAAAAGAAAGAGATACCACAATAATTTGTGTCTCATAATCAGAATAGGAAAGCCTCTCGTACATTTCTGGTGGGTACATCTCTGCTCTGTTTATTAACCATATATGAGTACTGATCAGAATTCATGAAATTGTGAACTCTGGTAAAAGAAAACAAAAAAAGTCCAAAATTATTTCACATGTTCTTACATACCATTTTTAAATTGACATGTTTCACAATGCTGTGTTTTAGATCAATCCGATAAAACTTTTCTAAGCTAGAGAAAAATAAATTTCTTATTATAATGGCAGGATACAGTTCATCTGATTCATTCTTAACATGGGCTGCAAATTCAGTATGTTTAATTAGAAATGAAACTGTTATTTTTTTTAAGTGGAAAGGACCTTGAATGGGTTTATTAAAAGAATACAGCTTTAGCACCAGTAAAGTGTATACTGCTAGATTTTGCTACCCTATCTATGACTCATCTATGTAAACAGGGAACTGGATTATTACAGTGTTATAAAGCCTATATAAACAGAATGACAAGTAAAACGAAATGGTGGGCATAATTTGGCCACAGTATGCAGAAGAGCTAGTTTAGTTACAGCAAAGTTTTCTCCTGTGACACTTCCCAAACTTCAAAATCTTTTCAAGGGAGGGCCTTCACAACAATTTTGTTGAACCTAAAAGTTATCTTTTTAAAACACTATGATAGGTTTCTATGAACTGAAGTTCACTTTATCTGATGTGTGATGGTGCTATTCTGATGACCTGTTCTTCTTTCAAAGCAAAAAACATATAATTGTGAATAATCATTGAATAAGATGGAATGATAGATATGAAAAAAACCTAAATGTTCATCTGCACCATCCCACAGTACACATCGTTGTTGTCATTGTATGCATCTGTCTGGGTTAAAGGCCATTTGTTGTACCCAGCAATTAATGGTAACTGTAATCCATACTTTCTGGAAATAAACTGATCTGTTTACATTTTTAGGGTCAGAGCACTGCAGGCAACACAGGATGCCATTTATGTGATGGCCCAAGCTGTTGCAGCACAAGAACTGGCAAGGAACTGGGGAGGGAGAAAGGGGATAAAATGTTTTTGGGTAGTTACAGAAATACAGGAAGAGAATCTGGAAAGAAATGGAAAATGTTAGGACAGTGATGACAAACCTTGACACTCCATGTGTTCTTGAACTTCAATTCCCAGAAGCCCTGATCAGCAAGAGTACTGACTTGGGCTTCTGATAATTGAAGTCCAAGAACACCTGGAGTGCCAAGGTTGACCATTACTGTGTTAGGAAGTACAAGGAGACTTAGTGGATTTTCATATTTTAAGCCATTCTATTACCAATCCAAAGAGGCAAAAGAAGTACAGTACAGTGATACATCGGATAACATTTACCTCGGATAATGCTAAAAGCTAAAATCGGATAACGTTGGGGAATTTGAGGCAAACATTTGCATTGTGCAACGTTAAGATAACACGTGCGATGGAAATGTTTGCCTCAAATTCCCCAGCATTGAGATCGCTTGCTGTTAGGTTTGTGTTTCTCTGGCCAAAACCAAAGGCTAACAGCAAGGGATTCGTCCTGCCCACCGTGTTGTTAAGAACCGGATAACATTAAGACTTGTGGAACCAAGTCTTAATGTTATCCGAGGTACTAGTGTACTATTTGTTCTGCGTAATGATTTTCAGGGTGTGATATCAAAAGTGGCCTGTAGAGGGAACCAGAGAGTATTTCATTGTGTTTCTCTAGTTGACAGATGACAACAATGTAAAGCATTAATAATAAGAACTGATTGTATGAATAGAACAAGTAAAATATCAATAGTTACCTGGCTGTCACAAAGTAATGATTAAAGCAATGAATTCCTTTTTAAAAAATAATGTTCCAAGCTCTAAAGACACAGCCAGGCAGAAATCTGGTTCTTTTCCTCCCCCCCCCCCCCCAGCATGAAATGAGCATTAATGAGGACCAAAGCATTAATGAAAATACTGGTACTACTTTCAGGAACAGAGGCAGTACACTTCTTTATCCCAACTGCTGGGAAATATTGTTGCCATCATGTCTAGAGTATGAGCTTTTCATAGGCATCATGGCTGGTTGTTTTGGAAATCCGGTCTGTAGCCCAGAAAGGCATTGGATGTAACCCAGAAAACCACTTCTTTTTCTTTTTTTTAAAAAAGATATTTAAACACATATATTTTTTGCTCTGAAAACCTCATACTCTCTCCATGATTCTGCAAGTCCAGTTGTGTTGCTGTTCTTATGTGCTGTCAAGCTGTTTCTGAGTTATAGTCATTTGAGTAGGGTTTCTGAGGTGTGAGAGATGCTTCGTGATTTGTTTACTATTGCCAGCAGCCAGGGAGTTTCCATGAGCAAGTAGAGATTTCATCCCAGCAATCCTAAGCCTTCGTCCAAGACTCTATCCACAACACCACACTCGTGTTAGTTTTTTATATAGCAACCAAGAGGTAAAACACACTGATTTGGTACAGATATAACATGGATACACAATGGTGGCTCTTCTCCTTGGAAGCCTAGTAAGGAATCGAACTCCCAACCTCTTGCTCTGCAGCAGGATACCTAAACTACTGAACTAAAGATAAAGGTCATCACTGAGCTACCCAGCCAGCAAATGATAAGGCCAGCAAGTAAAATATTAGGCACAGCAAGTGTAGGATTGGGGGAATCAGCATATTTTGAATAAGGTAGATGCACTTTCACTGATTTATTCCAACTTGGAAGTGGATGAGGTTTTGCCTCCATTGTTTAGAGTACATGATGTTTTTGGCTTGTAAGTTTGTTCTGATTTTCCCCTTTTACTTTGAAGCATTAATGTTCTTGTTCTTGGGGGTATTTTCTCTCCTATTAAATGTTTTAAGTAAGCAAGACATAAATCCTTTTTTAAATGCTATATAACCTCACCACTGTTGAGCATGGTAGTGTGGCAGGAGACATCTGATGCTCAGAGGCAAAGAATGAGAAAGAGATTCTTTTTATGACCACCAGGAAAAGGGAATTTCTGTTATTTTTTCACAACTGCCCTTTTAGAACATATTCAGACATTGGTAAAAGTATTATAACAGAAATATTGCATATCATCAGTCCCTGCTCTGTCAGTAAAGCAGTTGGATATCCTGTACAGACTTAGAGTCTAAACTAATGTATGGAGAAGATTGGAATGGGCAAGGTTTGGTGAAATTACATTTAGAGCTACAAAACTCAGATAATTTGCCCTCCAGCATATCCCAGTAGCTGTAGGATTATGTAGGGTGTAGTAGAACAAAATCATTTCCTTAACTTCTGTAAACAGAACCTTCTGGTGTGGGTGGCAGAATGGGGAGGCTCCCAAAATATGCATTTTGCAAAAGCTAAAGATTGGTTGGACTGTGCATGTACCTTTAGAAGGGTGGTACAGGATAAAACAGGCATCGCAGAAAACAAATAAAAACAAAAACACTGCAGCACTTTAAAGACTAACTGTGATATTTGTAATTTGCTATGTGATATATGTAATTGTTTTTTATGCTATGGAATTTTGCTATGTAATTGTAACTGTTTCCTCTGTGAGCCGCCCAGAGTCGCTGTGCGAATGGGGCGGCATATAAGTCGAAATATACAATACAATATACAATACAACTGCTATATTTTTACTATGAGCTTTCATGGATCAAGTCCACTTCTTCAGACAAAGGAGTAAAATTTCCAGGCATGGTTTATATACACCAGATACAGGGGTCCAGATGTTACAAAGTAAATAGGTTGCAAAGTAATGAGGTAAAGAGTAAGCAGAATGACAGATAAGCATGCATATCAATACAGCTTCATACAGCTAGCAGTAACAAATGATTGTTCAGATTAGTTTTAAATGTCCCCTTTTCAATCTTAAAAGTGCGAAGTTGCCAAGCAGAGCACTAGTAGTTTGGTAAAGTGCTGACAAGAAGGAAAGTAAAGACAAGGACCAAAAAGAATAACAAGGTGGGGGAGTGGAAAATAGAGAAAGGGTGATTTTTAAAAGGTAGTTACAAAGGAAAACTGGAATTAGGGAACAAAGGGAAAGAGCAAAAAAAGAAAAGAGGAGAAAGAAGAAGGTAATTGTGGGAAGAGGACTTCTTATTTATTGAACAAAGAAAGAGCTTAGAGAAGAAGACACCTGACCATTGAAGGATATAATAGCTATAAAGTACAACAGGACAAACACAAGGGACCGGTAGGGACAGGAGATCTGCTCCATCAGAGCTGCCCGAGGAAGCAAAGGAGAGGGAGTTAGAATCCTATGCCTGGTGCAGAGCACCAGGAACTGAGAAACCACAAAATGTGGCAGAGATGCACCACAATAAAATACATCAAAAAAGAAACAGACACCCTTACATGTTGAGATGCTCCTTTGAGTTGAGCTGGGCATGGCCCTTCTGAGGTCACATACCACACAGATAGCCAGCCTTCCCTACCATGGCAGGCAGGCTACCCTGATCTGGGCAACTCAAAGGCTCTTTACAGTCCAGCTTCACACTGCAGAAACTGGAAGGGGGAAAGGAAGGAAGGATCAGAGGCGTAGCTACCGCCGTATCAGCCGTATGAATTATACAGGGCCCCCGGGCTACGGGGGCCCCCAACGGCAAAAAATAAAAATAAAAATTGGAGCAAAAATTTACTGCGCATGCGCAGAAACTCAATCTGACGCATTGCACATGCGTCAGATTGAGTTTCTGTGCATGCGCACTTTATTGGAGCCATTTTTGGCTCCAATTTTAAACAATAAAAATTCAGAGTCGGAGCCGCAGCTTTTCGGAGCGGCTCCGATGGTGGCCCTCAGAGAAGGGCACCTCCCCTGGGGCCGCCCAGCTCCCACGGGCAGGTTGAGGGCTGCCCGGGCTGTCCGCTGCTGCCGAACCCCCATGGCCTGGGGACGCCTGGCAGAGTGCGCCACGGTCCAGCAGCGTAGGAAGGCAGGGTCCACGGGGGCCGGTTGCCCCCAGCAGCGCTTTCCAAAATGGGCAGCAAAGCCTTGGCTCCTTTCCCTTCCCCTCACCTTGCTCCACCACCCGGGTCCGGCAGTGGTGGCGGCGACAGCAGCAGCGGCAAGCCGCAAGCGGCTCCGGAAGAGGAGGAGGAGGCTGCAGTTGGGGGCAGCGCGCCTTGCCATGCGGCCCCAGGAGGGTAAGTGAGGGTTTTGTGTTTCGGGTGGGTGGGTAGTTTATGTGTGTGTTGAGTGGGTGGGTGGATTTTTATTAAATTTTTATTTTATTTCTTTATTTATTTTAATTATTTAAGTTATTTACGGGTTTGTGTTGTGGTTGTTTGGGTGGGTGGGTGGGTTGAGGTGTGTGTGTGTTTGTTTTAATTTTATTCTATTTTATTTATTTATTTATTTTATTTTTATTTTTGGCCCCGCCCACGACGTCATGACGTTGGCTCCCCCCACGATGTCATGATGTCATGACGTTAGCTCCGCCCCGCATATAAAGGGCCCCCAAACAATTTTTATACGGGGCCCCGCCAAGGTAAGCTACGCTTCTGGGAAGGATACTAAGATGATGATGATAGGAGAAGTTGCTGCATGTTAAGTAACACAAACTCCTTCTCCAACCAGGTCAGCATGTTGTTTGTTTGTTTGTTTGTTTGTTTGTTTGTTTGTTTGACCACTCATCTGGGATATATTCTCACTCTGGGTGGTGTACAACAATTAAACCCAGAAATTTACAAACAATAACAGTTGATGGTATCCATGGGCAGCATAGTCCAAAAATACACTTATTAACTGGTCATAGGGAGACTGTTATTATCCTACTGATACGATAAGCTTCTCTTAGACTTAGAACGATAGATATGAATGTTTAGGATGCAGCAGATGGTTTCATTCTGTGCTCATAGTTCCTATAAATCTGTTCATGAGATTCAAGAAAGACTGTTTAAAATGTCTTTTATATACCTAATTTGGCATCCAGTATAGTTTGGGAAAGTAACTTCCTCCACGTTTTGCTCTGAATCTTGAGGCAGCATACTGCTGCTGTGTTCCAATAACCTAAAATCACAGATAACCTTCTCATCTATGGGTTGGCCATTTCCGTTGTGCCTCATATCTCTCACATGTTTGTCAGCTGTTTGTCTCCTCCAGAGCCATAAGCTACCCTGCTTCCCCGAAAATAGGACCTCCTCCTATAGTAAGGCACCTCCTCCTATTTTCCCCCACCTCGGAAATATAAGGCCCCCACCGAAAATAAGGCACTCACCTAAATCTTGTCCTGGCGATCCACTGTATCAGCAATTAATGTGTACTGTATTCTTCTTCGTCATGGAAAAATAAGACATCCCCTGAAAATAAGACCTTGTGCATATTTTGGAGTTTTTAAAAATATAAGACAGTGTCTTATTTTCGAGAAAACACAGTATTAAATGCAATGTACAGTTCCTTGAATGTGAACTACAGTATGGTCTTTGTCCTTCATTGTGGTTAGCGTGTTAACCGGGGTACACAGATCGTGGTATTTATGGACCATAATTGGGCATAGCCTGGTAATGACAACCTTGTGTTGCCAGCTAATCTTTCTCACACTAAGTCAGCTGAATGGAACTGCAGAATGAATTCACCAAAGGTGGCTTCATTTTGGCAGTTTCATGTCTGGCCTAGACACGGAAGGAGAAGAAGTGTGTTAGCCATATTAAGTGCCAGTCACTAGAATCAGATACCAAAGGGTAAATCTGGAGTCAACATAGTGTCAACCCAGAAAGAATACAAAGGTCTTTTCATAACAGCAACAATATCAGGATCCCCTGTTCGGCATTTCTATCTGAAAACAAAAGACAACGAAAGCAATCTGCTCGTACACAAACATCATTCGAGTACAGAATGTTACGAGGATCATGTGACTTGGGAGACATGAACAAGCAGAGGGCAATGCAGATCATGGAAGCTATCCAGCCATGGCCTGCAAAAGACTCTGCAGTTAGAGATGGAAAAATGCACATAAGAACAACTAATGAACAAGAGGAGGAGGGGAGAAGTCAATTGCATATATGGAATAGAATTAAACACCAGTCTCGCATCAGTCACAGAGATGAGAAGGTGCAGATCTGTGTTTCAAACAACTGCAAATCCAGGACAGTCTGGAACAAAATGTTTTCATCAGACCTGAGCTTATTAGACAATGAAACTCATTCATTAAAAATACAAGCGGCCTAATATCATTGACAAGAGATGGGCAACACTACCTAGTTAGACTTCTCAAGACCCCTTGCACTGACAACTCCAAGGTATTGTTTGTAAGATTTCTTTGTGTCTGAGTACATTACCCACTCAGCTGATTATTTGAAATGTGAATTGCAACACAGATTGTTGTATAGTAAAATAGAAAGAGACATAAAATTGACTGAAGCCTATTGGACAAAAGATTTTTTTTTATTTCATATCCAGAAGGAAAGTATCTCTCACATTATTACAGTGCATATGACATGTTTATCAGTCCGCTTAATGTCAGGGTCAGGCATCACAAAAAGCTTCTTGTCAGATGGCCCAATTGGGGTTCTGGTTGGTCCAATTTCAAAATGTAATCAAATAAGTTGGGAACCCAGTTTCAACATTTCATGTTTCTGGTTCTTAATTTTTTGTGATCTTTCAGAACAAATTTTTGGAATATTTATCGTTGACTGCAATTTATATCCTAGAATGCATTTTTTCCTGAAGCAGGAAAAATGTCATTGGAGTAAATTTGTTTAAGGTGGATCCCAGCTTGCCATGAAGTGACCCACACACTGTGATCATGGAGCCATCTCATGTAGCACATATGAAATGAGACATGCAGGATTCAACACCGGAACTGCAATGGATTGTCACAGCCTTGACGATAGTATCAAGGTGTGCTTTCATAGCCAATCCATCTGGCATGGCTTCTTCCGCCTCCATGACTGTTGGGAATCAGAGTTTCTCCTCTGCTCATTTTGCCATCGGCCCCAATATGATAGTTTCCAGTGGCATTTTCTCCACTGAAGGGACAATCACCCCACTTAAAGGGGTTCATCCCACCCATAGCCATTGGCCTCTTTAGGGCAGTGATGGTGAACCTTTTAGAGACCAAGTGCCCAAACTGCCACACAAAACCCACTTATTTATCGCAAAGTGCCAACATGGCAACAGGGGAGGAAGGAAATGCTCCCGTTGGGCTGCTGGGCAGAGGGGTGGATGAACTCTGTGCTGGGGGGGGGGAGGGAGAAAGTGCTCCCATTGGGCTGCTGGGTAGAGGGGTGGAGCAAACTCTGCTGGGGTGACCGCACGGGTGCCCATAGAGAGGGCTCCGAGCACCACCTATTGGCATGTGTGCCATAGGTTCGTCACCACTGCTTTAGGGAGTCAAGTTAGTTAACTGCTGCCTGACATTTGGCATTGAGTGACTGGCTGTACGGTCTACTCCATTACCATAGCAGGATGTTCAGCCAGACTTTTATATTTATTTATATCACTTCATATTTAGGATAGCCACTGTCCTTTGCCTTCAGAAACGTTTCTTTCCTGAGGTTTTGCAACATGGAAGCCATTGAAATATATTTCCTTCTCAATATAGGTAAAGGCAGTGGTGGGCTCAAAAAATTTTTACTACCACGCTGTGGGCGTGGCCTACTTTATTGGCATGGCCTACTATGTGGGCATGGCCTACTCTTTGGGCATGGCCATGTGACTGGGTGGGTGATCTAGTCATGCCTGCCAAGTGGTGGGATTCAAATGTTTTTACTACCTACGCTGTGGGTGTGGTATGGTGGATCTGGGCAGGAGGAAAGCCCTGTGTCACACCCAAATTAGGTCTACTTTATTTCAAAACTTGAATGGGTGGAACCAGCCAGAATTTCTGCTACTGGTTCTGGTGAACTGGTGCAAACCTGCTGAAGCCCACCATTGGGTAAAGAAAAAGGTTTCCCTTGTTCGAAAGCTACTCATATCCAATGTCATGACCTTGGAAAATGTTACTTTAATTTAGATTAATCTCTGTCATTACTTAGTAGGAGAAATGGGATTTTTTCGCACTGTTTGTATAGGGATTTCCTGGAGAGCATTATGTCACAGGGATTAGCACCCCTAGAGGTTTAGAGAGTCATGAAAGGAACAATTTCCCAGAACTCAGCAAACCTGTTCACACTTTGAACTTCAAGTTCATAACCTTTTGAACTTGTAAGGTCATTCACCTACGCTAGAAGGCCCCCCCCCTCAACCTTGGGAACTTTGCCAAACAGTTTTGACCTTGAAAGCTCAGGGGATATCTAATCTCAAGGACACCTCTACATTCCTTAGGTGGGAGAAAGAGGTAAATTTTAGCATTAAAAAAATATCAGATTTTGCCTAGATGCAGCAGAGTGCTTTGAAGTTGGAACTATCGCCAGGAGAATCAGAGATGGAACTTTGAAATGGGACTGCGGTGAAGCCGCTTTTTGGAGGAGATAGAATGGAACAGGGTTTTCGGATTCAGTGCATTTCTCGCCAAGGCAACACTTAGCCAAAATTCCAACAATCTCTGGATTTAGAATTTCTAGGGTAGTTTAGGTCTACTCTTAGAATTTATGCATTTTCTTGTTTTTAGTTAAGTTTTGCGAACTTAAGTAGATAGAGATAAGGACCCAGGAATGGGATCTTTTTTTTTAAAGTTATTTAATCAGTTTAGTAGTTTGGCAATCACTATGCTTTGTCTGTGGATACTTCAGTTGAATTTATGGAATTTACTTTGCTTTTTATGCAATAAAAGGAGGGAAGCTTGGTTGGGTTTCTTCTTCCTAAAAAGACAATTGGAGGTATTGTTTTATGAACCTGCTTGATTGTTTCAAATTCTGTGTTATCACGCTTCTATTGCAAAACTCCCATTGCATGTCCTTGGAGATCACCCAGGAGGAGAAGAGGGGGGGAAGGAAAAATTCAGGCTGAAGGAGTTGTTTTCAGGGCAGAGTAAGGAGGACAATTTGTGGGAGTATTTTGCAGCCCTGGAGCCTGAGAGGAGGACTGGACATTAAAGCCTAGTAAGTCCCATCAAGGAACACCTGGCCTCTCATCCCTACCCCAGCCTGTTGAATTCCGTGTTTTTTGGCCCTGACAAGGGATGCGAGGTGGTGACATCTGACTCTAGGGTTCAGTGCTCATCTCTGTTTCAATATACAGTAGTACCTCAGATAACGTTTGCATCAGATAATGCTAAAACCCCATAACGTTAAGTGATCGGGGGGTGGGGTGGGATTGCATTGCATAGCGTGAAATCTTATGGGATGCATAGGATAATGCTTGCTAAAGCCTGTGCTGTTTACAATGTATCTCTATGGAGCTTTAACGTTATCCAATGTATCCCATAGGATTTTAACATTATCCGATGCATGCATCAGATAACATTAAAAATCGGATAACACTAAGACTTGTGGAACCAAGTTTTAGTGTTATCCGAGGTTTGTACATTTCTATTTATAAGGAAACTCCCTTCGTGTTCACTGGGGCATACTCCCAAATAAGTTTTAGCTGTAATCCTATACTTACTGAGTTTGATGGAATGTACCTTTAAGGGCATGTCTTGATTAGCAGAAAGTACCACATTTGTGTGTTTTGTCAGGTTCAAATTCAATTCAAAGACTGAGGAATACATGATGCACAACTGAGGTGCACATTAACCTGCCAAAATGTGAGCTATTTTAAATCACCCATCATGGGGCGTTTATTTTGCACCAGTTTCTGAGCTGCTGTGTTTTTTTCGTGTGCACGCATGTGTTGGCGCATACTGTGCCTCTTGGTTTGTACTGTAAAGTTTGCAACATTCCTTGCAGCCCAGAAATGTTTTAGCTCAATGGTTTGTTTACTGTCACGTCAAATACCTCTTAAGGTCTCCCTTGCTCGAAACCCAGTCCGCCTCTAGGGTGTGGTACTCATCTCAATTTACAGCCAAAGAGCCAGCACTTTCTGCATCTGTAGACATTTCCATGGTGATGTGGCAGGCATGACTAGATGCCAGAGAACACAGAATGATGTTACCTTTCCTGCCAAAGTGGTACCTATTTATCTACTTGCAATTTCTTGCTTTTGAAATGTTCAGCTGGCAGGAGCTGGGAAAGACAGGCGCTGACTCCATTATGCTGCACTCGGTCTCAAACTGTTGACCTGCTGACCTTCCAGTCATCAAGTTTAGTGTCTTAACCACTAAGCCATCACAACCCTAAATTTTATTAAGGGCATACCAAGTGGCATAAACACCACATGACTTTAATTTAATTTTAAAAAATAACTTGATTTGTTTGACAGTCAAGACAAACCCTACGTAGACATACATAGAATTATGTAAAGGTCACTATTATTTCTTGTAATGAATTGTAATCAGTTTCATCTCTATAAACTCTATGACATACATCTTCTGCAAATAAATGTTCCCTGAACCTGTCTGAACATTTTACGCTTAATATCCTGATCATCTGCAGTTTCACTTAAAAAGAAGTATAACTTTGGCTTAAACTTTATAACCAGTCACAGAACAGAGCAAACTCATTTGCAGATTGTGTGGAGTATGAAAAAGCTATCATGGCAATCACACTATCTGTAATGTATAAACTGGTTTTTTTTTTAAAAAGCAGTGATTACTGCTAAGCAGGTATGCAAGGGCTACAATCTAAACCACTTGAAGCAAAATTCTATTGAACAAAGAGAGAGTTCCTTTGGAATACAGATGTTTTGAATCCTTGTGATTCCAGAATTTGAGAAATACAAGAAAGGGAGAAAGAAAGAAAGAAAGAAAAGCTAGATGTATATAAGCAAATTTTTGAGTGTTGTGGTTTTCCCCCTATGCTTCCCTTGGGCTAAAGCTTTAAGGAGAAGCAAGCAAAACTAGTCTCTGATTTCTCATTCTTTCTATTTTAGGAAATCACCTCTGGGCATAAATAACAAAGCTTTGCTGTACTCAAAGGCAGTCTCTTCTGTAAGATCAGTAGAGTTGAGACTTTAACTATTGTAAGAATTTTCTTTTCTTCTGGCTAAGAAGTAAAATACATAATACAAGGGCAGGGTGAATTCTTTCTTTTCTGTACATGGCAAGTATTATATAACTAAGGCTAGAAACAGACGTTTTAGATACTCTGGAATTAGAGGTGAAAGCTTGTTAATGTTTGAGAGAGGCGACTGGTCAGTCTATTGGGTTTGCAAGTTTAGCTTCAAAGACTTATACATATATAAACAAAACAAAAAGACAAAAAACACTGTGGCACTTTAAAGACTAACCGATGTATTTTAATGTTAGCTTTCAGAGATCAAGTCCATTTTGTCAGACATAAGAGTGAGGCTTAATGGCATCAGTTTACACACATTAGGTACAGAGGTACAGAATGGTTAGCATGCAAGATGACATGACAGCTGCCTGTGGGTGCTTTTATGGCAGCGTTTATGGCAGGAGGAACCAAGTGACTGGCCCACTCAGCTGTCCAGGGGGCATGGTCCGGCCCATGGCACAAAAAGTTTGGGAACCCCTGTCTTAATTCATCCTCTAACTCAGTGTTGCCCAAACTAAGGCCCAGGGGCCAGGTGCAGCCCCTGACACCAATTCATCCAGCCTGCAAAGCCCTCGTCGCTCCTGGAAGCAGAAGTAAAATGCATCTGTACGGGGGCTTTGCGGGCCGGACGAATTGGTGTTGGGGGCCACACCTGGTCCCTGGGCCTTAGTGACCGGCTCTCTGAACCACATGATCGGCCCATGGCCCAAAAAGTTTGGGCACCCCTGCTCTAACTCTATATTGTTTCAAGAGGTCCCTGCCTTAGTACAAGAACAATGAGCCAGCTGTTTGGGCAACTGCAGTGGGGGTGTGGGAGCATTCCCATTCTTCTCCATATTTTGTTTAGATTCAAGCAGTTAATCAAGCATTTGCCTTCAGATGCTTTTCCAATGCTTGGAACATCACATATGGGACATGCTAGGCCAAAGAAATACATGCCATTTAGAATCAGCCCTGAATCATAATCATAGATTCAAGTATCCGTGACATTTGGGGGCTGTTCAGCTCAGATGTAAGCTTTGATGTCTGGCTCTACTGCTAATTGTAATGGACTCTTCTTATCTCCCTCCAAGGAAGATATGCATGCCAGGTGCCTTTTGCGAGTCTGGAACACACTGTTCTTGCACAGTTCTGGATGACCACAAAGAGGAGCTAGGCAAAGAAAGCAACAGCTGCAGTTATTATTTAGGTGTCAGCGTCTAGAATTTTTTATTGTCACCCCTGTGCTCGAACATCTACGCAATCCCATGCAACCTTAAACTCTGTGTGGGCTGGACAGGCAGTCTCGATGGAAAAGCAAAGAGCTACATTTCAGAAGGTCACTCATCTCCATTTATATTCCATTGAATCATTTACCTCCCACAATCCCACCCATAACTACAGCTGCAGTTCATTCAGAATTATTTGTACCATCTAACTGTGTGGGTCTTTTTTTCTTTTTCTTTTTTAGTCATGGATAATCCCTTACCAGTAGGTCAAACTAGACAATGCATGCATCTTGCATTTAGAAACCATATTGTAAATGTAGCTTTATCATGAAATATGCTTTCCTCTGTATCTTTCATTCTGGTGTGCTTTGTTTTGTCACAGAATTCCAACCTCTGACCTCTGAGGAAATCCTGTACTAGGACAGAAAGTGGTCTTATCTCAGGGAATAAAATTTATCTAAATGTATAGTTTAAATGACACAGAATGCACATTTACAGTGCTATCTACAGTGCTTAGTGGTTAAGATGCCGAGTTTGACAACCAGAAGGACAGCAGGTCATCAATTTGAGACCTAATTGCTCCACAACAGAGTGAGCTCCTGTCGTCTGTCCCAGCTCCTGCCAGCCTAGTCGTTCAAAAGCAAGAATTTCCAAGTAGATAAATAGGTACCACTTCAATGGGAAAGGTAGCAGTGTTCTGTGCACTCTGGCATCTAGTCATGCCTGCCACATGACCATGGAAACATCTGCAGATGCAGACAATGCTGGCTATTTGGCTGTAAATGGAGATGAGCACTGCCCCCTAGAGTTGAACAAGGAAGAACTTTACAGTGAATATATTTGTCTGCAGTACTGTATATGTTTTCATTATTTAAGTGAACTCCATGGACTAAACCCAATTGGAAGACTAGGCTCACTGAATGAGATTTGTTAAAGCAATACAGTATAAACCCCAATGATTCAATGGGTCTAACTCTACTTATGACTAACAACTGGATTTAGCCTCATGAATTTCATGTACTGTTGCAAACTGTACTGAAGAGGAAGAACAAACAAGAAGATAGTTTAAGAGCCAAAACTACTGTGCCATTAGCTAATTGTACTTGTGATTTTCAGTAATGATTCAGATCAAAATTCTGTTGCCACCTGTGCTCTTATATGAGAAGCTGTGATGCATTCTCGCACCTATTGTGTGCCAGTAGCAGCCAGACAAAGCACAACTATGATTCAGACCCATATTGCAAAAACCATGCCAGCTGTTTGTGAACAATGCTTCCAGAAATACTATACCAGAAACACCAGCAGAAATAACAGGGAAAATTATGTTTTTAATTGTTGAGTTCCCAGATGTTGTTCGGACTACGCTCCCTGGAGCCTTAGCCAAAATGGCCAGTGGTGGGGAATTCTGGAAGATCTGACTACAAATGTGGACTCCTGATTTCACCCCGTAAGAACCAGCTTTTACATTCCTTATACTGTAATTGGGAATGTATTCCCATCGTGTTACTCCCTTATGGGCTGGCATCATTCAAGCCACTTTTTGCAGAGGCTTTAAAGGGGAAAAAATAATGGGCACATCCAGACTGAAGCTGCCTCAGTAACAAAAGTCAGCAGACTTGCTGTTTGTTTGGCTCCAGGAATCCCGTCCTGACTTTGCTCCAGCCCCTGAAGATTCTCTGCCATGTCTATTCTCTTGGTTACCTGACTACTGGGTCATTTGGACTATGTTTTCACTGCTGACCAGGGGTGGCCAACTTTGGTGCTCCTGCTGTTCTTGGACTTCAACTCCCAGAAGCTCTGGTTTTAGATAAAAGCATAGTAAACTGCCTTTGTTTGGAAAGATGACATTAAAGCCAGTAGATAGACAATGTTTTTAGAAATACTGTACTGTCTACCACTCTCAAAAGCCACTATAGGATTTTGTTGTTCAGTCACACAGTCGATTCCGACCCTCTGCGACCCCATGGACCACTGTCCGCCAGGCACCTTTGTCCTCCACCATCCTCCTCAACTCGCTCAGCTTTGTGCCCATTGTATCTACAATACCATCTAGCCATCTCATTTTTGGCCGCCTCTTCTTCTTTTGCCCTCCACCCTTCCCAGCATCAAAGCTTTCTCAAGCGAATCCTCTCTTCTCATTTGATGTCCAAAGTACTTTAGCTTCATCTTTACTATTTGACCTTCTAAGGAGCAGTCAGGGTTAATTTCTTCTAAGATTGACCTATTTGTTCTCCTCGTTGTCCAGGGGACTCTCAAAACTCTCCTCCAACACCACATGTCAAAGGATACACTGCCACAAATTAAATGGGGGAAAATACTAAAAGGGGAACAGGGGACACAACGATGTATTAATTAGTATTAGAGTGGTACCTTGCTTTAAGAGCATAATGCGTTCCACGGGATTGCTCTTTAAGCGAGTTTGCTCTTTAAGCAAAACACCATTGTAAGTGACCAATTGTGACTTCGGGGGGGGGGGATTGTAAAACCCAATTTATTTGTTAAGTGAGTTTTTGGTTGGTTTTATTTGTTAAGCAAGGTGACCATTCAGAGAAAATTCTGCTCTTTAAGCAAGTTACTCTCTAAGCAAGGCACTCTTTATGCGAGGTTTTACTGTATAAGTACACAAATAGTAAAAGAACACCAAATAATGTCAGGGGAGAAGTGCCAAAGCAAGAACCTTGTGCCTCTATCTTACTTGACACTTGAAGAAGAAGAAGAAGAAGAAGAAGAAGAAGAAGAAGAAGAAGAAGAAGAAGAAGAAGAAGAAGAAGAAGAAGAAGAAGAAGAAGAAGAAGAAGAAGAAGAAGAACAACAACAACAACAACAACAACAACAACAACAACAACAACAACAACAACAACAACAACAACAACAACAACAACAACAACAACAACAACAACAACAACAACAACAACAACACAAATATCACTTTTTAAAATACCAGAACATTTTGAACTGTAGGCTCCTTGTCACTCAAGTGCCACCAAAATCCAAAGCAAACCAATGAACCATTCAACTAAGCAAGAACATCTGCAGACCTTATTTTACATATCCAAAAGCATCTGAAAACATTGTGAATTGCTTTGGAAGATAATTAACTCCAGATTAAAGGAGCTCCTCTTGTGTGACATTATAAAGTTTGAAAGGAGAATTAGAGGGGATGTCTCTTCCAGAAAAGTCAACTCAAAGCTCTGGGGTGGGGTGGGGGTGGGGATGATGTTGTCAGTCAGGGGAGGCCTAAATGAAGCCATGTGGTTGGGGAAAATAAACTCTTGACCAAACTAAAACATGAGAATTATGAAACCACAAATAGATGGCAGCTGAGAGAACAGCTGAATTGTTAAGCTCCCAAACTCATGGCAACAGCACATAGGTATCACAACATAGCAGTGTGACTTACAGCTGCCCTATCCTATGGCAGGCAACTGTTTGTATCTTCTCCCTGCTTCTATGTGTTTTAATTCAATTTTGTAATGGCTTCTTTCCATTTTACCTCTTGTTTTTATATTTTAGTCATGGCACCTGGAAAGTCAAGACCTCTGATTCCCAGACATGGAGGTTCACAGTTTTGCAATATAGGCTCCTAAAAGATCTATATCAGGGGTGCCCAAACTTTTCAGGCTGTGGGCTGGTCACATGGTTCACATGGAAGCGGAAGTAAAATGCACCTTGCAATCTGTTTTTCAACAGGATGAGATAGATTTTTGGGCTGCCATTTTATCTGCTTAAACCAAACTACGACCTGTGGGCCAGATCCAGTCCCCGATAAAATTCATCCTGTCCACGCCGCCTTCGTTGCTCTCAGAAGCAGAAGTAAAACGTGCCTGTAAAGTGTCGGGGGCTGGATCCAGCCCACTGGCCATAATTTGGGCACCCCTGCGCTAAATCATGTAGGAAGGAGAATGAATATTAAGTATCATGGATTATGTGCAGCTGGACCCAGCAAGAGAGCTCCCTGGGATGCTAGGACATCCACGTGTTTCCTTTTGCTGTGTTGTATTATGCTGCACCCTTACCAAGGCACCCACCATGCAATCCCTTGCAGTTCTGGCTGGTCCAACCCACTCCTGTTAACAGAGTCCCCTTTCTTTTCTTGGAGAGAGCGGGGTACAGTATCAGGTTGTGAATGCCAGCAATGGGCAACCTTTTTATTAGTAAACTCCAGTCTCCCTCGCTCAAAAGCCAGTTGTGTCTGACTCTAGGGGGCGGTACTCATTTCTGTTTATAGCCAAAGGGTCAACTTCCATCTCTTCTCCCAAGCTGCATAAGACCTTTCTTGAACGAGCAGTTATTAGTATCTTGAAGAAATGTTCTTAGCAGCTCATTGCACCATCAAGTACATATACCCTGCTTAGAAAATGGCTGAATTGAAGCCATCTGTTATTGTTTTTCTTCACCACTGGAGGGCTTTTACTTTTTTCATGTTGGCATAATTCAAAAGAGGTTTCTCCCCCATGAGAATGTGTTATGGAGAGGAGGGACATCATTAAGTGATGTTTTGCTGATATGCTAAAGCCTTGTTTCTGTTGTCCCAATCAACCTCCTTTTATTTTATTTTTATTAATGATGAGATTAGCAGTACAGTATATCACCCTATTACCTTGTTGGTTGGCTGTCATTCTATCATATTTATCTTCTGGCCCTTCCTCAAACATCTGTAAAACAAGATTGAAAAAAGTGTAGTGGAGAATATTGTAAAAAGAACAGCAATGGTATATTTACTTACTTGGTTGATCTGTACTTCACACATTTCCCATGAGATTTTAGCGGGCTCTCACCATTGGGAGGTCCTACCGCTACCATAGCAGGGTCCAATGGTGCATGGGGTTTTTTGATGCTCCTTTAGCCATTTTAAATACAATGACACAGCTGGCTGGGCTCATGTCAAAGTTGGCCATGTTAGAGCAATTCACTGGCCAGATGAATTGTCCAAGTACCCAACCCCATTTAGCTGACTTGCAGTTCCAGAATGGAGGACCGTTCTGTATTGCTAGCTGACACCTTTGTGGCATGGTTGAACCTGCCAGGGGAATACACTCCTGCCACCATAGCTGTCAAACAGCCAAGGTCACCACTGCACTACGTTGAGGCATGAGGTGGGATTTGCAGTAGACAATGGTGTAAAATGAAATATAAGACAAAATACAGAAATTACAGGAGGGTCAGGCCTGCCCACAGAAGTGATGGTTCGGTCCTTTGCTTTGTCATTTTAGTTGTATAGCACCTCTGCAGGAGAAAAGAAATTGGAAAAAAAGGGGGAATTGATAACAGAAAAGAGTGACCAAGATGACATAAAGCAGGTGTGCTCAAACTACGGCCCAGGGAGCAAATCCGGCCCCCATTGCAAATTCATCTGGCCCACGAAGCCCTCGTTGTTTTACTTCCGCTTCTGGGAACGAGGGTTTCGCAGGCCAGATGAATTGGCGTCGGGGTCGGATATGCCCCTGGGCCATAGTGACCAGCCCCCTGAAATAAAGAGATAAGTGTTCTTCTGATGTGTTTGGATTGGTAGCTACTGTGCCCTTGTGGTGCAGTGGTTACATTGCTGTACTGCAACCAAAACTGCTGCTTGCTTTGTGAGTTCAATCCTGGTGGAAGTAAGGTTGACTCAGCCGTCTATCCTTCCATGGTTGGTAGAATCAGTAAGTTGGGGGCAAAATGCTAATTACCTTGTGAACCACCCAGAGAAAGCACTACATGCTATGGGGCAGTATATAAATGTAATTGTTATTGCTATTGCCATTTTAGAGAACACTCTGCAGGCCTTGAACACCAAGGGGCAACACAGTGGGCCATAAAAGGAGTTGCAAAAGCAGATCACACAAAGCAAAGATGGTAGCAACTAAGAAAGGTAGATGGGGTGATTGGAAAATGCAGGTTGGATTGGAATGCCAATTGCATCACATCATATTGCATCACTAGTACAGACTGAAATGCCACAAGTCTAATGTGAGCAATCATTAGGACCCCAATCAATTTGAACAACTGTTGAGGCTGCAAGACAAAGTGAATCACTGCATATCAGCTTTTCAGTGTAGTCACTCCCTAAATTCAGTGGGAGAGTTTCATTTCATTTCAAATTTATACCCTGCCCTACTCAGGTAAACCTGACTCTAGGCGGCTTACATATTATAAAAGTAACAGCAATACAATCACAAATTCCACATTATCATAATCACAATCATCACAGTATCAGAATATATATATAAATATCATGCTTTGTTCATGCTTTGACTGCAAAGTTCCCAAGATTCATGCTTGGCAAGCCTTTCCATTGCATGCAGAAGATCTCAGCCTATCCAGACAGGGTCAAGTTGGGAAGGACTCTTACTGGAGACCATGTCAAACTACTGCCAGCCAAAATAGACAACATTTGGATAGAGCGACTGAGAGTCTAAATATTAATTAGGAAGCCTTTTATGGTTCTGTTTTTGGAATACTATTTCTTACAAAGTTGATATGGCAGCTAATCTCATGGACAACTTTCATTTCTTAACCTTTAGGTAAAGGTAAAGGTCGCCCTTGTTCAAAAGCCATTCATATCCGACTCTAGGGTTCAGTGCTCATCTCTGTTTATGGCCAAAGAGCCAGTGCTGTCTGCGTCTGCAGATGTTTCTATGGACATGTGGCAGGCATGACTAGACACCGGAGTGCACAGAACGTTGTTTACCTTTCCACCAAAGTGGCAGAAAGTCCAATTTGTTGCACTGCTAGGTTGACAGGAACTGGGACAGATGACAGGAGTTCATTCCATCCTGCGGCACTCAGCACTGCTGGCCTGCCAACCTTCCAATCATCAAGTTCAGCATCTTGACCTCTAAGCCACGGGTTTCCAACCTTTTCAAGCCAGGGGCCAAGTCACACTCTCTCAGTCAGCTTTGAGAGCCGGATGGCCATTTTGCCTTGCCAGCATGATGGAGGCAGCCATTTTGCTGAAACAGCTTCAAAGGGGCAGCCGTTTTGTTTCTCAAATGCCCTTGGAGGGGTGAAGGGCCTCATGAAATGGTGCCAGGCCCAGATCCAGCCCGCAGGCCTTAGGTTGGGAACCTCTGCAGTGAGCCATCACAGTCCCTGTAATAACATGCAAGCACACCAATTCAGTAGCATGGTGGCCAGATCTTTACTCTATGGTTTGTCTAGGGCAGCAACTAGCCAATCTTTCACAGGACTTGCTTGCCCAGTGGTCTAACAACTCATACCAAGTTATGTTATGAAGACAAGCCAATAAAGTTTACATTATGCCTGCTCCCTCTCCACAAGTAGGCCACTAATTTCTATCTCCACTGCCTGGCACACACACTGGGTTCTTTTTAGCATTACCGTCTGTATCCCAGTCTTCCCCTCAACTTTGTCTGATAGTTGATGTGGTGTTTATGAGACTATTTTGAATGAATGGCTTTTTTATTATTGTTGTTGGTATTTTCTTTGCAATGTCTTATGATGTGATATGATATTGTGATTTATTTGATGTTACCCCATTGCTTTTTACCTTGTTGTAATGTGTATGTGCTTGGTTTATTTTATATTGTAATGTCGTTTTTGTAATGTTATAACTGGGGGTTCTGTGAGCCGCCCTGAGTCGGTTTTTTACCGAGTAGGGCGGCATACAAATCAAAATATAATAATAATAATAATAATAATAATAATAATAATAATAATAATAATAATAATAATAATAATAATAATAATAATAATAATAATAATAATAAGAAGAAGAAGAAGAAGAAGAAGAAGAAGAAGAAGAAGAAGAAGAAGAAGAAGAAGAATGCTACTCGTATCTGAGTATACATCCCCCCCCCCCTGTAATTTTCACAGTAAACAGGAGAAATGCCATTTGCATGAATTTGTTTAAGGTGGATCCCAGCTTGCCATGAAGTGACCCACACACTGTGATCATGGAGTCACCTCCTGCAGCATGTATGAAATGAGTCGTGCATGATTTAACACCAGGACTGCAGTGGACTGCTGTAGCCTTGAGGATATTAATAAGGTACATCATCACAGCCAATCCATCTGGTATAGCTTCTTCCGCCTCCATGACCACTGGGAATCAGAATAGTGAAGTGGTTCCTTAAATGTAGGACCACCCAAAAGAATATATAAATACTGTTTCTAGTGCTCACCAATCTGTTTGATCTTAGTAATGGGACCCAAAAGCAGTCAGTGTTAAAGATCCAGGCAGATACGCTGCTGCTGACTTGGTTTTGGACTTTAATAATAAATTCAATTTTTTTTAAAAAACCTGAAAAATGTTTAACAGGATGCTTGGGGCATAACCCCACATGCAGTCGCCCTGGCTTAGTGGCATTAACAGAGGCCATTACAGAGAAAGGCATCTCTGTGAATCTGACATAATGTAGACACAGCATCTGTCTCACAATAACTCTGGTTGTGTGTATTATTATTAAACAGTTCCAACAAGTACATGCATCATGAATTATTTTATTTATATACCACCCATCTGGGAGACATTCCCACTCTGAGCAGTGTACATCATTTTAAAAAAGCACACAAATAATATAAAACTTATAACCAAACCCAGAGATGACATAAGCAACACAATTTTTTAAAAAAAGCAAATAGCATTGCTGGCAAAAAAAAATACACATAAACAAAATTCACTTAATTAACATAGACTAGTTAGCTGGAGGGGTACATTTTTAAAAATCTCCTTGCATAAAATAGTTTTGAGTAATATTATAGTCTAACACATTTCCCTAACAACGTTTTAAAAAAGGAATTCCTAAAATTGGATGGGCAGAGGGGCCAGCCAGAATTTCGGCTACCGGTTCTGGCGAACTGGTGCAAACCTGCTGATACCCACAACTGACTACTGGTAATGTAACCAATCTGGCAAAGGACCAAGAAATGGGCATTTTAGAAGACCATCAACTATCACAGAATTCATTCACATTAATTTGGATATTTACATGAAATGCTTGGAAATGTCCTTTTAAAAAAAAACTACAACTCCCAACTCTTGTCTGAAACAAATTTGTATTTTTGCAGGCCATGTCAGTTTCTCATGCATTCAATCATCAGGCCACTCTGTAACATTTCCGCATCATTCTGCAACAAGAAAATTTAAATCTACATTTTTTTTCATATGCAATTTTTCACTAAATTACCCTTCTTGTATATAACGTTCTCTAATGAACCCATTTTTGTATGTACAGTAATACCTCGGATAATGTTTACCTCAGATAACGCTAAAATCATATAACGTTAAGCAATCTGGGGGGAAGAATTGGATTGAATAACGTTAAGGTCCTATGGGATGGATCGGATAACAACCGCTAAAGCCTGTGCAGTTACAATGTATCTCTATGGAGCTTTAACGTTATCCGATCCATCCCATAGGATTTTAACATGGATCGGATAACACTAAAAATCAGATAACACCAAGACTTGTGGAACCAAGTCTTAGCATTATCCGAGGTATTACTGTAACATTCTTTTATATACTGTACAGTACATGCATTTTTGTACACCACTTGCCTGAAAACACTTGTCTTCATATACAGTTTCTGAGCCGAGAATAACACTCAGTATTCAAAGACGTAAGCATATTGAAGGATAACTGCATTCTATTCTAAACATTAGGCGGCTGAGTTTCCTTTAAAAGATCATTAATATAGTATGAGAGGATTTAACCTAACTGGAACAGGCAATAATGCTGGCTAAAGTTGAAGATAGCAGGAAAGGAAGACCAAAAACAGGATGAATTGACTCAATAAGTGTAAGCAACAGTTTCTAGTTTGCAAGATCTGATCACAGATCTTAATGACAGAACGTTTTGAAGTTCAGTACTTCACTGAGTTATCACAAATTGGAAGCAACTTGATTGCACGTTGATTGATCGTTGGGGATTTTGCCCTCTTACAAATTAGGAAGAATGGCTTTTCAACAATGGGAGACAAGGTTATGCCCATGTTTGCACAAGCACATATCTCCACCATCTATATATACTAGGGCAGTGATGGAGAACCTTTTAGAGACCAAGTGCCCAAAATCAACAGGCTGCCATCTGCACCACAGAGGGGACAGGAGAACCAGTGGTGGGCACCAGCAGGTTCGCACCAGTTTGCCAGAACCTGTAGCAGAAATTCTGGCTGGCCCGCCCATCCAAGTTTTGAAATAAAGTACTGTAGTCCTAATTTGGGTGCAATCCAGGGCTTTCCCCCTGGCCACGCCCACAGTGTGGTAGTTTTTGTTTTTGTTTTGAAACCCACGACTAGGGAGAACTCTGTGCTGGGGCATGGAGGAAGCACTCACATTGGGCTGCTGGGCAGAGGGGTGGGGTGAACTCTGTGCCTTGGGGCATGGAAGAAGCACTCCCATTTTGCTGCAGGGCAGAAGGGCAGGGTGAACACTGTGCTGGGAAAGTGGCATGCGTGGCCACAGATCGGGCTCTGAGTGCCCCCTCTGGCACATATGCCATAGGTTCACCACCACTGTGCTAGGGCCTGTTAGTATAATATACTACACAGTAAGAATTGTTATATTATTTTGGGCTCATCTGCTTCTTGGCATAGGTTGTGTCCAGTGGTGGGCTCCAAAAAAATTTACCACCACACTGTGGGCATGGTATGGTGGGCGTGGCCAGGGGGAAAGCCCTGTGTTGCACCTGAATTAGAACTACTTTATTTCAAAACTTGGATAGGTGGGGCAAGCCAGAATTTCTGCTACCAGTTCTGGCGAACTGGTACGAACCTGCTGATGCCCACTACTGGTTGTGTCTGTGTGTACATGTATAACTGATATTTAAAGCACAGGAATAATGGAACTGGCATCAGCTGAGCAATATTTAAAGTAATAGAGTAGAGACAGGGATATGAGGAATGAATGTTAGCTTTATAAAATCTCAAAAATCCAAGCAATGTCAACCCCTGTCTGAAGTTTCTCTTTCTTTTCCTTAATTGAAAACTTTTGCAGGCTACAGTTGTTTAAGAAAAAGAGCCTCATAAACTTAACTTTGATGTCAGATTCCTGGCCCAGCTTTCCGTCAGCAATGCAAGCAGAATAATATATATTTTAGGAACGTAGACTGCTTGGAAAATATTCACAAAAGTCAAAGCATTCTTAACCACATTGAAAAACAGAGGCCACTAATTAGGCAAGACTTGAGGAATGTTTCACATTCAGTCTGGTGTCAAAACTCCCGTGCAATCTTGTCAAAATGGAAATGCTTTTAATGTGCTACAGATTTAAACCAGCTGCAACACAGCCTAATTCCATTAGCAATCCTCAACAAACTCTGAGAATTGTAGTTTTGGACGAGATTTCTTTCTTTGAGACCCTTTGACCTTTCACAGAACTCTGTTTCCCAAGGTACAGTATCTTGGTTAGGAAACATGACTAGCAACAGGTTTGAAATGGGTGCAAAGGATACAAAGGATTAGCCGGGAATTTGGGGAGATTATTTTCTTTGGACTACAAATCCCAGAATCTCCAGCCAGAATGTTTCCAATCTATGTTTGGGGCTACTGATTGCATTCAGACCTACGACGTCTGCATCCATTGGTTTTGGAGCAGAAGGCAAAAACAAGTGGCAAAATTACTGGGGGGGGGGGGGATGCCCATGTGTTTGCCAATAAAATTACTCAAATAGCCTTGATTACCTGAAAAGACAAGACAAGGCCAGGCCAGACTGGACAAATGGTGGGTGGCATCATAATACGTACACTACTGGGAGTTTTTACTTACATTTATCTAGGAACCAGAGCACAATGAGAAGGAAGCTACACCTAGGAATAGGCAGCATGTCATAGCCAAAAAAAGAAAGATGATTAATCAGCACTTACTCAATAAACTAAAAACAGATGGGCTGTTTCTTTACTTTTAACAGTTTGAGTCAAAGCAATCAACATGTAAAGCATATTAAGGATTAGTCATCAGTGATACAGACAGCTAGGCATCAGCAGTGGTTAAACTGCTTTACTGCAGCCAGAACGTAGTAGGTTCGATTCTGACCAGAAATCAAGGTTGACTCAGCCTTCCATCCTCCTGAAGTTGGTAAAATGAGTACCTAGCATTTGGGGGGCAAAATGCCAGTTAACTTTTGAATCACCCCAAGAGTGCACTAAGCACTATGAGGTGGTATATAAGTGTAATTGCTAATTGCTAATAAATGCCTTAAAATGAGATTAAAAATAAAAATTTAAAAGAAACTACAAGCCTCCTTATCTCTTAATAACCCAAAGATGCTTACAAAGGGCTTTTTGGTTCCTACTCCTTAGCATTCTCATGTGTCTTTGGGAATGGAAATTGAAGATTTAACATCTTTGGGGTCAAATTAGACCTTAACCTTTCAGTCAAGAGTTAGCTTAAAGTTTATACAACCTTAGGACTGAATATGAACCATACATATTTTAATTTTAATGTGTGTTTTTATTTAATTTTTGTTTTATATTTTTATTTTTTTCTTTGGCTCTGCCCACAACATGACATCATGATGTTGGCTCTGCCCATGAAATCATGATGTCATGACATTGTTTCCGCCCATAACATCAGCTCCACCCATGGTTGGGTAGCAAAATTTTTGACAGCCCACCACTGAATACAACACAGCAAAAGGAAGCACGTGGATGCCCTAACACCCTGGGAAGCACTCTCATTGAGTCTAGCTGCACATGATCCATAATACTTAGTATTCATTCTCCTTCCTACAAGTCTGACCTGTGCAAAGCAAAGGGGTTTTTATCACTTAGCACAGGGGTGCTCAAACTACGCCCGTGGGCTGGATCCAGCCCCCGACACCAATTCATTTGGCCTGAGTGGAAGTGCCACCCTCCTTTTATTTCCACTTCCTGGAGCAATGAGGGTGGTGTGGGCTGGATGAATTGGTGTCGGGGGCCAGATCTAGCCTGTGGGCCGTAGTTTGGGCACCCCTAGCTTAAGCAGAAAAAATGGCATCTTATAATTTATCTCATCCTGTTGTAAAACAGATTGCAAGGTGCATTTTATTCCTGCTTTCGGTGGGAGGAACCACATAACCAGCCCAGGACCAGAAAAGTTTAGGTCCTAAACTTTTCTGGTCCTGGGCTGGTTCCTAAACTTTAGGAACCCCTCACTTAGCTTCTCTCAGTCTATTGAAACTGGCTGTGGGGGATGGAAGACAATAGCCACTCATGCCTTGCCAAAATGAGGAAGTTGTGACTTGATGAGTGATGCAAACTCCTTATCTGAGCAGGTCAACAAGTTATCTTCTCCTTGATAAGATAAGCAACTTTGAGAACAGTAAGTTTTATGTTTCAGGTTTGGATGAGTGGTTTATTTCCAAACTCACCAGTTCTGCTAATTTGGTGCCCTAAAGCACATCAATAGAAATGTGTTTCCTAAAGTAATTTTCCCATGCATCATGCACTTTTTTTAAAAAAAAATAAAAGGTAGGTTTTCATGCCGGCACCCAGCCATCCCTGTCTTCTGCTATAGATTGCAATACATGTGAAAAAGAGGGTCTATTTATCATGGCTTCTAAAATGTGCCACAAGTACCACTAATTTTAAATCTTAATATAAATAATTACACATCTGCTGTCTCTTCCCTGGGCACAGGCGGGCTCATCCTATGGCCTGATGTAAGCTAGATAGTGTGTCAGAAAATCTGGAAATGCTGTAAGATCTATAAAATTCTATACAGCAACAAATTGAAGGAAATGCATGAAATAAACATGGCCATGGAACATGCTATACTTAACAACTGTATTCAAAGTCTGGAATTTATCTAGTATTTTATTATTTATTTATTATTTATTTATTTACTCACATTTGCTATCCCGCCCCAATCGGGCACACCCGACTCTGGGCGGCTTACAAAAATAAAATGCGACCATAAGTTAAACCAATGGAGTACTAATAATTAAAAACTTTAAAAACTTTAAAAGTTCATAAAATAGAAAATAAAACAGCCCCACAGGATAAAACCGAACAGAAAGGGAGGCTGTCCCTTAAATTAGCCACCCTGTGTGGGATCCCACATTCCTTGTAAACTGAACCTGATGGGAAACCAATAGAAGGATCAGATGAACAACATGTGTTTTTAGTAGCGAAGAGATATGTAGCAAAACCTCTAGGAAGATGACAAGCTGGAGATATATGACTATTGTTTCCAAAATTACAGGGGCTAGAAACTTAATGTTTAAAAAAGCTCATGTAGAAGCTTAACTGACCTGCCTATTTTTCCCATCTTTTCCCCTCTTAAGAAAGGTCAATGTAGATAAGCAAAGTTTTGCAGGACCAGGTGGACAACCATTTAAATCAGGGGTTCGTAATCTACGGTTCACAGTGCCAAATAATCTGCCCCCTGACCAGTGGCGTAGCATGGGGGCGGGGGGGGGGGCTTCCCCAGGCGGCACTTTTTTTTGGGCGGCAAAATGTCACATGGGCATATGGGAGTTCTTGGACTTCAATTCCCAGAAGGCCTAGATGCCATTGTGGGGACGGGCCCTGCCCAAGGGGCGGCAAATTTGGCTTATGCCCTAGGCAGCTGAAACCCACGTCCTGAGTCCTGGGCAGCTGAAACCCACGCTACACCACTGCCCCTGACCTCAATCCAGCCACCACTGCAACCACCACCGTCACTGCCACCGCTGAAATCAACCGTGGACTCATTTACAGCCATGTAAATGTGTTTATGACAACCATAAATGAGTCCGCGGTCATTGTAAATGCGTTTATTACAGCCGTAAATTATTTCACAGCTGTTGTAAATGTGTTTACTACAGCTGCGGATACATTTTACGGCACCAGTCCAGCCCGCTCACCTGTTTGAGGGGGTGTGGTCTGGCTCACAGCTGAAAAAAAAGTTGAGAACCCCGGATTTAAATGGCCAAGAACAAGGGAAAATAGGATGCAATGAATGACACACACATACACACTCTTTCTGCCATTAACATAATCACAGGATGAACCTCTCAGGCAATAAGTTAAATCCTTTAAGGGTTTTCCTGCCAATTAGTCAACTTTAGCTTCTTAAGAAATCCTCAAGGATGAAGTACGCTGTTCAGCCTGGAAAAAGCAAAATGGTTGTGACATTTTTGAACTTCTATAGTGTGTTTTGCTTTTTTTAACGGCACAACAAGGTTCGTGGCATTAGGGAAACGTCTTTGTTCTTAAACAAATAGTTCTCTTCAAAATTCCTACCTAGTTAACCTGACATTTTAGATTAGAAGGAAGTGGAGGGGGGACCATCAAAGTAGAGGAGATGCACATATGGTCTGCCATCATCCCTCATCATTAGTTGAGCTACAACTAATGTGACATTTCCATCCAATAACACTTGTAGGGTGACATGTCAATTTCTCCTACATGCTGTACTCATCTCTCCAAGCACTATAAAAGCAAAGCAATCACACTTATATACCACCCCATAGTACTTAGTGCACTCTCTGGGTGGTTCACAAGTTAATTAGCATTTTGCCCCAACATGCTGGGAACTCACTTTAATGACCTTGGAAAGATGGAAGGCTGAGTCAACCTTGATCCCTCGTCAGGATCAAACTCACAGCATTCTGACTGCAGTACAGCAGTTTAACCACTGCACCACCAGGGCACCGGGACTATAGTCCTGATTTGGTAGAGATAGAGCTGAAGATCTCCCAATGCCTTGCATATTTGTCATATCTCAGCCAGAACACAGAATTAAATGGGGTCTTATACTCTATGTAGGTCAGCTGCAACTCGATCCCAGGATACATTACCCCACCACCACAGGGCACTGGGAGGCCTGGTCTTGGAGGCCAGGTGGTACTGGGCCGCCTTCACCCTCTGAGGCAATCAGGAAAAATGCCACTGGTGTGAATTTGTTCAATTCTATTTACAAAAGAGATGGGAAATCTAAAAGGGTAAATATACCAAATTTCCATCCTGTGTCTGCCATGGGTCTGAAAATGACTGATATGGATGAACAAGTTGTGTGTGGATAAGATTTTTCAGTTTCTTTCTTTGTTTTTCGAAGGGGTATTTAAAGGACACCTATTCACCTAAAGCAAAATACTGCTGCTTTTGTTGTTGTTCAGTCGCATAGTCGAATCTGACCCTTTGCGACCTCATGGACCATCACATACCAGGCGGTCCATGCTTTTAGAGACCTCCAAGAATAGAAAACTCTAATTTTTATCTCCTCTATTTATTTATGCATTGTTTTCTTTATATTTCTCCCCAGAACTAGAATAACCACTGTTCCCAGCTCCCCATGGCTCAGTGGGGAAAAGCACTGTGCTTGGAGAACAAAATGACATGGTTCGATTCCCTGAGAGCTGCATGATAGGGGACAAGGAAGAAGCCTCATTCAGGTGTCCCCTGCAAAAATCCTTTCAACCCAGAGTAATCTCTGACATGGGAGGGGGGAATTCCTTGTCTCTACTTGAAGTTCTCAGGGTGGGTGGGGGTGGGGGGAAGAGTTCATCCACTAAGCTACACTCAATGTTATCAAAAGGCTCTTAGAGCTAAGATGTTTCTCCTAGTATTCCACCCAAAAAATCCATGGCTTAAGCCTGTTACATCTTGCCATCTGGACTGGGGCAAGATTTTGTCTTCTTCTACTTGTCAGAATGCTGTATCACCACCAGCCGTTTTCTCCTAACCAGAGGTAGTAGCATGAGGGAGTCGGTGACTTCAGACAACATGATGGGAGTGATCACATGATAACCTGAAACACTCATTGCACGGTGACTCACTGTGGGAGAGTTTCTTAATCTCCAAGAGCCGTTGCTATCAAAGAGGAAGAAACCTCTAACAAGGGCACCAAACAGGCTATTAGAAAGCTTGTCCTGAGTAAGAGGCCATCACCTGACATGACTCAGTCATATAGACTAGATCAACAAGTACTGGCATATTTTGTGGTATCAAGTGACAGCTGAAATGACCACACAAGCATTCCCAAAAGGGTTTGTGTAACATGGATCTTAATTCCATCCAGTTACTTCCAACCTCTGTGCTTTCTCTTTTCACCTGTTCCTGTGTACAGAAAAAAATTGTTATTTTGTAGGTGCTGCAGTAACCCAGAGAGGGGTAAAGGCGCCTTTGATGAGAGCACAGCCAAGAAATGGAGCAGAAAGAAATCCAGTGGTATATGTATTAATTAGGTAAAGGTCGATCTTGCTCGAAAGCCAGTCGTATCAGACTCTAGGGTTGAGTGCTCATCTCTATTTACAGCCAAAGAGCCAGCACTGTCTGCGTCTGTAGATGTTTCTGTGAACTTGTGGCAGGCATAACTAAACACTGGAGTACATGAAACGCTGTTTACCTTCCCACCGAAGTGGTCCCTATTTATCTACTTGCAATTTCTTGCTTTCGAACTGCTAGGTTGGCAGGAGCTGGGACAGAGACAGAAACTCACTCCACCGTGCAGCACTCAGACCTTCCAGTCATCAAGTTCAGCATCTTAACAACTAAGCCACTGCAGTCCCCTATGTATTAATTAACCACATGGTAAAATAAATTACAAGTGAATCATGATTAATGCATACAAGTGTAGGATGCTAATATATTTATCATCTTTCCTCGTCTACATAACCAAATCCAGTTTTGGGGTTTAGGTCTGGTGTGGCTCCTCTTTACAAGGCATTTTGCAAATGCTTGGAACCATTGGGGATTCCAGAGCTCAGGGTTTCCTTAGGAAGGAAGTCTACTCGGTTTGAAATATTTATTATTTATTATTGCTAACTGCCGCCTCCTTCTCTCTGTCCCTCCAATTTTACAGATATATGTTTACAACCTTGAGCAATTTGTTCAGGAGATTTTATTTTGAAGAACACATAACACCTTGGACAGTCAGTGCCAGCTGTTGTTGCAAACCCGCAAGTCAGCAGACCGGTCAGCTCCCAGGAGAAAAGGGTGACAGCGTGACTCAGATTACATTACAACCGACATCGAGACTTCTGTATGGAGTGTTTATCTCTCAAGCATTTTATATAAGCAAACTTAAGCTACCTTCCTCTCTCTCCTGCACAACTGCAAGGTGGGGGGAGCTCATCTGTTTGAACCATCTTTAATAAACAGCCGCTTCAAGGGAAATATGGAATACAAATATGAGGAGGGTCATATGAAAACTCTCTATATGCAAAATGAATTCTGGCTGTCCCATTAGTCCTACCTTGGGGTACACAGAAAAGGCCTCTTCGAAGATTGTGGTATTTTTGCACCACAATTGGGCATTATCCGGGCAACTGCAACCTTGTTGTGCTGGGTAATCTTTCTCACACTAGGTCAGGTGATAGGAACTACGGAATGAATTCACCAAAAGGTAGCTTCATTTTGGAAGTTTAACATCTAACCTAGACACAGAAGAAGAAGCTGAATGTATTGCCTCTAGCCCTGGTGGCTAATCTTGGCACTCCAATTCTTCTTGTTCAATTATCAGAAGCCCAAGTCAGCACACCTGCTGATCTTCTGGGTATTGAAGTCCAAAACAGCTGGAGTGCCAAGGTTAGCCATCACTGCGTCTAGTCTGCTGCTGCTGTATGGACCAGGAATGTAACAAGCTTTCTCTCTTTGATCATATCAGAATGTTGCACAACTACCAGTAGAAGTCTTACCTTTATTTTGTTTATATTTTGCCTTTCTCAACTAACCCTAATTATGTATGAAAACCTGCTGTGTGCTCTCTCGCCATCCCTAGCATTAAAAATTATAATCAGAAGAAAATAAATAAATTGCTGTTTGAGGAGATCATCTTTGCCTCATGCTAGAGCCAGTCCAAACTGAAGCAGATAATATGGATGTACAATTCCAAAACAAAAAACACCACAATATTAAAAGATAGAAACCCCAGACATCTGCTGGACTGTCTGACTTATTTATTTGTTCTCCAAAAAATGTTCAAGAAATGTTTGTGCATTCATCTGTTCCTGATTCTTTAAAACGTTTCTAAGAGCACAATTGGTCTGTCATTAGGCCAGGAAAAGTTTCCGTATAACACCCCTTAAGAGCCCTGGTAGCACAGTGATTAAATTGTTGTGCTGCAGCCAGAACATTGTGAGTTTTGTCCTGATGGGGATCCAGTTCAACTCAGCCTTCCATCCTTCCCAGGTTGATAAAATGAGTACCCAGCATGTTTGGGGCAAAATGCTAATTAACTTGTGAACTGCCGAAAGAGTGAACTAAGCGCTATGGGGTGGTTTATAAATGTAATTGCTATTGCTATACAGTATATAGGATAACCAGTCAACACTACGGATGATTTCCTCTTGAAATTTCTAAAACCATTGTGGTGTGTGGGGTTTTTTTTTAGGTAGAAACTACGGTACTACATTTTGTACCACAGGCTAAAAACATGTAGCATTCTATGTTTTTTTAAAAAGTAACTGATACTAATTACTTACCATATTTTGATGGATGATAATATTTTATCAATGATATTAAATGTAATAAACTTCTTTATCTATTACCCCAATCTCACACTATGTCATGAAGTGATGATTATTACTAAGTCTCCTAACAGTTCCATTTACCCTCATCATTTCTAATTTGGTTCAGGTGACCTTAATATAACATAGCAATTGTTTTTATCTTGTTTGCTGTGATTGTTGCTCATTTAATGAATTATATTTATCTTTGCCATTTGTTCTCATACTTCTTTTGCAGAAATAAAAGTAACTAAAATGAATGAATTTATACATAAGTACAAATAATCACTTTAAGTACAGGTTATGTGTAACATAAATGTAATATGTTGTGCAAATAAAATGGTAAACTGTAGGCGGGGGGGGGGGGAGTTGTAAGGATGTCATTACAACGTGCCATCAAATCATTTCCTACTTATGGCAATCCTAAGAATGAGTAACCTTCAACAGTAACAATAAGTACAAAAACAAAAACTGTAAGAAATTACTTTTTAGAAGTAACTTCCAGACTTGGAAAGAATGGGAGCAAAACTGAATTAGAAGCTATGCAGATGAGATAAGGTTGCTAGGTCCTCTTTAAACACTTCTTTGTTCAAAATAGCATCCCTGCCTGCTTTTTCACCATGGACCACATCACATCTATTATTGAGATTCTGTTACACAAATATATGTTTAATGTATAGCTTATTTTTTTTAAAGAACAATCAGGAGTGATTCCTGCATGCACAGTGCAGGAACTTTTGAATCATCTTATGCTCCCAAATGATCCACAAAAGCAATTTTAATTCTAAGAGCTAAATCAAATGAAATGAAGGTACTTTATGCTCAGGAATTAATGTAAGAGGTTAATGGCCTTGTAAGAGCTAGGAACTAAGGTGTGCAATATATATATATATATATTATTGAGTTCTTAATGCACAAGTAATAGAAATGATAATAGTTTGGAGACTGAATATTTAAAGCCCCTGAACAGCTGGTAGTTTAAAATTTATCATGAGGTTATTGTCAACATCTTTCTGATTTATTAGCGTTACCTTGTCTAACCTTCTCCAGCTGTCCTGTGAAATGGGTTAAAAGTGATGAGAGCGGGAGGATAAAGTCTGTTATATGAACACCTGTCCTCAAAGAGAGGTTCTCAGATTTTCTGTCTCCAGAAAATACTTTCCATATAGCTTTGCCTGCCAAGGGAACTGGGTGGTTTGCCAGAGATTATCTATCCATAGGAGAGGGACATGTTCATAGGAAACACATCTAAAGAAAACAGAACGAACTGAGAAAAAAACCTGAAAGTGCTCCTATGCACCTGCGCATTGCAAAGAAAGGTCACAACCACACAAAGATTGCTTAACATTATGGGGAGAAATATAAGTGGAAAGAACACAACAAATGGAAAGGCAAATTAAGGAAGCTCACTTAACATTTCTGACCTTCCTAGTAGCCCTGGTATATATTGTTCAGTGGTTTCCAACTTCATAGGGATCCTAGCAGTGTCTCTGATGTATGCAGAATGTGTCCCCCCCCCCTTATTTTACATGCTCAGTCCAAGAATATTTGGGCCCCAAGAATGAGCACTTCTGCCCAAAGGTTGGGGGTGGTGGTTAGAGGCCACTGTGGATGTGAAGCCAGTAAGAAGTGACCTGGCCTTGCCCTAATAATAATTGTGTGTCAGAAACTATTCTGGGTTGAAAGGATTTTTGGAGAAGAAACTCCACTCAGGGAACACCCAAATGAGGCTCCTTTCATGTCCACAAGAGCTGGGACAGAGACAGGCACTTATTCCATCATGCAGTACCTGGGTCTCAAACTGCCGACTTGCCATCCTTCCAGCTAACAAGGCAAGCTTCTTAACCACTGAGCCACCACAGCCCCATGCCCTCATGCAAGGTTAACTATTATTATTATTATTATTATTATTATTATTATTATTATTATTATTATTATTATTATTATTATTATTATTATTATTATTATTATTATTATTATTATTATTATTATTATCATCATCATCATCATCATCATCATCATCATCATCATCATCATCATTTCATGTCTGAAATTATTCTGTGTGGAAAGGATTTTTGCTGGAGAAATGTCGCTCAGGGGATGCCTGAATGAGGCTCCTTTCATGTCCCCAAGAGATGGGACAGAGATGGGCACTCAACCTGTCATTCAGTACCCGGGTCTTGAATTGCCAGTTTGCTGGCCTTCCAGCTAACAAGGCAAGCTTCTTAACTACCGAGCCACTGCAGCCCCGTAATTATTATTAATAATAATGGTGTGTCATCAAGTCAATTCCAATTTATGTCAATTCCAAGGTTTTCTAGGTAGAAAATAAATAGAAATGATTTATCATTTCCTTCTTCTGAGGGCATCCTGATCAGGGCTTCAAATCTTCATTTCCCAAGTCCTAGTTCAGCACTCTTAATGAGACAATGCACATAGTGACAGGACGCCTCAAACTTACACCAGTGGAGAAAATATACCTTCTTGTTGGTATCACTCCACCTAAGATAAGGAGAGAAGTGATATGACTGGCTTTCGAGCAAAGGAAACCTTTACCTTAGCAATGGATGCTGAGAGAACTAAGAAAGAGAATGACTCTCGACATCCTATGAACAGTTATATGCCTTAAGTCCACTGACTCAGATCCAAGAAGAGCTTTATGGTAAAAACATTCTTGAGGATACACAAGAACAAATCAAATTAGAAGATGGAGAAAGAAGCTCACTGGTCAAAGAATACCATTAAAAGAGGATATAGTTGAAGAACTCAACCTCCCCGATGTCACTTGGAAGACTCTGAATAGGCTGAGGTTTGAAGGCCCTAAATGTAAGACCAACATGCTCAAGTGGTGACTGTTGGTGGATAACAACATGCTGTATGAACATGGAGAGATACAGAACACAGCTCATTTACTTGTCAGAGGGATTTAAGTTTGGCCAACGACAAAGCCAAGAAGGTGGCTTCATTTTGGCAGTTTAAAGTTTGATCTGGACACGAAAGAAGAATTGCAGACTTATGTTGTCCTCCCCTTCCTCTCCAAACAAAACAAAACAAAACCCTTTGCTTTTGAGGGTCCTATAAATAAAATTCATGGCATCCAGCCCCATCATTCCCTGGCAAATACAAGGGGAAGAAATGGATGCAGTGACAAGACTACTTTCTTGGGATCCAAGATCACTGTGGACGGCGACTGCAGCCATGAAATAAAAAGATACTGTACTTACTCCTTGGGATGCAAGCTATAGCTAACCTAGGCAGCAAAATAAAAAGTAGAGACATAACTCTGCTGATTAAAGTCCACATAGTTAAAGCAATGGTCTTCCCAGTGGTAATGTACGGCTGTAAGAACTGTAGCATAAGGAAAGCTGACCACAGAAGAATAGACACCAAACTGTGGTGCTGGAGAAGACTTTTGAGAGTCCCCTGGACTGCAAGGAGATCAAATCAGTCCATCCTAAAGGAAATCCACCCTGGCTGCACCTTGGAAGGTCAAATACTGAAGTTCAAGTACCTTGGCAACCAAAAGAAAAGAGAGGGCTCACTGGAGAAGACCCTGATGTTAGGAAAGATAGAAGGCAAAAGGAGAAGGGAGCGGAAGAGGTTAGAAAGCATCATTGATGCAGTGGGTGTAGCTCTGGGCAGACTCTGGAGGACTACAGAGGAGCCTGGTGTGCTGTGGTCCATGGGGTCACAAAGGGTCAGATTCAACTGTGCAACTGAATAACTTCTTTTGTGTCCCGATCAAACCCTGGACTGCCAAAATGAAGCCACTTTCTTGGCTTTGTCATTGGCCAAACTTAAGTCCTTTTTTGGTGCATGCTTCTGGCCGTAATCAGCAGACCAGTCAATGAGCCAGATTCTATATCTCTCCACATTCACATAGTGTGTTGTTGTCCACCAGCAGCAGCCCCTCTTTGAGCACATTGGTCTTACATTTAAGGCAGGGATTCTTAACCTGCGGCCCGTAGCTAGCACCATTTCATGTGGGCCCCCACCGCCTCCACCACACCAGGAAGTGCCATGTTATGGAGGAAGGGCAAGCTGTCTGAGGGAGCATGACCTGGGACCTGGCTTAAAAAGGTTGAGAGCTCCTGATTTATAGACTCCAACCATCAGCCTATTCAGGGTCCTCCAAGTTGGGGAGGTTGAGTTCCTCAGCTGCATCCTTCTTAAACGTTGTTCCTTGTCCCGTGAGCAAATGTATCTATCTTCTAATTTTGTTTTTGTTCTTGTGTACCCTAAAGAATGTTACTGAAGAACAACAACATAAATAAATACATAACCTGGGTCTGAGCACGTGACCATTGCAAAGCCCCTGCTGTGTCCGGGCACTAGTTTTCACTTTCCAGGGATTGGGCAACAGGCAGCCAAGAAGAGCACCGCCTACGCACTAACCGATCCCCTCCCTCCCTCCCGAGGAGACACGGAGGAAGAGGCAGTAAACAAAGACACGTGTCATCCTCCCCTCCCAGGGAGGGGAGAAGGGGCGGAGCGAGTGCTGCTCTTCCGGCAACAAAGGGCCTCCACCAGCCCAGCTGATAAATACAGAGGCAGCTGGACCGCGGCGGGAGAAGGAAGAACAGCGAGGCTGAAGAGAAGGCAAAGATAATAATAGCCATTATTATTTATGCAACCTTCGCTCTCCGGCGCCAAGTCTAAGAAGGGGGAATTTATCTCTCTTTTCCCCCTTCCCCCTTCCTGCATTTCTTAAGCGCCCTTGTTTTGGAGAAGGCGCAACCGCCGCGCATCTTTGCGCTCCGGCCGTTTTAATATATATATATTTTAATCGGTACTCGTTATTTTCCACGACCAGTGACGATGCCTTTTCTAGGGCAAGACTGGCGATCCCCTGGCCAGAACTGGGTGAAGACGGCCGACGGCTGGGCCAGGTTTCTGGACGACAAGGGACACACCAGTAGTAGCACCTGCGAGTGGAACAGGTGAGGCTGGCGTCGAAGGTTTTTTTTAATGGTGGTGGTGGGGAGATCGCTTCTCTCTGTCGGTCCCTCCTTGCCGATTCTGCTCGCCTTGGCGATTATTATTATTATTATTATTATTATTATTATTATTATTAAATTCAAATTTATATGCCGCTCTTCTTGCCGAAGCAACCCAGAGCGGCTAACAATGTTACAATAGAAAACATAATATACATACAATATAACAATGGCGATGGTCGATTGGCAAGATAAAAGGCTGAAAAATGCCATTAAAGCGAGTAAGGGATGCAGGAGAGAGGAGGATGGATTATCCCACTCAACATTACCCCCGTCCTAATATTTATTTAGAAAAAGAGCCCTCCCTGCTCCGGGAATGATGGCAAGGCAGTTCGTCATGTTTTGTTCCAGGCTGTTTATACGAGGCTGCGTTTTACGTTCTTGGGGGTTGGTGGCGTCATTGCGGGTAGTAGCAAGATTCGGACGTGCGCAAAATCCGCTCCAAACGGAGACGCGAAGTTGTAAGGCTTTATCTCGTCGAAACGCCGCCTCTGAACTTGAAGCGTCTGGATCTCTCTCTGAAGGAATGATGCTTAACCTCTTCTGGGATCTCGGGTCTTTTTGAGAATCTGATTCAAGCAAGCTGGAGTAGGGAGTAGGGGCTCCCCAGGGGGGGGGGGAAAGAACATCAACAGATAGCCCAAAGATGATCTCTAGATAGCAGAGTGGTTATCTAAACTTCGTTACGCCTTTGTAATCGATTCATTGGGAGCCGTACACTACAAGCTAAGAACCTCTGATCCAGATGTGTAGGGTTGCAGCAGTCTCTGGGACTCTGAACGAAGGGGGATTGCTGTATCCTGGTGAAGATACTTTGCTCCTGTGTGTATGCGTGTTAACAGTCCTGGCGGTGCAGTGGTTAAACTGCTGTACTACAGCCCAAAATGTTGTGAATTCAATCCTGATGGGGATCCAGGTTGACTCAGCTTTCCATCCTTCCAAGGTTGGTAAAATGAGTACCAGCATGTTTTGGGGCAAAATGCTAATTAACTTGTGAACTGCCCTGAAAGTGGATTAAGCACTGTGGAGTAGTATATATGTGTAATTGCTATTGTTAAATATCCATTCTGGCTGATATTACACTAACTGTGGTTTTCTGATTGTAAACCAACCCCTTGCCTTTGCCAATTGAACACATGTTAAGTGCATAGGGTAGAACTGGTCAAGGGACTTGGAACATTCAATGATCAAGTGTAGCAACAAGGATGGGCAGCTATAGATTAGCCTCAGAGCTGCCTCTAAGAAGTCTTCAGGTGGGCCGGCAGGAGAGCATAATATGGCAATTTGGGATAGGACAGCAGGTAGTCAGTTCTGCTTGCCTCTGTATTCATGCCCCCCTTTCCTCTCCCCTCTCTGCCCTTTGAAGATTATCACTGATCCAGAGTTGTGCTGGCATGACCTAATTCTTAGGGGTTTCAGATGATGTATATTCAAGAGCTAGTGTGGTATGATGGTCAGAGAGAAAGACTAATATTCAGCAGACTTGGGTTTGAATTCCTGGTGGGCTATGGAAATCTGCCAAGGGGTGACAGTGGTAAACAATATTAAATAATATGTAACATCAAGTTAGTTCTGAATTATGATGACCCTTTCCAGGAGTTTCTAGGTAGGGAATATGCAGAAGTTGATTACTTTTCCCTTCTGAGGACACTGTGGGACTATGCAGCTTTCCCAAAGCTTCATAGGTTAACTATTCTTGCATGAGGCACAGTGGGGAATCAAACTCCCAACCTCTGGCTCAGCAGCTAGATACCTAAGCCACTAAGCTATTCAGTCAGACAATGGTAAGATCAGTCCCTAAATATCTCCCATACCTTGAAAACCTGTTATGATTACCATAAATTGGATGGGATTTGGTGGCACATGATAAAGTTTAACTCAGATGATATGGGCCTCCCCTTCCTTGTTCTTCCACCTTGTTGTTGTTTTATTACTGGGGAAAATCCCTAGCAAGCAAAATGAGGAATAGATAAACATTGCCTTCTTGATATTTGCATGTGAAGCTTTCTGTCTGGAAATTCCCATATCCTCTTAGATAAGGGCCAGAATGGATAGACTTGGAACCAGATGACTTCTTGTAATTTCCACTTATAGATTTAATGCCAGGGGGCATGCCTAAGGTAAGGTGATGCTGGTGTGTATTCACATCTGTGTATCAAAACATGATGTGCTGTGAATGCGCCACTGTATTGAGCTCTGCCTCCTAATAACATGACAGGAAGTGATTCTTTGTTTTCATTTGGGAGCATGCATTTGAGAGGGTGTGTGTTGTTGATGTTGTTGTCATCATCCCAGTTGCTGTGCACACAAGTCTGCTACTCTAGAGGCTAACAATTCCCCTTTAAGTGGAGTTGGTGCTGGTTTGTGATCATGTTCTCTAGACCATAAGTGGAAATGGGGTTGATCTGGATCTATTAGTAAATCTCTCAGTGGGTCACAATAAAGGAGCAAGGATTTGATTCCTTTACTAATATGGGTAACAAAAATAATTCTACAGTACTTTTGTTCTAATCTGTGCTGCTAAAATGAATGCATGGGGTAACTGGGAATAGATTTTAATGCAGAAGCATGATATATTTATTTGTAGTTATTTTTTTGAGGAAGCACAGTGAGTTCCATCCAGTTCGTTCTTGTGCTCTGAACAAATTGCTGCATTTAGAATTGTTTATGTTTTCTCATAAGGCTGTGATTGGTGAGCTAGTAAAAAGTATAGATTGTCTGGCAAGCCCATTTATTACGGGGTAGTACTGGAGGAAAGGCTATATGATTTTGGGCTGTTGGTCTTAGTTAAAAGATAAGTAGTGGGGACATGATAGAGGTGTGAACATTTCTGCATGTTATATAGAAAACAGAAAAGGAGTTTTCCCTCTTTCTTCTCTCTGAAAAGTAGACATTGTGGACAGGGGTCACCCAGCAGGAGAGTCAAACAGATAAATGAAAGTGCTGCTTTGTGCAGTAACTGATTAAGCAGTTTAGTGCCATAAGATGAATAATGGTCCCACACACACCTTGCATAGCTTTAAGAGGCAATTAAAACAATGAAGAAAAAGACTATAGAAGTGGCTACTACTTAGGATGGCTGCATAATGGATTTAATATCATGTTTGTGTAAAACTAGTGGCCTGAGAATGTAGGCAGGAGGTAGTTATTGCACCGATATCCTTTGGTGTGTTTCCTGTAGGTTTGGAGAGCAAATTTTGTTTATATTGAGTGCAGAGAGGTTTCTTTAGAAAGCATCATAGCTTTTGTTCCCTCCGCCTCTGCTGCACCAGCTAAGGCCAGGGCTGTACTATGAAACCTTGGCCATGAAAGGTTGCACAACAGTAATCACACAAGCACTTTGCTACCTTTGGTGAGGCATTTGTCATATGACTGGTTTTGCAATTGGTACACGATTGATGGCACAATGAATGCACCAGTAGAGGGCATAAATTGCATACATAATAAACATTGCACACATTGTTTTTGAAGTAGGATTCTGGCCTCTGTCTTTAAAGGTTATTGATATTTTTACTGAGTAACTTTCCCAGTGATTGCTGGTTCATTTCCTTCTTTTAAATGCCTTTGCCCATGGCATATGTATAGAAAAGGCATAATGCACTGTACTTTTAACTCTTCCAAGAATACTTTGAGACAGAGTGTGTTGGGATATGGGGAAATGGAGAGGTAGGAACTAGAATTAGTGCGTGATTTATGAAGAAGGCAGAATGACATTTGATTTGTTTATTCACAGAAGGATAAAAAGGACTCCATAGGCCACCAGTAAGGAATTGTTTCAATACAAGAAATAGCTGCTGGATTGTGCATTTAAAAACATACAAGAACTGTGTCTGTGACACAAATATTTTCTTCAATGCCTGCCTAGAATGTGCAATAAACCAGGAGATAATTTAAGATGGATGGTTTCTGTATGAGAGCCAGCTTTCCAGTTGTTAGGGTTTTATTGCTTCTTGGATGAGCCTGCAAAACACGCAAGGATTTTAAGAAGAGAGAGAAATCGAAATAACCCTGTCCGCAGCTTAGTTTGGGGAAACTGTTTGGATTTAAATTGATGTAAGTTAACATTTAACAGTGCTTTGGCTACAATCCTTTCCACGTTTGCCCAGCAGTAAATCCCTTTGAATACAGTGGCATTTATATAGGAGCAAAAACATTTGGAATTACATTGCTAAGACTGCAGTGCTTTACATTCACTTGGGGAGAATGGCTTGTTGAACGCACTGGGTCTTTGTTTCTGAATAAACATATTTAAGATTGGATATACACAATGTCCAGAAGAAGTAACTCGGTGTTTGGTGGGATTCAGAATACTGTATCTGTATGATTATTTTAAAGGGTTAGTTTCTGTGCCTGCTTTCTAGGAAGACTCCAGTTTAAATAATCTAAGGGATTATTTTATAGAATAATCAACGAGTAGTTATTTTGCTAAAATTTACCTTTGTGACAACAAAAGAATCTTGCTTGGAAAATGTTTTGTTTCTACCTGTCTAAACACAAGCGGTCACTACTGACAGTTCAGGTATCTTCAGAACATGCAGTAGTGGAGAAGTAGAATTAAACTCAATGGGCATAATATGTTTTTCAACTCCAAGCATTATAATTCTTTGATATGTTTAGTCAACAAAAGTCTTGGCTACAGCTTTGTGGGATTTTTTCCCTTGGCAACAAACAGAGTATTGGCCACTTAAGTAGAAAGCTGTGTTTGCATATGAAAGGCTTCCATGCATAAAGACCAAAAATTATTAAACAAGGTCAGTCCAATACAATATATCTGGCAGGGAGTGGTACTGAATGTCACAGATCAGGATGTTTGAATCCATGTTTATCTCATGAAACTAGCAGCAGTTGAGAACAAGTATGGGGGGGGAGAGAGAATAGCTTTGGTTCAACCAGTTATTTGATTCATTGTCTTTCTGGTTGTTTGAGTGTTCTGGAGTCTAACATAAGATAGAATTCATTTTTAGTGTGACCAGGCAAAAATATTAGGTAAGCGGTGTCTACTTCCACCTCCCCAAGCTATCAATGTAATCAAAAGCAAATTTGAAATAGAAAATATGTGGACGATTCTTGGGCTGTCTAGATTTTGAAATTGGAATGACAGAATAAGATACTGTACAGTGGAACCTCATACAACAATTGCCCCGTATAACGAAATCTTATAACAATTAGGGGTGTTTTTTTGGGGTGGGGGGTGGGATGGTGTTCTGCATAACAATTTTAAAAAATCGTACAACAATTTTTCAATGGGAAAAACCACTTAGCGAAAAAAATTATTTTTTTATGCATCCCATAGGGAAAATTGCTATACAATGCATGCTATACGATGCATTTTGTAGGGAAATAGCAGTGCTGCTTTTTGTAGTGAAGAAATCTGACTACGTGAGTGATGTAGTGCAGGAGAATGCAAAGTGTTAGAAGGGTGAAGCAAAGGTGAGTTGAGAAAAATTATTTTTCTGGACTGTAACTCCAGGAATCCACTATTCTGGTCTTTTCCTGCACAGCTATTGCTTGTTCACCCATTGATCTGTGCTTGCCTACTTTTCAGAAATGTCAAAACAACAGGAGCGATAGCTAAGAGAGACAAGTAAGTGAGAAGGAGATGGTGCTGGGAATTGTCCTCTGCTAGAGTGTTGGACTTCAGCTGTGATATCACCCTGTGACACTGGTCTTTAGAAATGCTTTGTCTCTACAGTGTGAGTTTACTGTTGGCATCTCAAGATGGTATTCTAATGATTTCCAAGTCATGTCACATGGTGTTAGGCAGTGAACCATGGTTGGATCATTTGCTCCAATGACATTTCTGTGTCCTAGTTACCTTACTTAGCCAGATAAACAAAGATCCCATTTCTATTGAAGATAAGGAGCAAGATGGCTTTTGCTCTGGGAAGATGCTTGGAGATTGGAACAGGAGGAGAGGGATAAATTCCTAATTTGATAACACTTAAGTACTATAATGTTCTTTAGGTTTTGTATAACAGCTGTTCTGTTCAGTGCATGTCTGGACAATGTGCTGACTGAACATTTTGATTAACATCTAACCCAGGAGTTCTCAGCCTTTTAAAGTCAGGGGCTGGGTCACACTCCCTTAGACAGCTTCATGGACCACACAGCCATTTTGTCCTTTCTCCATCACATGACACATCTGGGGAGGGGTTTGGAGGCGGGGGGCACATGAAATGGCACTGTGGGCCACATTCAGCCCATGGACCACAGGTTGAGAATTTCTGATCTAAGTAGTGTTAGTAATTTTCTGCTTTTCATTTGACCATATAATTTGACTTCTTTTACAGCTGCTAAGCAAAGGCTTAGAAATAAACAGGCTTTAACCTGAGACTTTTATGATTCCATAAGAGTAGCATTTTTAGGTTTCTTGCAACAAAAATGACCAAGATGTATGGAGTTCATCTTTGCATGGAATACTTAAGTGTTGTATGGAGTAAGAGATCACAAATGTACTTGTCTGGTGTGCCTGTAATTTAAAGCAGAGCAGGTGCCTTTACTTAGGTGTATCCAGATCTGATTTTGGGATGAACATTTTATAACTGTGCAAAAACAAGTGAACTATTCTGTCATCCAAAAAAATCATTGAGCTGTAGTCAGAATTTTTTGTATACTGTATGCCAAAAGTAAAGCTACGTGGCCCCTATAAAGTATTCAAAAAAGCAGATTTACAAATAGTTGCTGAATTTACATTACAGTAATACCTCGGATAACGTTTACCTCGGATAACGCTAAAATCGCATAACGTTAAGTAATCTGGGGAGGAGAATTGGATCGAATAACGTTAAGGTCCTATGGGATGTATCGGATAACAACCGCTAAAGCCTGTGCGGTTACAGTGTATCTCTATGGAGCTTTAACGTTATCCGATACATCCCATAGGATTTTAACATGCATCGGATAACACTAAAAATCGGATAACACCAAGACTTGTGGAACCAAGTCTTAGCGTTATCTGAGGTATTACTGTATTTGTTTGGCTTCCACTTATTCAGTAAGATGGAGAAATCGCAGAAGTCAACAAAGTCCTGTATCCATCATAGTGCTTCACTTCAACTAGTTTACTTTCTTAGATATTGTCCTGCATTTCTTGACTTTAAGAATGAGAACCTTAAAATAATACATCAGAATTTGAGATTTTCAGAGTACTGTAGTGAATTTTACGACCAGTATATCTTTATCTGAAATCATTGCTGAATATGCATACTCCAGTTGAGAATCTTATATGTGTTTCACCAGTTCATGAAACATAATGTCAACTCTACATTATGTATAGCTAAGGTAAAGGTTGCATACTGAAGCTAGGGTTCGGTGTTCATCTCTGTTTATAGCCAAAGAACCAGTGCTGTCTGCACCTGTAGATGTTTCTGTAGTCATGTGGCAGGCATGATTAAACACTGGCATGCATGGAACACTTTTTACCTTCCCATTTGCAATTTCTACTTGCAATTTCTTGCTTTTGAACTGCTAGGTTGGCAGGAGCTGAGACAGAGACAGGAGCTCATTCCATCATGCAACACTCAGGACTAGAACTGCTGACATGCCAACCTTTCAGTCATCAAGTTCACCATCTTAACCACTAAGCCACCGCAGTCCCTTTGTATGGCTACTTCAAGGCATAAGTTTGATGTCGTGCCTGGAGTATTGTCTCTTCTGTAATCAGCCCAAGCAGTTCAGAAATTCAGCAATCTAAAACATGGCCCACATTTCTAATACTGCTTTAAAGCACTGGAGGTTTTCCAAGCACTCACCCCATCTTTTTCTAGCAGCAAGTGATCCAAGATTTCCTGATTCAGAAGAAACTGGAGAAACATATTGTATCCTGTCAGATTTTATTGAAGGTGATTTGGTGATAGAATCTTTGGTCTACACACCAAGGTTTCTCAGCCTTGGGTCCCCAGGTGTACTTGGACTTCAGTTCACACAAGCCCAAGTCAGTACACCTACTGATTGAGGCTTCTGGGAATTGAGGTCCAAGAGCATCTAGGGACCCAAGGTTGGGAAACCCTAGTCTACCATTTCATCCTGAAGGTGCCAGTTGCATATCTGAATGCTTGTAATGTTATGGGAGGCATTTCTACGGTAACAGAAAATTAGCACATCACTAAGTTGTGTCTCAGCATAAGTGCTGGGCCACCTTCTCCATAGGAACATTAAAACATGTGGTGTCTCCTTGTCACCACCTTGAAATGGTATAGTCCCAAGATCTTTGTACCACTTGTGTGTTTTGAACAGTCTTCCTCTATCTTCACCCTTGTAAATTGAGCTCTTTAAGCCCTGCTCCAAACATCAGGTTATTTATAGTCCTTCTAAAAAGTGTGAATAACAATTTATAAATGCATGAAATCTGAGTGCGCCTGTGCCTGGAGAGGTTTGCAATGTAAACTAGAGGAGAGTCACATGCAGGAAGTTGTGACATAAGAGGAAGAGACTAAAGGAAGGGCAATGGTGTTAGACAGAGGTCATGAGATTCATTTTGCAACTAGTGCTTAATTATGGCTGTAATGACAATATATGCTTTGCCTGCTTGTCTGATTTTCCCCCAGGGCAAATCAGCTATTGCTGTCATCTCTTATTCCAGGAATCATCCCTTCATCTACAGGGTGTCTTCTGAAAAGGAAATGCTCCATGGTCCTATTTGTTTGTAATTAACATTTTCCAAAAAAAGAAAAGAAAAGATAATCGTGTTGTTTTTATCCTGGCACAAAGGTGTCAGTGATGCCCCAAAGTTACAACATGGTTGAAGCAGGCACTTAAAAAAAGACATGAAAACAGATCCTTGTATCTGCTTGGTCACTGGTTCAACTGAGTTGAAATTGTAGTATCTTTTGTCCATTCCTCCTGTAGGTGTACAGATGCCAGATGCCATTACCCTATGTTAGTGATGGTGAACCTTGGCACTCTGGCTGTTTTTGAACTTCAATTCCCAGAAGCCCTGATCAGGGGTGCTGACTTGGGCTTCTGGGGATTGAGGTCCAAGACCAGCTGGAGTGCCAAGGTTCACCATCACTGACCTATGTCATATCTTAATGCAATAACATTTTGGCATTATGATGAAGCTTGTTGTATGAATCCTATTCATTATACCACTGCTGTACCAGACAGGCAGAGGTTGGATGGGAAGAGCTGTGCAACGGAACCTGTCTATATGTGGCCCATACAAACTGACAGAGCAAGTCCATATGGCCTACTAGCTCAGTGTCACTCACTTAGACTAGCAAAGGCACTGCAGGGTTTCAGGCAAACTTGGAGGATGTTTGGGATAGACCCAAACAATTGCTCTGTCTCTGAGTTATAAACCTCACATCTTCCAGATATCTTGTTGATGGGAGACTCTCAACTACCTTAGTTGGTATCAGTGTGTTTCCCTGTTAGAAAACAGTTATAGGGAAACAAATGTAGGCAAATATTGCATGAGCTTAAAATTGGTTGCTGTTGAGTTTATTATGAGAATAATCCATATGTCATACTTAGCAGATGGGCTTTGATCATAAAAATAAAGAAAGGAAAAGATTGTGGTTGGAATATAAATGTTCAAGGAAGGAATGAGAGCTATAAAGAGCTGGAGGGAAACAAGAACTGGAAAACCCTTTGCCCACCAATGACATCTCACTCAAAGGAACATAGATAAGAGGCAGGAGGAAGTTACATGACATAAACGAAACCGCATTAATCACTTTACCACAGTAGACTATGCCCGTGGTAATAAAAGTGAACTGTTAAAAACACACCCTAGATAAGAAACTGTGTCCGAACATGCCTCAGAGAAGAAATTAAACCCACAGAGACCCAGTAAATTACTCCAGTTAATTTATAATTAATTACTCCAGTGCTTTCTCTGGCAACTGTGTTCCACAGACTTCATGTTGCTACAACCCAGCAACTGAAACTTGACAGACAAAAGCAGGAAGAAGAGAATCTGTAGGTCTGGGAAATTCCTGAATGCAAAGGCCATTGCTAATTAATTACTGTTGTTGGTTTACTGTTGATGGTCTTACCTGCATGGATAATGGAGCCATGAGCAAAGCTCTGCTAGAAGATCTTAAGATGTGGGGATTTATTTATTTGTTTTTATTTTAAATGTCTCTCTGGGCAGTGAATATACACTAGTACAGTAATACCTCATATAACATTAGTATCGAATAACACTAAAATCGCATAACATTAAGCAATCTGGGGGGAAGAATTGCATCGGATAACATTAAGATCCTATGGGATGCATCAGATAACAACCGCTAAAGCCTGTGTGGTTACAATGTATCTCTATGGCTCCCATAGGATTTTAACATGCATCAGATAACACTAAAAATCGTATAACATCAAGACTTGTGGAACCAGGTTTAGTGTTATATGAGGTTTGACTGTACCTCAAATAACAATGAGACTTGGTTCCACAAGTCTCGTTGTTATCCAGTTTTTAATGTTGTGCGATGCATTGATTTCTTCGGAAATTTTGCATCGTTATCCGATTTTAGCGTTATCCGATGCAGTCGTTATCCGAGGTATTACTGTAAAAGATAAGTACTTAAGGGAGAAGGTGTCTCCAAAGGTTGGGCTTTAGATATGGGTGAGTGATCCGTAGTTTGCATTTAGCCCTTGGCAGAGTTTCCTACCTAATCTCTTGGAGGTTGGCCCAGAGAGTGGAGTGTGATTCAGTCTGATGGATCAATTGTCCTTTTTAGAAGAAAGCCTTCTTTGCCCTGTTTTAGACCCAGACCTTTCAAAAAGGTCCAGAAACTAGCAGATAGCTAGTATAGTTGTGCATCATGCATAAACCTAACGGTTGACAGTTGTGTTCTGGCCTCTTAAAGGGTGGATTGTGCAAATTGCAAATGAGATTTAAACCTCTTTCCCTTCCTTTGTGTCATTCCCAGTTACTGCAGAAAAGAAGACTACAACAAGGAGAACATGTTCAACAGCATGAACTGTGATGTGGTTGCAAAAAAGAGAAAAAAGGACCAATTGAACAGCAAAACAAGAATTCAATGTAAGACGAGAGATAAATAAAATAATGAAAGAGTCAACAACTTGGCTTAGTGAAGGGTCACACTTTTCACACAATGAAGTGACCTCTGTAATTCTTCCAGAGGTCTCTAGAGAGAGTTTGGACCACTGCCTTGACCTTACAGAGATCCACTGCATTTGGGAGCTTTATGTTTCGGGACGGCAATGTTTGCCCCATGCGGTAGTGCTTGTTACAGTCACAATCTTGCTATTTGTGTTTGGCAGCAGAAAAGTATTTCCCTTACTCTCAGGAATACATTCAAGTAAACAGTTTTTCATCCTCCATTCCTTACCCCCTCCCTTCACATGTCTGCATCCCTACAGCTTTTTTGTTGATGATTATTTTGTTGTCCTGATTTGGGTCTTCAAAAACGTACCCAGGAAGCTCAAGATTGCCAGTATCTAAAAGCAGAAGGGAAATGCAACAGTTGAAAGGAGCCCTTCAAAGACTTGATCCAGGGACTCTAAATGCAAATCCAGAAAGTTGTAAAGGCAGGGGGAGGGGACTGTGGTGATGATGACTTAGTGGATAAGACACTGAACGTGACAACTGGAAGATCTGCAGGTCAGCAGTTTGAGCCCTGAGTGCTGTATGATGGAGTGAGCTTCTGTCCCTGTTCCAGCTCCTGCAAATCTAGCAGTTCAAAAACAAGAAATTGCAAGTAGATAAATAGGTACCACTTTAGTAGGAAGATAAACAGTGTTCTGTGCACTCCTGTGTCTAGTCATGCCTGCCACATGTCCATGGAAATGTCTGCAGATGCAGACAGTGCTGCCTCTTTGGCTATAAACAGAGATAAGCACTGAACCCTAGAGTCGGATACGACTGGCTTCTGAACAAGGGCAAACTTTACCTCACCTAAAGTGTGTGTGTGTGTGTGTGGAATTGTAATCAGAATGACAGTTCTGGAGTTAGGCTTGCTTATTAATTAGATAAATTCGGTTCCATTTGCAGCCAGTGGGACTAAAGTTGTGACAAATTTGTCATGTTGTTTTTAAGAGAATCTAAATTGTGGCATAGAACTACAGAGCTTTAAAGTACATGAGGGTCATCTAGTTCAACCCCACTGCTTATGCAGAAAACCCATAGTTCTGACATTTCTGATAAATGACCTTCCAAATTGAATGTAATCTGCAGTACAAATCCTAACTCAAAGGGTTAAGACCAAGTACAAGTCCTTTTTGCTTTTCTCAGAGATAGTTGAGCAAATACTTGGTTAGCTCAGGTCTGTTTGGTAAAGAAGCTGAGAAAAGAGAATGGAGGAGCTAAACTTTGCCAGGTTAAACTGATTTTCAGCCCAGAGTTCAATGTTGTATCAGAACCAGGCCTGTATGTGAAAGCTTCGAATAATTAATGCTCAACTCTTCAGGAGGCTTCTGCCTATTAACTTGTTGATCTGTTTTATAATGTTGCTGACTACAGAACTTTGCAATTTAAAAATGCCTGTTCTTTCTTGTTTACAAGATGGTGACTGCTGTTTTCCAAGGCTGTATTTGGAAATAGGACTTATTTCTGAGTAGACATATATAGGATGAAATTGATGAGATTGATTTGAAATACTTTGATGATCGGATAACATGCTCCTAATTAATCAGATGCCAGATTTTTGCTATCCAAAACTGCTTTGAATAATCTTCCCCATCATCTTTTGGATTCAGATGTTGAGGAAATAATTTCAAATCTTCAGTGAAAACAAATTCTTCCCAAATTAATAATAAACATTCCAAATTAATAGCAAATTATTTCACTGTTGTTAAAAAAAACAACTCACAGATCCTTTATTTGTTTCTAGAAGGTCAGTGGTAGCATATTGCTGCTTCAAGTCAGACATTTACAAAATTTACAAAAGTAATTATTTTAAAAATTCATCAGTTTCTCATCTTTTCAGATCTGACAAGCCTTCATTTCTTAGACCAGGGATGCCCAAACAACGTCCCGGGGGCCAGATCAGGCCCTCTACCACCCTCGTTGTTCCCAGAAGCGGAAGTAAAGCACACCCATGCTTCTGCAAGCGACGAGGGTGGTGTGGGCTGGATGAATTGGCATTGGGGGCCAGATCCAGCCTCGGGATGTAGTTTGGGCACCCCTAAACCATGTTACTGTCCCACAGCCCAAAAGGTTTGGGCACCCTTGTCTTAAACTTTGGTAGTGACTAACACAGGAGTGGTCAACCTTGGTCCCCCCAGATGTTCTTCGACTTCACTTCCCAGAAGCTCTGATGAGGAGGTGTGCTTGCTTGGGTTCCTGGGAATTGGAAGTCCAAGAACACCTTGGGCACCAAAATTGGCCTCCGCCTAGACTGAGATAATGCAAAAGTCAGCAGCCTCAACTGCAATATAAGTTATTTTTCCTAATATGCTGTTATTTTGAAAAATTTAGAAGCAAAACCCAACTTTTATATTCCAGCTGTAATGTAAATAAATCAGACTTAATCAAATTGTGATTTGTTTATGACATATATAGTTGTAAATGAAGAAAATGTGTGTTTGTTAAACAGATGTTCATCAAGAAAAATGGATTTACGTACACAAGGGAAGCACAAAAGAAGTGAGTTTCCATTATTTTTAAACAGTGTAATTTTGGCTAAATAGCTTTTTTGTTTTGTTTAGCATAATCAAACTGTCTTATAACTGAGAAAGCTTTTCTAATGCAATGTCTAATACCAGGGTATATTTTATTGGTGGTGATGGCTAATTTCAATTTTTCTTGAGTTTTCCATACTTAACATCTGAGTTGTGCATATAATAGAATAACTACGTATGGTCTTCTTACAAATGTACCATTCTAGAGTGTTGGATTTAAGTTTGCTTAAATTTGTGCTTCATCAAAGGTCTCTGTGTACCTTTTTAGAGGGAAGTTTCACTTTGTGTTTTTTTTAATGACTTGTTAGCTATCTGAGTGGAGAGTATGTTCCTGGAGAAGTCGGAACTGTTTGCTGTCCAGCTTCCCCACTTATAGTCTGACATAAGCCAAGGAGAGAGCTGGCATTCTAGAACATTATAATCTGTTCGCCAGCTCTAGAGTTGTTCCTTTTGAAAGCTTGTCTGGGTTTTTTCCCAATTTCAGTAGACTTTTTTTACAGACATTAAATGGGACCTGCATAAATTATATCAGAGAAATACTTAGTATTTTCTATTTTCCTGTATTGAGCTCTTTTACTGCCAATTTTATTTATATATTTACTTTATTTATTGCAAACTATGGATGATGTGAACATTTCAGTTGCAATAATTATTTATTTTTACACTTAATAAATCTGTTCTCCGAATGATGGGGCTCTCTGTAACATAATACAGTAAAACCCGGTTAATGTGTGCACTGCACAATGTTAAAGCCAGATAACGTAGGGAAATCTGGGGCAAATTTTGCACCACACAACGTTAAATTAAAGTTGTGCAATGCATCCATTTCCTCCCAGATTTCCTCCAGAGATCTCTGCCCCAAAGCCGGCAGGGCTGCTCTCCCCCTGGGAAGCACCTTCTCAGGGGGAGACCAGGCCTGTCAGCTTTGGGGCAGAGATCTTCGAGGTGCCCTCGCTGTTTCGAGGCTTGCCTCAAAACAGTGAGGGCACCACCGGAGATCCAAGCCCCAAAGCCTGCAAGACTGGTCTCCACCTGGGAAGGCAATTCCCAGTTAGAGTGCAGCCCCACTGCCTTTAGGGCTTGGATCTCCTCTCGCCTGCCTCCTTGGAAAGGGAACCAGGGATCGGACGCTCCAATCCCCAGTTCCCTTTCCAAAGAGGCAGGCGACCTGCTTGGCCCCAGACGAGGCTTGTCTTGGAAGGGAAGGGGCCAAGCATTTGTCTCCTTCCCCTCCAGGATGGGCTGCACATGAGTGTGGGCACACCTGCAGCTCTGTGTGGGCGCACCTTGGGCCCTTCCCTTCCAGGACAGGTTGCGCATGAGTGCAGGTGCACCTGCAACTCGTCCTGGAAGGGAACAGGCCAAGCGCTTGGGCCCTTCCCTTCCAGGACGGGCTGTGCGTGAGTGCAGACACACCCACAGCTCACCCTGGAAGGGAACGGGCCAAGTGCTGGCCCACGCATCGAATCCCCGCTGCCCTTTCCAAAGCGGCAGGCGGATCTTTGGAAAGGGAACCGGGCTTTTTTAAATGTTGTGTGATAAATGTATCGCATAACGTTAAAAACCAAATAATCCTAAGACTTGTGGAACCAAGTTTTAGTGTTATCCGGGGTATTACTGTAGTTTGGTTTTAGCTTAGGACTGTATATTCATTTGGCTCTGTTCTCAGTCCTGCATATGGACAAGTTGCATCTTCCCTACTTTATTCTGTTTTAGCGCCATGGCTACTGCACCCTGGGAGAAGCTTTCAATAGACTGGATTTCTCAAATGCCATTCTGGACTCCAGGCGGTTCAACTATGTCGTACGGGTAAGCTTAAGGGAATTACTTACACTACTAAAGCACTGGTTATAGATACCGGTAATTAACTTGTGAACTGCCCAGAAAGTGGTACAGGTATATAAGTATAATTGCTGGGGCTGCAGTGGCTCAAGTGGCTAATACACTGACTGGAAGGCGGGAGGTCAGCAGTTCGATTCCCGAGTACTGCAAGACAGAATGAACTCCCATCTTTGTCCCAGCTCCTGCCAACCTAGCAGTTTGAAAGCAAGAAATGGGCTAGATCTGGCCTGCAGCACCATTTCATGTGCCCCCCAAGAGCATTCGAGAAACAAAATGGCCTCCTCCTTTGAAGGTTTTGGGACAAAATTGTCACCCCATCATGCAGGCAGGGCAAAATGGCCTTCTGATCCTTGAAGCTGACTGAGAGAGCTTGACTCAGCCCCTGGCTAGAAAAGGTTGGGAATCCCTGTTTTAAACCATGTTAGTTCCTAAACCTTAGCCAGGCCGGGCCCTGGGCTGCTAACTTTGCTCTTTTTTGTTAGAACACACTTGTTAGTTGGAACAGCTACAGATCTTTTTTACTAACACAACCATACTTCTTAAGCTGAGTTGGCAAAAGAACGGGAAGAGCATGAATTGTTGGAAATAACTTCGCTACTACCCATTTTTCAAATCTGGTGTGGTTTTTAGACTCAGAAGGGTCTAGTGCTGCTGTTGCTGTGAGGAGGAAGTCACACAGAGGTCGGTGAAATGTAAAAGTCATCATCCTGTATTGTACAGGGGCCAGAATCAAGCTGACAACCATGAAGAAGTAGAATGGGGAAGCTGAACCTCTTTGACTCCCAGTAGAAAGATCAGTGATGCAGTAGATAGGATATTGGTATGGGATTGCAGGGATCTGGCTTTCTGCTCCTTTGCTTAACTGTGAAATTGGGTTGGTTCTGTCTCCACCTAATCAACTCTGCAGGGCTCTTCTGAGGATAGGATGATGACCACAGTAACAGCTTTTCCCACTGCTCTGTATAGCTTGGAAGGAAAGCAGAAGAAAACACGACACATAGTAATCCATAGGGATAGGATTTTCATGGTTTTTTGAACTACAACATCCAGTTATATCAACGCCCTGAGAGGGCTTTTTGAGGCAACTTAAGGTCACAGGATTCCTAATGGCAAAATTCCAACAGACATCTGATCTGGTTGTTTTAGTCCAAGAAACATGAAAATCCAATTCTTAGTAATCAATACTGGAAACAGAATAGAGCTCTCTTATTATGTACAAGGTCATTTATTCCTCTTCTGTAGTGATTATAAGATTTTTTTAAAAGATGAATTGGCTTTTTTAAAGCTAACCGGGAGAGTCCTATAACATTGAGTTGAGGCTTCCATATGAAAACTTCTTAGCTGGGAGTAACCCTGGTTGGATTCACAGGTGACCTGCTCCCAAACAAAGCAGTATGTGTGTAGGATTGCAACCTTATTGAGACACTAAAAGAGAGACTATCCTGTTGCATATCAATCTCTCTGTATGTTTGGTTAGTATGACACCTAAATACAGATGCAGGAGGAAGGCAATGCCTTTTATAGGATCGCTTAAAAATGCAGGTACCCCTATGGAGTTTTATCACAGCAGTTTAAAAAACGTTATTTTAGAAGTTGGTTTGATGCATATAGTCTTGAAAACATTGATACATGACTGATTTCAGTAAAACAAAGCTGAAATTCTAGTGATAATAGCAAGGGGAGATACCGTACATAATTCTTTGCCCCCATCTGCTTAGTAGCAACAGGATACACACATCAAATATGTGTGAAAATGTAGTCATACTCTGCTGCCTCTGTAAGCCATTGTTTAATATAAAACTTCACAACAAGCTTGAAACTGTGATGCTGTTCTCTTGTTATTCCCAATCCCAGGTGAACCACAGTTTAGCATGTAATGAAAGTCCTAAACTAGGGTTAATAACTATGGATTGTTTAAACAAACCAAGTTCATAGCCCTTGGTTCTTGATTGGGGCAGGTTTACTTTAATAATTCAAACTTGAGGATTTTATCAAAGTTGGCCTATCTCAGGTGGTAAGTTTCTCAACTTTACCACTTCAGACTATGGCTATTAGGTGAAGGATTGTAATTTTGACGTCTACTACATAAAAGTGGAGCTGTGGTGGTTTTAAAAAGTTAAGATGCTGAACATGATAACTGGAAGGTCAGCAGGTTAGCAGTTCGAGACCAGAGTGAGCTCCCATTGTCTGTCCCAGCTCCTGCCAATCTAGCAATTCAAAAGCAAAAAATTGCAAGTACTGTACAGTAAAACCTCACATAAAGAGTGCCTCGCTTACAGACCAACTTGCTTAAAAAGCAGAATTTTCTCTGAATGGTCACCTCGCTTAACAGCTAAAACCAACCAAAAACCCACTTAACTAAATCAGGGTTCTCAGTCCTCCACCCCACCAGAAGTCACAATTGGTCACTTTCAATGGTGTTTCACTTAAGGAGCAAGCTCGCTTAAAGAGCAATCCCATCGAATGCATTATGCTCTTTAAGCAAGGTACCACTGTAGATAAATAGGTACCACTTTGGTGGGTAGGTAAACAGCGTTCCGTGCACTCTGTTGTCTAATCATGCCTGAATGTCCATGGAAACATCTGCAGATGCAGACAGCGCTGGCTCTTTGGTTATAAATAGAAATGAGCACTGAACCCTAGAGTTGGATATGCCTAGCTTTCGAGCAAGGGTGACCTACCTACATAAAAGAATTTGTATTGTTAGCTCAAGAGTCCCAACAGTATTACTCTATTTACCAGTAGGGAGTTTACAGAACAATTTTGAGTGCTATAATGAAACAACAGTGACCATTCAGTAAGGAAGACAACTACAGAGGTTGGGGGAATCATGCAAGATAAAGCCAAACACAGAAGCAGGTTAAAAGTCTCTGTTAGCTAGAATGCTTCTTTGTTTAAGCCATCATTATACTTTTCTATCTCTTTCCTGCTAACCTTGAAACATGAAGGCTGCAGCATTGAAGACCTAATAACTGTGCTTTATTCCAACCAGCTCTCTATTTCCTGGAGCCTCCAAAATTACGTGTTAGCTATAAGTTCAGAACTCGCTAATTCAAACTGGCTGGTGATTTGGCAGAGAGGAAGAATATGTTTCAGCCAGCCACTACAGCTCAAATAAGAACATGATGTTTTAAATAAATTGATCTTATCTGCCAGGTCCCTGGAGGATAATGGCTCATATCATGAAATACCACAAAAGCAGCTGAGCTGTGTTTGCTCTTGAAAGACTTCAGTTATACATGAAATTATCTTACGATCTCTTCCAAAAAGAACCAGAGACAAATGCATGTGTCACCAAAACCCCATAGGGGCTCACGCCACAACTGTGGCACTGCTGTGCTGTCTTCAGGAATTCTGCAAAGACCAAAAATTGCAGAGTTCTGGAATATGGTACGGATTGCTGGTATAAATTGGAGAAGAGCCTCTCAAAACTGAATAAGGACATAATTAGCACAAGCACTAGGAAACTGTACAGTTCTGATTTTGGCAGCTAACATTGAATCCAATAGCTGAGGCAGAAGTTCAGCTTGGTTTTTAAGTTTCTAGTTCTTACAACATTTGAAGAGAAAGAAAAATATCCCAGAAAATTATTCTGGAAATTCCTTCTAAAGACTTAGGGCTGTTCTTATAATTCCATAAGTGGGTACACCTGGAATATGGCTTGGCAAAATGATCCATCTGTTTTAGCTACCATAGTAGAACCCATCACCACCTCTTCATCTAGAGCAGGGATCAGCAAACCTGGCTCTCCAGGTGTTCTTGGACTTCAGTTACCAGAAGCCCAAGTCAGTACACCTGTTGATCAGGGCTCCTGGGAACAGAAGTCCAAGAACATCTGGGGATCTAAAGTTGAGAAACACTGGTTTAGGCCATTTGGGCCAGTGGTTCTTTTTCCTAGCTTGTTTGCTATGATCCTTTCAGGGCTGTACCACATTAAGTGTATACCTATTTGATTGTACATTTTTAAAGCATCTTTGTTTCCCTGGACTCCTTGCTGAACACAAGCCTTAAACATATCCTTTCTTTCTCTCCCTGGCTTTTGCCCAGTTGTCTAAATGTGAGTAAGCTTTACTCATAGTCTGAGGTATTCTGTATATGACACTGACACATGCCTTGCTCCATAAGAATTTGCCATGCAATACGCCTCCAGGCAATGTTTTGCAACAGGCTGCTTGGTTTCATTGTGAGGACATAAGGTAGAATATTAATTTACAGGGGGAAAGTTCAAAGAGATGGATTTCTGGAGCGTTATGTTGCAACACATAGGGCTGGTAGAGATGGACAAGTTGATTCTTTTCAAAGTTAAAAGAACATTTAAAAAAATTTTAAAGTTAAAAAAATTCAGACAGATCAGTAACCATTTAAGAAACAGTACTGGTGTTACTTTAGAGTTATCTTGCTCTTTTGAATAAACTTTAGAATTGTTCTTTGTGGATTCATTTTGTTGGGTATCTGGATCATATATTACAGCCATTTTCTGTAGCAGTGCTTAATTTCATTAGCAACTGGTACTGATCTAGGAGGAAAAAGAAAGAAATGGGCAGTTGTAGTTTAAAAAGAAAAGAGAAACAGTTGCAAATATACCTCACATCATCAGTTGGAGGGAACTGAAGTCTTGAACAAGGAGCTTTTCATTTCTGCTTGGAAAAATGCTTTTTTTTTTTTTTGACCACAGCTTCTGAAATTTATTTTAAAACATGCTGCCACTGCATAGTTTTTATTGCCTTGAAAGTGTGGTCTTTACTAACAAGAGTTTGGACTCAGAGTAAGAAAGCCTAGCTTAGCTTTGAATTGCTGCTCAGCCTATCATCCGTACAAGATGGTTGTGGAGTTGTGCTGATCCTCTACCCCAGGGTTCCCAAACTTTTTGTGCAGAGGCCTAGTCACATGGTTCCTCCCCGCTGTAAACACTGCCATAAATGCACCTGCGGCTGTCACAAATGTGTTTACGACAGCCACAGGAGCATTTACAACAGCATTTACGGTAGGCATGGGCACGTTTATGCATACACGGGCATGTTTTACGGCTCACATAAATGCATCCACTTCTGCTTCCGGTAGTGGTGAGCTTCCAGGGAAAACCAAACAAAACCTATACAAATGATGAAATTGCTAATAAAATGTCAATCAATGAGAGCTAGAAAGCGAAAACATCTGACTCTATATACAGTAATACACTGGATAACGATTGCATCGGATAACGCTAGAATTGGATAACAATGCAAGTTTTTTGGGGAAAACTTGCATCGGATAATGATTCTGGATAACCATCCTTTAGCGTTATCCGATTCAATCGTCAGAGGTGGTGGTGGTGTGTGGATTGTGTAGAACTGAACTAGGGTTGGGGGAAAGGCACATGGGTGCCTGCCTTTCCCCCGATCCTAGTTCAGCTGGAGCGATTGCCCCCGGCCCCGCTCGGCTTGTGTCAGCCGACAAGCCCTGCGTGTATGCGAGGCTTGTCGGCCAACAGAAACTGAGCACGGGCGGGCTATCACCCACCTGGGCAAGGCTTGTATTGGTCGATAAGTCCCGCGTGCCCACAAGTCCCGCTGACACAAGCTGAGCATGGGCGGGCAATCGGCTCCCCCCTGGCTCGGCTTGTGTTGACTGACAAGCTTCACATACACGCAGGGCTTGTCGGCCAACACAAGCCGAGAAGGGGGGAATTGCCCACCTGGGCAAGGCTTGTGTAGGCCAATAAGCGGGACTTATCAGCCAACGCCTTGCCCAGGTGGGCAATCACCCGCCCATGCTCGGAAAGCACTAAGGATGGGGTCGGGTGGCGAGAAGAGGTGCCCACTCGCACGTGATTGGGCACCTCTTCTTGCCACCCGACACAACCCTTAGCGCTTGCTAAGGGTCGTGTCAGGTGGCGAGAAGAGGTGCCCGATTGCGCGCCTTGTGCCTCACAAACGGGTGCCTTCTCTCGCCACCCAACACGATCTTAGTGCTTGCTAAGGGTCATGTTGGGTGGCGAGAAGAGGTGCCCGATCGTGCGCCTTGTGGTGCGCGAATGGGCGCCTTCTCTTGCCACCCGACATGACCCTTGGCGGTTGCTAAGGGTCGTGTCGGGTGGCGAGAAGAGGTGCCCGATCGCGCGCCTTGTGGCGCGTGAACGGGCGCCTTCTCTCGCCACCCAACAAACCCTTAGTGCTTGCTAAGGGTTGTGTCGGGTGGCGAGAAGAGGTTAGCCCCCAAAGTCAAGCTGACCCTAGGCTTTTTCAGGGCTTTTTTTTAGCGTTGTTCGATGCATGCATTGGACAACACTAAAAATCGGATAATGTCATGACTTGTGGAACCAAGTCATAACGTTATCCGATGTTCTGGTGTAATTATATTTGTGTGATGTCTAAGATCAACAAATTGCATACCATATGGCTTTCTTCTGGAGAGGATTCCAAGAGCAGATGGGTCAATTAAAAAGGTGTTGGCCACCTGCTTTATATCTGATACCTGAGCACCTGGGGGGGAAATGTCTAATGATCTTAAAAACCAGACATATTCATGCTTCAACTCCCCTGCAACAAAACCATTCAGGCTTTTAAAGATTAAAAATGTTCCCCCAGCTTTAAGAGGTACAAATTTAATTTAAAAAACAAACCTGTGCCTTGAATGGATTCACACGTAGAGCACAGTGCATGATACAGTCTTTCCAAATTGTACCACTTCAGATTTGTGGAATAGGAATTTTATGTCTGACACCCTCCTTGTTCCATAATCTCTCTGCACAGGTATATCTTGCTCAATTAAGAGTCATGTGGAAAATACTCACCTGGTTGTCTGTGCATTTTGTTTTATGTTTTGCTTGCTCGAAATGGTGAGTCATTGGGGGGGGGGGAGCTGATTAGTTGGTGTTAGAGGGCTTAGCTGGTTAGCTTTGATTTTTTTTCTCACCATCTCCTTTTGCTTTATGCCAGTCATGTGGTTGTGCAAGATATTAATAGACTGCCTGCGTAGGAGAACCATCTGTCAATGGTCAGGATTGGTCAGAAAGATAAACAGAAGAGTAGATCAGTTACCCAGGTCCACTTTTATTACCTTGAGCTGATAGTCACATGGTGATGACAGTGTTGAGTTACATATCAACAAGTGGTTGGGGAAAATCCCCCCCCCCTCTCGTGTTTCCTTCTTGTCTCACATGTTCCTAATTGATTGGAATGGTGCTGATAACTCTTAAGTCTTGCCATAGTTACTAACAGAGAAAAACAATTCAATCCATGACCCAACAGATTTTGTTTTATTGTGTAATGTAAGATAGGAAACCATTTTTGGAAGCTATTTTTAACCTTACAATGGTTGGCTACAAATGCAAATGTTTCGTGGTACTTCTGAATAAGGTGTGCTGAAAACTTATTTAGAACACATGTAACTGTTAGATTTAATCTTCTGGAGCCACTTGAAATATAGATGCTTTTTGTTCTGTTGTTGTTGTTGTTTAGTCCATGGTAGTGAAAAACACATATATCAGTTTACACACATAGATAAGAGTAGAGGATCACTCTGATTGATAATCTTTCAGGCTAGCTTTTAATGGCCTCTGGGGTCTAGATTTTTTGTAGTGTTGTGCAAATCTGTCAGTTTTAATGACTTGGCATAGTAATTAAACTGAAGAGAAGATGCAGATAGATTGCTATCAATTAAGCTCTTGCATCTGTCTTTCTTTTCTGTCTTTTCCCACCACCTACTTTATTTAAAGACAAGGAAGCCACAAACAAGTATTGGAACTGTTTTACTGTGTGTGTCATATGACCAGAAAGCCAAGATTAGAAAAGTGTCTTTGTGCTGCTAAAGGGTCAATGTCTTATTTTTATCCACAGCTGTTGGAGCTGATAGCAAAGTCCCAGCTAACTTCACTGAGTGGAATTGCCCAGAAGAACTTTATGAATATCCTGGAAAAAGTAGTACAGAAAGGTAATCAATAAGTAAATAAATCTAGTTAGTCCCACCTAAAATAAACCTCTTGAACTAATGGGCATTGTTACATTAACAAGTGTGTTGGTCTCTATTGCACAGTTATATAAAAGGCAAAGCTTATAATGGTGAATTTTTGTAAGCTGAAAACTCTCTATAGCAGGGCCCCCCAAACTACAGCCCGGGGCTGGCTGCGGCCCCCGATGCCAATTCATCCGGCCCACTAAGCCCTCGTCACTCCTGGAAGCGGAAGTAAAACACGCTTCCAGGAGCAATGAGAGCTTCGTGGGCCAGATGAATTGGCATTGGGGGCCACATCCGGCCCCCAGGCCTTAGCAACCGGCTCCCTGAACCATGTGATCAGCCTGCAGCCCAAAAAGTTTGGGCACCCCTGCTCTATAGCTATTATGTGTTGCATACAGTTGACAGAGCAGATGGCCTTTTGGCCTCTCCCATAGCATCTTCAATTAACTCATTAGCTGATGTGTAATGTCAGAATGTTTATTTTGCAACTTAATGGAACCAAACTAATCAAAATAACCTCATCAGGAATCTTCTGTTAGTACTGTTGTAAATAACCCACATGACCACAGAAACGTCTGCAAAAACAGACAATGCTGGCTTTTCGGCTATGAAACAGATGAGCACTGAACCCTAGAGTCAGATACGACTGGCTTTCGAGCAAGGGTGACCTTTACCTTTAAATAACCACACTGATTTTTATGTTATTACTGGTTGTAAATAGCACAGTGATTTGCAAACACATCTGTTACACCAACCAACCGTTGTGGAGCTCTTTACCTGATATATATAAACTGATACCATGAAAACTCACTCTCATGTCTGACGAAGTGGACTTAAGCCATGAAAGCTAACATTAAAATATAGGAGTTAGTCTCAAGGTGCCACAAAGTTTTTTGTCTTGTTTTGTTTATTCTCTGATATACCAAATTGTGTGATGCAGTATGCAACAAAGAATGCCTATAGGGATTTCTTATCTTACAGCAGTTTGCTGCCAAAAAGTTACACTTTTTACATAACTGTGCAACAGAATTGTGGCTGTTGATTTAGAGGGTCTGGTTCTAAGGTTAAGAAAGTTTACTCTGAGTTCCACTGATTTCATGACTGCAGGCTATATCTGTGCTCACTTTCAGGTAAGACCCTCAAGTTAATATGAAGTACAGTATCTAACAAGCATCCATAGAATAGAATATTAGGGTTCACAGATTCTGTACCATTCTATAGTTAAAGGGGGGGCATATATTTGCAAATTCCGTATGTTGTTGGGGTTGAACTGTAGGAAAGAGTATGAAATACACGTGTGTCCTTATTCATGATAACTACTTCTCCTTGTTTGACTTGGAATGCTAGAAAGACATTGACATAGTTCTCACATGTAATACACTTGTGTTTGATTGCACTGTTTTTTAAAGACAGATTGTTAGAAGAACATTCCGTTGTGAAGACATAAAGCCTAAGTAAAGGTTGGCACCCTCAATGAAAACAGGATTGCTAGTCCGATGAGCCCCCAAATCTTCAAATAAGAAAGTGTGTTGTGGGCAATTCATGTTGAAATCAGTAGTCAACTGGTCTAAATAAAACTAATAAATTCCGATTCGATTAAGTCCCATTGATTTCAATGCAATCTAAACCCATTAACTTCATGCCCACTTAGAACCCCTGTGTGTACCTAAATTTTCTTCAGTGAGTGTGCCCTACTTTTGAATCTTAAAAATTGATGAAAGGAGATTCTGAGGTTTAACAAACTGGTGTATCTCATTTTGACCACTCTCTCCATTGTCTATGTACTATGAATACAGTCAACAGAGTGTGGAGTTCTATCATTCTGTTTATTTTGTTTGCTTACTTTTACTTTGTTCTTCCACTTTCCCATTCAAAGTTCTGGAGGACCAGCAGAACATCAGACTAATCAAGGAACTCCTTCAGACTCTGTACACATCACTTTGCACCCTGGTCCAAGGTGTTGGAAAGTCTGTTCTGGTGGGGAACATCAACATGTGGGTACACAGAATGGAGATGATTCTTCACTGGCAACAGCAGCTGAATAATATCCAAATCACTAGGGTGAGCCCTAATTCTGCTTCCCCCCCCCCCCAAGCTGGTTAAACCCTAACTAATCTACCGGTACTCTTTCCTGAAAGTATGTTTTATTGTTTATTTGAAATGCCTATCTACTTCTGAACCACTAGCACATTTGAAATGGTTTAAAAAGGCAAGGATCATTGACAAAATCACAGATCACAAATTTTGCAATGAAAATAAGTATTCAAAGCATCAGTATTAAAATATTGCTAAACTGAGAATAATCAGACATTGTATGAAGTGTGCCATTTGAAAGGGTTGGTGGAGTTTCAAATGACTCAATATTTCTTCAGTTATCACTACTGGTATTAATACTAACAGCAGCAATGAGCTTCTGCACAGACAGAATTACCATAGCTGCAAGAAATATAGATTATTTATTTATTTATTTGGTGAAATTCAGTACTGTGCAAAAAGTTTTGGGCCACCACCCGCTGGTTTAGGGGAAATTCAAGTATTTTGGAGAGCATAACTCAGCCCCCAACCCACCTAGACACACCAGTTTTGGAGAGAGCCTTCTGCTGACTCTCCTCCCAACCCTCTCCAAGTTTGGTGATGTTTGGAATTAGGGTTTCCAAAACACTTATTGAATTTTCCCCAAATATATATGAATTAAAACTAAACTGAGTACATTATCAATTTAACATTTTTATTCCGCCTTTCCTTCAGGGAGCTATAATCTTCCCCTGCCCTCTTTTTACACACTGCCCAAGTAGAGAGGTAGGGTCTGGCCAGGTTATCCTGCTATGGTAATAGAGTAGACAATACTGTCAGCAGTGCTGAGTGTCAGGCGCCAATTAACTAACCTGATCACCCTGAGTATTCATGGCCTTGGGTAGTGATGCCCACAGGGAAGGGTGATGGTCCCTAAGTGGATTAAATCCCACTTGAATCCATTTTGATGGAGGGCAGCAGCTTCATCGATACTGGCCTGGGGCTGATGAAGACTTTCAGTGGTGGGATTAAAAAAATTATTTTTTACCTACTCTGTGGGCGTGGTATGGTAGGCATGGCCAGGGGGAAAGCCCTGTGTTGCACCCGAATTAGGACTACTTTATTTCAAAAGTTGGATGGGCAGGGCCAGCTAGAATTTCTGCTACCGGTTCTGGTAAACTGGTGCGAACCTGCTGAATCCCACCACTGAGGACTTTGTGTACCAAAAGGGCTCATGACCAGAAAGTGACTCGTGGAACTGGATCAGTGGTATGGAGGTCATGCTGTGATGTTGAAGGCAGGTGAAGGGCCACTGCATCATATTCTCAGGACAGTCTTCATAGCTGATCGCCATGATGATTACCAATATTCGAATTTGGATATGGAAGAAGAAGAAGTAGTACTAGTAGTAGAGAGGGTGTATGTTCCAAGGATACTTGTGTTTAGTATCTTCAGAGTTCAAGCTGTTTTCTGATCCTTGCAGTGAAAGGCCTTCATTAGTCAGTCATTTCTAATAGTGGCATGGTATTGCTATCGTTTTCCATTGTCTTCACACTTTATTGTTTGCTCTTCCAGCCTGCGTTTAAAGGGCTGACTTTCACAGACCTGCCTTTATGTTTACAACTGAACATCATGCAGCGACTGACAGATGGACGAGATCTTGTGAGCCTTGGACAAGTAGCACCAAGCCTCCAAGTGCTTAGTGAAGACCGGTTGCTATGGAAAAAACTTTGCCACTATCACTTCACAGACAGACAGGTAAGAGCTGGCAGGAGGAAAACTGTGAAAGTGTCACGGGACTTTTTGAAATTCAGTCCATATTTAGATTAGTCTTTGGTTGTCAAAATTACTTGGTGTAGTCTCAGAAGGTAGGATACCTGCTCTCTGGAAAGTACATTTGAAATATCCCTTTGCTTCTCTGGCAGGGGCTCAATAGAAAAGCATATGTGTTGTTCCCCCTACCAAAGAGTTAAGTTCTCGATTCATTTTAAAAGGTGACTTGCCAATTACTCCAAACAATTTAAACATGTCTTTTTGAAACCTACATCTCTCGGCTGTTTTTATTTTTCAGATACGGAAAAGGCTAATTTTATCTGACAAAGGGCATTTGGATTGGAAAAAGATGTATTTCAAGCTTGTGAGATGCTACCCAAGGAAGGAGCAGTATGGAAATACCTTGCAACTCTGCAGACACTGTCATATCCTATCCTGGAAGGTAGGTGCTCAGCCCCAAATCCACTCCAGGCCATCTCTGAAGGGGAAAGTTTTCTCTTAAAACAGGATGGGCAGAATCCTATTGATTGCATTGGTGTAAAATAGTTGTGAACTGTAACTAGTTGATGTGTTGCCACTTACATCTCGCACACCAACCTATGCAGCTCACATGCAATGAGGGATGCTAGCAGCAACAGGATAACCTGTGGCAATTCACCACCATGATTTAAGCCATTGCATTTACATGGACAGGGCCATGGTGATTTAGTGGCTAAGATGCTGAGTTTGACGACCGGAAGGTTGGCAGGTCAGCAGTTTGAGACCTATGTGCTGTGCAACAGAGTGATTTCCTGTCATCTGTTCTAGCTCCTGCCAACCTAGCAGTTTGAAAGCAAGAAATTGCAAGTAGATAAATAGGTACTCCTGTGGCAGGAAAGGTAACAGAATTCTGTGAGCTTCAGTGTCTAGTCATACCTGCCACATCACCATGGAAATGTCTGCAGATGAAGACAGTGCTGGCTCTGGCTATAAATGGAGATGAGCACCAAATCCTAGAGTTGAACATGACTAGCTTTCGAGCAAGGGAGACCTTTACCTATGTACATGAACATAATTAGCCAACTAGATTGTGTCCGATATATGTCACTTGTATTAGAAGTAGAAGTTTGGAATGTTGTTTATTTAGATTTAATCTCTCTGGAAACCCCTCAGGCAGTACAGTAATTTTCTTTGTAATTCAAAAAGTAACTTGTCCAAGTTCTGGAAGTTTCATGTCATCAACAGTTTCATCTTTAGACTTCTGTCTGTGGAATACACTGATTGTGGCTTTTATTATGTTTTGCTTTTTGGTCACATTTTAATCTTGGTTTTGCTGCAGTGGCTCAACGCAGTACACATGGTTCCATGATAGGTTAAATTTAGAGAGTACGGCTGGCCCTACACTAGCCAATGAGCTTTGGGCTGAATGGGGATCTGAACCTAGGTATCCTGAGTGTCTGCTTCAGCACTCTAACCATTGCACCTCACTAGCTGTCCTTAGTATTTCAGTGGGATTTCTGGAGTGTATATAACTGATGTAGCAGTAATCTCCAAGCTGGGCAGATGTGTGTAGATTACTGATGTAGCAGTAATTTGGAAAATTACGGCAGTACAATTTGCAGCAGTACAAATTGGAATTAAAAAAATAAATAAATTGCAAAGCTAGAAAGATGCTAATAATGGAAATGAATGCTGGGCTTCAGACAATAAGTTTTTTGACTCAATTTTCTGCTTACTCTAAGGCTCATGGCCTGGTATGGATAACCCAGTGTGTTGAGGCCTAACCTCCTTTATAGATTTATTAGGATGAAATGAAAGAGGTGGTCTCCATGTGAGTCCTTCTGTGTCCCTTTGGCAAGATTAGGTGGATGTAAAATGACTTCTAAAGATAAAACAGGTTTCCCAGCATCAGCTGCTTGGTTAGTAATGTCATCATCCACCCACCCAACAAAAAATTACAGTGGCTGCTGGTATTTTTAGGTAACTTATTTTGGGCATTGAATAGAAACACGAAGCTTGTTCTTTTCTGAAGGGAATGGACTGCATGTGTCAAGGGAGGGCTTTATCTTTAGATTGAGAAAGAGAGGAGAAATTCATCAGGCACTGCTTCAAACTGCATTCTTAGGTATATACTGGAAATAGTTCAGAAGTACATCAAAAGAGTGTGTGAATAGACACTACACTGAATGAAACTTTTTATATCAAAGTAAAACGTGTCAAATGTCAAGGTGTCACAGGATTCTGTAAGAAAATCACTGATAGCTGTGTTGGCATAAAATAAATTCCAAACCACTTTCCTGAGGAGATACCTTAATCAGCACAGGCTTTTTGGCTATAAACAAAGATGAGCACTGAACCCTAGAGTAAGATATGACTGGCTTTTGAGCAAGAGCGACCTTTACCTTTGTGGTTCAAGTCTTCCTTGTCAGACTTAACAAAGTGGACTTGATCCACGAAAGCTAACCTTAATATACAGCAGATACTCTTTAAAGTGCCGCAAGGTTTTTGCCTTTTTGTTTTGTTTTGATAAATCTCAAATGGAGCTCATCAGGTACACATTTCACCTGAAAAAGACTCACTGGGAACTGAAGATTAGAAACTTTATGTCTTCCACCATTATGTCTTCCTTGAGATAGTATGTAGGTATTTAATCAGAAGGTGATGGTTGGCGTGTTGAGTGAACAGCCTGTGGCAATCCCAGTTTTATTGTTGCTACACAGTGTGCGAAACTACAGTGACATTGCCTATATGAAAGTTTCTGTGCCCTTTTCTTTCCTGTTTATACTCTTATATTAAAAGGCCTAGGAATAATCCAGAATGTACATGAAACACTTTTAATATTTTGTTATTGTGGGTCAGCTGGTTGAGCCTCCAGTAATGGCAAAACCTGAAGCTTTTAGCACTGCGAGTATCCGTCTCTGCATCTGATGTTACTACGGTAACTTGTTTACAGGCACATCACCAATGAAGCAACCTTTGTAAATCCTCATGTTCTTGCTTTTTTTTTTTTAGGGCACTGATCATCCATGTACAGCTAACAACCCGGAGAGCTGCTCAACTTCTCTTTCACCCCAGGACTTCATCAACTTGTTCAGATTCTGATTTCCAAGATAAATTTCGCTGTCCCTTTCAGTCTTCTGATTGGACATTCTCTTATGCTGAGCAGACCTGCTCAATCTGTATATAGCATGTAAATATTTCCGTTTGCCATTCCTGAGGCGCAAGGACGAGAGGATCTTTTAGAAGGCGGAAGGGGACATTACTCAGCACTGGTGTTGTTTACGAAAATGGCCTTCTGAAGGGTCTGAGATGCCTAAAGACAGTACTTTGTAAATACGATGCTTTTTGAGAACGAAAGTACAAACTATAGGGGGAAATCTAAGCTTCTGCTTAGGAAATTCAAATGGAATTTATTTTATCTATTTCAAATGTCTCTTGGTTTCAAAACATAGAGAATTAAAACTATGATTAGGCTAAAGCTGTTGAACTACTCCCCACTCTGGGTTTTGTTTACAAAATGTGTTTGTACCGAAGACGTTTTTAAAAGAGACGATTCTTAGAAGGACATATCCTTTAATATATATATATATATTTAAAGAATCAGCATAAAATATACACACCACACCATTTTCTACCTCTGAATTTTTTCCAGCCAACCCAATATGCAATGTGAAGTGTTTGTACTTTATATACTGAGATTTAAAGGGGAAATGTTGATGGTGGTTGTAAGTGTGGGGGTCGTACTTCTTCCGTGTCTAGTCCAAACGTGAAACTGCCGAAATGAAGGCACCTTTTGGCGAGTTCATTCTGCAGTTATTTTCACTTGACCTAGTGTGAGAAAGATTAGCTGGCAACACAAGGTTGCCGTTACCAGGGTATGCCTGATTGTGGTTCAAAAATACCACAATCTTTTAGGAGGCTCTTTCTGTATAACCCAGGATTGTGCTTGCCTAAGTTTTAATTTAGCTTGCTTCCATTGTGGGGATTTTGACTTGCTAGGTTATAGGAAATTTAGAAAGAATGTAGCAAAATTCTACTATGATGACTAGTAAAAGGTCAAATGCAATAATAATAATAATAATACAGTAATGGCAATAGAGGTTCTGCTTACTACACCACAACAAAGCCGTCCTGTATACTGTAGGCTCTGGAAACAATAATCTTCCAGATGGAGTACCATGTTTCCCACTTCTCTTATACAGTATATGAAAATTGATTACGGATGCATGCAAAAATACTGCTAGGTGAGAGTGGCTTAAGCAGTGTTACTGCTTGGCAAAGAACAGCAATGTGTCTATTTGGAGTCAGGCTTTTAGAAAGTACAGTGGTACCTCAGTTTATGAATTTAATGCATTCTCCAGGACATTTTGTATTGAGAAAATTTCATAAACTAGTTTCCCATAGGAATGCATCGAAAAAAATGAAATGCTGTTTCCCATAGGAATGCAATGAAAACCAATCAATCCGTTCCAGAAAAAAATTAGTAAATTGAAGCATTATTTTCAATGGATTTTCATTTATAAAGTGAAAATTATATTAAGCAAGGCATTCGTAAACCAAGGTACCTAGGTATAGGCATGGACACACACTAGGTTCTCAACGCTGCAGCTTCAATAGGGGACATCATCTGGAAAGTACATATTGGATAGCTCCTGTGCCCCCCTGAACCATGTTTTCCTCCTTTTCATCTCAAACCTTAGAATGATTTTGCAACATTCACTGTACAGTATCTGACACTCCATCTTTTAAACTGAGATGCCTGTGGTGGGAGCTTTTGCATAAAAGCATATGGTTGACGTTCCCTTTGTATTAGTTACATTACAAAAGTAGGTTTGCACCTTGGCTGAAGTATGTGTTGGAGGAAGACATCTTATTGTATTACATCTAACTTTGCCTTACATTACCAGTAGCAATTGTGCTGGCATGTTGGATCTGGGTAGTGGAAGAGCATCTTGCTGATCTTAAAATCTGTTGAACTGTTTATGCATTCCAGTGGAAGAAACTGCTGTTATGTGCACAATTCCAAGATGTGAAGTGAACAAGGAAACCCTCTTGTGCTTCCGTTCTAACATTCAAATTTTATCAATATGGGAGGAGGTTCTAATGGTATTTCTACCACAGATTTACAGCAACCCTTAAAGAGAATATTTGTTGCAAACTCTCTGTTAATTTGTTGACATTGGTTCTAAACTGTGTAGACTCCTGTTACTAGGTATTTTCTTGGTTGAATCTGTGGGCTCTTCTCATGTTAGTAGGTAGACATGTTGAGAATTTCTATTCTCCCGTCCCCAGTCAAACTGTGTGTACCCTTCATTTGCTGTCCTGTCCAAAGTGCAATATGAGCCTAAACAGGACAGATAATCTGTCTTTAATCACAAGATCAGGGTCAACACATTACATTTTCTCCTTCGGCTCCTTGTTCCCAGGATTTGACAGGCAGAGATTCAGAATTGACTTGACGGCACATGGCTATTATTAAGACCTTATGATAGCGAGGAAACTTATGAAAGTAGAATTTAGATTGCAATGACAGAATATGAAAGTCGATGAGAGCAGAAGTGCTGTGGAGTTTGATACATTGGGTTCCTACTCGAGAAGTTAGAGCTGCTCAGTTGGTTTATGCCAACATGTTTTAGGCTTAGACGTGTTTCACAGGTTTCAGTCTGGGAAAGGGTTATGCTACTTTTGCAGTGGCTCCCATACTGATTCCAGTACCTGTATGTGTAAACACTTTGACTCATGCAGCTCCTTCTGACAGTGTTCTAGGATAATACATGATAATTTTCCAGCTTGGGAAATGCTTATGTGTTACATAAAGTAAAAGCAACATTAGACAGAGCTAAGAGGCAGGGGGTCAACAATACCTTTACAGGTATGGGTAAAGGAAAGTGTAATTTAAGGATTCGGGTTAGCTAGTGAAAGAATGTGGTTTTGTGTGTTCTTCCTCTGCCATTTGTATTAGGCCAGGAATAGACAATTTGTAGCCTACTAGATCAGTGATGGCAAACCTTAGCACTCCAGCTGTTCTTGAACTTCAATTCCCAGAAGCCCTGATCAGCAGGAGTGCTGACTTGGACTTCTGGTAATTGAAGTCAAAGCACACCTGAAGTGCCAAGGTTCGCCATCACTGTACTAGATACTGTTGCCAAGGTTTGTTGAGTTACAACTCCCATCAGTCCTAACCCACATATGCAACAGTAAAGGATGATGGGATTGAAATCCAACACTCTAGCTTGTGTTAAGCAGTTCCATGGAATATCTCTGTTGCTGGATTGCAGTGTTTTGAAATGCAGATGGTAAGAGTTAAATATGTCTGTACTCCCACAAGGTTTTTTTTTAAAAGAGATTCCTGCATATTGAACATGGATTTGTCAAGCTGTAAATTTATAGAATCAGAGTGTTCTTAATCCCATTTGATAGTGTGACACTGTTTTTTAACAGATTAGCAAGAAAATAAAATGCCGGATTGTGATATTTGACATTTGTTCACCACTCTCTTAAACATCTATAGTTCCACTAGGCTCAGACTGGGAGCAAGGTTTCGTAAAAGATGTGTCTGCTTGGATGTTTCTGATTGTTGCTGTGAATTGGAAATATTATATGGGTGGGTGGGTGGGGAACAGGGAAATACTGCCATGGTAGGTTCTTGTAATGAATTATTATTTCATTTCAGTTATATTCATGCCCTAGATTTGGCAGATATTGTTCTTTCCTTTAGAAAGGTTTGCTGTACATTCTTGCTACAATACTTGAAAAGAATTGGGGGGAATAAGAAAGGAGAGCATTTTACAATATAGGCCCTCAGATTGGCAGTACATGGCACTTACCTGCATTCTGGCTATCCTAGCATAAGTCATTTTTCCCTTCCTGGATGAACTAGATGAGTTTTTTGAGAGGCAGGGGCTAGGATTCATTTGGGACAAATAAATCAGGAAATATTCAGCATTATTTTCTAGCACAACTGAATTGGGAAACACTGTCTTTAAAATCCTTATCACTTCTGTAAAACTGCAGTTCTTAGTGTCCTCTTTGAAGACGGCTGTGACCGGTTATTGATAAAGAGGGGCCTTTTTGTTCTGTGGATAGACCCTTTTTGGCATGCATATTTAGTAGCCAATATTGTTTTAGAGCAGGGGTACCCAAACTATGGCCCGGGGGCTGGATCCGGCCCCAATGTCAATTCATCCGGGCCATGAAGCCCTCTTTGCTCCTGCAAGCAGAAGAGAAACACGCCCGTACGGATCCACCCCCCGGACCATAGTGACCAGCCACCTGAACCACTTGACTGGCCTAGGGCCCAAAAAATTTTGGGCACCCCTGTTTTAAAGGATTCAAAAAAAAAAGTTATTTGTTAGACAAACTGCATGTGTGACTGAGAAACTCCATGCAAATGTGCCTGAGAAGGGAAAAAATATATACTACCGTATAACGTAACATTTTTGAAAACTGCTCTGTAGTAGTAGTCACAGATCTTTTACCTTTCTGACCCTTTAAAATATTTCCAACACCAGACCAGCCTTTGGCAGACAATTTCCTAGTTAAATAACCCTGATTTATATGGTATGGTTTAATTGTTTTGGTTTTATAAAAATGTGTGACTTTTATACAATAGAAACATTTATTGTTCTGCAGATATTATTGATTGCAAAGCAAAAGATTTGTCTGCACCTTATATAGAGGTTTATAAACTTTTCACAGCTTTTTGAATTCACCTAGATCTTAGTCATACATGCTTCAAAAACACTTCTCCCTCAACACAATTTCAAGGGAGAAAGTGATCTTGTTACTCATCAGCATTTGATTGTGTAGATGTGTTACAATTTGCCTCTCCACCTTTGCCACAATGATGCAGTTAACCAAACTCAGTGGCAAAGAGCTTGGCACTCTAGGTGTTCTTGAATTTCAATTCCCAGAAGCCCAAGTCTCTGAATCCACACAAATGGGTTTACTTTGCATAATCAGATTGTCTGTATGGGGTCCTAAGTTAAAATGTGGGAATAAACAGGCTGAAAAGATGGTACCTTTGTCTTCAATTTATTTCTGTAAGACTTTATACTCCAAGCTGCCTCCAGCAGTACCCAGAGAGTTAAGTGATTTTCCACATTAACTACGGTAGATATCTAATCTCAGAAAGTCTTGGCTGAAGGAGACTAGGAACCTTTCAAGGGCAATAAAGCAGTAAGTCTAACGATGCATTTGCAACATAAAGGAAAGAAGAATAGACCTGGCTTGGATTTTCTAGCAAACTGCTGCACAAGTACTTTTAACAATCCTGCCCTCTGTCAAAAGACTGCCAAACTTAATTAGGACAACTCTACTTACTTGCTAGATAACTTGTTGGCCACAACAATGGCTTCCTGTAAATGCAATGTCTTTATGGCTTTAAGGGTTATGCTCTTGTTTGTGTATGAAGTTGGCTTTCTTTTTTGAGATGTGACTTTCTGGAGGTCTGCATATGTTGGATGTACAGCAAACCACTGACAAGACTTTTTGAAATGAAAATGATTATCTTAAAGCTCCCTTCTGACTAGAAGTGTTGAGAACGGATTAACAAACAAGGCCTTTTGTATCTTATGTCTGCAAAGGCCTGATGTCTAACAACATCCAAATATTTTGATGGATTTCCCCTACTCCTGCAATCCTCGTAAGTCTGGAAACTGAATAGCCTCTGGAGTAATAGTGTATGTAGGGGGGAAATCTATTGAAGACAATGGCTATAATTTATTCTCCTTGATGGGTGCAGAAAAATCAAATTCATTGTTGTGGAACACACTCATGGTTAAAATGGCAGTCTTGGATAGGATTCCTAAACTATCTCCAAAGGAAAACAATTGGCAAGTTGTTCCACTTGCCTATTGGTTGCCTTGCTTAGCTACTGTCCCATAATACTTTGTCAGTGTTTTACATCCTTTCTTGGTTTCAATGTATTTAAATGTACAATACTGTAATTCACAGCCTTAATGCTGAACCTTGGACAATGCCAATAGACTTCAGAAAACTTGTTTTGGGGATATACGGTAATTCTTTGAATCCCACAGCCACTGAGAGTTGTAGGCCACAAAAGCAACTTTTCAAAGCTCTGAGGAAACCCTTACACAATTTCTCCCAGGACCTTTGTCATTAAATTCAAATTACCTTTCCTTTTGAGAGGAAAGGAGATGAAAAGCTGTGTTTCTGTTATTGTGGGGAGTGTTATAAATGCGCATAAAACCATTTCCCCTGAAAGGGTTTTGTTGATGTCAATAAAACTGTTTTGGCTTTACGCTGAGGTTACTGAACTCATGCGTTTGATTTCAGCAGAGCTACTTCGGAGTAGCAGAAGTAGGTCAGTTTTCCTGCTATTCGAGGAAAAGACTATTTAAAACTGGGAAGAATACATTGTTCAGGAATTGTGTTGAAAAGGAGAGGCATCCATTTTGTCCAATTGCCAGGGCTGCACTTTCCCCTTTTCTTACACCATGCTGACAGAAAACGTCGTATTTTCCTATACATAACACCAGTGAGCCAGCTCTGGAATGAATCCCGTTTTTTCTTTTTACTTTTTAAGTCACAATTTTTCTCTCAATACTTCAGTATTAATAATATATGTGTATAAAGCTTGCTTGTTCAAATGGTTTTTAAATAGTGAGGTCTGCAGGGTGGTTCTGAGGTAGAAAGCATACCATGTTGTGTATCAAAACCTGTGTTGAATAATAGTGTGACTGAAAATCCTTCCATATAAAGATTGCACACTCTTGCATGCTCAACCTTTTGACATCTGTTTGATACAAGCAGTGATGTATTTTAATTTTTTTTCTAAACTGTTTTTGACACGGAATTATAAATAAAATTGTCAAATATTTATGAATTTACTGTTTTCTATTGGCTTAAATGTTTCCTGTCTTCGTATTGTCTCAATATTGCCTTCTGTTACCTGTCTTCTCATTTTGGCTGGGATTTGGGGTCAGTTACTTCTGTCAGTTGTTCAAACTTGACCGTCTTGGTTGTGTATTAGCCAACACACTAAGTCAAAACAAGACTCTGCTGAATCCAACCCTCACTCCCAAAACTCACATTGTTACCAATTCCAATAACAAAACTGCAGTGCTGTGTATGTTTTTACCCCAATGTGGTACAGATTCCAATAGTGCCCCACAGGAGTTGCCTCAAGAGAGCTCTCTAATTATACTGAAGCAAAGGATTCCTGAAACAAGTAATTTAAGCAGCAACACCCATCAGAAAGTAAGAAGCATGGTTGGAGATGTCAAGACTCAGCCTTTCATCCCTTGTCAGTAACATGGATTGAAGAATAGGCAGAGCTTGAACCTAAAACAAGTCAGCTACTGGTTGCTACATCCTGACCTCATTAACACTAGAAACATAAGTCCATGAAATTGCTACCTGAGCCAGTAGTTAGGTAGCAATTCTCCAGGCTTTCAAACAGGATTTCTTCTTGCTTTACCTACAACTCCAAGGAGAACTCTGATGGTCTCCCATTCAACTATTAACCAGGCTTGGCCCTGCTTAGCTTCTGGAATTAGACAAGGTCAATGTGTTGAATGCCCAGCTGAGATACCATAACATTTCATAGTTGAAATGTTTGAAGTGGTAGCTGTGTTAGTCTGTGCCAGCATATCAGAGTAAATAAAACAGAACAAAAATGTTGTGGCACCTTAAAGACAAACTCTTTTATTTAACTCTGAACTTTTATGGACCAAGTCTGATGAAGTGGACTTGGTCCATGAAAGCTCACAGTTAAATACAGGAGTTAGTCTTTAAGGTGCTACAACATTTTTCTTTTTTTCCTTTTTTGCTGTTCTGTTTTATTCATGACATTTCAAAGACAGCTGATTTTAAATGCTCTCTCAAAGGAAATTTACAGACCTGTAGTTGGTCTCAGTCTAACCTACTCTAACTGGCAGCAGCTGTTTTTGGCTTTTAGCAGAGATGAAACCCAGGTCTCTAGAAACAAGGATGGAGCTACAGCATATGAAAGTGGTAACACAGAGGTTTTTTAATCAGCTGTGCCAAAATGCCACCTCTGTTTTGTTCTTTCAGCTGTGGCTATCAGATAGCAGCTATTCCATCAGCCCCGTCGAAAGACCAGTTGCTCCCTGAACTATTAATAGCTGGTATTTTTTTACAGCCTTACAATTATCATTTAAATCTGATACCCAGGCTTTCTTATTTCCTCTCCCATTTCCGTCCCATATTTTTCTGAATTTGTGGTGTACCTTGCAGATTTGATTATAGACCTTTTAATAATGCCATTTTATTGTCTATAAGCCTTTCTAGGATCCTTTTTAGATAATAGGAGAAAGTGCTTTGAACAATATTCTAATATGGTGGCCTTCTATGCCAGGTGTGCAGCCAAACTGAAAAGAGTAGCTTCTCAGACACTAACATAATGAATCTGTGGCTAGACTTAGATTCAGACAGAACCACCAGCTCTGATAGCACTATACTAATTGTACATTCAGTATCATGTTCAGGTTTTAAGTTATAGGAATGCTATAGCTGGTTCAAATGGTATTGGGTAATGTATTTTTACATGGGAACATTAGAACAATTGCAGCTACCACTATACCTGCTGCCATCTCTGCTGAATCACCTCCCCTGTTGGCATGCATGTTCCAGCAGCAGCTAGGCATGTCTGGGCAAGTCAGTAAGCTGACCTCAGAAGTAGGTATATAAGGCAAGATGGACCAAGGGCTTGTCACTAGTGCAAAAACTTTTATTGGATAGTACAGCTAGGCCATAGTGAGTCTGTTTTGAGCTAGATGAGTAGGTACAGCTGTGTTAATAAACCAGACAATTTTTTGCTACATTTGTGGCAAACATACCCCACATCAGGGCTGGATTTACATGAAAAGAGGCCCTAGGCTATTCCATGATTTATGTGTCCCTTTCACCTCCCATTTTTAAGTTTGTAAATTACATGAGAGATAATAAAAAGCATCATTACTGTGATATATATCAATATGTTAAATGAAACATGTTGTGATTGGTACTAACCTTTATAAAAAATGTGGCACGGATAATAAATAAATAAAAAGTCAAAAACACTTATTTGAACATAGGCCCCTCTTGATCTTGAGGCCCTAGACTGAAGCCTAGTTAGCCTATAGGAAAATCCGGCCCTGTCCCACATGATCAACGCAAGAACTTAACCAAGAGGGTGAGATTTGCTTACTTAAGATCCTGACGTCCTAGGCAGAATCAGACTTTAGATTTTGATTCAGCGTACTTGATTTAGTACAAGACACATGGATTATTAGACCAAGTAGCAGACAATATATATATTATTATTATTTTGGTGATACAATATTATTAAGCATGGGTTGGAAGCTTGCATCTCCCCCAACCTCCAAGGACATAGTTGACTGTATCTTCCATCAATTGCATTCACTATGGCTAATAATGGGAAGTTTAGTCCAGCAACATCTGGAAGGCCATAGCTTCCCATACCTCTGATTTAAGGAAAAGTGTAAATCAGGGGCGTAGCTACCGCCGTATCTGCCGTATCAATTATACGGGGCCCCCGGGCCACGGGGGCCCCCTACAGCAAAAATTAATAAAAACTTCCCAATTTTTTTTATTTCACAAGGGCCCCCCAAACAAATTTTTATACGGGGCCCCGTTAAGGCATGCTACGCTTCTGGTGTAAATCCATTTCGTTGACTGCAACTTGTATCCGAGAATGCATTTCCCCCCCTGAAACAGGAAAAATGTCACTGGTGTGAATTTGTTTAAGGTGGATTCCATCTTGCCATGAAGTGACCCATGCACTGTGATCTCGGAGCCATTTCCCACAGCACAGCTGAAGCACGGCATACAGGATTTAACACCAGGACTGCAGTGGACTGCCTTGAAGATATGGACAAGATGTGCCTTCACAGCCAGTCCATCTGGCATGGTCTCTTCTGCCTCCATGACCGTTGGGAATCAGAGTTCTTCCATAAATCCACAATGCATATACTCTGCTGCTGAAAGATCTCTGCATCTTCACTACCATTTATACATTTTGTTGTAGGCAAGCGTCAGGATTTCCTCAAGTCCCTTTCCTTGCAAATTAAATGTTTCTTTCCCCAAAAATAGCTGCCTTCCAAGGGTGAATCACAACCTACAATCTTCCACCATAAGCCTTGTATTTATAAACCCTCTATTTTTAACGCAATGATGGAATTCAGCGTGAATATTGGTTTGGAGAGGTGTCTAGACATTTTGAGCAAGGGGCTGATATAAGGTAGAACAGGAAATTATCAACATTGGAGAATGAGTGGAGACTTTGACATTCTCTTGTGGTCAAGCATAAAGCTGCCGGGAATGGGGGTGGGGAACAGAATTTACTTCTGAGTTTTATTAGAAAGTTGCAGAAAATATAAAAATGGGGGGGGGGGGGGAAGGCAAGCAAACTGCAATGTTTTTACTAAAGAGAAGACCTAATAAAGCAAACAGTGCCATATTAAAATACAGTAAATTAGTTCTTGTGGCTGATATATTGCATTTCAACAATACATTGAAGGATTTCCCCCCGCCTTTCCTCAAGCCCATGATCTAATTCCCTTACTTTGGACCCAGTGGAAAAATTCTATTTTTAAACATGTTTTGGTAACTGGAGCATCCAACTGTAATAAATGGTATTTTCACATGGCCAAATGAGCCTCTGAGAATGAATTCCAGTATTGGCTTGCATCATGTAGATAATAATAAAGAAATCAAATATGTTGGTTAAAGGCTCTCATAAGCTGAGTGTGAGTCAGCAGTATGATCCAGTTGCAAAAAAAAAAACCTAACATGAATTTAATCTGCATTAACGGAATTAGTTTCCAAGTTATGGGATGTAAGGACTATAGTCAGGGCCGAGGATAGTAAAATTTAGGTAAAATCAAAGGTCATCCTTGCTAGAAAGCCAGTCATATCTGACTCTAGGGTTCAGTGCTCATCTGTTTATAGCCAAAGAGCCAGTGCTGTCTGTGTTTGCAGACGTTTCCACGGAAGTGGTACCTATTTATCTACTTGCAATTTCTTGCTTGTGAGGTGCTAAGTTGCCAGGAGCTGGGACAGAGATGGGAGCTCACTCCATCATGCAGTACTCTGGTCTCAAACTGCTGACCTGCCAATCTTCCGGTTAAGTTCAAAACCTTAACCACTAAGCTACCGCAGGCAGGCAGTGAAACTGAATTTATGTCAAGAAATGGCAATGCCTTATTTAGTCCCCACCCCCTTTCTTTCTTTTTCTGGAAAGCACAAACTTGCTTCTTTATTCAGGGGGACAACATACTCCTCTCCCTTTTTCATGGGGGCAGAGGGTTAGGGAGAAAATTCAGCTTGCCACAAGCTGTCAAATAACTAGTTACAGCTCAGTAGGAAGTAACAGTTCCATCTTATTTTCTGTGTTAAAAGTTACCGTATCTAATTTATTGTGTCCTGTTCTGGTCAACTCTATAAACAAAATTCAGAACATGATGTACATAAACAAGATTGAAGCCAAGTATGAAAATAAAATATCAAAAAAGACCTTAACTGTAGAAGATAGTTTGATCTGCAAGGTTTTTAATACACATTTTCCAACAGGGAAGACCGACAAGAGAAACAGGCCCACATGTCTTCAGGCTGCAACAACAACAACAAAAACCCACTTCTAATGAAGAATACAATTGTAAGGAGATTTGCCAAATCAGACCAAGGGCTCATTCTAGACTTGTGCTAGATATGCACTTCAATTCTCTGAAATACTTGCAGCTAAAGGTCTCCCTTGCTTCAAAGCCAGTCATATCTGACCCTAGGGTTCAGTGTCCATATGTTTATAGTCAAAGAGCCAGCATTGTCTGTGTTTGCAGACATTTCTGTGGAGATGTGGCAGGCATGACTAGACACAGGAGTGCACAAAATGTTGTTTATCTTCCCATTGAAGTGGTACCCATTTATCTAGTTGCAGTTTCTTATTTTTGAACTGCTAGGTTGGCAGGAGCTGGGGCAGAGACAGGAACTCACTCCATCATGCAGCACTCGGGTCTCCAACTGCTGACCTGCTGACCTTCCAGTCATCAAGTTCAGCATTGTGGACCATATTGTGGATTGTATTGTGGATTACACTGTGTTTATATTTATTTTGTTGTACTGTATTTTATGATATTATTATATTGTATTGAACTGTTATATTGTATTTGATTGTATGTTGTGAGCCGCCCTGAGTTGGTTTCACCAAGTAGGGCGGCATATAAATCGAATCAATCAATCAATCAATCAATCAATTAGAAAGGGATCCATTCCTCCATCACCACCATCCCGCAAAGGAAGGTACAGTAATTCAGCAGCAGACCATATACTATGCATGCAAAAAACCTTTTTGACACCTTGCAGATTTGCTAGCAGTCAGTCAGTACAGATATCCTGTGCTAAAAAGACTAGGGGCATAAAGTGTTGTTAAAATGCTAACAGTGCTGCCTACTGGTCAAAATTAAAGCTGCAATCAGCCAAAATTCTAAGTTCAGTGCAAATTGTTAATTGCACTCAACCCAAAAAAGATGTCACTGTATCTACGGTCATCCAGTTCACCATCTAGTTCAGCTGAACCACGATCAGTAATGGCAACCTTGTGTTGCCAGCTAATCTTTCTCACACTAGGTCAGGTGAAAGGAACTGCAGAATGAACTTACCAAAAGGTGCCTTCATTTTGGCAGTTTCGTATCTGGCTTCGACACGAAGAAGCTGAATGTATTGTGTCTAGTCTGCTGCTGCTGTATGGACCAGGAATGCAACAAGCTATCTTTCTCAAATCCAATCAGAATGTCGCGCAATTAGATTATTTTCAACAAGAAGGGGCTACTTCAATGGCATTATTATATATCTAGGACTGGCAGTTGGGTCGGAGCAATTATAAATTCTTCGCTATGGAAGGGTTTTTTCCCAGCTGCCCTAAAACATGCCTTGGCGAGGCCCCTCCTGAAAAAGTTATCACTTGACCCCACGGTGCTTGCCAACTACCGGCCTGTATCCAACCTCCCCTTTTTGGCTAAGGTTTTGGAGAAGGCAGTGGCCCGGCAGTTACAGGAGATCGTGGATGAAGATTTTTTAGACCCTTTCCAGTCAGGATTCAGGTCTGAATATGGTATGGAACCAACATTGGTTGTACTGGCTGATGATCTCTGGCGAGAGTGGGATGATGGACATACGTCCATCCTGGCTCTTCTTGACCTCTCAGCGGCTTTCAATACCGTTGACCATGGTATCCTTCTGGAAAGGCTCCAAGGATTGGGGATTCAGGGCACTGTGTGGTCCTGGTTTTCCTCATTTCTGAAGGGCCGGACCCAGTCAGTGTGGTTGGAGGGCAAGAAGTCCAGCCCTAGGCCCCTTCAATATGGGGTGCCTCAGGGCTCAGGGCTCTCACCTCTCCTATTTAATATCTACATGAAACCGCTGACTGAGATCATCCGCTCCCATTGGGTAAGGTATCATCAGTATGCAGATGATACCCAGCTGTATATCTCAGCCTGTGGAGACCCAAACGATGCAGTGGAAGTCATTTCCAGATGCCTGGAGGCTGTCAGGGTCTGGATGGGGGACAACGGGTTACAAATGAATCCCAGCAAGACTGAGTGGCTGTGGGTCAGGGGTCCTGTGTTATCTCGGGAGTTACCATCTTTGGTTCTGGATGGGGTGGTTTTGCCCCAAACAGACCCGGTGTGTAATCTGGGGGTCCTCCTGGACTCATGACTCCTGCTTAAAGAGCAGGTGGCAGTCGCAGCCAGGAGGGCTTTTGCACAACTTCATGTTATACATCAGTTACACACGCTCCTAGATCGGGACTCCTTGCTCATGATCACACGCTTTAGTCACCTCCAGACTTGATTACTGTAATGCGCTCTACATGGAGCTGCTCGTGATGACTATTCAGAGGCTGCAACTAGTCCAGAATGTGGCTGCCCGGGTGATGATGGGTTGCGGGCGTTATGCACGTGCCTCACCACTGCTTTGGGAGCTGCACTGGTTGCCAGTGTGTCTCCAGGTGCAATTCAAGGTGCTGGTTATTACCTTTAAAGCCCTACATGGTAGTGGGCCATGATACTTAAGAGACCACCTCACCACAAGAAAATCTGTCCGTCCCACCAGAGCAGACCAGAGAGGGTTTCTTAGTTGTTCCATCAGCCAGAGAGGCGCATCTCTCTGGCACCAGAAAGAGGGCCTTCTCTGTGTCCGCTCCAGCCATATGGAACCTCCTGCCAACTAAGCTATGCCTCCAGACAGAGCTGTTGCCCTTCAGGAAGGGTGTAAAAACATGGCTGGTGGGGCAGGTATGGGGTACTGGCCACACGATGATCCCAGCCTGTTGGTTAATCTGAGCCCCCCTCTCCCTTAATCTTTCAATTTTTAATCTGTTAACCTCTTAACCCTGTTAAACTTCCAATTTGTTGAATCTTTAAAATTTTTAATCAGAATTTTTAAGGGATGGTCTTGATTCTTGATAATTTTACTGTTAGACTGATGTTTTAATGTTCTGTTCTCCTTCGTGTTGTTTGGGGATGCACACTGATGGGTTCTGCGCCTGCGCTGAATCCGGAGCGGAGCTGGAAAGCTGATTGGATAAAGAGTTTTGAATGTGGGACCGCCCACCATGCCCAACCCCTTTAGGCGCCATTTCGCGCTCTCCCCTCAGTTTGCTTTTTTCCGCTGCGCAAGCAGGAGCTTGGAAAAAAAGCTGTGTGTTATTCCCTGAGATTGTCTCAGAATCTTCAATTTTTTTTTCACTACCAACAATTTTTCTCGGACCAGGGGACTCAGTCCCTTGGTCCTCGTGTGGCCGGGGCTTATCCTCGGCCGCCGGCAACAAAAAAAAAACAAAAAAAACCCAACATCTCGTGTCGGGGCCTCCCGGCCGGGATAATTTTTTCTCTTCGGCCATCTACTTCGGTGGATGGCCTCAGCGGCAGCGTTCAAGCAGTGTCCGTCCTGCAAGAGAAAGTTCCCTAGCTCGGACGGGCACGTGCGTTGTCTTCGCTGCCTCGGGGAGAGTCACCAGGTCCAGACCTGCGAAGTCTGTCGAGGCTTCTCAAAGGCCGCCATCAAGAACCGCCAGTACCGCCTTCAAGCCTACCTCATGGAGGCCGCACTGGCACCACCGGCTCCCCCAGCTCCAGAGCAGGCCGCTTCCACGTCTGCTCCTTCGACCTCCGCTCCTTCTTCCAGGCCCTCGGCCTCTGAACTGTTCAAGCGGAAGAAGGAGCAGGAGAAGAGGAAGGAGGACAAAAAAGAGAAAAAGAAGCGTCGTAGCTCTTCGTCTTCTCTTCCTCCGACCCCGGCACCGGCTCACCCTTCGCCGCCACGCTCCCTAGCATCCGCCCCGGTCGCAGCTCCACCTACGCCGGGTAGGATGTCGACCGAGGCCCGGGACACCACGCCGGAGAGGGCCCACAGCCCTCCACCGCCACCGGAGACTCCTCCACCTGTACCACCGCACAGGTCTTCCTCCCTCCGCAGCCCTTCCGTGGCTCCTGGTCCGGCTACCGAACCGCCGCCCCAGTTGAGCCTCATCGCCCCGTACATCGAGGCGATGGTGCGGAAACTGCACGCCGAGCTCCAGGGCCCCCAGACGACACCGTGGGAGCGCCCTCTGCCCTCACCACCAGCCACGGAGGCACCACCGCTCCGTGAGGAGGGCCCCGCACCGAAGCGGCAGAGGGTGGAACAGGCGCGGTCGGAGGCCTCTCTCCCTCCGTACCAGCTGCCTTTGCCGGGGAGCGATCCGAGATCCGCCAGGCCGTACTGGTCGGACTCGGACCCCGAGGTCTACCTGCCACCGCCCAGCGTCTCGGAGCGGTCAGGAGACTCCGATTCGTCGGACCAGGAGGAGGAGCAGCATCAGCCACCGCCGGTTGCGGTCAACAAGTCCCCGGACGACAACATCGGCGCCGTCCACGGGTCCCAGCCGGAGGATCTGAAGACCTACACCGGACTGATCACCCGTCTCGGATCCACGCTGGGGATCCGGGCGGAGGCTCACCTGGACGACTGTGAGGATGTCGTCTGCGGCTTGGCCGACCGCAAGGAGTTGGTCCCCGTCCGCCTCGGACTGCTCCCTAAGATTGCTAAAGCGGCCAAGGAGGTGTGGAAGAAGCCGGTTTCTTCTCACTCGGTGTCCAACAGAGTGGACTCTATGTACAGACTGCTGGACGACTCCAACTTTCTGCACATCCACCCGGCACCGAACTCCCGAGTGGTCAAAGGCTCCCAACACCGGACGCTGATCAGCAGCACTCCCATCCCGTCGACCCAGGAAGGGAAGAAGCTGGACGCACTGGGCAGGAGGTTCTACGCCAATGCCTCCTTGTCCTTCCGTGCGTCCAACTATGCGACGGCCATGGGAGGCTACCAGTGTCGACTCTGGGAACAAGCGGAGTCGTTCAAGTCACTGCTGCCACCTGACAGACAAGCGGACTTTGAAAAACTCTGCGTGGAGGGCAACCACCTCGCCCTCCAGCAAATCCGCACCGGCCGCCACGTCACCGAGTCGGAGGCGAAGAACTTGGCCTCCGCCATCCAGCTCCGTCGCCACGCCTGGCTCCGTTCGGCTAACCTGCAGGACGACGTCAAGCGGCTCGTGGAGGAGCTTCCCTTCGATGGCGAGGGCCTCTTCGCCAAGGAGACCGACACCTCCTTGGGAGAGCTGAAAGGGGACTACGCCACAATAAAACAGCTCCGCCCTCCACACCGTGGGTCCGGCCGTTACCATCAGGACCAGCCGTCGACGTCTCAGGCGGGCCCATCCTATCAACCTCGCCCGCCACAGAGGCAAGGGGACTACTCCCGGTACCAGCCCTACCGGCAGCGCCAACAACCCAGCCGTCCACGCTACCAGCAGCGGCCTCAGACTGGCAAGCGGACGGAACGGAAGGGCAAACAACGTGTTTGACTCTTCCGTGACCGAGACTCTACCCTACCGCCCCCTATCCGACTACCTATCGGCGTGGTCTGCCATCACCACAGACCGATGGGTTTTAACCATCTTAGACTCTGGCTACGCGATCGAGTTCGAGAGATGCCCTACTGTCGGACAGATCCGCATCACCGATCCATCCCCACCGCTCCAGGAAGAACTAACAGCTCTCCTAGAAAAGGGCGCCATAGAGCCGGTCGCAGCGTCGGAGTCTCACGAAGGGTTCTTCTCCCGATACTTCCTTGTGGACAAAAAAGACGGGGGGGCACGTCCCATCCTGGACCTCCGTCTTCTCAACAAGCACATCGACGCGAGGAAGTTCCGGATGGTAACTCTTCACTCCATCCTCCCGCTGATCAGCCACGGGGACTGGTTCACCGTCATCGACCTGAAGGACGCCTACTTTCACGTGTCCATCAGGAGGGAACATCGTCGTTTCCTCCGATTCCAGGTGGGCAGCAACATCTACCAGTACACATGCCTACCCTTCGGCCTCTCCACCGCTCCGAGGGTATTCACGAAGTGCATGGCACCGGTGGCTGCTCATCTGCGACTGCACGGCGTCCAAGTGTTCCCGTACATAGACGACTGGTTGGTCTGCTCCCCAACCCAACAAAAAGCCAAGGACGACGTTGCACATTGCCTCGCCCTTATGCAGAGCCTCGGTCTACGGGTCAACTTCAAGAAGTCCCAGTTGACCCCCACTCAAAGAATAGACTATATCGGAGCCGTTCTAGACTCTTTGGCTCTAAGAGCCTACGCTCCAACCAAACGTCTGCTCGACATCCGCACAGTGGTGGCACGGATCCAGGGCAGACGTCGGGTCCGTGCGAGGGACGCCCTCCGTTTGCTAGGACTCATGGCGTCGACCACGGCGGTGGTCTCGCACGCCAAACTCAAGATGCGCTCGCTCCAGTCGTGGTTCCTCTCCTCCTTCGACGGCATCCACGACAACCTCGGGAAGTGGCTCACACCGACTCCCGAACTCCGAGACCAGTTAAACTGGTGGACAATGGACCAGAATGTGGCCGCGGGGAGACTCTTCACCCTTCCCGCACCGTCCATCCAAGTCACCACCGACGCGAGCACCCACGGATGGGGTGCGTGCTGCCGCGGACTACGGATTCACGGCATATGGACGCCCGAGGAAGCCGACCACCACATCAACTTCCTCGAGCTGCTAGCGGTGTGGAAGGCGATGAGGTCCTTCAGACCATCGATCGCGGACAGTGTGGTGCAGATCGCCTCGGACAACACCACGACACTAGCCTATCTCAACCGGCAAGGAGGGACCAAGTCTCTCTCCCTCCTCTACCTGACCGTCCAGATGTGGGAGTGGTGCTTGAACGTACACGTGTTCCCCATAGGTGTCCACATCCAGGGCACCCTAAACTCCGATGCAGACTCCCTGAGCCGCAAAGGGACGGCGATGCACGAGTGGGAACTGGACGAATCGGTGTTCGACCGCCTGTGCCGACGGTGGGGCACACCGACCCTAGACGTCTTCGCGTCACAGGCCAACTCCAAGTGCCGCTGTTACTGCTCCCGAGCGGGGATCGGCCACGGATCGGAGGGCGATGCCTTCATGGTGCTGTGGCACCAGGAACTGCTGTACATGTTTCCACCGATCCCTCTCATCCAACGGGTCCTGATACGGATCCGTGCGGAGAACGCCTGGACGATCCTGATTGCCCCGTCCTGGCCGCGCCAGCCGTGGTTCCCACTACTCCAAACCCTGGCTTGCGATCGTCTCCGCCTACCCACCGACCCGAATCTCCTCCGCATGGAAGACGGTCGGGTCCTTCACTCGGATCTGCCGAGCCTACACCTGACGGCCTAGCTTATCCGCCCAACATAACACGGATCCTTGATCTGTCCAGGAAACCTTCCACACGGAAGTCTTACGATGCCAAGTACCGTCGCTTCACTGACTTCCTAGCATCCAGCGACCGCACCGTGGACTCCGCATCCCTGCAGGATGTCATGTCTTACCTCCTGCACCTAGCCGAGTTGGGATCCGCACATTCATCATTGAAGGTCCACCTAGCTGCTGTGGTCGCCAAGGCCCCACCTTCTTCAGTATTGTCCTCCGCCTTCAGAGACAAAACTGTTAAAAGGTTCCTTCAAGGGCTACGCAACGCCTATCCTCCAGTGAAGATACCACCCCCTCAGTGGTCCCTCACTACAGTGCTCACCGCACTCACGAAGGCACCTTTTGAACCCATGGCTTCGGTGGACATTAAGTTTGTCTCTTACAAGACTGCCTTCCTTGTAGCTATCACTTCTGCCCGACGGGCAGGGGAGCTGGCAGCCCTTCGGTCTGACCCTCCCTTTCTCAAGTTCTACCCCGACAGGGCAGTATTGCACCCAGATCTGGCATTCCTGCCCAAGGTCCTGACTGAATTCCACCTGGCCCAAGCCATCACGCTTCCAGCATTCTTCCTGAATCCCTCGTCTCCACAAGAGAGAGTGTGGCACTCGTTGGATGTCAGGAGGGCCTTGCTGTTTTAGACCCAGAGGACTGCGTCCTTCAGGAGAGCAAAACAACTGTTTCTGGCTTATGGTGGCAAGACTAAGGGACAGCCTCTGTCTGCCCAGAGACTATCTAAATGGATCTCAGGTACCATTTACCTGGCCTATCAGATGTCATCCCTGCCACCTCCGCCTCATGTCCGGGCTCACTCCACCAGGACACTGGCTTCCTCCACTGCATTCCTAGAGGGCATCCCGATGGAGGATATCTGCAAGGCTGCTACTTGGTCCAGGTCCTCCACCTTCATCACCCACTACCGGGTTGACACAAGGTCCGCCCCTGATGTCAGACGGGGCAGGTCCATCCTGACGGCTGGTCTCCGATCTTCTTCGTTGATGACCGCCCATCCATGATGACATCGCGCTCTCCTACATCTCAGGACGCCGGCTGCCCACCATCCAAGTAAGTGAGCTTGTTAGTCACCCATCAGTGTGCATCCCCAAACAACACGAAGGAGAAGGACAGGTTTCACTTACCAGTAACTGTCGTTCTCCGAGTATGTTGTTTGGGGATTCACACAACCCAACCCTGCCTCCCCTCAGGGCTGCCGGCCTGAGATGGCCTTCTGCTTAGCGGGCAGCTTTAATATCAAACTGAGGGGAGAGCGCGAAATGGCGCCTAAAGGGGTTGGGCATGGTGGGCGGTCCCACATTCAAAACTCTTTATCCAATCAGCTTTCCAGCTCCGCTCCGGATTCAGCGCAGGCGCAGAACCCATCAGTGTGAATCCCCAAACAACATACTCGGAGAACGACAGTTACTGGTAAGTGAAACCTGTCCTTATGCCATGTCAAGCCACCCTGAGCTGCTTCGGTGAGTAGGGTGGAATATAAATATGAATAAATTTTAAAAAAAGGGAAACAAAGTTTAGAAAGGGAAAGGACAGAATTTGAAGAATTTGAAGAAATACTTTGGAAAATAAGATGGGGTGAAATGATGATAAAGGGCTTAGTGAGTAAGATTTATAAAATATTAAACAAAGAAGGTAAACCACAGGAGACATTGAGAACAATGTGGGAACAGGATATGAAAATAATATTTTTGGAAACAAATTGTAATATGAAATGGAAAAGAAGAATTATGATTGTCGGTTAGAGCAAAAGAACATAATTATAAAATGTTATGGAGGTGGTACCTGACCCCAGTTAAACTACATCAAATGGATAATACCAAAACTAAAACTGTTGGAGATGTAAGAATAACTTGGGGACATATGAACAGATGTGGTGGAGTTGTAAAGTGGTTAAGGTTTTTTGGGTAAAAATAGAAAGAGAAATATCAGAAATTTTGAATCTCAATTTGAAGATGGGGTCAGGTGCCACCTTATTGACAGAAATAGATACAGTGATATGGATATGAATGAAAAAGATTTGTTATCTATAATGTTAACTGTGGCAAGACAATGTATTACAAGGAATTGGAAATGTGATTCTGTATTAAAATTGGAAGAATGGTATAAAGAAATGTGGGAAATAGCATTAAATGATAAACTTACATGGGAATTGAAGAAAAAGAAAGGTGTAATTGTGGAAAACAAGTTTTGGGAGCTATGGTGACCTTTTGCAGAGCATACTTTAGTGAAAATTAAAGGTGTTAAGCCTGTACCTGATCATATGGGTTTTTGGAAATGATAAGGGTGTTGTGACAAAACTGTAGTTTCCAGGGCTTTGTATATATCACGGAGTGTTGTTAATTGTTTTGATGACATGGGTAATGAAAGTAAATAAAGTACTGTAGTAGCATATTAAGTAGATTAAAGTATCAGATTGGGGAGATATAACAACACAATATAAGAAAGCAATACCCATAAATTTTTTCAATGTTTTTATTTTGTTATTTTTATGTACTGTACTTTTTAAATGTTTTTTTTTCTTATTTTTAATTGTTATTTGTATTATTTTATATTGCATTGTATGGTATCGTATTGTTTGATATTGTCTTTTTGTATGTTTGTCTTATGTTAGTTAAAATTAATAAAAATTATTTTTTTTAAAAAAAAATGAGTTTCTGCAAATTCCTCTTCTAAAGCATCACAGAGTGGGCGACAGCCTGATTTTGGTATGATGCCCATTATATTTTTATTGCTTGAAATATATATTTTTAAAATATAATTTTGTTTTTAAAGTGTTGCTTCATTATGAATGTTCCTTTACTTCAAAGCACAGTCAATAGTATAACTGTAGTTGAAATGTATGAATCAATAAATAGAGTGGCAAATGTTATTAAATGGATATTTTGGTCTTCGATATTTCACTGTCCTTCATTGGAAACTAAAATTGCTTCTGACTGGCAAATGCTTGGACAAAATCAGAAAGTGAGAAGACAGAACCCCATCCAACATCTGGATTCATACTGATGAAGTCATCCAGGTTCATCTTGAAATCTTGGAAGGTGAAAAGGAAAAGAAAGGTATTAGCAGTTGTGCAGAAAAGTGCTGCTAAGTAATCCAGAGATCTCTGTGCAGTTTAGTTGTTGAGAGTCAGTGGGTGGGATCGAGTCCCTGATAGAATCATTCCTACTAACATAACCAAGATGTCTCTTCTTTCTACTTCTTCCCCACAAGGGCCCTGACGTCATCAAGTTGTCTACTAGACATTCATTGATTTGATGCTAGATTTAGGATTGTTTCAACCCTCTTCTCTGCAGGCCATATCCATCTGGATATGACCAAGAAATTGACCAGGATACACTTCAACCAAATAACCCCTTTGTAAAGGCAAGAAAGTATGCAGAAGCGAGGAGTTAGGCCAACGTTTCTCAACCTTGTAACTCCAGATGTTCTTGGATTTCAATTACCAGAAGCCCAATTCAGCACACCTGCTGAACAGAGCTTCTTGGAATTGAAGTTCAAGAACATCTGAAGCACCAAAGATGGCCACCCCGGGTTAGTCTATTGAATAGAAGGGAAGAGCTAAGAGTAGGTAGCGGGCACTTGTTGCATAAAACAATACCTTACATGCATGTGAATATTTCACTGTACAGTTAAACCTAAATTCAAATTAGTATACCTAGAGATAATGCACGGAAATCATGAGGATTTAAAGCAGAGGTTCCCAACCTTTTTACCTGCAGGCCTGACCAGGCCCTCCAGACAACTGAGCGGGCCAGACCACCCCCCTCTGGATGCCCACTTCCATGTTTACGATAGCCAGAGGCACATTTATGGCTGATGTAACATTTATGCATGCATGGGCATGTTTTACGGCTGTCGTAAATCCGCCCACTTCCACTTCCAGATGTGCTGGCAGCGGGCCACATGAAATGGGGCCTTGGGCCGGTTCTGGCCCTTAGGTTGGGACCCTCCAATTTAAAGTCACAGTGATTAAGAGGCCCCCTTCATTTCTGTGGAGTTACCAATGGTAGGACTAGCACTGCATTTAGCCCTCAAGAACCAAACATGGTGAGTGAAGCACAGTAGGGACTAATATGATCCAGTTTGTGCAAGATTCCCAAGAGTAATGCTTACCAGCAGTTTCAATGCATGGGTACAGGGGAGGTGGCTTCAGCCAGTTGCCGCTGGCATCTTTCATATGGGATCGGTCAGAAGCAAAGGTCTTCAGAAACACATCTGCCTGGGTCAATCTGATTTTCCTAAATAAGCCAAAATCCTAAGTCATGGGAGTTGCATAGTCTTTGGCAGAAACATCAGGAAACAGTGGTGTTGACTGTGGTTCCTAGTACTTTCAACTACTGTATTACTAAATCAAATAGCAAATTGTCATTAGCATCAAATCCCATATATATCATTATAATTTCGTGTCAGAAATTATTTTTGGTTGAACAGATTTTTGCTGGAGAAACTGCTCAGGGGATGCCCAAACGAGGCTCCTTTTTAATCCCCAAAATCTTTTCCCACCAAAGTGATCCCTATTTATCTACTTGCAATTTCTTGCTTTCAAACTGCTAGGTTGGCAGGAGCAGGGACAGAGACGGGTGCTCAAACAGTCATGCAGTATCCAGGTTTTAACTTGCTGACTTGCCGGCCTTCCAGCTAACAAGACAAGCTTCTTGACCACTGAGCCAATGCAGCCCTACATATATATCATATTAATTGTAAATGGCAAAAAATTGCCATTTAACATGCATATTTTAATTCTTATATTTTATAAGAATGTTTTATATTTGGGCATGATATGGTCAAAGTTCAGTTTTGATAGAAGAGTGGTATGGTTTTTCAGCACAAATTTCTAAAAGGTCATCCATGGTATTCTGTGGCAGCAAATATCACCATTAACCACTTGAGGAGCAACACTTTCCCACAAGCAACCTGTTATTTTTGTGGCACATTAAAGTCTAACAAATTTTTATTTAGCATCAGTTTCATGAACTGCAGTGTCTGATGAAATGGCCTCCAGTCCACAGATGCTTATGCCTAACCAAACTTGGTAGTTTTAGGTAAAGGTCTCTGTTGCTTGAAAGCCAGCTGTCTCTGACTCTAGGGTTCAGTGCTCATCTCCCTTTATAGCCAAAGAGCCAGCACTGTCTGAATTTGCAAACATTTCCACAAACATTTGGCAGCCATGCCTAGAGTGCATAGAATATTGTTTACCTTCCCACCAAAGTACTGTAGTACCTATTTATCTACTTGCAATTTCTTGGTTTTAAAACTTCTAGGTTGTCAGGAGCTGGGACAGAGAAGGGAACTCACTCTGTCATGCAGCACTTGAGTCTAAGCCACAATGTTTTAGAAGTGTCATTCTTCAGGCCACTGTTGGAAATAAATGGTGCAACCCTCTATGTCTACACAAAAATACGTCCCACTGAGTTCAGAACAGCAGACAACAAGCAGAGAGTCCTCCTTCTCAGTAAATATCTCTATATTCATACTGTTATTTGGTATTTCAGTCAGGGAAATAAAAGAGTTTTCGCAGCACTTAAAAGTCAAACAAGATGTAACAAATGTGCAATCAATTTATAAAAGAACCCCAGGCCTCTTTATTATTTCTGCTGCACCAGAACAACAGATATTCTCTGCAATGTATCCCTGCTTTCACATCATCCCACTGCCTTTTGCTTGCTTGCTGAATATATGAAAACACCATGATGAATTATATATAAATAAAGATCTTCTTTGAAAGCTCTGCTATGGGTTGCCTTGGCATTTGGGGCACAAGGGTTCCCTTTGGGTCTTTTCTGTGGCAGTTGGTTAATGATGTGAATTCGATGAACGTCTTACTGTGTTTGGCATGTAACGAAAATTGTGTACTTTTGACAAGTTGCCACAACAAAACTATAGCACTGATGAAAATAAGGATTATGCTGTATGAAAGATCCTCTCAGCGACTTTCAGGAATACTAGGACCCAAAGTCCTGGAATGCAAAATGATGACGTCATTAAATTCAAAAGGTGCCTTGGAAAAATGACATTTTCTCTGGAGGCGTCCTGTTGTCAGTGAGCCAGCAACCAAACCACGCAACTGATTAAGGTGATCCAAAGTGCGTTAGATAGAGGATAAAATAACCTTTGTTATGACACTATTAGAATTTTGGTCGGACTTCAGAAACAGTTTTTACGACAACGTTTACAAAAAATCCTTGAACTACATCACAAAAGCGTTCAAATGAAAGGGACAAATCTGTTGGAAATTGAACAAAACCATCCAACGTCCTCATCAGCAACCTCTATCAACCATGGAAAGTGGTTTGGGTCGATTTCAGACAGATTTGTCCCTTTTATCTGAGTTTTTTCAGGAATCTGGCTGAGGACTTTTGGATAAACATTGTCATAAAAACGTTTTGGAAAGCCCAAACAAATTCTAATAGTGGCATAACATAGGTTATTTTATCCTCTATCTAACACACTTTGGATCACTACAATCAGTTGAGTGATTTGGTTGATGGCTCACTAACAACTGGATGCCCCTAGTGTAATGACGTCATCAATTTGCATTCCCAGCCATTGAGTCCTACCATTCCCGAAAGTCGCCAAGAGGATCTTTCATATGGCATAATCCTTATTCCCATCAGTGTTGTAGTTTTGTGGTGACAACTCGTCAAAAGTACACAACTGAATTCACAAACTAAATCCCTGACAGTAGTGTCCTTAGACTCTACTACCCACATTTTTTCTTCTTCCTGACTCTGGTGTAGTTCTTATTTCTGCTTTTCTTTTCTTGTTAACTGAATGCCCATATTTAACTCATCATTCCTCACCCTAACAAATCAAAGTACAAGTCAACTTTTTCCTGTTGCTACAGCCCGGCCGTTCCCTCCTCTCTTTGCTATGCAATCAAACAAGAACAAGCTTTCAAATGTGTTCTATGCCACCTGAATAAAGAAACTGCAGGTAACTGCTCTGAATAAGCCTAGAAAATAAAACATAGTTTGACACTGGTTTAGTACTCAGTCCATTCCAAAGCCACACATTATAGTGTATCAATTAAGATGAAATTTGTCACTATAGTCAAACCTCGCATAAAGAGTGCCTCGCTTAAAGAGCAGAATTTTCTCTGAATGTTCGCTTCGCTTAACAAATAAAACCAACCAAAACTTGCTTAACAAATAATTCAGGGTTCGCAATCCCCCCCACCAGAAGTCACAATTGGTCACTTACAATGGTGTTTCATTTAAAGAGCAATCCTGTGGAACGCATTATGCTCTTTAAGCGAGATACAACTGTATGGTTAACTGAAAGCTTCCTGGTTGAATCATGGCTTGAATGGTGCAAAACGGTCTGTTTGAATCTCAGCTTACAAAACCTAGTTATTATCTGAAGGCAAAATTGCTTTGATCTCATGTTTTAATAAGAGTGTTTTTTTAACTTTATAAATGACCTTGCTTTCAGAAAACCAGAAACTGACTGCAATGCATATAATACTATCATAACTTTAAGTAATTAAAACTGTAGGAAACTGTAACTGATCCCTTTCTGCATCTTTTAAAAGATATAAAATCTAACCGTTATTTGGTTAGCACAAGACAAAAACTGGTAGAAATCAAATCCTAGATTGAAAGGTGCTATGCCCAAATCTTGGTAGGATATCAAGGTTTTTTCCCTTTACATTCTCACCTTCGAAATCCAGGATTAATGATATTGTCTGACTTAAAAGCCTCTTCAACATAAGTATCAAAGGGACAGGGAAAAGGAAGCACAGTATCAAGATCATAAATGAAGTTCTGGCCTCCTTTTGACACATGCAGCAAAATTACATGGTAATCCTGTAAGTAAGAGACATTAGGAACTTAATTTTAAATATCTGTGACAATGCTATGAAAATCAACAATAATTTAGCTGTGTATTTTCATTTATTTATTGATGTATATTAATTATTTATATACCACCAGTCTAGTGCATACTACTACTCAAGGTGGTTTACAAAGTACAGTGGTACATCGAGTTACAAATTTAATGCATTCCAAGGCATTTTTCATGTTATGAAAATTTTGTTACTCAAATTTTCCATAGGAATGCACTGAAAACCAAAATTCGTAACTTAAAACATGGTTTCCCATAGGAATTCATTGAAAACAAATTATTCTGTTCTGGAAAAAAAATCATAATTCGAGCCATTATTTTAAATTGATTTTCATTCATATTGTGAAAAGTTTGTAACTCGAACCATTTGTAACTTGAGGTACCACTGTAAACGAAAACAACTAGATGCAACAGTTAAAAAGAATTTTTAAAAAACCATCATTAATACTCAAACAATTAATAAAATATTAAACCCTAAATCCCTTTTGGCGACAGGGGGTAAAAAGCAAGACCAGTATCAAAATCCAACATCATCAACAAAAACCTCCTTAAATAGATAGGTATTCAACTGTTTTTTAAAGATGTTGAGAGAACCAACCTGATGAATTTCTGCTGGTAAATCATTCCACACTGAGGGGGCCACCTCTGAGAAGACCCTTCTACAGGTGTCTGATCCTTTAACCTTTAACCTTTTGGAATGGCCACCCTCAATCACCAGTTCTGTGAGGATCTCAACACCTGTGGAGGCATTTCTTTGGAAGCATCATTCCATCAGGTAAGAAGGTCCCAAATCATACACAGTGAGGGGAATATTCTTTAAAATGTATCCAGCATGTGGATAAAAACTACATGTATACAACCCAGATTCAAGCTGAGCAGATCTCCAGATCTTTTAGGCTACAAAACAATTTCTACTATTGGCTATGTTGAACAGGGCTTCAAGAGAACTGAAGTCCAAAACAAGGGGAGAGCCAAAAATGGCACAGAGCACACAATGAGAAACAACAAGTGGTCTAAGGGATTCTCTTTGTTTGGATCTACCAACTTTTGTCTATTGCTGCCATACTATTTATGTATTTGTGCGTAATGCCTTTAATTTAACACCACACAAATATTACAAAAGTGGTGGAAAGTCTTCAGTTTTTCAAAACTTTTAATCAGTTAAAATAACCCACTTCAGCAGAGTTATTTAAAAACTCAAAACCTTGCACTATTTCTGCACCAATTTTGTAATCTTTGAGTGGTCCTAATGGAGGTTTTACTCAACTTTGCCTTTAATACTCCATTATGAATCACATGGTACTTCTTTTTATTTAAGTATAAACAAGAGGTGCATTCAAACGGAAGTGAAAATGGAAAATAACAGAGGTAACATTAAACATAGAGAGGAAGGTATGGATTTTCTCACCCAAATCACAGGTTGTTCACCACATCCAGACTGTTGCTTCCAAAGTGGTACCTGTGGGTTAGAAGGAATGAGCAAATACTGTATGCTTAATGAAAATAAACCAAGCTCTTAAATTTTAGACTGCTATAAGAAAACATCCACCTCAAAGCCACTATAATTTTGTCAGAAAGGTAAACCATAATTGCTCACTAGCTACAGCTGTTGAAAGGTCAAAAACATTTGGAGGGCCACAGCTGACCCCTAAGGAATGGGTTTTTGAAGGTTCCCAAAGTGTAGGGTTACCATATCTCAGGATTTGTCCTGAGATTTCCTGCTCTTTAGAGCAGGAAATCTCAGGACAAATCCTGAGATATGGTAACCCTACCAAAGTGGCTGCTTCCATGCTTTCTATACACACTCTGCAGAGGCAGCCATCATTGGAACATGTTCCCCCAAACACCTCTCCAAATTACAAGAAATCCTCATGACTCCTGCAGTGCAACAGGGACCTTTGTACCAGTTTAAAGAAGTGGCAACGGAACAGCATGGCAGTAATAGGACTGTTCTACTTCCAGCAGGTTTGAGAGCTTCTGAGTTACATAATTCCACTTAAGGGGCTGGGAATCACTGTAGTCTAAAAATTCCATTTTATTTTTACCTCCTACTCCTAGAATAGAGGCTGACACCTAAAAAAACCCTTATGAGTACAGTACTTGAAAGCTATAACACACAACTGGTCTTATGCATAGCCCTCCAGATTTTTAGAAATGACTATTTGAGCTTTTGCCATATAATAACCACCTTAGTCTCTACTGTATACTATAACTAAACCCTCTTCACTGCTACCATTAGTTATTTTCTTAAACCTTTATTCAAAGTGCCACAACACTACAGCACTTCAAATAAGTATGTTTAAAGAATGACCTGTCACAACAACTGAGAGAGGCTTCAGCTGATTGGAGGAGACCACTACCAGCTGATTGGCAACTCCATAAGGAATTGCCACAGATCAGCTGGGTCTGACTCCACCGATCAGCTGGAGCTTGTGTCATCTCTTGCTACAAGTTTTTTCTGGGAAATCCAAGATAAACATAGACAGGAATGGGTGCAAAGTCCAAACTGGTTTATTTTACACTGATTCAAGTATCAATGTGAAATAAATTACTCCTAGCCAGCTATTTCAGGTAAACCATAATTCCTGATGTTTAAATCAATTGGGAATCAACATACATATGTTTTGTAAAGAAATGAAGGCACATCCTAACATTGCTACCTTCTTAGAAACTTTGTGAAGATAAATCTTTCAACCAAGATTACTACTCGATTGTTCCAAAGCCACAGGTTCAATTGTTTAGACTAAGCGACTTTTTAATCAGCTAAAAATAAAAGAGGAACTCTTACTCTTTTTCCTTTGTGACTTTCTTATCTCTCATAATGGAGAGTTCCTCCATTACATCCAAACCACTTGCAACTACCTGTATCTTTCTCAAGGCAATGCTCTCCAGATGCTGTGAACAACTCCTATCCACCCCAGGCAGCATGGCCCACAGTCAAGCATTGATGGCAGCTCAGATTCAAAAACACTGGTAGATCCAGAGGTTCTGTGTAACAGACCTGGATATGGTCTGTCTTTTTCTGTTTTATCTCACTTGCATTAGAACTAAAAACCAATTTTTCAACTTTCACTACAGCCTGCATATATCTGAGCTTTGAATGCACAAAAAACAACAATAGCAAACCTAATGTGGATGCAACATAAATGGCAATAAACCACTAAGCTACAGAAATTGTAAGCCTGCTACATCTTTTACATAATCAGCACCCAGCCTTTGATAAGTTCCAGTTTCCCACTTACCATCTTTCTATCGTTGGAAATGAAAACAACATAAAATTCCTCTAACGGGTACACATTTTGCCGTTGAATGTGTTCACAAAGCTTCCATACATTCTCCTCACTGTGAACAAAGATGCAACACACATAATTCTTATTTAGTTATAAAATGTTAATACTTAATACTGAACTGATATTAATTCAAAGGACTTTAAAATATTTTAAGCATAATCACTCGTTTCTACTTATGGTCAAATCTGTCTTAAGGTTTTGTGCATGCAGGCACACAGGTACAAGTACTTTCAATTTTGTCAAGATTCATCTCTACCACATACATCTGTGATAGCTGAAAATTAATTGTGTCATCAAGTAATTTCTGAGTTGTGATTTGTTTAGTGTTGTCCAGGTATTAGGTACCTGGATGTAGTCTATCAATTTCTCCTTTTGGTGGTACTCTGGAACCTAAAGCCTGCTCAAGTCACCACAAGTGGCAGAGCATGTAACTCTTCCCACCCATACACACTGGATGATCTCTGCTGGCACCTGCTCTGCAAAGCATAGTGGTTTGAATTCCTGGCTTCTGGTTTTACAGCCACATGCTCGAGCCTACTGAACTGTACCACGTACATTTTGAAAATTGTGTAGATTGATTCCAGATATAAACATGCTTAGAGAAGACCCACTGAATTCCAGTTTAGTCATGCTGCCACAGTAGCTTAGTAGCTTGACAACCTGAAGGTGGGCAGGTCAGTAATTTGAGTGAGCTTTTGAGTGAGCTTCGTGACTGAGTGAGCTTTTGTCATCTCCTGCCAACCTAGACGTTTGAAAAGAAGAAATTGCAAGAAGATAAATAGATACAAGTCAAACCTCATATAACACTAAAACCTGGTTCCACAAGTCTTGATGTTATATGATTTTTAGTGTTATCCGATGCATGTTAAAATCCTATGGGAGCCATAGAGATACATTGTAACCACACAGGCTTTAGCGGTTGTTATCTGAAGCATTCCATAGGAGCTTAATGTTATCTGATGCAATTCTTCCCCCCAGATTCCTTAATGTTATGCGATTTTCGTGTTATTCGATACTAATGTTATATGAGGTAGTACTGTACTTCTTTGGTGGGAAGGTAAGCAGTGTTCTGTGCACCCGGGTGTCTGGTCATGCCTGCCACGTGTCCACAAAAATGTCTGCAGACTAGCCAGGGGGTGGCCAGGGTGGGCTTGGCCCACCCTGAGTTATCACTTTGTCCACCCTGGTAAAGCGCGGATTCCCATAGGAATGCATGGGAAAGAGGCTTTTTTGCCCATCCTGAAAAAAAATATTTGCCCACACCAACATCCAGAATCCTGGCTATGGTCCCGAGATGCAGAAAGCACTGGCACTTTGGCTGTAAACGGAGATGAGCACCGTGCCCTAGAGTCAGGAAATCCAGAATAAGAGGAGCAGGAATGATGAAGAGGGACTGATACCCCTTCTTTGCAGTGAAAGTTACCAATAGCAGCTGGTGTAAACGCAAGCAGGTCGAGCTGGTACCGGGGGCTGATAGGCGGCTGGGACAGATTTCGACGCCGGCTGGTCCATTCGGGCGCTCGCAGACCCGGGACTGCGAACGGCTTGGGGGGCTCATTTCCCAAGCGAGAGAGAACAGAACGAAAACGGCGGCAGCGACAACTCCGGCTCTCGCTACCGCCATTAAGATTTTAGCTAGTTCCGTCTCCTATGGATTGTGGGGGAGTGAGTTGCACAGAACTCCTTCCCTGGGAAACGCGGCGACACAATTTGCGCTTCTCAGCAACCAAAAAAAAGTTGATTTTTTTTTTTGGAGAGGAACTCTACAAAAAGGACCTCAACACTCCTGATAATTAATAGCAATGAACTTGAGCCAGACATCCTAGATAGTGAAGTCAGAAAGGCCCTAAAAAGCACTGCAAACAACAAAGCCAGTGGAGATGATGGTATTCCAGTTGAATTTTTCAAAGCCCTAAAAGATGATGGAATCAAATTATTACATTCTATATATGCCAGCAGATTTGGAAAACACAACAATGGCCACAAGATTGGAAAAGATCGCTATACGTTCCGATCCCCAAAAAGGGTAATGCCAAAGAATGTTCAAATTATCGAACATTTGCGCTCATCCCACATGCTAGCAAGGTGATGCTCAAGATAATACAGGACAGACTGCAGCAGCACATGGAGGGAGAATTACCAGAAGTGCAAGCGGGTGTTCAGAAGAGGCAGGGGGACTAGAGACCACATTGCCAACATACCTTGGATCATGGAAAAAACAAAGGAATATCAGAAACAAGTCTACTTCTGTTTCATTGATTACACCAAGGCCTTTGACTGTGTGGACCACAACAAAATGTGTCAAGTAATTAAAGAGATGGGAATACCAGAGCACCTTATATGCCTCATGAGAAATCTGTACATGAATCAAGAAGCAACAGTTAGGACAGAATACGGAAGGACAGAGTGGTTTGGAATAGGAAAAGGAGTAAGGCAAGGCTGCATTTTGTCACCCTGCTTATACACAGAGCACATAATATGCAATGCAGGGATGGAGAAATCACAATTTGGGATCAAAATTTTATTTATTTATTTACATTTCTATACCGCCCTCCTCGCTGAAGGCGAGCCAGGGCGGTTTAACACATCCTAAAAAACATCAGAGCAGTACAAGCTAAAATTCTCAAAATTCTCAAAATCCACAGTTAAAACCAATTTAAACTACGACTAAAACTTTATATAATTTAAAAACTTAAGAACTTAAGGGAGCAGGGGAGGAGGCAGAAGCGTAGCTTACCTTGCCGGGGCCCCGTATAAAAATTGTTTGGGGGCCCTTTAGATGTGGGGCGGAGCTAACGTCATGACATCATGACGTCATGGGGGGAGCCAACGTCATGACGTCATGACGTCGTGGGCGGGGCCAAAAATAAAAATAAAATAAATAAAAATAAAATAAATAAAATAGAATTAAAATGTAAAAAAAAAAAAAAACCACACACACCTCAACCCACCCACCCACCCACCCGAAACACAAAAACCTCACCTTAATCCTGGGGCCTCTTCTTCCTCCGCCTCTGCTGTCACCGCCGCCGCGCCGCCGCTGCTGCCGATCGCTCCCTCGCCGTGCACGGCGAAGGCAAGGGGCAGTTGTGGAAGGCGTGCGGGCGAAGCGAGGCAGCCCCGAGGCCCTCCCCCCGGTTGCCGCGGGGGCTCCCTGGCAGGCTGCGCCAGCCCGGGCGGGGCTCTCCACCTCGACGCTGGGGTGGGAGTCCACCAGCTGCAGGACCAGCTCGCGCGCCCCATCCCACACGCAGGCGGCAGGTGAGTTCCAGACGCGCGCGGCAGGTGAGTTCCAGGCGCGCGCGGTAGGTCAGCTCCAGGCGCGCTCCAGGTGACCTGCCGCCTGCCGCGGAACGGGGCGCGCCCGCGAGCTGGTCCTGCAGCTGGTGGACTCCCACCCCAGCGGCGACCGTGGAGAGCGCCGCCCGGGCTGGAGCAGGCAGGGAGCCCCCGCGGCGACTGGGGGGAGGGCCTCGGAGTCGGGGCTGCCTCGCTGCTTAAAAGCTGCGGCTCCGACTCCGACTCTGGCTTTTTTTTAAAAATTAGAGCCAAAAATGGCTCCAATAAAGTGCGCATGCGCAGAAACTCAATCTGACATGCGCAATGCATCAGATTGAGTTTCTGCTCATGCGCAGTAAATTTTTCTCTTTTTTATTTTTAATTTTATTTTTTGCCGTTGGGGGCCCCCGTAGCCCGGGGGCCCCGTATAATTGATACGGCTGATACGGCGGTAGCTACGCCTCTGGGAGGAGGTCAAACCAGCCAGCAGGCTGAGGTCGTTGTACTTCCAGTACCCCAGACCTGCCCTGCCAGCCAGGTTTTTACACCCGGAAGGGCAGCAGCTCTGCCTGGAGGCATAGCTCAGTTGGCAGGAGGTTCCACAGGGCTGGAGCAGACACAGAGAAGGCCCTCTTTCTAGTGCTAGAGAGATGAGCCTCTCTAGCTGATGGCACAACCAGAGAGCCTCTCCAGTCTGCTCTAGTGGGACGGGCAGATGTCCTTGGGACGATGCGGTCTCTTAGGTATCCTGGCCCACTACCATGTAGGGCTTTAAAGATAATAACCAGCACCTTGAATTCCACTCAGAGGCACACTGGCAGCCAGTGCAGCTCCCGAAGCAATGGTGAGGCATGAGCATAAAGCCCGCACCCCATCATGACCTGGGCAGCCGCATTCTGAACCAGTTGCAGCCTCCGACTGGTCACCAAAATTGCTGGGAGAAACATCAACAACTTGAGATATGCAGATGATACCACCCTAATGGCAGAAAGTGAGGAGGACTTAAAGAAGCTCCTGATTAGTTTGAAAGAAGAATGTGCAAAAGCTGGCTTGAGACTTAATATCAAGAAAACCAAGATAATGGCAACAGGCCCTATCAGTCCCTGGAAAATAGATGGGGAAGAAGTAGAAGCAGTGACAGATTTTACTTTCCTAGGATCAAAGCTCACTGCAGATGGTGATTGCAGCCATGAAATAAAAAGGCAACTGATTCTTGGGAGGCAGACAATGAGTAACCTGGGGAACATAGTGAAAAGTAGAGACATCACATTGCAAACAAAAATTCGTATAGTCAAAGCAATGGTATTCCTGGTGCCAATGTATGGTTGTGAGAGCTGGACCATTAGGAAAGCTGAGCATAGAAGAATAGATGCCTTTGAGATGTGGTGCTGGAGGAGAGTTTTGAGAGTTCTCTGGATAGCGAGGAGAACAAATAGGTCAATCTTAGAAGAAATCAACCCTGATTGCTCCCTTGAAGGTCAAATAGTAAAGATGAAGCTAAAGTACTTTTGACACCAAATGAGAAGAGAGGATTCACTTGAGAAAGCCTTGATGCTGGGAAAAGTGGAGGGCAAAAGAAAAAGGGGACAGCCAAAAATGAGATGGCTAGATGGTATTGTAGAGACAATGGGCACAGAACTGAGCAAGTTGAGGAGGATGGTGGTCCATAGGGTCGCAGAGGGTCGGAATCGACTCTGTGACTGAACAACAACAAAAGCTGTGTTGGTCTGTATTTCAGAAATATTAGAGAATAAACAAAACAAAAACGCTGTAACACTTTAAAGACTCGCTGTTATATTTCAATGTGAGCTTTCGTGGATCAAATCTACTTCATCAGACATCAGCCCACTATAGGCCACTATATACAGTACAAGACACATCCCATTTCCCCAGTGTACAGTATTTTAAGGGTGGGGAACTGGGTCTTTTACGCTAGCAAATACAGTACGGATATTCCCTGTATTAATTCATGGAATTAATTTATAGAAATCTCCACCTGCAATGTAAAAATTAATGCCATGAAGTCTCATTCTTCTGTCTGACAAAGTGGACTTGATCCATGAAAGTTAACATTAAAATACAGTTGATTTTTTGGGAATAGTATCCATGTTAGTTTGTGTTTCAAGCATATCAAAACAAAACAAAAACGAAGTAGCACTTTTAAGACTTGTATTTTAAGGTGAGTTTTCATGGATAAAGTCCACTTCATCAGACTTGAGAGTGAGATTTCATGACATCAATTTATATACATCAGATACAGAGGCATAGAGTGATTGGTCACGATGGCAGATAAGTATACAAATCAATATGGCTTTTTGCAACTGTCAGTAGCAAAAATGTTTTTTGTTTTTTTTATTTACTCCACAAAAGTGTAGTTTCCTGTTGTGCCTATGTAAACAGATTTCCATAAATTTCTCATTCATTTTATTTTATATTAATAAAGATTAAATGAAGTATTTTCTTTTTATTTCACTTTATTTTTACTTGCTCTAATCATTAGGCATATGTTTGCATAAACATAACACTTTACACACATCCACGGAACAAACACTCATGTGTACATAAGCACGAACCTTCACTCATAATATTTGGTTTTAGACGGACTCGCAAAAGCTAGCAAGAAAGAAAACCTCTGGTTGGAAATACAGGACAGTGGGCCTGGAGACTGTGCGGAAACCTGCCATATACAGTACTTCAATGGTTAGGAAAATGAAACAGCCAGTCAATTGAGTCATTCTTGGGGGGGGGGGGGTTGTCTGAGTTTAAATGTGATATTAATTTTGTAAGTTTTGTATCCTCTTCTCCCAAGGAAAAGACAACTGCGGTTAACCCCTCCATGATGGAAACATACAAAGGACTGTTTTGATATCAAAATTAAACGAGGAAGAACTGTGGACTTGCAGACAAGTTAATCTTGTGTTCACTAATTTATTTATTTATTTAATTTCATTTGTACCCCGCTCTCCTCCGAAGACTCAGGGTGGCTTTACAACTATAAACAATTAAAACACATACAATTAAAACACATACAAACAATTAAAACACATAAAAATTAAAATTCAAGTTAAAAACACCGGGAGAGAGGTGGAATATTTAAAAGAGCCAGGCGACCGAGTTGGCCATCTGGCCCACTCCCCGGCCACACTGTACATGTCCACCATACAGGTCTTCACTCCTTTCCTAAAGGGCAGCAACTCCTTCTGGAGACGTAACTCTGTTAGCAGGAGGTTCCATAGGGCCGGAGCAGACACAGAAAATGCTTTCATTCTCGTGCTAGAGAGATGAGCCTCTCTAGATGAAGGTACGACCAGAGAGCCTCTCCGGTCTGCTCTAGTGGGATGGACAGATGTTCTCAGGGTGACACGGTCTCTTAACTATCCTGGCCCACTACCATGTAGGGCTTTAAAGGTAATAACCAGAACCTTGAATTGCACCCGGAGGCACACTGGGAGTGCAGCTCCCGGAGGAGTGGTGAGGCATGAACATACCGTCCACATCCCATCACAACTCGAGCAGCTGCATTCTGGACCAGCTGAAGCCTCCGAATGGTCACCAAGGGCAGCCCCATGTAGAGCACATTACAATAATCGAGTGTGGAGGTGACCAAGGCATGTGTGATCATGAGCAAGGAGTCTTGATCCAGGAGCGGGCGTAACTGGCGCACACAACACGAAGTTGTGCAAAAGCCCTTCTAGCAACGACTGCCACCTGCTCTTTGAGCAGTAGTCATGAATCCAGGAGGACCCCCAGATTACACACCGGGTCTGTTTGGAGCAAAACTGCCCCATCTAGAACCAGAGATGGTAGCTCCCGGGTTAGCGTGGAACCCCTGACCCACAACCACTCAGTCTTGCCAGGATTCAGTTGTAGCCTGTTCTCCCCCATCCAGACCCTAACAACCTCCAGGCACCTGGAAAGGACTTCCACTGCATCGCTAGGGTCCCCATGGGCCGAGGTATACAATTGGGTATCATCTGCATACTGATGATACCTTACCCCTTGGGAATGGATGATCTCACCCAGCGGTTTCATGTAGATGTTAAATAGGAGAGGTAAAAGCACCAAGCCCTGAGGCACCCCCCATATTGGAGCACCCTAGGGCTGGATTTCTCACCCTCCAACCACACTGACTGGGTTCGACCCTTCAGAAATGAGGAAAACTAGGACCACACAGTGCCCTGGATCCCCAATCTTCGGAGCCTTTTCAGAAGGACACTGTGGTTGACAGTATCGAAAGTCGCTGAGAGGTCAAGAAGAGCCAGGACGGATGGATGTCCACCATCCCACTCTCGCCAGAGATCATCAGCCAGAGCAACCAATGTAGGTTCCATGCCATATCCTGGCCTGAATCATGACAGGTATGGTCCAGATAATCTGCTTCATCCAGGATCTCCTGTAACCGCCATGCTACTGTCTTCTCCACCTTACTGAAAAAGGGCAGATTAGAGACAAGTGGATATTTTGCAATTATTGCTGGGTTGAGGGACTCCGACCAATAATAAAAGGGGCTAATAACAAAAGGGACTCACATTTCTCTAATGTCAGTGATGAATTAATCTTCTCCTGGAAATGGTTGGAGGAAGCCCTAGGCTTAATTCCAGGTCAACCCAATCACCCTTCTGCCTCAGGTGATATCCAGATGTTCTGAGAAGCCAAGCTATTGTATAGTGGTGTTAATCCGATGATTGCTTTACCTGAGTAAAACTCCCTGTACGTATCTTGTTTGTCTGTAACTCCCCCAATCATCCCAATTTTCTCCCAATTTATGGTTTCTATTTTTAGAGGTATTGTTCTGTAATGTCTATTAATTTTGCAATCTGTGTACAGTACTTATATCTTTTGTATAATTGAATTACCATCTAGTAGAACGTTTGTGATTACAAAACATCTGCACTCATCTGTATTATTTGCTTTAGTTAGCTTTGCTCCTCATCCATCTATTGTAAATTTCATTTAAATAGCTTGCCCATGGTCCCATTCTTCACCTAGATTTTGCCCACCTGGATAGGTCATTTGTGAAGATCTTTGTTTTATTTAATAAAAATATTTTATTGAATAATGAAGTTTATTAGCAAACTTATTTTTACAAAATTCGATCTCTGTGGTCTTCATTCCAATTCCGCCTGATGTCTCCTAGATTTAAAAAGGTACTCTTCACCCTCCGTTGCTGAGCGGCCCCTGGTTTCGGTGAACCTTGTGTCTTGAGGCTAGTGGATTAACCCCTCGTGGTCATGGCGTGGCCCGTTTAGGTAACACCTAGACTGCAGTGGCTCAAGTGGCTAAGACACTGACTGGAAGGCGGCAGGTCAGCAGTTCGATTCCCAAGTACAGCAGGACGGAATGAGCTTTCGTCTTTGTCCGAGCACCTGCCAACCTAGCAGTTTTAAAGCAAGAAATTGCAAGTAGATAAACAGGGACCACTTCGGTGGGAAAGGTAAGCAGAGTTCTGTGCGCTCCAGTGTCTAGTTATGCCTGCCATATGACCACGGAAACGTCTGCAGCACTGGCTCTTCGGTGCTGAAACAGAGATGAACCCTAGAGTTGGATACGAGCAAGGGGAACCTTTACCTTTCCTAGATTATTCAGATTAGCTCTAAGTATCTCCTTTTCAATCTCAAAAAGGTAAAGGTTTCCCTTGCTCAAAAGCCAGTCGTATCCGACACTAGGGGTCAGTGCTCATCTCTGTTACTAAGCCAGCGCTGTCTGCTTCTGCAGACGTTTCCATGGTCATGTGGCAGGCATGACTAGACACCGGAGCGCATGGAACGCTGTTACCTTCCCACCGAAGTGGTCCCTATTTATCTACTTGCAATTTCTTGCTTTCGAACTGCTAGGTGCTGAGAAAACCCACTTTGGTCTCCAATCAACCTTTGACCTGCGTGTCAGAAAACAAACAAAAACACTGTACCTGGTTACTTCCTGTTTTTTGTTAAAGAGAACTGGCAGGAAGGTTGTAATGTAAGTTGTGTATATAAAATACTGTAAGCAGTCATTATCAAGTGGAAAATAACACACGTGTTGTGGGCTATGTGAAAATTCCTGAGTACGGTTTAGCAAACCAGACCCGAAAGAGGGGGCGGAGACGTTTGGCTCGCGCGCCCTCCACTCGCAGCCAATCACGGCGCGGCACAATAAGCAGCTTTCGAACGCCTCTCTCTCGCGCCAAAACGCCTCTCGGCAAACGGCGGTTAAAAAACGTACAGTGTCTCTCCGCGAGCGTGGGACTACTTTACGAGACAATCCAGCCACGGGATAGAAAAGGAACCCGAAGAATGTTTTGTACTGTACTGTACTATGAGTGGGAGCATTAGCTTATCGTTCACAGGTGCCTCAGATATTTTGGGATCGCTAACCCCACCTCCCGCGGTGAAGGAGGCGGAGCCAGGAGGGAGGCGGAGGGATCCGGACGACAGTTGGTGATGAAGCTTCAGTTCTGTGGCGCCAGAATTCGGAGGCGGCTCAGAGGGAGAAAGAAGTTGGGTTCGGTTCAAGCAGGGCCGGTATTCCTGCTCCACAGCTCCGCTTCGCTATGGTGATGCTCCGGAGCAGCGCGGGCGGTTCTAGCAGCCGCCCGGACCCTCACGACGCAGAAGGCCCTGCCGCCACTACTCCCAGGAGCGGGGGCCGCCGGCGGGAGGCGCCCCCGCGGTCCCTCGTCTATGAGGAGATGGACTCGAGTTCGGAGTTTCTCTCCTTGGATGTCTCGCCGCCCAGCAGGCGCGGCGTCGGGACCCGCTTGTCAACAGCGGCGGCGGCTACAAGCCCGGGACCCGCCACGGTGGCGGTAAGTGTGGGGAGGTCCAGGGGATGAGGGGAGGGGAAGGCCTGTCTGGTGGTCCCCTATAGGTGCCAAGAGGGCCGGAGGAGACCTCTGAGGGACAGCGATCTTCCCCCTGATCTCTTGGTGGAAATACGCGAGCCGAACTTGGGAAAAGTTATATTTTTTGCAGCAAACGTTGTGGCACTTTAAAAACTTAACTGCTGTATTTTAATGTTGGCTTCCGTGGATCTAACAGAATAATGGCGGCATAGAAATATAACAACAACAACAACAACAACAATAATAATCCAGTTTGTCAGACTTAAGAGTGCGGCTTCCTGGTATTCATGTATACATATGTATAAATTGTGTATCTCTGTACCTGATATGGAAAAATTAATGCCACGAAGTCTCACCCTTATTTATTTATTTAGATTTATATCACCGCCCACTCGCCATGGCGACTCAGGGCTGTTTACAGTCAGGAAAACAACAACAACACACAGCACAAACAGCTAAAATCCATTCCTCCTCCCGGCCAGAGGTCTGACAAAGTGGATTTAATACAGCAGTTAGTCTTTAGGGTGCCACAACGTTTTTGTCGTTTTGTTTTGTTTACTCTGGTAAGGAGGAGGGTGGGAGCCCTACTAGTATTAATTCAGACGTTCTTTTAAAATTTTTTTTTGCAATATAAATAGATTGGTTAGGTGCTTTGGAAGGATCCATAAAGTAATTTCTCCAGCCTCCTTTTATGACTAATATTTAAGATAATCTCTCAATTTTGTTTAATCCCATTTTTTCCAAGCATTTGATTGGGAGGCACCACTGTGTCCCGTGATACAGTAAAACCTCATATAACACTAAAACCTGGTTCCACAAGTCTTGGTGTTATATGATTTTTAGTGTTATCTGATGCATGTTAAAATCCTATGGGATCCATAGAGATACATTGTAACCACACAGGCTTTAGCGGTTGTTATCTGAAGCATCCCATAGGATCTTAATGTTATCTGATGCAATTCTTCCCCCCAGATTCCTTAATGTTATGCGAGTTTAGTGTTATTCGATACTAATGTTATATGAGGTATTACTTGGTACTTAAATTTAACACTTATAAGCACGAGTGTGCAGAAGGCCTTTTTATGTGAATGTACAGGGCAGCAGTTGCGAGTGGCTAGAATCTCCATTGCCAAGAAGTAAATTTGTTTTTTAATTTGCATTTATATCCCGCCCTGCGAAACTATCGGTTCGAAAGCAAGAAATTGATAGTAGATAAATGGGTACCACTTCAGTGGGGAGGTAAACAACGTTACGTGCACTTCGGCGTCTAGGCATGCCTGCCACATGTCCACGGAAACGACTGCAAACGCAGATAGCGCTGGCTCTTCGGCTATACAGCGGCCAGCACTGAACCCTATAGTCTGGTACGACTGGCTTTCGAGCAAGGGTGACCTTTCCCTATATCCCGTCCATCTGGGATATTCTCCCAAGAATAAAAATATAAGTAGCTGGGGGGGGGGGAGAGGAGACCGATTGCCAACCCAGCCTATATTGGCGGTTTTTAAATTAAAAGTGGCAAACACTTCTTTAAGGATAATTTCCAGCCCACCAGTGCAAGTAGGGCTTCTATCTAAATGGGATCCGTGTTGCTGGTTTTGTCCTGACTTTAGAAAGAGCTCCTTGGTATAAAAAACAGGAACCACACAGTACTTACGATAAATTCCTCAGATTCGGTTGTGCAATTCTCTTCCCCATTGTTTCCCCGGGTTTCAACTGAACTCTTGCCCATTGTTTGTATGCAAAAATCCTGTTTCTTGCCTTATCTGCTGGTCTCTGAATGGCCCCCTCAGGGGACCATCCACAGCGATAAAGGAATGATAGCTCTCTTTTGTCAGAGCTCTGATGACTCAGGAGAGTCCAAACTGGCCCCAGGATGACATTAATCATCCTGATTTGCTACCTCTGATAAGCAACTTGGGACTGAGGAAGATATTTGTACTTTACCTGTTTAGGGGAAATACAAAATGTCGAACACAGGTTCAGTCACTACCAAGACCAAATAAAAAACCTGTAGCTAATTTTGGCCTGTCAAGCTCATAGTGATTTCGGTACCCTATCAGTAGGGCACTATCTTTCACAATGTTCCTCTCTGGTTTATGAGATACAGTATTTGGAAGACAACTTTTATCTTGATTCCTTTTTGTTCAGTAAGATTTTTAGCAAAGAAACTGGTGACCAAGGAAAGTGATTTAATTTTTGTTTTGGGGGGGTGTTTGCTGGATTTTATTAAACAAGTTGATTTCGACTGTGACCCTTGTGTTGTTCCAGGATGTTGTTGTTGTTCAGTCGCACAGTCGATTCCGACCCTCTGCGACCCCATGGACCATTGCCCGCCAGGCACTCCTGTTCTCCACCATCCCCCTCAACTCGCTGAGCTCTGTGCCCATTGTCTCCACAATACCATCTAACCATCTCATTTTTGGCCGCCCCCTTTTTCTTTTGCCCTCTACCTTTCCCAGCATCAAGGCCTTCTCAAGCGAATCCTCTCTTCTCATTTGGTGTCCAAAGTACCTTAGCTTCATCTTTACAATTTGACTTTCTATGAGCATTCTGGGTTGATTTCTTCTAAGATTGACCTATTTGTTCTCCTTGCTGTCCAGTGGACTCAAGACTCTCCTCCAACACCACATCTCAAAGGCATCTATTCTTCTGCGCTCAGCTTTCCTAATGGTCCAGCTCTCACAACCATACATTACCACAGGGAATACCATTGCTTTGACAATACAAATTTTTGTTTTCAATATGATGTCTCTACTTTTCATTATGCTCCCCAGGTTTCTCATTGTTTGCCTCCCAAGAAACAATCGCCTTTTTATTTCATGGCTGCAATCCCCATCTGCAGTGAGTTTTGATCCCAAGAAAGTAAAATCTGTCACTGCTTCTACTTCTTCCCCATCTATTTTCCAGGGACTGATAGGGCCTGTTGCCATGATCTTTGTTTTCTTTATATTGAGTCTCAAGCCAGCTTTTTCACTTTCTTCTTTCAACCTAATCAGGAGCTTCTTTAGGTCCTCCTCACTTTCAACCATTAGGGTGGTATCATCTGCATATCGTAAATTGTTGATGTTTCTCCTAGCAATTTTGATCCCAAATTGTGATTCCATCCCTGCACTGCACATTATGTGCTCTGTGTATAAGTTGAATAAGCAGGGTGACAAAATGCAGCCTTGTCTTACTCCTTTTCCTATTCCAAACCACTCTGCCATTCCGTATTCTGTCCTAACTATTGCTTCTTGCTTCATGTACAAATTTCTCATGAGGCATATAAGGTGTTCTGGGATTCTCATCTCTTTAATTACTTGCCACATTTTGTTGTGGTCTACACAATCAATGGCCTTAGTGTAATCAATGAAACAGAAGTATACTTGTTTCTGATATTCCTTTGTTTTTTCCATGATCCATCTTATGTTGGTGATGTGGTCTCTGGTCCCCCTGCCTCTTCTGAACCCTGCCTGCACTTCTGGTAATTCTCTCTCCACATGCTGTTGCAGTCTATCCTGTGTTATCTTAAGCATCACCTTGCTAGCATGTGGGATGAGCGCAATTGTTCGATAATTTGAACAGTCCTTGGCATTTCCCTTTTTGGGGATTGAAACATATACTGATCCTTTCCAATCCTGTGGCCATTGTTGTGTTTTCCAAATCTGCTGGCATATAGAATGTAATAATTTAATTCCATCATCTTTTAGGATGAGAGATATTTAAAGAGTAGTTTTAACATTGTCACCCCAAAACACGATACATGTTTTCAAGGCCTTTTACAGTAGTGTAGACATAGGACCAATGCTAAATACTGTACAGTACTGTAAAACAGATTTTCCGGGAGGTTTACAGTGTAATAGAGAGATTCTCAATCTTTGGACCTGTGGGTATATTTGGTATGTGGACTAAGTGAAGTGTATAAAAGGCTAGCCAGTAGCTTGAGTCTCACTTGGCACAACAGTTTCAGTTTTGCCTCAAGTCTTTAATACATGCTAAATAAAAAGAAATATTTTTAAAAGCTAGAGTTGTCTGGGATACTTTATTGAGAACCTTGACCTAATAATGAAGGTGGGAACCCTGCAGAAATAAATTGAGGTATTTTTAAAAAAGTAAATATTGCTTATTAAATGGCAGAATTAATAATAAACTAGGATCACCCTATTGTGTCTTATAGCTGTTCCTTTAATAATAATACTGTTGGAATTGCTGCTCCCATTTTCTTCTGTTGTCACAATAGGGAAGTGTTATTCTTTCTAATACCAAATGCTATGTCCCTGTGAAGGTTAGTTAGCACCAGATATTTTGGTTTCTATTATTTGGCCATATGTGCACAGTTGTTTGGGTATGCTAAAGTAATAATAATATGCATATCAGTATATCTTCATTTTTTCCTTAATACGTGCATTTATTACATTGACATGCAGCATTGCTTTTAAATAATATGCTATGCATATATTTCTAATTGTTTTTGCTTGTGCTTCTTCAGGAATGTGAACATTTTACAAAACACTCAAGATCTATGAGGAAAAGTAATCAGGAATGTGCAGGCTCTGGGTTTGATAAAAACATGGCAATGCTCAGTGAAAATGGAGTTAACAGGAAACATTTTACAAGGTAATTGTTCCTATTCTTGCAAATCAGTTGGTCACAATATTCTGCCTCAATGTGTTGTAACCATTCTATACAACAGAAAGTTGTACCTCTACTGAGAACTTGGCCTAGTTGTGCGGAATAACACTTGATCATACAGATTTTGGTGGACTTTAGTGAGATTTTCTGTATAGGACTGATGGGAGTTCCAGTACAAAAATGTTTATTCAAAAATACAAAGCAGTCATAACAAACACTATTATGAAAACATTGATTTATACAACAGATAAGTTTTAAACAAAATCCTAAGTATCTGTTAAATAGCAGTGCAGTATATATCCTGTTGCCAATATTGCTATCTTCTTGAGCTCTCATAGTATTTCATAGATTTACAGTTATAATATTTTACAAATTTCCTGAGAAGTGTTCCCAGTACTTCAATGACTATAGGACCTATAAGTGTTTCATCCATAATCCGGTTATTTCTATTACTAGGTCTATTTTGTTAATTTTCCCAATTCTTTATCTTCGTTGCTTTCAACACTGGGAAGTTCATGAGGTAATTATGCAAACAACAATTTGTCCCCAGCAAACTGGGAACTCAGAATGGAAGGCTGAGTCAACCTTGAGAATATCAAGATTAACTCAGATTGTAAATTTTGACTGCAGTTTAACCACTGCACCATCGCTGTTGTTCAGTTGCACAGTCCTCCATCCTCCTCCTCCTCAGCCTGTCCAGCTTTGTGCCCATTGTGCCAACAATGCCATCTAGCCATCTCTACATCCTCACATTTCCACCTGTGCTCTAAATCAGGGATGCCCAAACTTTTCAGGCAGTGGGCTGTTCATGTGGTTTCTCCTACCAGAAGCGGAAGTAAAATGCATCTTGCAATCTGTTTTGCAACAAGATGAGATAGAATTTAAGCCATGTGTGCTGGATCTGTGAGCTGGCAGTGCCATGTAGTTGGGCTGTGAGCATTATAAATCCCCATGATTTTTATTTCTTTTGCAATTAATATTAAAATTGTAAAATAAATGAAATTGTTCAACATAGTGTACAGCATCCCAAGTCAATGAATAAATAAGATTGTTTTTTAAAAAAGTTAATGTTAAAAAAATCAGAAAATAAAAGTGTCTTTGCTACTGAAATGATAGTAAGGTACGTGTCCAGCTTGCCTGGGGAAAGTTTCCCAGGATCAGGAAGCCACCTTTGAAAAGTCATAACCTGCCTTACTTCTAAAGTTTTGAAAGACAAGGCTATTCCCAGGTTGTGGAATTCTCTTCAAGAGGTGTTCATCTTGTCCCCTGTGTCTGTTGTCTTTCTGCTGCCATGGAAAAATTTTCTTAGTCTTGACCATTGACTAACTCCTAGAGCTCCTGGATCTAATATTCAATGTTGTTCAAATTATTTAATTCTGCAATTGTATTAATACTGTAATTGTTTTAATTATATTCCAATAATATAACTCACCATTTTTAGTTTATAGTCACGTTGTGAGCTATCTTATGTTGTATAGATAGAAAAGCTTGATAATGAATTGATGAATGATGCAACAAGTAATTGTAAGCCATTAGCATGTGTTGCAGTAATCCAAACTGGAATTTACCAGATTTATTTATTTAATTTGTTTATTTAGATTTCTATACCGCCCTACTTGGTGCAACCAACTCAGGGCGGTGTACAAAACAAATAGAATGCAATCACTAATACAAAACAATAACAGGGCAACAATACTGTATTGGAACACCACACAGCAAAACAGCAGCAATATGGCAATACAATCAAGCAATAATCCAACAATACAATGTCAAGAAAATCCCATCCAGAAATACAAAATAGCAATATGGTCAAATATAAGAAATATAAACTATCTCTTTCCAGACGAGGTGGTGTATTAGCTTTTTGTACCACTTAATTCTCCAGTAGCAATGGCAGGTCTGTAGATCCACAAATTGTACTGTACTTCTAATCCTTTAGTAATAGAGCAGCTTGATTGAGTACCATCTCGAAGAACATGTGAACCTCCAGTCATTTGCATCTGATTTGTCTCACAGTAGAGCTTCTTTGAGTTTCGTTCTACAGTGCGTCTGTGATGTCACTGACCAACACTAAGGCTAACATAGTGTTCTATATACTATATTTCTGGCCGAGTATCTCAGAACTACACTGCTGTGGGTATGGCAATGAATAGAAGAATGTAAGAAAGCCCTCTTGGTTCAGATCAATGTCCTATCTAGTGTGTGACCCCATCAACATATGCAAAGGGACAGTCTGGTTGGTTGAAAATGTGAACAAGAGCAAACTACATATCAGTTTGTTGCATGTTCCAGACATGTCTTCTGAATATTGAATTTACACTTGGTGATTGATTGTTCTTAGCAATTATCTAAATAAAGGTGGTAAATGAGATGTTAGCCTTTAACCATGTATTTGCTTCTGTGCAGGCAGCTGGCTAGATTGCAGGCTGATACAAAAAATGAAGTGTGTGAAGAAGGTAAAGCATTTTTAAATTATACAAATTATATATAAACTTGTAAAAGGAAATAGCCTGTGACTGAGTATTAGTCAATCTGGCCTGGAGAAGATTTTTTTTTTTTGAGTAAACTATTTTGTGTTTTTTCTCTAGGAGCTGTAGCTTCTGTTACTAGGCCATTAAAAGCTGGAATAAATGTGAAACCAGCTGAATGCATTACAGAAGAAAATGGGGATGTTGAAGTTCGTCGTAGTTGCAGAATTAGGCGAAGTCGCTATAGTACCATGAACCAATCAGTTTTGTTTGACAAACTTATTACAAAGTAAGTTTCTTCCTATACAGTATCGCAAAATTGAAAGTTAATGGGATTTACTTGAATAAACTTCCTGAAATTGTAAAATGCTAATACATTTACAGAATCTCTTTTGACCCTTTGCTGACAAAATAGTTCTGCATGAATGTGGAGCACATATTAGCCTATATATTAGTCCTTGAGAGTGCTTTCCCATTACTACTCAGGTAATACATTTGAAAATACAGTAATTGCTAAATATAACTCATTTTCTCTTTGTAGGTCTGTGTTCTGTTTTCTCTCCCCAAGTAATATGGGGAATATTTTAAACCTGTCTTTAATCTGAATATTTCACTCTGTCTCAATGTCACAGAAAATTCAACAAAAATAGGAATGGGTATTAGATGAGGTACATTAAGAGAAGCACCCAATATTTTTACATAATCTGTGGTTCACACCAATGGGTTCCTTCTGTGTTTGTGCTGATATTTGGAATATTATGGAGTTTAAAACAGATCAGTTAATCCACACCATCTCCCTATTGTGCATATTCCACCCCACCTTCTATCAGGGGCACTAATCCGTGTTCTGAGGATTTCCATTCATATTGGGATCTCATGATCTAAATGGCAAACTTTGCAACTGGAAGTTCAGAGCCCATCACTTCTACGCTCTGACCCTGTGTGTGTCCAAATCAATAAAAACATGGCAACACCAGTCCCCGTAGCCTTGTTACTGTCCATTTTGGATCCTGTCAAGGAGTCTTGGAATAAACCATCCATACTAACACCTACCTCCAGAAGAGTCAAAAACCTGTAAGATTCAGTATAAAGAGGTCATAGTCTTACTAAAGCATTCCCAACTATTGTGGGGGCAGGCCAGCTTTTGCACTCCTAGTGTTACTTATGGATAAAGGTGTTTGTTATATATATGCAAGAGGATATTCAGTCTCATTCCAGGGAGTAACTCATTAAGGTGGTGAACATTCATTTGATGCATTGTAAATCCATGTGTTTTGAAGGAAAGAAAAGTGGAAAACAGATTTCCACATCGACACCCTGCAGCATGATATGTTTAACTAGTTTCTACTTACAAAATTTTTATATTCTGCTTAATCTAATCTTGCATGTTTATCAGCACTGCTGAAGCTGTACTTCAAAAAATGGATGATATGAAGAAGATGCGCCGGAGACGAATGTTGGATTTAGAAGATCTTGGAGTATTCAATGATGGAGAAGAGGTAAGAGAGAGAGAGAAAGAGAGAGAGAGAGAGAGAGAGAGAGATGTAATTTTTCTTGTTGAATGTGTAGTTTAGCTTTAACATTGTTATCAACATGATTAGGGTAGGTGGTTGTAGCAAGCTTATATTTTTATTGCTTTCTTCATTACCGCTTTCATTAGAGTTGGTCTTGGAGTTTCGTTTTTCATGAATGTATGCAAGTACAGTAATTTTGTTTCACCTGATAGACTGCGGTGCTTTTTGTTATGTGTAGGAGAACCTTAATGTATTCTCAAGAGGAAAATCAAAAAGAGAAATTAAGAGGACTGATGAAGAAACTACTGATAACCAGGATGGAAGTGCAGGTTGTTGTGTTATTTTTAGAAGTGGTTTTTCTATATCTTTTGGTTGTAAATCACCCAGCATGGTAAATTTACTAGATGGGGGGGGGGGGTTTTAACAAATATACATGGTACTTAGCCCATGGTACTTAGAACACACTGGGCCTTTTAGAAGGTAATTAGCATTTTGCTCCATGCTAAGCTAAATAAAATCATTTTGTTAGAATCTTCCGAAGAAGTTGAAGACCAAGAAGATGAAGACGGAGAAGATAATCAGAAGCGCTATGATCTGAGACAAAGAAAAACTGTTGTGCGATATCAAGCTTCACCAGAAAGTAAGTTTGCTTGGTACCATCTTTGATGTAGGAATAATTCATATTTGGTTGTGAGTGAAATACTTGGAGAAATTACATTTTATCATAAATCATCTGCTTGAAATTTTAGCATTTTACATTTTCTGATATACTTAAATAGATTTTTAGTAGGCTACTTTGAAAAGGTACAGAATATACACATTTTTGTAAGTGTGTTTTGGTGGGAAATTAACAAATACTTTTTTCAAGTTAGCATTCTGCTAAGTATAGCTTTATTATAGTTCTATGTTTTTATTTTTAATAAATAGAATGAATGTCAACACGTGCATTCACTGATGTGTAGTCAAAAATATGTCATTCTATCTTTGTTTTTTTATAGAGCCCAGACACCAAAAAAAGCCCAAATTATTTTACCCTGATGCAACCTCACCAGAAAGGCAAAGGTTTTCCTTTAGCCCTGCAGGACCAAGAAGTCCTTACTGTAAAAAGATGAACAGGTTTGTTTGTGTTAATGTTCTAGTATTATCTGTGATGAAACTCTATTCCTAATTTATTCAGCTGGTAGGTTCTGCTGTTTCAAAGCACCAACATAAAGGCTGGAAAATCTTTTGCCTTACAGATGTTGTGAACTGTTGTTCCCTTCTGGATCTTTGATGTAGGTCAAAATGTTGCGAAAGCCAACATTCCCTAGCCAGTCTAGTAGTAGTAGTAGTAGTAGTAGTTGTTGTTGTTGTTGTTGTTGTTGTTAATTCAATTTATATGCCACCCTACTCAGTAAAAACCAACTCAGGGCGGCTCACAGAAAACACACAAATATAACACTCTGTGAAACAACAACATAACAATATGAAACATAAATCTATCATCATAACACAATACAGTTAATACAATCAATATATCCAAACATAAGGGGGAAAGAAAAAAGAAAAATGCGATGCAATACAATATTACAATCTAAAACATAAATATAACACCGTAACAATACAGTTAATACAATCAAAATAACTAAACGTAAAGGGGGGAGGGGGAGAAAAATGCAGAGACAAGCCCGCAAGCTCCTACTCCCAAACATGAAATAATCTGCCTAATCTGTAAGTAATCATTATTCCTGGTTTCTGCATCCCTTCAGTAGTCTTACCATTCCAAGGTGACATCTTGAGATCCTGGAGTGAATGTACTCCAAATCTCTTCTAACACTAGGTTAAAATCAGACTAGCGTATAACTCATTAGCATTAGCCAATCCAATGGTGTCTTAACACACAAGAAATGCATGTTCTCATAACATTGTAACAGTGTTCCCACAGCTAATTGTTTACAGTTACTAAGTATCCTTACAGCTTATGATAGCATAGGGAGCATTCTTGTTATGGCCTTCTGTAGGCCTGATATGGCTCCTCTTCCAGGACATCCTAACATCTGCTGATAACACACCATAACAGCTACTAGAAGCATACTTGAGAGCTTAACACTTTCTAACAAAAGAGAATCCATTTTCTTAGCATAAAATATAAGTACAGTACAGTAATACCTCGGATAACGCTAAGACTTGGTTCCACAAGTCTTGGTGTTATCCGATTTTTAGTGTTATCCGATGCATGTTAAAATCTTAAGGGATGGATCGGATAACGTTAAAGCTCCATAGAGATACATTGTAACCGCACAGGCTTTAGCAGTTGTTATCCGATCCATCCCATAGGACCTTAACGTTATTCGATCCAATTCTCCTCCCCAGATTACTTGACGTTATGCGATTTTAGCATTATCCGAGGTAAACGTTATCCGAGGTATTTTGTTGTTGTTCAGTCGCACAGTCGATTCCGACCGTCTGCAACCCCATGGACCACTGTCCGCCAGGCACTCCTGTCCTCCACCATCCCCCTCAACTCCCTCAGCTCTGTGCCCATTGTCTCCACAATACCATCTAGCCATCTCATCTTAGGCCGTCCCCTTCTTATTACTGTATTACAATTCCATGACATGAAGTCACTGATGAGAAGAAAAGTTAAACTTAGTACAGTAAAACCCCGATTTATGAATGCCCCTAATTACGCATAATTTGATTTATGAATTGGTTTTGCACTGAAATCCATGCCTCGAGTTACGAACATGCCCCGATTTACAGATTAATTCTTTTTCCTCTGTGTTGCCTCCAGTGAAGCAAAAACGCCATTTCCCCAATGGGTTTGCTTCAGGTTACAATCTGACTCCCCAGAGTGCATTGCGCACATGCAGCCTTTCTGAGCCCTGTAGGTAGCAGTAGAGTGTTTGGAGTGTTTTCTTTGGCGTTTTGGTGCCAAAATGGCTGCCTGTTGCTGTTTCTTGCTGGATTTTTCTGAGTTTTCTGTCCATTTTCAAAGCTTCTTTAAGGTAAGGAATAGTGTTTTTGCTTATTTATGCTTTCCTTTCAATGTTGTTGTTTTTTGGGTAATTTGATTGATTTTTGGAGGGGGGGCATTTTGATTTTTGGAGGGTGGAGGAGCTTTTTCTTTAGCCGAATGGAGATGTCTCGATTTATGAACATTTATTTGGGTATTGTATGAAATCAATTTTAGATAACTTATCTAGTTGTGTTAATTGAGTAAGATTTTACTCTACCCACTACTCTTATAATGTTTGCTATTAAACAGACGGAAACATGCAATACACAATAGTGATTCCACCTCATCTTCATCATCTGATGATGAACGGCGTTTTGAGAGGCGTAGGAAACGAAGTAGGAACAAAGCATTAAGCAGGTATCCTGCAACCTTTCTATTTAAGTAAAAGTACATGTGATAACTTCCACACCGAGAGATTGGATTGGGGCTGTATTTAAAATACCATGGATGGCTTTCCTTGTATCTTGTTAGGAAGTAAGATACTCATGATTTAGCATATTTGTTTCTGTTCAGTTAATGAGTAATATGACAGTACTGTATCTGAAAGCTAAAACATTATATTCCAGTTTGAAGTTGCATCCCTTGATGCTTTAGATTAAGCAATTGCTATATTAAAGAAAACTGTTTACATAATTCTGTAGTCTAAATTCAGATTTCGCTCTAAAGAACATTTAGTTTAATTTCATTTTTGTTAGTGAACCTGCATTAGCAGAGATCAAAATTGAATTTAATCTTGTGACGATATTGTTCTATTGCATTAAGAACTCTATTTTTGCATTAGATGTCTTCCACTAAACTTTAGGAAAGATGATTTGAAGGGAATTCACAAGGATCGGATGAAAATTGGAGCAAGTTTGGCTGATGTTGATCCAATGCAAATAGATTCTACTGTAAGTGTCTATTGTCTTGAGTAACTTGTGTTTGTTGAAGATTTGATAACTTACATAACTTCATTAAGAATTTTGAAAGTTGATTTAAATGGAAGCAATGTGGCTGATTTGTTTTTGGTTACAGAAGTGAATAACTACTGAGGACATATTAATTGTTATTTTTGCTGTGATAATTAATGTTGACTCTTAATTTGCATTTCTGTTTCTTCACTTTAGATACAATTTGATTCTGTGGGTGGACTTTCAAGCCACATATCAGCTCTAAAGGAAATGGTGGTTTTTCCTTTGCTTTATCCAGAAGTGTTTGAGAGATTCAAAATACAGCCTCCAAAGTAATAATTAAATACCTTAATAGCAGTGTGATATCTGTAAATGTTAAGCGTTGTCTTAGAGTTCTTTTGAACAGTGAGCAGCATTGGGATGACCAATAGAGGTTTTACATCTGGACGTTCAAATACAGTGGAACCTCAGTTAATGTAATTAACACGTTCTCCGGGATGTTTCTTACAGTGAAAATTACTTTAACTGAATTTTCCATAGGAATGCATTGAAAACCAATTAATCTGTTCCAGAAAAAAATTTACATAAACCGAGCCACTATTTTCTATAGATTCCCTTTTGTTATGCAATTTTTATGTTGATAGAGCAGTTAACAAACATAAAAATTGCATAACAAAAGGTTCCACTGTACATTTGGATAGAATAATTTGTCAAAGGCTTCTAAATAAACTTTGCTGTGAAATAAGAGGACCAGCCCACTAACCAATTGGTGTCTTGGTTAAAGAACAGGAAGCATGAAAGTATAAATAAATGCACAGCCTCACAACAGAAAAGTAAATCAGTATTGGCTGTGATGCTAAGAGAATAGGGTTGAAAAATGAGGATAAAGCATGTTCCAAAAATGTAGCAAATGTTTAAAGACTTTTTTAATGTATCAAATTCTGCTAACTGCAGTGTTGTAAATGTTCATTTACAGGGGGTGTCTCTTCTATGGTCCGCCAGGGACTGGTAAAACCCTTATTGCCAGGGCACTTGCTAATGAATGCAGTCAAGGTGACAGAAGAGTAGCATTTTTCATGAGAAAAGGAGCTGATTGCCTTAGTAAATGGGTAGGAGAGTCTGAACGGCAACTTCGTTTATTATTTGATCAGGTAATTTTACTACTTTGTGGTTTTTCTTTGTATGTTGCTCTCCATAGTTCCCATCATTACTTACTCATTTGAACTTCCCTTGCAGGCCTTTCAGATGCGTCCTTCTATTATATTCTTTGATGAGATTGATGGTCTTGCTCCTGTACGGTCTAGTAGGCAAGATCAAATTCACAGGTACAATCTTCATATTTAAAAGCTATACAGTATTTGTTTGTTTTTTAATTTGCACTTGAAAACCTTGTGTTTGCTTCAGACTGACTTGTATTCAGCTCTTTGAGCATTCTGGTACATGAGCTGAAATGTTTTCTATCTATGGATTGTTTTTGAGTGCTGATTTCTCTTTGTTTATCTATGCTGTATCTTTTTAAAAACGGATCTGGAGTTGCTTGTTTCTCTGTAGCCTGATTTTGTGGTGGGGTGGGAGATTGGGACTGTCAGAGAGAATAAGTGTATTTTCCAATTAACGTGTGAAACGTCCAGAAAGTGCACCAAGCATTATGTGGTGGTATATGTGATTGCTTTTGCTTTGTACAGCAGTCTGCTCAATACAGTTGTACCTCGCTTAAAGAGTATAATGCGTTCCACAGGATTGCTCTTTAAGCGAGTTTGCTCTTTAAGCAAAACACCATTGTAAGTGACCAATTGTGACTTCAGGGTGTGTGTGTGTGTGAACCCCAATTTATTTGTTAAGTTAGTTTTTGGTTGGCTTTATTTGTGAAGCGAACATTCAGAGAAAATTCTGCTCTTTAAGCGAGGCACTCTATGCAAGGTTTGACTGTACATTGACTAGCATCTTTGGATCCAAGCCCCATAATGAATAAACTTCTGTTTGTTTTTAAGTTCGATTGTTTCTACTTTGCTTGCACTGATGGATGGCTTAGACAACAGAGGTGAGATTGTGGTGATTGGAGCCACAAACAGATTGGATGCCATAGATCCTGCATTGAGAAGGCCTGGCCGTTTTGACAGAGAATTCCTTTTCTCCCTGCCAGATAAAGATGTAAGAAACTTGGTTTTCCTTATGAATAATTGCTGTAATTTATCTCTGACCTCCCTGCCTGCTCCCAGGAGATCAGAGGACCTGATCCAAGTTGTTTTGGGGCTTTTCCCGCCTCCCACTGTTGCATCGGATAATGCTAACAGATTGTTATCCGATTTTAGTGTTATCCAATGCAGTCGTTATCCGAGGTATTACTGTACTAAATACTTCATTGTGTGACTTTAATCTCCACATAAAATCCTTTATCTCTTAAATTAACGATTAAATCTTGCTTTGAGTTTATTATGATTAGGCTGAAAAAAGAAGTCAATTTAAATATAACGAGTTCTATTCTCCTTTATGTCTTCTGTCCCTTTTTAAAGCTATCTACTTACAACTAAAAACTCAGTTTCCAATAAAGAATGCTGTTAGCATCTTCTTTGCATTCCATGTTCCTCACTGTAACTTAAGTAAGACATGGTATACATAATAAGCGATCTTAATATCCATTTTCCATGATTTTATAAAGCCTTAATTATTTTTCCTGTAGGCATATTTTTCCAACACTAAAAAGTATATAGCATTGTTGTATTTGCATAAAAACAGGTTGTTTGCCCTTTCTCATGACTCCTTGTTCATGATCACACGTGCCTTGGTCACCTCCAGACTTGACTATTGTAATGTGCTCTACATGGGGCTGCCCTTGGTGACCATTCGGAGGCTGCAACTGGTCCAGAATGCGGCTGCCCGGATCGTGAGGGGGTGCTGGCGTTATGCTCATGCCTCACCATTGCTCCGGGAGTTGCACTGGTTGCCAGTTTGCCTCCGAGTGCAATTCAAAAGGTGCTGGTTATTACCTTTAAAGCCCTACATGGTAGTGGGCCAGGATACTTATGAGACTGCATCACCCCAAGAGTATCTGTCCATACCACCAGAGCGGACCGGAGAGCTTCTTTGGTGGTGCCATCAGCTAGAGAGGAGCACCTCTAGCACTAGAAGAAAAGCCTTCTCTGTGTCTCCTCTGGCCCTATGGAACCTTCTGCCAACAGAATTGCGTCTCCAGACGGAGTTGCTGCCCTTTAGGAAGGGTGTTAATACTTGGCTGGCTGGTATGGGGTCTGGGCCAGACGGTCACTCAGGCCGGTTGGCTCATTTGACTCCCTATTAAATCCCCCTCTGTGTTCTTAGCTATGTTTTTAGCTGTATTTTAATTTTTGCTTCTTAATTTTTACTGTTTTTAAAATTTAACTTTTTATTATCTTTTGTGATGGGTGGGTTTATATTGTGAGATTGTAGAATTGGTATGTTTTATTTGTTGTCAGCCGCCCTGAGTTAATCGTGAAGAGGGCAGCATAGAAGTGTGATGATAAATAAATAAATAAAAAATCTTGCCTGCGTCACAAACCATAGATTATTATTGAAGTTAGATACCTTTCTGACTGCCCTTCCTGCTCATCTCTGTCTTTGAATTCTTTGTCTATACCTTTGCTGGTTCCTGAGTCAACATTCTTATGGCACAATATAATGGTACCAGAATCTGGTTTGTTTTGTTTTTTGGAGGGTCACCACTTTGTACCTCATTATCAGATCATTGAAGTTAGAATTTGTTGCATTGGTGTGTGTGACTGTTAGACAAAAAGTGCAAATTGCTTCAAGTTAAAAAGCTCAATAGACATCTGTTGCATAATGAACCATTTGACCTGAACATCAACAGATAATGTCTGTGAAGGTTCCTTAACAGGAGGTAAATTGCTTCCACACATGCCTTTTGTATAGTTGAGCAACAGGATTTCAGCTGCTTTTTTTGAGTGCTATTTGCAGTTTGATAACTTGTTTCTGGAGCTCTTCATCACGAATTAATTTTACAACAAGTTGGCTCTTTTGGAAGTGGTTTTCTTCAGAACTCTCTTTAAGTGAACAAAAACTTTACAGTAATTCCAAATTCTACTTTTTTAAATATGGCAAGTACAGAGAGCTTGCATTTTGTAAAAAAGCAGAATACAGTAATACCTCGGATAACGCTAAGACTTGGTTCCACAAGTTATCCGATTTTTAGTGTTATCCGGTGCATGTTAAAATCCTATGGGATATATCAGATAACGTTAAAGCTCCATAGAGATACATTGTAACTGCACAGGCTTTAGCGGTTGTTATCCGATCCATCCCATAGGACCTTAACGTTATTCGATCCAATTCTCATCCCCAGATTACTTAACGTTATGCGATTTTAGCGTTATCCGAGGTAAACGTTATCCGAGATATTACTGTACTAAAAACAAGGATGGTATATTTGGAAATACTTTCAAAAGAAAATCTGTAGTTTGAAGCTACTGGAAATTTTTAAAATGTAAACATATACTTACAGGCAAGAAAAGAGATCCTTCAGATTCACACACGAGAATGGTCTCCTAAGCCATCAGAGATGTTTCTTGAAGAGTTAGCTGAAAAATGTGTTGGTAAGATAAACACTTTTTGAAAATTTAAAAATAGTATTCCAGTGGAATGACTGCAATCCAGTAAAGGAAAAGTTCTCCTTGCTTGAAAGCCAGTCATGTCTGGCTCTAGGGCAGTGATGGCGAACCTTGGCACTCCCATCTGTTCTTGAACTTCTATTCCCAGAATACCTGATCAGCAGGAGTGCTGAATTGGGCTTCTGGTACTGTAATTGAAGTCCAAGAATACCTGGAGTGCCAAGATTTGCCACCATGACTCTAGGGGGCAGTGCTCCAGAGCTGTCTGTCTGCAGACGTTTCTGTGGTCATGTGCTAGGCATGACTAGATTTCAGAGAACATGGAACACTGTTGCCTTTACTGCTGAAGCAGTACCTATTTATCTTCTTGCAATTTCTTGCTTTTAAACTGCTAGGTTGGCAGGAACTGGGACAGGAAAGGGGAGCTCACTGTTGCACAGCACTCAGGTTTCTACAATCCAGTAGCCAGCTTTAGTTAGCCTAGTCCCATTGACTCAGTAGAAATTATTATTATTATTATTATTATTATTATTATTATTATTATTATTATTATTATTATTATTATTATTATTATTATTATTATTATTATTATTATTATTATTATTATTTGTTGCACTTACTATCCCGCCCCAATTGGGTAAACCCGACTCTGAGCGGCTTACATCATGGTTAAAACATAGGATAAGCCTATATTAATGCTATTTGTATTTAAAACTTAATGTTTAACTTTAAAAATCATAAAAAGTTAAAACAATGTACACAATGCACACATTATGCACAATTTATGCACAGTGCACAAATTATGGAGGAGTCGATTCAAATCTCCACTCATTTAGTGGACTTACTGTAGTGGTTACTACTGGGTTTCAGCAAAAACATTTTATTATTTTATTTGCAAGCTTTGCTTTGTAAACTATGATTTAAACAACATTTTGCTCTTTGTTTTTAGATGCAGTTTGTATTATATGACAAGTAGTAGTGAACTCACACTATCCATAGAATAGAGGGACATCAGTAAGCTTGGGTGAATTCTAAAAATGAAGAGAGAGTGATTGGTTGAGTCAATGGAAAATTGCCTGCCTTGTGATGACTTAAGACCTCTGTTTAATATTCAGTCAATTTCCATTGGAGATTAGTTCAGTAACTGTGGTAGGTGGACATTGTAGCTGCTTTCTTTCACATAAGGTAAATGTACATAGTTGGGTGTACCGCTTGGTGACTTACCTAAACTAATAGTAGGCCATTTGTTTTCCCTTCATAGGGTACTGTGGTGCTGACATAAAATCAATATGTGCTGAAGCTGCGTTGTGTGCCTTGCGTCGACGTTATCCTCAGATATATACCAGCAGTGCCAAGCTGCAGTTGGACATTTCGTCTATCAACATAATAGCCAAAGATTTTGTGAATGCAATGCAGAAGATTGTACCTGCTTCTCAAAGGGCAGTAACTGCACCTGGACAAGCACTTTCAACCATTTCCAAACCACTGCTTGAAAACACACTTCAAAAAATCTTGAAAGTCCTCCAGAATGTGTTTCCACATGCAGAACTGGCACAAAAAGGAGCAGGAAAATCAGGTAATTGCACCTAGGTTTTACTGATGGTGGGACTGCAGTGGCTAAGGCACTGACTGAAAGGCCGGAAGGTCAGCAGTCCGATACCCGAATATTGCAGGACAGAATGACCTCTCATCTTTGTCCCAGCTCCTGCCAACCTAGCAGTTTGAAAGCAAGAAATTGCAAGTAGATAAACGGGATCACTTCGGTAGGAAGGTAAACAATTTTCTGTGTGTTCCGGTGTCTAGTCATGCCTGCCACATGTCAACAAAAATGATTGCAGAAGCAGACAGTGCTGGCTCTTTGGCTTTGAAACAGATGAGCACTGAACCCTAGAGTCTGACATGACTGGCTTTCGAGCAAGGGAAACCGTGACCTTTACTGATGTGAGGGGGAGGTAATAATTATTTAGTCTAAGCAGAACATTGATAACATAGATCAATTTTAGTTTAATAACATTGAAATTATGTTGATGTAACTTACACTGTGTAAGAGTGATGATGTCATTAGTGTATTTCAGAAATTAAACATTTCTGGCATATGTTCTAAATGTCCCAGGCAATCCTTTTAATTACCAGGAAATTATGAAGGTTGCAGAATGGGAGAGTCATAAGTTACCAACACTTGTTACCCTCAAGTTTTCTTTTGCTTGTCGGATATTTGCTGCCTCATCACTGTTTGTGGTCCTGAATCTGCAGTGGGAATATTGATGGCAGATTTTAGGTTTGAACACTTTGCCCCATTTTAAGACTCCCAAAAGTTTCCTCAGGGCAACACGAATCTGAAGAGAGCCTTGAAAAACAAAGGCAGGGGGATGGGAAGTGTCTTTTCTTTGCTGGCTGATGGCATTGCCATTTATACTGGCAGTGTTAACTCAACTGGATGTTAGCCAGTGTTTAACAGCTTTATCTCTCCCCCCCTCCCGTTTTGAAGTTTCTTTTGAATTCAGACTTCTTGCTGGTACTCAAAATCATCTAGCTTCTTTGAGTTCTTGTTTCAAAAATTATAGTACCCCATGTTCAGATTAAAGACTGAACTAAGTATTAGCTGCAGATCAATGACTAGGCAATTGGCTTGTCATCAAATCCTGCCACAAAATAATAGGTGACACCAACTGTCGTGAAGAAGGAAAGATTGTGCTTACTCTTAAAGTAATATTCACAACTAGGTTAGGAAAGAAATTAGGTGGAGAGAAAAGTTACACATTGTCACTGCATGTCAACCATCCCAGACATTCAGAAGCTTACATTTTCACATTTTTCATTTGCCTTTTTAAACCCTTATATCCTCTCCGTCTATGGAATCAGGCTTTTAAAGATTTTGGGTCTCTAGCCTCTGGGCCATTTTCTTTCATTTCCACTTGGAAATAAAGATAGTCATTAAAACTACAAAAGATTTGAGATTTTGATCCGATCCGATAGGGCTGTATAGTTGTTCATGGCCTGTACTAATTATTACGTGGTACTTGCCAACACATACATACTCAATCAAAAATCTTGAAACCAAAGAAATTTAACTGCCTCAAAACAGGTTTCTATAAACATCTGGTTTAACATTTAAAATGAAAAGTCAACTCTCAAAATTACTGAATACCTTCATGAATTGCACACATACCTTACGTTGCTTCATTTACAGAATTGTATTGCTCATTTAATGCTTGCATTGTAACTTGGTAAGATTATCTGACTTACCATAAGCAGATAATTAAATTATATTGATCATATAACGTATCTAAGCTTTGAGCATTTTTACGTAGATAATACCATTTCAGAGAGGTTAATTAGATTACTGGGCTTAATGCAAATAAACTGTTATCAGTTTCCTAATAAAGATGAGGGCAAAGGGCCTGTTATGTTTTTATTAAGCCTTTGAAATGGAATGTATTCAAATAAAAGAAATGTTTTCCTTTGTTCTCTAAAGATTTTTCTAGCTATGTGTTAGACACAGACTTGTACAGTGATGAAGAGGGATTATCATTATTTGAAATGGAGCGTTTGCAGAAAGGTTCTGATAAACAGAAACACAACTTCCTTAATTTTAAGAAGTAAGTGATAAAGTTATGACAAAGAAAAAAGTTATCAATATTTTATGCATATACCTGTACTATTTTTTTCTCTATTGCATGCAATTTTTTGCTGCTTTATTTAGTACCATGTCTGACTTTAAGCCATCCTGCATGTTATATATGAATATGTGTTTTAAAACCTTAGGGCTGCTATTTCAGTATCGAGAGCTCTCTTCCCTGACATTCTCCCTTTTCTATTATAATAGCTAATTGCAAATGTATGTTTGTGAGGATAAACTTGTTAAACTCCTACAAGGAAATGTTGAAAGAAATGATCCATGTGAAAATTAGCTAATAGGGAATGTAATAATTATTCACTTCATATGATGATTGTTATTTTTTTTTTGCTGTAAAGACTGTTTTTACATGACAGTGATGGCAAACCTTTTAGAGACTGCGCCCAAACTGCAGCCTAAAACCCTCTTATTTATTGCAAAGTGCCAACACAGCAACCCGGGGGGGGGGGGAGGAATGATTCCATTGGACTGCTGGACAGAGGGGCAGGGCGAACTGTGCTGTGGGGAGGGAGTGTTCCCATTGGGCTGCTGGTAGGGGTGAACTCTGTGCTGGGGGAGGGAGGAAGCACTCTTATGGAGCTGCTAGGCAGAGGGGCGGGGCAAGCTGCACTGGTTCCCACAGAGATGGCTCTGAGTGTCACCTCTGGCACATGTGCCATAGATTCGCCACCACTGTTTATGACATTTTCTTGGCACTTTCCAAATATACTGGTAGTGTTTCCTGCTGTGGAATCTTAAAACATAGAGAAAAACAGTCAAATGTTGAATTATTAATTTTACTGTGCCAGTTTGCTTCATTGCAACATGGAAACTAAATGCAAACAGAATATTACAATTTATCAAAATAATAATAATAAAATCCTTAAGTAAATGAATTGTTAGGGAATCAAGATTTCAAGATCTTCGCTTGAATATGTCTGTAAACATTAGGATAATGAGTATTATTGTTGGCATGGAACAGCATACATGACGTTTGCTCAGCAAGGGGAGAAAAGGTCTCAGTGTAACTTAGGATGACTTTGGATGAGACATGATTGAAAAGGGAATTTTTGCTCAAAGATTCTTCTTTGTTTAAATAGGTGCGCTTATCACCAGCCAACATCTTACCGACCAAGGCTCTTAATAGCAGGAAAACCTGGGTTAGGACAAGCTTCTCATTTAGCTCCAGCAGTTATACATGCTTTGGAAAAGTTCGCTGCATATACATTGGACCTTTCGATTCTCTTTGGAGTTAGCAGCAAAACAGCTGAAGAAACATGTGCACAGGTATTTTAACTTGCCCTGTTACTATTGAAGCAAGGCTTGACAAATTCAAAGTATACAGTAATACCTTGGATAACGCTAAGACTTGGTTCCACAAGTCTTAGCGTTATCCGGTTTTTAACATTGTGCGATGCATACATTGTGCGATGCATACATTGCACAACGTTAAAAAAAAACCCAGTTCCCTTTCTGAAGAGAAAAGGGAACAGGGAGTCGATCCACCTGCCTCTTTGGAAAGGGCAACAGATTCCATTTTTGCACACTCCAAGGAAATTGGTGGCCCGAGGCTTGGGGAGCCGGCTTCCTTGGGGTGAGAGCATGATTTGTTTCAGCAGGGTGAATCTCACTGGTTTTCTTTTGGCTGGAGATTCTTTTGGGGGATTCGCCCTGCCCACCCTGTTGTTTCAGCAAGGAGGTTAGGGCGAATCTCTCACTAACAGAGCTGGTTTGCCTTTGGCCAGAGAAGCCCTTTCTCAAGGGGAAAGGGCTTCTACCCAAGGCAAACCTAACAGCTAGGGGTTCATCCTGCCCACCCTGTTGTTTCAGTGGAGGGGGGGGCAGGGTGAATCTCCTTAACAGCACCGGTTTCCCTTTGGCCACACCGGCGTGTTTGGGAAGCCAAACGGAGCCCCCGGTCAGCTTCCCAAACATGCTGCCAGTACAAAGGGCACAGTGGTAATGTGGCTGGGAAGCAGAACAGCCATGCTGCCGCCGCAAGCTTTGTAGCGCCAGTTTGGTTGAAAGAACGGGCATCCTTGGTCTCCCCCCAAGCAAGCCAGAGGTCTGACGCTCAGAGTGCCAGTTTGGTTGGGGTGAGGGCGCATGCGCCCGGTCTCCCCCCAACCAACCCGGTGGTCTGAGCCTCTGTAGATCTCTGCCCCAAGTCCCGCATGGCTGGTCTGTAGCCCTGCGGGCTTTGGGCCAGAGATCAATGTGCATCGCACCACATTATCTTAACGTTGTGTGTTGCAAATGTTTGTCTCAAATTCCCCGACTTATCTGATTTTAGCGTTATCTGAATGTAATCGTTATCCGAGGTTCCACTGTACAAGGCAGATATTCATATTTCAGCCACCTTCAAGAAAGTGGTGATTGTTTATTTTAGAAGCTAGCAATCTCAGGTTCTAAAGATGTTGAACTGCCCAGTTTATTAAGCTGTAATTAGCATATATTTATGCTAGAGCAGCCTGCCAAAAGCCAGCAGCTTTGTGATATTTGATTGCAGTACACTTTTCTTAGTCTACTTGCTGTAGTTGACAAGTTGCAAGCCTTTGGAGTAGCTCAGGTTAGAGGAGGCTGCTGCGGAGATGTTTGAAAATGCTAATATAGTCATATCTCTAAATATGAATTTAATTCATTCCTCAAGGTTGGTTATAGCTTGAAAAATTATCTTGCATTTCCCATAGGAATGCATTGAATGCAATTTCTTATAGGAATGTGTGTGTATTTTGCGGTGATCCAACAAAAAACCGACCCATCAATCGAAGTGATCTAAAGTGGGCTTGAAATAGGACAGAATAGCCTTTCTTTTGACACTTGCACAGTTTGGATCGGACATCAGAAACGTTTTATATGAAGGTTTAAAAACAAAAACGGGCAAGTGCTTTTGGCTGTAAATTGGTGAACCAATGCAGCTGTCTGTTTCATAGAATACCTAAACCAGGGGTTGCCCAAACTACGGCCCATGAGCCGATCCGGCCCACACCGCCAAATCAGTAAGCCATGTCAGCTATTAGAAAATAAAAGAAATTGGATAACTAACAAACAGTGAATATTCAATTGTAATCCCTTTTCCTGTGGGCAAATTCTCTTTTTCTCCCCCCCCCCCCCGCAGTTGATCTGTGAAGCCAAAAGAACAGCACCAAGCATAATATACATTCCAAATATACATATATGGTGGGATACAGTAGGACCAACACTGCAAGCAACATTTACTACATTGTTGCTGAACATTCCGTCTTTTGCTTCAGTTTTGCTCCTTGCAACATCAGATGTATGTCATGCAGCTCTACCAAATGAGGTACTGGGGGATGATTATTTTTTAGGATATTTTCTTAATCCAGAATGCTTTATTCAGTATTACTGATTTAAGTTTATATTTTAAGTCCAGAAGGGAAATATATATTTCTAAAAACTTCTTGGTCTCCCCTCTTTATGGATACAGTAAAACCTCAGATAACACTAAAACCTGGTTCCACAAGTCTTGGTGTTATACGATTTTTAGTGTTATCCGATGCATGTTAAAATCCTATGGGATCCATAGAGATACATTGTAACCACACAGGCTTTAGCGGTTGTTATCTGATGCATCCCATAGGATCTTAATGTTATCCGATGCAATTCTTCCCCCCAGATTGCTTAATGTTATGCGATTTTAGTGTTATTCGATACTAATGTTATCTGAGGTATTACTGTACTTGTATTTCTTTTCAAGGGAATAATAGAAATTCGGGGGTGGGTGGGTGGGTTAATGTATGTTTGCCATATATTTCTGCATATGAAACCCCAGTTATTGTATATTTAGTTAGAATGAATCACAGTTACATCACCATCAAAATAACTGAAATATTCCATCATAATTCTAATATGATTAAGCTTGACGAGTAAAAAAAAGAAAGAAAATTATTCATATCTGTCAACTTCTGTACTGAAGCAGTTTTTACTTTAACAGTTTCTCAGTACTAAGTATTTCTCTAATCTTGCAGTTTGTTAACAAAGCTATCATTTTCCTTTCTTGGTAATTTGTGCTTCTCAATTATATAATTCAATGTTTAGGTACAAGAATTGTTTGCCAAAGAATATGGAGAAATTTTTGAAGTTCATTTGCCTACTGCTGAAGAGAAGAAAGAATTCTTTAAGGATTTACTTCTTTATCAGGCTGTTAAATCACCAACATCGAAAAAGAATGCAGGTTAGAATGTGCAGCAGATATGAGCTTTATATTGTTTATGTAGGTAGTTGGACATTGCAGATATTTTAAAATAGCTCATTTTCTATCTTTTTTTTAGTTTTGCAGGCTTTAGAAGTATTACCAGTAGCAGCAACACCTGAACCACGGCAGTTAACAAAAGAGGAGGTCAGGCAGCTTGAGGAGCAGGAGGAAGATACTTTACGCGAACTTCGTATTTTCTTACGTAATGTCACTCACAGGCTTGCAGTCGATAAACGCTTCAGAGCCTTTACAAAACCAGTAGACTTGGAAGAGGTAATTTTTTTCTTTGCACTTTAAAACCCGTGGCTACAAGATGGAAGTAACAAGAAAATCAACGGAATATTTTTGTAAAACCCACTCTCTGCAACATTACCTCTAAATGCTATCTAAAGTGATTGTTTCATTTCGTAGGAATTAAATGCGATTTAAAACTGCCAAAATTGTGAGTTGATTTTGCTATATCTGCCATCTCTTTAGTGACATGAAACTAGAAATGTAACTTAAAATATCCCTCCCTGCTACAAAAGCAGATCCATTGATTAGGTGTGTAGAAATAAAATTATTAAATAGGAGAACCAGCCGGATCTTGCTCAACTCCATTACAGGAATCCTTGCTCTCTTGTCTGTTTCATCTAACTTGTTCCTTTGTCCTCCCTTTTTATGCTTGCCCAATAGCCTAACTTACATATGTCCAACTCCTTGATGGTCCACTAGTATATGCTGCTCCTTGTATGAGTGAGATCGTAAATCTATCCTAGCCTATTGTTGTCTTTTTTTTTTTTGACAGGCAGCAACCATATAGGATCACTGACAATTTTTGTTCCAGAACGAGCAACCAAAATCATATACTTTGGAGAGACCAAGAATTAAACCTAGAAACACAGATGTGCACATTTCCAGAAAGAATTATCTGGGTTGCCATTGTTTAAAAATTAGATGGACCCCATGGTTCGTGCAGTGCAGTTGAATAACAAATGATTTTACCTCTTGCTTTCCCTGTCTGAATCCTGATATAGACTATGTCCTTCTAAAAATATAATTTCAGTAACTGTTCAGGCTGGTGATCATGTATGTCAAGCATTCTTTAAACATGTCAAGGGTATAAGATATTTTGTTTCTACCTTAAGTGAGACATTTCTAAGCTTCTTATATTGCACCTATAGGTACCAGACTATGACACAGTTATTAAACAGCCAATGGATCTTTCAACCATTATTTCAAAAATAGACCTTCATCAGTATGTGTCTGCCAAAGATTATCTGAAAGATATTGATCTCATCTGCAGCAATGCATTGGAATACAATCCAGATAGAGACCCTGGAGGTGAGTACTGGCTATAGAGGTCTGAGACAGATATGTACAGTGAAAAGCTATCTTTTACAGAACTCACTCATTCTTTCAGTAGATTATTATCCTACAGCAAAGTACTGTACAAACTTAAAGCAACCTTTATACTTGTATTGCTGGGTTAATTACCACAAAGTTGCATGTGCTCATTTTTCAGATCGGCTAATCAGACACAGAGCTTGTTCGCTTAAAGATACAGCTTATGCAATCATTAAGGAAGAAATGGATGAAGAGTTTGAACAACTTTGTGAAGAAATTAAAGAGTCTCGCAAAAAAAGAGGTGAGTGCTCTTCCAGTAATTTAGTACAGTAATACCCCGCATAACATTAAAGCTTGGTTCCACAAGCGTTAACTTTATGCGGTTTTTAACATTGTGCGATACATTTATTGCACAACATTAAACCAAAGCCCATGGTGGCCGCTTTGGGTTGGGAAGGGCAAGAAGAAAACAGCGCCAGCCAGGGCAGTTTCTAGGCACCCCACCCCCAAAGTCAAAGCAGCCACTGTGCTGGCTGCTTTGACTTGGGAAGGGCTGGGGAGAGCATGGTGGGTGCGTAGGCTGAGCCTGGCTCACCTTGGAAAGGGGGAAGCGCTTTCACCCTTCCAAGGTGAGCAGGGCAGTGTGTGCAGGCTGAGCCCGGCTCACCTTGGAAGGGAAGGGGGGTAGCGTTTTGCCCCTTCCCTTTCAAGGCAAGCAGGGTGGGCATGAAGGCCGAGCCCGGCTTGCCTTGGAAGGGAAGTGGGGAAAGCGCTTGGGCTTAGCTGGCGTCTGTGCTCACCTACAACCCATCCTGGAAGGGACCAAACAGTCCCTTCCCTTCCAGGACTAGCCCCATCTGGGGCCAAGTGGGTTGCCTGCCTCTCCAGAAAGGAAACCAGGGATTTGCACTGATCCCTGGTTCCCTTTCCAAGGAGGCAGGCGAGAGGAGATCCAAGTGCCAAAGCAGGCAGGGCTGCTCTCCGCCTGGGAAGCATCTTACCAGGCGGAGACCAGCCTTGCGGGCTTTGGGGCTTGGATCTCCGGTGGTGCCTTCGCTGCGAAGGCACCTTGGAGATCTCTGCCCCAAAGCCAGCATAGCTAGTCTCCCCATGGGAAGACGCTTCCCAGGCGGAGAGCAGCCCTGCCGGCTTTGGGGCAGAGATCTCTGGGGAAAATGGATGCACCGCACAACGTTAAGTTAAAGTTGTGCGGTGCAAATTTACCCCCAGATTTCCCAGTGTTATCTGGTTTTAACTTTGTGCAGTACAAACATTGACCCGGGGATTACGGTACTTTAAAAGCAACTGCAATGTATTCTTTTTATAGTTAATGTGGTTGAAATCCAGAAGTTTCATTGCACATAGGCAGGTCTTTCAATCTTAGAGACACTCTTACAATCACATCTATTATGATCGCACATGCTTTGGTCACCTCCAGAATTGATTACTGTAATGCACTCTACATGGGGCTGCCCTTGGTGAACATTCGGAGGCTGCAGCTGCTTGGGTAGTGATGGGTTGTGGGTGTTATGCTCATGCCTCACCACTGCTTCGGGAGCTGCATTGGTTGCCAGTATGTCTCTGGGTGCAATTCAAGGTGCTGGTCATTACCTTCAAGGCCCTACATGGTAGTGGGCCAGGATACTTAAGAGGCTGCATCACCCTGAGAACATGTGTCCGTCCCGCCAGGGTGGATCAGAGAGGCTCTCATCATTCCATCAGCTAGAGAGGCGCATCTAGCACCAGAAGGAGGGCCTTCTCCTTGTACCGGCCCTTTGGGACCTCCTGCCAACACACCTACAGACAGAGCTACTGCCCTTTCGGAAGGGCCTAAAAACCTGGCTGGCAGGTCAGGTATGGGGCTCCAGTAATACGGGGTCCCATGTTGTGTGGCTGATCTGATGGGCTAGCCACCTCTCTCTCTCTTTTAAACTTTTAAATCATTTAAATTTTTGAGCTTTGTAAATTTATAGTTTAATTTTTTAAAAAAATTAATTTTGAACCTTAGGGTTTCAATTTCTGAATTTGTAGGGGTATAGTGGGATTGTTTAGTTTGTTTTGTACTCATGATGTATAATCTTTCTCTTTTTCTGTAAGCTGCCTAGAGTCAGGTTCGCCTGATTGGGGCAGGATAATAAATATAAATAAATAAATTATGTGTCAGTGTAATAAAATGATTCCCTTTATGCCAGATGGGGTAAAAGAGGAAGTAAAGAAGAAGTAATTCCCCGGTTAACTTGTTAAAACTGGATAATGTCGGGAAATTTGAGGAAACCTTTTGTACCACACAACATTAAGTTAATGTTGCGCAATGCAAAAGTTTTCCTCCCAATTTCCCAAAGTTGATCTGTGCCCCAAAGCCGGCAGGGCTGGTCTCCCCCTTAGTGATCCAGGCCTGGGAGGGTGGGAGTGTCTGAAGAGAGACTGGGGAAAAGTTTCGCCTGGATCGCTAAGCCCCTTAGCGATCCAGGTGGGGGTTTCTGAAGAGAGGCTGGGGAAAAGTTACAATGTTGTTGTTGTTTTTAAACCCGGTTCCCTTTCCGAAGAGGAAAGGGTACGGGGGATTGATCTGCCTGCCTGTTTGGGAAGGACATCAGGCATTGGACGCTCCCAATGCCTGCTGCCATATCCCGGGGGTGGGTGGGTGGTGGTGTTGCATTTCTGAAGAGAGGCTGGGGAAACATTTTCACAGCCTCTCTTCAGAAAGCCCTGCCTGAATTGCTATGGGGCTTGGCGATCCAGGTATGGGTTTCTGAAAGGAGGCTAATAAAAAGGTCCCCAGCCTCTCTTCAAAAAACACCCCCTCCCCCACCCTGGATCGCTAAACCCCTTAGCGATCCAGGTGGGAGTTTCTTCAGAAATGCACCACCGCCACCTGGATCGCCTGCCTCTTTAGAAATTGCAGCGGCCATCAAAGCATCCAATGCCTGCTGCCCTTCCCAAACAGGCAGGTGGATTGATCCCCAGTTCCCTTTCTTCTTCGGAAAGGGAACCGGCTTTTTTTTTTTAACGTTGTGTGATAAATGTATCGCACAACGTTAAAAACATAACGTTAAGACTTGTGGAACCAAGTTTTAACGTTATCCAGGGTATTACTGTACAGTAATACCTCAGATAACGTTTACCTCGGATAACACTAAAATTGCACAACGTTAAGTAATCTGGGGTGGAGAATTGGATCGAATAACGTTAAGGTCCTATGGGATGGATCGGATAACAACTGCTAAAGCCTGTGCGGTTACAATGTATGTCTATGGAGCTTTAACGTTATCCAATCCATCCCATAGGATTTTAACATGCATCGGATAACACTAAAAATCAGATAACACCAAAACTTGTGGAACCAAGTCTTGGCGTTATCCAAGGTATTACTGTATATTGTAAAATATACTGACAATAGTTTCTTACTTGTAAAGGTTGCAGCTCCGTGAAGTTTGCTCCATCCTATTATTATGTCATGCCAAAGGAGAATGCTACCTTGTGCTCTGTTCAGAAAATGAATTCAGAATGTGGCGAGAAACTGAAAAACCAACCAATGCCTTTGGAATCTAGTTCTCCCTTTTCTAACCGTAAGTATTATTTCATCAGTATTTCTTACTTGGTTAGTTTTTATATATATTTACAATTTCAGAACTGGCTTTTAATCTAGTGTACAGATTCTGTGCCTTTCTAGATCCTAATTTCAGAGGTTTTTAAAACTTGTAAAGAGGTTTGTATAGTATCATAACCCACCTAATTCCCTCTGATTGACTACTCAAGGGTGGTGGGAAGATGCCTCTACTTTGCTGGTGAATCCATCACAGCTGTTACATCAGGGGAATGCTTCTCGCCAGAGGAAGAAGGCCAAACTTATATTTTTGTTGTATGTTTAGATGAGGCACAACACATGGATTTTTTGCTGCTACAGTCAGGCCTTCACAATGTAAATGCAAATAAATTGCTTCATGCTTGTGAGATCACTTTTGAGAAAAACCTCTTGGATGAGGCTTTGGGATCTGCATCCTCTAAAGCAGGGGTGCCCACTTAATGGGTTGCTGTGTTTCCTTTTCAGGGTAGTTGTGCCACATCCATCTCTGTAAGCTACCTTGTTTGTTTTTCAAAATTAAGGTGTTTGATTATACTTTCTGTAGCTTTATCTAAGAAAAAATTCCGAAGAAAGAGCCGATGGTGTTTGGGGAACCTAACAAAGCGTAAGAAAACGTCTCATTTCAATAAAGAAAATAAAGCTCCAGGAGAAGAACAAGATGAAGCAGAGAGTGATGGAGGAGAGTGTCTTCAAAATCATGAACCTGGTGTGGGGCAAGCTGAAACAGAAATAACACACACATCTCAAGAAAAATCTGAAATTGTGCCTGCAGAACAGCACACAAATGACTGTGAAAATAAATCAGAGACGGAGAGTGAACAGGCTGTTGATAGTAATGCTAGATGCAGATCTGAGAAGGACAACGATATTGAATGTTCAGAACAAAGCAAAGGATGTAATGGAGATCTAATGGAGCAACCAGTAGGTAAGATTATTTATATTAAATGGAAAGTCATCTCTTACATTATCTGAACAAACAGTGCTCTTCAGCTCTTTCTAACAATAGTGCATCTAATTCTGAATGCTCAGATTAAAATCTCCCCTTAAGCATGGCCTACCATTCAAGTGCTAATTTTAAGATACTTGGGGAACTTTTTGTGTGTGATGAAATATAGTCTATGCTCAGCTGAGTTGGAACTGACATCTATCCCGTATATTGCTACAGTGTACGTCTTTTGTTCTGCTCTATTTTAAATGCATTGCATTCTGTTTTATTTGTGCTTGTTAAACTAGATGTATCTATGCATCGCATGACCCGTGCAAGGCGCTCTCAAGTGGAACAGCAGCATCTCCTCAGTGTTGAAAAAGCCATGGAGGTGCTTTCAGAGCCAACAGCACCTCTCATTGTGGACTATGAAAAACTGAAGGTATATAATTTTTACCCTGCTCAATATCGAAGTAATAAGAAACAAAAGGAAACCCATAAAGCAAATGATTCTTAAAATAAGTTTCCCAATGCTGTGTGTGTGTGTGTGATACTTAATTGATATTAAACATAGCTGAAACTGACAAAACATTTATTTATAGCAAGTGGGCCTGGGTTACTTTTCCTCTCCATCCTCTTTTCATTTTTGTGAAGACTATAAATCTGATGCTGGGACTGTGTTGCTTTGCAAATTATTCTGTGAGGCATTTTGACAGAAAAGTGGAGTACCAGGTATACTCAAGTGTAAGCTGAGTTTTTGAGCCACAAAAGGGACACGGCTTATACTCGGGTCAATGACCACAAGGGTTCCAAGACTGCACCGGATTGAGATGTACCAACAATTTAATTAATTTTACCATATTTTCATGTATTTTGATTATTGAAACTCACTAGCAGCTGCTTCATTTCCTACCCTTGGCTTATATTCTGGTCAATCTATTTTCCTGGGTTTTCAGGTCAAAATTAAATACCTCAGCTTATATTCGGGTCGGCTTATACTTGAGTATATACAGTACAGTCATACCTCGCATAAAGAGCGCCTCGCTTAAAGAGCAAAAATTTCTCTGAATGTTCGCTTCGCTTAACAAATAAAACCAACCAAAACTCACTTTAACAAATAAACTGGGGTTCACAATCCCCCCCACAATTGGTCACTTACAATGGTGTTTTGCTTAAAGAGCAAACTCGCTTAAAGAGCAATCCTGTGGAACACATGCTCTTTAAGTGAGGTACCACTGTAATTTAAAAAATCTTATTTTAGGGTGGGTAGCGGAACTAATTGTAATGATCTCTTTCAATAGTGTGCTAGGTTTACAATTTCTTGTCTTTATCATAAATAGAATATATGGGTACAGGTAGAACTTATGTGAAAAGATAGTTGCCAATGTATTGAACTGAAATGCATCTGTACTTGCTCAAACCATTGGGTTTCTTGGAAGAACCACACTGTTGGTTTTGTAGTGAGAAAAGATAGGGACTGACTGGTGCATATGCACATATATCTATGTGGGAGACTGCTTCTAAGTACTGAAGAAAAATAATAATTGTGCTTGCTTTTAAAAACAAAACAAAACTATCCTTTCCAGGAATTACTGGAAATTGTAACTGAGAAGAGTGCGAACTATACTATACTTCAGCTGGAAAAACTTTATGCCTTACTCAGCCAATGTATTTATCGGCATCGCAAGGACTATGACAAGACAAAACTGATCCAGGTATGGTAGTTCATATAATTTAACACTTGTGAGTATTTAAGCTTAGCTTACACATCCCACTGTATGCTTTCATAGAAAATACTGGCTGATATCCTATTGTTTAATGTAGGAAGTCATAAGTAGAATAGGCCACTTAAATCAATGGAACTTATAGAGGAGTTGACAGGGTAACCATATCATTTTATCATGGGGTGACCTATTTCTTGACAGTTGAGTTGCCCTTAATAATATATTAACATAATTTGGCATTGTAGTTTTCAAGCATCAGAGACAGCTAGCATGACTAGAGATAGCTTTGCTTTTAAATAAGCATTCTGTGTCTTTAGTCCTGTACATTCCATAGCTTCTGATTAAATGTTCTGATTTTGTTCATGGGGACAAAAATGTGAAAAATATTCAACCCATAATTCATTGCAGATTAGTTTTAGTACACATTGTTCTGCTGTTTTAGCTTTTAATGAATAGGAAAATAAAAATGATCAGATTGCTATTCTTATTACAAAACTATACTATAAATCTGCAAATGTGTTTACGTCAGAAGGAATGTTTATTCATTAGCTCTGAAGTTCTAGTTTTTTTCACTGTTGCATATTTCTTTTCTTTTTTAGGAAATGACAAGAGAAATTGAAACCTTCATTTAATTCCGTTCATGAAAATTTCTGATTTGAAATGTTACTATAAGTAATTTGAGGCCAGATATCTCTTTACAAGTGATTTAACGAATGTTTTTAATTCAGGTACAAAAGCCACAACTACATAAGCAATCAGAAGCTAGAAGTTAAATGAGGATATGTCCAGTCATTGTGTCTAACAGTCTTATTAGAATACCATTGTCTTTTAAGCTCTTTAAAAATATAAATTTAAAAAATAAAATCCTATATTAGTTCTGGACAGATTGGAAGTTTTGAAAATATTTATGTATTGCACCATTTTTTGATTTGTAAATTTAATGAAGACAATAATTTATCCCAATCAAATCATGTATATATGTTGCATCTGTATTTTAAAATACAGTTAGTATATTGATATCCAAGATGCTTTTTTAAAAATATGACAGAACAATAAATTTTAGTATTCTACTTTCTCACATTTCTAGATGCGTTCTTCCCTTTTACATTTTTCACTGCCCCTAAATATCACATAATATGTAAATGTGTTAAATCTTAATTGATAAAATAAATTTTGTATTTCTTCAGCATCAGTTGCATAGTAGTCCTTTGTTGCTTGCTAATGGATCACAGTACACCAGAAAATGTTAATCTGCAGAACTCATCACCATACATGCCACGTGTAAGTGAGCAAGCATTAGCAACAACTGACATGGTCACATTTTGCTTCAAAAGGGAAAATTTCTAAAGTTTGAAGCATAGTAATAAAAGAAGATAGTGAAAAGTTAAGGCTTACTCATGGAAAAATATAAAGGAATATAAACTGGCAAAATTTAAAGGATCAACAAAAGATAAAGGTTTTTTAGAAGTACAAAATCAACAAAACATTTTAGTGTGCAGGCTCCAAGAAATAGTGGCTGGATGTTGGGAAAAAAGGATGTTCGCTATAAAAAAGCAAGAGGCACATCCCATTATTTGAACAGCCATCCCTTGTTGGACAGTAAGCAGGAACAAATGGCAGTGATAAGCTTGTTTTAGACCAGGGATTCTCAACCATTCAGGCCCCAAAGCTGTCTGAGGGAGCATGGCCTGGCCTCCAGCTTAAAAAGGTTGAGAATGCCTGTTGTAGACAATTGCAGGGGTTCCCAGCCTGTGGACCAGCCCCTGACGCCATTCCATCCAGACCATTGCTGCCTCTGCCGCACCCAGAAGTGGAAGCAGGTGCATTTGTCAGCCGTAAAATGCGCCCACGGCTGTTGTAAACATGGAAGTGAGCACATTTATGGCAGCCGTCAATGTGCCTGCTTCTGGGAGGCATGGTCTGGCCCATTGCATGGAAAAATTGGCCACCCCTTAACTATGGACTGAACTAAAAATGAACAAACCATAGAGTGTGGTATCCACTGAATTTTTTTTAAATAAGTAGAACATAACAGCTAGCATGTATTACAAGGATGACAAATTGTGGCTTCAACAATGCCATCCAGCCACTTCATCCTCTGGTCAAAGTACTTGAGTTTCATCTTCAGTATTTGTCCCTCCAATGAGCAATCGGGGCTGATTTCCTTCAGGATTGACTGATTTGATCTCATAGTTCAGGGGCTCTCAAGAGTTCTTCTGCGCTCAGCCCTTGTGAGAGCTGGGCCATAAGGAAAGCTTGAGCACAAAAGAATAGATGCCTTTGAAATATGTTGGAGGAGAGTTTTGAGAGTCCCCTGGACAGAGAGAACAAATAGGTCGATCTAAGAAATCAACCCTGACTGCTCCTTGGAAGGTCAAATAGTGAAGATGAAGCTAAAGTACTTTGGACATCAAATAAGAGGATTCACTTGATGCTGGGAAAGGTTGAGGGCAAAAGATGAAGGGGTGTCTGAAAATGAGATGGATAAGATGGTACTGTAGACACAATGGGCACAGAGCTGGGCGGGTTGAGGAAGATGGTGGAGGACACAGAGGTGCCTGGCGGGCAAAGGGTGGGAATCGACTGGGACTGAACAACAAAATAGTTGAGCAACTTGCCCTCCCCTGCATCACTTGGAAGACTGAATATAGGCTGAAGGTTGGAGTCCCTCTAAACGCAAAACCAACATGCTCAAGTGGGGGCTGCTGACAGATCACACGTTGTGAGACTACGGAGAGATACAGAATCCGTCTCATTTACTGGTCTTCCGATTACTGCCAGAAATATGCATCGATGAGCCCCTACGTGTGTGGCCAACAGAGCCAAGCGTGCGGCTTCATTTCGGCAGTCCAGGGTTTGATCTGGAAGAAGAAGGAAACGCGTTACTTCCGTCGGAGAGGAGGAACGAACTAGAACGCTGTAAAAACATTTCCCCATGTGACGATCACCAGGTTTTTCCTCCCACCACCTCCCGTTTCTCACCCCCCTCCCCTCCCGATGCCATTCCCTTTGGCCAGCGTGCATTCTCGCCGGGGCCAATCAGGCGCTTGCTTTCTGTTGGGTCCGCCGCCTATGAGTGGGGCGGGGATCCCCCACCCCACCCCCACCTAACGCACCCTCTCGCTGCTAGTTTGGGGGCCCCTCCCGCGGGGCTTTTTTAGCTCCCGTCCCTACCACTTTCCCTGGTGGGTCCGGTGCACCGAGGCGAGACGCGGGAGGCACTTTGTTGGCGGCGTCGCGGCGTCTCTCCACTCCGCCGCCCCCCCCGCGAGAAAAAAGAGAGATGGTAATCTATGGGATCGACTCTCCGATGTGCCCCAAAAGGAATGGCTAAAGTGACTGAGAGAGGTGGGCATCCCTATATATATATATATATAAATATCCCCAAAGTGCTGGTTTTCTGGTTCAAAGTTCACCAAGCATCCTCCCACCCCCACCCCAAAAGTGCAGTCGCCTTTTTTTTGTAATGCAAGATGGCGGAGTTGCGCGGAACAGGGTAGGAGCCGAAGGGCTGAAAACAGCCCTGGATGATGCCTTTCCGAGGTAGGGATTCCCACCCTCCCTCTATAAACCTTGGGGTTTTGGGGTGGGTGGGTAGGGGTCTGGGACCAGACGGGCGCTTCCTTGTAGGCGCCAAAAAGGGGCCCATCGGGTTGAACGGGCGGAGGGGGAGCAAAATAATAATACATCACGATCTCCCCCCCATGAAAGGGAGGCAGCCCCACAGCCGGAGGTTAGGGGGCTCTAACTTAGAGACTTTCGCCCCTTCAAATCTTAAAAATGGCTTGTGGGTGTGGAGGAGAGGGGGCGTCCCCCCTTTTTGCGACTCCGTGCCCCCCACTTCTTTGTGCTGTGTGTATTTGGGGGGGGGGAGCTTGCGTCGAGAGTAGCTTTTCTACTCCTTCAGAGAGGGAACTCCCCTCCTCAGAAAATATATGTGTGGGAAGGTAGAACACCCCCCACACACACACAAATTTAGACCTAGTTTTGCAGCGCTTTAGTGATTATTTCTGGGATTTCCAGTCCACCCTGATTGCTTCCATTGTTTGGTGGATGCACGTTGTGTTCCCTCTTTAGGGTGATTCAGAGGGACCCTACAAAATTGTCTAGGCGAGAGGAGAAGAGTTAGTAGCTTAAATTTAGGCCTTAGAAAGGAAAGGAGAGAGAGAGAGATCTTAACTAAAAATTAATTGTATTATGATCTTTAGCATCCTTGTTATTTTTTTTTTGTTTATTTGCCTCTGCCTCATCATACAAAATGATTTTATCTGTCAGAAAATGTACAGCTACAAGGTTTCTAGCTGCTATCTCTTAAGTATAAGGGAACTATTTCCCCCTTTTTGAAAGAGGGTGTAGGGGTGAGTTTTTTTTTTGGGAGGTGGGGTTTGAATGTATCATGGGGTGAAGGAAGTGTTAGCTACAGAGTAATGAAGTGATAGTGCCTTATCCCCAAAAGGTAGGTACAACCAATTAATTTAGTTATATTCCTGATAACAAATCTAATTTGGGCTTGGAGGAACTGCAGTGGCTTAGTGGTTAAGACGCTGAACTAGATGACTGGAAGATCAACAGGTTAGCAGCTCGAGACCCGAGTGCTGCATGACAGAGTGAGCTCCTGTCGTCTGTCCCAGCTCCTGCCAATTTAGCCGTTCGAAAGCAAGCCATTGCAAGTACATAAATAGGTACTGCTCCGACGGGAAAGGTAACAGCGTTCCGTGCGCTCTGGCATCTAGTCATGTCTGCCACATGACCACAGAAATGTCTGCAGATGCATTCGACTTACATAATTATTTTTGCACTAAAACCATGTCCCAGTTTACATAAATGTCCCGATTTACATAACACAATTTCCTATGGGTTTGCTTTGAGCTAAGTAAAAAAAATCTTTTTCCTATGAGGTTGCTTTGATTTACATAAATATCATTTTCCTATGGGGCTGCTTCGAGTTAAGTAAAAAATTCATTTTTCCTATGGGTTTGCTTCAGGTTATTTTTCCTATGGGTTTGCTTCGAGTTAAGAAAAAAACCGATTTACACAAAAGCCTATGGAACAGACATTTTACGTAAGTAGGGGTTTTACTGTATTTGTGAAGCAAAGCCTGCTTGATGAACTGCCTCCTAGTTGTGGAACTGTGTACAGAACTGCCACCGGGAAGAGGAAATTTGCAGTCTACAGCTTGGTTTATTTAGAGCAGGGGTGCCCAAACTTTTTGGGCTGTGGGCCGATCATGTGGTTCAGGGAGCCAGTCACTAAGGCCCGGGGGCCGGGTGCAGCCCCCGACACCAATTCATCTGGCCCGCGAAGCCGCCCTTGCTCCTGGAAGTGGAAGTAAAATGCGCCCGTATGGGCACATTTCACTTCTGCTTCCAGGAGCGACGAGGGCTTTGCGGTCCAGATGAATTGGCGTCAGGGGCCGGCCCTGGCCCCCGGGCCTTAGTTTAGGCACCACTGATTTAGAGAATGGGACACAGAAGGAAATATGCTCTTTCAGTGGGCAGTAAAGGCGGCATCCTTTGGCCTCTGCCTTGTTCAGTCTCAGAACGGGTAATTCCTAGTTTTCCCTATGCTGCCCCATAACTTTTGGAGGAAGCAAAAGTCCTTTGCCAGAGAACATGAGTCTCTTGCTTTCAAGCTTCGAAATTGATGCCAAAGAGTCTGTAGGGATATTTTTACAGTGAGTATATATGATTTTGCTTTTTCAGAATGTTTACTACTTCTGCTCCTCCTGCCTCCCGAGAACAAATGAATATAAAACCCAGGCATCTTTGAGGAGACTCAAAACAAGTTTATAATTGCAGCATCTCATCTGCTTCTCTGGAAGAACGCCTGCCACAATAGGTACTTTTTATTGTGTCTGGTTTATCTTTTGCCATTTGTTAGTCTTGAATGACCAGTTAGCTGAACCTATTGCTACTTCTTCCTTTGATTGTTGCAGCCATCTTCTCTCAAGGCTCCTCTTTTCATCTTCTCCAACCTCACTTCTGTTGTCCAGAACTCTACTGCTACTCAAATTTTACACCTGGAAAGGTTACTTTTGAGGGCCAAAGTTTTCAGGATTTTAAAGCTTAGCATGAGGGATTTGGGAAGTTGCAGCGCCAACAAGTATTCATTCATTCATTACATTTATATCCCACCCATCTGGCATATTTTCCCACACTGGGTGGCTTGCAACATTTTAAAATATTTACAATAAAAATTAAACAAATTGAATAAAATATAATTATCAACAAGAACAAAAATGATAGGTAAAGCTTGCCCTTGCTGTAAAGCCAGTTGTATCCACCTCTAGGGTTCAGTGCTCATTTCTGTTTATAACCAAAGAGCTAGTGCTGTCTGCATCTGCAGATGTTTCCATAGACATGTGGTAGGCATGCCTCGACACCCGGAGTGCATGGAACACTGTTTACCTTCCCACCAAAGTGGTACCTATTTATCCACATGCAATGTCTTGCTTTTGACCTGCTAGGGATAGAAACGGAGCTGGGACAGAAATGGGAGCTCATTCTGTCGTGCAGTATTTGGGTCTCAAACTGCTGACTTGCCGACCTTCCAGTCATTAAGTTCAGCATCTTAACCATTTGAGCCACTGCAGTCCCCTTCTGACTCTTTTCCCTTTCCTGGCTCCTTCTACAACCAACCTTTCCCTTAAAGCTCTCTATTTCCTTATCCCACCCTTATCTCCTTCTGCCCCTACATTCTTTAGTAGCATCCTTGCTCTTACTGTTTTTACTGTGTTTTAAGTGTTTTTAAAGTTTGTTAGCCACCCTGGGTCTTTGTGAGGAGGGCAGCATAAAAGTTTGATTAAAAAAAAACATTAAATCCATCTCTAAAGTGCTCCCCACCCCAATGGTGCCTTGGTTTCTTCCCATAACACAAACAAGTTGCTACCATGTTGCTTCTTTCTTTAGGTCCCTGCTGTGCTTCTTATGAAGCCTAGGTTGATTCCCAACTGCAACCAAATAATACTAGCAACAATTATAATTATAATTGGTACACTGATTACTTTCATTCCTCAGCCTCTTGCCTTCATTTTTCCTCTCTGCTGCTTCCTAGCTTCAAGTCCAGTTTGTAAGCATCTTAGAGCAGGGTCTTAACTATACTAGTTGTCCTACAAAAGACTGGGCATGTTCTCAGTACTGTGTAAGAGAGAAATCTCTGGCTTTTGTACGTTTTTAAAAAATGCTCGAAATGTACCTGTTAAATGCCTGTGACAAGTAGGCATATTCTGTGAGACATAAATATTAATCTAAAGAGGGATAATATGGCAGAAAGGCTCATTTGGAGAATGTTCTTACTAAGATATATAGTGCTTATATGTTGCATCTATTTCTGAAAATGCCAGTAAACAGAACTGTGCTGGAATGTTGCTAGATCAAGGCTGAAGAACCTGTAGACCTCTGGATATCATTACACACCATTTCCCACCAATTTCAGTAGGTCTGGCCAGTGGTGATGAATGGTGGGAACAGAAGGCAGGGAGTTGAGACATAAATGAGATTGCTTACAAGACAGGCCAAAAAAAGATGTACATATTTATTTATACTACTTGCATACCACTTAACATAATACTATTCATATGGTAAAGATACCACATGTAGAAAAACAGCTTCTTAATTAAGATCTGTACTAAATCATAGGCTGCATATATTACTGCGAGGAAGTTGATAAATAGCTCTATCAAAGGAAATGAGCAGTCTTGTGACAGAAATATCCCCCTGCTTTTAAGTGTTTGAGATTTACATCATATTTTGATAACATTCTCATGCATGCCTTAAACTGGATCTAGGTGTGATTATTGTTGCCTTTTAGTCTGTTTGTCACATTGTGCTCCATTTGGGAAGGTTTTGGTTGCAAATATGGCTATCCATGGCAACAGTATAGCTTTGAAGGTGACAGATTTATTGATGTTTGGTGCAACGCAGCCAGTTGCTTTTATTTAGTCCTTCCAACTAGATGTTAGAGACTGCAGTGGCTTAGTGGTTAAGATGCTGAACTTGACTGGAAGATCGGCAGGTCAGCAGTTCGAGACCGAGTGCTGCACAAGTTGAAAGATTGGAGAAGATGCTTATTAAATCCTTAGTGGGCTTCATGTACATAGTTGATGAGATATACAGTACTGTATTTTGCTCACAGAGTAACTAAGTTTTGGGAGGGCTATAATCCTCATGCAGTTGAAATGGTCCAGTGCAGGAGTCAGCAAACTCGACTCTCCAGGTGTTCTTGGACTTTAATTACCAAAAACTCAAGTCAGTACACCTGCTGATTAGGGCTTCTGGGAATTGAAGTCCAAGAACATCTGGAGAGTCATGTTTGCTGACCCCTGTTCCAGTGTAAGATACATAACTCCGCATATACAAAGACATTGGGCTGTGTACAGCGGAAATAACTGCTTGAACCACTTCTTTCTTTTCTGTTCTTTTTAAAATACAGGTGGTGTGTGCAGATGTTATGAAGCTGCTGTTCTTTTATCCTTTGAACTGCAAGTTATTGTCTTCCCAAGTTGCACAATGAGGATTTTATTAACAGACTAGACATTGTAGAGTTACCATGCATTGACATAGATCTAAAAGCTGTTACAGTAATACAAGCCTCCAGAAAGCTTGAAGGGCAAGATCCGTGTTGTCAGTCCAGTCCTGTTGTCTTTTCACTGCAACAGAATGGCAAGTAAACGAAAATCCACTACACCTTGCATGGTCCTGGCAAGAGAGACGGATCCAGAGGTAGAAGTTGTATCAGATGTTGAAGAAGTAGCACTTGTGAATACACCGCCAGGAAGTCTGTCAAGCGATGAAGACTCTCAAGAAAATGTAGACTCAGACAATCAGTTCAATAAAAAAGTTGAAGGTGGCTACGAATGCAAATACTGCACATTTCAGACTCCAGATCTCAACATGTTTACTTTCCATGTGGATTCGGAGCATCCTCACGTTGTACTAAGTTCTTCCTACGTCTGTCTTGAATGCAAGTTTGTGACCAAGAGGTATGATGCTCTTTCGGAACATAATACAAAATACCATCCTGGAGAGGACAATTTTAAACTGACCATGGCGAAGCGAAACAACCAGACAATCTTTGAACAAACAGTGAACGATCTTACCTTTGATGGGAGTTTTGTACAGGAGGAGAAAGCTGAAGAAATGGAAGGTGCTGAGGGCTCTTTGTCAGGCATCTCAATAAGCAAAACCCCAATTATGAAAATGATGAAGAATAAGAACGATACAAAGCGGATTGCTGTTTTTCATAATGCGGCAGAGGATGGTTCCACTGAAAACAAAGATGCTGAAACTGATCCAGAATGTGAAGAAGTAACAGAAAACCCAGCACCTATAGTGTCTGAAGGCCATACAACACCCACTGCAGAAACAGTTAGTAGGGTCTGTGAACCCATGGTTAGCCCAACGACAGTGATTCAGCCTGCTCAATTGATTGCTGGCATAGCGTCATCACAGAACTCTGGCTTGTTATCTAAAGTCTTGATTCCCATTAATAGCATTCCAACATACAATACTGCTTTGGATAACAATCCTCTCTTGCTTAACACCTACAACAAGTTTCCTTACCCAACCGTGTCAGAAATTGCACTTCTAGCAACTGAAGCAAAATACACTGAAGAACAGATAAAAATCTGGTTTTCTGCCCAGCGCCTGAAACATGGGGTGAGCTGGACCCCAGAGGAAGTGGAGGAAGCCAGGAGAAAACAATTCAATGGCACAGTACATACAGTCCCCCAGACCATTACAGTCATTCCAGCGCATATTTCGGCAGCTAGCAATGGTCTACCATCCATTCTGCAGACGTGTCAAATAGTCGGCCAGTCGGGCCTCGTTCTGACACAGGTAGCAGGTGCCGGGGCGCTCCCGGTGACAGCCCCGATTGCTTTGACCGTAGCAGGAGTCCCAAATCAAACCCAGCTGCAGAAAGCACAGGTCCAGGCCACCCAACCAGCTACTGAAACCAAGCAAGTGGCTGCCATCCCAGCTCCTCAGCTTACCAAGTCAGAGCTAGTGGCAACGGCAGTCAATATTGACATGGTTGGGAGTCGTGCAAAGAAGACCAAGGAACAGCTGACAGAATTGAAGATCAGCTACCTAAAGAGCCACTTTCCACTTGATTCGGAGATCATGAGACTTATGAAAATTACAGGCCTGACTAAAGGAGAGATCAAAAAGTGGTTCAGTGACACTCGGTACAACCAACGGAACTCAAAGCAAAACCATTATAATAATCTCAACACCGATTCTTCCACTATTGTAATTGATTCAAGTGACGAAACCAATGAGCCCCTGATGCTGGCCCAACCGCAGCAGAAACACTTACAGGGGGGCTCAGAGTTCAAGGAGAAGACTGCTGAACAGCTTAAAATCCTCCATGATAGTTTCAGCAACAGTCCAGTCCTTACAGATGAGGAACTCAATAGAATACGGTCAGAAACCAATTTGACCAAGCGAGAAATCGACATGTGGTTTGCAGAACAGAAGAAATGCAATGTTCTACATGAGGAGAGTGAAGAGGTCAGTGAAAACAATATAGGCAGCCTAAAGGAAACATATGCAGCAGAGACATCCGGGGGAGAGGGGCCTGGAACACAGAAATCAGGAAAATTGAGTAAGAAGACGCCAGAACAGTTACATATTCTGAAAATGTCATTTATCCGGACTCAGTGGCCATCAGCAGAAGAATATGACAAACTGGCAGAAGAATCTGGACTTCCTCGTCCAGAGATAGTCAGTTGGTTTGGAGATACTCGTTATGCCTGGAAAAATGGGGGCTTGAAATGGTATTACTACTACCAAGGAGGCAACGCTAGTAGTAGCATGAATGGTCAAAGCCACTCTAGAAAAAGAGGAAGAGGAAGGCCAAAGGGGAGAGGGAGAGGAAGGTCTCGTGGGCGACCGAGGGCCCACAAGAAGCTCAAACACTGGGACAGAACGCCCGTCATCAAATTTAAAACTGGAAAAGCAATTCTTAAGGATTACTACCTGAGACACAAATTCCTTAACGAACAGGACCTTGACGAGCTCGTCGCCAAATCGCACATGGGCTACGAGCAGGTGAGAGAGTGGTTTGCAGAGAGGGAGAGAAGAGCTGACCTAGGCCTTGAGTTGTTTGAGGAAGAAGAGGAGGAAGAGGAAGAGGAGGAGGACCAGGGTGAGGAAGATGAGGAGGAAGATGATGAAGAAACGGATGACAGCGATACTTGGGAACCTCCGCGGCACGTTAGACGTAAACTCTCAAAATCAGACTGAGTTGTATGCTCTTGGGGTTGTGGGAACATAATTTCTCTGTGCAGTGCCAAAAGCATGGTGCTGACCCTCCCGTTTTGGTGACCAGCTCTTTTAGAGTTCAGCGTATCTGGATGGGGGAAATGAACCACTGACTCAGGCAACAAAGATACACTAGCAGAGACGGACAAGCCAGTCCCGAGATCTGGAGAGGCCCAGCCTGCATAAATTGAGCTAATCTTTCCATCTGTGCTGATCGGAGTGCATGAACCAAGGGACTCCGTGCTTATTTGCCTTATGTATTGATTCCAAAAAAATCCTCTTAAGGCTGGAAAAGCATTTTTTTAAAAAAATGTTTCCTTTCTATTGCTGGAGGAAAATAAGAACAATATGAAAGGGGAGGGAAAAAGTACATACACTGTACCAGTCACAAAACTGCATGTAACTTTTCCTCCTTCCAAACATAAGGAAAGGGTTTAGAGGGAAACAGGATGGGTTGGGATAAAGGATACCAAAGGAGAGAATCAGGAAAGGGCAAAAATGCTTGAGGGGTTTGGGGGTTGTTGTCTTTTTTAAAATTGGGAATAGAGGAAAGGAATATCTTTGTTACATATGGAGCCTGTGTGCTAGGTTTACAGAAGTCCTATTGAATGTGTATCTCTAGCTGTGTTCAGGGAGTTTGGGTCTGAAGTATGTTTTTATATTAAACTTAATCTGTGTGTATCATGTTTAAATACTAGATACAGTGAATGCAGCCAATACCAAAACCTGTTTTGGATCATGTCATTCTTTTGAATCTTTTCAGATAAAGAGTGGTTTCTGTACAAGAATCCTGAACCACACTTACACCCCAGTTCTGTAGAGTATGATTCTTTAATGAAAGGAACAAAGCTAAAAGACCCACACATTTTACTTTTTTAAAAAATAATAATACTGTAGCTAAATCTTTCTTCAGCAAGTCAGATGCTCTCTGACCTTACATCTGCCAAAATACAGATTGGCTACAGAGTAAAGCTGTTCCTATCACATGCAAGCAAGATTGAAAATGGCAATTAGCAGTCACACTTGTATAACACCCCTTAGCGCTTAGTGCACTCTCTGGGCGGTTCATAAGATAATTAGCATTTTGCCCCAAACATGCTGGGTCCTCATTTTACTGGCCTTGGAAGGATGGAAGTTGAGTCAACCTTGGGTTCCCATCAGAATCAAACTCAAAACCGTTTGGCTGCACTACAGCAGGTTAGCTGCTGCGGCACCAGGGCTCCTATGTATTAGCTAACTTTGGCAAAGCCATGTACAGATTGAATGTTCTGACCCATTTGAAAATTTTGAACATGGAATGCAGCTTTCTGCATCTTACCTGGAAAAAGTTATCTACCATTAGCCAAAAAGCAGCCCATGAGTTGTAGGTTTCTATGCTGTCATTTGTGCATTCTGTGTTGTCATTTTTGCAGCCGTGCATCTCTTGATGGAAGAGTGTCGGCCTGCTATGAAGGTAATGTTTCTTGCTCTATCCCTGGCTCAAGAAAGTGTGGAAGAGACAGAGTTGGCTTGCTGGTTAACCGTTCTTGCTTTACAAGACCAATGATCTGGAAGTGTCATCAAATCCCCATCATCTGATATCCAAGAACAATCCAGACTTTTGAAGTTTCCTTAGCACAGCACAAGGCAGGGCTGAAATACTGTGAACCTTCCCTTGTAATGTTGAACTACGGTCTTATCACCCTTTGTTTTGAGAGTTGCAATTAAACAGCATCGTTTCCCCCCTCCTATTTTAAGACAGAAGAAAAAGCAGTTCGATCTAGCCAACTGTGCTCTGAGCAGTTTTGGGAGTAGCAAAGTGGATGCTAAACAGACAGGCAGAAAAGAGCAGCTGGGGCACAACTGCATTTTGCCCTGTGGTACTGTTTTAAGGAAAGGCAAAGGAAAAAGTCTCTTTCTCGAAACCCAGTCATATCCAACTTCAGAGGACAGCGTTCATCTCTGTTGCACTCATCTTTGTTCATCACTGTCTGCATCAGCAGATGTTTCCATGGTCATGTGGCAGGCATGACTAGACACCAGAGCACCTGGAATGCTGTTACCTTTCCCGCCAAATCAGTACCTATTTATATATTTACAATTTCTTGCTTTCAAACTGTTAGGTTGGCAGGATCTGGGACAGACAACAGGAGCTCACTCGGTTGTACAGTACTCAGGTCTTGAACTGCTGACCTGTCGACCTTTATATCATCAAGCTCGGCATCTTAACCACTAGTATAATGCAAAAAGGACACAAGCTGGATAAGTGACAGTCTGTCTCGACCAACATTCCTGGCAAAACAGCATTGCAAATTCTATACAGTATATCCAAAAAGTGCCTTCATTTTGGCATTTTCACATCTGGCCTAGACATGGAAAAAGAGAAAGATATCTCTGAAAAAGCTACATACAGATTGAATAGTCTGTGGCCCAGTTGAAGGCTTTGAAAGCTGAAATGAGGAACTTCCTGGTACTCCATAATATGTTGACTTCCCAGCTACGAAGTTTTGGATCTCAGATTGTTTCATGGAAGACAGCTAAAGGTTCATTAAAAAAAAACCCTCACATTTTCATTAAACATTTGGAGTGAACCAGTGTTCCACAAAGATTCTAAGCAGTAAAAATTTCCTGCCTTTCCAATGGTGGGTATTGCTAAATAAGTTACACAGTTGGCCTCACTTGTCCTCTTTTTGTTTTAGTAGTTCAGAGTGATTGAGTGAATCAATTTATGCAGCCAGTTTGACGAGACTTTGTGGTAAAGAATTTGGTTGTCAAGTTATTTCTGCACCACTTTCAAGCACTGTTCTTTTCGGCTCAGATTTTTTTCCTCACCTTTAGGCTTCATTTCTCAAAGTGCTTTAATCTAGGTTTTTTGTTGATGTTCAGTTCCCAGAAAGAGGTGTTGCCTCAAATATTTTGAAGTCCAACTTTAAAGCAGGCTGGTTGGAATTATACTTAATTCATTACGATTGAAATAGATTTTGGACTCATGTAGTTGTCTTTTGTTCCTGGTCTGGTGCAAAGGCTGGCCTGGTTTTTTCTTGGAAACCACGATTTATTCAAAAGTTATTATCAGAAGAACAGCTGTTCCCCTTTCTTTCTGAACAATGAAGAATAAATTTCCTTCCAGAGTTGAAACTAGAGTCCAGTGACGGGCTTTGATCCAGGATACTGAAATACGGTGGATGGAAGGTCGGCATTCAATACCTGAGTGCCACATGACAGAGTAAGTTCCTGTCTCTGCCCCAGCTCCTGCCAACCTAGCAGTTTGAAAGCAAGAAATTGCAAGTAGATAAATAGGTATAACTTCAGTGGGAAGGTAAGCAGTGTTCCATGCACTCCAGTGTCTAGGTATGACTGCCACATGTCCACAGAAATATCTACAAATGCAGACAGCGCTGTCTGTGGCTATAAACAGAGATGAGCACCAAACCCTAGAGTTGGCTATGACTGGCTTTTGAGCAAGGACAACCTTGACTTTTACTGAAATTTAGAGGATGAAAATCCATGCTACTATTCCTGTTTGGACTTGATGCGCACACAACAGGCACCTTGTTAATTAGACACAATTTGTTGCTGTGATTTCACTTTTAGGATAAAATCGCAATAAGATTCTAGCCATGGGCTGATGGTGGTTGAAAGTGTTTAAAAGACACCTTCTTAGACTATTGAACCTTTCATGATGCTGATTCACACAATGTTAAAGAAGATAAACTGGCTAAGCCTGATTCTTGTGTTTTATGTTTGATATATCAAAGTCTTGACAAAATTATTTTTCTTTAAACTTTCCGAAATATTCTGTTGAAACCAACTTTCACTACTGCACATGGCTAAATTGAGCTAGCATTTTTCACCCAGTGTGTTAAATCCTTATGTCCTATCAGTAGCCTGTTTTCATCATGAAACTAGCACTGAAAAATTCAGAACTTGGGATATTTTTAAACCATCTTGAGTGCTAATTGCTACTTCTAAAAATGTAACGATATTTCTCTTGTTCAACAGATAGCACATTGTTAACATGTTACTAAGAAATTAATTTTTTAAAATATTATTTTGAAATTCTGGTTTCCTGAAGAAGAAAGAAGTCTAGGAGTAGGAGCTAAATTTGCTTAAATGGCAAATCATAAACCCAGAAGCTTTTAGGAATGCCTGTTGTCATTTTTGGAGTTAATTCCCCTGCCTCACCAGGGTGGGGATATCAGGAGATTTCATAAAGTCTAGGCAAGAGTGGAAGTGACCCCTCAATTCTCAGAGTTTGCCCAATCCTGCTTTATTGGAATATTCCTGCAGGCAGAAACCAGATTACGCAGTCATATAGTGTGCTTTCCAGAAGTACCAAGGCAAAATGTTGTTCTCTCACCTGGCAGGAACTAAAGGTTTATTCGGGTAGAGAACCACCCTTGTAGAATACCGGCTTCTGCATTTGTGTTTACATTGCCTTTTCTCATCCCTTCCCATAGCTTTTCATTCTTCCTTTCAGCATAGTTTTAATGCTTTGGCTCCCCCCCAACAAACAAACAAACAGAGTTTAGTGCTATTCCACTTGCCATTAAAGACATTTCTATTCATGGGCAGAACTTCCTACTCAGAAGTAGTCCCATTGTTTAAGAAACAGATTTCTTAAATATTCTTGAAATATTTTTAAAAGGGATTTTTTCCCCTTTGGAGAGGAGGCAAGTCAGTATTTAATAGCTTAGTGGTTAGGATGCTGAATTTGATGACTGGAAGATTGGCAGGTCAGCAGTTCGAGACACGCTGCATGGTGGAGTGCGCTGCTGTCTCTGACCTAGCTCCTGCCAGCCTAGCAAGAGTCAGATACAACTGGCTTTTGAGCAAGGACAACCTTTACCTAATAATCCATGTTGGTTCGGGGTGTAATACATTTATTAGACTCCATGTTGTCACAGCATTTGACTGTCTTTTCATAAAGATAATTGTATAGAGATATTGGCAGTATGCAAATAATGTTTTAATTGTGATCAATCAGTTAAAGAGTAAGTGATTGCTCCAAAAGCCTTTACTTGATTGAGTGGTTTGCTCCATGCAAAGAATCACATGTAGTTAATGCTATGGTAGTACAAGCCAGTCAGGATTTGAGGAGGGCTTGGAGGTCATTAAGGATTTCTCACAGGGCTATGAATTAAGCTCATTTAAGAAGGACTCATCCCTGCTCCCCCCCTTCCAATTCATGGTCCCTAGCCTGTAGCTGAATTGGAGATTTCATGGTATCCTGTTCAGATGTCTTGAGGTATCAGTTGCTTAAATAAACTCTCTACTTAGTATTTCTGTTTTCTAACCCACCCACCCTGCCCCCAAAGTTTTGTTGGCTTGACTATGCTGTAAATCTTGTTTTGATCTGTATTTGTTTATATACAGTACTATGTTTCCTTAACTGTGGAAGAAAGTATTACAAGCACAACACTTAGAAGCCATAAGGGGATTGTTATGCATTTTGCTGCAGGGCTTCCTGTCAGTTTGTTCATTCCAATGTGGCTTTCTTCCCAAATTCTGGAAAACACAATGCCCTAATTGCTAGTTCTCTATCTGAAAAATGTGGTTGTAATACATGGTGAAAGAATGGCACAGCATCCCCTCAAAAGAAGAGAATGGAAAAGGCTTACATTACCGTAGTTAAGCTCCTACAGGTTTTCTATTTATACAAATAAATACCTCATTTGGCCAGGGTTCCAATTGCAATACTGTGCTGTCTTTGAATCATGAGTAATGATTCAACGTAAGTGTCATTAAAGACTTGAGATCAGTAATCTGTTTTCCTAGCAGCATAATTTCAGCTGCCAGATGCTATTAGATGCAATAGTAGTGAGAAGCCTTTTCCCCTTTCTTTTTCTTGACTGTTTAGTAACTTTAGTGTTTACTCAGCTTCTAGCTGCTGAAAGTGATAATGGAGAAACTGGTTTAAAGAAAAATATGGGTAAGCGAGGAGATAAGAATTCAAGAACTCCAGTTTACTGTGAATGAATGGAATTGGGGGGGGGGGTGTCTCTTGGTTTGTGTGTGTATAAAACCAAGAAAAGAATCGGACAAGCCGCTCTTGGGATAGGGCTGAACCACAGATACCAAAGTATCCATAAGATTTGTTCTTTCTAAATTGCAAATTGGCAAACATTCTGTGCTGTGTATAAGACTGGCGAAATGGCAGTTTGTTAAGAAACAGGCTATGTGTCAGATTTTAATACAGACCATTTCTGCTACACAAAGGAAACTACCATGTTTTTAAAAACGCTATTCAAAACACGAACCACTGGAATTTTGTCTGGCTTATATCAATACTGTTATGTTCTTAGTATGAAAATGGGGGTGTGGGGAGTGTATGCCTTTGTACAAAACTGATACTGGATTAAATGAGGTCCCATTTGCCATGAAGGGTTACCACTCAAGTAGAGATATGCTGCAATCATGGATCCCAATCTTTTTTCCCTGGTCAGCAGCTGTCAGTCTTTTTGTTAGCTTTTTGATTTTATTGTGGATTTGCTCTGTATTGCTTTGCCTCATACTTTAATTGCTAATTTCCTCCAGGATATCTTGGATGCATTTTTGCATCTGCGTTTGAATCCCCCTCCCTGGTTTTTTTTTTTTAAAAAACATTTTCACCATTTTACCATTCAAGAGAAAGTTGGACAACCATCTGTCAAATCTGCTTTGATTCGGATTCCTGCATTGAACAGGGATCTGGACTCAATGGCCTAAAAAAGACTCCTTTCCAACTCAGTGATTCTATTACAGTAATACCTCATATAACATTAGTATCGAATAACAGTAAAATCGCATAACATTAAGCAATCTGGGGGGAAGAATTGCATCAGATAACATTAAGATCCTATGGGATGCTTCAGATAACAACCGCTAAAGCCTGTGTGGTTACAATGTATCTCTATGGATCCCATAGGATTTTAACATGCATCAGATAACACTAAAAATCATATAACACCAAGACTTGTGGAACCAGGTTTTAGTGTTATATGAGGTTTTACTGTATTCTAAATGTGCTTTAAAAAAGTTGAGAACTTCTGCTTTATATCACTCAAAAAATCAATCATTGCACTTCGTAATTTAAGGTCACTTAAATGCATCAATTTCTTGAGGACAGGATAGGAAAGTCCAAAAAGTTCATGGCAGATGTTCGGCCAGGTTTTGTCTTAGATGTGTTGGGGGTAGGGGGGACAGCAGGCTGCATCTTTTACGACCCCCATTCAATAACACAGGAAGCCAGGTATTTGCATATTAGTTTTTAGCTGGCCTTTTTTTTTTTAAGCTGAAGCTCTTTGTGGCCAGAGGGGAGAGGCAATCAAAATCCAGAATGAACCCGGAAGTCTGAAGCGGCGTGTGAGTCTATTATAAAGCGTAATTTCTACATCTATGAGAGCGCAGTTTTAAAGTGAGAGACGCTCTAGCCACGACACGAGCTGTCCTCGATGACTAAGGGTGCCGCTCTAGCAGCCGAGCCCTCCGGAGCAGTAGTTCTCCCACGGCTCTTGCCCGGGATGGAGCTGCTGGCGGGCTTCGAGTTTGAGGAGTCGGTCTTCGAGGCAGGCTGCCGGGATCGAACAAGGGGCTCTGCCCTTCCCTACAGCGCCCGATGCTGTGAGCCTGAGGTGAGGGGTGGGGGAGAAAAAAATCCCATAGCCTTTGGTCTTTTTTTAAATTTAGTAATCATCCTTAAATTCTAGCCTAATACCTGCACGGTTAGAGAAGAAGGTAGGAAACTGCACATGCTCAGAGACAACCTCTGACTTACATGGCAGCCTGTGAATGGACGGAGGCAAGGAGAGACTCTTCTAACAGGACACAATCCATTCGCTCTTTGGGTGGTATTGCACACTTAATCATTGGTTATTAGATCCTCCTCTGGTAGTGAGTTCAAGGCAGCAAACGTGGTTCTTTTTCGCCTTCTCTTGATCTTCACAATAATCCTGCAGGTAGATCAAGGGGATGCTTAAGATAATACAGGATAGGCTGCAACACAGCATGTGGAGAGAGAATTGCCAGAAGTGCAGGTGGGTTTCAGAAGAGGCAGGGGGACCAGAGACCACATCGCCAACATAAGATGGATCATGGAAAAAACAAAGGAATATCAGAAACAAGTCAACTTCTGTTTCATTGATTACATGACTAAGGCCTTTGATTGTGTAGACCACAACAAAATGTGGCAAGTAATTAAAGAGATGAGAATCCCAGAACACCTTCTATGCCTCATGAGAAATCTGTACATGAATCAAGAAGCAACAGTTAGGACAGAATACGGAATGACAGAGTGGTTTGGAATAGGAAAAGGAGTAAGACAAGGCTGCATTTTGTCACCGTGCTTATTCAACTTGTACACAGAGCACATAATGCGCAATGCAGGGATGGAGGAATCACAATTTGGGATCAGAATTGCTGGGAGAAACATCAACAATTTGAGATATGCAGATGATACCACCCTCATGGCAGAAAGTGAGGAGGACCTAAAGAAGCTCCTGATTAGGTTGAAAGAAGAAAGTGAAAAAGCTGGCTTGAGACTCAATATAAAGAAAACCAAGATAATGGCAACAGGCCCTGTCAGTCCCTGGAAAATAGATGGGGAAGAAGTAGAAGCAGTGACAGATTTTACTTTCTTGGGATCAAAACTCACTGCAGATGGGGATTGCAGCCATGAAATAAAAAGGCGATTGATTCTTGGGAGGCAAGCAATGAGAAACCTGGGGAGCATAATGAAAAGTAGAGCCATCATATTGAAAACAAAAATTCGTATTGTCAAAGCAATGGTATTCCCTGTGGCAATGTATGGTTGTGAGAGCTGGACCATTAGGAAAGCTGAGCGCAGAAGAATAGATGCCTTGGAGATGTGGTGTTGGAAGAGAGTTTTGAGAGTCCGCTGGACAGTGAGGTGAACAAATAGGTCAATCTTAGAAGAAATTAACCCTGACTGCTCCTTAGAAAGTCAAATTGTAAAGATGAAGCTAAGGTACTTTGGACACCAAATGAGAAGAGAGGATTCGCTTGAGAAAGCCTTGATGCTGGGAAAGGTGGAGGGCAAAAGAAAAAGGGGGCGGCCAAAAATGAGATGGTTGGATGGTATTGTGGAGACAATGGGCACAGAACTGAGCGAGTTGAGGAGGATGGTGGAGGACAGAAGTGCCTGGCGGGCAGTGGTCCATGGGGTCGCAGAGGGTCGGAATCGACTGTGCGACTGAACATCAGCAAGATCAAGGGAAGGGGGGTGACCTAAGTTCACAGTCTGAGGTTAAGGAGGGGGGATTTGAACCCAGGTTTTGCTGAGTCCCAGTTCCATGCAACACCTGCAGAGCCACACTAATGATAATTATGATGATTCTTTCGTGTCCTAATCAAACCCTAGACTGCCAAAGTGAAGCCACTTTCTTGGCTTTGTCATTGGCCAAAATTAAGTTCTCATCAGTGCAGGATGTGCCATCAAGTCAGTCCTTACGAATGGTGACCTTTTCCAGGGTTTTCTAGGTAGAGAGTACTGAGAAGTGGTTTATTCCCTTCTCCTGGGGATTTCCTGTGATGGTGCAGCTTGCCCAAGTCTTCACAAGCTGGGTCTATTCTTTGGAGGCACAGTGAGGAATCAAACTCCCAGCTATACCTAAGCCAATCCAGCCAGTCATGTGGTCAAGCGAATCCTGACTTGCAGTCCTCTTTTTCAGAGATTTCTAGGGTAGAGGGTCCTCAGAAGTGATGTTCCCATTCTGAAAATGGGACTATGCAGCTTGCCCATGACTTCACAGGCTAACTCTTCTCCTAGGAGATACAGTGAGGAATCAAACTCCCAACCTGACTTAGAGGTAGAGAATTACTAATCGGGGAAAATTTGCATCTAATCCAAATAACCAGAGATCATCTGGCACGATTATTTTAAAACCATATTAATTTGCATATTTATCTGTTATGCTAACCAATCACTTTGTACCTGATGTGTATAAATTGATGCCATGAAGTCTCATTCCCATGTATGACAAAGTGGACTTGATCCACAAAAGCTAACATTAAAATATAACAGTTAGTCTTCAAAGCGCTACAACATTGTTTTGTTCTTTCTCCGATATGCTTTACTCTGCAGTTGCCCTGCTTCATCCATGGAGTTTGGGGAAGCATTGCAGATGACATTTGTCACGTCTTCTACCTCCTATTCTTTCTCCCATCTTTTTTTTCTTAGTGGAGGAGACTTCAAGGCAAAGGGCAACTGAGGGGCCACAAAGTCAAAAGTGCTTGGAGGGAGAATCTTTGTGGCTGGAGGTGAAATCTCTGCAGGGTATTAGATCAGTAGGCTGACGTTTCTACATCCCAGTTTTATGGTATTACCTTCTAGAAAAATGTTGCAGTTCATAACTATTTCCTTTATTTATCCCAACAGTGGTTTTGTAAGGAAACAAACTGCGGGGATGAGGCTGAAACTGTCAACATAAAAAAATTCAGAGGAGATCTGGCCTATAAGCGCCAAGAATTTAAGGTATTTTCCAGCTCCCCTCATATGTTTCTGCTTTCTGCAGAGCACAATGTCAGGACATCAATAGTAGTCAGAATATGGTGTTTGTTTGTTTTGCAGGTTATCAGGACTAATCCCTAATCCGATTTGACTCTATTTAAGATTTTTAAAAAATCTTCCTGTTGTCCAAAGTCTTACAATGCATTACAGTAACATCCAGAATAAAATAAGCAAAACAACAAGAAGAAAAAATCAGCTGGACTGGTGAAGTTTAACTCGGTTCTAAACAAAAAGAGGAGAAAACTCCTTTTTTGACCATTTCCCCATTTCCTTCGTCTCAGTAGGTTGTCATAATCAGAATTCTTTAGCTCAACTCATTTTCTGAATGGTGCTGTTGCTTCCCATCTCACGTTGTGCCTTTCAGAACCAGCTGAATTACTTAGCTGAGTTTTTGTCATTCTTCCCATTCATTATTAATTCAGCCTGTTCTTGGCTTCCTCCCTCCTCTATAGTTGAAATTTCTAAAGAGGTAATGCAAGAATGTTTATTTTGCATCCATCTACTAATCATTTATGGAACTTGATGGTTAAAACACTGAACTTGACAACTGAAAGGCCAGCAAGTCAGCAGTTCGAGACCAAAGTGCTGCATGACAGAGTGAGGTCCCATCTCTGTCCAAGCTCCTGCCAACCTAACGGTTTGAAAGCAAGAAATTGCAGGTAGATAAATAGGTACCACTTTGGCAGGAAAGGTAACAGTATTCTGTGCACTTAGGCATCTAGTCATGCCTGCCACACGACCACAGAAATGTCTGCAGATGCAGACAGTGCAGGCTCTTTGGCTGTAAATGGAGATGAGCACCAAACCCTAGAGTCAGATACGACTGGCTTTCAAGCAAGAGCGACCTTTAGCTTAGTAACCATTTGCAACTCATCAGGGCCAAACATCAGGTAAATCTGAACCCCAGTCAGGGATCTTCTGTTTTTACCAGTTGTAAGAAGCCACAGCACTTTGTAAACTTATCTGTTATGCTAACAAACCATTGTGTACCTCTGTTCCTGAAATGTATAAATTAATGCCACGATACCTCAATTTTATGTCTGATGAAAGTGGACTTGATAACATTAAAATACAGGAGTTAGTCTTTAAGGTGCCATAATGTTTTTTGTCTTTTTGTTTTATCTTTCTTTACTCACTGATATCCCTCCTCCGTGTCATTTGGTCCCCATCAGGCAGGGGTGCCCAAACTTTTCAGGCCATGGGGCGGCCATGTGGTTCAGTGGGCTGGTCATATGGTTCCTCCCACCAGATGTGGAAATAAAACGTGCCTTGCAATCTGCTTTGCAACAGAATGAGTTAGATTTTAGGCTGCCATTTTCTCTGCTTAAACCAGGGATGGGCAAATTGGCCTGTGGGCCGGATTTGGCCCTCGACACCAATTCATCAGGCCCACACTGCCCTCGTCACTCCTGGAAGTGGAAGTAAAACATGCCCACATGGGCACATTTTACTTCTGCTTCCAGAAACAATGAGGGTGGTGTGGGCCGGATGGATCTGGCCCATGGGCCATAGTTTGGACACCCCTACCATAGGGATATGAAGGGAAACATTAAGTTCTCTTCCCAAGTATGCCCTACCTCTGGCACATAGGTTTGCAGCCTTATATTTCCCCCATGTGTCTTTGTTACAGATTCTGGAATTTGATTATGATCTTGCACTACATTAGATGACCTTAGGAGACTATAGTTCACCCAGTCTTTTAGAGTTGTGTTGCATTTCAACTGGGTATTTTTCCTCTCTTCATGTAGAAAGCTTTGGCTGAATATACGGACTGCCTTGCGCTCTTGCCCCTCAGCAACCTTGCTATGAGAAGAGACGTCCTGGAGAGCCAGGCTCGCTGCTTAGCTCATCTGAGGAGACCGAAGGAAGCTTTGAAGATCACAGAGAAGCTAGTTGGTCATTTTCCCCATTTCCTTCTTCTCAATCTCTTCTTCTTGGACCATATCCTGTTCTGAATATTGGTGATCATCATCATGATCAGCTATTAAGATTATCCTGAAAATATAATGCAGTAGTCTTCCATTTGCCTTCTGCATCGCAGTGTACCACTGATCCAGTTTGGCAAGTCACTTTCTGGTCCTGAACCCTTTGGCACCCAAAGTCCTCCTTAGCCCCAGGCCAGTATTGATGAATCCGCTGCCCTCCATCAAGATAGATTCAAGTGAGATTTAATCCATTTAGGGACCATCATCCTTCCCTGTGGATTTCGCCACCCAAGGCTGTTAGTCATCAAGGTTGTCAGGTTAATTAATCACCACCTGATGGTCGGCATTGAGTCACTGGCAGTATGGTCTACTCTAGTGGTGGTGAACCTGTGGCATGCATGCCAGAAGGGACAAGCTGACCCCACTCTTTTGGTACGAAGAGAGTCATACCATTTCAGAGTTCACCACACCCCTCTGTCCAGCAGCCCAAAGGGAGCGCGTCTCCCTCCCCCCAGCACAGAGTTCACACTGCCCCTTTGTTTAGGCAAGGCACTCAATCTCTAAAAGGATCACCATCACTGGTCCACTATATTACCATAGCAGGATTACCTGGTGAGACTGGATTTGGATCCTATCAATAGGTTATCATAATCAGAATTTCTTTAGCTCTGTCAATGCATCAACTCGTTTTCGGAAAGGGTGCTGCTATTTCCCATCCCCTGCAGTCAGATATTTTATGATATATTCCAAGAAACAATATTTCCATTTCCACTGTGTTGAATATATTGTTGAAGTGGGGATTTCCAGATTGCCCAGAGTATCGGGGATGCAATAATGCTTATTTTTGCTCTGGAACCATGACAGTCTATATCCAAACTTGTTTTAAAATTGGAAGTAGTTAAAGATTATTGGAACATAAAACAGGCTTGGTGGGATAGATAACCTTTAAGAGGACAGCTGTATCTCCTGGAAATTTTTTAGGTATACAGTAATACCTCGGATAACGACTGCATCAGATAATGATCTGTTAGTGTTATCCGATGCAGTTGTTTCGTAGTAGCAGGGTGGCTGGAAAGCTGAATCCATTCAGCTTCCCAGCTACCCTGCAGCTGCGGAGGCAGAGGTGGGGGTGGGGGGGGGGTGGAAAGCTGACGGGAGGCTCCCCCGTCAGCTTCCTCAGCCACCCTGCAGCTGTGGATCCCTCCCCTGCCTGGCTTGGTAAGGGTCTTAGCTATCCAGGCCGGGGGGCGGGGTCTTCTTAAGAGAGGCTGGGATAAGGGACCCAAGCCTCTGTTAGGAAGCCCCCCCCCCCCCCGGCCTGGATTGCTAAGGTCTTTAGCAAGCTAGACGGAGGTCTCTAAAAAGAAGGTAAGGGGGGAAATCCTACCTTCTTTTTAGAACTCCTCCCCCCCCCGGCCTGGCTTGGTAAGGGTCTTAGCTATCCAGGCAGGGGTAGGGGGTATTCTTAAGAGAGGCTGGGATAAGGGACCCAAGCCTCTGTTAGGAAGCCCCTCCCCTGGATCGCTACGCTCTTTAGCAAGCCAGACGGAAGTTTCTAAAAAGAAGGGACCCAAGAGAGGCTTGGGTCCCTTATTTTCAGACACACACCCCCGGCTTGCTAAGCAAACCAGATCGGCCTCCTGTTCCCTTTCCTCTTTGGAAAGGGAACAGGGATTTTTTAACGTTGAGCGATCAATGCATCGCACAACGTTAAAAACTGGATAACGTCATGACTTGTGGAACCAAGTCATAACATTATCTGAGGTACTACTGTACTTGATTAGTTATGACCTTTTTTCCTTGACATCACAGGAACTTGGGTATATAGGCATGATTTACATATATGTGGATAAAATCATACAATGTCTTAACCATATGGTAGCATCTGTACTTGGGTTCAATTTAAAATGTCCTTAGTAGTTTTAGTTGTATTATTTGGTATTGTCAAATTAATTTTCTTTTTTTAGGTACATTTTTTATTTATTTTATTTTATTTTATTTATTTAGATTTGTATCTCGCTCTCCTCAGTAGCAACCGACTCAGAGGGGCTCACAAAGTCCCCTAATATCATTACTAAAGTGCAAACAAAAATACAATAGCATACAATAAAACAGGACAGTAAAGTACAGTAAATATCATATAGTAGGTCAGTACACATTACACATCAATACACATTATAGTACAATCAAAATATCATGGCATGTAGTGCAAAGAGCAATAAGGTTCAATAAATATCATACAATAGAACAACACACACCACAGTAGAAAACATTATAAAGCAAAAACATCCATCTGCGACTATAGTCCAATTCCTCTTCCCGGCCAGAGGACGTTGGTCTGGAGTCCCAGCTGCGTCTCCTCTCCCCCGGCTACTGGGCGAGAGAAGGAGTCCGGGGGGGGGGCAGGTCTCATAGCCCCCAGCTCAGCTGTGTCTCCTCTCCCTGGGCAAGAAATGGAGTCTGTTAAGGTGGTAGGGCCGGGAGGGCACAGGGCACGTCGGCGTCTTCGAGCCTCCCGTAGCCACGGGGAGGCTCCTTTATCCTCCCAGTCAGTGAGCTTGATGACTGGAAGGTCGGAAGATCTGCAGTTCAAGACCCTGTATGACAGGGTGAACTCCCATCTTCTGTCCCAGCTCCTGCCAACCTAGCAGTTGGATAGCAAGAAATTACAAGTAGATAATATGTATCACTTCAGTGGAAATAGTAACAATGTTCCATGGGCTCTGGCATGTAGTCATGCATGCCACATGACCATGGAAATGTCTGCAGACACAATGTTAGCTCTTTTGCTGTTATTAGAGTTGAGCACCACACCGTAGATTTGGACACAATGGGCTTTTGAGCAAGGGACGCCTTTACTAACTATTCTGGCAAGACTCTTTGTTGTTATTCTCCAGATTATTTTATATATGAATGTTTTTAATGTTTTATTTTTTATTATATTTATACCCTGCCAATCTAGGGCAGTGATGGCGAACCTTTTAGTGACCGAGGGCCCAAACTGCAACTTAAAACCCACTTATCTATCGTAAAGTGCCAACACAACAACAGGGGAGGAAGGAAAAGCTCCAATTGGGCTGCTGGGCAGAGGGACAGGGTGAACTGTGCTGGGAGAGGGAGGAAATGTTCCCATAGGGCTGCTGGGCAGAGGGTTGAACTCTGTGCTGGGGGAGGGAGGGAGGGCTCCCATTGGGCTGCTGGGCAGATGGGTAGAGTGAACTCTGTGCTGGGGGAGGGAGGAAATGCTCCCATTGGGCTGCTGGGCAGAGGGGTGGAGTGAACTCTGTGCTGGGAGAGGGAGGAAATGTTCCCATTGGGCTGCTGGGCAGAGGGTTGAACTCTGTGCTGGGGGAGGGAGGGAGGGCTCCCATTGGGCTGCTGGGCAGAGGGGTAGAGTGAACTCTGTGCTGGGGGAGGGAGGAAATGCTCCCGTTGGGCTGCTGGGCAGAGGGGTGGAGTGAACTCTGTGCTGGAGTGACTGCATGTGTGCACACAGAGAGGGCTCCGAGTGCCATCTGTGGTGCGTGTGCCATAGGTTTGCCACCACCGATCTAGGGGATTTTCCTACTCTGGGCGGCTAACAGCACAAACTCATACATTAAAAACAGGCACACATTTAAAAATGTATATACACAGTAATACCTCGCATAACTAATTTAATTCGTTATCCAAGGTTGCTCGCTATGCGAAACAAACAAAATCCCTATGGAAAAACTCGCATAATGAGCATTTCAAGGGGGGAAACTCGCATAGCGAAAAAATTTGCTATGCGAGTTTTCCCCATAGAAACGCTCGTTATGCGAGTTTTTCCATAGGGAAAATCTGACTCATATAGCGAAAATTTTCGTTATGCGAGTGAGACCGCTTAGCAAAAAACTTGCTCGTTATGCGAGTTTTTTGCTAAGCGAAACGCTCGTTATGCGAGGTTTGACTGTATAAATACCAGAGTAAAATAAAATAAGTAAAATAAAATAAAATAGCTGGCATCTGAGGGCACAGAGGCTCAACTAGCTATCTAATTTATTGTTTTGATCATATTTTTAATTATTTAATGTATTTTAATTATTACTATAGTTTAAATGTTTTAAGTCATATAATTATGTTTTAATCTGATCTTTTTAATATGAGCTGCCTTGAGTTCCCCATTGGGAGAAAGTCTGCCTATAAATGCAAGAAACAAAAAAAAATGTTTCAGTCATTCTTATATTTTGATTTTCTTTTCTAGAGAATTGGGGCAACCAATACTGACCATGTAACCGCCGTGCTCGGTTTAGAGCTTGCCATTTTCCACACTCTGGAACATATTGAGAAAAGAGTAGAGTGCCTGCAGCAACTCATTACATTGCATCCTTTCCATCCAGGGAGCTGGAAGCTGCTTGCGGAGGCTTATATGAGACTTTTGAAGTCACCAGAGCTTTTCCCAGTGTCAAAACCTGCTCTCTTGCAATGTAGAGGCTCAGCTGGAGCTGACTGTTTCCATATTTCATCAGCTGAAGCTGTACTTCGGTGTCACAAGAAGAACAGTTTGGGGAGAGAATCATCTTCACCTTTCCCTCCCGAAACAAATGGGACCTTTGGATCTTGCGAGGAATGCCAAAGAACAGAGGGACTCATCAGTGCCACAGGAAAGTCAGAGCCATGGCACACATTTAAGCCTTCTGAATGTGATCCCATGGAAAAGTCGCAGGACGTTTGGATATACGCATGTGCTTCCTTTGTTAGAGCAAGGTAATGTACAGAATTGGGCAGCTTTGGCTAGTCTCACGACCAGTTTTCCATGCCAGCAATCTTCCAGGGATCACACAGACAATGAAAAAGATCTCCCAAATGCAAGGGGGGGTGGGGGGAGAGACACACACCAGAAGTGGGTAGAAGCTTTTTAAAATAAGTATTTAGGGGTGTTAAACAGTGCTGTGTTTAAAGGTGAATTGCCACTTCTAGAGACTTCCTTCTTTTTCCTCTGCCGTATCTGAATCCAAATCATGGCGATCATCATGGCGATCAGCCATGAAGACTGCCCTGAGAATATAATCCAGTGGCCTTTCAGCTGCCTTCCACATCACAGCATGACCCCCATACCACTGAGCCAGTTCCTTGAGTCACTTTCTGGTCCTGAGCCCTTTTGGCACATAAAGTCCTCCTCAGCCCCAGGTCAGGATGGATGAAGCTGCTGCCCTCCATCAAGATGGATTCAAATGAGATTTAATCCACTTGGGGACCATCACCCTTCCCTGTGGACTTCGGCACCCAAGGCCGTTAGTCCTCAGGGTGGTCAGGTTAGTTAACTGCTGTCTGACGCTCGACATTGAGCTGGTCTACTCCAGGGTTTCTCAACATGTGGCCTGTGGACGGGATGCAGCTCGTGGTGCCATTTCATGTGCCCCCCCTCCACCATACTCAGGAGTGCCATGTGGTGGAGGAAGGGCAAAATGGCTGTCCAGCCTCAGATTTTATTTATTTATTTATTTAGATTTATTATCCCGCCCCAATCAGGCGAACCTGACTCTAGGCGGCTTACAGAAAATTCATAAATTAAAACCTTGAGGTTCAAAATTACTTTAAAAAATCAATTAAAAAAGAATGCTGTCTGAGGGAGTGTGGCCCGGCCCCTGGCTTAAAAAGGTTGAGCATTTTGGTCTATTCCACAGCAAGATAACCTGGCCAGATGGAGGCTTCCAGGAGCTCTAATTCAACTTTATATTTAGTACAAAAAGAAGGGAAAATGGAGGTCGCAAGGAAAGCTTTGGAGGCCACCTGGGAGCCCAAGGTCACTCTTTGTTCACTCTTGTGTCCTGTATTGGTAAAAGTTTACATTTTTCATTTTAGGAGTAAAACAGACCTGGGCAGAGATCATGAATCCCCTGTCCTTTCTTAATCAAAATTCAGGGAGCTTGTTAGCTTAAGGTTTGCTGAATTTATTCTAGCCAAAAAAAAGTTGTTGTCTCTTAGTTTAGTCTTGTGATGGGTGGGCGTGACAGCTGTTGTTGTAGCATCTTGGCAACTGGTTTGTTTGGTGGTGGTTTGAACAGCAACACAAACAGTATTCTACATGAACCATCTCTAAAACTCACAGAAGCATATAGGTTTATAAAAGAACACAAAGTGGAAAACACTTTGACTCTTTCAGCAGAGCGTGATCCTTCTAGAAACCCCCACAATTTAAGCCAAGCTTTCCTTCACTGATGTTGCCTCTTGTTTGTTTTGACAGTCAGGGAAGTTCTGACCTGTCCCAGGGCTATGCTTTAGATGCTGTTTTCTTTTTAATCCCCAGGCTCCTGTTTCAACTCACAGAGCCGAACCAGTCTTCCTTTGCTTTAGAAAGAAACTTAAAAGCACAGCAAGAAATTGAAGACCAGTTGAAATCTCTGGGGCTGAAGGAAAATGCTTTGTCCCTTGTAACTGAGGCAAGTGGAGATGTTATGGTGTGTTGTTGCAGGGGCCCTTTTAGACCATTGAGTCCAACTCTCTTCTCAGCGCAGGAATTATCATCTAATTAGTTAATTGAATTTTATACTGCCTACCTAGCACAAAGACTGGGTGATGAGCAAGATTAAATGTTCTAATCCTCTGCTCAGTGTAAGAATTTTGCAACAGCATTTCTGACAAGTAACGGCCCAGCCCTGCTTCGGTATTACCAGTCAAGGGGAGTGTGGCCAGTTTGCTTCCTTGAAATGGTCCTCTGTCAGTGTTAACCCTTTTTTCTGCAGAAACAGCTAACAGCAAATTCACTGCACTGTTTGGAGAATTGCCAGTATTTTACACTTGTGGCAGGAACTCTCACAACTTTCACCACCACAAACAACAAACACTCTCAGTGCCCACAATGAGTTCTTGGTTGTAACTTTTAAACAGGGGCAATCACCCCCTGGATTTTCCCTTTTCAATCCAGGCAAATAATTGGTGTTCTCCTTCTGCAGCTGCTTACGCACTGCAATGTGGTTTTTTGTTTAAAGAGTAAGAACACTTTGGGTGCAATAAACACACATGCTATGATATTTTGGTGGCCAGGCTGATTTTTGCCAGTGGTGTGCATAATAAGTATTTCAGAGTTACAATCAGTTTTTCATTAGACCGAGTTGGTCACCATGCATATTAGTACAAGCTTAAATAAGCTGCAGGTACAATGCAGAATCAAGGCACACAGCACAATAAGCAGCTGCTTCTTATCACCTAACATTGCCTACTCTAACAGGCAGGAGCTTTCCCATCGTAAGGTTTCTCAACCTTGGGTCCCCAGATGTTTTTAGACTTCAGTTCCCAGAAGCCATGGTCAGCAGGTGTGTAGACTTGGGCTTCTGGCAATAGAAGTCCTAGAACACCTGGGGACCCAAGGTTGAGGAACACTAGATCTGTTAACTGGTAATATCATGGACTAAACCTGGAACTTTCTGCATATTAAGCAAGTTGTCTGGTTTCTCTCCCAACCTTCCCACCTATCTCATTTTTTCCCTTGATGATAAATCTATACCTTTGCTCACTGGTTACCTTTGAACCTTTTCCTTGCAGACAATGGGAGAGGATCTTGTGCCAGAAAAGCTGAAGGAAGATGCGCAGGGAGAAGTGAAATGCGTAGGTGCTTCAGCCTTGGCATCCATCCTAAGTGCAGCGGTAGACGGGTTTGAAAGGAAGTGGTTTGGAAAGCTGCAAGAGCACTTTTCTCACTCGGACTGCTGGATGTAATTCAGTTTGACGAGATGAAAAATATTTTTTCTGTATTTCTTTTTATCCTGGTTGTTAACAGGGGCTTGAATGGAATTTGGTCAAGGGGTGTATTTAGTCAGATTAAATATTTTATCCTGACTGGAGAAGGATTTGAAGTCCCACCCAACACCTGAAGGAAGTTCTGTCAATTAGAGCCTGGTTTTGCTTTCTCCAGGGTAATGCATTCTGTTTCCATGCAGTTGTCTTGGCCTTTGGGAAGACTAGTGAGATTGTTTTGACAAGGAACAAGGCCTGCTCCATGCATGCACAATTTGGGACTGGTTGTCTGTTCACTTTTTCATCCCAGGGTGGGAGCAACAGATGTCCAGCCCCTTTAGTATTTTGACTCTGCTTGGGAAGGTTTAGAAATGCTTTATGTGGAATAAACAATATATGTCTTTTTAAAAAACTACTAACATTTTTCTTCACTTGCATAATTACTGCTATCTTTGTCACTTTATACATGAAGGGATTGAAACCAAATGTAGAGAACGTTATGGAGGGGAATTGATGTGAAGAGTACATGTTAAATGAAGGGGCTTATGCTTCAGTGGTAGAGTTAGAGGATTCAGTCCACTGGATAGAAGAGCAGTAAGCGTGCTACACGGACTTACAACAGTAACACAACCAAATGTTCAGTGTACTGTCCAAAAAACTTAGACCAGCCCAGCTGGTTTGGGGAAAATTAAATGAGTGATTTGAGAGACCATAACTCAAACACCCTAATACCAAACTTCACCAACCTTAGTGAGGGTTGGGCAGATAGTCAGCAGAAGGCTTTCTCCAATTTTGGTAAGTCTAAGTGGCTTGAGGATTCTGTTATTGTAATGAACTTGGAAAACGTTACCTTACATTTAGATAAATCACTGCTGCTTCTCATCCAGAGAAACAGAACTTCTCTGTGCAGTTTGCATGGAAATTTCCCTGGAAAGCATTACATCATCGGGATTAGCAACCCTAGAGGCCTTCATTGTTGTCAAAGGGAAGATTTCCCAGAACCCAACACAACTGTTCACACTTTGAACTTCAAGTTCATGTACTTTGAACTTGTAAGGTCAATCACCCACACGAGAGGGGAGGGGGCACGCAAAGTTTGGGCACTTTGCCAGGTATTCTTGATCTTGAGAGATCTCGAAGAGATAACAAAAATCTTATCTCTCAGATTTATTCTCAAGGACATCCACAAATTCCTTAGGAGGGAGAAAGGGGGATTTTTTTGACAATAAAAGGACCTGATTTTGCCCAGTTAGAGAGTTCTTTACCCAAGTTAGTAGGAGCTTTTGAAGTTCGGAATTCGGGACAACATCGGGGGACAACATTTGATATGGGGCCGAAGTGAGGCTGTTCCTTTGAGAGATAGAGTGAGGCTATGGCTCCGGACTTAGTCATTTTACCACCAAACTGTCATTTAGCTAAATTTTCAGTGATCTTCAAACTTGGAAATTTCTAGCATAGTTTTAGGTCTACTCTTAGATTTTATGCGTTTTCTTGTTTTACAGTTACATTTATGCGAGCTTAGGTTTAGAAGGTTAGGGACCCAGGAATGGGATTTTTTTTCCCTTGAAATATTTTAGTTGGATTAGTATTTTAGCAACCACAATGCTTTGCATTTGGATACTTCAATTGGATTTATGGACATTGCTTTGCTTTTAATCACAATAAAAAGAGGGAGGCTGCACCAGCTCTCTTTTCCACCAAAGACAATTGGAAGTATTGTGTTCGTGGAGTCGCCTGATTCTTTCAATGTCTATGTTAGCACGCTACCCTGCAAAACTCCCATTGCGTGTCCTTGGAGGATCGTCCAGGAGGAGGGGAGTTAAGGAGTCAACTCAGGCTGGAGAAATAATTCTCAGGGCTGGATACGGAGAGTTATCTGTGGGAGTTAAGTGTTGCCCGGTGAGTCTGAGGAGGGAACTGGGTTGCAACGCCTAGAAGTCCCAACTGGGTGCACCTGGTTGCCTGACCTGCTTGTTCAATTCTGTTTTGCCCCCTGGACGGAAGGAGGTTAGCGTCAGTTATGTCCCCCATAATTGACTGGATTTCCCCCAAACCAGCCGACAGTGGCCTAAGACTTCTACTTGAGCCTGTTGTACATCGAATTAAGATTATTTATTAGTGTATAGTTACTTTGGGGCTGCTTTTCCCCCAATTTTTTAAGGGATTTAGTTATTTGTTTATTTTTACCCCAACACAGTGCAGTCATACAGGCTTGCCTCCTTATGAAACTACTGCTTCTAAGAAATTACCCTTTAATGAAGAGAGTGGTTTTGAAGGCTGTTACCTTTGCATTGCAATGAATAAGACTTCTGGAGTAGGGCATAAGGTGACACATAATCCACAAGAGGCAGAAATATTTCTAATTTTTAAAAATTCTGAAACAACAGGTATAAACGAATTAGAATAGGTGAAGCATTGTTGAACACTTGTCTTGAGGCAGCATATACTTGTCAGGATATCCCACAAAAGGACATTCATATGAAGGCTATGCTTAGGACTCTCCCCGTTACCAACTTTGTTATAGGTCCTCAAGAGTTCTTTTAAAAAACGTGATTTCCTCATAGTTTGAAATAGTACAGTCCAGAAATTCTTATTGTTTTTGAGTGCAAACACATATACCAATATCTGCAAGATCAACATCCATGGTTTCAATTATTTGTAAGTCTACAAATATTCATTAAACTACAGTATGTATTTCTATGGTGTGTTACCAGAGCTGGCAGCTAGAGTCCACTGTCTACTATCATAAAATATAGGCTTCGCTGTTATCCATAGTTTCAGCTATCCACATTAGGTCTCAGAATATATCCCCCATGAATGCAGGTTAGGGTGGGGTGGCAACCCACCTGATTGAACTAGAGCAGACTTTTGTTAACCTGGTATTTATGATCACTATCCTCCATAGCACTGCTTAGATTTCTGATTCTTGCACCATCAACACAATCATCCAATCAGGTTGGCTTTGTGAAGACACCTCCAGACTGGGTTCATCTGGGCCCTGTTGAAGTCTTCTGGTCTCATCCTCATCGGCCTGTAGATGTTAATGTTGTTGTAAAGGACTGCTGGTGAGTCAGAAATGTATTGCCGTTGGTAGTAGTTCACCTGGATACCATTTGGTGGTGGTGGTGGACTTGTCATGTATGTGGTATAGCCGTGGAAAGAGTGAACCCTGTTGAGAGGGGATGGTGACACAGTGTGGCTGTTGTAAAAAGGAGTCCTGGGAGGCTGTTTGCTTGGTGGTGCACTGTCATTTGATGGGGAACTAAAGGGGTTGGATGGGGTATGAATGCTTCCTTGGTTACTGCTGTTGCTTGCGCTGCCTTGGGTGGCTGCAGTGCTTTTTCCGAGCAAGAAGAGTGAGGTGTGTGATGGAGGCCTCAGCCCCACTACTGGCTTGGACAAGGTGTAGAGGTGCCGAAATTCTTCATCAAAAAGCTCCACCACTTGGCCAGAGAATTTGGAAAGGATGTTCCGATGGACCTGGCCACACAACCAGGTGAAGCTGGAGGAGGAACAGACAGGTATGTGACAAAGGGCAAAAAATCAGTTAACCATCCATGTTACCATGTAATAAGGGCAAACATTGCTGACCATAACAAAGTCCAACCATTGACCAATGAAACCCTGGACAGGTTGGGAGCAGCATACCTGAAAGCTTGGAAACATGACTTGTTCAGCTATGATGGCTAGGGGGTTCTGGGAGCTGTAGTCCAAATAAAGAAATAATTTCAGCTCTGAGCACTTGCATGGTGATCCTACCTCCACATCAGCCTACCTATACTGCAGTGACATCATCAAAGATTTTTCTTTTGTATCTCAAATGAAAGACCTTCCCCATGGTGACACCAACCTACAAAATCATCTCTTGTCTTGTTCACACGGCATCAAATAAATACTTAAGCATATATATGTATGTACACACCCATAAAACGTGAAGCTCTCGATAGTAAAAGTACTGGCCCATTTAATCCAGTACTGTCAACTCTTACTGACAGCATTAGCGTTCCAGAGGTTCTGGTTGGATTCTTTCCTAGCTCAGCCTGGAGATCGCTGGTATTTTGTGCTAGTCTTCCATCCAAGGACTAACCATGATGCATCCTGTGTTGTTTCTGAAACTGGACAAGATTAATGTGTTCCAAGGGTAGTAAATCTCCAGGTAGTTTTCACTTCTGAATTTCAGGTAGAAGACTTCTTCATCATACCATTTTAAATGGAGAATCTACAAGGTTCTTCAGTTTTACATGTGTCCTATGGAATTTTTTTTACCTTTCTTGTCTTGATCAAACCCTGGATTGCCAAAATGAAGCCACTTGCTTGGCTTTGTCATTAGCCAAACTTAAGCCCTCATCAGTGCATATTTCTGGCAGTAATCGGCAAACCAGTAAATGAGCCAGATGTGGTATCTCTGCATATTCACCCAACGTGTTGTTGTCTGCCAGTAGGCCCCACTTGAGGCTGTTGAACTTGTATTTAGGGAATCTGACTTTCAGCCTATTCAGAGTCCTCCAAGTGATATAGGGGAGTTTGTCCTATGGAATTATCTTGTGGAAAAACCCCAAGTGATAATATTGGGTGGAGTGATGGGAAAGAACAAAACAATCCATCAAAACCATCCTAAATTCTGGGAAACCTTAATGCACATATACATTTTTCATTAATAAATTCTGTCTGTCCATAAGTCTATTCCGATTTATGATGACACCTTCCAGGTTTTTCTAAGAGAATACACAGAAGTGGCTTTCCATTCCCTTTTTTCTGGTGTTGCCCTGGGACTTTGCAGCTTGCCCATGGCTACACAGGCTACATAGTGGGGAATCCAATTAGCAACCTCTAAACCACTGCACTATTGTCAATCAGTCTGAAGCAAATTTATTTCTTGCTGAACTTGATGCAACACAAGCTTCCCCATCCCTTACATCTTTTTAAGGAAAAAGACTAGACCAGGAGTTCTCAACATTTTCAAGCCATGGGCCAGACCACACCCCTTCAGACAGCTGAGCAGGCCGGATTGCTGGTTCCTCTGCTGTAAATGCCATAAAACGCATCCACGGCTGTTGTAAACATGCTTATGACAGCCGTAGACTCATTTACAGCTGTCGTAAACACATTTAGGTAAAAGGTAAAGGTCACCCTTGGTCGAAAGCCAGTTGTATCTAACTCTAGGATTCAGTGCTCATCTCTGTTTCATACCCAAAGAGCCAGTGTGTGCTTCTGCAGACATTTCCGTAGTCATGTGGCAGGCATGAGTAGACACGAGTGCACAGAACACTGTTTACCTTCCCATCGAAATGGTCCCTATTTATCTACTTGCAATTTCTTTCAAACTGCTAGGTTGGAGCTGGAACAAAGACGGGAACTCATTCTGTCCTGCAATATTCAGGTATCGAACTACTGACCTGGCGCCTTATGACAGCCATAAATGAGTCTGTGGCCAATTCTAGTGGTGGCAGCTGGAGCGAGTTCGGGGGCTAGATTATTGGTGCTGTGGATCATATCTGGCCAGCGGGCCATAGGTTGCGAACCCCTGGACTAGACTTTTGTGGGAACTGGACTGTCCAAAGGAATCTTGAAGGTTTTTCTCCCATGGTAACAGTTCTGCTCTTGTTTAACAAGAAGAAAAACCCTATTTGGATCCTTTCCACCTTTCATTATCATTGCCCATTTTTCAACATATAATAGAGCTGGGCTTGAGGGAGTATTTCTGCATAACTTTGCCTTGTATATCTAAAACATCTGAAGGTGTGGTCAAAGATTGCTTCATACCGTTAACATTTTCAAGATTAAACATATTTATTAGGGTTTTTTTAAATAAACAACTTTTTTGGGGTGTGTGTGATGATTTCTTCCGCCCAAAGCCAACCCAGTTTCTTCAAAGACAGTTTCTTGGGGAAAACATATTTGGAGTAAATCCAGGTTTTTGTTTCAAAGAGCCACTCACAGCAGCTCCAGTAAAGTTCCCTATTCTCTAAATCAGGGGTGCCCAAACTTTTTGGGCCATGGGCTGGTCACTATGACCTGGGGGCCGGATTCCAGCACCCCTCCTCTACATGAAAATCATGAAAGCATTACTTCATTCCAGGACTGAACATTGAGGGCAGAGAGTGGGATTGAGGGCACTGAACTCCAGACTCGAGAAAAGTTACTTTTCCAAGCTCTGAGGGTTGTAGGAGCTCCTCTGAAGGTAATCATGTTTGGCTGAGCTTCTTGTTGTTCTGCTTATCTGTATCTGAATCTGAATATAGGCGATCATCATGGTGATTAGCCATGAAGACTCTCCTGAGAATATAATCTAGTGGCCTTCCATTTGCCTTCCACATCGCAGCATGACTCCCATACCACTGATCCAGTTCCGTAAGTCATTTTCTGGTCCTGAGCCCTTTTGGCAGGCAAAGTCCTCATCATTACCAGGCCAGTATTGATGAAGCTGCTGCCCTCCATCAAGATAGATTCAAGTAGGATTTAATCCACTTGGGGATCATCACCCTTCCCTGTGGACTTTAACACCCATACCGCTAGTCCTCAGGGTTGTCAGGTTAGTTAACCGCTGCCTAACACTTGGTGTTGAGCCGCTGGCAGTATGTTCTATTACCTTAGCAGGACAACCTGGCCAGACACACTTGGCTGAACTGACAGAAAAACCGAATACACATTTTTAATAAACAGTAGATTTGTTGCCCTCAATTAGACTGAGAATTTCAGCTTTACTGATAGTATGGTGACTTGATTTTATAACACAGGCTGTCATAGTTTCCTTTTTAGAACTAATCCAGTGAGGTAGGAGTCAAATCAAAAGCAACAGGGTATGAATGAGCTTAATTCCTCAGGGTTGAGACACAACATGTTGCAACCATCTAATTATGCAACCACGCATAATATTATACACACTGGAATTGTGATCAGGAGTTAAAGATAAAGGTCTCCCTTGCTTGAAAGCCAGTCCTGTTCAACTTTAGAGCGTGGTGCTCATCTCCGTTTACAGCCAAAAGGCCAGCGCTGTCTGCATCTTCAGGTACAGTATTTCTATTATCATGTGGCAGGCATGAATAGACACCAAAGCACACAGAATGCTGTTACCTTTCTTGCCAAAGCAGTACCTATTTATCTACTTGCAATTTCTTGCTTTCGAACTGCTAGGTTGGCAGGAGCTAAGGTAAGTCCATCCTTGAATCATGGAGGGGGCTTCATATATTCCTGTGACCACCCATCAATACTTTTTCCCCCATACAAATTCCTTTTGGTCAACCTTTAAGGAAAAACCAAAATTAACTATGGAGGTATATGGGCCAAGGCCACAAGATCACTGGGATCCCATGAAATAAGGCAATATTTGCTCCTGCTGCCTAAACTGCATATCAGATCTAAAAGATGTAATTAAGGCCAGAGTTCAAAAACTATCTAAAACAGGGATTCTCAACCTGTGGCTTGTTGGCCAGATGTGGCCCATAGCACCATTTCATGTGGTCCACCACCACCACACTAGGAAGTGCCATGTGGTGGAAGAAGGGTAAAATGGCCATCCGGCTCATGAAGCTGTCTGAAGGAGTGTGACCTGGGCCCCTGTTTAAAAATGTTGAGAACGCCTGACCTAAAAAGATGCTCAAAGAGGTATGTGCAATGCACATTAATCATGGGTCCAATATGGCTTTGACTTTCAGAGACCACATGCTTCTGGACACCAATTGGAGACTTTCCATTGGCCACTCTGAGAAAAGAAATCCTGCATTTCACAGCTTTTTGGTCTGATCCAGCAAGAGGTTTCCTTCATACATTCATCATAATGGTTTTGTCTATATCAGAATCTCAGTCACAGAGCTGGTAAATAACTCCAAGGAACAGTGTTGAATGCAGCCCCCTTGGAAAACAATATAATGGATAATCTTACCTGTACGATCCACACAGAACGTATCTCCAGTCTGAGATGATGAATTTTTCTTGGATTTGCCCTGAGAACTTTCGACCTGATTTGGCACAGTAAACCTCTCCCGTAATGGTTCGCACAGAAATGTTCTGGTAAATAATTAGAACCACTGCATGTCAGTCACCATCTCTTAACAAGGGGTGTTGTGAAGGGAAAAAACATTGTCCTAATCCTCATCTAGAGGGATAGTTGCGATATAAATAGAAGTATGGCTGTTTAAGTGTGGACATGCAAATTTACTATGTATTATATAGATACAGGTACCTATAGTGCCCTTATATAAATACCATTTATATTCTGATTCACCCTTGATTTTCATTAGAAGCCCTCTTGTCTTCTGGTGGGAGGAAGAATTTGTCAAGTCTCATAAAGATACAAGTTGTCGTAGCTTTCAGACCTGCCTGCCACTGCAACCTCGTTGTGTACATCAGCTTTGGCCCCGAGGATCTCCGCAGCAGAGTACAGTAGTATAAGCTGCTCCAGTATGGAACTCATATATACACGCAAAACAAGCTGATATTGCAGTTAATGAAGCCATGCAGGCAGTGGTGGGATGTCAGAATTTTTACTACTCCACCGTGATGTCATCACAGTGTGGGCGGAGCTGACACCATAATGTCATGACATCATGGGTGGGGCCAAAGAAAAAATAAAAATAAAATAAAAATAAGCACACACATCTCAACCCACAACACAAACCCGTAAATTAATCAATCAATTAATTAATTAAATAAAATTAAAATTACATTAAAATACACCCACCCACCCAAACAACCACCCAAAACACAAACCCCGTTATCCATCATTGTGACTATCTGAAGTTGTCTCACCTGCATGAAGGGGAAACTTCACTTCCAGAGAAACCGCCTATTGAGAATGGACTCTACTCATTTGGTGAGGGATGCTGACTATTGAAGTAGGCAATGGAAAATGAGAAAGGAGGAAGAATAGAGCCGAGTGGTCCATGAGAAAACATGAGAGGCTGAACATGACTTCTCCATGCTACAAAACTTTGTGGCAGACCCCATTTGTGCAAGTAGATAAATAGTACCACTTTGGTGGGAAGGTAAACAGCATTCTGTACACTCTGATGTCTAGTCATGCCTGCCACATGACCATGGAAACTTGCAGATGCAAACAGCATTGGCTCTTTGGCTGTAAACAGAGATGAGCGCCACCCCTTAGAATGGGACACGACTGGCTTTCGCTCAAGGGAGATCTTAGAACTTGTTCTGATTGGGCACACTGACTGCAGTTACATGCTGTACATGTTTCTGGTGTGTAATTTTTAAAAATATCTGTTCTAAGGTGGGGTTGTTCATGTTTCTCAATAATATTCTGATAGATGTGCTCATAAATAACTGGCAGCCATTTCATACATTATACATATGCATCTATTTCTACTAGAAGTCCATAAACTGGAAGCTCTCATATGAACCTTCTGTTCAAGACATAACCCTCTTCATAAACCTGCTCTTCTAATATTATAATAATAGTAGTACAGTACAATAATATAATGATATTAGAAAAAAAGATATCGTCTTTCCTGCCCGACATAACACATAACCTTTCCTTCCCCATTCATTCCTGAAGCCACACGACGGTTGCAATGGATTGCTCACAATGATTTCAGTCACCAGCTGTTGTCCTAGTTATTATTCAATATATGTAAATTTAAACTCATGCACATTATTATCTGGGGTGCAAAAAATTGTCCTAAAATTGCCCCTAAGGGAAAGCAGCAGAAACACCAGTGGAAACAAACAATACTTCATTCATGTCCCTGCCAAAATGAAGCCCCTTTCTTCACTTTTTCATTGCCCAAACAATCTAATACTAAACAATACTATGGTGGTTACTTCACCCTATCTGGCATTGCCAGGCTGAGCTGTAGCCCAGTAGCAAGAGAGGATGTTTGTTTGTTTTTTCTTTAAAAAGCAAGCGGAGCAAGAAAGCCAAATTTAGGTTGTTCAGGGCTTGGAAAATGCAATCTGCCTAAAGGTTGCAAGTCAACCCCCCCCCCCCCCCCCCGGAAACAACTTCTGTAAGAGACAAAAAGAGTCAGTCCTACCTTGAAGTGCTCTTCGGCAACCTTCAGCTTGTCACGCATTTCCAGGAAGAGCTTTAGGTTGCTGTGGTCAAGCAGCAGGTAGACAAGCACCCTCCGCTTGTTGGCTGCTTCTAAGACATCACAGAATATCTCAGCATCAGTGAAGACGTCCATCAATATGGCCAGTACCTAGGGTGGACAGCAGACAAGGGTAGATCAAACACAAAAACATCCTAAGGAGCTGAAGATATTGACCTTGCTGGACAGGCAGCCAATGGCATGGACTGTACAGCTTCCCCCAAAATATGTTCTGCAGAACACTGGTGGACTTCAATTCCCAGAAGCCTAAGTCAGATCAGAACATTTGCTGATCAGTGCTTTGGGAAATTGACTTAGGCTTCTGGGTTTGATGTCTAAAAACCAAAGTTTGGGAAATGCTGGACTAGGATATTAGGATATTTATTTTGGAAAAAAAATCAAATTATTTATCCCAGTCAACCTGGTGACTATGCGGTGGTTAATGTTATAAACCCAGGTCTCTCCAAAGCTTATATGATAAATTCAAGATGTCTTTTGACATCCAAGTCCCAGCATCCTAAAGAAGCATAGGAAAAGATGAGGGGTTATGGAACTTGTAATCCAAAAACTAGAAGGCTGCCCTTGTCTTGCACCAAGTAGTTGGCTGGGCATACCTGCCTACTTGTTATAGCTAGCTTTGATCACCAAATACCCACTCCCAGAGTCTGAGAAAGTTCATTTTTAAGACTGCAGCTACCAGATTCTCCCAGTCAGGTGACTAGAAGATTCTGAGTCCTGTATTCCACCCGACCTCCCAAAAAAGGCCAACAATGTCATGCTTCAAAACCCCTCCCCATACCTGGGATGTCTTGCTGATGCAGCGGCGTATTAAGTCCCGAATATTATTGTTTTTCTCTGTTTGGAAATACACGGTAGCACTTGACTTCTCTTTCAGGTAGGGCTTTTCACCCGCATTCCATATGTGAAGAAGGGCTGGTTCGCTGTCCTCAGAGGCAAGTGGGAAGTATGTTCCTGACTGGAAGGACTTGGTGTCATTTGTCTGTCTGGGTCCAGTTTCTCCATCGCCGTGGGACTCAGTAGAATAGTATGGTTCCCTTGCATTTTTCTTGATGTATTGAGTTTCCACTGAGGACAGGAAATCCACTTCTCCTTCTCCTTCCAAAGCCTTGAGGTAGGATTGAACCCCACCATCTAAGAGAGCATCTGTGGCCAGCCGCACACTTTCATTGTGACTAAAATCCAGTTTTGCTAGCCGTAAGGAGGAGTTCTTGACCTCTTCTAGTCGCCTCTGGATCTTGCCCATGTGTCTTGACCTGTTCATGATTCTTCACCAGGCTCTTATCCCCCCAAATAGAGGATTGAATCTGTTATATCTCTAAAATTAATTTAAAAAAAGAAGAAGAAGACTGCTTTTAAGCTACACTGCGGTGGATGACACCCATTTGACACCCATTTGTGATAGTCGGCAAATTCTCTTTTCTCATGTTTTTTTTAAATGAAGACACAGAGTCCTCCATATTGAAGGCTAAACTTTCTAACCTTCCCTCTCCAGATTTCCCACTATGAGTGTACTCTGGCGTTCTAAAAAAGAAAAAGAGAGAAGTTATACAAGCTTACTGGATGCACTTCTCTAACAATTACGTTCCAGATAGCAATTAAGTCCCAGGCTGATTTGTTTGCTCAACTGAGAAAGTCACACCTTTTCCCCAGGGCCAAGAAAAGGCGATCCAGCTGCTCATTATCCACTTTAGATTTCATCATCTGACTTCCTTTTCTCTTTCATTTAATCCAATATGGCAAGAAATGTGGATCATGTTTATTTATTATTTATTTTATCACATTTATATCCCTCCCTCATCCAAAGATTCAGGGCGGCTTACAAAATTAAAAACACAGTTAAATGTTCAGGGTAAGACTTGCAAAGGATTCCTAAATCTTGCTGGACAATATTTTAAATATAGTTCAGTTTGATGGTTATATGTTTTTAACAATCATTAAGGAATACTATATAGTATATTCACATTTACATGTAAGAAATCAATACTGTACTTATGGGCTGCAAGACTGGTCCTCTAGTTCATGCTAGAGGATGACAGCAATAGCCCTTTAGCAGCTCTATGTGTTGCTACAAAATTCATCATTCAGACAGGATGGATTCAGAATTACTCATCAGTAGAGACTGACGACTGGAAGGTTGGCAGGTCAGCAGTTCAAGATCTGAGTGCTGCACAATGGAGAGAGCTCCCATTGTTTGTCCCAGCTCCTGCCAACCTAGCATTTCAAAAGCAAAAAGTGGAAGTAGATAAATAGGTACCACTTCAGCAGGAAAGGTAACAGCGTTCTGTGCACTCCGGTGTTTACTCATGCCTGCCACAGAACCATGGAAACATCTGCAGAATCAAACAGTACTAGCTCTTTGGCTGTAAACGGAGATGAGCACCATACCCTAGAGTCGGATATGACTGGCTTTTGAACAAAAGAAACCTTTGACGTTATTAAGGCCCACCACTGAAATCAGTGGGGCTTAACTTAGCCATGACTACTGCATGTTCCATTAATTTTTACTGTGTCTTCTCAAAACAATCCAACGTATTGTTTTGCTGTGTGGCAAGAGTCCTGCACGCAGGGGTGTGTTCCTCGTACAGTTCTGTGCAAGCTGAGAAAAGCTTCAACATTTGATATTATCTGCAATATTTAACACCCTAAAGGGCCTTTATGCTAAACATCTGTGAAGGCTTTAGTAGTGAGCTGCACTGGATTTTATGAGTGAGGTTCGTTCACGTTGGAGTGGTAATAGGGCTTGGAAATAAGTGATATTTTAGAATTCCTAACTACAGGACCAAGGATCAAATTAGCTAGGGGATTATGGACACTGTAGTCCAGAAATGTTATTTTCCTAAATTCTGGGCAACTTTCCTTGCAAATCTATTGAGTGAAAGAAAGACTAATTTAAAAAAGATATCACGATTCAATTACTGTAATCCTCATAGTCCATTGCAAACCCCTGAACAAAGAATCCCAGTTTGGAGATGGGCAGTATAAAAAGATCACTTCCAGCCACTTTCACTCATGTACAGGTATTTGTTGGTTAGATTAATTACTGAACATTAATGGGTTCCCACTGTTAATTGGCAGCTGCACTATAACTTTACCCTTAACCTTATCATCACGCCCTGCAAAAAAAAAAAAAGAGGCATTTAGCCAGCCACTTGCTAAGTGCAATTACACAGGAGAGAGGCAGGTGGACTCATTAACTGGACAGGTAAATAATGTCCTGTCCACTTCAATCAAGTCAACTGGAACCGGACACATGGATCACATCGGGTTGAATTATCTTGCCTGTTTTATCTTCTAAAGCGGGCACTGGGAACTGGCAGTCCTCCATGGGCGGATGGACTACAAATTCTATCACGCAACCCAACTCCAGGACTTTTCAGGACATCTGGATAAGGCTAAGAAAGGCTGATTTAACACCTCGGGGAGTGGCTATTTCACATCATGTTTACACAATCAATCCCTCCCTCCACAGAGAAGTGTGAAGAGTTATTATAATTATGAATGATTTTGATGAGAAGAATTCCTGATTCCAAGGGAAAGGAACATCATAGGGCCATGATGATGAACCTTGGCACTCCAGATGTTCCTGGACTTCAATTCCCAGAAGCCCAAGCCCCCTGTGAATCCACACGAATGGCTTTACTGCGATTCATCCGGCCCACCCTGCCCTCGTCGCTCCCGGAAGCGGAAGTAAAATGCACCCATACGGTTCCGCTTCCGGGAGCGACGAGGGCAGGGTGGGCCGGATGAATCGCAGTAAAGCCATTCGTGTGGATTCACAGGGGGCTTGGGCTTCTGGGAACTGAAGTCCAGGAACATCTGGAGTGCCAAGGTTCACCATCACAGTCATAGGGGTTCCCCAACCCTCTCCAAGTGGTGCTGAACTACAGGTCCCATCATCCCCAGTCTTCATAGGGAGTAGCACTCCAAGAATATCCTGAAGCATTCCATTAGTACCAGGCAGAGCTTGGGAAAATATTTTTGGGGAGAAGAAGACACACTTTTTTGTATATGCCAAAAAAGCACCTTTTTTGGGGGTAAACTTTTGCAAAAGGAACTCACCGGCAACAGTTTTCTGGGGTGGAAGAATGTCCCCACCCCTAACAGCACCGGTAAATGCTAAATATCTTCCCTTACCAGATTGCACCCGGCTGATTTGAAAACATACAAAAAAGAAAGAAGGCGGGGAACTTCAAATTGTCATGCCTGGAACCTTCGCTTCATATGGTAAGTGGCTGAGGCAGTTTCTCAGCCGCCTCGTTAGCGCAGTAGGCAGCGCGTCAGTCTCATAATCTGAAGGTCGTGAGTTCGAGCCTCACACGGGGCAGCGGGATATTTTTATTTTCCCGTTCTGGGAAAGGTAAACCTTGGACTGAAATACAGTAATTGGTATATTTGCAACGCCCCTATTTCCGAAATCTCACCCTTTGGGGTGTAGTTTGTGAATCCGCTCTCCTGTTGCTGAGGGAGAGACTTCAATATTTTCCACACTGTAAGGGAAAACAATTTGCTGGATGCTTGCTACACTTTCAGGCTGGCATTTTAAATTATATGGGAAAGAGTTGATCCAGCCCTGTTTTAAGAAAGTTTCCTGGGAGATTACTGTTTAATCCAGGGGTTGCCAATTTTTTTAGGCTGCGGGCTGGTCATATGATACAATAGGCCAGTCACTATGGCCTCCGAAACCAATTCATCCGGCCCACGACACCCTCATCACTCCTGGAAGTAGAGGTAAAACATGCCCGCATGGGCGCGTTTTACTTCCGCTTCCAGGAGCGATGAGGGTGTTGTGGGCCGGATGAACTGGTGTCAGGGGCCAGATCCAGCCCACACGGGCTGTAGTTTGGGCACCCTGGTTTAATCAAGAAGAAGTACAACAGATCATATAAAAAGGCTGGGTTGGAGACAGGAAGAGGGGAAATTGGTGGGAAACGGACCAACAGCATTTGACTGGCATGAAACAAGGATTTGAAATTGCTAACCCAATTCTTTGGATCTCAGGATCTGGAACTGATATTTTAGCGGGTGGGGTGCTGCCTACTTGGTAACCTCAAATTCTTTCTCACAGTGTCTTGTTGTTGTCTGCCAGCAACTTGAGCTTTTTGGTCTTGCATTTAGGGACTCCAAACTTCAGGGTCCTCCAAGTGGCCTAGGGAAGGTTGAGTTCCTCAACCCTATTACTGTCAATGGGATAATCATGAGCAAGAGAACCTACAAGCAGCACACTGCAGCAGAGCTCTTATGCTCCCTGCTTGCTAGAAGCTTTCTGGCCAACCTGCATGGTCTATCACAGGCGTTCCCAACCTTTTCAAGTTGGGGGCTGGGTCAAGCTCTCTCTGTCAGCTTTGAGGGCCAGACGACCATTTTGCCCTGCCTGCATGATGGGGGTGGCCATTTTGTCCCAACAGCTTCAAAAGGGTGGCCATTTTGTTTCTCAAAAGCCGCTTGAAGGGGTGGGGCCACATGAAATGGTGCCACAGGCCAGATCCAGCCCATGGGCCTTAGGTTGGGAACCCCTGGTCTATCACATGCATGCATACCACACTTTGCTGAAGGCTCTAATTTATAGTACATTATAAGACTCCTGTTTGACTTCACGAAAGGCTAGACCAGTGATGGTGAACCTTTTAGAGACCGAGTGCCCAAACTGCAACCCAAAAGAACACTTGTATATCACAAAGAGCCAACACAGCAATGGGGAGAAAGAAAACGCTCCCACTGGGCTACTGGCAGAGGGACAGTGCAAACTCTGTGCTGGGGGGAGGAAGCGCTCCCATTGGGCAGCTGGGCAGAGTGAACTCTGTGCTGAAGAGCGGAAGTGCTCCCATTGGCTGATAGGCAGAGGGGCGGGGTGAACCCTGTGCTGGGGTGACTGCACGGGTGCCCACAGAGAGGGCTCCAAGTGCCACCTCTGGCGCGTGTGCCATAGGCTCACCATCACCAGGCTAGACTGAGACTTTTAAATTAAAATCTTAGGGAGTGGGATGCTGCTGCCCATGCAAGCCGTCCCCAGCATTTTCAAGATGTCGGAGCACACAGAACACTGTTACCTTCCCTGCCAAGGTGGTACCTATTTATTTACTTGCAATTTGTTGCTTTCAAACTGCTAGGTTGGCAGGAGCTGGGACAAACAACGGGAGCTCACTCTGTCATACAGAACTTGTGTCTCGAATGGCTGACCTGCCACCCTTCCAGTCAGCAAGCTCAGCATCTTAAGCATTTTACCACTAGCAAAAATGTCACTATATTTTGTGAAAATAACTTTAAGTTGATAGTTTTTGTTGTTCAGTCGCACAGTCGATTCCGACCTTTTGCGACCCCATGGACCACTGTCTGCCAGGCACCTCTGTCCTCCACCATCCTCCTCAACTCGCTCAGTTTTGTGCCCATTGTGTTTACAATACCATCTAGCCATCTCATTTTTGGCCGCTCCCGTCTTCTTTTGCCTGCCATCCTTCTCAGCATCAAGGCTTTCTCAAGCGAATCCTCTCTTCTCATTTGATGTCCAAAGTACTTTAGCTTCATCTTTACTATTTGACCTTCAAGGGAGCAGTCAGGGTTGATTTCTTCTAAGATTGACCTATTTGTTCTCCTCGCTGTCCAGGGGACTCTCAAAACTCTCCTCCAACACCACATCTCAAAGGCATCTATTCTTCTACGCCCAGCTTTCCTAATAGTCCAGCTCTCACAACCATACAATGCCACTGGAAATACCATTGCTTTGACTATACGAATTTTTGTTTGCAATGTGATGTCTCTACTTTTCACTATGTTCCCCAGGTTGATAGTTAAGGAATGCTAATTTACCAGTGGCTGAATAACTCCCACTCCATTTCCCTCACAAATAGAAAGCATGTCAGTTTGACTACATTTTCCAACATGCGTTTTCCAGAGGGAATTCATTTTAAACATTGGAAGGCAGTAAATCAGGCATGGATTTCTGGGGCTTCCAGATGACAATAACAAACATTATAATTTTTATCAACAGCCTCCTCCTAAAATTCAAGAGATCATATAGATAAACTTTAGAGGTGTGATTTGTACAGATTTACGTAGATCCGCCCAAAGGACTGGGAACAAAGCAAAGCTACGTAAAAATCTGCCTTAAGTTAGCTGAAATCCTGTTGCTTAGTGTAACCCAAATTGTAACTTTCAGTCTGTTACTCCCTTTCACAATTCTCAGGGCATACGTATATACATAAGCACATAAAATATTCATGGATGAACATATGTCCAAGGATCACCACCTGGACAGTTTGTTTACTTGGCAGGAATGGATCAAAAGTTTACACCAAGTAGCAGGAGTTCACGTGATCCAAGGCATGCTTCTCAGTCTGATATTGTCAACAGTGAAAAGGAACACTCTACAGTTTCATGCTGGATTCTTTCAAGCCCTATTTATGGATGCTGGAATTTGTACCCAGAACCTTCTACGTGCAAAAAGGAATGCTCTGTCAGTGAACTGCAGCTGGTTCTCAAAGCATACATCCAAACATGATGAGCATTCATGGTTCAGTGGTTAAACTACTGGCTGGGGATATGCTTTGGGGTGAAATGGAGCTCAGGAAAAGTCTTGGACAAAGGGGGAAATGGAGCCAGCCCCCTCCAAAGCCTCTTTTACGAGGAGGAGGAGGAAGGCGGGGCTAGCCATTTTTACTACTGTACTGGTCCGATCCAGCTCATGGCCATCACTGCCTGGTACCTACAGCAGTATCACCAAAACCAGTGCTCTATTTTTTTCAAAAGTATAATTACAAGAATGGCTCAAGTTAAGAAAAACTCAACTTAAGAAACACTTGGTCCAGAAATCTCAGAAAAAAACAGGTTCGAGATAAGAATTTTAAATAGGATTTTTTCAAGATAAGAAATTCAATGCATTCCTGTGGGAAATTGCATTCAATATGTGCCTATGGGAAATTCAAAATAAGAATTTTGCAAGATACAACCAACCCCGAGGAAGGAATTAAATTTGTATGTAGAGGTTTGACTGTACTTAAAATATTTATTTAAACAAGCAAGTTGCAATGTTTATTTAACTTTTTATTCTTGCATACAAAAATTTATCCACAATAAAATGTATTTACAAATAAATGGTGTAAATTTAGTTGGTTTGATCCCTAATTAGAATCTCAATGGGAAAGTCCAAGCGCAGCTGGATCCTGTCCATTCACCTGCTCCACTGAGCCTCCACAGGTGGGGTCTGTTTTGCTCGTGCTTGTGACATAAGTTTTTGCCTCAGTTGCCGGACTTCTGCCATCAGTTCCCGCTCTTGATTTTCTAGATCTTGTCTTCCTCGGTTTAAAGACACTTGAAAGAAAAAAAACAAAAGAGTGCTGAATTAAACCCTGGTATTACAACCTCAAAGCACGGCATAACATCTTGTCAAGATCAAGGCAGTATAAAGCAGGGGTGCCCAAACTTGTCAGGCCACAGGCCAGTCACATGGTTCAAGAGGCCAGTCACTATGGCCTGTGGGCCAGATCCGGCCCCAGACGCCAATTCATCTAGTCCATGAAGCCCTCGTTGCTCCCAGACGTGGTAGTAAAATGCACCCAGACAGGTCCATTTTGCTTCCAGGAGCAACGAGGGGTTCATGGGCTGGATGAATTGGCGTTGAGGGCCGGATCTGGCCCACAAGGTATAGTTTGGGCACTCCTGGTATAAAGTGGGTTTTTTTAAATCTAACTGCAAACATGGCACGTTAATGTCTAGATCAGAAAGAATTCTGCAAAGAAAAGGTATGTATTGTACTAATTTTTAGAATTCTTGAAAGGAAAGAGGAGAAAATTTCGTACAAAGATTTATAAATCTTTGATGAGTGCTTTGTCAAATATTCACCAAAGATTTATAAATCTTGAATGAGTTCTTTGTCAAATATTCACCAGATTTATAAATCTTTTAATGAGTCCTTTACTAAGGAAATGTGGCACTCCTGTGAAGAGAAAATGTCTATTCATTTTACTTACATTTATATTTTCCCTTTCTGTTAAAAATGGTGCTCAAGATGACTAACAAACATATGCTAACTCAGGATAAATTATGGATAACATGCCTACTGAGAAATGTTAGTGCAAAACAGAACCACTTCAGGCAGTGTTCACTAACTGCGTAGCTCCATCTCTTGCTGCTAGTATTTATGTACTAAGACAAGTAAAAAGAGGATTTAGTTTATACAGTGGAACCTCGGTTAACAAACAGCTTGGTTAACATAAAAATTGTATAACAAAAGGAAATCCATAGAAAATAGTGGCTTGGTTTACAGATTTTTTTTTCCTGGAACGGATTAATTGGTTTTCAGTGCATTCCTATTGGAAACCGCATCTTGGTTAAAGTATTTTGGTTTTCAATGTACAGTCAAACCTCGCATAAAGAGCGCCTCGCTTAAAGAGCGCCTCGCTTAAAGAGCAGAATTTTCTCTGAATATTCGCTTCGCTTAACAAATAAAACCAATCAAAAACTCGCTTAACAAATAAATCGGGGTTCGCAATCCCCCCCAATTGGTCATTTACAACGGTGTTTCGCTTAAAGAGCAAACTTGCTTAAAGAACAATCCTGTGGAACGCATTATGCTCTTTAAGCGAGGTACAACTGTATTCCTATGGGAAATTGCATTCAATGCATACCTATAGGAAATTCGATTAAAGTAATTTTTGCTCTAAGAAACATCCTGGAGAATGCATTAATTACATTAACTGAGGTTCCACTGACTGATACCACTAAGACTTGGTTCCACCCCTGCCTGGTGACTGATTTAGTAAGAACACTCTCTTCTTCTTTTATTCTCTTTTTTAATCTGTAGGGGTCAGAGTAATTTTTGGTGGCAGTTTTAATGGGGTTTTTAAAATGTGACTGGTTTTATTTGTTTGTGAGCTGCCCAGAGTCTTCAGAGTTGGGCAGCAATAGAAATCAGAAAAATAAATAAATACATTCTTGTAATATTTTTCTGATGCTCCTTCTCCACTTTCTTCTGAGACTGCCTTGTGCTCTTTATCCTTCTCCTCTTTCCAGATATGCCTTGTATGGTATGGAATTCCAAGACATTCTCTCCAAGTGGGCAAACCACTTTATTAGTTGCCTCTGTATGTAGTTTCAGATTTGTTCTATTCCAATTCTTTCCCTTATAACCTAATTCCTGATTTTATCCCTTTAGTCACTCCTCAGACATCTCATTTCTGTGGTCACTAACCTTTGCTTTTGTTTTGTAGTAAGTCTCCAAGTCTGGCACTGATAACATAAGGTGGGAATGAATATGCTTTGTATGAGGTCTTTATAAAATTTACACCTTCTTTTTATTGGTTCTAATAAAAGGTATTGCTCAATTCTGCATTTTGCTAAAGAAAAAAAACCTACCCAGGGGAAATTATGTGATGCACAGCACACCTAGTTTTGCTATAAAAATTTTTGCTACTTGCTTACAGTGGCCTGAAGAGTCTAGTCCTGATGAATCATTCAAGCAGACATTTCCAGGCTGTGACTGAGTGTCTGCGACAGTTCCTGGACCAGATTTCGAATGTTGCTGAAGCCGTGAAACTCTCAAATTACGCAGTCTTTCTGCAGAAAATGAACAGGATTCTTCCCAGGTTACAAACGGGCCAAGAAGTATTGTGTCTATTTAAACCAAAAGACTGCCTGAACAGTATAGGTAAAGGTCACCCTTGCTCAAAAGCCAGTCCTTTCCAACTAGGGTGCGGTGCTACCTATTTGTCTACTTGCAATTTCTTGCTTTCAAACTGTTAGGTGGCAGGAGCTGGGACAGAGATGGGAGCTTACTCCATTGTGTAGCACTCAGGTCTTGTGCAGCACTAAGCCACCATAGAACCTTCTGAACTGTATACTCAAATCCAAATAAAAATCATACCTTTTGAAAAAACAGTTGAAGCACAATAGCTTCAAACTGAGTCATGCTTTGAATGCAAGCACATATTCCTTTGTTCTATTTCCCAAGGAACATAACAAACTTACTTATGCTGAGTCTGGCCCTTGGTACATCTAACCCAGTGTTGCCAACTCTGACTGGCAGGAGTTCTCCAATGTTTTAGTTGGTTGTTTTTTTCTAACTGTACTTGGAGATCTCAGTAATTGATTCTGCATTCAAATACATGCTCTTCCACTGAGGTTGCATCAACACTATGGCCGTTATATCACAGGAGCTCCAAAGTGCACAGCAAATGTTTTTCTTTGACATAATATGTGAGGCAGCTCTATCTAATCTTTTACCTTTTCAACACTTTCAAAACCTTCTACACATTAATCCTGTTTTGTAGCTTATTCTGGGTTGTATCCAATTGACTTCCAGCAAATAAGTACCACCAAAAGAACAGCCTCCTATGTCCCTGCAGCCACTTTCCTTATTTGCTCTGGGAGAGTGGTGACAGGGGAAAATTCTGGAGCATATATGTGGAATACAGGGGACAGCAAAAGGAAGAGAAAGTGCTGCTGCACAAGAAAAACTCTACTTGTTAAATGCTGGATGCAGCCTTCTGCTTTCAAGTTGGCTGGTGTGTTCGCATTTGTACCTGCCCTGTTGAATGTGAGAGTTTCAGTTAGTATTAAACCCTGCAATGAGACCTGTACCTTATGAATGCCTTTAGTAAACCAGCTAGCAGCGTGCAGGAAGAAGGCCTATCCACTCACCAAAGTAGCCATCTTCATCCTGGAGCTTTATAGACAGTTCTAGTGCATCATTCATTTCATGTTCCAGGAAGCGCTTCCTGTTGGCGTCTAAATCAGCAGTAGCTGCCTTTTCTGCTGCCAACCGCTCTCTCTTCTCCTGAACCTCCTCCAACTGTAACAACAGAAAAACAACATGGGAGGCTTCTATTAAAGAGCTATATAACAGGGTGAATGGGGTAGGAAAAAGACTCCCTGGTTAGGTAAAAAAAAAACCCACTAGAAGTAACTGAATGACCATCACCCAATAGGAAAAACAATTACATTTAAATACTGCCCCACAGAGCACTCTCTGGACAAGACACACTGGGTACTCATGTTATCGACTTCAGAAGGATGGAAGGCTGAATTGACTTTGATCTCATCAGGATTGAACTCACACCGTGAACACATTTTGGCTGCTAGAGACCACATTGCAAACATACATTGGATCATGGAGAAAACAAAGGAATATCAGAAACAAGTCTACTTCTGTTTCATTGACTACACCAAGGCCTTTGACTGTGTGGACCACAACAAAATGTGGCAAATAATTAAGGAGATGGGAATACCAGAACACCTTATATGCCTCATGAGAAATCTGTACAAGAGTCAAGAAGCAACAATTAGGACAGAATTCAGAATGGCAGAGTGGTTTGGAATAGGAAAAGGAATAAGACAAAGCTGCATTTTGTTACCCTGCTTATTCAACTTATACTCAGAGCACATAATGTGCAATGCAGGGTTGGACGAATCACAAGTTCGGGATCAAAATTGCTGGGAGAAACATCAACAACTTGAGATACGCAGATGATACCACCCTAATGGCAGAAAGTGAGGAGGACTTAAAGAAGCTCCTGATTAGATTGAAAGAAGAATGTGCAAAAGTTGGCTTGAGACTTAACATCAAGAAAACCAAGATCATGGCAACAGGCCCTATCAGTCCCTGGAAAATAGATGAGGAAGAAGTAGAAGCAGTGACAGATTTTACTTTCTTAGGATCAAAGCTCACTGCAGATGGTGATTGCAGCCATGGAATAAAAAGGCGACTGATTCTTGGGAGGCAAGCAATGAGAAGCATAGCCCATAGGGTCACAAAGGGTTGGAATCGACTGTGAGACTGAACAACAAACAACTGTAGCTTAACCACTGTGCCATGAGGGCTCATAACATAACACAACGCAACAGGGGATGTTTAGCCTTGAGAAAAGGAGATTGAGAGGGGATATGATAGCACTCTTCAAATACAGTGGAACCTCATACAACAATCGTCCCATATAGCAACAAAATAGCAGAACAATTAGGTTTTGGGGGGGAAATGGTGTCCCACATAACAATTTTCCCTATGGAAAAAATTGCACAACAATTTTTTAATGGGAAAAACCACTTTGCAAAAAAATAAAATAAATATCATTGTTTGAGGCATTCAATAGGGAAAATCGCTATACAATGCATGCATTGTATAGCAATTGTTTCGTACAACAAGAAGCCGTGTGGAACGGATTAAAATCGTTGTATGAAGTACCACTGTACCTGAAAGCGGGTCATAAAGAGGAGGGGTGGGATCTGTTCTTGGTCATCCCAGAGTGCAGCACATGTAATAATGGGCTCAAACTAGAGGAAAGCAGGTATAGTCTGCATATGAGGAAGAACCTCTTAACAGTTACAGTAGTTCTGCCTTCCAATCCAGTGATTCTATGATTTTAAAACGTAACATAATGCAGGTAAGAGTTCTTTGCTGTCAAATCTTTGAAAAGTTTGGGGATAATCATAAAATATATATTTCCTAGACTGACAAGTGTCTGCAAATTACCTCAGTCTAAGGCAGGCCTGGGGAACCTATAACTCTCCAGATGTTGACAAATATAACCTCCATAATCTTACACTGCTGGCAATGTAAGCCATCAATCTCTCTTGGAGACCCTTTCTCACAGTTGAACCTGCCTCCCACACTGACCTTCTGCCTTACAAAATTGTTGTGAGGAAGCCAGCCAAACATTGCACACATTGGGAGAAAAGTCAGGATATCGGTGTTAACAAACCAACAAAAGAAGATTCCATGTCCTTCATCGAGGCAAGCATAGATTAAAGTACAGTGCCAGATTTTACTTTGACGCACTCACCTTTTTGGCTTCCGCTGCTTTCATTGCATTGATCAGCCCTGCCTCTGTCGCTCTGTTGCCACGGAGGAGCTTTGCTAGCTCTTGATAATGTACCTCACGATCCATGTCGTCAAACCTTTGCTTTCTCAGAGCCTGAATTTGCCAGGATGTGTCAATCTGCTCTTGATCAGCTTTAGCCAAGCCTTCTTCAGCCAGCTAAGAGGATACAGATGTCATCAAGGAGTGGTTGACTTGAGGGATTCTGCACACATTGCTTTGAGGAGGCCCCAGGCTCATAAACAGCCCGTTGCCTAATTACTTTGGATCAGTAAAAACCTCTCCCAAGCTAGGTAAAGGTACTCCCTTGCTCGAAAGCCAGTCATATGTAACTCTAGGGGGTGGGGCTCATCTAAGAGTGAAAGAACCAGCACTGTCTGCCTCTGCAGATGTTTCCATGGTCATGTGGCAGACATGACTAGACACCATGGGCATAGAATGCTGTTACCTTTCCCACCAAAGCAGCACCTATTTATCTACTTGCAATTTCTTGCAATTTTGAACAGCTAGGTTGGCAGGAGATGGGACAGATGACAGGCACTCACTCCACTGTGCAGCACGTGGGTCTCACACTATTGACCTGCTGGTCATCAGGCTCACGTCTTAACCATGAAGCTACTGCAGTCCCAAATAACCAATACCAATAGCAGCCGCCTAGAGTCAGGTTCGCCTGACTGGGGCGGGATAATAAATCTGAATAAATAAATAAATAAATAAACCATCAAAGGAAACTTATTTAGCAGCCAACTAGGAACAAAGCAAGGTCACTTTTCAAGGTGCTTCTAATTACAGTATATTTATTTGCAAATTAACATGGTATGTCTGAGTAAGTGAACTATTATGGGGAAAGAGAAAGAGTCTCCTCAAATATGGTGGTATTTTTGAACCACAATCGGGCGTCCTGTGGTAACGGGAAACTTGTGTTACTGGCTAATCTTTCTCAACCTGGGTCAGGTGAAAGGAACTGCAGAATGAACTCCCCAAAAGCTGGCTTCATTTTGGCAATTTCCCATCTGGCGTAGACATGGAAGAAGAACTAGCAAATGCATGGACTTATTAGTAAGACTATTTGGGCAATCAGTCTCTAAAAGGTTTGGCATCTCTGATCTAGGGCATCCTTCAGACACATTTCTTATGGAAAGTCTTGAGTAAAAAAGCAGCCATGAATAAGATACCCACTACTATGGGGAGCGTTTTAAGTGGCACAAGGAAACCAAGGGGACATGTTTTTGGGATTCAAGAAGACCTGTAGGGAGTTCATGATTTACACTTTGCCTGCCCCAGTCTAAGGCTGCAGTCCTGTGTTCCCTTAGCTGGGGATAGATTTAGTGAACTCATCACTTTTGTTTATATACATATGACTGCACTGTCAATAACCTGCTCCAAGTTAGGAGCAAGGTGATACCTTTATTAGACCATTAAAACATCAAATACTGCATGAGCTTTTCATGATTCAAAATCAGGAAAGCTGGAGCAGTATTTGCCTTCCTAGTGGTCTGTTAAGGTGTTCCCTTGTGCCTACATTTATCTCAGGGGTGCCCAAACTTTTTGGGCCACAGGCCGGTCATGTAGTACAGGGGGCTGGTCACTATGGCCTGGGGGCCAGATTTGGCCCCCGATACCAATTAATCCAGCCCATGAAGCCCTCATTGCACCCGGAAGTGGAAGTAAAACGCATCCGTACTGGGGAATTTTCCTTACGGTTCTGGGAACAACGAGGACTTCGCAGGCTGGATGAATTGGTGTTGGGGGCCAGATCCGGCCCCCTGGCCGTAGTTTGGACACCCTTGATTTATATTGTGTAAAGACCATACAGCTTTCTGGAACTTCTCTAAGCTAGGATTTGAAGGAAAAGCCCTGGTTTATCTCAGTCAACTTTCTGAAACAAAAAGTGACAGGACAAAACTGAAGAACATGCAGGTAACAAGATCTACACAATATCTCTTTTTGTAGGAATGAAAATGTTGCATGTTCTTACTTGTTGAGCTTTCTGTTCCCCAGACAGGTCAGTTTCAAAAAGCCTCTCAAGCAAGCGTTCCTCAAGATCAACTTTCCTTCTGTTAGTGTCCAGTTCTCCTTTGACTTTCCGTGTTCCTGCTTCTTGCTCTTTGACAAGTTTCTGGTAAAGGAGGGAAACAAAAGAACCTGGTGAAGAGACAGGTGTGAAATATGTACTGGTCCTGGATGCCAAATATCACATCAGATGGAGGCAAGATGCCACTAACTGGAGGAGTCATCATCATCCAGCAGGACATAACCTGTTGGGAGTAGCTTGCTTCCATCCGATGCAGGGGTGCTCAAACTTTTTGGGCTGCAGGCCAGTCACATGGCTCAGGGGGCTGGTCACTATGGCCTGGGGGCCAGATCTGGCCCCAACACCAATTCATCCAGCCCGCAAAGCCCTTGTCACTCCCAGAAATAAAACATGCCCATATGGGCGGGTTTTACTTATGCTTCTGGGAGCGACAAGGGCTTTGTGGGCCAGATGAACTGGCATCAGGGGCTGGATCTGGCCCCCGGGCCATAGTTTGGGCACCCCGATCTAATATGACATTTGATCACAGATGCTTTGACTGCACTTCTGAAGTTACCTGAGCAGTAGGCATTGGAAACGTACAGTATATTCATTTAAATATCAAGAGGCCAGTTGGTGCAGTGGTAAAACTGCTGTATTGCAGCCAAAATGCTGTGAGTTTGATCCTGATGGGGATCAAGGTTGATTCAGCCTTCCATCCTTCCAAGGTCAGTCAAAGGAGTACCCAGAATGTTGGGGGCAAAATGCTAATTAACTTGAGAACCACCCAGAGAGTGCACTAAGGTTTACAGGATGCTTGCGGGAACAGTTTGGCTTCAAAACAAATTGTGCTCCTCACAGAAGTTGTTTTTGAAATGACAGTACATGTCCACTGGCAGCTGATCCATTTGTGAGTACAATTCAAAATGCTGTTTTTAACCTATAAAGCCCTATCCAGCTTGGATCCAAGCTAGCTCATAGACCATATCTCCCTTTATGCCTCTGACCAGGTGTTAAGGTTTTCTCTCCATCCTACAACCTTCCCAAGGTGTGTTTGGTAGGGATACAGAAGAGGACCTTCTCGTTTGCTGTTCCTAGACTCTGGAACTCCCTCCCATAAGAGGCCAGTCAGGTCCCATCTTTGCTATCCTTCCAAAAGCTTACAAAGACCTCTTTCTTCAACCAGGCTTTCCCTCCGTGGCTGGCCGTCTAAAATGGGGTGGGGTGTCTTTAGAATGGGATTGCTTGTGCCTTGTTACTATTAAATGTGTTCTTAGATTTGTTTTTATAGATTATTTTAAATATATATTTAATTTCCTCTCTATGGATTTTTTTTTCACATTCATGTTTTTCTTTAAATGATGTTAGTTACCTTTGGTCCTTTATAGGAGGTTGGGTAAACATATTTCAAATAAATAAACAAAATGAACTTGTGCTAGCAAGATGATACAGAATTTTGGCAGTTAAAGGAAAACCTGTGCCAGCAAATTCAATGGGATGGGAGTGTGTGGAGTGTGATTTTTAAATGATTGAGGGGCAGATAAAGTAATCTATGGTCGTTACATTGCCCACTCCAAAATTGACTCTTGGTTTTACCCAAGGCACATGACCAACACTTTGGAAATCTTACTTTAAATCAGTGGTTCCCAACAAGGGGTACACAGCCCACAGGTGGACTTCAATTCCCAGAAGCCTAAGTCAGTACATTGGCTGATCAGTGCTTTGGGGAAATGACATAGGCTTCTGGGAATTGAAGTCCAAACACCAGCATTTGGGAAACACTGCAATAATATGTTGGCTAGCACCAATGTCACTCCCCCCACCCCCCCAGTAGCAACTGAACCTCTTCTTGGCTCGCATGTTGTTCTGCCCCAAACTGGCAGACAGAGACACGGTATAATCTAAGGGAAGTAGCCTAAAACTGCACTTTCTGGACCCAACCACATCCAGTACCACACCTGTTCAAAGAGCCGTCTTTGTGATTCAAGCTCCATCTGTCGCAGTTCTACATCCTGAACTGTAGCTGCAGTTTCTTCATCTCTCATCATTGCCTAGAGCAGATGGGGATAACCATGTCAAAGCAGGAATGGCACTTCTGTTCACTCATTCATTCAATTTATATGCTGCCCATTGAACCTCCAACACCCAACATAAAGAAAATCACATAATACAGCATTTTAGATGTCATAATGCCGCACAACTGGCAAGTGAAACCATTCGCTTCTTTGCTGGAGAAAAAACTAGTACAATATTTGCTGGTGCATAAGACCCACTCCTCCCCCCTTAAAACACACAGGAAAAATGGGGTGCGTCTTATACTGATGTGTTTTATATGCCAGCAAACACCATATTTACCATAAATACACTTCCCCCATAAAATACAACAGAAAAACAGAGTGTGACTTTTACTCTCATGCATCTTATACACAGGCAAATATGGTATTTTCCCATACTGTAGCATATGCAGAAGAATTCACTAAGCAGACGTGTGCAGAAGCATTGGTGTTCCTGGCAGTGCTGAGCTTATGATTCCAAGGTTGAGAGGTTACCTTTCTTGCTATTTCATCATCAAGCCGTTTGAGCTCAATTTCCCGCTGATCTTGCTGGTATTTCATGTAACGCCTCCTTGCTGCTTCCAGTAACTGCAGCTCTTTCACTTTCAGCTCTCTCTTCACGACTGCTAGCCTTTGGACCCCAATAAGCAACGAGAATGAGGAGAAGCAAAAACAAAGGAACTTTTTGTAGTGCAGTAGTGGCAAAACATGATTGAATCGTGCCTGTTAACTGACAAGGCTCTTTATGTGGGGCTTCCCTTGAAGATGGTATGAAAACTGCCATAGGTATAGAATACAGCAGCCAGGCTTAGTGGCACATGGCTGAAATATCAACCACATCTCCCCAATATTGGCTTGACTTACTGACTGGCTTGCCTGCATTAATTGCCTATTTACTTCCATGCATGATCCAAGGTTTTGGTACTAGCATACATATACCTTCAAGGCGTGGGACCTTGATTTGACGGAGTGTCTCCTTCCAATTAAATTCAGCCCAGACTACGTGGTCTTCCCATGTGTAAGGGCACCAGGTGTCCACCTTAGGGGAAGTCTGGGAGGTTATGACAAGGAACTTCTCAGGAGTGACCCCAATGACCTGGAATGCCTTTCCTGGGTACATTCACCAGGGTCCTTCCGCCAGGAATTTTGCAAACATGTCTGAATTTTTTAGTGAGGTTTTCTGTTATATTCTGCTACCCTCTACTCTATGCTTATGGCTATTTTCTCAGCTGGATTGTTTAAGGCCTGCTGTATTACTTATTTGTTCTTGTCTTTTGTCTTTATATATTTTAGTTGGTTTATTTATACAGTTGTTTTAATCTGCTTGTTCACTGCCCTGCTGGTGGTCTTGGACCAAAAAGGTGGTATATAACTGTAATGAATTGGCCAATAATGCAGAACACTTTCAAACTATATTCTGGAGAGGAAACCCACTTTTTCCCCCAAACAAAGCTAATTTAAGAGCATCTAGAGCAGTGTTTCCCAACCTTTGATTTTTGGACTTCAATTTCCCAAAGCACTGATCAGCTAATTTACTGACTTAGGCTTCTGGAGTCTATGGGTGAAGCATGGGCCCCACATTGGAAACCACTGATCTGGAAACAATGCTCCTAATTAACATCCTTGAAGAAGTCTGCACTCAAGATGAAAGAGCCTAAAACCTAACATACCTTCGCCTTTGTTCTGCTAGTTTCTCCTCTTCCTTACGCAAGATCTTCCGCCTTTGTTCCTCAGCCTCAAGCAGCTGCTCCTGTTTCTGATACCAAGCTTCATCCTCTACTTTACGCTCAACTGCTTTTGCTTCCATCTCATTAACCAACTGTCTGCAAAGAAAAAATCCATACAGTTTGAAGCAGTTTCAGCAAGCTCATTGTCCCAAATCAACGCAGGAAAAGGAGTTTAATTTCACTTTTAAACACCAGTACTGGTTATTATTTACTCTGCTCCTTCTGGATTTATGCAGAGTAAGCTAAAATGGCATAACTAATGTGAATAATTGTTGCAGCCGTCTGCCATGGTTGGACATGCTTAGATTTGGAAGCATTCTGTGCTGTTGTTGTTGTTCAGTCAGTCGATTCTGACCCTTCGTGATCCCATGGGCCATCGCATGCCAGGCACCCCTATCCTCCATCATCATCCTCAGCCCACCCAGCTTTGTGCCCATTGTGTCAACAATACCATCTAGCCATCTCATTCTCTGCCTCTCCTTTCTTCTTCTGCCCTCCACCTTTCCCAGCATCAAGGCTTTCTCAAGTGAATCCTCTCTTCTCATTTGATGTCAAAAGTACTTTAGCTTCATCTTCACTATTTGTCCTTCTAATGAGCAGTTGAGGTTCATTTTTTTAAGATCGACTTATTTGTTTTCTTTGCTGTCCAGGGTACTCCCAAAACTCTCCTCCAACACATTTCAAAGGCATCTATTCTTATGTGCTCAGCTTTCCTAATGGTCCAGCTCTCACAACCATGCATGACCACCGGGAATACCATTGCTTTGATTATGCGAATTTTTGTTTGGAAGGTGATGTCTCTACTTTTAAATATGTTCCCCAGGAGTGCTGACTTGGGCTTCTGATAAGTGAAGTCCAAGAACAGTTGGAGAAGGTTTGCCATCACTGGTCTACTCTGTCTACCAGGATAATATGGTCAGACTAATAATAAATAATCATAAGACATAAATATATAACATTTTGGATATGAAGTGGAGAATGACATATAAGCATATATGGACACATGTATTCTGTAATTCTACTTCATCAGCCTGGTTGAAATCATCTTGATGTCCAATTGACCTGAAATTCTGTACCTTTCCTATGGATCCAAGAAATAGGTTACCCCAGCCATCTGCTCTGCAATCCCAATGCCCAGTTACTATCAATACCTCTCTCGTAGGTACTCAATTTCATCCTGTCTGATGCGTTCTCGTTCCTGCGATTGGTATTCCACAATGAACTTGGGATACTTATTAAATACTGGGTACTGTCCCTTGGTTAGTGGCACAAAATCCTCCAGGATGCGGTGCGGGTGGATGTCTGCTGGGGTGCAATCCATGAGGTGGTAGGCCTCCTTAATCACAACACTGATGTCCAGGTTGTTACGATGATGGAAAAAATACTACAGTTGGAAGAAAGGAAATGCATGCAAAAAGATCTGATGCAATGCTGTTCAAAATTCTCCAGATTCTCTGCCATCAGCTAATGGTGTCTTGTAAATATAGAAAAGGTAAAGGTCACCCTTGCTTGAAAGCCAGTCGTATCCAACTCTAGGGTTCAGTGCTCATCTCTGTTCATAGTCAAAGAGCCAACACTGTCTGTGTCTACAGATGTTTCCATGGACATGTGACAGACATGTCTAGACACCAGAGTGTGTGGAATACTGTTACCTTCCCACCTAAATGGTACCTATTTATTTACTTGCAATTTCTTGCTTTTGAATTGCTTGGTTGGCAGGAGCTGGGATAGACACGGGAGCTCACTCCATCATGCAGCACTCGAGTCTCAAACTGCTGACCTGCCAACCTTCCAGTCATCAAGTTCAGTGTCTTGTAAATATAGGTAAAGGTCTCCCTTGATCGAAAGCTAATTGTGTCCAACTTTAGGGGGTGGTGCTCATCTCTGTTTACAGCCAAAGAAATGTTTTTTGTCAATATAATAAAAAAATACAAAATATGAAATGAACACACAAATCATAAAACTAACAATAACAACAAAAGATCAAAGGGAAAAAAGAAAAGATTATGTAACCTAATTGTGCATCCACCGCCCATGGGACTGTATGTACCTTCAACCCTTTATTACTATTTAACCTTTCTTTTATGCTTCTTTTGCTTTCACAAAAACATATTCACTAAGACGCTGACTGGGAGGCGGAAGGTCAGCAGTTCGATTCCTGAGTACTGCAGGACGGAATGAGCTCCTGTCTCTGTCCCAGCTCCTGCCATCCTAGCAGTTTGAAAGCAAGAAATTGCAAGTAGATAAATAGGGACCACATCGGTGGGAAGGTAACAGCGTTCCATGCGCTCTGGTGTCTAGTCATGCCTACCACATGACGATGGAAACGTCTGAAGAAGCCGACAGCGCTGGCTCTTCAGATTAGAAACAGAGATGAGCACTGACCCCTAGAGTCGGATACGGCTAGTTTACGAGCAAGGGAAACCTTTACCTTTACTAGTTTCTTTTTGCTAATCCCTTTTTACCTTTAATTCACATGTTAATCTATCATTTATTGACATATTCCATAATTCTTTAAACTGATCATCCAACTCATGTTGACAGTCTATTTTCCATTTTTTAAAACAATAAATCATCTCAAAACTGTTATCATTACAACAATCATTTCTTTCTTTTGGTTTATTTCCAAAATCCATTAATCATGCTATTCTACAACACATCTCTAATTTTACAGATAATGTTTGATTAATTTCTTTCAAATTGCCTTTTTTAAAAGGAAATATACCTCTTAATACCATTGTTATTGGTAGGAATGTGGCTGAACTATACCACTTTTCCTTCTTGAGTGTTCAACGTATCATCATCATCATCATCATCATCATCATCATCATCATCATCATCATCAAACTTATATGCCGCCCTACTCAGCGAAAACCGACTCAGGGCGGCCCACAACACAATCAAATACAATGCAACAATTCAATAGAACAATAAAATGTCACAACACAATGAAATATCATACATCAATAATTCAAACAATAGAATATCATAAATATCGTAACTATTGCTAGGGGCTTTATCGTACAATGTGGGTGGGAACAAGGCTTTATTATAACATAGGGCAGCGGTGGCAAACCTTGGCACTCTAGCTGTTCTTGAACTTCAATTCCCAGAAGCTCTGATCGGCAGGACTTAGGGTGTTGGGATTATGCACTTCCAATGCCCATCACAAATCTCCAACCTTTTAAAGGCCAAACATGAGAAATATGCTAGAGAAGGCATTTGCAACCTCCAAACTGTGGGCCAGATTCAGCCCATGGAGCCATTTCCTGTGGTCCTCTGTCCTCATTCCTGCTGCCACTGCTGCTGCCACCACAAGTGGCGGAAGCACCAAAAACATGCAGAAAATGTGGCAAAAAAAGCATGAAAATGAGTGGAAACATGTGGGAACTCGCCAAAAGCACACAAGAATACATGTGAACTTGCGCAGAACCATGTGGCTGGCTCAGCCATCTGAGGGGGACTCATCTGACACATGACCTGAAAACGTTGAGAAAGGCTGTCCTAGAACAAGGTTTCTACCAAACACCTTGTTTTGTTAGTAAATCTGCTTCTTCCTAAACTGGAAGTTAGGGGTTTTTTTAGAGTGAGGATTATGGTGGTATTGATAGTCACTGGGCATTGGGAATGCAGAGCGGATGGCTGGGGTAACCTATTTCTTTTAGGTTTATGTGGAGATACTGTTGTATCGTTGTACGATTTTGGGCTGAAAAAATAACCATCAAAGCTACTCATTGGCTTACAAAATGTGGCTAACTGTAGCACCTGGAGTTACGTAACCAATTTCTATCTTTAGGTCCTATAGAAATAACTGCCTGACTTAGACAAGGAAGAGCCTTACCTCAAAGTCCTCTTTCTGATCACACAAAAGTAAAGGGGCCCTGGAACAGATAACGTAAGCAGCCACTACCATCAAAAAATAGGCAGGATGGTTAGAGAAGACATTATCAAACATTTTTAGCCATTCTTCCCTAGTCAAAACCTCAGAGAACACGGTTTCCAGAAGTGGCCACACATAGATCTAAAAAAAGGAATAAAAGCATTAAAAAATTCAAACGTTACATTTTCCAAAATGCCAATCTAAGACATATTCCGCATGCACCCCTTCAAAGATGCTTGAGAAGGAAAGTCAGTCAATGAAGGCCTGTTTGAATAAAACAGTCTTTGCCTACATCAGTGGTGCCCAAACTAAGGCCCGGGTGCCTGGTGCCATCCTCGACGCCAATTCATCCGGCCCACGAAACCCTCATCGCTCCTGGAAGCGGAAGTGTTTTACTTCTGCTTCCAGGAGCGATGAGGGCTTCACGGGTTGGATGAATTGGTGTCGGGGCCTGCCCCCGGCCCTTAGTGACCGGCTCCCTGAACCACATGATTGGCCCATGGCCCAAAATGTTTGGGCACCCCTGGCCAACGTATTAGAAAAGTTTTGTAGAAACCAGATCTCCAGAAGAGAGCTGGAGAAGTAGAGAGTGGGAAGTAGAGCTTCTATCTGATCCTTGAACTGTTTCCCAGCTATTTAAAGAACAAGGGGGTCATTTTCCCCATGAGTAGTCTGACCACCCCAAACTAAATACAGTGGAGACTGAACTTCAGTTGATGACCTAGCTCTATGCCAATTGCTCTGGACAATTTCTCTGTTGAATACCCACATGCTGTTACCGCCCTAGTGAGTCCTGTTCTCTCAATGACCTTCCAGCTAGGCTGATTCTTAATTTACCTGGGATGTGATATTATAATTCATGAAATGCTGAAGCAGTTCTTTGTCGTGATGCGCCAAGATGTTTTCCACCATACTGAGAACGTTGATTGGAGGGTTAGGGAAAAATTCAAACCAGTGCTGACACCAATTAACTGGAAAGGAGGAAACCAGCAAATTTTGTTTTATTAATTAGCAGCAGATCTAAACAAAGCATCTTCTTGTGCTTTATCCCATGAATGACAAATTCATGCACAAGGTGTCAGTGGAAACACCATAAGGATAAATTAATACTGAACTTCTCCCCACATGTGCCTTTCTGTGAACTTCTTTTAATGAATGAGGTCTTGCTTCAATATCAAATCCAACCTCTTATGCCAGGGATTCTCAACCTGCGGCCTATGGGCCAGATGCGGCCCATGGCACCATTTCATGTGGTTCACCACCTCCACCACACCAGGAAGTGTCATGTGATGGAGGAAGGGCAAAATGGCCATCTGGCCCCCAAAGCTGTCTGAGAGAGCGTGACCTGGCCGCCAGCTTTATAAGGTTGAGAACTCCTGTCTTACGTGTTCGTTACTAGCTATAAAATTTGTATGCTGTATACGCTATAGACCAGTGATGGCGAAACTTTTAGAGACCGAGTATCCAAACTCAACACACTGCTGTCCATGCTGCAGAAAGGTGGGATGATCTCTGTCCTGGAGGAGGGGAGGGAGGAAGCGCTCCCACTGGACTGCTGGGCAGAGCAAACTCTGTGGTAGGGCAACAGTGCACATGCCCATAAAGAGGGCTCTTGAGTGCCCTCTCTGACACACATGCCATGGGTTCGCCACCACTGCTATAGACTCTATACACTGCTCTTTCCTTGCAATTCTAAAAAGACAAAATGTTATGGGTTGTTACACTTGCTTTCTTTTAATGCTCCAGGAATGTTCTGCAAGGTCCATGTATCTTCTGGCTCAGTCAGATTGGACAGAAGATTTGACGACTTTCTAACCTTGCAAATAAGTTGCTGATCCTAGTTTTCAACCTGCCGCTGGATAGGCAGGTCTGATAGTATTCCAACTATCTATGCTCTCATACTTAATAGTACCTCCCATTAGTAAAAAATAAAGATCTCCCTTGCTCAAAAGCCAGTCAGGTTGGACTTTAGGGGGTGGTGCGCATCTCCATTCACAGCCAAAGAGCCACCACCATCTGTGTCTGCAGACATTTCCATTGTCATGTGGCAAGCATGACTAGACACCAAAGCACAAGGAACATTGTTATCTTTCCCGCAAAGCAGTACCCATTTGTCTTTAGTACTTGCAATTTCTTGCTTTCGAACTACTAGGCTGGCAAGAGCTGGGACAGACAAGGGTGCTAACTCCATCACACAGCTGTTGGGTCTCAAACTGCTGACCTTCTGGTTGTCTATCACAGTGTCTTAGCCACTGCATCCATGTCCTGCCCATTATCCTTACCTATTACTGTAGCAACCACCTCAAAGCAGATGAGTTGATTGTTCTGGAAGAGCTTGACAAATGGAAAGGCCAACAGGGGGATGTAGGGCATCTCGCTAAAGATGGTGGACCAGTGAGCTAGTGCAGACAGTGTCCTATATACAGAGAGAACCAAGGGAAAATTCATGTAGCAGAAAGTTAACCTATAAAACATGCTCTGAAATCAAAGAGCTCTTCAAATGAATGGTACTAAATCATGTGTTGATTGGGAAATGTTCAAACTGCTGTGTTAATTAATTCCATTTGGTCAAATGTATTTATTTATTTATTATTCAAAATTATATACAGTGTATTGCCGCCCAAATTGAACAAGTGACTCTCGGCAGCATAACAACAGTGAAAACATTACAATCATAAAATATTAAAAACCCTTGACAGACCTTAAAGATTACCCTACCCCTACCCCTAAATTATTTAAAAATTATGGTTAAAAGAATGACTAAAATAGCAGTGAGACCTACAGTATATAAGCCAGCAGGGTGGGGTCACCACATCACCCCACACCTGCTTTGCCAGCCAGGTTTTTAGTTCTTTCCTGAAGGGCAACAACTCTGCCTAGAGGTGCAACTCAGTTGGTAAGAGGTTCCATAGGTTCCAAATGTATGTTTTAACTTTGTCTGGGTTTAGTTTCTTTAGTTGGCCAGGAAATTAAGGCTATTCACAAGGAATGAAGTTCCACCTAAGGTGGTGTTAGGGGACTAATAATGGAAGAGTCACCACACTATGAATGGCTTCTGTGGTATATACGGTCTATACCTGCTCACTACAACATCATACACTGCACAGGCTGAGATCACACATTGTGACTGTGGAGTTTTGGGCAGCTACTTTCTTTCTCTTTAATGTACTTTCTGTCCTTGACATTTCCGGCTAGGAAGGAGATCTGAAAATCTGGAGACCATCTCAACATTGTGCCATTTAAAAGTTTCAGAGAATAAGACCCTAACAGCTTTTCTATCTGCACAGATGCTTAATACAGTGGAGCCTCCAAAAAATGGATCCCTTCCCTTGCAGTCTGAACTGGTGCAATCCATTCTACCAGTAAATCTACTGGATATACAGATCAGGACTACAGGTGGTCACAGTTTAAGTTGCTGTTGTTTCTATTGTGCTATCTTCATTATTTTGAGCAACCTCAAAAATACTCATATTGAAGGGTGTTCAGATTTAAGAAATGAACAATAACCTGCAACAGCGTATCTCCTATTGCATACATTTTCTTAAAAATATACCAAAATGTGCAGTATAGTGGCTTTCCAGGTAAACTGAATCCAAACCATGCATATGTACACCAGGTATCTTCAAGCAATTGCAAAGATCTTGTGTACACAAACAAAATAATAGCAGGAGAGTAGCTCAACTGCAGAAGATCTCAGGGTCAAACCCCGGTATTTCTAAGCAGGATTAGGAAAAAGTCCTACCTGAAGCTCTGGATGATGGTGCTATTGGGACAGAAAGACTGATCTGATTCCAAATAAGGCTACCTCCTACAAACAACCAATCAGTCACTGAACTTTAAGTTAAATACAGCAAAGCTCCCTTCTCTATCTGTCCCCTTAACACCCAGGCACATTCCCACATTCACCTCTGCAAGACTCTCAGAAGTTTCCGGCTCTTAATAGGATATTCATTCTGAAGGTGCACAAATGCGGAATGAGTCCCTTTATCCAACAAGCTGCTAAAGGCCAAGTGATTTTCTGGAAGATGAAGCAGGGACCGCCAAATGAACATCCTGGAATTACAATCCAAAATTGCAGAGACAGATCAGCTTTTGCTCACCTGGGCAGAACACTAGACATCAGATATAACATATGGTCCTACGAACCTGTATTTTGCAGGATACTCGCCAAATCCTTTCAGCAAAGCTTGGAGCCGTTTCTTGTTCAATCCATCCGACAGCTCATTCTAGAACAGGAACAAGTTTATTTCTTACCACAACATTCTTCCATTCACTTTTTCTACCTCTTCTCTACGTATTCAGCATGTACTTAGCTTTACTTTTCATTTCTCAGAAGGGGCATTTTGGGAGTAGCTTCTCTCACCTCTTTTATATAGGCAGACAAAATACAGCAGAAGCTTCTAAGGACTTTTGTATCTTTAGTTGAAAGCTTCTGTTTTGCATGGCCAATGCCATTTCCGGATTCTTCATAAATAAGAGATGGTGCCCACATTGGAAGACATACCATTCCTGCCCAGTTCCATCTCAAGAGGAAGGATTCTGAACATGGAAAATAACCCATGATGCTTATAGTCCTTATTTTGCCCACTCTTACTCACAGAGGAGAGGAGACTCATGATGAGTAGGAATGAAGCAGATGGTGGCTTATATTTCAGGGACAGGTGATCTCCAGAGGTCCATGGACCACCATCCCCCAACCACCCACACACATCGCTAAATCTTGGAGCATGGCATCTACTCTTCTGACCTCAACCCCAATTTCCCCCCTACAAAAATAGTGAACTTTGACTGAAAAAGAACACTTGTCTCTTCTAGCGGTGAAAACTTTTATTTTGTAATTTAGAGGCATGCAGTCTCCTCAAAAGAGGGCAACATTTTACTCCACACGCTGAATCTTCTGAGATCTTTCTACACGAAATATTTTTAAATATTTTTCTTAAAATTTCAGGGATATGTGCTCCGGGAGAGTTGCAGAATGCAAATCCAAAGCAATGTGTTTTCATCCCCTGTTACAGAGTTGCTTCTGTTTGAGTTCCTGAGAAAATTAAATTTTTCTTCCATTTTTAAAATAATGAACTAAACAATGTTTCAATATTTTAAAGATAAAATAATTTTTTTAAAAAATCTAAGTACATAAATAAAAGTGAACAAATAATTATATAATTATAATAAATAAACTAAGTATATAAACAAAAGAGAACCAATAATTAAATCCTTAATTGGTTTTTTAAAGACAGTCTTTCAATAGGTCTTCTATTCATTTCTGCTTACACAGAGGTATTAAGCTTAGGGGTATCCCCTATATCCGTGATGGTGAACCTTGGCACTCCAGATGTTCTTGGACTTCAATTCCCAGAAGCCCAAGCCCCCGTGAATCCACATGAATGGGTTTGCTGCGATTCATCTGGCCTGCGCCGCCCCGCCCTCATCGCTCCTGGAAGCGGAAGTAAAACACCCATAAGCGGGTTTTACTTCTGCTTTCAGGAGTGATGAGGGCGGCACGGGCCGGATGAATTGCAGTAAGCTCAATCACGTGGATTCACAGGGGCTTGGGCTTCTGGGAATTGAAGTCCAAAAACATCTGGAGTGCCAAGGTTTGCCATCATGGCCCTATATGAGCAGAAATGAACAGAGGGCCTATTGAAAGACTGTCTTTAAGAAATAACTGAAAACATTTCAGGCTTTAATCCTCTAGCTATGCTTATCAGAACACGATAAATCAGGCCAAATTTATGAAGATGAAACTTTTCATTAATATTTCTGGGAACTTCTGCTGAGTAAATATTATAATATAAGGGGAAGCAGGATGCTGGGTATTGTAGCACTATATCATGTCCTTATGAGCATCCTCTTTTTCTATAAACTTCTGGTTCCAGGGAAATAATTGTTTTAGTAGCACTGTAGAGTTCTTCTGACAAACCAATTGGAGATCCTTTTGGATTGGCCCTTCCTTGGCCCGTGTTCTTACCTCTTTGTCCTCATGCGACATATCCAGTTGTGGCCTTAACACCTTTGTTTGGAATTTGCCCCCTTTTGATTTCCACGGCCCCTCTAGGACTCCAGACCTCACTCTTACTCTAAGCTTGGCAGTATCCAGCTTGTTTTTGGATGACCCTTCAACCACTTTGAACAGAGGTGGGGGAGGCTGAAAAAGAACAAGATTTGGGAAATGTGTCATGGAATAAACATTTTCACACACAGCTAGCCTATTTAGAACATGTCTGAATGTTCTTCACTATGGTCTGAATTAGCTTTTCCCAATGGGATGCTCTCATGATGGGATGGGCTAGAACAGGGGTTTGCAACTTATGGCCCATGGGCCTCGCTGCTGCCAGAAGCGGTGAAAACAGCAAAAACCGTGCCACCCTTTGTTCCCACCGCCACCAGAAGTGGCAGAAGCAGCCAATGTGCTGTAAATGCACCTGCGGCTGTCACAAACACATTTACAACAGCCGCGGACATGTTTTATGGTAGCTGTTTGAGGGGTCATGGTCCAGCCCATGGCGGAAAAACGCTGAGAACCCCTGGGCTAGAACTCCTAATATAGAGGGTCATATGTCTTACCCTCCCACTTTAAGAAAATACTTAGGCCTGCTCAGTAGCATCGCAAGGATTTCAGCTGCCCAGGGCTTAAGCCAAATTTGCTGCCCCCTGGTGGATGTTGGTGCCTGCTCCTGCTAGGGCTTTTGGGAATTGTAGTCCAAGAACACACATAGCCCAAAAAGTTCCACCCAGGGCGGGGCTCCCTGCTCCCCCTACGCTACACCACTGAGCCCGCTAGATTAAAGCAGGCTTCCATCCTTCATTAAACTTCACAATTCTACCTTATTTAATTCTTGTGTCAGTGCTTGGACACTATATATGGTAAGGCTGCCGTTCTCCAGGATGGTTGCAATATATCTTCCATTTGGACTGATGGTAACTGTACTGATGCCCTCTTCATGACTGCCCACATCAAAGAGAACTTTATATGTCTGGATACTAATAAATCTCAGGATATTATCTTGGCTCAGCACTCCAAGAACCTGGAGGATAAAATAAAAAGGTAGAAAATTAAAAATTTATGTCATGCATTACATTTTTATCACTGCTGTTCTCCAATGTTTGTTCTAATCTAACCTGTTTGGAGACAATTCCACTGGCGTTACTAACCACTAGCAGGGTGGAAAAAATTAATATCTCATTAAAAGAGGGGGGAGTCCTAGCCAGCCTGAAAGAAGCTTAAAGGTAATCAGCCACGTTAATCTGTTGTGGGGGGAAATCATAAAGAATCGTTTTGCACTTTGAAAACTAGAAAAATGTTTTTAATACATTTAAAAATTAATTTTACACTAAACACATAAAACAAGTTATACTCAAAATGAAGAAAAATAATAATAGTAACACAACACTGCACACCCCACAAACTGCTGGGACAATTCAGAATATGCGATCTTCTACTTTCTCTTTTTTTTCTAGTTGCTGTACCCCATTTCTCTCCAAAAATATGTTTCTTGCATTGGTGCATGACCTTTCCTTTTCAATAGGAAAAATTCTACAAAATCTCCCCATATATAATTAAAATTAATCACTTTTAACAATTCTTTATGCACTTTATGCCCTGGAGTCCATGAAAACTCATGCCAATATAATATGTCATTCTATAAAGTATGAAGAAACTCTTTGTTGGTTTTTAATTAAACATGACAAAGGGGTGGTCAGTCCACAAGAAATCCAGCCATGAGGATGGGAAACTTTTGATGTTTCAGACTGGAATTACAATTCCCATAACCCTTTTCCACTGCCTATGCTGGCTGGAAAAACTGAAGCAACAAGAGCAACAACACAAATCTGCTTTGGAGAATTTGCTCAATTGAGGGTGGACAATTCTTAGCTCTTTTGTGTATAAGAAGTAACCCTTTCTTCTTTTAAGTTGGAAGTTAAAATTAGAAGATGGAAGAAGGAGCTCACTGGATGAAGAACAACATTCAAGGAGGATATGGCTCAAACTCAACCTCCCCAATGTCACTTATAGGAGCCTGAACAGGCTGAAGGTTGGAGTGCCTAAATGTAAGACCAACACGTTCAAGGAGGAACTGCTAGTGGACAAAAACTTCCTGTGTGAATGTGGATACAGAATCCAGAACATCTGCTGGTTACTACAGGAAACATGTACCAATGAAAACTTAATTTTGGCCAATGACAAAGTCCAAAGTTTGATCTGGAGATGAAAAAGTTGGAATTGTGTCTTCAACCTTAAATTAAAAATAAAGTAACAATAATACAACAACAAAAATTAAAACAAAAAGAAGCATCAGCTCTTAAGAACTTAGAAAACAACCTATGCCTTTTCTGCCCACTCTGCTACCTACCTGATTAGAGCCGCCATCAAAGCTATCTGGAAGGAATTCTAGATGGCGAACTGTCCGTACTTTAGATGGCATCTGGATTATTCTTAGCAGCTCTTTAGACTCCAAACACCACAAGTGAAGGTGGTTTGATTTGCCACCTGCTGCAAGGACATGGCCATCTCTGTTCCAAGAAGAAGAACTGTCATAAATTCAGCCCTCTCTGCAGATGTTCAGCACTGACTTTCTGTGTCAAGAGCTTGCAAGCACATAGTAGTGGAGTTTACTAGGGAAACACAGTCACTTTATTTATAAAGACAACACAACCCTGACTAGGTCACTGAAATGTTAAGCACTGAACTCATCACATCCAAATTTGCAAATTTAAATATAATAAATTATAGTAGAAGCTACAACTGCACAGTTCTATACACACCTTCTCATCAATAACTCTCACCAAATTAACAGTATTTACCCCAAAATATGGAGTAAATTGCTGGAGTGACTAGAAGGGAGAAAATCAGGAATAAGATTACAGTAAAACCTCATATAACACTAAAACCTGGTTCCACAAGTCTTGGTGTTATATGATTTTTAGTGTTATCTGATCCTCTATGGGATCCATAGAGATACATTGTAACCACACAGGCTTTCGCGGTTGTTATCTGAAGCATCCCATAGGATCTTAATGTTATCTGATGCAATTCTTCCCCCCAGATTCCTTGATGTTATGCGATTTTAGTGTTATTCGATACTAATGTTATATGAGGTATTACTGTATAAGGGAAGACTACATACAGAGACAACAAATACAGTGCTTTGCCTATTTAGAGAGAATGCCTTGGAATTCCATACCATACAAAGCATCTGCGGATAGAGAAGGAGAAAGATCACAAGGCAGACCCAGAGGAAGGTGGAGAGAGAACATCAAAGAAATATTACAAGAAAACCAAATAATGTCGGTGGAGGCCACTAGAAGTGCCAAAACAAGAATCATGCATCTCCCTTGATACTTGAGAGTAAAAGAGGAAGTAAAGAAGTCCCCAAAATATATGAAGGTTAATAACTTTGGATTGTTTGGGGATGTTTTTGTCTCTCCACTTGATGTGATCCACCAGAAGCCATGCTGGCTGGTGGATTCTTGGAGCTATAGTAAAAAAAGAATTTCTCCCAAAATAGACAAGCAGATTTGTGTCTTTTGGACTACCTCTCAAGTGTTCTCAGGGAATTCTGGGAGTTGTAGTCGAAAAACAACAAAATTTGTATACCTCTATTTTTCGAAGCTCTGAAGACATAATAAAAGAAATCAGAGGCAGTAAGACTTGATATCAAGAATAATACTTTATTTAACCATTACGCAGTACTGCCTATCCAGATCTTTGCATGCCTAAAGATCACACCTACCGTGTAACAGCAAAAACCTTATAGCGCAATGCAGAACCTTCGATAGGAGATGGCAGTTGATACTTGCAGCGAAGAGTGTCAAACTCCCAAGCAAAGATAGAGTTGTCTTTAAAGCAGCTGAGAATGGTGTTACTTAGCGGAAGAAAGAAAACCTTCGGAACATAGAAATAATACATTGAAAAGGCAGTTTAAAACAGGCACATTTTCACATCATAACAGAGCATCTACAGGCTGAATGTGCATATTACAAATATAATTAGCCTCCTAAATTTCAACCCTCCAACACAGTTGCATTACCAGCAAGATACAAAAAGTCTAGGATTCCAGATTTTTGTTTGAGAATATGGGAAATTATGGATGTTGGGTAGGGCTTGTGTCTGTATACTGCAAGAAAACTGTAACCAAAAGGAGGAACTACAGGACATTAGCCACATCTGGAAATTAGGTAACTTGCAGGGGTGGTTAAGAGCAGCGTGCAGGGCTAAAACAGAAAGTTTAGATTAACCGCATTTCCCACACTATGTTTCGTGGAACACTGGTGGACTTCAATTCTCAGAAGCCTAAGTCAGTACATTGGCTGATCAGTGCTTTGGGGAATTGACTCGGGCTTCTGGGAATTGAAGTCCAAAAAGCAGATTGGGAAACACTGGTTTAGAAAAAGGTTTTTTTCCCCATTATGATGTCGCCCTGCCAACATCCTCACTAGGACTAGAACTTGTTGCCTCAAAAGTAACTTTTCTTAAGAGTGCCCAAGCTACATATATTTTCACACAAACATAGATGCTCTCCTCCACTCAACAATACTGAACATTGTTTCTCACTGCAGTGACTTTCTTCCATTTTAAATACTGCATGGGATGATTTGGGTTGACAAGGGGCAGAGTATGATGACAGGAATGTTGATTGCTGTCTTTGCTGCTATGAACCCCCCAACCCCCCCCCTTTTAGTGCAGTTATATTTTATTAGATTAGATCACCCTCCCTTTCTGCAACCAAAAGCACTGGCACCATTTATAATCAAAGAAGTGTGGCCAAGAATTTTGGGCCAAAGATGGAATCATATTCAAAAAGATTTAAGGGTAAAAATAAAGGAAGGAATGAAGAACATCTGGATCTCTAGATGTTGCTGGACTACAACTCCCAGCTGCTGGACTACAACTGCAGTCCAGCAACATCTAGAGGTCCAGATAGTCAACAGTAAGGGATGATGGCCATAGGAGCTTAACATCTGGAGGACTACAGGTTTCAACATCTGGAGGGCTACATATTTCCACCTTTGGAATAAAGAAATCTGTTTCAGCTTTGGCTTCACTGTCTTTAGTGCCTGATGAATATTTAAGTTGTTATGAATTTTAGAATAAAATAACAAAAACAAGATAGAGGAACAGCTTCTTAAAACTGACCTTCTGGATACCCACAGACTGGCGGACATTCAGCTTCCTTTTTCGCTGAAATGTGTCAAGATCCCAAAGCTGGGCTGTATCTGTAGATGAGGTGATGGCGTATCTACCAGAACTATGAACTGAGATTGAGGATACTGAAGAATCATGCCCTCTCATCCAGCTAACAAGCTCTTTGGTATCTACAGTGGTCAGCAAAAACACCAAAATGACAGGATTTAAGCAGGGAGAATCTTAGAAGTTTAGTTTTCTGACTTCCCAAATCTAGCTTATCTGGCAAGAGAAGGGGTTTTTTTTTACACCAATGAGAGGAGAAAGAATGTTTTGGAGATCAACTCCCAGATGCTCCACCCATCCTGGCCAACATTCAATAATTGTGGGATTTCTAGTCTGGGTTTCTAGTTCAGAATACAGACATTACAGACATTAAAGGCATTAACGAATGGACCTGCAAGCGAAAGAACCTTGTTTCTCTCTCAAACCTAAAGTGGTAAAAGAGGGACCAAATAATAATAATAATAAAAAAGAATGACTGGACCAACAGTTGCATAAATAGTGCCCATTACCTGTGTCAAAGCATTTAATGGAGTAATCAGCCAAAGCCACAAGGAATTCAGTTTTCCTGCGGAGATTAAATGCCAACGTGGTGCAGGCCTGTGCTGTTCGCTGAACCAAGTTGAACCTATTGGTAGAAGTGAAAATCATTCCAGTAGAAAACATGAAAAGCATAGCAGCCATCCAGGGCAACTGTCAACCTTGAGCCCTCGTCAGGATCAAACTCACAACCTTTTGGTTGCAGGACAGTTTAACCCGTGCCAAGCAGTGCTCATCTCAATTTATAACCAAAGAGCCAGTGCTGTCTGTGTCTGCAGACATTTTCATGGTCATGTGGCAGGCATGACTAGACACCAAAATACACGGAACATTGTTACCTTTCCTGCCAAAGCAGTACCTAGTTATCTACATGCAATTTCTGCTTTCAAACTGCTAGGTGTCAGGAGCTGGAACAAAGACGGGAGCTTACTCGGGTCTCAAACTGTTGACCTTCCGGTCATCAAGTTCAGCATCCTACCCATTAAGCCTCCACAGTCTCATGAACAAATTGTATAGATAAAGATTGTGCAAAGAAATCACTAGATATGAATTGATTAGGAACTGGCAAGCAGTCTTGGTAGAATTCAATCCTTCATTCCTCAGTGTTAAAACTGTGAAAAACTGTGCATCTCTCTATTTAAGAGTAAACCAATGTACTGTATGAGCAAAATAAATACACAGAGCTTACCTGTTGCCCACCAAGTCAAAGACATAAATATTTCCTTGATGATCCCCAGCAAGTAATGAATCTCCAGAGCTGCCAAAGGCCACATTCAAAAAACGTATTGTCTTGGAATGGTAGCCTGTGGTGCTGTGAATAATATTTACGAGGACTCTGGGGAGAAAGCAAGAAGTTAAGATCATGATCTGAGGAACAGCTGCATCTGCTTTACACCCAATCAACAGACTTACTCTGAAAAGAACTGAGACTCCTATAGTTAGCATTTTACTTTACACAGGATCACTTTCCACTTGGTAACAGACACAGAATTATCTCTTATACAAAAAATACATCTTCAACAAAATATGTTTCTGTCTTTTCCTACCACTAGTTTGTAGTAAAGCTACTTTAGAGTGCTTGTTGGGAAGGTGCAAAGTAGGGAAGACATATCCACTGCAAGCATAAGCGTACTGTAACTTGCTCTGATAGCACATGAAATAATGACGCCTTTGAGATGTGGTGTTGGAGGAGAGTTTTGAGAGTCCCATGGACAGCAAGGAGAACAAATGGGTCGATCTTAGAAGAAATCAACCCTGACTGCTCATTAGAAGGTCAAATAATAAAGATGAAGCTAAAGTACTTTGGACATCAAATGAGAAGAGAGGATTCACTTGAGAAAGCCTTGATGCTTGGAAGGGTCGAGGGCAAAAGAAGAAGGGGACGGCCCAAGATGAGATGGCTAGATGGTATTGTAGAGACAATGGGCACAGAGCTGAGCGAGTTGAGGGGGATGGTGGAGGACAGGAGTGCCTGGCGGACGGTGGTCCATGGGGTAGCAGAGGGTCGGAATCGACTGTGCGACTGAACAACAAACAAACATGCCATTAAAAGATGCAAAAAAAGTGTTTCATTATGTATACACGACAAAAGGAAGTTAGGTTGGATGGAGTTACATTATTAACAGGTGAAGCCCTTTTTTATGGTTTGTTCCATAAAACAAATGATAATATTGTTACTTGTCTAACAATACCATCTCCTGTACATTTCTCGCCGGCCACTTGTGAAGCCACCTACATGCTGAGTGACGGAAGGCCTGATTTTGATATTTGTTGTCTGTGGCTGGTAATTGAACTGCACAAGCAAATAATGACCACAATGTTGATATTATTAGTAAAATGTTAACGATAAATGTCTTGCCCCAAGGAATTATTTAACCAAGTGGTGAAATAAAAATGCTTTACATAAAATTTTCTCATGGTACCCAAGAGAGTCTGGTAGTCTCTCACTGCCAGAATTACTGTACTGTATCTTCAAATTTATCCAAAATGTTATGTGATTGTGTTTATTTATTACACATGTATGTCCCCAATCCTCCAGGAAGCCCAAGTTAGTGCAACTAATTCCTTCACTCCACCGTTTCTTGCTGACAATCACTCTCTGAAGTGGATTAGTTTGAGAAACCCAATGATTTGTGGAGGGCTGGGAAACCCTGGAGGCCATTCATTCATATGAATGATGTGACATCACAAGTACCCACTCCCCATATCCTTGGGGAAAACATTCTGAGTGGCAGTGATTAAACTGCTGTACTGCAGCCAAAATATTGTGAATTCAATCCTGATGGGGATCAAGGTTGACTTAGCCTTTCATTCTTCTAGGTTGGTAAAATGAGTACCCAGCATGTTGGAGGCAAATACTAATTAACTTGTGAACCACCCAGAGTACACTGACAGTATATAAGTGTAATTGCTATTGTTCTGATCTACAACAGATACCTGAAACCATGGATAACAGTGAACTCTAACTTTTACCTTTCAGACAACAGCCTCTCGTGACCAGCCCTTGTAGTGCACCACAGAAACACCTACCGGTATAAAATAGTGGAATCTCGGTTAACATAATTAATATGTTCTCCGGGACCAGAAGAGTAGCGTGCCTTGGCGGGGCCCCGTATAAAAATTTGTTTGGGGGCCCTTAGGAAGGGTAAAGATTTGTTTTGCTTACGCACGTTGGGGGCCCCCGCGGCCCGGGGCCCCCGTATAATTGATACGGCAGATACGGCGGTAGCTACGCCTCTGTCCGGGACGTTTCTTACAGCAAAAATTATTTTAACCGAGTTTCCCATAGGAATGCATTGAAAAAACCAATGAATCTGTTCTTGGAAAAAAACACTATGGGACAGTATATAAGTGTAATTGCTATTGTTCTGAGATCTACAACAGATACCTGAAACAGTGGATAACAGTGAACTCTAACTTTTACCTTTCAGACAGCAGCCTCTAGTGACCAGCCCTTGTAGTGCACCACAGAAACACCTACCGGTATAAAATAGTGGAATCTCGGTTAACATAATTAATATGTTCTCCGGGACGTTTCTTACAGCAAAAATTATTTTAACCGAGTTTCCCATAGGAATGCATTGAATGAAATTTCCCATAGGAATGCATTGAAAAAACCCAATGAATCTGTTCTGGAAAAAAAATTCTGTAAACCGAGCCACTATTTTCTACGGATTTCCTTTTTGTTATGCAATTTTTCTGTTAGCTGAGCCTCCACTGTATATATTTCAGGATTTTTACTATTTTTGGATTAGCATTTAACTAAAACCGTGGATAGTGAAATATATAGGGATGTGACCTGCACACTATGGCACCACACAGTCACCTAATTTGAACCAGGGTTTCTCAAGCTACTGTGACCATTGCATTATATTGCTCGCAACATCTATTAGTGATTGCCTTTGGGTAAATGTAGATGCATTCCTGTATTTATGGCTATTTGTTGACCCAACAAATAAAGAGATGGGAGGAAATAAAGATAACTCTCTCGCCCCCTCCCTCCCCCCCTTTCAACCCGGCTGAGTTACCCCTGCTGTGCCGCAGGGGAGGGCTTGCGGTGCCAGATCTTGCCCTCCTCCCGGTTGCCCAAATCCATGCTCTGCATCCTGCCGCCACCACTACCGCCGCTTTCGACTGGGAGCAGTTGTAGCCCGACCGGCTCCGCCCCAACCGTTGCTTCTCCCTGGTGGGACCCGTATGAGAACAGCGACACAAGACTCCCCCCCTCAGGGGTGGAAGAATCCTGCGCATTGCTTACTAGGAGTTGTAGTTTTCTAATGCACCTCCAGAGCAGATACAGGTATACCCTGGCTGGGGAATGCCTTCAGTTTGTGTACAAGAACCACACAGTTCCCCCCTTTTTTATCTTTCACTGAATAGAGCTTACTATTCATGCACAGACCAAGAGAGATCACTTAAGGCAGGAGTGCCCAAACTACAGCCCAGGGGCCGGATCCGGCCCATGACACCAATTCATCTGGCCCACAAAGCCCTTGTCACTCCTGGGAGTGGAAGTAAAATGTTACCTGTACGGATACTGCCCCTGGGCCATAGTAACCAGCCCCCCTGAACCATGTGACCAGCAGCCCATGGCCCAAAAACTTTGGGCACCCCGACATAAGATGTTTGTTTATTTATTTATTTATTGCATTTGTTACCCCGCCCCAATCGGGAGGACCCAACTCTGAGCGGCTTACAAGAAATAAAAACATAAAGCAATCTATATCAATAAAAAATCAACAAGAGTTGAAAAGTCATCGAAAGTTAAAAACAATACAGGAACGACCCGCAAAGGAGTGACTTATCATTGACATCATTTGGTGCCTTTCCATAACTGAGTGGGAATTTGAACCCAGGAGTTGCAGGTCTTTGTTTTTATAATGAGTTATCACTTTGCTTCCAAGTAATGGGGAGCCTATGGATGAGTGACCTCCAAAACATCTAATCATTAACAGTCTTGCTCAGCTCTTGCAAACTCAAGCTGGTGGCTTCTTTGTCAGAGTCAATCCATTTCGTATTTAGTCTCCATCTTTTCCTGTTGCCATTACTGTATTATATTTTTCAGCGATTCTCCCCTTCTAATTGTATGTCCAGATACAACAGTGTCAGTTTCTTCATTTCGGCATCTAGATAAAATTTAGGCTTAATGTAACCCAGGACCCACTTAATTGTCTTTTCTGTCTCAACAAAGTTTTTTTGTTGTTGAGACAGAAAGCTTTCTTGTGTGTACAGTCTACTACTCCAGTTGAACCAATACATAGCGAGTTGACCCTAACAAGACTTAAGGTGTTTCATCTTTGACACCAGTGAGTTTCCATGCCCAAGCAGTGATTTGAAATCAGGTCACCTGAGTCTTGCTAGTGCCTTTACACCATCTGGGTATCCACTTTAACACCTTAAGTGGTCCTATCAAGATATTATCTATTGTTGGTTTTGCCTTTTAAAAAAAGAACATATAACACTTGCATTGTGTCAGCTATAAACATTTTTAAAATATAAATTTCATAAATATACATTTCTTTGTTTTATATATATATATATATATATATATATATATATATATATATATATATATATATATATATATATATATATATATATATATATATATATATATATATATATATATATATATATATATATATATATATATATATATATATATATATATAATGGCTATTAATTTTTTAAAATTTCATCCTATCAAGAACGCGAGAAATATATAAGACAAAGAAATATACACATCTATGTGTTAATTCATTTCATATTTTAAGGTATTATTGTCTTGTCTCAAGTATATATTGTAAGTAATGTAAAGTCATATATGTTTTTTTCCTTTATTGTTATATGTGTTCCTTATTTGTATTTGTCTGTATGTTGTTTGTTTTTGTAATGTGAGTAAATTGAATAAAATTTGAAAAATAAAAATAAAAATAAATTTCATAAATATACATTTCTTTGTTATATAAATTTTATATATATAAAATGGCTATTAATTTTTTTAAAATTCATCCTATCAAGTCAATTATGTTATGTTGACCCATCCCAGGTTTTTTAGGTAGAGAGTGGTTCACCATTCCTTTCTTCTGGGGTTCCCTGGGACTGTGCAGCTTGACCAGGGCCACAGAAGCTGGCTCGATTCCCAGGAGTCGCAACGGGGAATCGATCTCCCAACCTCTTGTCTACAGACCTCAACCACTAATAACACTATCTAAATCCTGAAGAAACCAAAGAGGCAGAAAAAGGCACTCTGTCACTTTAAAAAAACGGAACTTCCGGAGACGTTCCTTCCGCATCCGTCTTTATTGCCCGAAAGTGAGGAAGCGGAAACCGGAAGCAGGTGTTGCTCCGCCGAATTCGGGGCAGCCACGTCGGAGGAAGGCGGGCCCCGCCCACCGACCCGCCCCTTCGCCGTAGAAACAGGTCCAGAGAAGAGCCGGCGAGGAGTTGAAGGTCCGGCGCCCAGGCCTCGCACCCGGCCCTCGTCGAAGGAGTCAAGATGTCGGATCTCGGGGAGTGGTTCCGGAGCATCCCGCCTATCACTCGGTACTGGTTCGCGGGCTCCATCGCGGTTCCTCTCGTGGGCAAGCTGGGCCTCATCAGCCCCGTTTACCTCTTCCTGTGGCCCGACGCCTTTATCAACCGCTTCCAGGTAGGAAGGGGAGTCCGGGACTACAGTTCCCGGCATGCCGTGCGCACTCGTTGACAGCCGGTTACAAACTGAGCAGTCCTGCGCTTCCCTTGCTGGGAAGCATCGCTGTGTAACTACCTGGTGCCGCATGGCATCCTGGGAGTCGTAGTCGGCAGCCTTTTTTACTTCTTTTGGGCTCCCCCCAGATGTTCTTGGACTTGAATTACCAGAGACCACGATCAGCAGGTGTGCTGACTTGGGCTTCTGGAAACTGAAGTCCAAGAACACAGGGGATCCAAGGATGGGAAAGCCTAGTCTAGCTGGTCAGACTGTCATGACTGTTTTCTGGCTCCCAGAAATAAATAAATAACTGCAGTAAGCAATAATAAGCACACTTATATACCACCCCATTTGACACTCTCTGGGCAGTTCACAACCTAATTTGCATTTTTTGTCCACTACATGTTGGGTACTCATTTTTCCAACCTCTGAAGGATGACAGATTGAGCCAAAATTGAACAGACAAGCAATCCCTTTTAATAGGGAAGTGTAAAAATAAAATCATGCTGTCTCTTTCAGGGAAACCATGGTGGCACTTTCTTCTCTGACTCTCTAGAACAGGGGTTCTCCTCCTACGGTCTGTGGGCCAGACTTGGTCCATGACATCATTTCATGTGGCCCGCATTGCCATCGCCACCACTGGAAACAGACATGTTTATGACAGCAGCAGATGTGTTTTGCGGAAGCATTTATGGAAGGAGGAACCACCAGTCTGTCCTGCTCATCTGTCTGAAGGGGCAGGATCTGGCCCGCGGCTTTAAAAGGTTGAGAACCCCTGCTTTAGATCAGGGCTTCTCAACCTTCGACCACATGATTAAGACTAAATAAAAAATAGCACCATTGACAAGGCCTTAGTAGGAATTTTTTTGCGGGGGGGGGGATGCTAATTAGATTGTGAACTGCCTTGAGAGTACCATACATAAGTGTACTTGTTATTGCTAACAATGTTCATTTATTCAGATGCATATCCTGCCCATTTAAGTATAACAGTTGCTACCTTCATATTTTATTTATTTATTTATATTTAAACTTATATCTTGTCCATTTATTATTATTATTATTATTATTATTATTATTATTATTATTATTATTATTATTATTATTATTATTATTATTATTATTAGTTCAAATTTATATTGCCACCCACTCGCCGTGGCGACTCAGGGCGGCTTACAGACAATACATTACATTACATTAGAATACAATATGTTGGGGTGGGCACAGGGGGAGGGGCGGCAAGGTCCTCAACCTGCCCTGGCTTCTTCTTCCCCTGGCAGTTGGTGTAGGCACAGGGGGAGGGTATAATTTAGTGATAAATTATCTCCTCTTGGCAGTGTGTATGATCATAAACCAGAATTCACCTGTAATACAAACCAATTTAACAAATAAAATACGGTATTCCTAAAAAGGAAGACTATCACCATAATGATCGCCAATATCTGGAAGGGACACGGCAGCTGAAGAAGAAAAAGAAGATTTATAAAAACAGTACACGTTGAGTAGCAATGCAGATTTGGGAGGGCACTTATTACATCCTGAAGGAAAGGATGTCCTTCAATGCTTTTCTGAACAACTGTGTGAAAATAACTCTATAAAAGAGTAGAATACAAATAGAAACACCACAGGAGTATTTTTACTTTTTCTGGAAGGGAGGTTGAGTACTTGCTAGTCCAATTAGGAATTTTAAGACTCATTTGACCTACTAAATTGGTAGTGGTGGTAAGAGCCTATTAAGTTTGAATAGAGAAGACAGCTGTTTGTTGCTTTGCTTTATGAAATTCATAGTTTGGCCTTTATTGTGAAATCTAGGGAAGTATGAGGAAATTTTGGGTGGTCTTATGTATACTAAGCAGACATAGGCCCAGTGGTGGGCATGGGCCGGTGCGCCCCGGTTCTGTAGATTGGTGGTAACAATCCTGGTTGGCCTGGTAGGGGTAGTAACCTTCCCAGGAGACCACCCGGGGTAGTTACCTTTTTTTTTTTTTTGAGGCGACCGGTCGGTCGCCTCACTGGCTGTCCGACTCTACAACCCAAAATGGCTGCTGGTAAGTGCACATGCGTTAAAATACCAGTTGACGCATGCACACTTCCAGTACTCAGCCTGACACCCCCAGCTAGTCTGATTTTAAAGGATGCAGCCTGCCTGGGCTCACTGCTTTAAGATCAGGCTGGTTGGAGGTGCCTGACACCTCCAGCCAGCCTGTACTGTATTTTTATGGTTTTTTAAAAACTTTGGCTCTGCCCTCATCATTGGCTCTGCCCATGACATCATGTTGTTGGCTCCGCCCATGACATCAGCTCCGCCCACAGTGTGGTAGTAAATTTTTTAGCTGCCAATCACTTCGTAGGCCTACTTGATTTCTGCAAGATAACTGCTTCATCAGATCAAAGCCATGAAGTAAACTTGGATGGTTTTAGACCAAGAGATTAAAGGTAGCCTAATATGTTTTATAAGGTGGCTTTGAGCCTGAAAAGGGTATACTGTACTTCATTCTCATTGCCCGGAGTTCCTTGTAAAAAGGATAGAATGCAAATGCACAGGCATTCTGAGAAAAAGATATTAATCTTTCATATTCTGGTATGTTCTGCTTGCATGCAGAAATAGGTACTGTATATCCTGAAATTTAATAGGAATACTTACAGTTGAACTTTCCCCTGCCCCTGAACAAGTTAATTCTGTTTGTGGCAGGTGCAAAGATATTTATAAAAACACGTGGGTGGTGGTTTGCTGTAATTATGCAAAGGGTGGTTGTGATAAGGGTTTGTTCATATACAGTACTTCTGAACTAGATCTTGCTTTGATGAGAAAGGCATTTGACCTCTCTGTAACACTTTCCTTTTTTTTATCCCTAGCAAAGTAAATGTCATGCAAGTTGATTTTTAAGTGCAAAGGGTATAAATAGCTTTTTACTGTCAAGTAGGTTTTAATGTTTTGATAAGCCCCAGTTTGGTGAAGAGATTTTTGTTATCTGAGCCATGGCCAGTTCATTTTCACATCTCAAGGATTTACTTTATTTACAAGAACTGTTCTATATGAATTACCTTATATTAGTATTATTTTTCCTTACAAATAAATGCACTTGAATCTTCAATTAAGAAAGAATGCGATAAGACATGACTTGGCATTCTTTGACTAACCTAAATGACATTAACTATAACTGTCTCTTGGTGATTACCAAAAGTGGTAGCTTGAGATTAAATACTGATGAAGTTGTGGTGGCTAATAGAATTATAACCACTGAATAAATATATGGGCCAATTTTCCTGCTTAGCTTTAAGCAATTAATTTGGATTCCCCATAGCAATGGTTTTCCGTCCATTTTAAGAAAAATCTAGAGGGGTGGGAACAAAACCAGCAACACCACTCCACAGCTTCTAAACTTCTACTGTGCACACTTATCTGTAGTAAATGTCAATTATAGTAGAGCATGTGTATAAATATACATAGATTATGTAAGAAAATTTGCACAACCACAGATCAATATGCGTTTAAGCGTGTAGGTTCAGTTAAGGCTAGTCATTTTTAGTAAACTGCAGATGGATGAAATGTAGGTGAACACTTTCCCCTTTTGTTTGATTGTGTAAATGCTGTGTCAGGAGCAATTGCATGCTCAGCTACATGTGGCATGACAGTTTATGTGGCGGCAGCGGCAGCGGCTGCTTGCTCAGTTAGCATTGCTATTCTTGAAATGTGATAGATGAGAGCTTCCACAGAACAGGTGGAGAGAGATTAAAGTTCAGGTTGTTGGTGGAACTCCTACAAAATGGCATATAGAAGACAACCAGTCACACGGCACTATGTTGTTTGTAGATTCTATATCTATATCATAGAAGGACTGATCCCCAAAATAATAAATTGCCAGAATTATTCAGTACTGTATGTTAATTGTATAAATAACCTATCTACTTTTCTTGAAGCAGGTTGGTGAGCACATTGAAAAATAACTTGGACAGATTAGATATAGCCTGAATGTTGAGATATGATTTGGAAAGGATTTGTAACTTGAGAGCTTTGATTCATTATGTCTTGTTTGTTGTGTCTTTGTGGGAAAATGTGGGAAAATGTGGGAAAAGATATTAACCCAGTTACAAAAACAGCTATCACACTATAATAGGCAAATCAATTTGTTTACCATATTTGAGATACGTTTCTGCTGTCAGGTGGATTGAAGTAAAGTACAAAATTGTAAAATACTGTATTCAGGTTCCAGATTTAGTGCAAAGAAATATCAAATCAGTACTTGTAATAAATTAAATGCTGCTAATCTGAACAAGAGGGACTGAGTATAAAGCACTGTAATGTAGAGTTCTGCTATTCATCCTGCCTGTAGTTTATATTTTTTCCAAGGATGCTTGATTCTACCCATGTCCAATTTTGTGCTTTTTCCTTATCAGTCAGTTTAGTCTTTTATGATCATCAAGTGTTTAGTTGCCATTTTGCTATTTAGAGGTTGTTTATCAATAGTTTTTAAAAAAATGTTTTTCAATTTCTGCAAAGTGTAAAGTTAGAATTCAGTAACAGAATACACAAGTTAAATTTCAAATGTTAAATTAAGTTTCCCTTGTTCAAAAGCCAGTCGTATCTGACTCTAGGGTTCAGTGCTCATCTCTGTTTCAAAGTCAAAGAGCCAGCCCTGTCTTCTTCTGCAGACGTTTCCGTGGTCATGTGGCAGGCATGACTAGACACAGGAGCACACGGAACACTGTTTATCTTCGCACCGAAGTGGTCCCTATTTATCTACTTGCAATTTCTTGCTTTTGAACTGCTAGGTTGGCAGGAGCTGAGACAAAGACGGGAGCTCATTCCGTCCTGCAGTATTCGGGAATTGAGCTGCTTACCTCCCACCTTCCAGTCAGATCCTTAGCTACTTGTTAAAACAGAAGATGATTTTTTTTACTTCAAACAAACCATCATTGAAAGTGAATACAGTTTTGTTGGAAGACAATACAGTATACGTACTGCTATAAATGAAAGCATGGCAGCAAAACCTTCTAATCATTTTGCAGCTGTACTGGAAGAGAAGGTGGAGGCAGGAATATGAGATTTCAGTTCTCTTTTTCTCTCATTGCCATCATAAATTCTCACAGTGATATCCGAACTGACCTACTAGGTCAGGGGTGCCCAAACATTTTGGACTGCAGACCAGTCATGTGGTTCAGGAAGCCAGTCACTATGGTCTGGGGGCCGGATCCATCTGGCCTGTGATGCCCGCATCACTCCTAGTAGCGTAACTAAAACGCACCCATATGGGCACGTTTTACCTCCGCTTCCAGGAACAATGAAGCCTTTGAGGGCTGGATGAATTGGCATTGTTGCTTGGATCTGGCCCCCGGGCCATATTTTGGGCACCTCTGCACTAGCTGCTTATCCTGTCTGTTGGATGTTCTGCTTGACTCTCTTTGGTTATGACCCATCATGCTGCCTAGTTCAGATCTTCAGTCACTAGTACTATATAGCTGAAAAATAAGTGATCTTTTAGATTACTAGATACTGTAAACAGAATCTCTCCCAAACATGTTTTCCCCCAAACGCTCAGAACAGACACGTCCTCTTTTGTTTCACTGTTCTATATCTGATAATATTTTGTGGTTGTCTCACCTTGTGAGATTGTCTTATGGGAACAAGTTAAGCTTTTGTATCATTTAAACTACCTTTTTAGTAATTCTCCATAGCAAAATTCTGAATTCACACTACAATTGTTTTTTTTAATCAGATCTGGAGGCCATTAACTGCCACATTCTATTTCCCTGTTGCACCCGGATCAGGATTTCTTTACCTGGTGAACTTATATTTTTTGTATCAGTATTCATCACGACTGGAAACAGGTAACTTGCTGTTAAATATGCATTGTGTGGTTGTTCCTGTACAAAAACTTTATTTAATTCCCAATCAATGACACTAGTTAGTTTCTAACAGCTTTTATGATCTTCTGTTTTGTAGGAATAGGTATTAATTTGCTGCATAGTCTAGAAAGTTTAAAAAATTACACATGGTCAGAAATAACACTCTTGTTGGATAAATAGACCTTACCTCTCCAGATTTGGGAAAAATGCTATATTAAATATATTAAAGTTTGGGCACCCCTGTATTAAACAGTCAATTGAAATGATAGTTTTTCCGACACTCAGATGTTGACAATTTTCTGTTCAGGCATATTAGACAAGGAAACAGGGGAAAAATAAAGAAAAATTGTGTTGCCTTAAAGACTAACTACTTCGTGGATCAAGTCCACATCCTCAGACATAGCAGAGATATACATGGCAATCATTTATACATGGCCTCACGATAAGGAGATAGTGATTGGTTGGATATGGGTTACAAAGTGTGTGAGTCAATGGAGAATCACAAGTCTTGAAACAGTTAATTTGTATGGTGCCACAATACTTTTCTCTCTCCCTTGTTTTTACTTTTGACGTGAATTCAATGCATATCTTACATTTTGGTTGGGTGGTCTCGCAGCTTTTGCGATATAACGAAAATCATGTACTTTCGACGAGGTGCCACCACAAAACTAAAGCATGCACGAAAATAATGGTAACATTGACTGAAAGCTCGTCTTGGCGACTTTCAGAAATTTTTATTTATTATTATTTATTTATTAATCGTATTTACTATCCCGCCCCAATCGGGTAAACCCGACTCTGGGCGGCTTACAGTATGGATTAAAATCACAGGATAAACTAATATAATAGTTAGGTTTAAAACCATAAAAAGTCATTTGCAGAAAATACAAGGCGATGATGTCATTTCTTCTGAAAGTTGCCTCGAAAAAATGCAATCTTAGCGGGTGGTGGTGGTCTGTTTTCGTTGGTCAAACGACCAAACCACACAACTGATTCAGGTGACCCAAAGTGCATTTGAAAAAGGAAAGAATAACCTTTGTGGTGACACTATTACATTTGAAATTGGACTTTGGGGAAAAAAACCTATGAAGCGTTTTACCAAAAACCACTCAAATGAGGTCACAAAAAAAATAAAAAATAAAATAAAAGGGGAAATGTGCTAGAATCTTTTTTTTTTTGCATGTTTCTGAAAAATGCCTCATGTTTCTTTGTTTAAAAACTTGGTTTGGTTGTGCCCTAGCATATAATTATTTCCCTGAAGAGCTGATCGGTACCCCATGGGGGAAGATAGCAAAACAACTGCCTAGATTTTGGCTCATTGTGATACCAATCTTTGTTTACAGGTGCTTTTGATGGAAGGCCTGCTGACTACATGTTCATGCTTCTTTTTAACTGGATCTGCATACTTGTATCCTTTTTGTTTGGCAACAACATTTTGATATATTAGATTGTGGGCAGCCACAAAGATGTTGCATATCTCACCTATAAACCACAGCCTGCCCATTTTGAATCTTGCTCCAATTTTTAATCGACCCAGTGGTCCGAGCCAATGTTAACCTCTGTGTCATATTTTTCTACATTGTAATAATAGCGCTCTAATGGGTAGGGGGAATACCTGTAAATATAGAAAAGAAAGTGGAAAAAAGCTTTATAAATATCAACTGTTACACTGTGAGTGCTGTAGTATGTAACAGTAACGCATAATTTAGAATTATATGCACAAGGATATTTGGAGGAGTAGGAGCAGAACGAGCAACTCCAGTCCACAGCTTCTAAACTTCTATTGTAGGAAGCATGGAGTTGAAGATTTTTCCTTCATCTCTGAAAATACTGTGAGGAAAAATAAGCCAGATTTTACTTTCATTCTACCAGATTCCTGGCTTTTTCATCACATGCATTCATTTAAAATAAGCTCTAGCTGGTTAAACAATTGTTAAAATAATTTTATTTATTTATTTATTTAGATTTATATTGCCGCCCACTCGCCGAGGCTACTCAGGGCGGCTTACAGTCAAAACAACAACAGTACAATAAAAATTATAAAATGCAACCACATAAAACAACCAAAACAGAACACAAACTAACTCCCGTCAGGCCATTGTTGTGGGCCCAGAGAAGGGGGCGATGTTCTCAGCCACTGCTAGGTCTTGGCATCTTCTTCCTCAGGCCGTTGTTGTGGGCCCAGAGGAGGGGGCGATGTTCTCAGCCAGTGCTAGGTCTTGGCATCTTCTTCCTCAGGCCGTTGTTGTGGGCCCAGAGGAGGGGGCGATGTTCTCAGCCACTGCTAGGTCTTGGCATCTTCTTCCTCAGGCCGTTGTTGTGGGCCCAGAGGAGGGGGCGATGTTCTCAGCCACTGCTAGGCCTTGGCATCTTCTTCCTCAGGCCGTTGTTGTGGGCCCAGAGGAATACTTGAACTTGGCTTGGTTAGCATTTGACAAGAATTTATTTAAAACTCCAGTTCATGGGTTACATATAAACAGTGCAGGAAAACTGTTATAGTGAAATTGGATTCTGATTTCTCCTCCCATTTGATGTTGCTTACTGCTTTGGGTCATAGCTTTAAATTCTTGTTTCCTGTTATTCAGAGCCCTTTGTCAACATTTCCACTATACCCTCAGTGTGTCTGGCTTTCAGACCTTTCTTGTTGCAGAGGATTTTGTTTGTATATGAGAGATAGATAGATATTGATTCCCTACAATAGTCTCTGCATCAGAGAACATTAAAGTTGTTGCGCTGTTTATTGTATATTTTGGTTTTCCTTATACAAACACTAAAAGATTACTGGCTTGACAATGAATATGCAGGTAAGTAAGTCTCTTTTCATAGTGGTCAGGCTTATGACAAACTGATTTCTTGCAGTACTACTCGTACTTTAATGGAAGGACCAAAATTGTGTTAATCATGATATAAGTACCGTATGAGTGTGAGAGCACAGTTCACTATTTTCCCATCTAAATCAACATTGTGGCATGAGAAAAAGAACTGAATAGACTTGTAAATATTTAGAAAGCACACCAAACAAAACAATGCATCATTTGTCTTTCTTTGGCTGATTTACTATTTGTGGTAATATTGTGTCTTTTTAAAATTTGTGTGTGCGCAGTAAAGCAAAGAGTACTATGAGAAACAGTCCTAAGAGAATATGACTGCCTGAAGGCATAAGAATAAAACTATGATTGTTGCCTTGGATTTGTGTAATGCAACCTCTTTTGTCTCCTCCATGACTGTGAGAAGATTGGAAAGTTTTGCTTCTTTTTAAAACTAACTGCAGTTTAGTCTAGTATTCAAACCAATACCGCTGCGTTTATATGGCTGTGGCACTTTGTGGCTGTAAAGGAAGTGTATGATGTAATGGGCATTTTTTCAAGCCAAGTTTCAAGTAACTATCATGAAATATAAGTGGGGCAGTTTTGCAGGACCTAAAGCCCTGGTGGCGAACCTTGGCACTCCAGGTGTTCTTGGACTTCATTTACCAGAAGTCCAAGTCAGGACTCCTATTGATCAGGGCTTCTGGGAATTGAAGCTCCTGAACAGTGGGAGTGCCAAGGTTAGCCATCACTGGTAAGGCCTATTATCCATTACACTTGGGCTGTACTAGGTTCTCCTGGCACAGCCATATAAACACAGCAGCCATAGACTGCATTTTAACCATACATTTTGCGAATGAGCCTCTGGCTTAACCACGTCTATTTCTTAGGACAACCACCATTTTTTTTTGCTTGTTTTCAGTTTATTAAAAGGAAAACCCCTCCCATTAAAAATGTTGTGGGTTTTTCATTTTCATTGTATTTATATATCATTCATCTTGCCAAAACTAGATATGTGGAGATACCTTGTTGCAGAGGAAAATTGAACACATGGAGACTGTTTTTATTATTATTATTATTATTATTATTATTATTATTATTATTATTATTATTATTATTATTATTATTATTATTATTATTATTATTACTATTACTACTACTACTACTACTACTACTACTACTACTACTACTACTACTACTACTACTACTACTACTTCAATTTATATATCGCCCTATTCTGTGAAACTGACTCAGGGCAGTTCACAGAATCCATACATATAATCAAAAGTAATACAGTATAGTAATACAGTCAAACCTCGCATAACGAGCGCCTCGCTTAAAGAGTAACTTGCTTAAAGAGCAGAATTTTCTCGGAATGTTCGTTCCACTTAACAAATAAAACCAACCAAAAACTCACTTAACAAATAAATCGGGGTTCTCAATCCCCCCCACAACTGGTCACTTACAATGGTGTTTCGCTTAGAGAGCAAACTCGCTTAAAGAGCAATCCTGTGGAACGCATTACGCTCTTTAAGCGAGGTACAACTGTATAACAATATAATACAGCAGTGCAATAGAACAAAAACTACACCACAAAACAAAGTTACAAAAAGTACAACTACAATTACATAATCTCAATAAATAATACGTAATACAATATAATACAGTAATACATGATCCAACAATATCAGGCCTCTCACCTAGGCCACAAGCAGGCTCCAAAAAGCAGCGGCAGCTGCTCGCCGTAACAGCCCTTTGAAGTCCGGCATGGGGGAGGGGCTCGGGAGTGTGGGCAGACAGGACAAGTGGTTTCTCCCCATATTGTCCAAGGGTGGAGGTGTGGAAGAGCCCTGGTGGTGCAATGGTTAAATTGCTATACTGCAGCCAGAAAGTTGTGAGTTTGATCATGACCAGGGATCAAGGTTGACAGCCATCCATCCTTCCGAGGTTGATAAAATGAGTACCCAGCATGTTAGGGGCAAAATGCTAATTAACTTGTGAACTGCCCAGACAGTGCACTAAGTGCTATGGGGCAGTATATAAGTGTGATAGCTGTTGCTATTGAAATTGCTCCAGAGAAGTTTGACACGATCCCCTTGCAGCACAATTTCTACCCCAGTCCTAAAACCATTGTCTGCATAGTTTCTCCTGCTGTTATTTATGAGATAATTTCAGAACCTCAGCCTACAAGAAAAGGACTTCCACCTGCACCCTCTGACTTTTCATTGTCACTTTTATACTGGAGACCTATCAGTTGCAGGGCTCACATCTTATGTTTGGCCTCTTTCTGAAGCTGGGGCTGGTTATACACACACAGAGGGCGTAGTGCTGGCTCCTTTGTGAAATCCTTCCTTCACAGCATCATTTATTTAGGTCATGTTTATTTCTTTTTAAATATTTTGCTGACATCAGCCTAACTTTTTCTTATGAAGAAATTACTCAGGTCAGCTGGGAAATTAAATTTCTGACTCAGGAGACCAAGGATTCCAGCTGGCCTACATTTTTGTTTTGACTGTGCAGAATCAGTGATAGCATCAGGTTAAAGTTCCCAATTGTTCTCCATATATACTTAGCAGACTTTCTGTTTTATAGTCCCAAGAACTGTCACCCTAAACAATCTTCTCTAGAAATAGGTCTTGGAGAAGTCAACAGTACTTCTCAAAAGTATAAGTTTAGACATGGGATTGTTCTCTACATACCAAGCTGCCCCATGAAGCTGCAAGCAACCCATTTATCTGTTCTGGTCTGATATCCATTTGTATTTGCCAAGTCAAGCAGTCAAAAAAGCACCCCCATTGTGCTATTCCATAGGCTGCTTGGGCTGCTTGGGTTAGTGCAGCAGTTGGATAACTTCAGTACGTCTGGAAATCAGTCTTGACTCGACTCAACTTGCTTCGGCTGCATTCCAGTACTGCATTTCACCCCCTCAAAATGGGGTTTTCAAAACTAGAAGAAATTGCAAGTTCATTTCTGTATTTGGGAAAAAATATGAAAAAAGCCAATATACACTTAAATAAAGACATGAACCTTATTTAAGAAGGTTCTTAGAATAGCAGTTTTACTTTTAGGCAAATTTTTGGCAGGAAGGGTATGAGCTGGGCAGCCCATGATCTTTACTGTTGCATATATCTAGCTTCACAAATCACAAGTAGTGGAGGCCTGGTTCAAAGAAAGGATCATGCTTTCTGGACATCTTTTTAAACAGAATTAATTCCACATACGCTTGAACTGGCAGGCACGAAGATGGCTCTCTCTCTCTGTTATAGAGTAGCATCATTAAAGGAACATCACTAGAGGAGGATATAGCTAAAGATCTCAACCTCCCCTCTATCACTTGGAAGACCCTGAATAGGCTGAGGGTTGGCGTGTCTATTGTAAGGCCAACATGCTCAAGTGGGGCTGCTGGCAGACAGCAACACACTGTGGAGATATAGAGGCAGCAACACATTGTGGAGATACAGAATCCAGCTCATTTACTGGTTGTGGTTATCTGCCAGAAACATGCATCGGTGAGGACTTGAGTCTGGCCAACAACAAGGCCACGAAAGTGGTTTCATTTTGCCACTCCAGGGTTTGATCGGGACACGAAAGTAGATGACCTCTTTTAAAGGTGGATAGTTACTCCCAGAGGCTTTCATTGTTGTTGCTGTTCAGTTGCACAGTTGATTCTGACCCTTTGCGACCCTATGGACCATTGCCTGCCAGGCATCTCTGTCCTCCACCATCCTCCTCAGCCCACCCAGCTTTGTGCTCATTGTGTCAACAATACCATCTAGCCACCTCATTCTCTGCTGCTCCCTTTTTCTTTTGCCCTCCACCTTTCCCAGCATCAAGGCTTTCTCAAGAGACTCCTCTCCTCTCATTTGATGTCCAAAGTACTTTAGCTTCATCTTTACTATTTGACCTTCTAATGAGCAGTCAGGTTTGATTTCTTTTAAGATTGACCTATTTGTTCTCCTTGCTGTCCAGGAGACTCTCAAAACTCTCCTCCAGCACCACATCTCAAAGGCGTCTATTCTTCTGCGCTTAGCTTTCCTTATGGCCCAGCTCTCGCAACCATACATCACTACCGGAAATACCATTGCTTTGACTGTGCAGACTTTTGTTTGCAAGGTGATGTCTCTACTTTTAACTATGTTGCCAAAATTTCTCATAGCTTGCTTCCCAAGAATTAGTTGCCTTTTTACTTCATGGCTGCAATCGCCATCTACAGTGATCTTTGATTCTAAAAAAGTAAAATCTGTAACTGCTTCTACTTCTTCCCCATCTATTTTCCAGGGGCTGATAGGGCCTGTTGCCATTATCTTGGTTTTCTTGATATTGAGTCTCAAGCCAGCTTTTGCACTCTCTTCTTTCAAACTCAGCAGCAGCTTCTTTAGGTCTTCCTCACTTTCTGCCATTAGGGTAGAATCATCTGCGTATCTCAAGTTGTTGATGTTTTTCCCAGCAATTTTGATCCCAACTTGTGGTTCGCCAAACCCTGCATTGTGCATTATGTGCTTTGTGTAGAAGTTGAACAAGCGGGTTGACAAAATGCAGCCTTGTCTTACTCCTTTCCTATTCCAAACTGTCCTTCCGTATTCTGTCCTAACTGTTGCTTCTTGACTCATGTACAAATTTCTCATGAGACATATAAGGTGTTTTGGTATTCCCATCTCTTTAATTACTTGCCACATTTTGTTGTGGTCCACACAGTCAAAGGCCTTGGTGTACTCAATGAAACATAAATAGACTTGTTTCTGATATTCCTTTGTTTTCTCTGTGATCCAACATATGTTTGCAATGTGGTCTCTAGTTCCCCTGCCTCTTTGGAATCCAGCCTGCACTTCTGGTAGTTCTCTCTCCACGTGCTGCTGCAGTCTATCCTGTATTATCTTGAGCATAATCTTGCTAGTGTGTGCGATGAGTACAATTGTTCGATAATTTGAACATTCTTTGCCATTGCCCTTTTTTGGGATTGGAACATACAGTATACTGATCTTTTTCAATCCTGTGGCTATTGTTGTGTTTTCCAAATCTGCTGGCATATAGGATGCAATAATTTGATTCCATCATCTTTTAGGGCTTTGAAAAATTCAGCTGGGATACCATAATCTCCACTGGTTTGGTTATTTGCAGTGCTTTTTAGGGTCTTTCTGACTTCACTCTCTAGGATGTCTGGCTCAAGTTCATTTTTCTCATCATTGTGATTGTCAGGGGTGTTGAGGTTCTTTTTGTAGTGCTCCTTTGTGTACTCTTTCCATCTTTTCTTAATCTTTTCTGCATCAGCTAACTCCTTGCTGTTTTTGTTCCTTAAAATGGTTATTTTTGCTTTAAACATTTCCTTGATTTTCCCATTTTTTTTGAAAAAATCTCTAGTCCTGCTTCTTATGTTGTTTTCCTCTATTTCTTTGCACTGTTCATTTAGGTAGGTTTCCTTATCTCTCCTTGCTTTTCTTTGAAATTCTGTATTCAAGTGATTGTATTTTTTCCTTTCTCCTTTGCTTTTTGCGTCCCTTCTTTCCTCTGCTATTTTAAGAGCCTCACCAGACAACCACTTTGCTTACTTACACTTCTTTTCTTTTGGTATGGTTTTCCTTGCTGCCTTCTGTATGATGTCCCGTGCCTCTGTCCATAATTCTCCTGGCACTCTGTCTATCAAATCTAAGCCATTAAATCTGTTCCTGTCTGGCCTAATTGTTTTCCCTATTTTCTTTAGTCTAAGCCTGAATTTAGCAATTAGTAGTTTATGATCTGAGCCACAATCTGCTCCAGGTCTCATTTTTTGCTGACTGTATTGGAGGTTCTCCATCTTTGGCTGCAGAGTATGTAATCAATCTGGTTGCGATGTTGGCCATCTGGTGATGTCCATGTGTAAAGTCACCTCTTGTGTTGCTGGAAGAGGGTGTTTGCTATGACCAGTGTGTTATCTTGGCAGAACTCTATCAATCTTTGCCCTGCTTCATTCTGTGTTCCAAGACCAAAACTTTCCTGTTACTCCATTTACTTTTTGATTTCCTACTTTGGCATTCCAATCTCTTATGATAATGTGGACATCATTTCTTGGTGTCTGTTCTATGATGTGTTTCAGGTCCTGAAATCATTCTGTCATTTTAAAAATTATATCCCATTACTGCCTTTCTCACTCTTTTCTTGACAATTATGGCTACTCCATTTCTTCTGAGGTTTTCTTGTCCACAGTAGTAGATATGATGGTTTCCAGAGTTGAATGTGTCCATCCCTGTCCATTTTAACTGACTGATTCCCAAGATGTCAATACTTATTCTTTCAATTTCCTTTTTTACCACTTCCAGCTTTCCTTGATTCATAGATCCCACATTTCATGTCCTTATGCAGTATTGTTCCTTACAACACCGTATTTCTCTTCCCACTGTCCTCCCCCGGCTTTCCGTCCTGGTAGGTTAAGCATCCTGTTTCATCTATTTTGCCCCTTTGTTTTACCTTTTGTTCTTGTCCATAGAGTTCTCTTGGCAAACTTCCTGACGTGGTTTGCCAGTTTATACGCCAGTATTTTACTGTCATACATATTATCACAATTTAACACAAAGTAACAGACTAAAATTAAGTTGATTAATGCTGGATATATGAAACAAGAAGTTATATATGTAGTCAAAAGTTAAAAAGCATCTTGTTAGTCATTACCCTTGGTATGAAAAGGAAAGTTCCCTATGTCAAGTCAACTATGGAAAATTCAATGACTTATTAAATGCATGCAGCTATGAGTCTTTGGTGAGAACATCCATTGTGGTGACTCCTTCCCTTCTCCTGGCTCCAGCCATTGATTAGGCCTGGAGGCCTGTGTTGGTGTCCTCTGTCACCTGCCCACCCGCAGCGACTCCACCTGGGTCTCTGGGATAGTGACTGGGCAGTTGAGGCCTTGGTCTTTGCCTTCTTTTCATAAGGACAACTAAGTTTTAGTTGGGAGGAATGTGGTGGGACTGGTGCTCTACAAACAGCCTCGAGGGAGCAAAATGTGTACCAAGGACTGGAATTAGTTAACCACTGGACTACATACCCTGTTTCTCCAAAAATAAGACATACCCATAAAATAAGCCGTAGCAGGATTTCTCAGCAGTTGCACAATAAAAGTCATACCCCGAAAATAAGACATAGCGATAGGTGTGGCTATGCAGCATCCCGGCACAGAGCGGTAAAGAAGACGGGCAGCCAGTGGCGTAATAAAAATAAGACATCCCCTGAAAATAAGCCATAGTGTGTCTTCTTAAGGAAAAATAAATAGACAGTGTCTTATTTTCAAGGAAACATGATATTTGTCTAGCAGTTGGACAACTATGTGACATAGGTGGATTATGTGTTGTCCAACACACCTAGAAGGCACCAAAGGGTTGTTTGAGAGAGAGAACTGACAGTGGACTTGTGCTCTTTTTATTGTCAAACAATCTGCAGTCACTCATGTATTTTATGTTCTCTCGCAATAATTTTCTTTATTCTCCTGTAGTTGCTGATGATTCCCCTGATCATGTCTGTGCTCTATGTTTGGGCCCAGCTGAACAGAGACATGATGGTGTCATTTTGGTTTGGAACACGATTTAAGGTAAGGCTGAATGGCAGAACTTCCCTTCTTTAGATCTTCTTGCCCAAAACAGTGTAGTTCAACTTTCTAATATAGGAGAGCAAGAAGAGAGAATTCTTGAATGCAGCTGATCTTCCAGATTATTGAAGGAATGCTGACATTTGTTAAGCAGTTTCACTGCTGCTAAAGACTTTTGTTTTGAGGCTATTATGCAGGATGGAATTCAGATTTATTCATAAATTATGTTTATGGAGAGATGTAACCAATTTTTGAGGTACCGTATATCTAGAACTTTCTCTCTGTCCTGCAGAAAATATGGTCTTGCTCACATGTAAGCTCTGTGGTGATTCTTGTTAATGCCTGGTGTTTCCCAGCCTTTGGTTTTTGGACTTCAATTCCCAGGAGCCTGAGTCAATCCCCAAAGCACTGATTAGCCAATGTACTGACTTAGGCTTCTGGGAATTGAAGTCCTCCTCTGGGGCCTACGTTTGCCCATGGCAAACCTCCCTGAAGGTAACCTCTAAATATGCATATGCGTCAGCTATGGTAGAAGTTGTGTTTTTATTTCTCTGTTGCGTTTGTTCTGCAAAAACATGTTTATGCCACATTCAGGCTTAAATGTAAAGGATCTAATGTAGCTCCATGTCCTTCTCCATTGATACTATTGGCTTCCTTAAAGCTAGTCTACCCTACCTTAGCTGCTGGTTATTTAGGTCAAGGCCAGGAATTCAGTTTTAGCGTGGTTGAATGTAGAAGGGAATATAAGGGAAATGCAATTAAAAAAGAGTGCTATGTTGTGAGTGTAGGTGTGTGTATGTGAGTTTGTGTGCAGAGTAGAATGAAGGGAGATTATTGGTGGCAGCAAAGAAGAATTAAAATTGCAATTTGTTTAAAACAAGTAAAGGTTTCTTGTGAAATATGAATTATATATAATCCACTTATTGAGTAAAGAATTATTTTCTTCAGAATCCCTTTAATGTTTGGGGAAAAAACATTTTGCACCATAAAGTCAACTTAATGACCATCATCCTATTGTACTTGTCCACATGAGGCAACAAAATTATAAAAATCATGGCAGCTAATTAAAAAGTTGCCAGTTCTATGCCTTTTCATGTGCTATACGCAATTGAGCATATGGTCAGTGCCACATTAATTATCCTTAAGCATCATGGGACTGTAGCCCAAGAACATCTTGGACTCCCCAAGTTTGTGGACCATTGAACTAGGGAATTGTATTTGGAGGATTCTGAAGCAGTGTACTTCCATTTCCTTGTTCATAATAAACTCATACATATACTTTCTTTCTAGGCATGCTATCTACCATGGGTTATTCTGGGCTTCAACTATATCATTGGAGGCTCGTAAGTATCTCCCGATACCATAGGTCTGGGTGTATCAACAAAGAAACGTGAGATAAAGTTATGAATTATAATGTAAGAAGGAAGGATTATTTATTTTCCTTTGCCAGTTGTTTCATTCTGCCCTCAGATCACTAATAATGGGTTTCTCTGAGCTCTTATAGTTCCTGATGTGTTCAGGCTGGAGAAACCACTGCTGTAGGTCAGGTGGTTTTGGCACTGCAGCATGTTTTGGTGTCCTTTTTTCGAAGAGAAAGTAGAGATAAAAATGGAAGTGAATTCCTAAAACAAGCATATCATCTTATTTATAAGTCTTCACTAGCTTTATCCAGAACTTGGACATGTGTGTGTGTGTGTGTGGGGGGGGGATAACAGGTTAGCATTTTCTTTTTTTAAAAAAAGAAGTAACTTGGTGAATACAACTTGGGAATACAGTAAAACCCCGGGTTACGGAATTAATACATTCCGTGGGGTTTTCCTTATAGCGATTTTTCCTTAAAGCGAAGCACCCATAGGAATGCATTCTGCAGTTTCCTATACGAATGCATTGAAAACAAAAATTCTATAAAGTGAAGCATTGTTTTCTATAAGAATGCGTTGGGGGAAAAAGTTCCAAAAAATTCTGTAAATTGAGGCATTATTTTCAGTGGATTTCTTTCCATAAGTCAAGCTTTCTGTTACCCGAAGCATCCGTAACCCAGGGTTCTACTGTACTATACATGTCATCAAGTCATGCAGTGTTGTTTAGGGGTCTTTGAAATACTACGTGACCTAAAATAGGCCAATTTTTGACACACACACCCATGACTTTCCGTGACTTTTGACCGGAACACCCCCCCCCCCCAAATCACGTGGTTTCCTGATTTGAAGAGGTTGGAGAGGGGAGCAGGCTGGCGGTGACAGCGGTGACAGAGCGAAGCACATCATTGCTACCGACACTCCCTGGGCCGGGGTGTGGTGGCCGGGGAGGGAAGCAGGGTGGCAGTGTCGGCGGAGCTGAGCTTAGTGCGTTGCCAACAATGCTCCCCAGTCTGGGCCAGCCAGGGAGGGAAGCAAGAACAGCTGCCCCCCCACCCCCGTGGCTTAAGTCAGCTGCACCACCACCGTCACCACCAGCCTGCTTCCCTCTCTCCCTGGCCGGCGTGGCACTGGGGAGCGTCGGTGACAATGACAGCAGTGATGGCACTGACTTAAGCTGCCACCCCCCACCCCCCACAGCTGTTCCTGCTTCCCTCCCCGGGCGGCCCGGCCCAGGGAGTGTCAGTGGCAATGTGCTCACCTCAGCTCCGCCATCACTGCCAACCTGCAAGTTTATTATGAGTATAGTTCGGTTATATACATGCAAAACACATTACAGAGTTGCAGTAGGATTTTACTTGCTTTATAATTACTATATTAGCTTTCTATAATGCTGTTTCCTGTCTCTTGCAGTATCATCAATGAACTGATTGGCAATCTGGTTGGTCACCTGTACTTTTTCTTGATGTTCAAATATCCAATGGACTTGGGTGGACGAAATTTCTTGTCAACACCTCAGTTTCTGTAAGTTGGCTGAAGGTTTTCTTTTTTAAAAAAAGAAAAAGTTGTGGGTCAGGGGTCCTGCGTTAACTCGAGAGCTTGCATCTTTGGTTCTAGATGGGGCAGTTTTGCCCCAAACAGACCCGGTGCATAATCTGGGGGTCCTCCTGGACGCATGGCTCCTGCTCGAAGAGCAGGTGGCATTTGTGGCCAGGAGTGCTTTTGCACAACTTTGTGTAATACACCAGTTACACCTGCTCCTAGACTGGGACTCCTTGCTCATGATCACACATGCTTTGGTCACTTCCAGACTTGATTATTGTAATGCGCTCTACATGGGACTGCCTTTGGTGACCATTCTGAGGCTGCAACTGGTCCAGAATGCGGCTGCCCGGGTTGTGATGGGGTGCGGGCGTTATACTCACGCCTCGCTATTGCTGCGGGAGCTGCACTGGTTGCCAGTGTGCCTCCTGGTGCAATTCAAAGTGCTGGTTATTACCTTTAAAGCCCTATATGGTAGTGGGCCAGGATACTTAAGAGACTGCATCACCCTAAGGATATCTGTCCGCCCCACCAGAGCAGACCGGAGAGGCTCTCTGGTTGTACCATCGGCTAGAGAGGCACACCTCTCTAGGACTAGAAGGAGGGCCTTCTCTGTGTCTGCTCTGGCCCTACGGAACCTCCTGCCAAGTGAATTGTGTCTCCAGATGGAGTTGCTGCCCTTTAGGAAGAGGGTTAAGACCTGGCTGGCGGGGCATGTGTGGGGTATGGGCCAGACAGTTGCCTCAGTCTCTTGGCTCATCTGACCCCTCCTTCTTTCTGTGTGCTTTGTTACTCTCTTTTAATTTTTGTAACTTTTAATCCTGATTTTTATATCATGTTTTATTGTGTTCTAAGTGGTTTTTAAAGTTTGTTAGCCGCCCTGGGTCTCTGTGAGGAGGGCTGCATAAAAGTTTGATTAAATAATAAATAATAAGTAAGTAAGTAAAAGGTGTTTTAACCCCAGCTGCAAAGGTGTATTTAGGGGGCTGTGGTGTCTCAGTGGTTAAGAAGCTCACCTTGTTAGCTGGAAGGCCGGCATGACAGCAGTTCGAGACCTGGGTACTCCATGATGGTTTAAGCACCCGTCTCTGTCCCAGCTTCTGCCAAACTAGCAGATCAAAAGCAAGAAATTGCTAGTAGATAAATAGGGACTACTTTGGTGGGAAAAAAATCTTGGGAACATGAAAGGAGCCTCATTTGGGTGTCTCCTGAGCGGAGTTTCTCCAGCAAAAATCCTTTCAATCCAGAATAATTTCTGACACAAAATTATTATTATACAGGTGTATTTCTGAATGGCTTTTTTAAAATCCCTAGGTACCAGTGGCTGCCCAACAGAAGAGGTGGAGTGTCTGGATTCGGTTTGCCACCTGCTAGCATGCGCAGGCCAGCAGACAATCCCCAGGGCGGGGGAAGACACAACTGGGGTCAAGGCTTTCGGCTTGGTGATCAGTGAAAAAACTTTCTGCTCCTTTCCCTTTTTCTTTGTTGCGTGTGTGAAGAATATCCTCAACAAGGGAATTACTCCTACCGTGGAGTGTACTCAAGGACTAGGTTTGCTCTTGTGTTGTTGGATCTGACCCATTGAAAATTCTAATTTTGCCTGCTCCTGGTGAAAGATGATACAATTAAAGGCACAAGACAGATGTTGCTCCATGCTCTTGAGTAGTGCTCAACTCAATGCTGCCATTAAAAAGAAAACTAATTTTTAATGTTCTCTAGCACAGTGTAATTTCTCTGATCTTTCCTCTGGTCAATTAACACTGTCTTCTAAGCCGCACTTAACATCAGAAGCCTAGAGTCATTTTAAGAATTCTTGATCCTAGATACATCTGAGTCTACTCCCTTTGCAGCATAAGAACAAGTTAACAGTATCCTTTCTTAGCAGGAACAAATCTTTTTTGGTGGGGAAAAATAAGTACTATTGGATCTATTCAGATTTGTCTAAACCGGGAGAGATGCTAACTTGAGCTGTTGAAACAGGAAAGAAGGGCATGAATGTTAGCTTTCATCTGGAGAAATAGTTGCAGCTGCCTACAATTCATCTTACTTAGCGTAGCAAATTGGTGCATTGAATGCTGCAGGCCTCCATACGCTCACATCGTATTGAACTTAGTGATGCTTCTGAGTGAATGCACAGGGTTCGGATGAAATCTGTAAGAAAATGTCTTCTGAACTTGCATGTAAAATTGACCAGAATGATATGTAGTTCAGGACTAGAAAAATTGCAAAATGACTGCAGATAATTTTGAGTGATTAAAATAAAGAAATTTCCTTTGCTAAAAAGTGAGGAACAGTTGGAATCAGGCAGCAGTGTCTTCCATTCTACCTGAGAATTTTTCATGCTGGAAGAACCATTGTATACTTACGTACTGTTTGGAAACTGAAAAGTGCAATTTTATTGTAAATATGATACTACTACACATGTGGAGGTGTTGATGACTTGTAATGTGGGGTAGCGATGATGATCTCGGTCTAGTGTACTTGGATGTTGAGAGGAGATCTTGTTTTGTTAAGCCAGTAGATTCTTCTCTCCTTGGAAATGGCTGTTTCTTTGCCTTAACAGTAACAGTAACTGAGCAGCGTGGCCTACTGTGTAACAGCCTAAAACGTATTGTAGCAATCCTGGTCTAATTCTTGCCTTCTTCAAAATCACACCCCTTCAATGCTCCATGAAGGAAATGTTACTGCAAATGACTTGCCCTCCAGCTATACTAACTAGTAGATCTTGCTTCCATGTCAGTATGGAAATGAGAAGTACTCTTTGGTTTTCACTTGCACTTAGTATCCCCTCCGCTAATATTCTGCAGGCTCTCCAAAATTTAGCTGAGCTGGGAAAAAGGAATGGCATACTCACCCAATTTCATTGTTTTGTTACTGTTTCTAGAAAAACACAAGCCCATTTTGATCATAATTGTTGAAGAAAGCAGAAATCTTGCTGGTCTAGCTCTAATAGCAACCAAGCTGTACATTAAGAAATCTTTAGAACACGACAATAAACTCTGAAATGGCTTTTACCTGTTTTTATTTATATTTTTAATAAAATGATAAGGCTTAAAACTCGGCATATCCATTGTCATTAATTCTGGCTTGTAAAGTGTAGGAATGGAAGCCTAATTTTTATTGGATGCCTACTTCAAACTGGCACTTTCCCAATATGTTGGATTAAAACTTCCAGTTTCCCTTGTGCTGTCTGGGCGTAAGAGATGTTTTAGACCAGGGTAAATGTATTGGAGATCTGAGGAGCTGTGTGAGGGAAAAGGCAACTTTCCTTTTGCTTGACTACAGCAGTGATTCTCAACCTGTGGCCCATTGCCTCCACCACACCCGGAAGTGACATGTGGTGGAAGGGCAAAATGGCCGTCCGGCCTCCAAAGCTGTCTGAGGGCGCATGACCTAGCCCCTGGCTTAAAAAGGGTGAGAACTCCTGGACTACAGGTAATCAGCTTTGCTGGGAAGGTTTATCACAATGTCGTCATGTTGTAAAATTCTCAGCACCTTAGTTTTGTTGCTACAGGTGGCTCCTGATGTATGCTCTTGAGGGCTGGAGCTGGGAAGGGTGTAATGACCTTTCCTAAGCTGTTAACGCCTTGTAGCTTGACCGAGTTAGTAAAATTCCAGGGACAGTGCCAGGGTATGTATGAGATTTTCCTGTGCTGGTGGGTGAATCCTCCCCTGGGGAGAGGTTTCTCATTTGGGGTTGTTTCTGGTGGCAGGGCAGTGATAAACGATTTATTACTCAGTTCTCCAGATGTCTTTTGGAGAAAGTGTTCCATTCGGAGCCTTTTCTCTTTTCTTTTTTGCTGCTCCCATGTTTTCTGCTGAGGGGTTCATGTCGGGGGGGGGGGCTTTTCCTCTGTCTGTTCTTGCCCCTGGGTGGAGATTTGCCCTTGGCTGATAAGTTTGGGGGCTTGCTTGGAGTGGCAGGAGCTGGTGGATTGAGCTATTTGTTTTCAACCATGTTGGTCTGTTTTGACCAGGGTGAGTGATTTGAGTATTGGCAAGAGGCAACAGCTCAGGGGCTGCTTTCCAACATTGATACGAGCAAAGTGGGAGGGTTGTGGCCAATTAGGTGAATTAGCTTTTTCTTAAAAAAAAAATTTATTTTAGTTGTGTGTATAATAATTTAAATAATCATAACCAGGAACTCTTGCACCACCTTCTTCTGTGATACAATTTATACAATTAGACCTTTGCATCTGGAAACTGCCAGTGGGATTCTGGCTGATATTAACTGTAATGTACTGTAATTAATGTAATGTAAGATACTAATTAATAATTAATGCAAGACATTGATTAGTAAATGTTTTGCATTACGTGAAGTGCAACGGTTGCTTCCCAGCCCTCTTTTTCTGGCTTTGTTTGCAGTTTAGAGCAGAGTTGATCTATCTCATCTCATTTTGTAATTAAGTGTTGTTTGCCAATTACAGTAGTTTTTGCTTTAAACTGAATCATAATTGTATAAGGAAGTCTTCAATCAGTTTATTTTCTTTCTGGAATATGAGAAGTAATAAGGCAGTCTCTAGTGAACATGGAACGAAGTCTTATTCCAGGAAGTAAATACAGTACAGTATACTGATTGAAGACTTCCTTGTATAATTAAGACAATAAAGGCATATAGCTGCAGTATTTTTAAAAATCACACAAAGTAGAACAGTACTCAGTTGCTAATTAAGAGATACTGAACACCCAATTGTTGCTGTGGAGGTGAGAAAGTAACAGAGAAGCCATGTTGCTTGTTTTGGGTAACATTTTACTAATTTTCAGTTTTTTAAAAAACGAGTCTTCATGGGATATCTTGGAGTAGCTGAAAAAAGGCATAAACAATTGCCTGTTGTCCCACCTGCACTGTAAACTACCACATCTGGAATGCACTAGTTACAGGAAAGTTGCTTTCTCGCTTATTGTATAAACTCAAGTATAAGCTGAGTTTTTTAGCCCCCCAAATGAGCCCCAAAAAGGAGACTCGGGTCAATGACCACGAGAGTCCCAAGACCGTGATGGATTGAGATGTGCCAACAATTTAATTAATTTCACCATATTTTAATGTATTTTGATTATTGAAACTTACTAGCATCTGCTGCATTTCCCACCCTCGGCTTATACTTGGGTCATTTTATTTTCCTGGGTTTTCAGGTCAAAATTAGGTACCTCGGCTTATACTCAGGTGTATATGGTAACATTATTAGTGGTTTGCAACACATAAAGGACATGTGATTAGAGCTGTGATAGCGAACCTTGGCACTCCAGATGTTCTTGGACTTTAATTCCCAGAAGCCCAAACACCCTGTGAATCCACACGAATGGGTTTACTGTGATTCATCCAGCGCATGCTTGTTGTTCCCAGAAGTGGAAGTAAAACATGCCAATATTCGTCATCATGGTTTTACAGGGAAGACTAGTTAGAACTTTGGCTGCTATCTTTGTCCATCTCTTAAAAATTGAATGGCCAAAACCCTGTTACGTATTTACCCCTATAAGAGGCAACCTTGTGGTGGGTTCTTGTTGGCAGTTAATGAATCTCCACTTGGGTTGGTTGCATGCCTTAAAATCAAAGTACAGACTCATTAGATGCCACTGAATGTTATGCCAAATTGCTGTCAGGCATCACCGAGCAGCAGATTCTGCTTGCCTTTTTGCAGTGAGAATTACTATACAAAAACCATTTCCCCGTGGTAAATTTTCATTTTAGAATTCCCAAGGCGCATCCATTGTTAAGGTTACCGGTAAGTTTGTCCCAAACCAGGTTATTGGTTACCAAAAGCAGGATCATGTTGAAAAACAACAAACCACTTCAAGGACCTGGATTCTGGTTATTGTGTGCTCTTAAGAGCAATTCATCACTGCATTGTGTGAGGCATTATTTGTAAGTCTCTAACACATCAGTGAATATCCTGCTGATGAAGCTCAAAAGGACTGATAAATACATCCAGAAAATGATTGGGAAGGTATAGTCCACGTTTCAAAAAAGTGATGAGGGATAGTACTGTTCTTCCTTTTTATTCTAGTTCTCCTCAGCATTTTTCTGGGTTAATCAAAAGGGAAAAACCCAATCCTGCAACACCTCATTCGGAACAGTACTTGTGAATGGGATGGCCTTACTTTAAGGAACCTGATGCACTATTTTGAGAGACCCAAGGTCTTGCCTCCTGTGAAGCAGCCTGCCAATTATTTTAGATAACTGACACTGATTGTGGAGTGACTCCTCACATGCAAGCATGGAAGAATATAAGAATTGTCTTCTTTGTCTTTGCCCAAAAGCCAGAATGTTAAAAGAAAGGAACATCTTTTTGTAACAATTATTTTTTTGTTAGGAATATTTTAAATTAAAGTCATAAAACTGTATTCTGCTTTGGTTTTTGTCTTGGACTTGTACATCCTCAGGGTGTCTGTTCCATTAAGCCAGATTTCAATTCTGAAAGGCTTTCCCTGAATCAGTATGTCTGTGCACAAGGAACCTCATGGATTGTTTTTGTCATGTAGGTAGTACATAATTTGCATTGGTCTGAGGATGATGGTATTGTGTGCCTTTGCTTGATGTCAAAAACTCACTCTTTAATTCTGAATCCTTAGCGTTGTTTTGATTTGTTCACCAGAAGCACCTGCATACCCATATCAGTTTTCAAGCTGACACTGGCTACTTTTGTTATGAAATGGTCTGTTGTATAGAGAACATTTTTAACCCATTGTTTTAGTGAATTACAACAAAGAAACAAAAAAATAGAAAAGATTTCTTTAATTCAACCTCCCTAATTGGGTTTGTGTAGGTCAGTCTTTTCAAACCTTTAAAAGTCACTTTTAAAAAACATTTCTCTGACACAAGACACAGTGTCTCAATTTTTCTTCTCCTTTCAGCAATTATTTGAAGAATAAAAAGTGCACTCGGAGGACCTAGAAACCAGCTAAACATTTAGTGGGAAGGATTTAAGAAACCATTTTGTGCACTAAAGCATCTAAGGCTGTCCAAAGTATTTGTTGCACCAATAAAGAATTATGAAGTTTAGTTATTTAAAAAAAGCTTGTCCTCCACTGAAAAGTTGCCTTTTTAAAAAAGATTGTATTGTGTATATGGTATAAAAAAGGTGCTTGGAACAAAGGCATTATCCTAAGAACATCTCCAGAAATTCACAGTCCAGATATTTTGGCAAATGGTGACTTGCAAGGTGTGTTAAGAGATACACTTTCCCACTGTTAACAGAGGTTTTCCCCCTGACTGCAAAAGAACAAAATGCAGCCAACTGGAAATGAAATGTCTATGAAGGAAATGCACAATCAACCCTGCTTTAAGATGGAGTCCACAATGTGTGCTGAGATGGATAAACTCTCATTGGGATAAGTAAAGGTAAAGGTCACACTCTTGCTTGAAAGCCAGTTGTATCCGACTCTAGGGTTCAGTGCTCATCTGTTTATAGCCAAAGAGCCAGCACTGTCTGCGTCTGCAATGTTCCCATGGACATGTGGCAGGCATGAATAGACACCAGAGAGCACGGAATGCTGTTTACCTTCCTACTGAAATGATGCCTATTTATCTGCTTGCAATTTCTTGCTTTCGAACTGCTAGGTTGGCAGGAGCTGGGACAAAGACGGGAACTCATTTGTTCGTGTAGTACTCAGGTCTCGAACTGCTGACCTGCCGACCTTCATGGTGATTTTTATAAATCGTGAAGTGGGCTCAGAAATTTCTAAATAATCATGGAAGAAGATACAACTGCCACTAATTCTTATGAAAAACCATCCAGCAAACAAACATTCTTGAGCGAACAATGACCTGTATTGAATTTTCCAGTCAGAAAAGATAGCAAAAAGTTTGTGCATTGTAAATGCTAATGTATAATGGGAGGCAAGCAAGTACCACACTATAGAGAGAATCTATATACAAGGGCCCTTTAAAAATCCCTTGATGGGACTTTGGCACCATGAAATGTCTTGCAGTTTGCTCTGTTGGATTGTCTGTTCTTCACCATGATTTTGATTTTGCAGTCAAACCAGATATTCTCTTTTCAAAAAAATTCCTTGATCCCAGAATCAGTGGCACCATATCCTCAGGCATCCAGAATGGAAAGGCAGCCCTAAGAAGACGAAGGGTGTGCTATGAAATAGATAAAAATACATCATATATGATTATTTCACAACTGTATATAATGGCAAAATTGTACACATAATGTAGAAACAGCAATCATCTGAGATTCCAAAAAAGAAAAATAATTATGCTCTTGGAAGGGAACACAAAATGGCTGAAAAAGTTTTGTGGCAAAGTCCAAAGCATAGAAGCACCCCAAAGTCTCTCACCCCGAATGTAGAGAAAACAGAACGAGTGTAAATCTTTAGCTTCATGCACAGCACCTCTCTTCTAAGATTTCTATGGCTGTTCTTTTGGTTAAGACAATGAACTTGATGACTGGAAGGTCAGCAGTTTGAGACCCGAGTACTGCATGACAGAGTGAACTTCCATCTCCCAGCTCCTGCCAACGTAGCAGTTCAAAAGCAAGAAATTGCAAGTAGATAAACACGTACCATTTTGGTGGGAAGGTAAATAGTATTCTGTGCACTGTTTTCTAGTCATGCCTGCCACATGATCGCAGAAACATCTGCAGACGGAGACAGAGCTGGCTCTTTGGCTAAACATAGAGCTGAGCATTAAATCTTACAATTGGATATGACTGGCTTTCAAGCAAGGGTGACCTTTACCTTTCCTTGAAATATTAGAGAAAAGAAAGCAAAAAAACTCATCTCCAAGGAATTTTTTTTTGACATGAGGAGCAAGCCAAATGCTTATCAAACAAGAGAAGTCTTCACATTTTACCTAGTGCCTGGAAATTATTCCATCTTACATCCCCAACAGACACTGTACCTGTCTTATGAAACAAAACCATGCAGATCTAGGCAGGGCAACAATTTCTGTTAATAAGACTAATTAGAATTCTAAAACAAATTGATTCATTTATTCATATTTCTGTCTGAAGAGCATATATATAAAGATTCCAGTTTACAAACATATTTCTATTCCAACTGGAAATCCATAAAGGTCTCCATCTATTCCCGTAATGGCGAACCTTGGCACTCCAGATGTTCTTGGACTCCACTTCCCAGAAGCCCAAGCCCCCGTGAATCCACACGAATGAGTTTACTGCGATTCATTCGGCCCGTGCCTCCCTCGTTGCTCCTGGAAGTGGAAGTACAGGCACATTTTACTTCCACTTCCAGGAGTGATGAGGGCGGCACGGGCCGAATGAATCGCAGTAAACTCATTCGTGTGGATTCACGGGGGCTTGGGCTTCTGGGAAGTGAAGTCCAAGAACATCTGGAGTGCCAAGGTTCGCCATCATGGATCTATTCTATAGGATTAAGTGACAAAGCGGCAGTGGCGTGGACAGATTTCATCTTTATTTTTAAAAACGAAGATGTTTTGCTTGGGGCTGCCATGAAATGTACACAACCCACCAATTTTGGACCTCCCTCCCAAGTCAGGTAAGTCCTGTCTTTATTGAGTTTTTGATGGGCAGACAAAAGGACATGTTACCTACCTATAAGTGTAGTTCTTTGAGTGGTCCACTGTGCATTCATACTATTGGGTTGTTAGTGCGCATGCACAGCAATGTCGGCTCTTCCAAGCTTATCTTTGGCGGGGGGGGGGATCCCATTGTGCCTAGCGCTAGTGCCTCGCCCCTCGCTCTCCAGTTCCATTTGTATCATCGCCAATGGTATGGACAGCTCTACAATGACATAAAAGGGGAAGTAGGGTGGGATGTAGGAATGCACAGTGGACCACTCAAAGAACTACATTTACAGGAAGGGAACCCGTCCTTCTTCATGGTCACTGTGCATACATACTACTGGGTGAGTAACAAGCTTTGACTTACTGGAGGGGGGATGTCATTGCAGAACCATAGAAAGGACCTGTCTACCAAAGGCTGCCTGCCGAGCCTGTCTGGCATCCTACCAGTAATGCCTCACAAATGTAGAAGGTTGAGCCCATGTCACCACTTGGCAGATGTCGTGTAGTGCGACACCCTGGTGAAGGCGACCGATGTAGTGAGGGATCTGGTAGAATCAGCACGGATACCCTCAGGAGGGTCCTAATACACCAGCTGGTACGCAAGAGAAATTGTGTTCGCTACCCATTTGGAAAGGCATTAAGACGAGACTGGAAGACTTTTCTTGTGTCCAGCATAGCAAACAAAAGCTTTTGTGCATGGCTGTCCCATCAAAGGACATCTGATCCAGTTTCAATTTGGTGTCATCACCAAGGTTGGCAGACTAGAGCCAAGCCTATCTGCAAAAAATTACTGCAGCCACCAAATTTTTTGAGAAAAGTTCTGCACCATGGCAAGCTGAAAGCATTTGGTACGTGGCTGCCAGCATAGCCTCTTGTTGGAGTTTAAGGGCCAGGGATCTCTCTTCTCCTGGCACGTTGGAAAGTATAGACGCAAGCTTATCTAAACGGTACCTCTGGTACATACCCAGAGAATCCTGATAGTTGGCTAACCTGATGCCAAGTGAGGAGTTTGCATAAAGCTTTTTCTGATCTTTACACAGCGGGGTGGTAAGGTAAGAAAACTTAAATGTACCCTGGTTGGTTTCAACCACCACTAAGTTCAGTTGGGGTTGAGTTAAAAGAAAAGGAGTAGAGGGTTCCTGCACCCTATACATATTATCAGTTTTCCAAGAAGTAGCTTGGTTATTAATGGGGTATTCCCACATACTTTGTACTTTCCACAGAAGAGCGGGAATCATAGTAAGTCGGAGAGAGGGATCTGAGTCATCTCCCAGTTTTTTCATCTTTTTTATGTTCTAAGTCAAGGGTGTTAGCCATCTTTTTAATTAATTCAAAATATAAGGCATGTTCAGCAGCAGTTGCTGTGGACAGTGAGCCTTGTAAAGGTTGTTCTACCTCAGAAACAGAATGGAGGAGGCAATGGAAACCAAATCCTCAGGGATGTGCTGAGCATCCTCCCAGGGGTGGCCATCTGGATGATCCCCTCGCCTACGTTTGGGGGTAGGGATGCCATAAGTCAAGGAAAACCGGGAAAGTCCCAGATAAAAGATAAAAAATTTGTCCTGGCTGGTTCAATAAAAATACTGTTAAAATCCTGGATTTTAACAAACTTATTGATTTGTATAACACCCAGAGCCTTGCTGCAACGCACCACACACGGAGGGAGGGAGAGAAGGTGGGAAGTGCCTTCCTTTTAGCCCCTCCCCATCTTGAGCTTTCACTTGCTCACTCGCACACATGGAGGGAGAGAGGGTGGGAAGTCTTAACATCCGATTTTTAGCCTTATCCGATGCATGCATGGAACCTTTGTCTAAAGGGTAAATACATTACAAAAGCTTGCCAGACCAGTCTGACTAGTTTAGGTGAGCAAAAGCAGGAATCAGTTTTAAAAGCTAACAGGAAGGGTGCCCAAACTTTTCAGGCCACGGGCCAGTCACATGGTTCATGGGTGCCCAAACTACAGCCTGTGTGCCAGATCCGGCCCTGACACCAATTCATCCAGCCCTCTCCACCCTCATTGCTCCCAGAAGCGGGAGTAAATCTCACCCAACTTCCACTTCTGGGATTGACGAGCATGGCGTTGGCTGGATGAATTGGCATTGGAGGCCAGGTCTGGCCCACAGGGAGTAGTTTGGGCACCCATGAACCACATGACTGGACCATGGTCTGAAAAGTTTAGGCACTCCTGCTGTTAGCAAGGCTTCTGCACTGGATCTGGCCCATGACACCAATTCATCTGGCCCACTCCACCCTCATCACTCTCAGAAATGGAACTAAAACTCACCTGATTTCCCCTTCTGGGAGCGACGATGGTGGAGTGGGATGGATAAATTGGTGTTGTGGGCTGGCCCCGGCCCACAGCCCATAGTTTTGACACCCATGAACCATGGCTGGGATTATTAGGGTGAAGGCTGTTTTGTAGATAACCTGCCCATTTTTATTTATTTAATTCCACTTGTACCCTGCCCATTGGGAAATCTTACCCTCTCTGGGTGTTTAACAAACAACACATTTAAAAAAGTATACTTCTGTCCCTGATTTGTGGGAGAGAATTATGGCAACTCTATTTGGGAGGTACGGGCGGTGAAAAGGGTGCATACTCTCAACACCAAGAACAACCCTCCTATCTTGTGCTAGACCAGTGGTTCCCAACAAGGGGTACACAGCCCACTAGTGGACTTCAATTCCCAGAAGCCTAAGTCAGTACATTGGCTGATCAGTGCTTTGGGGAAATGACTTAGGCTTCTGGGAATTGAAGTCCAAAAACCAGCATTTGGGAAACACTGTACTAGACCCTGAAAAGGATGATACTGGGCGGTGCTGAATATGTGGGTCATGGTGTGATATGGCGTGGAACCATATTGGTGCTGGATCACATTGCCAAGGTTGACTAGGTGTCTGAGCATGTCTGTGCTCAACAGCGTCGAAGTGACTAGGCACCAAAGCATGCCTGTGCACTATGGAGTTGACACGGCTAGGCGCTGAGGGATGCCTATGCTCTAGGGAATCCAGAGGTAGGTGCTCTCTGGAGTCAAACTGAGTAGGCGCCAGAGCATTTCTGAGCTCTAGGGTGTTGAAGTGGCTGCCTATGGATACCTGTGCTCTATCGAGTCTGAAGGCATATACTCCATGGAGGCTAGGAGGTTAGGCACCGAAGTATGTCTGTGTTCTACAGAGTCAAGCTGTATGGAAGCAGACTCGTTCCATCGGTGGTCATGGCATGGAAGGCCAAAATACGAGGATGGAGCCTTCGGAGCCAACTGAGCATGACAGTTGCAGCCATAATGATGTGAGACTGACTCATAATATCCTGCCATAGGGTTAATACATCCAACATCCGCAGTGCCACCTGTGGTAGGAGCCGGCGGTCTCGAAGTCCAAGGGACATGGGAGAAGTCCCATCCATGGACTGACAGAGGCTCTTTAGCAGTGGTAGGATGTCAAAATTTTTACTACCCCACTGTGATGTCACCACAGTGTGGGTGGAGTTAATGTAATGACATCATTATATAGGTGGAGCCAACATCATGACATGGGTGGGGCCAAAGAAAAATATAAATAAATAAAAAATAATAAAATAAAATAAAAATAAGCACGCACACACACACATACCTCAACCCACCCACCCACCCACAACACAAACCCGTAAATAAATTAAATTAAATAAATAAAATAAAAATACAGTAATACCCCGTATAACGCGAGTACCGTATATCGTTAAAACCGCATAACGTTACAAGATTTTCGGAAACATCTTGTATCGAGTAACGCGATTTTAACGTTACACGATACAGTCGTTCTTAGCAGCAGGGTGGGTGGAAAGCTGAACGGGGTTCTCCGTTCAGCTTCCCAGCCACCCTGCAGCTACGGAGGCAGGGGTGGGGAGGCTGGAAAGCTGACGGGGGGCTCCCCCATCGGCTTACCCAGCCACCCCACAGCTGCGGAGGCATGGGCGGGTGGCTAGGGAAGCCGACAGGGAGTCCCCGTCAGCTTCCCCAGCCACCCTGCAGCTGTAGATCAGGTCCTCTGATCTCTCTGGAGGTGTTTCTGGGCTTCCCCGACGTCCAGAGCCGGTGCAGCAAGCCAGAATGTCAGAGTTCGAATCCCGACGTTCTGGCTTCCTGCACTGGCTCACATCCGTTTTTTTTACCAATTTTGGGGTTTCTGACCCCCCCCCGCTGGGTCCAGGGAGGTGTGGGGACCCGATCCAAGGTGTTTCTGGGCTTCCCCGACGTCCTGAGCCAGTGCAGGAAGCCAGAACATCGGGATTCGAACTCTGACATTCTGGCTTGCTGCACTGGCTCAGGATGTCGGGGAAGCCCAGAAACACCTTGGATCGGGTCTGCCCACCTCCCTGGACCCGGCGGGGGGGTCAGAAACCCCAAAATTGGTAAAAAAAACGGACGTTTTTTTTTACCAATTTTGGGGTCTCTGACCCCCCCGCCGGGTCCAGGGAGGTGGGGAAACCCGCTCCAAGCTGTTTCCAAAGTTCTCCCACCTCCCTGGAGGCAGCAGCAAGCCAAAATGTCAGGATTCAAATCCCGATGTTCTCGCTTCCTGCAGCCTCCAGGGAAACAGGGCTTTTTTTAACATTGTGTGTTCAATGTATCGCACAACGTTAAAAACCGAATAACGACGGGACTTGTGGAACCAAGTCATAACGTTATTCGGGGTACTAGTGTACATTAAAATACACCCACCCACCCCAAACACAAATCAACCAGAGCTTTTAAACCGAAGGTGGTTCCCCCCAAAAGCTGCTACCGGTTCTCCAGGACACTGGAAAAAGTTACTACCGGTTCTGGCGAACTGGTGAGAACCTGTTACATCTACATCCCATCACTGCTCTTTAGTGTGTGAAGAACACTCCCTGCTATGGGCATTAGCATCTCTAACTGCTGAATAATAGCAAGTTGTTTGGTCTTGGTAATCTTGTCCAACATAATCATCTGCAGCCAGTGGTGGAGGCTTAATGCGGGAGCTGTGAAAGCCCATATCAGAATTTGGCTGTTGTTGAACATCCTATGGAACCTTAAGCCTAGGAGGAGAAAGTGAGGACAAAAATGTTAACTTATTAAAAGTTGGGGAAACATGCTTTGGAGACCCATGAAGTGATCCCTCAGGCAATGAAAGAGGTGGGGGCTGAATCCACGGCAATGGTGCATCAGAATCCAAATCAACTTGTGAAGCCTGGGGAGGTTATATATTCCGTTTAGGAGTAGAAAAATCATAAAGGTCCTCCTGAACCTTATTATCTTTAGGAGGGGTAAGGAGAGGAGTTTTAGCAGACTGCTCCTTAACTTTCCCTTGCTTAGCCTTTTTAGAATGTTTAACACAACCCTCCTTTTTCTTCTTCAGCTTAACTTGCGAAGGTGTGGACAAAATGGCCGACTGCATATTAGATTCAGGGAGTTTGGGCGGGAAAATATCCTTTCCCTTTAGGGAAGTGCACCACAAAAATTCAGAAAGTCTAGCTGCCCTAATTTTCAGAGTAGACTTGTTAAATTTTGAACAATGCACACAACTTGTAGTTTTGTGTTGTTCACCGAGACAGTACAAGCAGTCCCAACGACCATCCAAAGTTGGAATCTTACTATGGCAAACTGAGCAACATTTAAATGGTGCTGATTCAGCGTCATCTGCCATAAAAGATAAAACATCCACAAAGTGGTTAGAAAGGTTCCATAGCAGTAAAATTAACTCCAAAATATCCAGTACAGTTTGGAAAAGCACAAGTCCAACAGTAACGAAGTTTCCAAATTACAGTCAAGATAAAAGAAAGAAATTGACTTTAGCTTCGCAGCACTATTAACTAAACAATAAACTAGCTAGCAATACATTGCAAACTAAGAAAAAGGGAAAAAAGAATTCCTATAGTTATGACATGTGGGAGCCTGGAAGAGCACATTCTAGCCACGTGGTGAAAAAAATGGAACTGGAGGCGCGGGTTGCTAGCTCTAGTCATGCACGATGGATAAGATTGGAAGAGCTGACATTGCCACACATGCGCACTAACAGCCCAATCGTATGTATAGTGACCATAAAAAAGAACTGGATAATTCCATTAGGCTTTTGTCTTTTAAGGCTGATTTTTGGTCTATTCCAAAACAATGTATTGCCTTTGCTCTGTTTTTAAATTTTAAGTTGACCTAAGAACACTTTGAGGGGTCAAAAAGCAATCAAACACATCGAATAAATAAATGATATAAGGAAGCTGGTACAAGAATAAACCAGAAACACAACAGGATGATGAGGGTTGAAATTAGGTTTTGAAAAAGTGCCATTAGGATAATTACCTGTTGAGGTGTGAGAGTTATCACCAGATATACTTTCAGAATCAAAATCTGCTTTCCTTTCGGCTGCTGAGAGACTCCAGTTATCCATACACTCTGAAGTAGCATCGTCATCGTCAACGGTGACTTCCACCCAACTCACGTTGCCAGAGTCCTGGTTCTCCCTGTTGTCTTGGCTGCTGCATTCTGATTTTTCCATGTCTGCCATGTTCTGTTTCCCCAGACTCTGATTCTTTTTGTCAGTCTGGTGACCTGCATCAAGACTGTGTCTAAGGCTCCAGATGGGAGATGACCCCGTTGCCTCATACTCTTCAATAGCAGACTTGTACTGGTCCAGCCATTTTAGTTTGCCGGTTCGTAGAGCGCTTCTGTTCTCTTTGAACCAGCGAACTATTTCAGTCCTTGTGAGTCCTGTTTGAGCTGACAACTCATCATACTCTTGTGGGCTTGGCCATTGAGTTCTGACAAACATACTCTTCAATAAGTGGACTTGCTCTTGAGTACTCGTGGCAACATCTGCAGAGCAGAAAGTCAAAGAAGACAGTGCCTGGGAGCTGTGAAATTGCTCTGTTTGACTAACAGCACCATTGGGAGATCCTTGATCCTTATTATTTGACCCAAATGAGTCCAAAACAACTTGTTCCATGGTATCTCTGAGCCTTTGCTCATCAAACCAGGACTCAACCTCTTTCCTACTCATCCTGGCTTCACTCCTGAGTCTTTCCAATTCACTTTGTGTTGGGAAAGGGCTCTTAAGGAAACTGTCCATAAGGATTGCAACCTGCTCTTCAGTTTTTCCTTTGAACTTTTGGACAGTGAGGTCTGGATACGAAGTGAAAGCACGACCCTGTCGCGTAGCAGCAGCAAGAACCATCTGGTCCTTGGCTATTGATTCACTCGTGATGTTGACAAGTCCTCTTTGACTTCTGTATCGGTGATCACTGAACCATTTCTTGATCTCACTCCTAGAAAGACCCGTGGTTTCTATCAGCCTGTATATTTCTGCATTGTCAGGAAACTGATTCATGACAAAACTAGCTTTAAGGGCTGCTATTTGTTCCTTGGTCTTCTTACGGTCATTAGATGATGCTATCAACACAGGAGGCAATGTTGTTGTTGTTGGCATGCTTGTTGGAGTAGCAGGCGAGTTCTGCTTGGGTATGAACTCTGTCTGGACGATGTGTGGCCTCTTGGATTCTGGGATGGGTGGCTGGTTTAGTGTGCTCCGTTTCTGCCCTTGATTTGAAGACACAGCAAGTGTAATTGGGGGAACATTTGATCCATTTGATACTTGTGTCAAGACCAAGCCGGTCTGACTGAGAATCTGACAAGGCACAGCTGTCTGGATAAGTGGCTGTGACATTTTTGCAGCAGTGACATGAGCTGGCAGTACAGTGATGGTCTGAGCAGCCTGCTGGATGGTGCCATTGAACATCTTCTTCCTGGCCTCTTCAACCTCTTCTGGAGACCAGCTGATGCCATGCTTCAAGCGCTGAGTTGCAAACCAAATTCGGATCTGTTCCTCCGGGTGTTTGGAAGCTGCTGTCAGCCATGACAATTCGGCCTGTGTTGGATATGGGAATTTGTTGAAGGAATTGATCATAGTTCCATTTGTGTCCAATGCAGAATTATATTTTGTGCTATTCAGGGGCACAGGGATTTTAGGAAGAAGGCTGATATTTGGAGGAAGCTGTACAGAGGGCATCACATGAGGCAATGCATCCTGGAGAAATTCTGCCCCATTAATACAGGTGATTGGCTCAGTATTTTCTGTAAGTAGATGGGGAATCCCATCAATATGGTTCTCTACAGTCATCTTTTTGGCCTCACCTTTTGGGTTTGCAATGTTAACAGGTGGTGACACTTTGTTCATATTGCTTGCCTCATCAGGAACCACCTCAAATGCAGACGTTTCAGTCATGACTGAGTTGTTTATCACTTCGATCGACTGCTCTAGTACAGTCTGGTTGTTGAGCTTGATCAGCTTAAGCCTGAAGTTGTTCTCCCCTGGGTGGAGTTTTGTATTGTGCTCAGACAAGGAATCATATTTTTTGGTTGTAAAGTTACATTCAGCACATACATAAAGGGGATTGAGGATCACATTGGGATGTTGAGTATCTATGTGCTCTGTGAATTCCCTCATGTTCTGTGTGGAGTAGGGGCAGTACTTACATTCATAAACACCAAGCAGCTTCCTTCCTGGATTGGCTGGGGAGGATTTTCCTTCAATTACTTCACAGTCATTTTCGCAGTTCTCCTTTCGGGCAGCCAAACTATCCTTTGAGTTTAGCTCTGGAGTGCCAACAGCTGATCCTATGCTACAGTCTTTGGGGACTTCTTGCTCCAAGGTTTCAGATGCTCGGACCATACATGGAGTTGTAGACTTCCTTTTACTAGCCATGGTAGTTGTAAATGTTTCCCTAGGTAGCAACAGCTTCTTCTCTGGGACAATCCCCAAAGAGGTCCTCTCAGATGGGGTTAGCTTTCCAAGAGGTGATTTCGCTCAGGATAGGTTGTTCATCTGTGGCCGCCACATGAACTGGGCTGCATTATACCTCTGAAACAAAACACACATAGTTAGAATTGGTCCATGGACCAAAGTAAGTTACTGGTGTAGGTTTGAGGCATCGTGTCACTCCACACATGGTTTCATTAACAGCAATGTCAACTTGTTTTGTGGGCCAAAGCTGATGTGCACAGCATGGATGGTTGAGTTCCCCATCCGAAGGCATATTTTAAAAACAGTTAAATACCTTGCTCTTTAAAGAGGATTTTCAAAACATCCTCCCTAATGCCATTTAGTAGTTTAGTTTTTGAATTTATTGTTTACCTCATATGTTGCCAGTGGAGACTGGGTTCTTTGTTATATTTGTAACTTTTAAAATGTTGTACACCACCCATAGTGGGAAAATTACTCAAATGGGCAGTATATAAATGTAACTAACAAACAGGAAGAAAAATAGCTAATAAAGGATGTTGATTTCTGGGTTTCTTTATCCTATGAAATACAGTAATACCTCGGATAACGACTGCATCGGATAATGCTAAAATCGGATAACGATGCAAAATTTCTAAAGAAATTTTGCATTGGATAACGATCTGTTAGCGTTATCCGATACAGTCGTTCTTAGCAGCAGAGGGGCTGGAAAGCTGAATGGGGTTCTCCGTTCAGCTTCCCAGCCACCCTGCAGCTATGGAGGCAGGGGTGGGGTGGCTGGAAAGCTGATGGGGGGCTCCCCCGTTGGCTTCCCCAGCCACCCCACAGCTGGGGAGGCAAGGGCGGGTGGCTAGGGAAGCTGACACGGAGTCCCCGTCAGCTTCCCCAGCCACCCTGCAGCTGTAGATCGGGTCCTCTGATCTCTCTGGAGCAGGCAGGGGGATATGAAAGCCCGAAATGGATTTTAAAAAGTCTGGTTTTTAAAACCAATTTTGGGCTCTCTGACTTCCCTGCCTGCTCCAGGGAGATCAGAGGACCCGATCTACAGCTGTTACTGGGCTTCCCCGATGTCGCCAGCCAGTGGAGCAAGCCAAAACGTCAGGGTTCAAACCATCGTTATCCGAGGTACTACTGTACAGTAAAACCTTGGGTTACGTTTGCTTTGGGTAACGTTTACCCCGCTTTATGATGGCAAATCCTATAGAAAAGCCATCCTGGGTTACAAATGTTTAATGGAACTGTTATGGGTTACAACGATCAATTTGTGACCATTTTAAAAATTCTCAATGAATCCATATGGATGCTTCGGGTTATGATTTTTTCGTGGCTGTTGGAACGGATCTCCATCATAACCCGAGGTTTTACTGAACTTACAATATTGCAGATTATCCAGAGATAATAGCAATTGGTTGAAGGCAGAACTTTCCTAAATCAAGAGTATCATCTGTATTTTAGGATGAAGCAACATCTTCAGAAAAAGCATGAGATAATCAGCCTCCAGGGACTACATGACTTCAAAATTTCACAGAAAGCCAATATAATGAGCAGGATTCTTGACTTGCCTTCTCTTACCTTCTACTTATGCAGATTCTCCTCTGATCCCCCCCCCCCGCAAATGAACCTTTACCAGCATGCCCTTTGGGAAGGGCAGATTGCAGCTCTCTAGATCCGTGATGGTGAACCTTGGCCCTCCAGTTGTTCTTGGACTTCAATTCCCCAAAGCCCCCATGAATCCACACGAATGGGTTTACTACTGTACTGGCATGTTTTACTTCCGCTTCCAGGAGCGACGAGGGCGGCGTGGGCCAGATGAATCTCAGTAAACCCATTCGTGTGGATTCACGGGGGCTTCTGGGAATTGAAGTCCAAGAACATCTGGAGAGCCAAGGTTCACCACCATGGATCTAGATGTTGCTGGTCCTCAGTTCCCATCAAGCTTTAGTTAGCTACCATAGCTAAAAGTATGGAATGCTGTGAATGCTGGAGAACTACAACCAGCCCACTACTGTTCCAAAAAGTAAACTTTTTTGAGGGTGGTTCACAGCAAAAGCGTGGGTCTGATTTTCATTAAGACAAGTTCTACCAGACATTCAGAAACATGGATCTAGGCCAGTTTCCTGACCTAGCAGCCTCCAGCTGTGTCAAAACTATAACCTCCACCATCCCTAGTCAGCATGGATAACTATCAATGTACAAGGTACACTCCCACAATATTAATGTTACCTGTTACAGAAACAGGGTAAATGCACCAGAACCATCCATGAACCTATTTAAATGACATTGAAAAACAGATAAATTCCCCTCTCCACAACCTGATTTAACACTCTTTCATCTCCAGCTAATAAGAAGGGATGGAAAATTGGGCCCAAGTTCTTTATTGCCATTGCGGAAATATTTCAATAATGCCTCAGTGTTTGCAGATCATTTATAGTCTTCTTTGTGCTTTTGACCTCCTTAAGCTTGACCTCTTCACAGTATGGGTCCACTTTAGCTGCAGGGAAACATCACAATGTTGACAGCACTCAGTTGCTAAACTCTGCAAGGCTTCCTTCATATCTCATCAGAGCCAAGGGGATCTCAAAATAAGGAAAGGTAGGCCATGGAACTTGCCCTGAAGCTGCCCATGGGTGCTCATAGCCTAATGCCAAATCCTGCAAGAGTCACAGTTTAGAAGCATCTGCCACATCTAATTGCAGTGCTCTTTGCTGGAACTGTCAGGAAACATCACAGCTGCATGTCTCTCTCTTTCTTCCCTCTTTGAAAAGAGAGCATCAGCAACTATCCATTTTACGGTGGTGGTGGCTCCTCTGCTTGGTCTCCAAAGGAAAATAGCACAAGGACCAAGGGAAGATGGCAGTCAATTAGCATCAGCTCCAGGACACATATCAAATGTGCTGCTTTCTTTAAAGCAGGGGTCCCCAAACTATCGCCTGGGGGCCAGATCCAGCCCCCAACACCAATTCATCTGGCCCACAAAGCCCTTGTTGCTCCAGGAAGCAGCAGAAAAACGCACCCACATGGCTGCCTGAACCATGAGACTGGCCCATGGCCTGAAAAGTTTGGGCACCCCTGCTTTAAGGGTTTTTGAAAAAGAAGGGGGAAATGACATTCAGGCCCTGGGTGACTTTGAAGAGCGAGAATTTGTTTTTAGAAGACATGGACACCAACCACCTTAAGTGAAATGGCAAAAGCAGAGCTCAGAAAGTTACTTTTAGGGAGCACAATTCCCTATGAATAGTTTAAGGCAGTGTTTCCTGACCTTCAATTCCCAGAAGCCTAAGTCAATTCCACAAAGCACTGATCAGCCAATGTACTGACTTAGGCTTCTGGCAACTGAAGTCCTCCTGTGGGGCTTGGGCCCCACATTGGGAACCACTGATTTAAGAAGAAAAGAATATTTCCAGACTGACTGATTTCAATTTTCCATTTACCGTGTCTCCAGATTAAAGCTGTTTTTCAAACAATAAGAATCCAGGGAATTGATAAACAGCTCCTGTTTCTTCCAAGAGCTTTTACCATTCTTACTGCTGTTGTGCCCCCACCCACACATGTTTTCAAAAGCTTGAATCACTATCCTTTTCCTCTCTGCTTAAACTATGCCTATTTATAATCTAAGGGCTCTTTTTGGTCAATGACTCTTTCCCTCATACGGTTCATATGCAAGGATGGCAAATTCAAGTGTTTACTCTGCCATAACTTTATCTGTTTGGAAGCTTCTTCCAGATGTAACACATGATCCAAGAAAGAAATTAGTAAAGGTTGCCCTTGCTCAAAAAGCCAGCCGTATCCGACTCTAGGGTTCAGTGCTCATCTGTGTGCGCTGTCTGCGTCTGCAGATGTTTCCGTGGACATGTGGCAGGCATGACTAAACACCAGAGTACACAGAACACTGTTTACCTTTCCACCAAAGTGGTAACTATTTATCTACTTTACAATTTCTTGCTTTTGAACTGCTATGTTGGCAGGAGCTGGGACAGAGATAGGAGCTCACTCCGTTGTTCAGCATTCGGGTTTTGAACTGCTGACCTGCCGACTACCAGTTCAGCATCTTAACTAATTGAGCCACCGCAGCCCCATGCAAAGAAATTGGAGCTCCATAAATTCCAATACAAGAGATTAATGGGAAAACAATTCACAAAACTGGTGGTCTACATGCCATCTACAGGGACTGGTTGTACTCAACATCAGAACTTCACATGCAGAAAACCCCAAATTCTATTCCCAGATATTCACACTGGCAACTCCAATTAAGGGATTCAAAAGGAGGGGGGGGGGTTTGAAGAGAATAAAACCAGAATATTCCATGAGACCTGACAAGTCTAATACACATAATGTTAGGTTAAATTTTCATATCTTACAATCTCTCTAACCAAAAGTTTAAAAATAACATGTTAGATTAAAAAGTTGGTGTTAAAATTGTTAATTTTCATGTTAAAGAGGAGAAATGAATCCAATCGTAAGAAAAATATTACTTCAAAAATGTTAATCTACATTTGTTGGCTTGTCCTCCTGTATAATATGAATGGATCGATTTATATGTGACTGTGTTAATGTGCTGTTTCCAAAATCTGCTCTGTCCAAGAATCTGGATTCTACCAGAGAGAAATAAGAAATACACTGTATCCCCTCTAAACATTTATATATTTATGGGTACTGTATTTTCTTATTATAGTTATCATACACAGAAGGTTTTTAAGGACAAAACCTATTGCCCTGGTATTTGGGAGAGTAGATACTAAGACACCAAAACAAATAATTCCATTTGTAGTTGAAAACTGTCATTAAAACTCTAGTTCTGAGTTCTCATAAATGTTGCACATATAGCTCGCTGGGAACCACTGATCTAATATGATACATAGTAACTTTGTTATGCAGACATCCCACTTTTTAAAATCTGGGTTGAAAGGATTTTTGCTGGAGAAATTCTGCTCAGGGGATGCCCGAATGAGGCTCTTTTCACGTCCCTGAGATCTTTTCCCACCAAAATAGTCCCCATTTATCTACTTGCAATTTCTTGCTTTCAAACTGCTAGGTTGGCAGGAGCTGGGACAGAGACAGGCACTCATTACATCATGCAGTATTAGGGTCTTGAACTGCCGACTTGCCGACCTCCCAGTTAACAAGGCAAGCTTCTTAACCCCCAAGCCATTGCAGTCCCCAGACAGCCTACTAGGGGCATTCTATTTACAGAGGGAAACATATCTGTACTTCCAGGACCACTTTCCCAGGACACATTGCATTTGTTTTGTTATGGATCTCTATTTCCTGAACTTTGTTGGGCAACCTGAGCTCATTCTACTGCCTGAGGTAGGAAATGAAGGGCCATGATTAGTGGAGGTAGTGTTGTGGGGAAAGCAGCTGTCCAAGGTCCTGAACCTATTGGAGGGGGCAGGGCTGAGCACCTTGTAGAGTTCCCACAATATTCAGAGTAAAACCCTGGAACAGATTCATTGCCTCATGACATTAGAGCAGGGGTTCTCAACCTATGGCCTGGGGCCAGGATGGAGCCCACGTCATCATTTCATGTGGTCCTCCACCACACCTGGAAGTGCCATGTGTGGCAGGCAGGGCAAAATGGCTGTCCAGCCCCCGAAGCTGTCTGAGGGAGCGTGACTTGGCTCTCGGCTTGAAAAGGTTGAGAACCCTGCATTAGAGTCACTAGCCTTCACTAACTACTACCCCTCCTTCCATTGTTGCTCTGCTACCTTCCACACCACTAGAGGCAGAGTTGTCTACTGTCCTGAAGCCTGACTCTGAGGGACCCCTGTGGAACCAAGCAATGAGGGTAGGGTGACCTGCAATGCTCTCTGTGCTATGACTGAAAAGTTGTGAAAAGGAGTAGCAGACCATCTGTCACAGTGGGGGAGGAAGAGGAGGAGGAGGAAGAAGATGACAGCAGTAAAAGTGCTATTCCTAGCATGTTTCTGTCTTCCAAGAATGCTAACAGACTACACCTTCCTCAATGCCAGTTACACAATCTTTGCTATTCACATATCCTTGACCTTAAATGTTTGTACTGATGATTAGCTACCCCTGGAAGCCCCCCCCCTCCACAAAAAATACCCCTAGCTATATATTTGGTTGACTTTATAGTCACTCTATGTAAGCGGGTTGATATCAGCAATTATTACTGATGCTTTGCAACAACTGTCTAGGAACCAGGCCTTGAGGAGTACACCAGCCAAGGAGAAAGAATAAAGAAAAGAAATTAATGTCATAGAGTGAGTCATTCCAAATCAGTTGGTATGATTCACTTGGACTGGGAGATAGCATGTGGCCACGCACAACACAAAGCATTTCTCTCATGCTGATATCCATATAGCTTTCTGAGTCGATCTCATGGACTGCTAACTTTACAGGACAGAAATCTGACTGCACAATCTTAATGAAAAAACCCCAGGTTATAAACCTCAGCTATTAACTAGTAACGTTCCAATACAGCAACCTGTATTCCCTAGTGGTCTCCCACCCAAATATTAACCAACCTTGATCTTACTTAGCTTCTGTAATGAGCCAAGATCCGATTTCACAGTACTATAGTGGTTCAAACAATCACCCAAAATCTGAAACGAATGATCTTTCTTGCAACAGGATGATGCATGGAACAGAGTTCTTTTGAATACTATTTGGCTTGCAGAATGCCAATACACTACAATGAATTTCCCCTCTAATTTCTACTGTAATATTACAGATCCCAGATGGTTTTTATTGCCCATCTCAAAGACAATGGCACAACATGTGGGAGACATTCTAATATGAAATGCGAGTAGGCTGTAAAATATTAAATCTAGTTAAAATAACCTTAGATAGGATTCTACGCAATGAAAGGCCAGGTCCGGATGAAAAGCATATCTGAGCTAAAGAGGAAACAAAGTTTTGTTTTTCTTTAAGTTAACAGGAAGGACATTTATTCTAGGGCAATGATGGTGAACCTATGGCACGCTTGCCAGAGGTGGCACTAGGAGCCCTCTCTGTCAGCACCCATGCAGTCACCCCAGCACAGAGCTCTGCTCGCCCCTCTTCCCAGCAGTCGAAGGGGAGTGCTTCCTCCCTCCCCCAGCACAGAGTTCAACTGCCCCTCTGCCCAGCAGTCCAAGGGGAGCGCTTCCTCCCTCCCCCCCGAACAAAGAATTCAACCACCTCTCTGCCCAGCAGCCCAATGGGAGTGCTTCCTCCCTCCCCCCAGCCCAGAGTTCACCCCTACCCCTCTGCCCAGCAGCCCAATGGGAGCGTTTCCTTCCTTGTTGCTATGTTGGCACTTTGCGATAAATAAGTGGGTTTCAGGTTGCAGTTTGGGCACTTGGTTTCTAAAAGGTTTGTCATCACTGTTTTAGGGCAAAGCTCAGAATCAGAAGGAATTTTAAAGGAAACATTAAGTGATAGAATCTAACAATAGCTCATCTGATCAAAATTTCCAGTCAACAGACAAGTTGAGGGTGGTATAGCCTCTGAGGGGTAGTGGTATGGAAGAGAAAATACTTTTTAACCAAGCCTTTTGCTTTTGTAGCTGACCTCAAAACAGCTCAAAAGGGTTACTCTCTGAAGACATGTGGAAGCAAGTTGATCTTACTCAGCGAGCAAACCAGCCAAAGATCAATAGTGTGTAATTGAAGCTTGCTAAGAAGAAGGGAAAGGTGGGAAAATGTGGAGATGAAAAGCTTTGGTGTCTGTATGCAACCAATGGAAAGATCTGAATGAAATAAAGGAGGAACAAAAGACTACAATCTAAAGAATTTCTCCCTTGGCTCTTTTGCTGCTCTTTCAAGCAAAAGAGAAAGATGCCATTTGCTCTGACTTATCCTTATCCTTTCATCATCACAGACCAGGTGATTCTTTTCAATTTCTGTCATCTGTCCCTGAAGAGGCCTTCACACTGATTCTGTTGTATAGCTCTGTTTCTTGCTTGGTAAGAAAGACTACCTGTTAGGTGCAGAACTCTTAAACAGGCAATAAGCCAGGAGAAATGGTCAGCACTGGCCTACCAAGGTCAGACAAAAGAGAAAGATGTGTCGTAACCTTTGCTATCTGACCTTATTCGTTGCTGAAATGTATACCCTGTCTTTGTTCCAGAAAGTTCAAGCCATCATGCACGGACAATTCTTCCTCACAATAATCTTATAAACCTTTTTGTAAAGGTAATGTAGGCTGAAAGTAAGCAACTGGACCAAGGTGACCCATGGAGTTTCATGGCTGAGTGGGGGATTAGAACTCAGACTTCTTGAGTCTCCACTGAGCCCCCTAACTGCCATTCTGGTACAGTAAAACCTCACATAAAGAGCGCCTCGCTTAGAGAGTAGCTCGCTTAAAGAGCAGGATTTTCTCTGAATGGTTGCCTCACTTAACAAATAAAACCAACCAAAAACTCACTTAACAAATAAATCAGGTTTCACACACCCTCCCCCCCAGAAGTCACAATTGGTCACTTACAATGGTGTTTCACTTAAAGAGCAATCCCGTGGAATGCATTATGCTCTTTAAGTGATGTACCACTGTATTTCGTTTCCTGAATCATCCCATATGCTGTTAATGTACCCATGGAACCACAACTACAGTATCTTAATAACTACTGAAAGGCACTTTTCCTTTATTCTTGTGTGGATGACACAGGTTACAAATGGAATGGAAATTGGTTGATAAGTATTAAATAATTATTCAGCATTAAAAAAATCCCCTACATTGGAGTTGCAAAGTGTGCTTATGAATATGACCTTTTTCTTCACATTTAGTCTTTACTGGTGGTTGGTTGACAAAAGTTTTGTTAATACTCAGAGCTCAGTTTTAAGTTTTTAAACACAAAAGAGCTAAGGGTACACAACAACCTACTGTTGGGACCAGACCTTAGGATCAAATGGACCTTGATCTAATCCAGCAAAGGTTGTTCTTAAAATACAGCACACACACACCAACATCCTACTGTCAAGGATATCAGAGTAGCCTTATGTTAAAGCTCATCCCTTATTTTTTAAAAAAGTAGGGACATTACAGTTCTATGCCGTATAATAACTGCATGCTGTCAATCCTATTTTGACTTGTGTTGACACTTTCATCTGCCTTCCACATTGCAGCATGACCTCTGTACCACTGATCCAGTTCTACAAGTCACTTTCTGGTCCTGAGCCCTTTTGGCATGTAAAGTACTCATCAGCCCCAGGCCAGTATTGATGAAACTGCTGCCCTCCATCAAGATGGATTCAAGTGGGACCAGACATCCCTTATTGCTTCAACTTCATCCTTCCACCAAACAGTATAGATTTCAGCTCTCTAAACTCTCTAATGTCTGCAGTTTTGGGACTACTGATCTGATGACCTTACCTGGTGGCTGTGTTCTTGACAACATTTTATGGGAAAAAATGCAACAAAAGTCACAAAAAGGCATATTTATCTTTATTTAAGTGCTGTCTATTTGAGTCTAACATATGGTGCACCACAGATTTTTCTAGGACAAAATAACTGCAAAGTGGTTGACCAGACCCTCCTTCTGGTGACTCTCAGAGATTGTTGTGCAGCATGCCTATGGCCACACAAGTGACAGGGAGCAGAACCTCATCAGCAACACAAATTACAGGTGAATTCAACTGGTTTTCCTTGTCAGGAGGCACAGTGGGAATTTGATTTGCTAACTGCCTGGCCCCACAGTCAGGCCATTTGTACATTTAAAGTTGAAGGGAAGGAGAGGGGAGAGCAGAGGTGCTGTTTTTGGAGCTTGGAAAAGTTACATGTTTTGGTCAACACTTTACTAGAATGTCCATCCATAGAACAAAAATCACAGAATGTGATGAGGTACTGCTTGTGCAATCCTTTAAAATGCCAAGGAGTCACAACTTGAATGACTTCCCATCTTGTGTGCAGACAACCCAACAGAATTTCATCCCTGGATGGACTATAGTTTCCTGGTGCTGGCTATGAGATTCTGGTAGTTATAGTTCAGTAAACAACTCTTTCTAGCTCTGGATTTCATGAGGATGAAGACAACCCACCACTAGGTTGTACCCGGCAGCAGATACTGTACTATGTTTAAATGTACAACAGATGGTCACGCTCATATTTTTCATCTGTTACTACACAGAGAATGGTCTCCAAAATGATTATTTCTGGAACCAACCTGATGACAAATGTCTGGTGGGTGAGTTCTCAGGGCTATTTGACAGATACATAGTTCAAGTTCTGTTGTGCTTTCCTTTCTTTTAAGCTATAAAGGTGTGGAAAATGCAGCCCTTCATTGTTGCACTATGAATCCCATCAGGCGTATCCAGTATAGTCAACGGGGAAGGAAGATAGCAGTTCCATAACAGACGGTTGCAAGCTCCTTGGTTAAAATATAAAGTTTGACTTGGAAGCCATGCACTCCGAAAGCAGGAAAATAGGGGGGTTGAAAAGAAGAGAGGTGTCGTCAGTGATGGGATGTAACAGGTTCGCACCATTCACCAGAGCCGGCAGTAACTTTTCCCAGTGTCCCAGAGAACCGGCAGCAGCTTTTGGGGGGAACCACCTTCGGGGCTTACCTTTTCACTGGTTTCCCCAGTGCCCATGCGCGCCAAGCACTTGGTGTGCATGCACGCCTACAGTGCTTGGCGTGTATGCACTGCCTCCTGTTTGACATTTACATTAAGGCATATTACCCTAGAGAACTGGTACGATGACCATATCCATCTTGCAACATGGTGCTGTCCAGGCACTTATACTAACAGGTTAAGTGACGGGATTGTGTTTGGGGTAGGTGGGTGGGTGGGTTGATTTGTGTTTGGGGTGGGTGTATTTTAATGTAATTTTTATCTTATTTATTTAATTTATTTACGGGTTTGTGTTGTGGGTGGGTTGAGGTGTGTGTGTCCTTTTTTTATTTTATTTATTTATTTTCTTTGGCCCCACCTACAACATCATGACATCATGATGTTAGCTCCGCCCACACTGTGATGACATCATGGTGGGGTAGTCAAATTTTTGACACCCCACCACTGGGTGTCGTGTTTTACATATAGAAGATACGTCATTTAATTTCCAGCATTTCCATTTTTCTAAACATTTCTGGTAAAGAATAATAAACCCCACCCCATCCATGCCTCACACCATGAGAAGCAGAACCAATATGTGGATTGCATGTTCAAGCCCCTGCATGTTCACATGGGTTTAGATATCTGGCTGCAGAGCCAGAGGTTGGGAGTTTGAATCCTCACTGAAGCTCCATGCCATCAAGCCTATTTTGATTTAGGGCAAAAATGTCACCAGAATACGTTTGATGGCATGCAATTATTATTATCTGGTATAGAACAGTAATGTCCCCATACCTTTTAAAATAAGGGTCTCCAGATAACCTCAACATGGATATGGGTGTGTGCATGTTGCATTTTAAGAACAAGTGTTGTTCAGAACTGACTTGATGGAACACTATTATTATTATTATTATTATTATTATTATTATTATTATTATTATTATTATTATTATTATTATTATTATTATTATTATTATTATTAAAAAGGCTCTGAACTGGGGGAGGGTTACACTCATATAAATCTAATTCAATAATTTAATAAAATAAATAAATAAATAAATAAATAAATAAATAAATAATAATAATAATAATAATAATAATAATAATAATAATAATAATAATAATAATAATAATAATAATAATAATAATAATAATATGTTTCTGGATCACAGCCTTAAATTTGATTGCATTTGCAAACTGATCTTCAGATTAAGTAACCAAAATCAGTTTCACAACATGCCATATTCTTGGCGCTCACAACAGATTCCGATTATTAGTCTCCTGAATGCATTTCCGTTCAGCCAGAAACAAGCCACAGCTACTGAACAGAGATATTTTACACTCACACTCCACAGTACTCCTTTTTTGGGTGGTATGACTGAAACAGACATATTATAAATAAACATAGTTATAACAATGTGCCAAAGGTCTGAAGACCAATCATTGTGGCAAACACAGAAACAATAAAATCTTTGAGACACAAGCATGGAGGGAGAATTCCAAGATCAGCACAGCCAGCTACAAAAGCTATAGGTAATGAAGCAGAAGCAAATCACCAAACTAGGCCATGGCCAGAACTGGTGGTCTTGAAGAGCAGTTGATAGATGCTGACAGAGTATAAATCTTATTCTGCTTTTGGGTAGAGTCTCCATAAAACACTCCCTCCTGCCATGCAACACTCATTGAAGATCCATGGCCACTTCTAAGTCCTATATAACCTGGATCTTCACTACAGCAGGGTTTCTCAACTTTGAATACTTAGATGTTCTTGGATTTCAATTCCCAGGAGCCCTGGTCAGCAGGTGTAGTGACTTGTCGTTGTCTCACATAGACAGAAAAAGGAATTATAGCTAACCACAAATGATAATATTGTTCTTTCCATCTTTAATGGATGTATGTTATATTGTAAAACTGTCCAGAGTAGTACCTGCACTAGGTTTGGGTGGTATATAAAAGTGAACAAACTAACAAATATGACGTTAGGGGACAAATTTCTGCCGTGGCTGTCCAGGAGAGAGGAGAGGACTACTACCCCACCAAAATCTTAAACATATCTATTTGTTTTAGCTTATACAGACAGATCTGAGCAGGGCTGTGAATGATAAGATCTTCTGGAGGTCATTAACTCATAGTATCATTGTAGCTTGGAAGCAACTTGATGACACATTACAAAAAACACTAGATAGACAGACATCTAGTTAAACCTGTTTATCTATAATGATTGGGGACTTTTCTCACACAGGAAACATTGATTCAAAAAAAAAAAACCTCCCTATGCCAGTGATGGCCAACTGTAGCATTCCAGATGTTCTTGAATTTCAATTCCCAGAAGGGCTGATCAACAGGTATTGATTTGGGCTTCTGGGAATTGAAGTCCAAGAATACCTGGAGTTCCAAGGTTGGCCATCACTGCCCAATGCAGTTCAAAGTCAAGAGGTATACAAAGTCAGGCTCTTCTACAACCCCCAAAAGTGATCAAGGATAGCCATTTTTCTCTCTTGCTATCTGTCAAGGGTATTCCAGGTAGACTCCTCTACTGCTATCTACAGCACATTTGCCAGTGTTTGCAAAACAGAATTTGGGTACCCTTTTCCTGAATGTTTTCTTAAAAACCCTTCAGTGTTATTATAAGGAGAGTGACTCCAAAAATTACATTATCCACTAGGCTACACAGAGTAGGGTAGGGTAGGGTAGGGTAGGGTAGGGTAGGGTAGGGTAGGGTAGGGTAGAGTGATTTATTTATTCAAATTTATTTATCACCTTCCTCACCGGAGTGACCCAGGGCGATTTCACAGTCACGGAACAATCAATAACAATTAAGACCAATATTTAAAAGATTATAAAAGTCAGAAAATTAAAAGGCTAAAACAGATTAAAAAGATTAAAACTGTGTGTTACAACTGAGAGAGTTTAAGGGCAAGGGGACTCAAATTAGCCAGCCGGCTGGGGTCACTGTACCACCCGCACTCCAGACCCGACCTGCCAGCCAGGTTTTCACTCCTTTTCTGAAGGACACCAACTCTGTCTGCATACATAGATCAATTGACAGGAGGTTCCATAGGGCTGTAGTGGACACAGAGATGGCCCTCCTTCTGGTGCCAGAGAGGTGCACCTCTCTGACCGATGGCACAACCAAAGAGCTTCTCCGGGCCACTCTGGAAGAATGGACAGATGTCCTCGGGGTGATGCAATCTCTTAAGTATCCTGGCCCACTACCATATAGAGCTTTAAAGGTGATAACCAGCACCTTGAATTGATCTCGGAGGCAAACTGGGAGCAAGTGCAGCTCTCTGAGCAGTGGGTGAGGCACAAGCATAATGTCTGCACCCCATCACGACCCGAGCAGCTGCATTCTGGACCAGTTGCAGTCTCTGAATAGTCACCAAGGGCAGCTCCATGTACAGCGCATTACAATAGTCAAGTCTGGAGATGACCAAAGCGTGTGTGATCATGAGCAAGGAATTCCGATCTAGGAGCGGGTGTAACTGGCGTATAGCAAGAATTTGTTGCAAAAGTTGTGATACACTAGAACTCTGGAGGCCTGGCTTCAAATCCCCCCTCAGCCATGGCTACTCAGTAGTGGTAGACCTGGATAAATCACTCCTTAAGTATCACACACTTTGAAAGCTCGACTTGATGGTACATAACAAAAACACTTTTAAATACTGTGGCTGCTCATCTGGGTTTTTGCCCTCTTCTTCATATCCATTTCCCTTCCAATGTTCCTCATGCCACACACATTATTATTTAATTTCATGAAGTCTTTTGTGTTATATGTGAATATTATTCACTTCCACGTTCTCCAGTTTGTTCGCTGTTTATTAAATGTCACTGTAGTTGAAACTGAGGCTCACAGCATGTCTGCACACATAGAAGTAAAAAAAATGCAGGTGTTTTGCAGCGGCGAAGGCTATGCAAACACAAAGTGCTCACACATTTCTTCCTCTGCAAAACATTCTTAAAGATTTCCTCCAACTCTCTTAGAAAGTGTTTCACAACCTAAAACACCAGGGGAAGAATTTTCTCCCTTACACATATAGGAGAAATAAAGGGAGAAATATGGAACACTTATATGTAATTCAGCTCTGTCATTGTCAGTCCCAAGCCTGGATGAGAAAGGAGAAGGGTTGAGTGTCTAGTTAGCGCCCCGACCCCATTAAACCTAACCGCTGAAGAAACGAGGAGCTTTGTTGCCTGATCCGCTGGAGTAGTGGAGAAAGGCACCACACAGTATGAGAAAGAACTACTATTACTATATGTCCAGTAGTTCACTCAGCTGGTTTGGATGGCTCAATGGTTTAGGTAGAGACTGGGGGTTAGATTTCCCACTGTGCCTCCTAGGAGAATGAGTCTCTGTAGTCATGGGCAAGCTGCAGTCCCAGGGCACCCCAAAAGAAGGGAATGGAAACCACTACTATGTATTCTCTACTTAGAAAGAACTGCCAGAATCAGAAATGATTTGAGGGCTCACTATTAGTACAGTAGTTTAATCTACTCCCAAAGTCTAAAATTCTAAAAATAAATAATTAGACCGCACTGAAACCACTGTACACTGTTCAAGGCACAGTTCTTTCATAAACACTCTAATAAAATCTGAAAATCATGTCAATTATGCAAACTACATTCAATGTATTAAAAATAAACAAGAGCAAGTCGTTCCTTGCATTATTCAACATCACCTGCAGAAGATCTGCTCTACTAAATACCACCTGTGTGATTGACGAAACCACTAATCCTTCCACCTCCCACTGCCTTTCTCTCTAAACACATACAGACCCAAACATCAGTGGGAAGTGATCCAGGCCAAGGCATAGAGTAATGGAACAACTAGCCCCTGATCTACATCTGAGCCAGATTGCAGAAGAGAAGAAGTGAAAGCCGTAAGGTTTTAGCCATGTTTAAATGCAGTCATACCCACCCTAGGATGTGAACTGCAGTAAAGGAGGCAACAACATTCAACCGAGGAGTTGCAAGCTGTTCTGGTTTCCCAAATGTGAGTTTGCAAAATTCATTTGCTTTCTGTCTTGGAAGGGGACTTACATATTTTCACGACAACTGAATTACTGTGATTTACCAAGGGAGCTGACAGCTCAATGCCGGAAAAACTTGGCTCTCGACCCTTCTTTTCCAACTTGATTCTTTGCAACAGCAACAGAACACTTAAGACTCAGCCTTGCCAGACACAGGGTTTCTATTAAATATTAAAAGGCTATTTGTTAAAGCAACATTGCCATGGCAACAGGGAAAAGCTCCAGGAGCAGTAGCCACCATGACTGCTGACTCATGGCATGTACAAATTGTCCACCGTACGTCATTCAAACTGCCCCACAGCAAATTCTGCATTGTTAGTAAGGAACATTCCAAATGTGCCAACTGCTAAACAAGTAATAGAAAAAAACAGATAATGCTTGATATCTACCTATTCGCTGAAAACATTTCTTCTGCTGCTGCTGTATCCAAGTATGAATATAGGCGCTCATTATGGCAATCAGCCATTAAGTCTGTCCTGAGAATATAATGCAGTGGCCTTTCATCTGCCTTCTGCATCTCAGTATGACCCCCATATTGCTGATCCAGTTCTGTGAGTCACTTTCTGGTCCTGAGCCCTTTTGGCATGAAAAGTCTTCCTCAGCCCCAGGCCAGGATGGATGAAGCTGCTGCCCTCCATCAAGATGGATCCAAGTAGGATTTAATCCACTTGGGGACCATCACCCTTCCCTGTGGACTTTGACACCCAAGGCCATTAGACCTCAGGGTTGTCAGGTTAGTTAACTGTTGCCTGACACATGTTGAGTTGCCTGAGTTGAGTATGGTCTACTCCAGGGGTGCCCAAACTTTTTGGGCTGGGGGCCAATCATGTGCTCCAGGGAGCTGGTCACTAAGGCCTGGGGGCAGCCCCTGACACCAATTCATCCGGCCTGCGAAGCCCTCGTCGCTCCTGGAAGCGGAAGTAAAACGCGCCCATATGGGTGCGTTTCACTTGCGCTTCCAGGAGTGATGAGGGCTTCGTAGGCCGGATGAATTGGCGTTGGGCACCGCACCCTGCCCCCGGCCCTTAGTTTGGGCAACACTGGTCTACTCTATTACCATTGCAGGATAACCTGGCCAGACCATGGAAATATTTCTATTTAAGTTTAATTTATATGTAACAAAGGAGATAGGTGAAAAAAGGCCTCCGTGCTGAGAAAATTTTCTTTCTTTCTCCCTGTTGAGGATGAATGCGCACACAAATGAAACATGAGAACAAATGAAAACATACTCTAAACATAACTGAAAATGTCAGTTTTTTGACCTGGTGCCAATATGTTTTTATTAGGTTCGGTAATGTGATTTTATCATGGGGATTGTTGGGTGTTGATGGAGGAATTTTTACTTGTGTTGTGTTTGCTCCAATATGCACCACCCAGAGCAACAATTTGGTCAGTTGTGTGGTATAGAAATGAAATAGAAATCAACAAATTGTTATTTTTAATAATAACAATCAGAATTAAAAGTTGTAATTAAAAAATATATATTCCCAATGTCTTAAGGTGATGTTCCCTTAGTGATAACCTGTCACAGATTGCACTACAGAAGTGGATGGTATCTGAGCCACAAGCACACTTGATTTCCACAAGGTCTGGCGAAAGTGCCAGCCAGTTAAGAATAGATTTTTTAAAAAGTATTCATTTACCAGAGACAGCTTCCTAACGCTTTGTTTGGGTGTTTCAAATGATGCGACTGTGACAACCGACATGTTTAACGTCGGCACTGACGCAATGAAATAACATCTTGTTCAGTGAACAAAAGTAAAACTGAGGGAGAGGGTTGTTACAAAACACTCACAAAGGGAAATAGAAATAAATATATTTTCATTTTCCAAGGTCCTCCCAAACCGACTACTTGTTATAATTAAAGCAAAAATGAGAACTGTGCTAGCAAAACTGGCCCTTAGGTTTGCACAGAAGAAATGATAATGGAAGACAAACAACAACAACAACAAACAAATAATAGCTGATTCACCACCACCCATCCAATATTCTGAGCCTGCAAGCATGAGGAAAAGCCACAGTGTTTGTTTCTGAAAAGTTTACTTTCCACAACTTTAATTAAACATGCAGAAATAAGGTCTTTGCACATAAAAATACACATTAAATAGACATAAAAACACATAAAACACACATTAAATAGAAATAAAACACATTAAAATACACATAAAAATAAACATAGACATAAAAACACATAAAATTACACATTAAAACACACATTAAATAGACATAAAACCACATAAAAGTAAACATTAAATAGACATTCCACCCACCCACCCCAAACCCGAGTCACTTATAGGGAGCAGGCAGCAACTGCGGCAGTGTGGCGGTGCAGCTTGGCCTAGTGTGGTGCCACAGCCTGGTCTGGCCCGGCAGTGTGCCACGGCCTGGCATGGCACAATGGCGCACCGGCGTGTGGCACCAAGTACCATCAGGCAGTGGCGTCGAGTGATGACTCAAGCGAGGGCTGCCGCACCTCCAAGGAGGCCACTGAGGGCCTCAACAGCTGCCCGCCTAACACTGCAAACCAAAATGGCTGCTTTTGTCAGTGCACTTGCATTAAAATATTAATTGACACATGCGCGCTGAGCATTGGAGGCACACGTGTCAATTGATATTTTAATGCAGGCACACTGGCAAGGCAGCCATTTTGGGCTGCAGTGTCAGGCAGCCGGAGAGGCGACCAAATCGGTCGCCTCAAAAAAAAAAAAAAAAAAAGGGTAACCATCCCGGGTAGTCTACCGGGAAAGTTACTAACCCCCTGGGAGACCACCCAGAATTGTTACTACCGGTTCTGCCGAACTGGTCCAAACTGGCCCATGCCCACCACTGGTTGAAGGCAATAATGATTTACAAATAAAAATAAAGCTAGGAGTTTTAGGATTGGAAGAAAAAGAGAAGGAAGAACAGCAAGCAACTTACATACCACGACAAACAACTAACAAACCAGCTCTCAAACGTGGTTCCAAATTGTAGCTCCTTCAACTTCAGAACATGAGTTTGTTGGGTTTTTTTTACCAAGGGTGCAGCATCAAGAAAATTTAATTCCACCCAAGAATCCAATTAAGAATTGTGCTGCCTTTAAAACAAGATTGGAAATTTAAGTTTTGCATAAGGAATGACATATCACACAACATATCCAATATGAAGATTACACCCAACTCTATCTCTCCTTTTCACTTTCTGCAGTGGATACAGTCGGCTACCTTGGTGATTGTCTGGCCGCAGTAATGGAATAGACCAAAACTAACTAGAGGAGACTGAACCCTGGCAAGTCAGAGGTTCTGGTATTGGAGGATCTGTCAGCCTGACTAGGTGATCTGGCCCCTAGTTTGGATGTGATTGCTCTCTCTCCTAGGGACCAGGTACGCAATTTAGGGGTCATCCTAATTTCACCCTCAAAGCGCAAATTGCAGCAGTGAGCAAAGCCATTTTTTCCAACTGTACCAAATAGTTCCTTTGTGTCCCTACTTGGACATGCGGTCCCTCGTAACATTAGTTATCTCCCTGGTAATCTCACATACTGATTACTGTAATGCTTTCTATGTGGGTTCAAAATGGGTTCAAAATGCAGCAGCCAGGCTGACTACTGGAGTGAGGCCCATATCAACCGTTCCTCCCAGATGGCGCAGTTCCAGGTGCTGACCCCGAGATTAGCAAGACAGGCTGAGACTTGGAGAATAGTCTTTTTGGTAGCGGCACCAACTTTGTGGAACTCTTTTCCAGTTGAGCTGTGCCAGGTTTCATCTCTGCCTATTTAAAAACAACAACAACTAAAATAGTTCCTTTTTAAAGAGGCTTTTAGGGATATATTGCCAACGGCCAAGAGTCAAACCCCCCCCCATCGCCAAAAGGTTTTTTGTTTCTGGTATTTTTTTAATGTGTGCTTTCTTGATATTTATAATTTAATCCAATTTGTCTTCATTATTTTTATTGTAAAGATGTGTATTATGTTGTTGTTGTTGTAAACCACCCAGAGTGGGAAAATATCCCAGATAAGTGGGATATAAATGTAATAAATAAGTAAATTAAAATACAATTTAAAAAATTGTTCCCAGCCTCAAGAGTCAGCTAGCATTCTGTAGTCACTGAATATGTTCAGTTTTTATTATGTTGAAGAAGAACCAAGCCTGTGGACCCCATTCTCTTGTGTATGGGTGATGTTGTTGATGAGTGATGGATCCATCAGGATCCATCCTCAGAAAACAATTTCATGATTATCCCATGAGACATTCCAGAAAGGGACGGATGACCCACTGCCTTCTGGAAGTTGTTGGCTTGCATTTCCCATTGGGACAAGCCACAACAATCAATGTTGAGAGATTACACAAAAGCTGCAGTTGTACATTTACTATGTAGTGATCCCTCCCATGTCTCTGTGCCAGCAAGCTCACAAGATTTTGCCTTCTCTCTTCAGACTGACTGCTGTCATGTATCAAGTGAAAGTAGACAAAGGGACTTTTTCAAGAATGGAAGGGCCACATTGCATTCTCTCTGTTCTTGCTATAAATCCACCTTTCCATAAGAACCTGTTTACAATCAGTATTTTTATCAGGTAAAAAAAGACAAAATATTTCTGTTGTGGCATCTATAATGAACAGTAGGTGTGAAGAACAGCCAATTTCTTAAGTGCCGTATCCATTCTGAATACCAAGGATGTTCCATACTAATATCTCAGATTCTTTAGCCACAAGGTCCGTCTACGTCCAGGGCCTCCCTTCCCAGTGATCTTCCCTTGCATAACGAGTTGTAGAATTCTATTGTTTGCTATTCCTCATGATATGCCCAAGGTATTGGAGTCTTCATTGCTAAATGGTCTTAAATAGTTCTTGTTTATTAACCATCTGGCGCAACACCTCTATATTAGTCACGTGCTCAACCCATGATATCCTTGTCAGCCATCTGTAGATTCACATTTCAAAAGCTTTGATTTTCTTTTCAGATGCTTTAGTCAATGTCCAAGCTTTGACTCCATATTACAGCAACATTGGGACTATGTAGCATCTCACTATTCGGATCTTTTTAGCTAGAGTTAGATCAACAGATTTTATTCAACCAGAATTCCATCAACCAGTCTCTATGCTGACTAAGGATGATGGGATTTGCCAGCCACCAACAGTATCCCATTCTACAGTCCTAAACAAAAGAAGAGTCTCTCTAAAGAACAATGCCTGGCTGCTTCTTAAGAGTTCACCCAGAGGTAGCCATAATGGTAAGGGATTTGGCAACCAATTTCTACCAGAAACAGTTGAAAGAGCTGCAAATATTTAGTCTGCAGAATAAAGATTATGCTGCTTGAGTGTTTTCAGTTACAAGGCTGCCACAGCTATTCTCTGTTGCTTTAGAGAGCAACACTAGGACAGAAAATATCAGATAAGCAAATATAGAATGGGTGACACCAGACTTGACAAGTTGCATGTGTGAAAAAGATTCAGAAGCTTCAGTAGACAAAATAAACATGAGTCAGTGTGATTCAGCAACAGCCAAAGAGAATGAAAGACAGACTATTCAATGTTGCCCTGGAAGAAGTATTGTTGTTCAGTCGCACAGTCGATTCCGACCCTCTGCGACCCCATGGACCACTGTCCGCCAGGCACTCCTGTCCTCCACCATCCCCCTCAACTCGCTCAGCTCTGTGCCCATTGTCTCTACAATACCATCTAGCCATCTCATCTTGGACCGTCCCCTTCTTCTTTTGCCCTCGACCCTTCCAAGCATCAAGGCTTTCTCAACTGAATCCTCTCTTCTCATTTGATGTCCAAAGTACTTTAGCTTCATCTTTATTATTTGACCTTCTAAGGAGCAGTCAGGGTTGATTTCTTCTAAGATTCACCTATTTGTTCTTCTCGCTGTCCAGGAGACTCTCAAAACTCTCCTCCAACACCACATCTCAAAGGCATCTATTCTTCTGCGCTCAGCTTTCCTAATGGTCTAGCTCTCACAACCATACATTGCCACAGGGAATACCATTGCTTTGACTATGCAAATTTTTGTTTGCAATGTGATGTCTCTACTTTTCACTATGCTCCCCAGGTTTCTCATTGCTTGCCTCCCAAGAATCAGTCGCCTTTTTATTTCATGGCTGCAATCTCCATCTGCAGTGAGCTATGATCCTAGGAAAGTAAAATCTGTCACTGCTTCTACTTCTTCCCCATCTATTTTCCAGGGACTGATAGAGCCTGTTGCCATTATCTTGGTTTTCTTGATATTGAATCTTAAGCCAAATTTTGCACTTTCTTCTTTCAACCTAATCAGGAGCTTCTTTAGGTCCTCCTCACTTTCTGCCATTAGGGTGGTATCTGCATATCTCAAATTGTTGATGTTTCTTCCAGAAATGTTGATCCCAAATTGTGATTCCTCCATCCCTGCATTGCGCATTATGTGTTCTGTGTATAAGTTGAATAAGCAGGGTGACAAAATGCAGCCTTGTCTTACTCCTTTTCCTATTCCAAACCACTCCGTCATTCCATTTTCTGTCCTAACTGTTGCCTCTTGATTCATGTACAGATTTCTCATGAGGCCTATAAGGTGTTCCGGTATTCCCATCTCTTTAATTACTTGCCACATTTTGTTGTGGTCGACACAGTCAAAAGCCTTAGTGTAATCAATGAAACAGAAGTAGACTTGTTTCTGATATTCCTTTGTTTTTTCCATGATCCATCTTATGTTGGCAATGTGATCTCTAGTCCCCCTGCCTCTTCTGAAACCCGCCTGCACTTCTGGTAATTCTCTCTCCACAATCGTTTGATAATTTGAACCTTTTTTGGCATTACCCTTTTTGGGGAGTGGAACGTATACAAATCTTTTCCAATCCTGTGGCCATTGTTGTGTTTTCCAAATCTGTTGGCATATAGAATGCAATAATTTGATTCCATCATCTTGCAGGGCTTTGAAAAGTTCAACGGATACCATCAACTCCACTGGCTTTGTTGTTTGCAGTGTTTTTAAGGACCTTTCTGACTTCACTCTCTAGAATGTCTGGCTCATGTTCAATGTTCTCATCATTGTGATTATCAGGGGTGTTGTATGCGGCCATTCAAATACTACGTGACCTAAAATAGGCCACTTTTTGAACCCCCTCTGTGACTTTCCATGACTTTTGGTCAACCCCCTCTTCTCCAAATCACGTGGTTTCACCATTTCCCCTGATTTGAAGAGAAACGGCAGAAGCCCAAGAAAGAAAGGCCTCCCTTACAAAGCCTTTTCATGCAAGCAAGGAAGAGGGAAAAGATTTGCAATCTGGATTTCAATGGGAAAGCCCCCCCTTCCTCTGTCTCTCCTCCTCTGGCTTATTTTTGCTTTGGGAAAAACCTCCGCACACACCCCAATTATAAGCCCCCCTCTTGTTGCCCCTAAGTCACCCTCCTCCTCCTTCCAGGTGTCCTGAATGGCAGCGGGGGAGAAAACTCTTGAGGAGACTCTCTTTCCTCCTCCTTCCCTCTGCCAAAGAAGCTCCTCTTTCCCCCCTTGGAGACTGACTGAGAGAGAGAGAGAGCAAATGGTTGGGCAGAGGGGAGGAGACGTGGCCTGGTCTGTGCTGAAGCTGGCGGTGGATTCTGGGATTTGTAGTAGCGGCGGGGGAACACAAAGGGAACCCTTTCCCAAGCGACGTCCCCCCCCCCAACCCCTTCCTTCTTAAGTGGTCTCTGGTTGGGAGGGTTTTTTCCTTCTTTCCACTCAGGGTGTAAGGAAGGGCCGTGACTTCTTCATCCCTGGAAGGAAGGAAGCAATTGGGAGACTACTTCTTCTTCTTCCTCCTCCTCTCCTGGCAGAGGAACAGCATCCCCCCCCCCACGTTACTCTTCCCTGAGAAGATGCAGAATTTTGGAGTCACATGACTTCACTCTGAACCCCCCCCCCCCATGACTTTCCATGACTTTTGGATGACCCTCCTAAAATGGTCACATGGTATCTGAATGAGCCCTATAGTATCTAAGTCAAGTCAAGTGATAGTACCATGCTAGTTTGCTCTGATCAGACCTCGCCTGGAGTATTGTTCACATTTCTAGACATGACAATTGAGGAAATACATCAATAAGCAATAAAGGGGGATAAACCAGTCTCTGTAAGAAACAGTGGAGTTTGCTGTGTATTTTAATCTTCACAAGAGAAGACTAGTGGAATGTCAGGCAGCAGTTAACTAACCTGACAACCCTGAGGACTGACTGCCTTGAGTGCCTAAGTACACAGGGAAAGGTGATGGTTCCCAAGTGGATTAAATACCACTTGAATCCATCTTGATGGAAGGCAGCAGCTTCATCAATACTGGCCTGGGGCTGATAAGGACTTTGTGTGCCAAAAGGGCTCAGGATCAGAAAGTGACTCGTGGAACTGGGTCAGTGGTCATGCTGTGATGCGGAAGGCAGATGAAAGGCCACTGCATTATATTCACAGAAGAGTCTTTGTGGCTGATCACCATGATGATCACCTATATTCGGATATGGCAGAAGAAGAGAAGACTGAAAAGAGAGATGATAACCCCTTTGGATCTCTGAAGATAGCTATCACAGGAAAATGGAAAAAACCCACCTTATTTCTCTGCTGCTTTAGAAGGTAATAATGATACTGTACATGACTAATCATAAAGAAGACTTCCTGATGAAATCACTGGATAACATGTAGTGGGTAACATGTCTGGCAAGAAATCAGGAGATCTGGATTCTAATCCCTAGGAGATAATCACTGTTGTGACTGTGAGACAGTGATAAATCACTTCGTGATCATCCCAGACATCTCAAAGATCTTACTAGAGCTGCTGTTTGTCCGAACCAACTCAGACAACACATAAGCAGATATATAAATGCAATGTTTTGTTCTGGAGTTCAGAAGCAGGCTCTAGTTATGTTTTTCATTTATTAATACTAACCTGTTTATGATATTTTAGCTTTTCTAATCGCTTGTCTTTATTTCTTTATTTATTTTCTAATTTGTATTGCCACCCAACTCCGAAGACTCTGGGCGGCTCACAGAAAATAAAACCGATCGCAGTTTAAAAACAATTTAAAAACCCAATTAAAAACTACTGACAAAAGTTAAAAAAATTAAATGATTAAAAGGTTAAAAGAGAGTTCTACTAAATTAGCCAGCAGGCCGAGGTTACCACGTCACTGGTACCCCACACCTGCCCTGCCAGCCATGTCTTTCACCATGTCTTCTTGTTAAGACTGTTTTAACTTCAGTAGCGATTTATATTTTTACTGGCAACCTGCCTCACACTTGATTTCAATAAAAAAAAACCCTAGCTACAATTATTGAAATAAACAATACTGAGGCAGACTTATTCAAGTTGTTTCCTCACATCATCTCTCCAGCTGCAGCTGATGTGAAGGCACAGGGAGAATAATAATGTACTGCCATAATTTATACACAGAGGCTTATTATTTCTAGTTAACTTTCTTCATTAATTGATGTGTCAAAACTTTCCTGAAAGACGTCAGGTCAAGATTTTAGAGCCGATTTCTTGTGTTATAAGGAATAATATTTGAGGAAAATAGGAATTTGGAAAGATACTTCATAAGAGGAAAACACCAGGACTGATAGTGTGTTCAAAAAGGAAGCAAATAACATTTTATGAAATACAGTTTGCCATGCCAAGTAGTGTTAGACAGCAGTAAGAAACTTTCAGCTTTTTAGTTTTGTTTCGGCCTATAACTCCAAGCAGACCAATCTAGCAGGGCCAATGGTTAGGGAGCATGAAGGATGCAGTTCTTGTCCACCCACTCCTGTTTAAAAAACCTTCCAGGAATACCAAAGACTCCCCTTTAGGTACTGTATATCTCAGCAAACAGAGGATTCCATAATGTATGAGCTGCCAAATCCATGTGTTATAACAAAATATCCTGCAGTGCCCCAATATGAACCAGAACCCTGTTGCAAAATACCATGTGTTTAAAAGAAATTGCACAAGTGGTTTTTGTAATTTTTCTGGATGTTTGCAATATGCCCAGAAGCACAACTGAGTGATACAATGATCAGCTGGAATATTCATACACATGAGTTATGCAATTTTGGTTTTAAGCTTTGCATACCCATTATTATTTTGGCTATTATAGCATTAACGTTTGTGGGCTATAGCCCATTTCAACAGATCCATGAAATATAATCTAGAATTTCAGCTCTGCACGACATAATGAGCTCCCATCTCTGTCCTAGCTCCTGCCATCCTAGCAGTTCGAAAGCAAGAAATTGCAAGTAGATGATCATGATGATTATTATTATTATTATTATTATTATTATTAAACTTATAAAAAGGGATCAATTTGGTGGGAAGGTAAACAGCGTTCTGTGTACTCCAGTGTCGAGTCATGCCTGCCACATGTCCACAGAAACGTCTGCAGACAGAGGCAACGCTGTCTCTTTGGCTATAAACAGAGATGAGCGCTGAATCCTAGAGTCAGATATAAGTAGCTTTCAAGCAAGTGTGACTTTTACCATTACTAAGTGGGATTATAAATAGTGAGGCTGAGAGAAAGAGAACCTAGAAGCTACTGGCAATTGTATAGTAAAAGTAAAGATTTCCCTTGCTCAAAAGCCATTGTAGAAATACATTGATGGTAGTACTGTAAGTGCATTATCAACATTAATGAGAGTATACTATTATTACTTGCTGTTTAACCAAGCTGTCGTCTAATACATTAGGTCACTAAGTGAGCCAAAAGACATATGTAACATGACAGTTATTCCAGATCAATCCGCTAATGATAAATTTCATGGATCGCTATTCCTAATCTGTCATTGTTGTTGCACAATATATTTAAGTGGAGTGTATACAACAGCTGAATCATAGGAAATTTCAGAAAAATATAGATATTTGTGGCTGTAGGGAAATTAGCAAAACCAAACAGGAAAAGCAACTGATCTTGTACAAAATTCAAAGTCAAGAATTTCCCAATGAAAATGCCATGTCTCTTCTCAAATTCCATTTTTGTTTTATTAAGATGGCCATATATTTTCCCTAATGTGACCAAAGCTGCAACTAGGGTTCGAGGGTGGTGATACCCAGTTTCACTGTGATTTGCTGTTAAGTTGGGGCAGTTGAATCTGACCCTTTGTGACCCCATGGACAACCGCACACCAGGGTCCTGCCATCCTCCATAGCCCTCAGTAGTCCACCCAGATCTACACCAACAATGCTGTCTAACCATCTCATCCTCTGCTTCCCCCTTCTCCTTTTGCCTTCACTCTTTCTCAGCACCATGGCCTTCTCCAGTGAGTCCTCATTTGGAGGCCAAAGTCCTTGAGCTTCAGTATTTGTCCTTCCAAGGAGCAGTCAGGGTTGATTTTCTCAATATTTAGTCCTGCTCCTTCTGACTCCTGATTCAAGGACTAATGGCCTTGGGTGCCGAAGTCCACAAGGAAGGGTGATGGTTCCCAAGTGGATTAAATCCCACTGGAATCCATTTTGCCGGAGGACAGCAGATTCATCAAAACTGGCCTGGGGCTGAGGAGGACTTTGGGTGCCAAAAGGGCTCAGGACCAGAAAGTAACTTGTGGAACTGGATCAGTGGTATGAGTGTCACACTGCGATATGGAAGGCAAATGGAAGACCACTGCATTATATTCTCAGGACAATCTTCACGGCTGATTGCCATGATGATCGCCAATACTGTATTCGGAATCGGATATGGCACAAGAAGAATTAAACAAAAATCTTTTAATCTGATTTTTATTTATTCAGGAAGTGTTCTGTCATAACATTTGTGCTCTACTTATCCCAAATTAAATCAGGGATGTATAATGTTCTGAGCCCAGCCTGTCCCTACACATATCAGACAGAGATCAAAGACACACAGGTGTTTTACTAAGCAATGAACATTTTAAAGGAGACAAAGCAGCAACATTCATGTTTGTGTACCTTCAACTATGAGAAAAGAGGTTTTTTTTAATTATTTAGAACATAGGAGGAAAGTACATGACCTTATCATGTGCCAACTGAGACTAGCATTTCATGAGTTGATGAATTAGACAGAAGGCCACCAAAACATTAAAAAGCATGTCTCTAAAGCAGAGGTTCCCAACCTGGGGCCCATACCCCAGGGGGACTTCAATTCCCAGAAGCCTAAGTCAGTACATTGGCTGATCAGTGCTTTGGGGAATTGACTTAGACTTCTGGGAATTGAAGTCCAAAAACCAGAGGTGGGGAAACACTGAAAATTGATATAGGACTCAGGGTTCACACAAGCCACATATCTTCCATTGTTCACACAGTTCTTGCACTAACAGATGGAAGCAAGAAATCACCACCAAGATCTCTTAGGAATCTTAAACAGAAAGAAAAAAGGACAGTATGCCTTTAAAAATATGAAAACTTGAATTACCAGCTGTACAGCAGACAGAATTCCCACACCAAGCAAACAAAAGGCAATCAGGAAATTGTACAGGGCACCGAACCTCACATGGCTTTGAAGTCAATCAATCAGGTGGAACTTCTCAGCAAATCACAACTTCACTTCCTTGAAAATAAAATCTCCCCCCCTCTTTATCATGTTTTTAAAAAAGGAAATCTTGTTACTTTCTCTCTCTCCCCCCTAGTATAAGAAGCACAGAAATGCAACTAAAACACTGCAAAAAAGAAAAGAAAACCTATTAACCTGGAAGTCCAAAAGGGATGGAATATCCAGATCATATACAGTATTCTAAGAATTTTCCAATTATGGAGATCTTTGGAACTGGAGCAAAACAGAAGTGAAACCGACAATTTAGGGGTAATCTCTCTCTCTCTCTTTCTAAATGGGGTTTTGGCATGTATATCAGGAATTTGGAAAGATTTTTAAAAGTGAATTTTGGAGCAGATGCACCGGGGATAGGAAAGGACTCCCTCCGAATTAAGAATAAAAGTGAGGGCAAAACGGATATTGGAAGGGAGAAATCGCTGAAGCGTATTTTTCTTAAGAAGGAAACGATGCTCCTCCGAAGATTTTTTTTAAAAAAAATACACAGTATTATTTCTGAGTCATGGTGAAATAGACCCGTCGCCTTCTGCCGTTACTGGATCACTCTCTGCAGCCGGGGGAGAACGACAGACCGCAACGCAACGCGTCATGGTGCCGGCATGCCTTGGTGGGGTGGGGGTGGGATGGGATCCAACTCGAAATCTGTACCCATTAAAAAACCTAGATTCCCCACCCCTCCCCGATTTTTAGTAGGGCCTCGTGCTCCCGTGAGAATCAACACTGTCTTCCTCGCTTTAGGTCGGCAGTATTTTGAAATATATACTGTACTGTACAGTATATATATATATATTGGAGGGGAGGTCTCCCTCCCCCTCCGATCGCCTTCCTCGCCTCTACGTAACGCCCTCTCGAAAGCGGACGCCATATTTTGTTGCTGATGTCGACACAGAGAAACGTATTTTTATTTTAGAAAAAAAGGAGAACATCGCCTTTTCCTTTTTTTGCCCCCGCGTGCAGCACTTTCTTCCTCCGTGTGCAAACACACACACACAAAACGTGTGAGCCATTCGATCTGGAGAGGGAGAATGCCTTTTCCAATATATCGACCTCTCTGCTTTTTTTAAAAAAATCCCTACTACTCCCCTTCTTCCTGCTTCCCACTTTTCCTTGCAATCTTTCCTCCCTTTAAACGCCCTCCCCTCCCCGGTTCTCTATCTTAGAGCCCAGCTCGGGCAATATTTAAGAAAAGCGGAGGCTGGCTTGGAAGGCATCGGAAAGTTTAGGTTGGAGTGGATGGGCCGGGCGACCGCTTAGGTTAGGGTAAAAAAAGCCAAAGAAGCACCGAAGTCCGTGTAGCAAAAGGGAAAATCCAAGGTTGTTTTGGAAGAAATCCTGACTTCCTTTTTCCGATCAAAAGGTGCTGCCGCCACCGGTTTGCCTGATATTGCTGGATTTTCCCCTCCTCCCCCTGCTCTAAATTTATTTTGAGCGTGTGTGTTTGTAAAAAAAAAAAGGGCAAGGCGAGCGGAAAGAAGGGAAGGCGAAGTTTTTTTTCTTACCTGGGATCAAAAGCTTTGGAACGTCGAGGCGCAGAACTTTCCCCCCCAATGGAACTCTCGTCGCGCCGCGTTCTAGAACGCTTCGGGGACTTTCCCTTATTAGCACCCCCCGCGAGTGTTAAACACCCACCGTTCCAAAAATAAAAAAAAAGGAAAAATACCACCAGTTTTTTTTAAAAAAGTGGTGGTGGTGGTGGGGACATCTCTCCGATCGGTGGCGACGATCTACGCCAAAACCCACATGATCTCTTACGTCAGCTTGCGTATTTGCATACGATACAACCGCAGCTCTTCTACTAGGGACCCTGGATTTGGGAGAAAAGTTTTTTTTTTTTTACGTGAAAAGCCGGGCGCAAAATTCTCCCCTCCCCCAGCCGAGCTTTTCCATGAAAATACAGCCACCTTTTTATTTATTCTTGGAATAATCGCTTGCCTTATGCGCTCCATGCGTGTTTTTCTTCTTCTTAACTTGTGGATGCCGTCGTGGGTTTTTTACGCGTCAACTTGAGTATTAATGGGATTGTAGATTTTTAAGTTTGGCTGTACAGGAGGAAGAGGGAGGTAAGGCTTTCTCAGCAGTATTGCTCAGTTACGACGGCGAGATGGCTTCTTGCGGTGTATCTGGATTCTCAAAAATTCTAAGGCTGAGAGGGTGGTTTACTCGGGAGCAAGTCGCGTCCCCAGCTGGATCGGATGGGGCTCCACCAACCCCGTGACTTGAAAGTAAACTCACTTGAATTCGGTGGGAGTTTGTGTGCGTGTTGCAAGCCGGAAGTAGGTCAGGGGGGATTTACAGCCGAGTAACACCAGTGTTTTTGAGCCCGACCCGGTGCATGTTAAAAATTCATCAGGTTGTTTATAGAAAGAAAGTGAAAATCTGCTTCCTTAGAGGATGTCAACAACAACAATAATAATGTGTCAGAAATTATTCTGGGTTGAAAGGATTTTTGCTGGAGAAACTCCGCTCAGGGGACGCCCGAATAAGGCTGCTTTCATGTCCCCAAGATCTTTTCCCACCGATGTGGTCCCTATTTATCTACTTGCAATTTCTTGATTTCGAAGTGTTAGGTTGGCAGGAGCTGGGACAGAGACAGACGCTCACTCCGTCATGCAGTACCCGGGTCTCTAACTGCCGACTTGCCGCCCTTCTAGTGAACAAGGCGAGCTTCTTAACCCCTGAGCCACCGCAGCCCCAGGATGTCAGTGTACCTAAGCGATTTGTTTTCTTTGAGGAAAACTATGGTTCTGAAGTTGGCAACAGAACAAGTGGATCGTAATGGATCCCGGTTCCATTTGAATCCATATTACGCCTTATTTCTTTAGATGCGACTGACGGGTAAACGCACTTCTGGGCTCTGTTTTCCCAGCTGTATCAGTCGCAAAGTATAGGACGTCCAGGACTTTATGCAAATTGGATGATGCCAGGTTCGGGTTCCTCCAGCATATCAAACTGAGAGTCGTTAAGTGACACTCTATTAGTTAACTGAAGTCACTGTGTTTGCTTATGTGACTGCTTTTTGGAGACGACTGCCCACACGCCTTAAAAGATGGTACACTATTTGTATTATGTTTTTTCGTACAGGTAGGAAGATCTAGAGTAAAAGGTGTCCCAAAATATGCTAGTCAAGTCAAAAAGCGTGCGGTAGCCTCCCTCCCCCAACGGCTGTTTTCGACCCACTGCAAGGGCAGATACTGTAAAATAGTGAAATAGACGAGTCCAAAGGAAAAGAGCGAAACCCAGCGACAGTGAGATACTCACTGCGACCGTGAGATACTCTCGAACTCTTCTCCTGAATCACCTCAAGCTTTTGGACTACAAAGCCCATCGACAGTACATTGTCCAGGCTGATGGGTATTGTAGTCCAGCAGCTCGGGAGGGCTCCAGGATGAGAGATACTTCCAGGCTTGCCTTTCCTTGGTGGGAAAGAGGAAATGTTGCGCCTATTCTTAATAAGGAAAGCCTTATTAAGCGAGAGCGGGGCAGTCCTTTTAGGATCTACTCCAGTGCTACTTACGCGGGAGCTAACCCAGTTAGACTCGATCTCGATGGCTTTGTTTCTGAGCGGCAATGCCCAGGATTGCATTCCTGGATTTGCTCATGACTACCTTGGTTCCATTGATCTAATCATACGATTTGATATCCAAACGTCGAACAAATTCCAATGAGCATCTTTGTGACTCTACATACCTTCTTAAACCAAGCGAAGAAATTAGGGTGGGTGTGTATGCGTCGGCCGGCCCTACCATTACGTAGAGATTCGGCCTCTCATGAACAGCAAGACGTAAGGGATTCCAGTTGTTGCTATTTTCTTTATAGTTCCTTCCCTCCCACTGCCAGAAATAAGGAGAGGTACAGCTCTTCCAGCTCCATATCTCCTCCCCCGAAATAAAAATAGCTTAGGTGCTTCTGGATCCTGCCCTAAGCAAAAGCAGAACTGAAAGGCTGGTGGCGCTTTAAGCTTTTGCGGCTGTGCCTCAGGCGGCAAAGTGTCTGGAGACGGCGTGGTGGTGCTCCTTGCGTTTCCCCGCGGGAGAAGTGCCAAGGCTTACCTCGGAACCGAACTAGCAACACGTGGGGGCTGCCCGATAGAGCAGCGGGTTCCGGGCGTCGCCTAAGCGGCTCTGTTAAAACGGTGTTTTGATCCCGTCTCCTCTATTCACTTTGTATAAAAAGCAGGAAGAGAGGGAGGGGGAACCCTAAAACTCCATCCTGCCAATCTTCAGACTTGGGAAGGACGCGGAATTCGGATTCACTCTGTCCACGAGGCAGCTGGGATTTGGAAGAGACACGTTGCTCTGCTAAAGATCTCTCTGGCGATCCTGTGATGTTCGTCCTATATATGGTTCTACCCTAAGAGTGATCAGAATTGCTAAGGCCAATTCTTTCTTCCCTCCCTCTTCCTAAGGCAGGAAGTCAACTTGATTTTAGCAGGGTGCTCTGAATTATTTACATATATTTATATCCCTCCCATCTGGCATGTTCTCTTTAGAACATCCCATACAGTACAAATCAAACAATACAATATAAAAAAAGACATTAACAATAAGCCATCAACAAAACTATAAACCATTGGCAATAATAGGTAACAACAATAATCATCAAATGACAGACCATGGTGACGATAGGTATAAAATTATTTAAATCTATTGATCTGTAATGTATGGTTGTGAGAGCTTTACCATTAGGAAAGCTGAGCGCAGAAGAATAGATGCCTTTGAGATGTGGTGTTGGAGGAGAGTTTTGAGAGTACCTTGGACAGCGAGGAGAACAAATAGGTCAATCTTAGAAGAAATCAACCCTGACTGCTTCTTAAAAGGTCAAATAGTAAAGATGAAGATGAAGTACTTTGGACATCAAATGAGAAGAGAGGATTCACTTGAGAAAGCTTTGATGCTGGGAAAGGTGGAGGGCAAAAGAAGAAGGGTGCGGCCAAAGATGAGATGGCTAGATGGTATTGTAGACACAACAGGCACAGAGCTGGGTGGGTTGAGGAGGATGGCACAGGACAGAGGTACCTGCAGGACAATGGTCCATGGAGTCGCAAAGGGTTGGAATCGACTGTGCGACTGAACAACAAATTGATCAGCAGTTGGGAGGAGATCTTTAAACTCCTTAAAAAGGTACCACAATTAGCACTTCAAGGGTCAGATGATAATCTAATATGACCTCTAAGTTCCATACCTGAGCCCTATAACTGAGAGCAGTCCTGCCCAATCTGGAGACCATTGCTCTGTTGTTCTCTGATTTTAATATTTAATACAGTACAGTATTTTAATATTGCTCTGATGATGAGGCTCTACACCTGGAAGTAGTTCAGCTTATCCTGTAGAACAGGGATTCTCAACCTGCGGCATGTGGGCTGGATGCTGTCCATGGCACCATTTCATGTAGCCCACCACCAGCTCCGCCACACCAGAGAGTGACGTGGTGGGGAAAAGGGCAAAATAGCCATCCGGCCCCTGAAGCTGTCTGAGGGAGTGTAACCTGGCCCCCATCTTAAAAAGGCTGAGAACTGCTGTAGAAGAAACCCATACACATACTTGTATAGATTACCTAACTAGCTTGGCCCATGCAACTTTCCATTTGAAATGGAATTCCAACGAGTTTAAAGGGTAAATAGATAATATTTAACATAATTATTACAACTGGTATGGTGTAAGGCAGTGGTCCTCAACCTTTGGGTTTTGGACTTCAATCACAGAAGCCTAAGTCAATTCCCCAAAGCACTGATCAGCCAACATACTGACTTAGGCTTCTGGGAATTGAAATCCAAAAGTTGGGGATCACTGGTACAAAGGACAATACAGTCTGTTGGATTGGGACTCAGAAAATCTGGCCTCAAATGTCTCTTAATAATAGTTGTATCACATCAAATCAGTTACAAGTTATGGCATCACTTTCTGAGGCTTTCTAGATAGAGAACATTTATAAATGGTTTATTATTCCCTTCTTCTGGGGTACACAGAAAGAGTCTCCTTGAAGACTGCGGTATTTTTGAAACACAATCAGGCGTACCCTGGTAATAGCAACCTTGTGTTGCCACCCAATCTTTCTCTCACTAGGTCAGGCAAAAAAAAAACAACAAAAAACTGCAGAATGAACTCACCAAAAGGTAGCTTCATTTTGACAGTTTCCTGTCTGGCCTGGTCTTGGAATAAGAATTCCCTTCTTTTGAGGAGGCCCTAGAACTATGCAGCATGCTCATAGCTGCACAGGCTGGCTCCTCTCCCTGGAGGCACAGTGAGGAATCAAGCTTCAAACCTTTGAACCAACAAGCAGATACCTAAACCACTGAACAATTTAGCCAGCTATTATCTGAATAGATTAGACCAGGGATTCTCAACCTGTGGCCCATGGGCCAGATGCGGCCCACAATGCCATTTCATGTAGCCCATCACCACCTCCACCACACCAGGAAGTGCCATGTGGTGGAGGAAGGGCAAAATGGCCATCCACCCCCCAAAGCTATCTGAGGGAGTGTGACCTGGCTCCTGGCTTAAAAAGGTTGAGAATTCCTGGACTAGACCATACAAACACACTGGGGGCTGGTTGTGGTCAACTACTCCCTTAACATCTTACATACCTAACAAACTCTAATAAGATAGGCATAAACCTAAGTAAATTGATAACACATTAACAGTGACAACACCCAGGTTTGGATAGAGTTGTGATTGCGTAATATTTCAATGGGGATGTGCTATGCTGTTTCAATCACAAACTAAACTGGATTACAGCCTGATTTCGCCTTTTTAATTTGAACAGCATGCACCAAGCTTAAAGAGGTACCCTTGTAATATTTGGTTTCTATGCACTCCTTGTCCTTTTGAAAAATATTCTTGTGATTGTTGAATATGGCATTGACCAAGTGAATTTGATCCAGTAGAAAAGTGGAATTTTTAAAGGAAAAGACTAGGGTAGGGGTAGGCAACCTATGGCCCATAGGCCAGATCCACACCCCCTCTTGCTTTAGCTGTCACCAGAAACAGCCACAGACTTGTTTACAACATCCGTAAATGGGGGGGTGGGGGGAAGAGACACCACCAGACCATCCCTCTCAACTGTCTGAGGGAGCGTGACCTGGCCCCTCATTTAAAAAGGTTGGCAAACCCTGGAATAGGTATTAAGTCTCCAGTCTACAAACTGGTTGTTTTTGATGTGAATTTGATGAATGTCTTATGTTTCGGTTGGGTGGTCTGGCAGCTTTTGCAATGTAACGAAAATCATGTACTTTCAACAAGCTGCCATCACAAAACTAAAACACCCATGAAAATAATGGTTACATCGACTAAGAGCTCATCTCAGTGAATTTCAGAAATGTAAAGAGCCATTGGCCAAAATTACAAAGCGATGACATCGTTGCTTCTGAAAATTGCCTTGAAAAAATGCAATATTTGCTGGGGGAGGGGGGTTTGGTTTTTGGCGGCCCAGCAACCAAACCACACAACTGATTCAGGTGACTCAAAGTGCATTTGAAAGAGGAAAGAATAACCTTTGTGGTGACACTATTACATTTGAAATTGGATTTCGGGGGAAACCTATGAAGCATTTTACAAAAAACCACTCAAATGAGGTCACAAAAATGCAAAAATAAAAGGGAAAAACATATTAGAAACTGAATATGACAACTTCCCAAGGTGGATACAGTTCGAATACAACATGTGGAGAAGAATGACACTGAAGCAGGAATCAACAACAACGATATTGAAGAAAAACATGACTTGTAAAAATGACATGGGGGGGTCAATTGGCAGTGAGCCAGCGACCAAACCAATCAATCGATCAAAGTGATCCAAAGTACAATTGATAGCGGACATAATAACCTTTCTTGTGACGCTTATACAATTTGGATTGGACTTCAGAAACATTTTCTATGAAGGTTTAAAACAAAAAGACACACTTTCTTTCTAACCTTCCTTCCTTTAAAAAAAGCCTATCTCCAACTCTTGCCTTCTCGGTGGATGTGGAAGTAAATAGGCTGTCAACGTGTTTGTTTTGTGAAGGAGGGAAGGTAAGAGAGATAGTAGGGAGGGGGAAAATCAGGACCCACCTGGCAGCGAAGAGGTGAGCAAGATCTTTAAAAAATTCTCACTTGTGTCTGCTGCTTCTGGCTCACCTCTTCACTGCCAGGTTGGTCCAAAACTAATGAAAATAATTCAACACATCAAATTCATGAATTAAAACCCTGACGGTAGTGTCCTTAGACTCTACTTGCCACATTTTTTTAAAAATTGTTTATTAAATTTATAATACAACCATCTAATATAAAACTATTCTGGGTGGTTTACAGCTCAAAATTTACAAAGTGTAAATAATAATAATAAAAACTTTATATAATAGAACCAACCAAAACAATCAACAGAAAATAAACCTCAAAACAAGATCATAAACATAATGTTAAATAAATAAATTAAGCAGTAATAATAGAGAGAAAATAGTAATAAAAATAATAACAACAGGATCTCCAAAAGAGATTCCTTAATTAATTTTTTTTAAAAAAATAAATCAATCATTTTCTAATTGTATGTCAATTAAGAAAAAAAATGGCTTCTCTGGCAAGACATTTAAAGGACATGCTAGAATTTATTGGTGTTAAATTTATGTTCCATTCTTAATATTTGCGAAATATTTTACATATGTTAAATCTTCTGCCATATCCGAATATTGGCAGTCCTCATGGTGATCAGCCATGAAGACTGTCCTAAGAATATAATGGAGTGGGGTTTCATCTATCTTCCACATCGCAGTGTGACACCTGTACCACTGATCCAGTGGTATAGGATTCAAGTGGGATTTAGTCCACTTGCGGACCATCATCTTTCCCTTTGGAATTCAGCACCCAAGCAATTAGTCCTCAGGGTTGTCAGGTTAGTTAACTACTGCTTTATACTTGGCGTTGAGTTGCTGGCAGTATTACCTGTAATTAGGATTCTGCTGCAAAATATCTGCATTTTCAATCTGTGATGAATAAGCCTTAATTTAATTTAATTTTTTGATTTATATCCTGCCCAATCAGGAACCCAACTCAGGGGGGCAGGGTTGGGGCAGCAGGTGTCCTCAGCGTCCATGCGGGCCCCTCCTCTGCCACCTGATCCAGCGCTACTTTTAAAGCCCCTGGTAGGTGGAAGCCTGGAAGCCTTGTAATTATTTGGCTTAGCTTTATATCCCACTTATTTAATGCATTGGTTGTGTTTTAGTTGCACACAGAACACAAAGTTTTCCACTTTTTCCAATTGTTCTTTTGCTTAAATTACTCTTTGATTTTAACCTATAAGAACACAATTCAGTGGGGAGGTTATTTCACAATTGCATACATTCACTGAGCTTTAAAATTACTTGTTATTTTGCATTTGACTTTATAAAATAGATTTGCATATTGTGGCCTGTAAAAACATGTTAGTTTAATACTGAACAAAAGTAATTCTAAGGCACACACTGATAGAAGGTAATTAAAAGCTTAATTATATTCTGTCTCAAAATCATAAAAGGCTTCTGGTATAGACTTAAAATTGAACAGCAAAAAATTTGGGGGGGGGGGACCCAACAACACCACTTTTCAAATTAGTTTGTGGAACATATTTTTCCATATTCTTTCCCTTCCTTCAATAATCTTGACAGTTTGCCAAGTTTTATTTTTTTCAAGACTAAATTACTGGCACTTAGGCTCTTGCTAATATAATAAAGTACTGTACTCAGAAATCAATGAGATATTTAATTTACAAATAAAATCAAGAACCTAGTGCATGGAAAATTTTCATTCATCAAGAAATACTTTGAACATTTAGGACTGAAGCTTAGAAAAGATACTTTTGGGAATCTAAGAATTCCATAGGCGGATTGCAGCGTGGGATAAGCTTTTGGGTTGGGAGTTGAACCGAGGTGAGCGCCCATTCAACCCCCAACCCAAGCACTGATCATGCGCTGCAATTGCAGCACCGGGGTAGGTCTGGGGAACATCAGGAACAGCGCAGATCGGGTCCCCTGACCTCTCCAGAGGTGGCAGGGGTGCCGGAGAGCTCAAAATGAGTGAACAAAATAGTTTTTTTTGCCCGTTTTGGGCTCTCCGGCGCCCCTGCTACCTCTGGGGAGGTCAGGGGACCCAATCTGTGATGTTCCCAATGTCCCCTGACCTACCCGGGTGGTGCTGTAAGGCAAAACACTAGGATTCAAACCCAGGCGTTTTGCCTTACAGCACTGCCCCGGGTAGGTCTGGGGACTTCAGAAACAGTGCAGATTGGAGCCCCTGACCTCTTCAGAGGTGGCAGGAGTCCCCTGTCGGCTTTCCAGCCACCCCACCCCTGCGTTCGCAGCTGTGGGGTGGCTGGGAAGCAGAACAGGGAGCTCCCTTTCAGCTTCCCAGCCACCCCGCCACTACGAACGATTACCTCGGATAACGCTAACAGATCATTATCTGATGCAATTTTTTAAACAAAATTTTGCATTGTTAGCCAATGTAATCATTATCCGAGGTATTAATATATTGTGTTAAGAGCTGCTGTGAACCTCTTCATTTAGTGTCAGCTAAATACATCTGTTAGTGCACCATGCTGAAAGGCCTGTTTTGCAGACCTTTGAAGGAATAGGTGAGCAGACATAGCAGACAATAAACTAACCCAAAACAAAAGGTACTACCAAAGAAGTAAAGCAAGGCTTTCTTCCAGAGGAAGTTGCTCAGCCCAGGAGTAACTTAACAAAAGACAATAGTTTTGCTTACAGAGATGAAGAGAGGCAGTAGCTAGTTCTACATTCCTGAAATAAAACTGGATATCACACCTGCTCAGAGTGATTTAACCAGTCAGAAAAATCCAAAAGCTGATTTTAATTTCCACTATTTCTAATATGAGGATCACTATGTTTCCTGATACAGTAATACCTTGGATAACATTTGCATCAGATAATGCTAAAATCGCTTAACGTTAAGCAATCGGGGGGGGGGGGGGGGATTGCATCGCATAATGTTAAAATCCTATGGGATTCATTGGATAATGTTCACTAAAGCCTGTGCTGGTTACAATGTAGCTCTATGGAGTTTTAACGTTATCTGATGCATCCCATAGGATTTTAACATTATCTGATGCATGCATCGGATAACATTAAAAATTGGATAACACTAAGACTTGTGGAACCATGTTTTAGCGTTATCCGAGGTTTTACTGTATTTTTGAATCCAGCTTAAGATAAGCTTGGCACTCCAGGTATTCTTGAACGTCAATTCCCAGAAGCCCTGATCAGCAGGAGTCCAAGAACATCTGGAGTGTCAAGGTTTGCCATTACAGGCCTATGGCAATGTGAAAGATGTAAAGTGACTGGACATCTAGACATCTGTCTAGAGCAGTATATCCCAACCTTTGGTTTTTGGACTTCATTCCTTGAAGCCTAAGTCAATTCCTCAAAGCACGATCAGCCAATGTGGGTCAACTTATGGGAACTGAAGTCCCCCTGAGGGCGTTCCCTGTGTGAACCACTGGGCTGGAGAGATGGAGCAAAGCAATGAATGTTGCATCACTGAAAGTAATGATACCTTAAGGCAAGGGTGCCCAAACTATGGTCCATGGGCTGGATCTACCCCACAGTGCCATTCCATCTGGCCCATGCTATCCTCGCCACCCCGGAAGCAGAAGTAAAACATGCATATACATAATGCTGCTGTAAATGACCCATGGCTGTTTATGACAGCCACAGGTCATTTATAGCAGCATTATATGCATGCGTGCTATGCACATGTACCTTTTACTTCCGCTTCTGGTGGGAGGAACCACATGACCAACACACTTAACCATGTGACTGGACCATGGCTGGAAAACTTTTCGCACCCCTGCCTTAAGTGGACTCTAAGAAGTTCATTCTCCTGCCAACCAAGCAGTTCAAAAGCAAGGAATTGCAAGTAGATAAATAGGGACCACTTTGGTGAGAAGGTAAACAGTGTTCCGTGTGCTCCAGTGTCTAGTCATACCTGCCACATGACCACGGAAATGTCTGTAGAAGCAGACAGGCTATGAAACAGAGATGAGCACTGAACCCTAGAGTTGGATATGACTGGTTTTTGAGCCAGGGTGACCTTTACCTTTAAGAAGTTCATTTCAGAATCCATCTTTAATTCTAAGAGGTCTCCCATAACATCTGTAGCCTTGAATATGTGTATATAGTGCTTTTGTTTTGCTTTGTTTGTCTGATCAGCAGGTTTTGCTGATCTTTGAACTGTTTTGCTGGCAACTGGCATGTCATATATGCAACATATAGTAAAACATAGAATAATGGGTCTCTTTCCTGGCATAGATAGCCCCAACAACTCATGAACAAGTATGCAAGACTTTTTTTTTACTTTTTTAAAATTATCTTTTTTATTGTAATGTAATAAAAGGTAAATATTTTAAAAACTGGTATATAAAGCTATAGAATATAGAAGTTCATTTGTCTTTGGCCTTCTAGGTATCTTTGTCTACAGCTCTCACCACCTGCAACCATCATGGCCAATGGCAAGAAGTTATTATTATTATTATTATTATTAAATTAGACTTATATGCCGCTCTACTCACCTCACTGAGGTGACTCAGAGCGGCTCAGTTTAGCTCAGAACATCTGGAGGGCTATTTCCTACTACTGGCTTAAAGCAATATGGAAGCCTCACATGGATCTTCTTGTATTTACATACTGCTGAGTTAGGTAAAGCTGTTGAACTCCATTCCCATTATGTTTCACCCTTGGCTAGCATGATTGTAGTTTTGACCGTGGGCAGGTGTTTGACCTGACTCTTTAAGTAAAGTCACAAAGAAAGAAAGAATTTTTTTCACCTCCTGCTTCCTGGAGGAACTTTTCAATTTTAAAAAATGTTCATAAGTGATGCAGCACATCAATGCTGCCCTAATACAGGACAAAAAAATCCTCTCCTTTTACTTCCTCTATTCTGCTACAGAGCAGAGGTAGTGATTAATTTCTCAGTACTGTATCATGAACTGGCTATTTTCTTAAGCCACTTCAAGATATGGGAAATTAAAAGAGGAAGGAGCGACGACAAACAGGATTTCTTCAGGCACATATGCTGTTAAGATGCAAGGATTACACCAAATGGTATATTGTACCTCTATATGACCTTAATTGACTCTGTTTAGCCCACACCAGTCCACTCCAAATGAACCCATGTAGAAAGCCCTGGGACCATGGTGGCTTAGTAGTTAAGATGCTAAACTTGATGACCAGAAGGTTGGTAGGTCAGCAGTTCGTGACCCAAGTGCTGTATGATGGGGTGAGCTCCCATTGTCTGTTCCAGCTCCTGCCAACCTAGCAGTTTGAAAGCAAAAAATACAAGTAGATAAATAGGTACTGTTTTGGTGGGAAAGGTAATAGCATTCCATGCACACACAGACATCATTGGCTCTTTGGCTGTAAATGGAGATGAGCACCAACTCCTAGAGTCAGACATGACTGGCTTTCAAGCAAGGGAGATCTTTACCTTTATCTAGATGAACCCTTACTACAGGATTCCAGCCAATATTTTAATAAGATTTATTTCTTGCTTGTTTAATCACTTTTTAATTATCACCAGAGGTCCCCAAACTATGGCCCGTGGGCTGGATCTGGCCCACAGCATCAAATCATCTGCCCTGTGCCCTTGCCACCTCTGCTGCCTCAGTCCTTGTCCCCTCCGCTTGCCTTGGCATGTCCCTGCTGGTGTTCTGTAGCAAGGTGGATGTTGCAGGGAGGCAGCGACGGCACGAGCCAAATGATTTGATGCAGGGTGGATGTTGTAAGGCTTACAACATCTGCCTTGCTACGGAGTGCCATTAGGGACATGCCAAGCTAAGTGAAGGGGACAAGGATTGAGGTGGCGGCGGCAGTGGAAGTGGTGGTTGGAGTGGCTGCTCTGGCTGAGAGTTGCTTTCCAGTGGCTGGAGCGGCTGAAGGTGGCTTTCCTGGCGACCGTTCTGGCTGCAGGCAGCTTTCTCAGTGGCCGAAGCAGCCGAGCATGCCATTTCCTGCCCAAACTCATGGCCAAGAAAGACAGCCTGGATCCCTTCTTCACCCACACCATGCAGCTCGTCCAGACCACTACGTGGGGAAGTGGGGGGTGGAAGGTGTGGGCTTGGGGTGGGGATGGGGGGCTCAGGGTGAGGTGGGGGAATAGGGGGCTTGGTCCCTGTCTTAAAAGGTTTGGGGACCCCTAATCTATACATTATGTTTATATGCTTGCTTGAGACTATGTGTTGTAAATAATATTTGCCTTCTTACATAAGGAGAAATGAGGTATATAAACAAACAAATAAACAAATTCATGCTTTGCTTTCAGAAGTTCCTATACCAATTCCCAGCTTCTCCAGCTAGCACTGAAAGAAAGTCTTCCTGAAAAGCTGGAGAGCAGCTGACAGTCTGTGTTGACAAGATTGGGCTAGATATACCAATGGTCTAACTTAGTACAATATTAGCTAGCTCTCACTGTTCCTATGAACCAGATCTCCACCTTTCCTTTCCTTTCCCGTCTTACAATGATCCATCTGCATTAACTCTGTGTTCCTGGAGTGATTGCTACTATGGAAGTAACTGGAAAAAAATCAATTCTTTGACAGCCTTAATTAAGACCTACTGTCAATTCATTAGTTGCCAGAGGCTGTATGTCTTGCAAGTTAGTACAGTGCTGTAATATACTACTATATTTTTAAAACACACACCTACAACTTTATCATTGTTAGATTGGAATCCTTCCAGCTGTTATTGGCGGAGGTTTCTTTCTGCCTGTTGAATACAAAGCTTGGAATATGACTTTACAGTTTAGGACCAGAATGTTTGTATACTGCAGCAGACAGTAATGCACACAGCACTTTGGCTTGCTTTTGCACAATTAGGAGGTTGCTGCCATTACTTTTGGTTGACCCTATGTCCTACTTAGCTGTTGAAACTCACTACAGCAATGGTCTCCAACCTTTGGGTTTTGGACTTCAATTCCTAGAAGCCTAAGTCAGTACATTGGCTGATCAGTACTTTGTGAAATTGACTTAGGCTTCTGGGAATTCAAGTCCCAAATCCAAAGGTTGGAGACCACGGCACTAGAGGATGGAACTGGTAAAAAACACTCCTTAAACATCTTATATACATTGAAAAATCTTATTAGAGCCATTATAACTCAGATGTGACTTCATAGCATTTAACAACAATATTATGTTATGGTTTTATGATGTTGTAAACTGCCCTGGGTCGCCCCAGTGAGGAGGGCAGTATAAAAATGTGAATAAATAAATAAATAACAACACACAATTCATAATAGGGCAAGGCAGTTTATTGAGATCTCTACTGGTCATCATCAAATATCTCAAGGCCATCAGTCTAAGACAGTGATGGCGAACCTTGGCACTCCAGCTGTTCTTGGACTTCAATTCCCAGAAGCCCAAGTCAGCACTCCTGCTGATCAGGGCTTCTGGGAATTGAAGTTCAAGAACAGCTTGAGTGCCAAGGTTCGCCAACAGTGGTCTAAGATTTCTTTACAGGGGAAAACCTGCCAGATTAATTCTGTCAGCTTGACTGATCATTCTATTTGTTTTTACAATCTCAGTCCTGATCCTACAACCACACATTGAATGCCATTTTTTTGTTCCTCACTTTGCTGTTTTCATTGGTTGCTTAATAATATTTGTGGTATAAGATTTAATAATATTTGTGGTTTAGGGCTTAGAAGAAAAGGCAATAGGGTCCAAAATTAGCTTGTAGGCCAACAATAGACTGTTTAATTATGGAAGTGCTCAGAGATATTAGACTTGATGTTCTTTTACTGAAAACATGGATGCTTAAGGATAAAGACAGTATTATGCATTTTGATCTAGCTCAACAATGTTCTCAAGAATAGTACTGGAAAGCCTGGATAAGCAAGATTTTTATTTTATTTTCCAAAGTATTGGTTTCTGTTAAACTTTATTTGTTGACAAGTAGAGCTCCCATCTCTGTCTAAGCTCCTGCCAACCTAGCAGTTCGAAAGCAAGAAATTGCAAGTAGATAAATAGGTAGCACTTCAGTGGGAAGGTAAACAGCATTCCGTGCACTCCAGTGTTTAGTCATGCCTGCCACATGTCCATGGAAATATCTGCAGATGCAGACAATGCTGGCTCTTTGGCCTTAAACGGAGATGAGCACCGAACCCTAGAGTTGGATATGACTGGCTTTTGAGCAACCTTTACTTTTATATTTACCTAGAGTTGAAATATACAGGAGGCCAAAACCAAGTTGCATAGTTAAGCAAAAGATGTAATTTTTAGTGGAGAATTTCCTTATGTTAAGAAATATGTTTAGGCTTTACCTTTTGCACAATGGGTCATGGAACTCAGCATACAACAAATAATGCCTATGGACCTTCTTTAAACTTATGGGAGTTCACTGCCAAAATTTGTGCCTTTTTTATAAACATGCAACACAGTTTCAGCCAAATAGTAATATTTATCCATATGTATCAGAAAGATAACCTTGAAATAATTGATTGGAGAAATATCTTTTTTTTTTACTTCCACAGTCCAGAATTCAAATTATTATTGTCTTCAAAAATTTGGTTTCTTTAGTCCAACGTACAGAGAACTTAATAGCAGGAACAGATTGTACTATAAGCCACTGAAAGACAAAACTAATATTTAATACTTTCTATAATTAACTTGTTCTTCCATTCCTGTGTGTTCTCCAACTGTTGCATTATAGTTAAGAGGGGAAAGTAGGGTTGGGCCAGGGCACCATGTAAAGTGTTTTCAGAGTTCAGAAAAGTTACTTTTTTGGGAATACAACTCTTTGGACACACAGGGCTTCAAATCCCATCCCTCAGAGCTTAGAAGAATTACACTTGTGTATTTAACTCCCACAGTCATCTATGCAGCATGGCCAAAATGGAAATTGTGAAGCTTGTTCAAAAATTTAATGTTTTTGGGATCTGGCCCTTATCATAGGACGATGGATAACAGTCTGATGATTAAATGCTTTGAGTTGTGTTCTAAAAAGTGCTCCAAATAAAACAACAACTTAGTGTTTGTTTCATTTTTCTCATGACCAAATGCCAAAATTTTAGTTTGCAGAAGCCAGTGTCAATACAGTATACAGTACAGTCAAACCTCGCATAAAGAGCATTTCGCTTAAAGAGTAACTCACTTAAAGAGCAGAATTTTCTCTGAATGTTTGCTTCACTTAACAAATAAAACCAACCAAAAACTTGCTTAACAAATAAATCGGGGTTCACAATCCCCCCACACACAACTGGTCACTTACAATGGTGTTTTGCTTAAAGAGCAAACTTGCTTAAAGAGCAATCCTGTGGAACGGATTATGCTCTTTAAGCGAGGCACAACTTGTATTTGTAATGAGTGTATGGATCACAGCTTTAAGTATTTTTACATCTCCACTAGATGGCATCAAACTCATTCAAAAAAAAAGTAACAACATCTATTTCTCCCACCTCCACGCTCTGGCATTTGGGTGCATTGATTATTATTGGTTTGAGAAGTCCATTTTATCTCATAATGGCCCCTGCCCAACAACAACCCTCTTTGCCTTTATAAAATATGTGGGTTATAAGAAGCTTTCTGGATATAATGCTCAGTAAGAAGTAGTAATGAAGAGTTTCCACAAAGGACTCTTGGCACCATTGAATGTGAGATCACACCCTTGACACTAGGCTTGACAAGGAACCAGGAGGTGGAGGGCTGAGATTTGGCTTTTAGAAATCCTGGTTTATAACACACACATGGATGTCTCTCCAGGCATTCTATGTTCTGTAATCAACTTGTATTGAAAAGTTCTATTGTCAAGGAACTATGTCCACATCAACTTATATAGCAAAGGTAATGGTTACCCTTGTTTGAAAGCCAGTTGTATCTGACTCTAGGGTTCAGTGCTCATCTCTGTTTGCAGCTAAAGAGCCAGCGCTGTCTGCATGTGCAGACGTTTCCATGGGGATGCCCAAATGAGGCTCCTTTCATGTCCCCCATCGTGCAGCTCTTGGGTATCGAACCTGTCTTTCCAGTCTCCAAGCCTAGCACCTCAACCATTAATTACTTATATTTATATACAGTACTGCCCACTAGCAGTGAGCTTTTGTCATCTGTCCCAGCTCCTGCTAATCTAGCAGTTCAAAAGCAAGACATTATAAGTAGATAAATAGGTACTACCTCGGTGGGAAGGTAAACAGCTTTCCATACACTCTGGTGTATAGGCATGCCTGCCACATGTCCACAGAAACATGTGCAAATGCATACAGCGCTGGCTCTTTGTCTATAAATAGAGATGAGCACTGAACCCTAGAGTCAGATACGACTGGCTTTTGAGCAAGGGCAACCTTTACCTAGCAAGCTACTTTGGGTGGTATATATATTATAATTTTAATAATTGAAACAATAAAATGGAATTTAACTACATAGACATCCAAATCTAAACAGGCAGTGGGTAGAAAATAACTTACAGGAGAATGGCAAATATAATATCATCATTCTAAATCAATAAAACAAAAATAATGTCTCAGAATAAAAAAATTACTCAGAAAACAAATCCTTGAAAGTTTCTCTTAACTGTATTTTACAGTGTTGCAAAGGTGAGGTCAACCAAATTTCTAAAGGGACAGAATTCTATAAAGAGGGATCCATTGCACGAAAAATGCCTATTTCTCATTCTTGGTTTCTTGGTTTACATCAGGGGTGCCCAAACTATTGCCTGTAGGCCAGTTTGGGCAGCCTTGGTTTAAGCAGAGAAAATGGCAGCTTTAAATCTATCTCATCCTGTTGCAAAACAGATTGCAAGGTGTGTTTTACTTCCGCTTTCGGTGGGAGGAACCATGTGTTGTTGTTGTTCAGTCGCACAGTTGATTCCGACCCTCTGCGACCCCATGGACCACCGCCCGCCAGGCACTCCTGTCCTCCACCATCCCCCTCAACTCGCTCAGCTTTGTGCCCATTATCTCCACAATACCATCTAGCCATCTCATCTTGGGCTGGCCCCTTCCTCTTTTGCCCTCGACCTTTCCAAGCATCAAGGCCTTCTCAAGTGAGTCCCCTCTTCTCATTTGATGTCCAAAGTACCTTAGCTTCATCTTTACTATTTGACCATCCAAGGAGCAGTCAGGGTTGATTTCTTCTAAGATTGACCTATTTGTTCTCCTCGCTGTCCAGGGGACTCTCAAAACCCTTCTCCAACACCACATCTCAAAGGCGTCTATTCTTCTGCGCTCAGCTTTCCTAATGGTCCAGCTCTCACAACCATACATTGCCACAGGGAATACCACTGCTTTGACTATGCGAATTTTTGTTTTCAATGTGATGTCTCTGCTTTTCACTATGTTCCCCAGGTTTCTCATTGCTTGCCTCCCAAGAATCAGTCGCCTTTTTATTTCATGGCTGCAATCATCGTCTGCAGTGAGCTTAGATCCTAAGAAAGTAAAATCTGTCACTGCTTCTATTTCTTCTCCATCTATTCACCATGTGACCGGCCCACCATGTGATCGGCCCACAAAACCACATGACCAGCCCACAGCCTGAAAAGTTTAGGCACCTCTAGTTTACATGGTTTGGTCTCTTCCATGAACCGAGAAAAGGATTGTGGGCCTCTGTTGCCATTGTTAACACATACTCAACATTGCTTTAAAGACCTCTTTAAAATGGTTTAGGGATTATTTAAGTGCTTCTTCCTTTGCCAAGATTATTCTTAGTATCTCAAGAGCATTTTGACTAGAGAATTCCATATTAATCTCAGGAAAAGCTCCCCACTTAATATGTAAGAGATCCAGTATCAAAGGAATACAGAGGGCAGGCATGGAGATCTCTAGCAGCAAACAAAGTTTCCCAAATGAACTGGGAGACGGATTGAAGTTTAGGAAATAGGCAGAGGTTGTATTATGCAAAAACAAATGTTTTTGTGAGGTCAGGTATTGCAGGGCTAAAGTACCAAAACTTGGCAAAGATGAGGACATCTGGGCTTAGCTACAGTACTCATCAAAGTTGTGAGGAAGAGTGTGTGTGACATGCTCTTCCTCCTGGCAACAATATGTTGTTGAGAGCTATTCCTGTGGTAACTCAAAGGTTGGTAGTTTATTCAATCTGTACGTGTGGAGTGACAGCTTTGTGATTATGGGTTTGATCGCACTGTGTAGCCAAGCATGAAACCACCGTGGAACCAACACCTCATCAGATTGTTAGCTTTCTGCAGCCTCTGCAGGTGGACAGCCACTGAAATGAATGTTGAACGGGACACAGGCCAATTTATTTGAAAAGGGCTTAATCTGGACTGCACAATTAAGATCCATAAGATTTATTTATTTATTTATTTATTTATTTAATCAAACTTTTATTAAAGAATGGCTCCTGTTGGAAATAAACACTTCTTGAAGTGATCTATTTATTTATTTATTTATTTATTTATTTATTTATTTATTTATTTGTCCAATTTATATAGCCACCCAACTCAAAATGACTCTGGGCGGCTCACAACATTAAAATCAACATAATCTAAAACATTAAAAACCCATAAAAAGCCCAATTAAAAATACTACAAGGATTAAAAGAACGAGGGACGATATTGCTATATCTGCCAGCAGGCAGGCATTACCACATCACTGGTGCCCCACACCTGCTTTGCCAGCCAGGTTTTTAGTTCTTTCCTGAAGGGCATCAACTCCATCTGGAGTCATAACTCAGTTGGCAGGAGGTTCCATAAGGCCATAGCTGACACAGAGAAGGCCCTCCTTCTGGTGGGAGAGGCTCGCCTCCCTAGTAGATGGCGCAATAAGAGACTGACTTTGAGATGAAGTGGATCAACACACTTGTCAGATACATGCATTTGGCATTCTCTTTCTCACACACAAAGGCAGGAAATCTTTCTCTGAGATACTCTCTCATCCCTCTCCATTAATTCACGTCAAAATTGATGCAAAATTAGAAATATTTCTACCTGCTATTGGCTCAAGTACTCGGAGAATTGTAGGTAAGTCCAGAGAGGTGTGGTTCACAACTTTTTCAAGCCGGTGGCCGGGTCATGCTCTCTCAGTCAGCTTCGAGGCCCGGATGACCATTTTGCACTGCCTGAATGATGGGGGTGGCTATTTTGTCCCAACAGCTTCAAAGAGGGAAACCATTTTGTTTCTTGAATGCTCTTGGAGGGGTAGTTGGCCACATGAAATGGCACCTTGGGCACGATCCACCTATGGGCCTTAGGTTGGAAACCCCTAGACTAGGTAGTTACAATCCTATACATGCTTTCCTAGGCCTGAGCACCAAGCAGAAGGAATTGCTTCTTGTTCATTGCCACAAGAATGCGTTTCATTTCATCCTTCCCTCCCAGGTCTTCTACAGCCTTTCCAGAACATTTAACCTCACTGGCAAAGTCAACTCTATTCTCTACAACTAGTTACCCTTTGCCCAAATGAACAGCCCTCAAGGTACAAGAGGGATTCTCCAATTAAGTCCTGGCGATGCATGCACAGATCTGTAGACACAGATTTAAAGTTTTGCTCCCTTATGCGGGTATAGTAGCAGAAAACTAAACAAACCTTGTTTTGCAACATCCCTTGCTAGCTACCAGGCTCAAATCTGCAAGTGAAAGAGGCAAGAAATGGCTGTTTCTTATATTTGTATATGTGTCAAACAGTTATCTTCCACAAACAACACATCTTTAGAGCAATAAGATTAATGGCCAACTCCCTAACAGTATCATCTATCTAGAGCAGTGATGGTCAACCTTGGCACTCCAGGTGTTCTTGGACTTCAATTCCCAGAAGCTCTGATCAGTAGGAGTGCTGACTTGGGCTTCTGGTAATTGCAGTCCAAGAACACCTGGAGTGCCAAGGTTGGCCATCACTGATCTAGAGGCAGGAGGTGATTATCATTGTCAACATTGAAGGATGGGAAAGTTCTATGGAAAAGTGCTTTGGCCTGCATCAAAACCAACTCACAAATTAGAGATTTTGTGTTTGCCAGCTTGTAAGTCATTGAAAATCATCCGACTGAAAAGGCAGAGAATAAAGATTTTGTGTGGAGCTGGGAGCCATTTTCAGGTACAGACAAGGAATTAGGTTTCAATGCATTGAAGAACAAATTGCATTTTACCTGGAAAGTGGCTACAGAACATGATCTGAGCCTGAGGAATGGATGAGCTGGGAATAGCCTGAAATGGTATACTATGCAGTTGCCATAAATGTCCTGCCTTCATTGTACATGCCTCCATTTGGCATTTTTGCAGCTATAGGGTTAACGTGATAAATGCATTCTAAACACTGTGACCTCTATTTGTATGTTATCCTGGAAAGGAGATTCTGAGAGCTGTAAAAACAAAGTTTACACAATTTAAAAACCCCAAACAGCTTAGAGCAGGGGTGGCCAACCTTGGTGCTTCAACTGCTCTTGGACTTCAATTCCCAGAAGTCAGCACACCTGCTGATCAGAGCTTCTCAGAATTCAAGTCCCAAGAACAGCTGGAGCACCAACATTGGCCACCCCTGACTTAGAGGTTCAAAAGCTATCACCAGAGGTTTGAAGACAAATGCATTGGCAGTCAATGCAGCTCCAGTAAAAATGACGTATTATAGTTGATGTATTATGTTACTGACAGCAATCCAATCACCACATTTTGCACTAGCTGTTGTTCCCAACTGCAATTGTATAGCTTAATGATAGAGCATCTGCAATGCTAGAAAAAGGTCACGTCCCTGGTGTCTCTAGGTAAGGGTAAGACTGGGAGAATCCTGTCTCAGACCCTGGATTAGATGCACCAATAGGTGAAGGTAAAGGTTTCCCTTTCTCAAAAGCCAGACGTATCTGACTGTAGGGTTCATTGCTCATCTCTGTTTCAAAGCCTGGCTCAATACAAGGCAGCTTCCTACGGTTCCCATTTTTCTATCCCTGTTCTCAATGTTACAGAAGGTGGAACAAAAAAGAAAAATGGGGGGGGGGGGGAAGCATCAGCTATGTTTGGTGACAAATAACGCCTCTTTCTTCATATCTAATTTTGGCCTAAAATGATTGTGGAAGCAATATGCCATCATATTGATGGCCTTGTTTTATTAGATTTCCATGAGCTGTTGACAAATATAATTGCTTGCTAAGAAAGTTCAATGGTTCCTTAAATGCCAGACCTCCTACATGCATAAACTGGGAATGGAAAATAAATGATCAAATGGAATCCATGGTGAATTGAAGGAAGGCACACATGAAATTTGAGGATGTGCTGACATGTCCTCCTAGACGTCACCTGGGACTATTTCTGATAACTGTTTCCCCTCTTCCTCTGTTGGAACTGATAAAAGACATTGTGAAGTGGGTAGATTAAGAAGCTCTTCCTGGCTGACCCTAGGAATGACTACTTATCAATTGGCGAAGGAGACAAAACAATCTTTAGATTGGTATTGCTAACAAGTGAGGACGTCTTGGTGCTAGGGAAAAATTGCTAGCTGCCAATTTAAGTTCCTTTCCAGAGTTTGCCCTTTAAAAAGCTTGTATCTGTGAATTCATTTCTACAAACAAGATCTGGGTAATATAGTCATGCATCCCTGGACACGCCAGCTAATCATGGACCTAGCAGGTAGTGCTGTTAACCTCAACAATTCACAAATAAAATAAAATGAGAAAGAACCCATAAGCCTATGGGAAATTAAGTAAATAGGAAGTATGAAGAACTGTGCAGCTAAGAGTAATAAAAAAAATTAAGCACGGGAAAAAGAAATAGCAACTTTGAGCTAGCTGGTCAAGAGTAATATGTTGTTTGTAATTACTGTATTTCCTTGTTTCAATAAAGATTATAACTGACTTACATTATGCTTCTGATTTAATGAAGGATACAGTAACTTCATTTCTTTCACTGGGCAAGGGACATCATTAAAGGAGGATATATCTGAAGATCTCAATCTTCCCTACGTTACATGGAGGACCCTAAATAGGATGAGGGTTGGAGTCCCTAAATGCAAGACCAACATGCTCAAATGGGGACTGCTGGCGGACAACAACACATGGTGTGAATGTGAAGAGACACAGAGTCGAGTCCGGCCCATTTACTAGTTTGCTGATTGCTGCCAGAGATATGCACCGATGAGGATTTGGTTTTGGTCAACAACAAAGCCAACAAAGCCACCACAAGCTTCATTCTGGCAATCAAGGGTTTGATTGGGACATGAAAAAAGCAGAAGACAGTAGAACTGTAATTGTAACTGCTTTTAATTACTTATAGAGCTCTTGGTGTGTCACCTTATCTAAATAGTTGAGGAGAAATGTCAAGGTTCAACTGCAAGTTTGTTCTATGTCTCTTTCTGCTGCATTCATTCCCCCTACCTCCAAATCACCTAAAATCACTATTCTTGTTGCATTAGAGCAGGGATGGTCAACCTTGGTGCTGGAGGTGTTATTGGACTTCAATTACCAGAAGTCCAGTCAGCACATTATCAGTCAGCACTTCTACTGATCAGGGCTTCTGGGAACTGAAGTTCAAGAACATCTGGAGCACCAAGGTTGGCCATCCTTGCATTAGAGGAACTGGAGTCCCATCACCCCACAAGGTCTTGTATCATGAGCACTCTTATCTGTCATAAGCATGACCCATGAGGAGCTTCCCAGGCCCTGCAATGGTGCCAGGGTTTATGAAGTCTCATGTCCCATCGATTGGGAATCCTTCCCCTCCAAAGTCCTGTTGCCATGGTTTCTGTAACTTCTGCCAGAGAAGGCTCATATTTACCAGTGCTGGTGCCCCACAAGCTTCTATCGCTTGGCTGTCTCTTTAGTGGTCTCCTATTTCTCTTGGTAGTTTGGAGGGCTTGATGTTACAGAAGCAGAATACAGTACACTATTCTCTTTCTGAGTCAGTGACCTCTGGTGCCAGCTGGAAATGAGTGGAGATGTATCTAAGATTTAAAACTACTTCCCAAGCAAAAATCAAACTTCCTTGGCCAGCTCATCCTGAAATTTATCTTTCTGCGTAGAAACCAGGAGAAGCCTAACAATTCCCAGAGGTTTAAGCCAGTGCATAATTTTATGGTGCTATTTACCAAAGTTCTCTAAGGAAAAAAAATCAAGATCCAAAATATTTTTTACTTTTGTGCATTCTGCCGTCTGGTAAAGGAATAATTCATAGATTTGGCTTCGCAGGCATCTAATTGTGCCATTTCCCTCATCAGCCCAAACGTTAGCCTCTTGTAACTGGTTGCCAGGAAAGGCAGACTTCCCGTAAAGGCTTAGTTTTCTCAATCTGTTGCTGGTTTGAGAGAATTCCACAGAAACAATTTGCATGCGTAATAAGGTTGCTGAGGCCTTAGGAAAAATGAACCAGGACTTGCAAGAATTATTTGAAATTAATTGGAATACGTATCATTTTTGCATGAAAAGGGAGCAGGCTTGCTTTGAGATTTTGTGTGAAAGGTGAGTACATAAATGCGAAATAAAGGGGGAAATCAACATCTAGTAAAGTTTCCCTTTTCGTCACACCTTTCCTTCTACATTATCATCTGTCTTTACAAATAACTGGCTATCTTCTCCCCCCATATATATTGTTGGTCTTTGGGCACTTGCGGATCCTCACACACACTAGTCTTGAAATGGGGACCATCCAAGGCTATTGTCAAAGCAAGCTCCCTCCCTGCTTTAACTAGCTCCCAATTCATTTACTCCATCTTCAAGTGCTATATCCAATTCCAAATATTAGCTATCATCAAGGTGATCAGTCAGGAAGACTGTCATGAGAACAATATAAAACAGTGGCCTTTCATCTGCCTTCTGCATCGCAGCCTGACACCCATACTACTGATCCAGTTCTGTGAGTCACTTTCTGGTCCTGTGCCCTTTTGGCACACAAAGTCCTTACCAGTCCCAGGAGTTAGATGGCCAGGAAACCTCCTGACCCTGGTTGGGCAGTATTGCTGTTCTTTTCTGAGGGAGGGGCAGTTCCAGTTGCTCTGTTTTCACCACATGTCCAGCCGCAATCCCAGCACTTTCAGTAAGGGGAAGGTATCCTCCTGTGTCCAGTCTGGCCAGGTTATCCTGCTATGGTAATAGAGTAGACCATACTGCAAGGAACTCAATGCCGATCCTCAAGCGGTGATTAAATAACCTGACCACCTTGAGGACTCATTACCTTGGGTGGCAAAGTCCACAGGGAAGGGTGGTGGTCCCCACTTGAATCCATCTTGATGAAGGGCAGCAGCTTCATCAATACTGGCCTGGGGCTAATGAGGACTTTGCATGCCAAAAGGGCTCAGGACCAGAAAGTGACTTGTGGAACTGGATCAGTGGTATGGGTGTCATGCTGTGATGCGGAAGGCAGATGAAAGGCCACTGCATTATATTCTCAGGACAGTCTTCATGGCTGATTCCCATGAGGATCACCTATACAGTATTTGGATTCAGATATGACAGAAGAAGAAGACCCTTCAGTGTGGATAGTCACAGCCATTGCCTCATGTTTGTTGCCAGTTCTGGCACTAACGTTGATTGGAAATAGGAGTCAAGATACTGTACTTCAATTTGCAAACCAATGTAGGGAATAAGAGGAAACTCCCACCAACTTATATAATTGATTATGGTGACCATTATCATTTCTAATTGCACCCCCCCCCTTTTACTGGTGAAGACAAAACAAGACACAATGAGGGATCTAAACATGGTAGTTTTAAAGCAGATAATGTACTCTACCTTTCCTTTGCTCTTTAATTCTGATTTAACAAGGGACTTCAGTGGCTTAGTTAAGACGCTGAACTTGATGACTGGAAAGTCAGCAGGTCAGCAGTTTTAGACCCGAGTGCTGCATGATGAACTAAGCTTCTATCTCTGACCCAGCTCCTGCCATTCTAGCAGTTTGAAAGCAAGAAATTGCAAATCGATACCGTAAATAGGGACCACTTTGGTGGGAAGGTAAAACAACATTCTGTGTTTAGTCATGGCTGCTACATATCCACAAAAACATCTGCAGATGCAGACAACGCTGGCTCTTTGACTATAAACAGAGATGAGCACTGAAACCTAGAGTTGGATATGAATGGCTTTTGAGAAAGGGCAACCTTTATCTTTACCTAAAAAGTGAAAGGCAATCCTCCTTCCAGTGACTAATGATGACTGAAGGTATGATCTTGAAAACAACAGTAAAATATAATGCAACTGTTCAGCAGAGGGGACTGGTGTATAATCATCAGAGAAAACACTTTGCAACAGTGCTGGTTTAAGGAGTTTTACTGGATTACGCCAATGTTTTATATAATTCAGTGTCTTCTTCCTCTGTATGCCAGTCTTATGTGACCCGAGTGTCAAAACTGCTAGTTGCAGCCCTGCAGTTAATTACACCTATTCACATACTGATTATATTTGTATCATGCCTTTTCTCCAACAGGGACTGGCACAGTGCAATCCTGTGAATTTCACAAATATGGGAGGGATGGAACCTTGGATTCCCAACACAGAGTCCAGCAGGCTAACCGTTAAAATGTATCATTTTTATCGTTGTGCACACCAACTTTGCATGCTTTTCTGATCCTGTAAAGAGCTGGTGGGAAAGAGCTGGTTAGCCTTGAAGTCACGTTGTTATGACTACTCTCCACAAAACGGTAATCCGAGTGCAAATTGAGCCAAGAAATTGAATGATGTTCAGCTCAACCTGATAAAGCCGTAGGATTGTCTTTTCTTATTTTTTTAATGTCTTGGATGAATGAAGTTTAACTGGTAAAAAATGTTAATGGGAAACACATCCATAGAACACTCACTTTGACTACAGAAGTCGGCTGAATGCCAAGCAAAATACTATCTGGGATTTTTCTCAGCTTTCTCAGTGTGTTTTTTCTTCCTTTCTAGAATGGAAGTCTCGGGGCATAATTCTACTGCTCAGTGGGAGGGGGAAGAGTTTAAATGAAATATTATATTTGGGTCTCCTTTAAATGACAGCCAAGTGAAGTGGATGGGCTGCAGAAGTGGTATTCCAACTGCGTTTTGGGCAACCCTTGGATTTCTCAGAGGGAAAATTAATCAAGGCAGCTAAACTTCCCTGAAAGATAGATTACCTTCAAGGGACGGACTTCCCTTGCAACATGTTACTATGAAGTAAGGTTGATCTGTACATTGTGGTGCAAAGTGAGACCTAACAAAGTGTAGAACATAAAGTGGCTATCTGGTTTCCAGAGTTCTCAATCTTTTCTGTTTCATGTCGTACTTCCTATCCAAGAATTGCAGACTTCACCATGATAGAAACAAAACAACAGTTTTTCTGGAGAAAGACATTGCTGTGTTCATAGTATTGATATTGACCAGAATACTATTACTCATGTGCATTTGAGTAAGTCAAATGGTGTGAATCTCCATGGAGACGTACTATCAGTTACACAGTCGCTGTTTGTAATTCCCATCATGCACCAGGTTGCACAACTACTGCATAATGATGAATACAAATGTTAATTATTCAACCAGGAGCAATTTGCTGTGGAGATTTATGCCATTAAACTAATGCTGGTGAACATGAGGAATTGAGTTCTGGCCACTATTCTTATCACTTACGCTGAATTGCTGGGCAGGGGGAATGGAAGAATGAGGAGAAACACTTAGTATTTCAAGTTATCACAACTATGCAACATGGTTGCAGATGGAGAATCCATGACAGGTAGAAGCAACCACCACACTTTCAGAAAACAATAAGGACTGAGGAGGAGTGAATTTTCATTGCTATGAAATCCCTGCAACCCACCGAGATTTGTCTCACTCATTCCCTTGTTCGTTCTGCCACTCTCATTCTTTCAACGGTTACTCTGAAATTGTGCCATCACGCCCTGGCAAATAGATGGGGAAGAAATGGAAGCAGTGACAGGTTTCACCTTCTTGGGATCTAAGATCACTGCAGATGGTGACTGCAGCCATGAGATAAAAAGACACTTACTTCTTGGGAAGCAAACTATGACAAACCTAGGCAGCATAATAAAAAGTAGAGACATCACCCTGCCAACAAAAGTCTACATAGTTAAAGCAATGGTCTTCCCAGTAGTCATGTATGGTTGTGAGAGCTGGACCATAAGGAAGGCTGAGTGCAGAAGAATAGACGCCTTTGAACTGTGGTGTTGGAGGAGACTTTTGAGAGTCCCCTGGACTGCAAAGAGATCAAATCAGTCTATCTTAAAGGAAATCAATCCTGACTGCTCCTAGGAAGGACAAATACTGAAGCTGAATCTCAAGTACTTTGGACACCAAATGAGAAGAGAGAACTCACTTGAGAAGGCCCCGATGCTGGAAAAGTTTGAAGGCAAAGGGATAAGGGGTGGCAGAGGATGAGGTGGCTGCATGGCATCGTTGATGGAGTGGGTGTAGCCATGGGCGGGCTACAGAAGATGGCAGATGACAGAGGAGCTTGGGGTGCGGTGGTCCATGGGTGCGCAAAGGGTCGGACTCAACTGTACAGCTGAACAACAACAAACCCAACTGTGCTGTGTCCCATGCTGTTGGCATAGTTCCCACCCAAAACAGGCTCTGTGCTGTTCCAATCTGCCTGCCAGAGCTGCCCAGTATGGCCAGTCCTCTGCTTCTCCCAATGCTGCTGGCATTTCCTGCTGGCATTCCCACTGTTCAGGGTTCAACCAGTACGCCCCTTACAGCCATTTCCTAATACCTGTACACTGTCGACTGTTGGTGTCCACTTTTTTTGTTTGGCACAATCACTGGGAAGGTGTCAGGGGACACAGGAAAATTCTTTTAGAATGTTTTGCCCAAGCAACCAATTCAATAATCTACCAGCACTTCTCATCAGCTGGAAACTGGTATGAGTGGTTGACTGAGGAGCTGGAGATGAAGTTGAATTTTCTTCAGCTGCTTTTAAATACCCAGCTCCTCAGGACCTTGTGCTTTGCTTACTTTCCAAGGCAAGAGAGGAAACTGTTTTGGAGAAAGCACTAGCTGGAGACTTGGATGCTAATGTTGATGAGCCCTGTTATCTTTTCTTATGAAGAGAAAGAAAAAAAGGCACAACATTTTCCATGTCTGGAAGAGATGAAAGATGTAATTGTCTGATCAGGAATGTTTAAGCCACATGCCAAAACACTGGAAGAGAGAACCGCACCTGACCCTTCCAGGGCAAGGAATTGCATGTTTAGGTACGTCTGAACAAGCACTTGTCAAATGAATGCATGCATTTGTATGTATGTGAAATCTTCCTAACAATGGCTGTTCCTGCACTTAGAAAATATTGGATATACAAGTAACCCTTAGCGTCTATATTTTCATTGTTTTTTTCTTCTTCTCCTTGTCACTTTCTCTCTCTCTCAGACACAACACACTTGCCAGAGAAAAGCAACATGGACTACTAACATCAGCTAAGCAGGGCAGCAAACTGAAGGTTATACCTACTTCCATCCAGAAGGCTGTTTTATTAAATTTAGCTTTAATTTGGCTACCAATTGGTAGACTAAATTTTCACCCTGGTTCCCTGATGTAGCCTCACTGGGGTTTTGTGTTGCCCTGTCTGCTGGCTAAATATAAACTCTGCAGAGCTAAGCAAGAGAAAGACCATCGAACATCCTATGAACAGATATGTGCCAGTCTACCGGCCCAGATCCAGAAAGAGCTTTATGGCAAGAACAAACATTCTTGAGGGTACGCAAGAACAAAACCAAATTAGAAGAGGGGGGAAGGAACTCACTGAACAAAGAATAATATTAAAGGAGGATATGGCTGAGGAACTCAACTTCCCCTACATCACTTGGAGGACCCTGAACAGGCTGAGGTTTGGAGTCCTTAAATGCAAGACCATCATGTTCAAGTGGGGGCTACTGGCAGGCAACAACATGCTGTGTGAATGTGGAGAAATAAAGAATCCTATTCATTTACTGGTCTGCCAATTTATTTATTTATTTGTTCAGATTTATATTGCCGCCCACTTGCTGAGGCGACAGTGATGCACCAGTACAGTTTTGTTGTTCAGTCGCACAGTCGATTCTGACCCTCTGCGACCCCATGGACCATTGTCCGCCAGACACTCCTGTCCTCCACCATCCCCCTCAACTCACTCAGCTCTGTGCCCATTGTCTCCACAATACCATCAAGCCATCTCATCTTGGGCCGTCCCCTTCTTCTTTTGCCCTCGACCCTTCCAAGCATCAAGGCTTTCTCAAGTGAATCCTCTCTTCTCATTTGATATCCAAATTACTTTAGTTTCATCTTTACTATTTGACCTTTTAAGGAGCAGTCAGGGTTGATTTCTTCTAAAATTGACCTATTTGTTCTCCTCGCTGTCCAGGGGACTCTCAAAACTCTCCTCCAACACCACATCTCAAAGGCGTCTATTCTTCTGCGCTCAGCTTTCCTAATGGTCCAGCTCTCACAACCATACATTGCCACAGGGAATACCATTGCTTTGACTATGCAAATCTTTGTTTGCAATGTGATGTCTCTACTTTTCACTATGCTCCCCAGGTTTCTCATCGCTTGCCTCCCAAGAATCAGTCGTCTTTTTATTTCATGGCTGCAATCACCATCTGTAGTGAGCTTTGATCCTAGGAAAGTAAAATCTGTCACTGCTTCTACTTCTTCCCCATCTATTTTCCAGGGACTGATAGGGCCTGTTGCCATTATCTTGGTTTTCTTGATATTGAGTCTCAAGCCAGTACAGTAAAAATCATAAAATACAACCTCACAAAACAACCAAAGCAGAACACAGACTAACTCCCCTCTGGCCATTGTTGTGGGCCCAGAGGAGGGGGGGGGGAGAGGTCCTCACCCACCTGCCAGACCATGGCATCTTCTCCCTCAGGCCGTTGGTGTGGGGCCAGAGGAGGGGGATAGGTCCTCAGCCGCCTACCAGGCCATGGCGTCTTCTCCCTCAGGTCATTGATGTGGGCCCAGAGGAGGGGGCGATGTTCTCAGCTGCCTGCCAGGCCATGGTGTATTCTCCCAGAAGAAACATGTACCGATGAATATTTAATTTTGGCCAATGACAAAGCCAAGAAAGTGGTTACATTTTGGCAGTTCAAAGTTTGATCTGGACACGAAAGAAGAAGAAGCTGCCTGGAATGTGGTTTGAAAACCACACCTCCAGTGCAAGCATGCATTTTTAATAAAGGTATCACCTCTCCTGCATTTGTACAATGTAAGGGCCACACAACTCCACCCCCAGCCCACCAGTCCTTTGAATTACCGCTTTTGCTGACTTGTCCAAATGTTTCCTTGAACCTCCAAGCAAAAGACATTGAAACAGTAGAGGGAGCTCTGAGCCCACATACCAACTATCTCTGGCTTCCTGTGTATTTGAAAGAAGAAGGAAAAACCCCAACCCAGAGCTTTTTCACAAGTGAGATCTAAAAATGTAAGAGCATATAGTAAAGGTAAAGGTAAAGGTTGCCCTTGCTCAAAAGCAGTCATATCCGACTCTAGGGTTCAATGCTCATCTCTGTTTATAGCCAAGGAGCCAGTGCTGTCTGTGTCTGCAGATGTTTCTGTGGACAGGTGGCAGACATGCCTAGATGGAATGCTGTTTAGCACCTATTGATCTACTTGCAATGTCTTGCTTTTGAACTGCTAGGTTGGGAGCAGCTGGGACAGAGATGGGAGCTCTTAACCACTTTGAGCCACCACAGTCATATATAAGGCTGCAAAACTTAGTTCTCTACTTGCTTTTCCTATGTAGGGAAAGTAAATGGGGATCAAAACCAGGTCTCAGTCATGGAAGTCCACTTTTGCTTTCTCAAGTTGCTTTGCTTCATGTCATAGAGTAAACAAAATACAGACTAACATCTCTACCACTTCACAAATTTCAACTTGCTTCATATGTCGATTATTCAGGCTTCTCGGGCTTATTTGAGAGGAGGGCAGTTATATCATTAAACATTTATATGGAGTAAGGTAAAGGTCACCTTTGCTAGAAAGCCAGTCATATATGATGCTAGGGTTCAGTGCTCATCTCTGTTTATAGCCAAAAAGCCAGTGCTTTCTGCATCTGCAGATGTTTCAGTGGACATGTGACAGGCATGACTAGGCACCGGAGTTCATGGGACTCTGTTTATCTTCCCGCTAAAGTGGTACATATTTACCTACTTGCAATTTCTTGCTTTCAAAATGCTAGGTTGGCAGAAGCTGGGACAGAGATAGGAGCTCACTCCATCATTCACCACTTGGGTCTTGAACTGCTGACCTGCTGACCTTCCAGTCATCAAGTTCAGCGTCTTAACCACTAAGCCATTGCAGTCCCTTTTTCCTATGGAGTAGCTTAAGCCAATGTACTGGGAATCATTTTGGTCCTGGCAGAAGGCAATTTTTGAAAGTAATTATCTAGAGGATTCAGTCTACATTTTCTTTAATTTGTAGTTGGAAGCCCTGGGGCTGCAGAATTAAAATGTAATTGTAAGATTTTTTTAAAGTTAGAAGTTTAAATTGTTAAATGATCTACCAAAATTCTCCTTACATGCACACATCGATCTCCTGCTTACAGTGATGTTCTGCCTGATTACAAGTCACACAAACTGACAGATCTGCAGTTTTTGAATAAATAGGTTTCTGAGTCTCAGCTGTTAGTCACACAACTCCAGAATCTGTCACAGAGAGGGGAAAAGAGGAAAGGGAAGGCAAGACAGACTTACCATTTTACCATTTTGACTTCTAGAAGACTACCGTAAAAGTGACACTTGTAAAAAACTCTCTGACTCTTGATATATCTAGGTCAGTGTTATATGTGCCTGATGGCTGCAGATCTCAGGATCTCAGACAAGAGACTCTTTCCCATGACCTGCTGTCAGGGCTGGCCTGGCTATTAGACAGAGGAAATCATCTGGCTCCTGTGGCAGATGTGAGGGTGTGGTGTGACCCCAGAGGAGGAGGTGGCCTGTTGCCCTCTGCAGATGTGGATCTGGACTTTGAGACCTCTAGGTCCCCCAATGATTGGAGTAATGAGGATCTGTGGTGGTTAGAGGAAGAATGGCCAGGTTAAATGGCCAGATACCTCTGTCTAGCCAGGTTATCCTGCTATGGTAATAGAGAATACCCTACTGCCAGCGACTCAACAGATTGTCAAACAGTGGTTAACTAACCTAGTGACAACCCTGAGGACTAACGGCCTTGGATGGTGAAGTCCACAGGGAAGGATGATGGTCCCCAAGCAGATTAAATCCGACTTGAATCCATCTTGATGGAGGGCAGCTGCTTCATCAATACTGGCCTCGGGCTGAGGAGGACTTTTGTGTGCCAAAAGTGCTTAGGATCAGAAAGTGATTCGTGGAACTGGATCAATGGTATGGAGGTCAGGCTGCGATGTGGAAGGCAGATGAAAGGCCAATGCATTATATTATTAAAACAATCTTCATGGCTGATCACCATGCTGATAGCCAATATTCGGAATCAGATATGGCACTTGAAGAAAAAGAAGAGGAAGAATAGGAGGAGGAACAAGGAGTAGGAGTGGTGGTATGCAGAGATGAAAGGGTTAAAAGAGCTCCAAGAAGAGGTTAGACAACAGGAGTTGACAGAAGGAGAAAAGTGGGGAGGAGCTGAGATAAAAGGGGGAAGGAGCAAAAACAGGGGAAGGCGTTGGGTCAACCATGCATTGACAAGAAGGACTTGTGTCCACCACTGGGATGGATCAATATCTTTAATGAGGATCCTTGGACTGGTGAAAGATGAGGATGACCTTGGAGGAGTTTGAATGCCAGGTACCTGCCAAGACACTCCTCAAGGCTTTCTATTGGATGGGTGGGGGGTTACGGGCATGGCAGGATTGACAGCGGGCAGTAGCAAAAGAGGCTCACTGACCAAAATGAACAGGAAGAGAAGCCAGTCAAGGGAGGTGCCATGGGGGAATGTCCTGCCCAACCCCCCCCCCCGTCACCAGCATGTGGGGTGGCACTGAAGGACCTCCTATGCTTATAAATAGTTATGTTATCAAACACACCTGTGCTGGGATGAATTTAAATTAAAGTTATACCCACATTGAACCTGAAATCCGTGTTAGTATTACTTCAGCAAAATGGACGAGGGTGGATGTACCACACAGAGAAAGTGAGAACATCTCTCTGGTCCTCCTCTGGGGTGTCTAAAACCTTCTTATCTATTGGAGGATATAGTTATACAGGAGATATGGCTTGTTCTGGCCCCCTCCCCATAAGCCCGCTGCCTCAAGAGGTAGCATAGGACAGTGATGGCGAACCTTGGCACTCCAGTCTCTAGGTGTTCTTGGACTTCAATTCTCAGAAGCCCGAGTGAGCACTCCTGCTGACCAGGGCTTCTGGGAATTGAAATTCAAGAACAGCTGGAGTGCCAAGGTTGTTATCACTGGCATAGGATATAGTCCTTTCTGCGCTCCGTTTGCTAGCAGGCTGGTGACTTACATCTCATCAAGAGGACATGCCTCATTGAAATGAAGATAGCAATTTGGATAAAACTACATGGGCTAATTTATATGCACAATAAGACATTACAAAGAATCACAATAGAGCTTATTTCAGCCAGGAGCACTCTTACCACCCAAACTTCTGAGTCTGCTATTGAGGCAGTCGCTGTGGACCAATTTCAAGTTCCTTAATAACCTCCTTAGAATACTCCAACTCACTCTCAAGGAAAGATCCCTGGGAAGAGAGGCCCAGGACGTAGATGGACTTCTTGCCTGAAGAACCTGAGAGACTGGTGTGGCATGTCCTCAGAAGACCGAGGAGTTAAGAACAGGAAGACTGTCACCATGATGATAGCCAATATCCAGAATGGATACGGCATCTGAAGAAGAAGAATTAACCTTCCTATGGTTCTATTACAGTATCTTTAAATCAGATATGGAGATGACAACCATTTCCACAAAGGAAATGTTTAAAAAGACAAGCATCTTCTAGCAGCTTTTCAAGGTAAAGATCACCCTTGCTTGAAAGCCAGTAATATCTGACTAAAGGGTTCAGTGCTCATCTCTGTTTATAGCCAAAGAGCCAGTGATGCCTGCATTTGCAGATGTTCAGTGGACAACGGAATGCATGGAAAGTGGTGCCTGTTTATCTACTTGCAATTTCTTGCTTTTAAACTGCTAGGTTGGCAGGAGATGGGACAGAGATAGGAGTTCACTCCATCATTCAGCACTCGGGTCTTGAACAGCTGACCTGCCGACCTTCCAGTCATCACGTTCAGCGTCTTAACCACTTGAGCCACTGCTGTGTGGCTAGCAGCTCTTCAAACAAAGGACTATTCTCTGTTTTTTAAAAAGATATCTTTGCTTCTTGTTTTGACCTAGCACACAAGTTCACAGCAACCCACAGTAATGCTATGGCACCTCAAATTCAGTGGGTTTTTTTTTGTTGTTGTTCAGTTGCACAGTCAATTCCAACCCTCTGTGACCTCATGGACTATTGCACGCCAGACACTCCTAACCTCCACCATCCTCCTCAACCCACCCAACTCTGTGCCTGTTGTGTCAACAATACCATCTAGCCATCTCATTCTCTGCCGCCCCCTTCTTCTTTTGTCCTTTACCTTTCCCAGCATCAAGGCTTTCTCAAGTGAATCCTCTCTTCTCATTTGATGTCCAAAGTACTTTAGCTTCTTCTTCAATATTTGACCTTCCAAGTAACACTCGGGGTTGATTTCTTTTAAGATCGACCTATTTGTTCTCCTCACTGTCCAGGAGACTCCCAGAATTCTCTTCCAACACCACTTTTCAAGGGCATCTATTCTTCTGCCAGGGGCGTAGCTACTGCCGTATCTGCTGTATCAATTATACGGGCCCCCCGGGCCACGGGGGCCCCCAACGTGTGTAAGCAAAAATTAATAAAAACTTCCCAAATTTTTTTTCCACAAATGACAAAAGTCAAAAAAAGCAATTTCCTTTTTTACCGCGTAAAGCGTGCGTTCAAAAGTTGGCAACACCCTACATCGGTTATCGCGGGTGGCGGGATTTCCCCATTTAAGTAATTTACTTCAACGGGGGAATCCCACAATAATCGATGTACATACGATACGATGATACGATGATAAACCACGGACGGAGAGCAGTGTTTATTGATAGATAATTATGATGAATAAATAATTTTTTTTTCTTTTGTGAGAAATCTTTACCCTTCCTAAGGGCCCCCAAACAAATTTTTATACGGGACCCCGCCAAGGCACGCTACGCTTCTGTCTTCTGCGCTCAGCTTTCCTAATGGTCCAGCTCTCACAACTGTACATTATTACTGGGAATACCATTGCTTTGACTATGCAGACTTTTACTTGCAAGGTGATGTCCCTAATTTTAACTATGTTTTCCAGGTTTCTCATCCCTTGTCTCCCAAGAATCAGTTGCCTTTTGATTTCTTGGCTGCAATCACTATCTGCAGTGATCTTTGATCTTATGAGCCACGGTCTGCTCCGGGTCTCATCTTGTGCTCCTGAAGCCTATCCTATAATATCTTGAGCATGGCCTTGCTAGTGTGTGGTATGAGTGCAAATGTTTGATAATTTGATCATTCTTTGGGATTGCCCCCTTTTTGGGGATTGGAATGTACAGTAATATCTTGCATAATGTGTGCACCACACAATGTTAAAACTGCATAATGTTAAGAAATCTGAAGAAAAAAAAATGCACTGCACAATATTAAACTTTGTGGGATGTGTCGCACAACGCCCCCAGAAGTCTGTGCTGGTTACAATGTATCTCTATGGAGTTTGACATTGTGCGATACATCCAATAGTGTTTAATGTTGTGCGATACAAGTATCCCACAATATTAAAAAATCGCACAACGTTAAAGATTGTGGAACCAAGCTTTACCATTATGCGGGGTGTTACTGTATACTGACCTTTTCCAATCCTGTGGCCATTGCTGTGTTTTCAAAACCTGCTGCCATATAGAATACAATACTTTAATTCCATCATCTTTTAGGGCTTTGGATAATTAAACTGGGATACCATCATCTTCACTGGCTTTGTTATTGGCAGTGCTTTTAGGGTCTTCCTGACTTCACTCTCCAGGATGTCCAGTTCAAGTTCAATGTTCTTATCACTATGATTATCAGGGGTGTTGAGGTCCTTTTTGTAGAGATCCCCTGTGTACTCTTCCATCTTTTGTTAATCTCTTCTGCATCAGCTAACTCCCTGCCGTTTTGGTCCCTTATCATGGTCATTTTTGCTTTAAACGTACCTTTGATTTCCCCAAAATTTTTTTTTGAAAAGCTCTGCAGTCCTTCCTCTTCTGTTGATTCCCTCTATTTCTTTGCACTGTTCGTTTAAGAAGGTTTCCTTATCTCGCCTTGAAAATCTATATTCAATTGATTGATTTTTTCTCTTCTGCCTTTGCCTTTTGTATTCCTTCTTTCCCCTGCTATTTTAAGAGGCTCATCAGACAACCACTTTGTTTTCTTACGCTTCTTTTATTTTGGTATGGTTTTCCTTGCTTCCTCCTTGTATGATATCCTGAACCTCCATCTATAATTATTCTGGTACTCTGTCTATTAAATTGATTCTAAACCATTAAATCTGTTCCACACCTCCACTGTGTATTCCTTAGGGATGTTGTCTAGGTCATGCCTGTGTGGCCTAATTGTTTCCCCTATTTTCTTTAATCTAAGCCTGAATCTGGCAAGCAGTAGATTATGAGCCACAGTCTGTTCCAGGTCTCATCTTTGCTGACTGTATGGAAATTCTCCATCTTTGGCTGCAGAGCATGTAATAAATCTGGTTTCGATGTTGGCCATCTGGTGATGTCCATGTGTAAAGTTGCCTCTTGTGTTGCTGGAAGAGGGTGTTTGCTATGACTAGTGTGTTCTCTTGGTGTAACTCTATTAGCCTTTGCCCTGCTTCTTTCTGTGTTCTAAGACAAAACATGCCTGTTATTCCATTTACCTTTTGACTTCCTACTTTGGCATTCCAATCTCCTATAATAATATGGGCATCATTTTTTTTTGGTGTCAGTTCTGTGAGGTGCTGTAGGTCCTCATAGAACTGGTCAGCTGTATTTAAAAATGGAATGTTCTTAATCCAGGTGGACCTGATTTTTCAGTCATGAACTGAGACCTGGAGAAATGAATAAAGTGTGTCTTTTTTTTTACCTGTCTAAACTCTGGATAGAAATTTAAAACAAAGAAAGTTAAGGTATCCATCTCAGCCCCCCCCCCCACTCTACTCTGCAATCTTAATTTGAAGAGGGGTGGGGAAAGCCCTCAGGTCCCTTAAAAAGTTATTTTGCTGATTTCCCTTTGTAGGGCTGGCTGGCGATACACACTGTTGGGACTACGATAAAGCTTTCAGAACATCTGTTCTTATTTTGGAATGCTTGAACACAGCTGAGCAGCTTGCCAGAAAATATTAACTATAATCGAAAACACTGGGACAAGCCTGAAAAGAAATGTTTTCTTCACTTTTGTTCATTATAAATCTATGTAGCGGCAAACTAGGAGAAAAGCTGGTTTGCCAGTCGGGGGTTGTCTCAGCCTCCTGCGTTTGGTGTTTATTAGAAGAGGTGCTTAAGAATGCTTCTGTAAATCTTGTTCATATTTTATGGAGCAAGTTTTGGCTTTGCAAAAAAGCAAAAGAAAACCCCTTTCTTACTCTGATTTTCACTTTGATTCAGAGCCCCTTGAGAAATAGTGGAGAGGAGAGAAGATTAAGGTGTTCCCTGGGCTACCTTTTATGCCAGGAAGGATGGTAATTGAGGGGACATTTCTCAATGGAAACTCCGGTTATTGTGAATATTCTGATTATTAGAATCCTTTGGATGCTATTTGTGGTCTTGACCTGAATGATGGTGGTGGTGGTAATTTCTCAACAGAGTCCTATTATACCACCTCACCATGGTATGGAGATGACAATAGATTGGCTATGCCAGTACAGCTGAAGCTCTGGCTGCTTTTATCAAGCTGACAAATCTTTCAGAAAGATCCTATTGGCAAAGCATCCAAGGACTAGTCAACTGTGTGTAAAGAGTATAATCACTGGAAAGTTGGCTACCAGATGATGAACTGTCCAGAGCTACTGTGAACACTGCCTTGAGGGCGTACTCCAGTGCGGTGTGTATTGTTGAGTGGACCACCTGTATCTTCAAGGTGCTATTATTACAAAGAAAGGGGAAGGATAAGAAAAGAAAAGGTAATAAAGAACTGATAATTCCAAATATTGCTAGATAGCTCAATGAGTTAGTTATTTAGCTATGGAGCCAGAGATTGGGAGTTCAATTCCCTAGTTGTGCCTCTAGGAAGAAGAGTTGGCTTTTGTATCCTTAGGCAAGCTGTACACTCCCAGGAAGCCCCCAGAAAAAGGAAATGGTAAACCACTTTGAATACTCTCTACTTATGAGCCCTCGGGGTGCAATGTTTGGCTGCAGTACTGGAGCCAAGAATTGCTCCTGATGTGAGTTTGATCCTGAGGGGATCAAGGTTGACTCAGCCTTCACTCCTTCTGAGGTCTGTAAAATGGGTACCCAGCATGTTGGGGGCAAACATGCTAATTAGATTGTGATCTACCTAGAGAGAGCTCTAGGCACTATGGGGCAGTACACAAGCACGATTGCTACCGCTACTTAGAAAAGCTCGAAAAGCGTCACTATACACAATTGGTCGGCAATTATTATTGCTTACACCAATGTAAATTTCCCTCTATGCAAGCAAAAATATGTGTAAAGTTCACATGATCAAAATAGTGTGGGTATGATAGAGACAGAGTTGTATTTGGATAAATATAAGATGGCTAAACTGTTAGTTTGGCAAACCTTTGGATTCAGTGAGTGTTTTGGGAGGATTTAACAACTGCTTTTCTATTCTGAAAGCACTTCATCATGTCACTCATTGAAAAGGGAAAAACACAATTATTGCTATAAACTAGTGATGGGGAAACTTTTAGAGACTGAGTGCCCAAATAGAGGGGCGGGGGAAGCTCTGTGCTGGGGAGGAGGGAGGAAGTACTCCCATTGAACTGCTGGACAGGGGGGCAGGGTGAACTCTGTGCTGGTGGGAGGGAGAAAGTACTCACATTGGGCTGCTGGGCAGAGGGGTGGGAAGAACTCTGTGCTGGGGTGACAGTGCACATGCCAGCAGAGAGGGCTGTGAGTGCCTTCTCTGGCACGTGTGCCATAGGTTCTCCACCAATGTTATAAACTGTTAAGGGCAATTTTAAATGCTAATCACTATCTTAGTTGCAGCTTTTTGTGTTTTGTTGAAAAAAAGGGCTGGATACAGTGGTGGGCAGCCAAAAATTTTACTACCACACTGTGGGTGGAGCCGGTGTCATGGGTGGAGCCAATGTCATGACATAATAATGTCATGACATCATGGGCAGAGCCAACATCATGACGTCATGATGTCATGGGTGGAGCCAACATCATGATGTCATGATGGCATGGGAGGAGCCAACAATGTGGGCGGAGCCAAAGTAAACAAATAAAATAAAATACAGTACACATAAAAATAGAAATAAAAAATCACATAAAATACAAATTAAATAGACATTAAATAGAAATAACAAACACATAAAAATACAAATTAAAATAGACATTAAATATACATAAAAGCACACTACATAAAACACCTACCCACCTCAACCCACCTAACCACCCACCCACCCCAAACACAAACCCTAGTCACTTACCCTGGAGTCAGGGAGCAGCAGGCAGGGGGCAACAGAAGTGGCCTGGTGCGGCCTAGCCCGGCCTGGCCTGGCCAGGCCTGGCAGCACAGCCTGGCCTAGCAGTGTGGCCTGGCCCAGAGGCACACTGCAGACTGGACTGGTGCAAAGGTGTGGTGGTGGCGTCAGCGGTCGGCAAATGTGCGATGGCGACGGACGAGCAGTGTTGAGTGGCAGTGGCGTAGAGGTGCAGAGGTGCAGGGTGGTGGCATGGCATGGTGGCACATCATGGGGTGACTCGAGAGAAGGCCGTTGCCGCCCCTCCAAAGAGGCAGCTGAGGGCCTCAACAGCCAGCCGCAACACCCTTCACTGCTGCCCAAAATGGCTGCTGGTAAGTGCGCATGATCAAAATACCATTTGACACACACACACCTCCAGTATTCAGCGCACATGCAACAAATGGTGTTTTAACACATGTGCACTTTTGAGCAGCCATTTTGGGCTGCAATGAACGGCGGCCGGAGAGGCGACTGAACTGGTCACTAAAAAAAAAAAAAAAAAAGGAACCACCCTGGGTGGTTTCCCAGGAGGGTTACTACCCCCCCAGAGACCACCCGGGATTGTTACTACCAGTTCGGTAGAACAGGTCCGAACCGGCTGCTGCCCACCACTGGCTGGATATGGGAAGGGTACAAAATTTGAGAAATTCCACTTGAAATGCCTCTAAAATGCTTTTAAAAATGCTGTTCAAAAGGAGCATAGTAAGAGAGGGGGGATGCAGACAATTCTGCTGAGAAGCAGGCATCTATCTTGTTTGGCCCTAGACATTGGTAACATTTGCTGCTGCCAAACCTAGTCAGAATAGGGTGATGCAAGCGAAATGAATGTAAATTGGATTTTTTTGCAGGACGTTGACCAACTGGGTTGTCCTTTGAATGTTCTGACATGAATCATAATTAGTACTTCTTTGACAGAATGAGTTGAGTAAGACTTGGCGAATAATGATGTTGGGTACTCAGTACGAACCATTATGTCCCTGAAAGTCTATTGCCATAGAACTGTGGCTTGGCTAGATGGTCAAATTGGAGCGAGGCGGACCAAGCTAAAAAGGGTTGCTATGAGGTGCTGTACACCATTTGGTGTGATCCTTGCATCCATATGTAAGGATTGGGTGGTTTGCAATGGGGTTAGGAAACCATACCTCATCTCAAGTGACCCTATTTGGCCCACTTCCCTTCAAAGGGGAAAAAAAAGAGAGATTTCCCCCTCCTTATCCCTTCCTCTCTCCTCTTCCTTCTGGGAAAAAATCATTCAATTTTTCTTACTGAATGTTAGGATGAGGCAGCTTTTAACAATATTTATTTGATTTACAAATTCCTGCCATTCTGCCAAGCCTGTGACTCAAGAGAGCTTGCAACAAGACTTAAAATGTTACAAATAATATAATAAACTAATATTCTACCACCATATATATTTACTATATAATATAGAATAATATAATAATTATAAAACATACAAAACACAAATAAGTCATAATATTAAAGCACAATGGAATTAAAAACAACGTAAAGCCACATTGTTAAGAAAGAGCCCTGCACCCTTCTCATCACTCTCCAGATATCTTTCAAATCCTCCTTATTCTGTTCAAAACTGTAATGCTGCCCTTTTTCCAGCTTTAGTAGAGTTTTATTTGTTTTTCACTTTTACCATTACCATATTAAAATCATCTGCCACTACTACAAACCCTTTTCTTTTCACCTCCAGTTTATTAAATCAATCTTTAAGAAAACTGATTTGATTTACCTTCAGAGAATAAAAATTGATTAAAGTATATTTCTCACCTCCCCACAAGTATCAAGATCTTTAGCCAGTCCCACCAGTTTTACAACCATGTTTAATAAGGGCTTTTCCTGTGGCTGCTTCTAAATTATGGAATTTCTTTATTTCAGGAGGGGCAGTTAGACCAGGGGTGGCCAAACTATGATCCGTGGGCTGACCTCGGCCTGCAGCACTATTTCATGTGGGCTGCCACTGCACTCACTGCTACTGGAAGCATAAGCCATAAAACATGCCTGCACATGCGTAAACGCCCCTGTGTTTGTTGTAAACATTGCCATAAATGTAGTCACAGCTGTCATAAATGAGTTTATGGCAGCCGCAGATGTGTTTTACGACAGCATTTATGGCGGGAGGAACCATGTGATCGGCCCACTCAGCTGTCAGGGGGGATGGTTAGACCCGCAGCACGAAAAGTTTGGAAACCCCTGAGTTAGACTCTTCCTACTGGGAACTTCAATCTTATCTTTTTAGGGAACCTTTAGGAAGTTGGCAAGCAATTTAGATGAGATCTTTTAAAATCTGATTTATAGTTTTAAAATAATGTTTTAAAGTGTTAGTATATTATAATTCTACATTTTAATCAACATGCTTTCAATTAATTGTGGATTTTAAACATTTTTGTATACCACCTCGGATCCCCACTAGGAGAGAAAGATGGGAATGATTGAATGAATGAATGAGGACAATAACAATAACCTTGGGAGCTGCATGAGACTCATGGCTTGCAATGAATCCCTCCCTGCTATAAAGCCAGCTGATGACTTTAGTGGGTTTGTGCTACAACCTTATTGTTGGGTATAATGAACTTGTTATGACTGCTCCAAAGTGATGCTTTGATGATATAACCACAGAAAATTATGGCACTAACATGCAATTACCCTTGCAAATTCATTTTGATCTGGAAGGCTTTAATACTATAAAACATGGAGGAAATAGTTGTGCAAGCAGTCTAATTTAACAGTTTGTTGTCATTGGGTGGAAGAATCAAAGCACTCAGTTTTCAAGTTTTGTACTGATCCTTCCTTCATCTCTACCAATTACAGAAGGCATAGCTGCAAACAAAGTAGCAACCAGTATGTTAAAAGGCACACGAACTGGGATTTCATAATTCAGGCTCCATGGGATAATATCACAGGAATTTTCAGTCATACGGATAGGTTTCGGTTGTACCAGTCTCTTCCTAAGCATTCTGTTTTATAGAAACATAGCACGTGTTTTTAGAACATATAAACTCTCCATGCCAGGTGTGTAACTAATTCATGACACTCAGAGGGAGAATGTTTGAAAAGCTTCTTCCCAATAAAATACAACATGGACTGTCACAGCCTATTTAGATAGCAGTAAAGTCATTTAGACTCATACAGAGAACTAAAGTAAAAAAAAAATATTTCTACATGTATTGAGAATTTATCAATTACTGGAAGGCAAAAAATAGAAGTTTGAAAGGAAAGGGGAGGTGGGAATTCCTTTTAGTATTTGCTTCATCTCTCCATAGTTTCTTGAACCAGTAGACTGAAGGTGGGGACATTGCCATCCTCCAGTTGTTGTTGAATTGCTACTTCCATTATATCTCAACTATTGACTAGGATGAGAGCAACAGTTAATATCTGTTGACATTTTGTAACTTGCTACAACTCATCTCAAAAAGTTACACTTTTTGGGTAGCAATACAACAGTGGTTCACTAGTCACTCTGTCAATTTGACATTGGGAGCAATGGATTAACTTTCCATTACTATGAATACGTTGGGTAGATGCAGGATTTTAGTTAGGTAGATGCAGGATTTTAGTTTCATCTAGGCAGAACACCAGGAACAAAATGAGATTTTTCCACTCATGGGACATCTGGTAAGCAAGTAAAAGACAAAATGTGCAGAAACTGCTCAGTGCTGCTATGTTAAGAAAACTGTTGTGATGTTTGGTAATTGTAACAGGTATCTTCCTAGACCTAACAGTTGCCTATGACACCGTGTGGCAAGACAAACGCCTCCTTAAATTCATCTGTCAGAGGCGGTTTCAATGTAAATATCCAGTATGCTGAAGTGGCTTTTAAAAAGTACTGTATATTGAAAATCAAAAACTTCCTCTGATTGTCTGAATGCTCAGGGGAAGTGATTGTTTAAAATGTCTGTAGATCATTGCTGATGCACTTCATTAACTTTTTAAAAATTATTTTTTTGCCTGTGTCTTGCCAATTGAAACCACACTAATTTCTTGATTGGCACTAAGCAATTTTTTTTAAAAAATTTAAATTTCACTTTCCCAGATCTCTCAGGTAAGAGTGTCAAGCTGACTGACAGGTACTTGTTCAGATCCTTTCATTTTCAGAAATCTTACATGCTCAAGAATTCCTGAACATAGAATGTGGGCTCAGTCTTCCCACATCACCTCTTAAGCTGCCTTAGGCTACAACCTCAAATCATATCACCAGTTTTGTTTTCACCAAGTTGAGTACTGTTTTGTGGAGACTATAATAAGAAACAATTTAATATCGATATACTCAGCATTCCTTCACCATTAATTTACTTTATTGGCTGCTCATATAGGAGTGAGCAAATATTATATGTAATAAGGCCATAACATATGTTTCTTTTACTAGATATTCTTACAGAGACGCATAGTAGGCATGTGTCGGTGGCACCCATATGACTTCAGCAGCATCTAGTTAACTAGATCTTGAGACCACTGAAGGCCTGCTAAGATGTTGCTTAGTGTGGTAACAAGAGTTCACTGTTCTTGACTCCCACCAGCTTCCTGGAGCTTGTTAAGAGGATGTCTTAAGGGCAATAAAATTGGAAGCATGGAAATTAAAAGTCAAATTCATATTGAGCTTTCTTTATAAATCTGGCCACCACTTCCTCCTGTCCCAGAATACCCTATAAATAGAGCCCACTTCTACATATGTCTTTGGTTGCAGGCAAGGCAGGGCAGGGGAGGGCAGGGGAGGGCAGGGGAGGGGGAAGCCAGGGGAGTGGTGGTGGTGGTGCTGCTGCTTTACAGTGAGGCAGCTTCAGAGCATTCAAGCCATAGAGGTCAAAGGCAGCTTTGTAAATCGACTGTTGCTAAAAGTGGTTCTTAAATGCTCCACTGTTGCCCTTTGAAGTGTGATTGCCTATGTGTGGTTAAAAAAAAGGCAGAAAAAGCATACAATAATCATGGAGATTAGAAGACAAGAAAGAAGCATTTGTGAGTATTCTTGCGAGTGGAAATGTTCCCTTTCCAAAACCCCAACAGCTAATTTTAAAAAAAGCTAGGGTAGCAATAGGCAGAGCTGTAGCCTTAAATCAGTACCTGGAGGATATGATGACTAACAGATTTCATGGAGTTCCCCTTCCCACCATGTCTTATTCAGAGGGGATACTTAAAGTTTTCAGTTTGGTACCAGCTGTTCTGTTGAACAATGCCATACTTATGATTCAGATCATGGAAGTTGTGTTGAGAGCAAGCCCTACTGATTATTTCTCTCCCTACTCTTACTGAAGGAAACATTAGGTGGGCTTGAAAGATAGGAGAGCCTCAGAAGTACTTGTGAATCAGTTTCCTGGTCTAAACTACAGCCACATCTGACTTTTATTGAAAACACATGTGACTTTGATAAAAGATTGCATTTAAAAGAAGGGGCAAGAGCAAGGCTACACAGACAACGGGGTACTGTTTTTCATCAAATATCAAGCTACACATCTGTGTATGCTTCATGTTAATGGACTTGGGACAATTCTAAAACAATCCTTCTCTCAGTGACATTAGCTGGCAGAACAAAGTTACTTCTTTGAATTATAAATTCTAGAATCTCTCCCCCCCCCCACCTCAGGAAGCATGGATTCTGGGAGTTGTACTCTGAAAAAGTAACTTCTCCAAGCTTAGTTTTGGGAGTATGTCAAACATTAGAGCAAGAGTTCCCAACCTTTTTAAGCCAGGGGCTCGGCCATACTCCCCCAGACAGCTTTGGGGGCTGGACAGCCATTTTGTTCTTCCTTCACCACATGGCACTTCTGGGTGTGGTGGAGGTGATGGCCTCCAGCCCATAGGCCGCAGGTTCAGAATCCCTGCATTAGAACCTTGCTATGTAGCAAGTCCTTCTGTACAGTAAAATAAGTGAAAAGGTTAGTGACCAGATATCTTCATATTCATTACCACATATGAAGATAAGATCCTCAGTGCACTGAACTAAAGAGAAGCCAAGCTAGAAACTCTTCACTTGCCTCCCCAGCCCCCCCCCAAGACATAGACGACAGCATGGAATAAAACTGGCCACTTTATTAAGTGACAAAGAATTAAGAAAGATTAATAACAACCTAACGCAGGGGCCAGAAGCACGGGGGCAACCTCCGGGGGGAGGTTACTGCCACTCAAAAGAAACTCTTGGGACTGCCCCCAAAAACAAGACTGCCTATCAAACTGACTCAAAACCCCTCCTAATAACAACAAACCTCCTAATCCCCCGTGCTTTCCATCCTACCCATACAAAACTGGTGCCCTATGTCCCTTAGTCATTGACGTAGGGTAGGCAAAAACAGTCCCCAGCACAGCTAATCAGCTGTGACCCAAAATTCCTACCCGGCCCAAAATATTGTGACCACTTTAGCCACTTCAATTTTCAGGGTGGGTGGGCGGGCGACGAGATTCCAACCCACAAAGACAATTCCAGAACTTTCAGAACAACAAAAACTTATGCCACTGCCCCCCAAAACCCCTTGGCCAATGAACACTTTTCATGCCACCATCACCCAACCACCCCCAGGGGTGGGGCGGGGCGGCAAAGACCCCTCACATGCAGTAGACACTGCAGCGAAGGTACCTTTGGCTATTCCTTACCTCTTTCCACTTCCAGAGAATGTATCTACGGTATTTGTTTGACTTATATCCCGCCAACTGGTGCAAGCACACTCTGGATGGCTTACAGATATTACAAACATTACAATGAGAATAATGACCATTTACCCCCCCCTCCCCCAATGAAAGTCCAGTAGCCTGTGATTAGACATAAAAGAAACAATCAATACAATTTCTTGGGTTAAATATCAACTGTCTCCCATCAGAAATGAATTATTCATTACATCTAAATTGTTACATGTTTGGTACATGCATTCAGGCCTGATTTTTCTTCTTCTTTAAGTGTCATATCCAAGTCCAAATATTGGCTATCATCATCGTGATCAGCAATTGAAGATGGTCCTGGGAACAATATAATGCAGTGGTCTTCCATTTGCCTTCCACATCACAGAGTGACACCCATACCACTGATCCAGTTCCACAAGTCACTTTATGATCCTGAGCCTTTTGGCACATCATCCCCAGGCTAATATTGATGAAGCTGCTGCCTAATTTCACTTTCTCAATGTGGTGTAGTGCATAGAGTGACGGACAAGAGTCAAGATGGATTCAAGTGGGATTTAATCCACTTGGGGACCATCACCTTTCCCTGAGGCCTTCACCACCCATGGCCACTAGTCCTCAGGGTTGTCAGGTTAGTTAACGCTGATGGTCAGCATTGAGTTGCTGGCAGTATGGTCTACTCCAGGGGTGCCTACACTTTTTAGGCCTGACCCCCTGGACAGCTGATCAGGCCAGTCACCTGGTTCCTCCCACTGGAAGCAGAAGTAAAACATTCCTGCACATGTGTAAAATGCTGCTGAAAATGCGCCCGTGGCTGTCATAAACATGTTTATGACAGCCACAGGTGCATTTATGGCAGCATTCTGCACATGCATGGGTGCATTTTGCTTCCAATTCTAAGAGCAGCGCGGGTAACACGGGCTGGATGAATTGGTGTTGGGATCCAGATCTGGCCCACAGACCATAGTTTGGGCACCTCTGGGCTATTCTATTGCTATAGTAGGATAACCTGGCCAGGTCTGATATATCACTAACAAACTATTCTCATCACCTTTTATGTTTTTTAGACACTTAACAATAGTTTGTCAGTTGAGTTCATTTGGTTGACGTGGCTGGTTGAACAATTTCCTTTGTCTGGACATGCAACATCACACAGGAATGTTGTAACTAGCATCAGAAGTCTAACGAGCAGGAATCTTCTCATAATATGATCACTCAAGTCACTGCAATGGAGTTAGGGACAAAGAAGAGTACCCTCAAATCTGGAAATGGTTTTGATCAGATCCCCTGAAATCTCCATTCATAGCATGCGTTCTACACTCCACATGAATTTATCATGTTCAGGGCAAACACAAAAACTTTATTGACATACTGATGAGTCAATAAAGAACTCATCTGGCCTCAACTTGTTGTTGAGTTTTCAGCTTGAGTTTAAGCTTAAGTTTGCTGCCTCAGTACCTATGGCAACAATGGCCAACCTTGGCACTCTAGGTGTTCTTGGACTTTAGTTCCCAGAAGCCCAAGTCAACACACCTGCTGATCAGGGTTTCTGGAAATTGAAGTTCAAGAACATCTGGAGTGACAAGGTTGGCCATCACTGACCTAGGGGATGCATAAAATAAGATTAAGAATATGCAATAAGGAGATAATGGAATGTTAAAGATATTGCTTCACAATCTTCTTGCTCATTTCAGATAACCTTGTTCTTGGCTGCAGTGGCTCAGTGGTTAAGAAGCTCTCCTTGTTAGCTGGAATGCTGGCAAGTTAGCAGTTCAAGAGCTGGGTATTGCATGATGGACTGAGTGCCTGTCTCTGTCCCAGCTCTTGGGGACATGAAAGGAGCCTCACTTGGGCATTCCCTGAGTGGAGTTTCTCCCGTAAAAATCCTTTCAACTCAGAATAATTTCTGACACAAAATTATTATTATTACCTTGTTCTTCTTAGGTAAGGGATGGACAAATTACTACTCCAGGTTTTCCTCAACTGAAGTTTAAGTGAATCCTGGCCAGTAAAAGTAGTGGTGATGAATGCTGCAAAATGAATGCTGCAACACGCAACCCTGCAATCTCTGGAGGACCATACGTTGCTCATCTCTTCTTAGCACTCTTCCAAATAGAACTTTCTAACCCTGCTTTTGCCACTTGGTGCCAAAGGAGAATTCAGTTGACTAAGCTTCATATCCAAACAATCTCATTTCTCTTCAGGAAAGACAATTTTCTTTAGGAGGAGGTCTTAAGACATATGAGAAGGAAAAGAATTCAACATTTCTGGAGGAGCGGATTTATTTCCCTGTATGCTATTTGCAGTGGCTCAAGTGTCTATTTCTCTCAGAAAGAAAGGCAAGTCCCAGAAAGTCACAAGAGGAAGCAATGAAAAAACCAAGGCAGGTCTTGACAAGAAAAACATCAATAACGTTAGTGCAAAACTTGGTATATTTATTTGGACAAAACTTCTGTCTGGATAAGACCTTAGATACTGGAAGCCAGTGAGGAATAGTAGTAGTAGTAGTAGTAGTAGTAGTAGTAGTAGTAGTAGTAGTAGTAGTAGTAGTAATAATAATAATAATAATAATAATAATAATAATAATAATAATAATAATAATAATAATAATAATAATAATAATAATAATAATAATAATAATAAGGTTTTAGCATTGAGAGTGCACACATCCATTCTTTATTCCATATCTCTCATTTCCCCCAACCATCACATCTAGAGGATACTAGGGTGCAGAACGAAGGCTGCCTCTTCCTGGGAAGTAGATGTTCAGGGTCCGGGACAAGGAAATTTGTGGCATTACTACTTGAAATACCTTTAACTTTGCTGGCCTATGCTCCAGAGGCCCAAATTTGCCTCTTCTGCACACCTGTTTCCTCAGCACACCACTTTTCATGCTTGGAAAATCTCTTGTGCCTTTCTACAGGCTATAGGGAATTTTTTTTTTTGCCACATTTCAGGGGTGTCAGCAGCCTCAATCCCTACAAATGTTGAACATTTTTTGCCTTTAGAGGGTTACATTCTCAATCTTCAAATCTTGCAAAGATTTCCAATAAAATGTTGGGAGCAGTGGTTATAGAAACAAGCATGGCCTGCCAAGGTTCAGGGAGAGGTCTGTGGGGCTCCTGAACCTTGAAGAGGGACCACCCTTGGAGTTACAAAGGCCTGAACATGAGGCCTTCTTCATGTGGATTTCCACCCCCAGCCTATAATAGTTAACAACTATAGTATAAAGCCTGGACCATAAGGAAGGGTGAGTGCAGAAGAATAGACTCCTTTGTACTGTGGTGCTGAAGCAGAAGCGTATCTTACCTTGGCGGGGCCCCGTATAAAAATTGTTTGGGGGCCCTTTATATGTGGGGCGGAGCTAACGTCATGACATCATGACGTCGTGGGGGGAGCCAACGTCATGACGTCATGGGCAGGGCCAAAATAAAAATAAAATAAATAAAAATAAAATAAATAAAATAGAATTAAAATGTAAAAAAAAAAAACCCACACACACCTCAACCCACCCACCCACCCACCCGAAACACAAAAACCTCACTTACCTTAATCCTGGGGCCTCTTCTTCCTCCGCCTCTGCTGTCACCGCCGCGCCGCCGCTGCTGCCATCGCACGACCCCTCCCTCAACGCGCACGGCGAAGGCAAGGGGCAGCTGTGGAAGGCGAGCGGGCGCAGCGAGGCAGCCCCGAGGCCCTCCCCCCGGTCGCCGCAGGGGCTCCCTGGCAGGCTGCGCCAGCCCGGGCGGCGCTCTCCACCTCGACGCTGGGGTGACAGGTCATGTGGCAGGCATGACAAGCGCACGGAACACTGTTTCTCTACAGTACTTGCAATTTTTTTTGCTTTCGAACTGCTAGGTTGGCAGGAGCTGGGACAAAGACGGGAGCTCATTCTGTCCTGCACTGGTGTAAAAAAAAGTGCTGTTTTTTTTTAACTCGGCAGCTTAACCTATCAATCCACCTCTTCGGAAGCAGCTGGGCCTTGTGATTATGACTAAACTCGGATTTTTGCTATTTTCCCGAAAGAGACCCAATTAAGGCTCGGAATTCTACTGAAATTAACGCGAAGCTTAGCCGGTCTACACGGCTTCGATGCTCTCCGGGGATGGGGCGAGGGAATGGGAGCCATGAATCGGGCGCACTAGGACCCAGCGGAGGCTTGGTGAACAACTTGCCTCCCCTTTCCCTCCTCTGTTGCGGCTCCGCCTCCTGCCGTGGAAACTTAGCCATGGGTTTGGAAGCGATCCGGTACCGTCGGGGCTCCCTGCGGATCCTCAACCAGCTTCTGCTGCCGCAACAGAGCCTTTATGAGGAGATTATTTTTAATTTTATTTTTTGCCGTTGGGGGCCCCCATAGCCCGGGGGCCCCGTATAATTGATACGGCTGATACGGCGGTAGCTACGCCTCTGTGCTGAAGGAAACTCTTGAGAGTCCCCTGGACTGCAAGGAGATCAAATCAGTCAATCCTAAAGAAAACCAACCCAAATGGCTCCTTGGAAGGACAAATACTGAAGCTGAAGTCAAGTAATTTGGCCACCAGATGAGAAGAGAAGACTCACTGGAGAAGGCCTTGATGCTAGGAAAGATTGAAGGCAAAAGGAGAAGAGGGCACCAGAGTATAAGATGGCTAGACAGCATGGTTGACACAGTGATTGTAGTTCTGGGTGGACTACCAAGGATGGCAGATGACAGAGGAGCCTGCTGTGCTGTGGTCCAATGGGGTCACAAAGACTCAACTGTGCTACTGAGCAACCATAGTATAAAACCATGGTAATAACTAAGGCACATAGAAATCAGTTTCCTTTCAACAGCCTAGTGACTGCCCTCATGTATGTGTGTTAGTTTTCTTCTCACTAACAAAGCTTGGTTGCATCCAGTCAGAGCTCTTGAGCCAAAGAATCATCCCTTGCTTTTGCTACTGGAGAAATGTAGCTCTCCAGACTCGTCTATTCATTGTGTGAAGACTTTCTCACCATCTGGACCACCTATGAGGAGGTGTTTTCTTTAAGGCGGCAAGATTAAGGAACAGGGATTTACACCTCAGCCCCAGAGGTAATTACCAGATGGCAAATGGCTTGTTTTCACTTAATGATTCAGAGCAACTGACTCAGGGATATAGATGGGAGGCCTGGCTGACTTTAGTTTCCAAGTAACCTTTCTGCATGTTTTTTTTTTAAAATAGCACTGGCTGTTGTGTTCTCCTACAGTGGTATTCAAGGACATCTTTTCCATAAAGAGAATTCAATGCTGATCATTGAATGTTTTAAACAGCTGAATAGTCTGTTGTCCACTTAGATCTCCTTGGAGATTATGTGGTTTCCTCTTCTTTTGGGAAATGGCTCCTATTATGAGAATCCAGGAAGACACCATGTGAACAACATTGGATGGAGATTTTTGTTGATTTGATGGCTCTCAAGTTACAAAGCACTAATTATTTGTTATTTATTTAAAATATTTTTATCCTGGCTTTGTCCTCAAGGCCAGTGGTGGGCAGCAACAGGTTTGCACACCCCTCCCCCAGCAGGGTTTTTTAAAACCAAATTGGGTGGCCTTTGGGCAGGGTGGTGGTGAAATTGGGTGGCCTTCAGGCGGGTTTTTAAAAAAGCAAAATTGGGTGGCCATGTCCATCTCCCTGCCCTGCCCAGACTAACACAGCTACCATTTAAATTTTTTTATTCTGAGCAAGCATATCAGAGAATAAACAAAACAAAAAGACAAAAACATTGTGGCACCTTAAGAACTAACTGCTGTATTTTAATGTGAGCTTTTGTGGATCAAATCCACTGGCTCTTTGGCTATAAACAGAGATGAGCACTGAACCCTATAGTTGGTAACGACTGGCTTTCAAGCAAGGGCAACCTTTACCTAATAACAGAAGATCCCTATTGGTATTCAAATTTGATGTCAGGTTTTGTACCTGCAAGTGGTTCAAGATCTCCCTTGTTTAAAAGCCAGTCATATCCAACTCTAGGGTGCAGTGCTCATCTCCATTTACAACCAAAGAACCAGTGCTGCCTGTGTTTGCAGATGTATGCATGGCCATATGGCAGGCATGACTAGATCTCCCATGATGTAGGCTTCACCCACGGTGTGGTAGCAAATTTTTTTTTGCTGCCCACCACTGGCCAAGGCAGCTAACAATATTAATACTAACAATATTAAAATCTGAAAAACAATAAATAATCACAGTATTAAAAATAATTAAACAGATATAACATTAAAACTAACAGATACAAATGTGTCCTAAAACATGTTAACAATTAACAAAAACAGAACAGCCCCATTTTGAAAGACTTCCTCCTTTGTTAGCCAGTCAGAGACAAAACCTGTCTGAAGAATAAGGTGTTTCTTTGCTAGTGGAAAGACAGCAAAGACCATAAATAGTGATTTAAAGGATAGGTTGGATTCAGACTTAGTCATATATAATTATTTAAAGCAGAGCAATTATTTCAGTAAGTATGCTCTAAATATGATTAATCCCGCCACTGTGTTATAGCAGATAGAATGGCAGTGGCATCATATTTAGCTGTGAGATCCTCTGTGGGGCATGTAATTATTATTATTAGGGGCCATTGTGGCTTAGTGGTTGAGATGCTGAAATTGATGACTGGAAGGTGGGCAGGACAGCAGTTTGAGACCTGAGTGCTGCATGATGGAGTGAGCTTCCATCTCTGTCCCAGCTCCTGCCAAACTAGGTTTGAAAAGAAGAAGACCAGGAAGAGGAAGAGGAGGAACATTTGCTATGATTGGAAGGTTGGCTGATCAGCAGTTCAAATGCTGTGTGATGGATTGAACTTTCATTGTTTGTCCCAGCTCCTACTAACCTGGCAGTTTAAAAGCAAATTGCAAGTAATTAATTAATTTCGTGTCAGAAATTATTCTGGGTTGAAAGGATTTTTGCTGGAGAAACTCCACTCAGGGGATGCCTGAATGAGGCTCCTTTCATATCCCCAAAATCTTTCCCACCGAAGTGGTCCATATTTATCTACTGGCAATTTGTTGCTTTTGATCTGCAAAGATGGCAGGAGTTGGGACAGAGACGTACACTCAATCCATCATGCAATGCCCAGATCTTGAACTGCCACCTGCCAGCCTTCCAGCTAACAAGGCAAGCTTCTTAACTACTGAGCCACCACAGCCCCTAATTGCAAGTAGATGAATAGGTACATAATGCGCAATGCACATAATGCGCAATGCAGGGATGGAGGAATCACAATTTGGGATCAAAATTGCTGGGAGAAACATCAACAATTTGAGATATGCAGATGACACCACCCTAATGGCAGAAAGTGAGGAGGACTTAAAAAAGCTCCTGATTAGGTTGAAAGAAGAAAGTGCAAAAGCTGGCTTGAGACTTAATATCAAGAAAACCAAGATAATGGCAACAGGCCCTATCAGTCCCTGGAAAATAGATGGGGAAGAAATAGAAGAAGTGACAGATTTTACTTTCTTAGGATCAAAGCTCACTGCAGATGGTGATTGCAGCCATGAAATAAAAAGGCGACTGATTCTTGGGAGGCAAGCGATGAGAAACCTGGGAAACATAGTGAAAAGTAGAGACATCACCTTGCAAATAAAAATTCGTATAGTCAAAACAATGATATTCCCTGTGGCAATGTATGGTTGTGAGAGCTGGACCGTTAGGAAAGCTGAGTGCAGAAGATTAGATGCCTTTGAGATGTGGTGTTGGAGGAAAGTTTTGAGACTACCCTGGACAGCAAGAGGAACAAATTGGTCAATCTTAGAAGAAATCTACCCTGACTACTCCTTAGAAGGGCAAATAGTAAAGATGAAGCTGAAGTACTTTGGATATTAAATGAGAATAGAGGATTCACTTGAGAAAGCCTTGATGCTTGGAAAGGTCGAAGTCAAAAGAAAAAGGGGGTGGCCAAAAATGAGATGGCTAGATGGTATTGTAGAGACAATGGGTACAGAACTGAGTGAGTTGAGGAGGATGGTGGAGGACAGAAGTGCCTGGAGGACAGTGGTCCATGGGGTCGCAAAGGGTTGGAATCGACTGTGCAACTGAACAACAACACAAATAGGTACTGCTTCAGCAGGAAAGGTAACAGTGTTCTGTGCATTCCATTGTCTAGTCATGCCTGTCACATGGCCATGGGAATGTCTGCAAATTCAGAAAATGCTGGCTCTTTGAGCAAGGGAGACTTTTAATTTTACTAATTATTATTATTAAATGAGAAAGGGTGGAGGCTATGCAACCTAGGCTGTGCCTCTTATAAGTTTCCAGGAGTGGTAGGTAATACATTGCTCATTCTTACTGAGCAAGGCAAAGGAAGAATTATGCGTGTTATCTATTTTTTTTAAAAAAAGGAACCCATGTGATGTAGTGCATAGAATGATGGACAAGAATGCAAGAGATCTGGTTTGAATCTTTGCTCAGACTAGGAAACTCACTGGAGGAGGGTAGCAGCACTTATAAAACAACTCCTTAAATATCTTGAGAAGTCTATCAGGATAGCCATAAATTAGATGCAGTTTGATGGGCATGTAATACACATGTCTACATCTGAACCTAGTCCAATATCTTAAAGACACATGTGGGGAAAATTGTTATTGCTGGTAAATTAGGGTTGATTTATTTGATTGGGTTTTGATACTGTTCTCATATTCTTATAGTTTTATGTAGAATTGCATTATTGGTCTTTATCCCATAAAGTGATCTATTCATGATTAGATCAGTTAGGAAGAAGTAAGCAAACAAACAAGTAAAATCTTATGCAATATTTATGGGATACTGGGATGCAAAGAGGTCTTGGTAATTTAGACACTGAACTTGAAACTGGAAGGTCGGCAGGTCAGCAGTTTGAAACCTGAGTGCTGCACGATGGAGCGAGCTCCTGTCTATGTCCCAGTTCCTGCCAATCTAGGAGTTTGAAAGCAAGAAATTGCAAGTAGATAAATAGGTACCACTTTGGTGTGAAGGCAACATCATTCTGTGCACTCTGGTGTTGTAGTCATGCCTGCCATATGTCCACAGAAATTTCTGCAGACACAGACAGCACTGTCTTTTTGACTATCAAGAGAGATGAGCACCAAACCCAAGAGTCAGATACAACTGGCTTTTGAGCAAAGGCAACCTTTACAGAATTTATTTATTTATTTGTTGGATTTATATAACCGCCCCTTTCACCTAAGCAATCCAGGGTGGCTCACAACGTCAGTTAAAACCTATACCCAATGCTAATTAAAACTGAATACTTGTAGAACTATCTAAAAACATTTATAAAACCTCCCTAATCCCTTTAAAAAGAAGGACACCCAGGCAGGAGTAAATAAGAACCCCGAGCAAGGCTAAGTAAGCCATCAGGCCTGGGTTGTGGTACCAGTTGTACCCCACACCTGCTGGCATACCCATGTTTTTAAATCCTTCCTGAAGGGAAGCAACTCTGCCTGGAGGTGCAATTCAAGTGGCAGGAGGTTCCATAGGGCTGGAGCAGATACCGAGAAGGCTCTTCTCCTGGTCCCTGTGAGATGTGCCTCCCTGGCTGATGGAACCACTAGGGAGCCCCTACAGTCTGTTCTCGTAGGACGGGTCGAAAACCTTGGGGTGATGTGGTCTCTCAAGTATCCTGCCTCACTACCATGAAGGGTTTTAAAGGTCAAAAAGAATTTAGTGTACAAAGACCAAAAAACAGACATTAGAGATAATGCTTGACTTGAAAAAGAAAATTCTTAACTAATCTGAGGTTTTTCTCACCTCTGAGATTGTGCAATCACTTTGTTTTATTTGCTGTTGCAGGATATAAGCAAAAGGTCCCTGTGAAGTCTGATTCTGTTGTCGTTGGCTGCAATTCATATCTAAGAATGCATTTTTTCCTGAAGCAGGAAAAATGCCATTGGCGTGAATTTGTTTAAGGTGAATCCCAGCTTGCTATGAAGTGCATCACCGAAACCTGGCTGGCACCTCTATCCGAACTGTGTCCAGCTGGGTTCGGTATTTGGCACCAGCCTAGGGAGAAGGGGAGGGGCGGTGGGGTCGCCGTAGTAGCCAGGGAGTCGTTGGGAGTCGTCAGGGCCACGGCTCCACATATTCCGGGCTGTGAGACCCTGCTCCTGCGTTTGGGCCCTAAAGGGCAGTCGGGAATCCTACTCCTATACCTGCCTCCCTGTAGGGTAGCAGATTCCCTGCCTGAGCTCCTTGAGGCGGTCTCGATGTTGGCGTTGGAGCTCCCCAGACTTATGGTTCTGGGGGACTTCAACTTGCCATCATTAGGGGCTGGATCGGAGGCGGCTCGGGAGTTCATGGCTTCCATGGCAGCTGTGGGCCTGACCCAGGTAATTCAGGGCCCTACCAGGAGCAGTGGTCACACCCCGGATTTAATTTTCTTATCGGAGCTGTGGCAGAGTGATCTGAAACTACAGAAATTAGACATTACCCCGTGCCATGGTCAGATCACTATCTGGTGACTATAGACTTCCTGGGGGTGAGGCTTCACCGCAGGGAGGTAGGGCCAGTTAAATGGGCCCGCCCCCGGCGACTAATGGATCCGGAAGGATTCCAGAGGGAACTGGGGTGTTTTCCTCTTGGCCTGCAATGCGATTCGTCTGAGGCTCTTGTCAACTCATGGAACGAGAGAGTAACGGCAGCCTTGGATGTGATCGCTCCACTACGGCCTCTCCTTGCCCGCGGGCATCGATCATCCCCTTGGTTCACAGAAGAGCTGAGGGAGCTCAAACGGGCAAAGAGACGCCGAGAGCGCCGCTGGGTGAAGACCCGGAGTGAGTCTGATCGAACACTTGTTAGAGCTGCCATTAAAGCCTATCTAGTGGCGATGGGGGCGGTGAAACGACAATATTTCACCGCCCTTATTGCCTCCGCAGATAATCGCCCAGCGACCTTGTTCCGGGTGACCAGGTCCCTCCTGGGAAGATGGGGGTCTGGCCCTGGTTGGCAGGGATCGGCTGAGGCTTTTGCTGATTATCTGGCGGAGAAAAACGCTCAGATTCGCTTGAAGTTTAATCCCGGCGTGGAAGAGACAGAGCTGGGGTTGACCAGAGTACAGTCTGGCCATGTTATCTGGGATCAGTTCGATCCAGTTGGCCCTGAGGAAGTGGACAGGCTTCTTGGATCTGTTCGCGCCACTGCCTGTGAATTGGATCCATGCCCTGCCTGGCTAGTCAAGGCATCTAAGGCTGTGGCAGGCGGTTGGGTCGAGGCAATTATAAATTCATCTCTGCAGGAGGGGCTTTTTCCAGCACCCTTAAAACATGCTTTGGTGCGTCCCCTCCTGAAAAAGCCATCCCTCGACCCTACGGTACTTACCAACTACCGACCTGTATCCAACCTACCCTTTTTGGGTAAGGTCTTGGAGAAGGCAGTGGCGTGGCAGCTACAGGAAGTCCTGGATGAAGCGGATTATCTGGACCCTTTCCAGTCAGGATTCAGGCCCGGATATGGTACTGAAACTGCATTGGTCGCATTGGTGGATGATCTCTGGCGAGAACGGGATGGAGGTCATCCATCCGTCCTGGCTCTTCTTGACCTCTCAGCGGCTTTCGATACTGTCGACCACGGTATCCTTCTGGGAAGGCTCCAAGGATTGGGGATCCAGGGCACTGTGTTGGCCTGGTTCTCTTCATTTCTGAGGGGCCGGACCCAGTCGGTGTGGCTGGAAGGCGAGAGGTCCAGCCCTAGGCCCCTGCAATATGGGGTGCCTCAGGGCTCGGTACTCTCGCCTCTCCTATTTAACATCTACATGAAGCCACTGGGTGAGATCATCCATTCCCACGGGGTGAGGTATCACCAATATGCAGATGACACCCAGCTGTATATCTCAGCCCGTGGAGATCCAATTGATGCAGTGGAAGTCCTATCCAGGTGCCTGGAGGCTGTCAGGGTCTGGATGGGGGACAACGGGCTACAACTGAATCCCGGCAAGACTGAGTGGCTATGGGTAAGGGGTCCTGCGCTATCTCGGGAGTTACCATCTTTGGTTCTGGATGGGGCAGTTTTGCCCCAAACAGACCTGGTACGTAATCTGGGGGTCTTCTTGGACTCACGACTACTGCTCGAGGAGCAGGTGGCAGCCATGGCCAGGAGGGCTTTTGCACAACTTCGTGTAATACGCCAGCTACGCCCACTCCTAGACCGGGATTCCTTGCTCATGATCACACATGCTTTGGTCACCTCCAGACTTGATTACTGTAATGCGCTCTACATGGGGCTGCCCTTGGTGACCATTCGGAGGCTGCAGCTGGTCCAGAATGCGGCTGCTCGGGTAGTGATGGGGTGCGGGCGTTATGCTCGTGCCTCACCGCTGCTTCGGGAGCTGCACTGGTTGCCAGTATGTCTCCGGGTGCAATTCAAGGTGCTGGTTATTACCTTTAAAGCCCTACATGGTAGTGGGCCAGGATACTTAAGAGACCGCATCGTCCCAAGGACATCTGTCCGTCCCACCAGGGCGGATCGGAGAGGCTCTCTTATCATTCCATCGGCTAGAGAGGCGCATCTCTCTAGCACCAGAAGGAGGGCCTTCTCCGTGTCCGCCCTGGCCCTTTGGAACCTCCTGCCAACTGAGTTACGTCTACAGACAGAGCTCCTGCCCTTTCGGAAGGGCCTAAAAACCTGGCTGGCAGGGCAGGTGTGGGGGTCCAGGAACATGGGGTCCCATGTTGGGTGGCTGATATGATGGGACAACCACCCCTCCCTCACTCTTTTAAACTTTTAAAATCTTTTTAAACCTTTTAACCTTTTTAAATCTTTTAGATTTTTGTAAATTCAGGGTTTAATTCTTTTTTAATTGACTTTTAAGTAATTTATGAACTTAAGGTTTTAATTTATGAATTTCTGTAAGCCGCCTAGAGTCAGGTTCGCCTGATTGGGGCGGGATAATAAATCTAAATAAATAAATAAAATAAAATAAATAAAGTGACCCACACACTATGATCACAGAATCATCTTCTGCAGCACATATGAAATGAGACGTGCAGGATTTAACACTGGGACTGCAATGGACTGTCACAGCCTTGAGGATATTATCAAGGTGCACCTTCACAGCCAGTCCATCTGGCATGGCCTCTTCCACCTCCATAACCATTGGGAATCAGAGTTCCTCCTCTGCTCATTTTGCCGTTGGGCCCAATATGATGGTTTTCAGCGGCATTTCTTTCACTGAGGGGACCATCACCCCACCAAAAGGGGCTCATCTGCCTGTAGCCATTGGCCCCTTTAGGGAGTTATTTACCGCCACCCAACACCTGGTGTTGAGTCAGTGGTTGCATGGTCTACTCCATTACCATAGTGGGATGTCTGGCCAGACAAGTAGTCTGATTTCACAAACAAGAAAACACTGCTCAGTTACTTCTTTCAGTTTGTATATGCTTTTGGACATAATTATGGACTATATTTAATGTCTATTTTTAGTGTCAGATTCCAAGCTACCATATTTTTAAAACAACCATGTTTCTAGCCAACATTATTGCCAAGATTTCTTTTTAAAATGTTTGATTAATCCCTTTAGGGAGTCAAAGGAATTTCTGACCATGATAGTACAAGCATACTTATTGCTATATAATCTCTTTTTCTCTCTCTGTGTGCAAGCATGCTGACATTTTCTTGGTGGAGATATTGATCTCTTTTGAAGTGCCAAGACACAGTCACCTTTGATGCTGGGTCCATTCTTTGTAGGAAATCCAGTAACATGGGAAACTGTCCTGTTGCAAGTTAAACCATTTGTCCATCTACCAGGGCTGTAACAAAACTGTGGGGGGGGGACCCTAGGATACCAACATTTAATAGACTGCTGTAGCTTAGTGGTTAAGACATTGAACTTGATGACTGGAAGGTTGGCAGGTCAGCAGTTGGAGACTCGAGTGCTGCACAATGGAGTGAGCTCCTGTATCTGTCCCAGCTCCTGCCAACCTAGCAGTTTGAATGGAGGAAACTGCAAGTAAATAAATAGATACCACTTCAGTGGGAAGGTAAACAGCATTCCATGCACTCTGGTGTCTAGTCATGTCTGCCACATATCCAGGGAAATGTGTGCAGACGCAGACATTGCTGGCTCTATGGCTATAAACATAGAGGAGCACTGAACCCTAGGGTCAGATACGACTAGCTTTCAAGCAAGAGTAACCTTTACCTTTAACAAAATTTAAGGATGCTGAAATCTAGAGGTGAATCTTCTGATTGTAGTAATTGCTGTCAAGAAATTTCTAATCTATGGTGACCCTATGAATGAGAATTTGCAAAATGTTCTCTCCTCAACAACCCTGCTCAGTTCTTACATAAACAAGCTTGTGGTGTCCTTCACAAAGTCAATCCTTCTCATGTTTGGTGTTCTTGTCCTGCTTTCTCCTACCTCTCCCAATATTATTGTCTTTTCCAGAAAATCTTGCCTTCTCATGATGAGCAGAACATAAATGGTAACTGCCTGGCCTTATTAACTTCCCCTCTCTTATTTTATAGAAAGCATGAACTTACTTTTTCTTTTGGGGAGAGGGCACAATATTTTCTTCCTCCTTTTACATCTGGAGGCTTTCAACCCATGCTTTAGGGTGGGTGGGAAGCAAGATGGTACCCCTTGTCCCAGGTGCTCTGAAAAGGTTAGTTACAGCTCTGCCATCTCGCTTTTCCTGATCCACAGTGACAAGCAGGAGATCATTAGGGTTCAGATACAGGCCATTCCCAGACCTACCTGGAAATGCCGGGAAGTGAACATGAGAACTTTTGTATACAAATCATACGCCCTACCACCGAGTTATTTCCTGTCCCTTGTAAATCACTGCTAGGAAGGCTATTATGTGAGGTGAAAAAATGTTTTGTGAATAGGTCACTGTTTGCTTGAAATGATCGATTCTTCCATCCTAAGAGTGAAGGAAGATGTATTTCATCTCTCCTGCTCCACTCTGTGCTGCAAAATCATTTTGTGTTATTCCTGCTGTTGCCGTCTGATGACATTTGCTGCCATTGTTGCTGAAGGAAGAAATGTGAAGCTTTCTCAGTATACAGACTAGGCGTATCCCTTTGGGAACCTGAGGTGGATGTGGAATTGTATTTCACGCCAGAAGACTTTGAGAGTGTAAGCTGTGCCCTGTGTTTGTCATGTGGTTTATGGACAATATTTATTTTTCTAAAGAGTTTCTGAGGCACGTTTATCTCTTCTTTCAAAGCGATCACAGCCTGAAATGACAGAAGGGAATATAATATTAACCTAAAGGCTTCTTAAATTGCTCTGTGGTTGTACATTTGTTTTCCAGATCCTTCCCCTCCTTTATTGTAATTGACAAAACAGAATTAATCTATCAAGATGTACATTTTTTATTTGATTAACAGGCCCTATGTCCTTTCACTCTATTGGAATAGTATAGTTGTTTCCACCCAGAAAACATAGGAAAGAACAGGATGAGCTGGGGACTTGGTGGTCACAGAATCTCTAAAATAAGAGAGAGAAAGAGAGAGAGAGAGAGGGACATCACTTTGAAAACAAAAATTTGTATAGCGAAAGCAATGGTATTCCCAGTGGTAATGTATGGTTGTGAGAGCTGGACCATGAGGAAAGCTGAGCGCAGAAGAATAGAAGCCTTTGAAATGTGGTGTTGGAGGAGAGTTTTGAGAGTCCCCCGGACAGCAAGGAGAACAAATAGGTCAATCTTAGAAGAAATTAAACCTGACTGTTCCTTAGAAGATCAAATAGTAAAGATGAAGCTAAAGTACTTTGAACATCAAATGAGAAGAGAAGATTTACTTGAGAAAGCCTTGATGCTGGGAAGGATGGAAGGCAAAAGAAGAAGGGGGTGACCAAAGATGAGATGGTTAGATGGTATTGTAGACACAATGGGCACAGAGCTGGGTAGGTTGAGGAGGATGGTGGAGGGCAGAGGTGCCTGGAAGACAATGGTCCATAGGGTCATGAAGGGTCAGAGTTGACTGTGCGACTGAACAACAACAACAAATTAGTCTGAACAACTTGAAGATTCTTTTTGGTTGCTCCCTACAGATTTCCTATTTCCCTTTTGGTATTTCCTTGGTTCTCTTGATTTACTTTTTCCTTATTTTGCCTTGCCTCTAAGTTGATACCCTTCTAGTGGATAGTGTGGTGTACAAGGACTCGGGACACCTGGGTTCAAATCCCTGTTCAGCCTTGGAAGCATATTGACAGCTGTGGAAAAAACACTCTTTAAATATTTAACTTCCCTTGAAAACCCTGTTAAAGTCACTATAAATTGGTTCCAACTTGATGGCACATAACAGCCAAATTGAGTCTGGTCTGGTACAAATCAAACAAGTGGCTTCAAACTCAAGTTTCCTGAAATCCCTTGTGATTCCCAGCTCAGATTTCTCCCCCAGCACCCCTATTTAAAGATAAAAAGGATGTATGAGTAATTTTTAGCAGGAAAAAAAGCCTGGGCATGGAGGTTTAAGAGCACTCCATTGAAAATTAAAGTCTCAGTGGCTAGTGAAAAACAAAAGCTCTCTAAAGGAAAGATTTATGCAGTAGAGATCTAACTCTTACCATGAAGATCTGATAGTGAGATGTTACATATTCCCAGTATTGCTAGATGGAGTTGAAGCTTGGACACTGACAAAAGCATCTGAAAAGAAAACCAAAGCTTTTGAAATGTGGATCTACAGACAGCTGGTATATCATGGATTGACTATGTGACTAATGTAGAAGTGTTGTGCCAGATGGATAAAGAATAAGAACTGTTTATGACCATTATGCAAATAAAGCTCCAATACCTTGGCTATATTATGAGGAGCAACATAAAGTATAGAATACTCCAACTCACTCTGCAAGGAAAGATCCCTGGGAAGAGAGGCTCTGGACATAGACAGACTTCATGGCTGAAGAACCTGAGAGACTGGTGTAGCATGGAGGAGGGCTTTCTCCGTGGCCGCCCCGGCCCTTTGGAACCTCCTGCCAACTGAGTTACGTCTACAGACAGAGCTCCTGCCCTTTCGGAAGGGCCTAAAAACCTGGCTGGCAGGGCAGGTGTGGGGGTCCAGGAACATGGGGTCCCATGTTGGGTGGCTGATATGATGGGACAGCCACCCCTCCCTCACTCTTTTAAACTTTTAAAATCTTTTTAAACCTTTTAACATTTTTAAATCTTTTAGATTTTTATAAATTCATGGTTTAATTCTTTTTTAATTGACTTTTAAGTAATTTATGAACCTCAAGGTTTTAATTTATGAATTTTCTGTAAGCCGCCTAGAGTCAGGTTCGCCTGATTAGGGCGGGATAATAAATCTAAATAAAAAATAAAAATAAAATAAATGTCCTCGGAAGAACTTTTCTGAGGAGTTAAGAACAAGAAGACTATCATTCTGATGATAGCTAATATTCGGAACAGAAGAAGAAGGAGGAGAAGGAGAAGGCAGGGGAACAACATCATTGGGCATACAGCTCTGCCCTGAGGATCTTTTTGAGAACAAGTGGGGGGTTCTTCAATTTGAGATGAACTTTTGAGGCTAAGGTTTAAGCAGTTAATGGGTTGGCATTGTCGTGTTGCATTGATTCTGTTAGATGTTTTTAACTTAATTGTTACAAGATATTTAATATGCCTTTCCAATATATTATTACTACATGGCTTTTTCTGCAGAGGAGAGAGAGAGAGAGAAAGAGAGAGAAAGTGTACTTCTGTGTGTCGATGTCGGCCTCTTGCCAAACAATTCTAAAAGGGATCTGATAATTTTCACAAAGTTGCTCACCTAATCTGTTTATTTGTATTCCACCATACAAAGAAAGCAGAGTTAGATGTGTGTGTTAGTTGAGCAAGTTTTGTGAAAATCCTTTTTAAGAGCCAAGAAATAGAATTGTTTGGCAAGACGTGCAGCGTTGAATTTATTGCTTCAGAAATTGTCCAGAGGAGGCTGCAACTTTTTGGTTCATAAAATGTTGCCCAATAAAATAATTAGGAAGAGGAACATTCTGTCCCATGGAAGTTCAGACTTAAAAGAATAGGAGTGCACTACAAAGAAGTTGCACTGCTGCATTCTTTAAGACATTGTTTATCATTGTAACTCCGTAAGGCAAGGATGTCCCAACTAGATCCAACCCCCAATGCTAATTCATCCAGCCCACGATGGGCGCGTTTTACATCTGCTTCCGGGAGCGATGAGGGCTTTGTGGGCCAAATTAATTGGCATTGGGGGTTGGATCTGGCCCATGGGCTGAAGTGACCAGCCTCCTGAACTATGTGACCCGCCTGCGGCCCAGAAAGTTTGAGCATCCCTGCTGTAAGGGATGTTCACATGCAGACATTTGCTTCAATTTGCCCTGCAGTGGTTTAGTGGTTAAGTTGCTGAACTTGACAACTGGAAGCTCTGGCACTTTGGCTATAAATGGAGATGAGCACCAAACCCAAGAATTGGTTATGACCATCTTTCGAGCAAGGGCGATCTTTACCTTTACCTTATCCTTGCAGAACTAATGCTGCACATGCCAAGAGATGCAGCAGATAGGAAAAGCACTCTGTCTAGCATCTTAAGCTTCATGGTCATGTTCTACTGGACAGACAAGAGAAGTGGGTCAGGTTTTCAGTGCTTATATCAAACCTGATTGCTCAGCCTAGACTTGAGGCTTTACGTTGTCTGGGAATTACAGGGGCTGGTTTTGTACTTACCTACAGTATTTGTTTCTGTTTGTAAAGATGATCACTTAAGCAGTTGGGACAGTCAACATCCTACTTTCAGTGGTGGGCTCCAAAAAATTTGACTACCACACTGTGTGCGTGGTATGGTGGGCATGGCCAGGGGGAAAGCCCTACATTGCACCTGAATTAGGACTACTTTGTTTCAAAACTTGGATGGGCAGGGCCAGCCAGAATTTCTGCTACTGGTTCTGGCAAACTGGTGTGAACCTGCTGATGCCCATCACGGCCTACTTTACATCAAATGGTGTTCCACTGTTTCCTTTTAGGGTCTCTCCTGTAGATGATTGTCCTCGGGTACCCATCTGGATTTAGCTATATCTTTTTTTGTAGGTAACCAACTTTGGAATGCTTACACTGTTATAAATGCATTTGTCTTTTTTTTGTCACGAGACTCTTTGTAACTTTTTGGCATAAAAATATGGCTACCCATTGTCCCACTGGAATAGATGCTCTCTTTTTTTGACAAAAAGCTCATTGCTGTGTTGGGAGTGATGTGTTTCTACAAACATAAGGATCTACACTGTTGAGCTTTTGTTTGAATCCCACAACTTTCAAGAAAAGTGTCATGGGAGTGATGTATTGATTATCAATATATAGTATACAATTACTTGGTCATGCACGTGAATTCCACAACCGAGATACAGGGAATCAAATTTGGGTCACAGCAGGTAAAAAGACAAAAAAAAAAAGACTTCAAATGGTAGGCCATATTTTCTGTATGGAGAAAAACAGGATCCCTAAGGTGGCAATAAGTTGGAACCATCCTAATGCCAAATAACAACAAGGATGTCCTCAAAATACAAGGTGAAGAACTTTCATAGCAGATTTAAAGCCCCTGAAAATGATATGGGAGGATGCCAAGTTACACACCCAAGACCAAAACCATTGGAGATCTGTTGCTATGTAGTATGAGAGGATTGAATCCTAAGTAAGTATATAGTATAGCTAAAGATGTAACTATGATCAAGCATGGGGGAAAAACACTTGAGCCAGGAAAAAGCCCACTCTGGTCTATTAAAAATTAAATGTATGGTATTATTACTTCATTGTGTTCCTTGTAAAAAAAATGTATAAAATGTTGCTGGAATTACCACATTCTATTCCGTTCACTGACACATAAAAGGAAATGCCATAACTCAGTGGCAGAGCTCATGCTTTTCATGAAACAGAGCCATATGTTCAGGGTCAAACAAGACAATACTGTTTGTACATCATTAGAAGAGAAGTGAAGTTTCTGATTTTCCAGGCACAGCTGAGAAAGAGTCCTTTATGACACCCTGGAGTTGTTAGTCAACATAGAAAATCCTAAATCGGCTGAACTACCAATCTATCAGATCTCAGACTAAAGAGGATGTCTATGATAATCTGCATTTTCTATCATGTTTCCAATAGCTGGAAATCTTGCTAAATTCAGTGAGGTTTCTTGGGAGGTAAGAAGCACACTCTTGAAGGATTCAAAATGCTGTATACATGTTCTCAATATTATATTATATTTTATATATTTTATTATTCACATTCCATCTCTCCTCCAGGGAGTTCATTCAATGTATGTAGCATACCTGACTCTTCTCTCATCACTTCATCACTTCATCCTCACAGCCTGGTGAGGTAGGTCAGATTTCATGACTGGCAGGAATTTGAGTTTCATGGCTGAGTGGGGATTTGAACCTGGGTGAGCAAAGTAATAGCCCAACACTCTAATCACTCCACCGCACTGACCCTTGGATTTATATGAGAGATGTTAGCTTATGTGCTGACAAAAAGTTGTCAAAATCTCAAATTGATGCAAAAATGTAAATTGAGGTTCCTGTTCAGCACCAGTAGAGGGGAAAGCTCTTCCGGCATGGTTAACTGTATACCGTTGCACACCCAAACATCCATCTGAGTTTACAGAACTTTTGCACAGTTGCAACAGGTACATCTTTGTGAGAGCAGCAAAAATATCATGCTCTTCCCCATTTCATTTATGGTTGAGTTGAAATTCCTCCCCAGATACATTAAAGTACTGTATTAGCATACTTTAAGTACATATTAAACACATTAAGTATTACCTTACTTCTATAGACAGACATATACTTCAATCAGAGGGCTATGGGGAGTTTGACAACTGGAAAGTTGGTAGGTTGTGACCTGAGTACTGTGCAACAGAGTGAGCTCTCATTGTCTTTCCCAGCTCCTGACAACCTAGCAGTTCGAAAGCAAGAAATTGCAAGTCTTCATTTGTGTCCAGATCAAACCCTGGACTGCTAAAATGTAGCCACTTTCTTGGCTTTGTCATTGGCCAAACTTAAGTCCTCATTGGTGCATGTTTCTGGCATTAATTGGCAGACTAGTAAATGAGCTAGATTCTGTATCTCTCCATACTCATAAACTAAATTGTTGTCCGCCAGAGGCCCCCCTTGAGCATGTTGGTCTTGTATTTAAGGACTCCAACCGTCAGCCTATTCAGGGTCCTCCAAATGATGAAGGAGAGGTTGAGCTCCCAAGTCATAGCCTCCTTTAATGTTGCTCTTTTTCCAGTGAGTGGCTTCTTCCATCTCTAATTTGGTTTTGCTTTTATGTACCCTCAAGAGTTTTTGTTCTTGCCATAAAGCTGTTCCTGGATCTGAGCTGGTGGACTTGAGACTCATAATTGCAAGCAGATAAATAGGTACCAGCTTGGCAGGAAAGGTAACAGTGTTCTATGCACTCTGGTGTCTAGTCATCCCTGCCACATAGCCACAGAAACGTCTGTAGATACAGACAGTGCTGCCTCTTTGGCTGTCAACAGAACTGAACAGAAATCAAAATAGAGATGGACAGGAATGGCTTTTGAGCAAGGGAGACCTATACTTCAACCACTGCCATCAACCTGTACAAATGTCTTGAATGTTAGCTCACCCAATAACCTCACTTTGCTCACTTAGAACATTCTTTTACTGGGACAGTTAATGACCCAGTTTCTGTTGTTTTTTAAAAACATAGCAACAGTTGCATTAAAGAGGATTTTAATGGAGAAGGGAAATTAACATTCCCCTCCCCAGCCTGTAGTATCTCAATGCAGCAACTTCTGGTAAAGTCCTCCCATAAATGCCAATGGAGGTTTTCTGTCTCCCTCTGTATTTGTGTTTCTTGCCCTGTGTGTTATGTATTATCAAGCTGGATAATAACTCTAACAGGGGTTTGAAGGTAATTAAGACATTTAGGGGGTGGTCTTCCTAGTTCCTAAAAGAAATCAACCGTGATTGCTCTTTGGGAGGACAAATACTGAAGATGATGTTCAAGTACTTTGGCCACCAAATGAGAAGAGAGGACTCAATAAAGAAGGCCCTGATGCTGCGAAAGGTTGAAGGCAAAAGGAGAAGGGGGCAGCAGAGGATGAGATGGCTAGATGGCATCGTTGGATGTAGATCTGGGCAGACTATGGAAGATGGTGGAGGACAGAGAAGCCTGGCATGCTGTGGTCCATGGGTTCATGAAGGATCGGGCTCTACTGTGTGACTGAACAACTTACCAGTTCCATCCCCATGCAAAGGAAGTTTCCATGGCCTAGCAGAGATTGGAACCTAGATCACCTGAGTCCTTGTCCTTTACTCTGTCCACTACATCACTCTCCAGTGCTAATTACTTCCACCACCACAGTTGGAGAGGTTTACATTTAAAGCACTTTCCTCCCCATGTGCTGATTGTTGAATTATGGTTATGGGGCATTCCAACCTATTTATTGCATGAAGGGTGATAGGGGTGAGTACAAGTAGTCTTTGCCAAACAGTATCAGAACTTGGAACAGTTCATTTTTTTGGAACAACTACAGTCAAACCTCGCATAAAGAGCGACTCGCTTAAAGAGTAACTCGCTTAAAGAGCAGAATTTTCTCTGAATGTTCGCTTTGCTTAACAAATAAAACCAACAAAAAACTCGCTTAACAAATAAATTGGGTTCGCAATCCCCCCCACAATTGGTCACTTACAATGGTGTTTCACTTAAAGAGCAAACTCGCTTAAAGAGCAATCCTGTGGGACGCATTATGCTCTTTAAGTGAGGTACAACTGAACTGGCTAAGGAATTCTGGGAGTTTTGCAAGCTCTGGGGATAGAGACACACCATAATCCAAGAAGCGTAGCATCCAGCAACCATTAGCAACAAACAAAAAGGGATAAACAAGAGATCTTTTCTAGATGAGCCAAGAAATCAAAAAGAAATTTAAGTCTAGATTAGGAATGCTGAATGACCAACAAGGAAGTACACTATGTGACAGAGAAAATAAAGATAAGATGGAACCAGTATATTGAAGATTTTACAGAAGAGATAAAAAGGTGACAGACTCCTTGGAAGAGGAATCCTATGATGAAGAACTTGCAGTTCTAGAAAGTGTAGTAAAAGCTGATCTGAAAGCACTAGGAAGAAATAAATCATCAGAGGTACCTGGGATACTGATAAAATTATTTCAAGCCACAGAGGCTTACTTTGTCAAAATCCATACAAGAATATGACAAGAAATATGGAAAACAAAACAATGGGCCACAATTTGGAAATGTTCAATATACATTTCAATCTCCAAGAAAGAAGGTGCTATGAGAGTGTAATAACTATAGGACCATTGCTTTATTTTCTCATGTAAACAAGGTGTTGCAACAATGTCTTTTGCTTTTTATGGAACAAGAAATGTCTGATGGCCAAACTGGATTATGAAAAGGAAGAGGCACTCAATATCATATTGCAATGCATAATGGAGCACACCAAAAAAAATTCAGAAGAATATCAATCTATGCTTTATAGACTACAACAAAGGCTTTGATTAGTGTGTCAGGAAGCAAAACCAAAAACACTGCAGCACTTTAAAGATTAACTGCTATATTTTTAACGTGAGCTTTCATGGAGCAAGTCTACCTCATCAGACGTAGGAATAAAATCCTATTTCTGATGAAGTGGACTTGTTCCACGAAAGTTCACATTAAAAATATAGCAGTTAGTCTTTAAAGTGCTGCAGTGTTTTTGGTTTTTGGTTTTGCTTCCTGATATTCCTGAAACACAGACTAACACAGCTACTATTAACAACAACAACAACAACAACAACAACAACAACAACAACAACAACAACAACAACAACAACAACAACGTGGATTATGAGAAACTATGGATTGTTCTGAAAAAAATGGTTGTTCCTCACCCCCTGATTGTCCTGATGCGTAACCTGTATTGTGGACATGTTAGGACAGAATATGAAGAAGCAAAATGTTTTCCTATGGGGAAAAGTGTCAGAAAAGAGTGCATTTTACCCCCTTACCTTTGTTACCATGGTACCTGTTTGATCTGTATGCAGAACCTATACAGAAAGCTGGACTAGGTTGAGATGAAGGAAGAGAGAAAATTGGTGGAAGAAACATTAATAAGTCAAGAAATGCCAATGACACGATCTTAATGGCAGTAAGCACCAATGGCTTGAATATCTTTTAGAGAATGTGAAAGAAGAAAGTGTTGAAGCAAGATTGCAGTTGAACATCAACAAGACAAAAATCATGAGTACAGAAGAACTATACAACACTAATGTTGACAAAGAAGAGATTGAAATGATGAAAGATTTTGTATAGTTTGGTTCAATCATCATTCCAAATAGAAACTACAGTAACGAAATTAGAAGACTGAGATTCTGAATGAGAGCAATGAAGGAATTAGAAAAGATAAGAGTAAGCAATGTGTCACAGGAGATCATGCTCAACTACACTGTTCACCATGCATGGGTGTGAAAGCTGGACAGTAGACAGAGATGGAGGAATCACAAATTGGGATCAAAATTGCTGGGAGAAACATAAACAATTTGAGATATGCATATGATACCACCCTAATGGCAGAAAGTGAGGAGGACTTAAAAAAGCTCCGATAAGGTTGAAAGAAGAGAATGAAAAAGCTGGCTTGAGACTCAATATAAAGAAAACCAAGATCATGGCAATAGGCCCTATCAGTCCCTGGAAAATAGATGGGGAAGAAGTAGAAGCAGTGACTTTCTTAGGATCAAAGCTCAATGCAGATGGTGATTGCAGCCATGAAATAAAAAGGCGACTGATTCTTGGGAGGCAAGCGATGAGAAACCTGGGGAGCATAGTGAAAAGTAGAGACATCAAATTGCAAACAAAAATTCGCATAGTCAAAGCAATGGTATTCCCTGTGGCAATGTATGGTTGTGAGAGCTGGACCATTAGGAAAGCAGAGCGCAGAAGAATAGATGCCTTTGAAATGTGGTGTTGGAGGAGAGTTTTGAGAGTCCCCTGGACAGTGAGGAGAACAAATAGGTCAATCTTAGAAGAAATCAACCCAGAATGCTCCTTAGAAGGTCAAATTGTAAAGATGAAGCTAAAGTACTTTGGACATCAAATGAGAAAAGAAGATTCACTTGAGAAAGCCTTGATGCTGGGAAGGGTGGAGGGCAAAAGAAGAAGGGGGCGGCCAAAAAAGAGATGGCTAGATGGTATTGTGGATGCAATGGGCACAGAGCTGAGTGAGTTGAAGAGGATGGTGGAGGACAGAAGTGCCTGGCGGACAGTGGGGTCGCGGAGGGTCAGAATAAACTGTGCAACTAAACTACAACAAGAGAAACCTGACAGGGAAAAAACCCTTTTGATTTGAAATATGATCCTGGAGGTAGGCTGCACAGATACCCTGGACTATCAGAAAAACAAACAATTGAGCCATAAAGCAAATCAAGCTTGAATTGTCTTGAGAGATAAAAATGATGAAGCTGTGGCTATCCTATTTTGGGAAGATCATGAGAAGGCAAGATTTTCTGGAAAAGACAATAATGCCGGGAAAGGTGGGAAGCACCAGGAAAAGAGAAAGACCAAACATAAAATAGACTTCCTAATAGAATCACAGGCTTCAGTTTATAACAGCTGAGTAGGCCTTTTCAAGACAGATCATTTTGGAGATTTCTCTTTCCTAGAGTTGCCATAAATTGGAGGCAACTTGACAGTACGTAATAAAAACAACAAAAAGGATATGGGGATTTAGAAAAGAGCAGCTCTAATCTAGTTCATGCATTCTAAGAGAGATCCTTTTACACTTCTCAGTGTTTTCTGCTTTCAAAAGTGATATCTTTGGCAAAATGCTTTCAGGTTTGACATTTTAGAGACACAATGGGGAAGAAAAATGCGCATTGTCTTGCTGTTGGAATTTAAGTATATCTTTAATCTGGCAGAGCTTTAATCTTAAGGGATGGTAAAGGTCTTCAGTAATGAGTAATGGGTAAACACACTCTTTCTATATGATATATGTGGGAAACATTTTCTATTAGCCTGGTTAATCCCTTTCCTGTAAACCATTTCTAAGCACTCTGTACTGAAAAAAAAACCCAAGAAAGGGTCATCATAAGTCAGAATCAACCTGACAGCTCATAGCTCTTATTATATTTTTAAGGTAGGTGACTATCACATGTGGATTTATTGGCACTGGTGTCATCGTGTCGATTACAGCAATTCTTTGCAGACCTGGTTTAAATGACACAGTCTTTTATGATTTACATGGTAAAAGCCATGATGATGTACAGTGATTTTCTCAACAACAGAGCTGACCCAAAATATTTAGGGCAGATTCTTGTTAAGTAGACCACAATGCCCAGGAGATAGAGTGCTCTATAAAGTCTCAAAATCTCCAATTTGCAGCTGTACAGCTGGAGATTTCTATGTTGGAAGTTACTTTGCAAGGGGTAGTAAGAACTCTTTTGTGTGGCTGGGCTGGAGAAAGAACAACCACAAAAGCAGTGGACTGTTGTGTGCATGGTAAAAACACAAAGGATTCTTCCTGCCCTTTGCTGCCTATGGCAGAACATCAGATATCTCCATGCATTCAATCTAAGATACATAGCAACTAATCAAGTTATTTTGGCATGATGGGTAGAAAACTGACATGCCTCTTCTCATCCCTGGTAGTAAATATATAAAAATAGCAAAAGAAATAACTAACAAATTATTTATTTATTTATTTATTTATTTAGATTTATTACCCCGCCCTAATCAGGCGAACCTGACTCTAGGCGGCTTACAGAAATTCATAAATTAAAACCTTAAAGTTCATAAATTACTTAAAAGTCAATTAAAAAAGAATTAAACCATGAATTTACACAAATTTAAAAGATTTAAAAAGGTTAAAAGGTTTAAAAAGATTTTAAAAGTTTAAAAGAGTGAGGGAGGGGTGGCTGTCCCATCATATCAGCCACCCAACATGGGACCCCATGTTCCTGGACCCCCATACCTGCCCTGCCAGCCAGGTTTTTAGGCCCTTCCGAAAGGGCAGGAGCTCTGTCTGGAGACGTAACTCAGTTGGCAGGAGGTTCCAAAGGGCTGGGGCGGCCACGGAGAAGGCCCTCCTCCTGGTGCTAGAGAGATGCGCCTCTCTAGCCGATGGAATGATAAGAGAGCCTCTCCGATCCGCCCTGGTGGGACGGACAGATGTCCTTGGGACGATGCGGTCTCTTAAGTATCCTGGCCCACTACCATGTAGGGCTTTAAAGGTAATAACCAGCACCTTGAATTGCGCCCGGAGACATACTGGCAACCAGTGCAGCTCCCGAAGCAGTGGTGAGGCACGAGCATAACGCCCGCACCCCATCACTACCCGAGCAGCCGCATTCTGGACCAGCTGCAGCCTCCGAATGGTCACCAAGGGCAGCCCCATGTAGAGCGCATTACAGTAATCAAGTCTGGAGGTGACCAAAGCATGTGTGATCATGAGCAAGGAATCCCGGTCTAGGAGTGGGCGTAGCTGGCGTATTACACGAAGTTGTGCAAAAGCCCTCCTGGCCACGGCTGCCACCTGCTCCTCGAGCAGTAGTCGTGAGTCCAAGAGGACCCCCAGATTACGCACCAGGTCTGTTTGGGGCAAAACTGCCCCATCCAGAACCAAAGATGGTAACTCCCGAGATAGCGCAGGACCCCTTACCCATAGCCACTCAGTCTTGCCGGGATTCAGTTGTAGCCCGTTGTCCCCCATCCAGACCCTGACAGCCTCCAGGCACCTGGATAGGACTTCCACTGCATCAATTGGATCTCCACGGGCTGAGATATACAGCTGCCCTTTCAGGATACCCCAAATGTTCTGCTTGCAGCCATATGTATGCTCATCTTGACCATAGGGTTGACCTTACCTGATCTTCATAGAGATTATGTGTCATGGATTACCTTCCTACCCTGGTTCTGTTTTTTAATAATTGCATAATTTTATACTTGGAAATGTTTAATTTCTTTTAGCTTAACTTTTAATTATTGTATTAATTTATATTTTAACTGTGAATAGGCTATCATATATTGATTTGTGGTTTTATATTGAGTTGTGGTTTAGCTATGTATTTTTAAATTGTGTATGTAAGCCGCCCAGAGTTGGGTTTTTTACCCGATTGGGCGGGATAATAAGTCGAAGGAAATAAATAAATAATAAATAATTTGTCACCTCCACTCTGTGGATGCAAGATACAATCTCCATCTACAAATTTTGGAATAGTTTTGCATTTCAAAGGCTTAAAAGATCTCATAACCCCGACCTGCTCATTGGTAATCTCACAGATTGCTCTCTAATGCTCTCTACGTGGAGATTGCAATGAGTCCAGAATGCAGCAGTCAGGCTGATGACAGGCATAAAGAAATTTGATTGTATTTCCCCTGCCTTGGTTACCTGTTGCCTACCATGTCAGATACAAGGTGTTGGTGTTATCATATAAGGCCCTATACGGCTTGGGACCTTCTTATCTGTTAGAGCATCTCTCCCTCAGAACAACTCCCTGCATCACCTGTTCATCACAGTCTACGCAGCTCCTGGTGCTGACCCCGAGGATGGCTAGAAAGTCTATAACTAGAACAGAGGTTTTTTTTTTGTGGTGTCAACAATGCTGTGGAACACACTACCGGTAGAGCTGCACCAGGCTCCATCACTTGATATCTTGAAAAAAAAAACCCAATAAGAAACTTTTCTATTCAAGGAAGCCTTTCAAAAAGTTATCCCCTTAGCAATAAATGTACTGGTCCGTTGATCCTCTGTGCCCTCAGATGCCAGTTATTTTATTTTAGGATGTATTTATTTGGTTGGTTTATTTTTAATCTGTTATGTGTTTTATTGTGTTATTTTGATGTTTGTATATACACCGCCCAGAGTGGGAAATTTCCCAAATGGGTGGTATAAAAAACCCCAATAAATAAATAAATAAATCCAGAAAAAGCAGGGTTGAATATCATATTAGCCATAGTTTTTGTGTGTGGGAGCACCATATTTTCTGTTTCCTAGGATTGCCAGTGGAAAAACCTTCCCAGCCAGTTGCAAAATTCAAAAGGGGCTTCCTTTGGGGTGTTAAAATATAGAAGTAAAAATTGTAAGGGATTTTAGAGCCCAGTGCAGTGGTCATCCAACTACAACTCCACCATATACCCTCAACTGGCAAGTGTAGGGAAAACTTTTGAATTCCCAAAATTTATCCTGGGTATCTCTTTAAAACTTATACTTATCAGGAAATTTGCTTTTGCTTTGGCCAGCCCATTCTGGAATAGAGAATGGAGGTTGATTAGGGAATTTCACTACAGAGTCCACAACAATCTGCTTCACTGGATTCATTCAAGTAGCATTTTCAATAAACCATGTATTAAGGGGAAAATGAACTGTCCATCAACCCTGGTTCAAAACAGAATGTAGATGTCCAACTATCCAGTAGTGAGTAAGGTATAAAGTTAAGGCCCATGCTTGATGGATCTGAAGTAAAGAGTTCTGATGTCAGCTGTCAACCAATACTTCTTTGGCTTGAGCAATGTTGTGCTATAAAATTCAGCAGACAGGAAAAGTAATTTCCAAATCATTTTTCTCTCAAACTATTAAAATACTTACTATGCTCTGGCAACAAACAGAGAAGTGTGAATGTTTCTATATCCACACACCAATTTGATGCAAGGGGTAAAACAGTGGAACAGTCTTCTTCTTCTTCTTCTTCTTCTTCTTCTTCTTCTTCTTCTTCTTCTTCTTCTTCTTCTTCTTCTTCTTCTTCTTCTTCTTCTTCTTCTTCTTCTTCTTCTTCTTCTTCTTCTTCTTCTTCTTCTTCTTCTTCTTCTTCTTCTTCTTCTTCTTCTTCTTCTTCTTCTTCTTCTTCTTCTTCGTCATCGTCATCGTCATCGTCATCGTCATCGTCATCGTCATCGTCATCGTCATCGTCATCATCATCATCCCCTGGATGTCATAGGAACTCTACTACAATCTGTGTTTGACGAGATACTTAAATAGGATTCAGAAGTTCCATCTGGAAGACTCTTGATGTTCACCTAAAAAACAAGCTAAAATTCTCCCTTATGTTACTTCTTGTAAAACAGGTTAAAACGTGAATGTAGTCAGTATGCTGTCATTGGAAGCATAAAGCAGAATCAGCCAATTCACCCATATCCCAGAAGCTGGAAATTTTCTCATGCTTTGTACAGCAACCCATCAAACCCCAGCCATAGGTTGCAAAAGAGAATGCCTCCTCTCCGGGGTATGCAGATATAATAAGCAAGTACTGATGAAAGCAAATATAAATTAAAATGTGGAGACCTAGGTGTGACTGTACTGAATACTGTCTTTAATTATGGGCTCAGGGAAAGAGAACAGATGTGGCAACAGATAAGCTGCTCTGGTTTTGGATCAAATAACTACATTGTTGAAGCAAAGTTGTTCATATGAGAAGAAAGCTTTTGGAGATTTGTAAGCCTGCCTTTATTGTCTCCAAATCTTGGGTGCCTCAGTACCAAATGCTACAGGGCACACAAGCTCACTTTGAAAGCAGATCTGCCGTGAAATGCTATAACTAGCTATCCTATACAAATGAAAGGGAAGTTCCTAATTGCCCGAGTTCCTCGTTTGAAGCCAGACAGGCTTCTCTCCTCAAAGATGATTGAATGACTCAGAAGCATAAGCAGATAAAAGAGTGTATGGCTACAGCACACACTTCCTTGTCGGAATGTGTGGAGCCACAAAATGCAATCGATGCCCACCACAGCTGTGATGTCCACAGGCAGTTCTGGATCAAGTCTCGGGTGCACGGAGGCTATATATTTTCATGGACATCTGTTTCTATTCACCCAGCTTCTACTGTGTTTCTCCGAAATGCAGGAGAGATGTTTACTGATCTGCATTCTAACACACTCATTCTTAATTTGCAGGTCTTAAACCAGAGATCCATTGAAATGCAGCACTTCAAAATTTGCAGTTTTATGAATGTTGTGATGCTATTATCTGATTTCAAGAAATGAGTACAGTATAACCATTATTATGTGGCTTCATCTTCTTCAAGTGCTGTAACTGATTCCAAATCAGCCATGAAGATTGTCCTGGGCAGTGGCCTTCCATTTGCCTTCTGCATCACAGCATGACACCCTTATCACTGATCCAGTTCCACAAGTCACTTTCTGGGGCTGAGCCCTTTTGGCACACAAAGTCCTCCTCAGCCCCAAGCCAGTATTGATGAAGCTGATACCCTCCATCAAGATGGATTCAAGATGGGGACCATTACCCATTCCTGTGGACTGTGTGCTATCAAACCAAACAAATTTCCAACCTCTGGCTCTGCAGCCAGATACCTAAACCACTGAGCCATCTAGATACATTATAAAAATGTTATATACTATAATCATATCTCTTCATTACATTATAATACTGAAAATTTCTTGGAATAGTGCATCTGTTAGGAAAAAGTGCAAAAAGAAATGTATATTTCACAAATGCCAGTTTCATGATGGTGAACCTTGGCACTCTAAGTGTCTTTGGACTTCTATTCCCAGAAGCCCAAGTCTCTGTGAATCCACACAAGTGGGCTTACTGTGCATTTACTCACAGAGACTTGGGCTTCTGGGAATTGAAGTCCAAAAACACCTGGGGTGCCAAGGTTCGCAATCATGGTACCAGTTGAAGCAACTCTCCTATAGATACACTTCTTGTGTTACAAGGTCTCAGGCTGTCTTGTTGAGTGTGGGCACCCTGAGAGAAGCAGAATGAGTGATACAAAGGAGAGAGCTTCCTCTGTGGTGGCCCCCTCAAAATGGAATGAACTCACTACTGAAATTCAGCAGGCTACTTCTCTTCAAAGATTTTTTTTAAATCCTAAAAGCTTTTCTATTGTAAAACTTTTGAGAGATTCTTCCCTAATTAGGGGATTTTATTATGATCATTATTTGTTTAATATTTTATCATATGTTTATTTTGAGGCATATGCCACTCATTGGCATTGGGTTGTTATGATCTGGTCATGCAGGTAATTATATTAGTTTAATTCTTATATTTATGTATTTTTGTTACAGTTATAATTACAGTTATTGTTCTGGTTTAATTTATGTTTATGTATTATCACTGCACAGAGTAGTATATGCACTAAATTATGGGATATAAAACAACAACAACAACAACAACAACAACAACAACAACAACAACAACAACAACAACAACAACAACAACAACAACAACAACAACAACACCACACATCTTTGAGCACTTGTGAGAAGGAAGAGGCATATGGGGGTACATTCAAAAGAAAATTGGACAACCATCCACCAGATCTGCTTTGATCTGAATCCTTTCATTGAGCAGGAGGTTAGACTCAATGGCCTCATAGGCCCCTTCCAACTTCATTATTCAATAATTCTATGATTGGGGGAGAGATGTGCTCTATACCCTCTTGGTTCTCAAGCTCATTTAGTGACCTTAGATTAATCAACATATTTCAACTAACCTACCTTGGAGAGTTTGATGTAAGGATAAAATAGGGAACGCAAGCATATAGAATGCCATGAGCTCCTTGAAGGAAAGGCAAGATGCAAATTCAGGCTTGTACAACTTATTCCCCTCTCTCTACAACTTCCAGGTAAAGTTTCCTCTGCTCCCAGCTACTACAGGTGTTGAAAAATTCTTTGAGAAGAAGCCCCCTAAAAGTAACATTTCCAGTTCTAATATAAAATTCACAAAGTGAGAGTTTTACTGAATTACTATAATAGTGACACTGATATTAAAATATTAAACATATTATTTTAGTCTCCACATTGTGTGGGGGAGTTGTCTGAACACAGCTATCAAGAACCACATGGCTTCAATTAGTTGGAAATACAGCTTACTTAGTGATAAATATTTCCTAGATAAGCCTGACATCTCAACTCTAACTTACACTGTGCCTTCTTTCCTTCCATCCCTTTTTTTTTGCTCAAGAGTCAAAGTTGAGGCCTTATCACATAATCCTTTGACTTAGTCCGAATGCCTGTGTCACAACCTCTGTGCAATTTAAGTTATATTTCTTCAGTCCATCACACAAGTGGATAGAGCTTAGAGACTTGTCCTGCTGCTGTTCCCTTCTCTTTGGTACAGAAGATAACACTGAGTTAAGTGGAACCATGTAGTCCCTGTGTATGTGATATCTCAAGTTCTTTCCCCTTTGCTTTTGCTTGATCCCTCACTATAGATAAAGAGAATGTGTGTGTGATGCTATTGACAGACACATGGACAGAGCTCAATTAAGAGGCTGAAGGGACTCCTTTCCCTCTTGGTTAGTAAGAGATGTGCATCTTCTTCTGAAATCTTTATTAGCAAATAATAAAAAAGGCTGAACACTGCCAGATCTATGGGCAATTCCCATGCATTCAAATCAAGACCATGAATACAGTACAGTACTGGATTTACAGAGAGATATTCAAGGCTGAGTGTCAGATATGGTAGGAATTAACATGTTAATCATTAGATGGCACCATCACAGCACTGTTAACAATTTAGGACCGACTTGGTTAGAACCATTGTTAGAATTTTCTACTATATCAGGGATGCCCAAACTTTTCAGGCTGTGGGCAGGTCATGTGTTTGAGCTTGCTAGTCATGTAGTTCCTCCCACCAGAAGCAAAACACACATGCATGGGTGCATAATGCATCACACATGCACAGAACGCTGTCGTAAATGACCCTCAGCTATTGTAAACGCATTTATGACAGCTGCAAGTAATTTACGGCAGCGTTTTATGCATACACATTTCACTTCCAAAAACTGCGAGGGCAGTGTGGACAAGATGAATTGGCATTGGGGGCCAGATCCTGCCTGTGGGCCATAGTTTGGGCATCCCTGTACTATATCATTAGTTGTCCTTCATGCTATTAGTTGTCTTAAGAATGGCATAAGAGAGTCTTTCTTTAGCAAGGTTTATAAACTCCCCCCCCCCCCTGTCTAAGCAGGACTTGAAACTGCCAAAATGAAGCCACCTTTTGGTGAATTCATTTCACTGTTCCTTTTGCCTGAGCTAGTGTGAGAAAGATTAGCTGGCACAAGGTTAATGTTGCCCGAGGTATGTTCAATTCTGTTACCAAAATACCACAATCCTGGAAGAGGCTCTTTCTGTGTACCCCATCTGAACTTTAGTTACAAGCATATGATGCATCATTCTTCCCATGTGTGGTCTTAGGTCAATGATCTTGAGAAAGTAATTTATCATTTCATTATAAGTCCACTATGGCAACTCTCTAAAAACTTCAGCAGGGACTACATCCAAATATCTGGGAGTGTTTTCATTGTTTTCAAGTGTATCTGCAAGAGATAAATCAGATTCTGTTTGGGGCTCATAGCCCAAAGCTTGATTTTATTCCTTTCTGTTGATTTCAAATATGTCTTCAGGGAGAGGACATGTGGGGCAAAATGTTTTTGTCTTTTACTTAGCTCATGGAGGTTGGATTCTCTTCACTGAAAAAGCTCTGTGGAAGTCTCCAGCTCACTCACATTCAGAGAAAATCAAATACATGGAAATTTGGAACTGTTGCACCAGTTATCTATAGAATAGTTCTCCTTTTCTCCAGCATCTTGACCACTTTGGTTCTGACACACACCTGTTAACAAGCATCTCAAGCTGTCCGCTCAAGACCTCCTGACAATGGGAGTTATAGAAGTGCTGCCCTTTTCTGTGTTTTGGTGTGATGTGAACAAGAAGGCAGCCTCTGTATCAGTTGATTAAGGGAAATTAAATGTGGTGGAGAAGATAGAAAAGAGTCAACAATTAGATGTAACATGGCATGGAAACCATAGGGACCTCTCCAAAGCTGTCTGTGTTCCTTCTGACCTCTCCTGACCTGTCACTTAAAGCAAAAAGCAAAGCAATCATGTTCATATACCTCCCCATAGCAATTACTGCACTCTCTGGGAGGTTCACAAACTAATTAGCATTTTACTAGTATTTTGCTAATTAACATGCTGGGTACTCATTTTACGGACCTCGGAAGGATGGAAGGATGAGCCCTTGTCAGGATCGAATTCACACCCTCTTGGTTGCAGGACAGCAGTTTTAACCACTGTGCCACCAGGGATATTAGGATATTAAGCTGACAAAGGAAGTGTCTAAAGGTCTCCAAATGCAATGACTCTCCTCTAACTCTGGATGTAGGTATGCTGCTCTGTGGGGGAAAATGGGACCCCTGAATCCATAGATGTTGCCCCATTCTGAAGAATAGGGGAGCCATGGCCTGCTAACTTCAGATGTTGTGAGAAGGCAACAATATTTAAAAGCCAACGATGTATGATTCTAGGGGTGTGCGTGCTCATCTTCATTTACAGCCAAAGAGCCAGTGCTGCTGTCTGCACATATTTCCCTGATCATGTGGTAGGCATGACTAGATGGCGGAGTGCAAGGTAAGGTTTCCCAACTACCACATCTTTATTGTCCAGATGAAGAAGAGATACTCGTAGGATATTCTACTTTAAGTGCCAAAATAACTTGCCCAGTCTTGGCTGGAAGAGTCTCTTTTTCTCTGTGTACTATTTGTGCAAGCATCCAGCCCTATACAATATCTTAGGTTAGTCTTGGGAGAGGAAGCTACAAGATGGCTTCCCCCTAAGGGTGTTGATGAGTTTCTCTGGCCTTCTGGCAGGAGGTTGGACCAACTCTACATTTCTCAAGTTAATACAGATGCATATCAGCAGCAGTTCCCCTTCCAGGCACAATTGTTTTATGATGTCTCAAAGGCTGTGGTTAAAAAAGGAGCCACACCAAATTAAAATATGTGGAAAGCTTTGCCCTTCTTTTATTCTGTGGGCTACAGCAAAGACTTCAAGACATCAACTAGGAAACTAGTTGAATTCTGACTACTTCATAAATTACTCACCGATGGCTTGTCTTCTGACAGGATTCAAAAACACTTTTGATCTCCCTCTCTTCTAACAGTATATGGCCTACCCACTAATCAGTTATGTGGCTGAAAAGAGAAAGAGGAGACCTTGTACATTCCATGTCTCCAAACCACATGTGATCTTCTTCCTCTTTCGTGTCCAGATCAACCCCTGGACTGTCTAAATGAAGCCACATTCTTGGCTTTGTTGTTGGCCAAACTTAAATCCTCATTGGTGCATGTTTCTGGCATTACTTAGCAGACCAGTAAATGAGCTGAATTCTGTATCAATCTGTATTCACACCGTGTTTTGTTACCCACCAGCAGCCCCACTTGAGCATCTTGGTCTTGCATTTAGGGACTCCAACCCTCAGTCTATTCAGGGTCCTCCAAGTGATGTAGGAGAGGTTGACTTTCCCAGCTATACCCTCTTTTAAGGATGTTCCTTGTCCAGTGAGCTCCTTCCTCCATCTTTTAATTTGGTTTTGCTGTCGTGTACCCTCAAGACTATTTGTTCTTGCCATAAAGCTCTTCCTGGATCTGAGCCGGCTGACTTGAGGTTCATATCCATTCAGAAGATATCGGGGGTCGTTCTATTGCTTAGTTCTCTCTGCGTCCACTGCTACTTCTCTCCTGATCTTAGGTGGAGTGATACTAACAAGAGAGTATATTTCATCAACTGGTGTAGGTTTGAGGCATCCTGTCACTATACACATGGCTTCATTAACAGCAATGTCAACTTGTTTTGTATGTGTGGATGCGCTCCATACTGCTACCTGAACCCCATGTGATTATTCCGCAAGACTGCATATATCTTTGGTTGTTATGGGGACTGCACAGTAACTACAACAAATACTGTTAAAATGCAAGGTAGTGTATACACCCAAAAGGCCAGTGCCTGAGAGATTCAAGTGGTTCAGGTAGCAATTTTTAAAAGACTTGTTCCTACGAGTATCAAAGTTCTGAAACAGTTTTCCCTTAGTTCTTTTTTACTCATTAAAAAAGTATTTGGTACCTAGTTCATCTTGGTGTTTTACTTTATTTTACTCTGTTTAAAAATAGAATAATGTAAAATTTTCTTTCTGTGTGAGAGGCTTTCTCAGAGATTCTGAAAACAGATTCTGACTTGAATGTCACAGGGTTTACTGGTATCTTTAGGAAAATAGAGTCAAATTCTAAGCTTTGTGACTTTCTACACTCCCAGGAAGATCTAACCAGGAATTTTGTTGTGATGACCAGTAAATAATAAGTATAATAATCAAAATATACATCGACATGCTTTTTTCTAAATGTGTACCTAACTGGCAGACTAAGAACAATAGACGCTGACTGGGAGGCGGAAGGTGAGCAGTTCAATTCCTGAGTACTGCAGGATGGAATGAGGTCCCGTCTCTGTCCCAGCTCCTGCCAACCTAGCAGTTCGAAAGCAAGAAATTGCAAGTACAGTAATACACCGGATAACGTTATGACTTGGTTCCACAAGTCATGACGTTATCTGATTTTTAGCGTTGTCCGACACATGCATCGAACAATGCTAAAAAAAAGCCCTGACGTCAGGGCTGGTGTCGGGTGGCGAAGACTGTTGACAAAGCCTAGCAGCGCTCGGGCTAGCTAGCTTGTGTGTCGCTAGGCTTTGTCCAGCAATCGCTGCTACTGAAATAGGGTCGGGGGGAAAGGCAGGCACCGACCCTAGTTCAGTAGCAGCGATCCATCCCCCCCATGATTGGCTCAGATAACGCTAAAACAATTGTTATCTGATGCAAGATTTTCCAAAAATCTTGCATCGTTATCCGATTCTAGCGCTATCCGGTCCAATCGTTATCCGGTGTATTACTGTAGATAAATAGGGACCACTTCGGTGGGAAGGTAACAGCATTCCGTGCACTCCGGTGTCTAGTAATGCCTGCCACATGACCATGGAAATGTCTGCAGATGCAGACAGCGCTGGCTCTTCGGCTTAGAAACAGAGATGAGCACTGACCCCTAGAGTCGGATATGACTGGCTTTCGAGCAAGGGAAACCTTTACCTTTACTAAGAGAAGTATTCATCTCCAAGAATGCTGAGAAACTACAGCTGTGAGAGGGAAGCACCCATGCGACAGCAAGATAAATACAGGCCACATACTTCAACCTAGTTGCAGAAGTCAAATTCTTATCTCACCTGAATTCCTAGCCCTGTGTCTGACTGATCTTCTGATGACTTGACCTGGTCTGTTTTTTGACCCTGCTCCTAGCTACTCCCTGTTTGGGCCACTGGTAGGTATATATTAGTGATTTATGGACTGATCCTAGATTTAGACTGTGATTATTCTCAGCTAGACCCCTAGATGTTTGTGATGTCTCTTCTCTGAACTGATTTAGAACATCCTTGGACTGCTCTCTAATGGAGCTTATCCTGATCACACAGCTACAAATGAAAATAGAAAGAATATGATGGTGTTGTGGAAAGAGACTAAAGAAAGGAAGAAGATTGAAGGAAAGTGGTCCTACCGTACTAACCTTGTAGCAGAGGACTAGTGAACCTTTGGCCATTCAGATGTTTTGGGGTACAACTTTGATAATCTCTTATTATTAGTCATGTTACCCACCACCTTTGGTTCATTCTGAAAATTTGGTTAGATCCCACTACTATCCAAACCAGAAACTCTTATAGTTGAAGTCCAAAATGTTGGAGAAGGGTTCCTCATATAACACTCTATATTTGGAGATAAGATTTTGGATGGGGTAAGTGGAAGACTGACTTGGTCATAAGAAAGATCCAGGTTCCATCTCAGGTGGTAAATCTTGTGAGCAGCTTAAAGTGACAAATTGTGGCATGAGAAAACCCCCACTGACAGGTGCTGTTGGCTCTGATCCATTACATAGAAGAACAAGATTATTCTGGGCCTGATCACTGGGTGGAATATCTCTAGCAGAGTTCCAAAATGGAGCCCTGTTAAAGTACTCCTTGTCTGAAGAAGTGGACTTGATCCACGAAAGCTAACAATAAAAATATAGCACCTAGTCTTTAAAGTGCTACAGTGTTTTTTTTTTATTTTGTTTTCTGATATGTTAAAGTACAGTAATCCAGAAAACACCACCACTCCTGCAGTGATTAAGTCACTAAGACGCTGACTGGGAGGCGGAAGCTGAGCAGTTCGATTCCCGAGTACTGCAGGACGGAATGAGCTCCCGTCTCTGTCCCAGCTCCTGCCAACCTAGCAGTTCAAAAGCAAGAAATTGCAAGTAGATAAATAGGGACTACTTCGGTGGGAAGGTAACAGCGTTCCATGCGCTCCGATGTCTAGTCATGCCTGCCACATGACCATGGAAACGTCTGCAGAAGCAGCCAGCGCTGGCTCTTCGGCTTAGAAACAGAGATGAGCACTGACCCCTAGAGTCGGATACGACTGGCTTTCAAGCAAGGGAAACCTTTACCTTTACTTATTAGAAAGCAAGAGACAGTTAAACTGGAGCATCTGTTAGATGAGGATTATAGCTGGGCAGTCTGCATGCAAAGAAATGTTATAGTAACAATTAGTAACAGCAACAATTAAGCATGAATGAATGAGAATGACTTGCAAGCCCTCTATGTTTCTAATGGCACTTCTACTGTGCAAGTTCTAATTTATTGCCCTGATTAGGCTACTATTAGTCTTTTTTGGCTAGTCTCATGATTAATGGTCTATAAATGAATGTGGAGAGAGATCTGCTATATTACAGCAGAGTATGCTGGCTGATGATGACTTCTACGTTAATTTCATAGAAGAAAGCACAGTTCCGTACTACTCAGGTTGAAAATACGCATCTGTTCTTCACATATACTTTCATGGTTTCCAGTCTTGAGATAGTGCCAAGCCACAAAATGTTGGATGCCAAACTGAGGGCTTTGAACAATAAATTATCTTAACAACAGTGATAGATCGAAAATCATTAGCGCTGTTGTTTTAAGCTGGGATGCACACTTTATAAAATGAACCAGTAGACAAATTCCAATCTATTCTTTGGGAACCTGGGGTGAGATGCTCAACTTTATGCAGTCTATGCAGTCACTGTGAAAGGAAAAACAGGTTGGTTGTAATCTGCCTTGAGTTCCTTATGCGAGTAGGGTGGAATATAAATTTAAATAAATAAATAAATAAATAAATAAATAAATATTCTCACTCAGTATTGAGTTTGACTCAAGGAAAGGAACATGACATCGCTCCTTCCACTGAAATGAATGGGATCACAGCTACGGTACATGGAATATGTATTTCCCCCCCTCTTTTTGTTTGCTTTTACATTTAGACTTCCTTTCCTGGAAAAGACAGCTGGATCTGGGTAGCTTTTCCATTCACAAGTGCTCTGTGTCAGATATCCTTTACTTCCACCCTCCCCAGCTCCATCTTGATCTTCACTAACATTGCTGCTATGTTTTACAATGAAGCTTGTATTCTCCCTCTCCTCTTACTTCTTTGGATAACATTCTTAAATAGCCTCAAATTATTACATTTTTAAATCCTGCCACCCTGTGTTCTTCCTTTTGAGACCTGGGGCCTTTTTTGAAGCATGAGAAGAACCAGGCTGCCCCAGAGTTTGAGCTACTGGCGGTTCAAAAAGGCTGCCCGTAAATTATGCCATCAAGTTTCCCAGTGGGTGGGAAGTCAAAGTCATGCTCACTTTCCATTGCTGACATTCAGAGGCCGTTATTTGGATGACTGCAACACGTTTACCCCTTGCCTTTATTATTCTTCCACTGTAACCTGACTTAGGCTCAGGAAGAGGAAATCCAGAGACTTAATTGAAGCCAATCAGCAAAAGGTCATGGGCTAATATTTAACAGACAGAACTTAAAGGGGTGTCAGGAAGGAAAGAGACAAAAAAGAAGGAAAAAGGTAAGAGCTGTAACTGGGCTTTTGGAGACAAAATGCACCTGGATGGAAAGTTAAGTCGGAGCCCCTCGAAATATACAGATCGCTTGGGAGTTATAAAATTAAATAGAGTTTTGTTTAGATTATTTGCTTCCTGTTTCTCTTGTATCTGCACCAACCTCTATGCAGGAAGGTTATGTTGCTTATTACAAATGTTCAGGTGTTTATTATAATGGTGCCTATTAGAGGGACTGTAATGGGTAAATCTGCCGCATTTCCCTGATAAGGCAACATTTGTGACAGAAAGCACTGCAAAATATATTGGTTTTTAATGAGGTCTGATGCAGGGGGAATCCCTTTGCTACAATTTGTTGGAATAGTAGCCATGTTAGTCTGTGGTTCAGGCATATCAGAAAACAAAACAAAATAAACAAATAAAATAAACACACTAGTGGAATGAATTATTTGGAGGTGTCAGTAGCTACTGATCATACAGGTCTGTAAATAAAGAGAAATGGGATTGGCTCCAGACTAACCTAGTTTGTTGTTGTTGTTGTTCAGTCGCACAGTTGATTCCAACCCTTTGCGACCCCATGGACCATTGCCCGCCAGGCACTTCTGTCCTCCACCATCCTCCTCAACTTGCTCAGCTCTCTGCCCATTGCATCTACAATACCTTCTAGCCATCTCATTTTTGGTCGCCCCCTTCTTCTTTCGCCCTCCACCTTTCCCAGCATCAAGGCTTTCTCAAGTGAATCCTCTCTTCTCATTTGATGTCCCAAGTACTTCAGCTTCATCTTTACTATTTGACCTTCTAAGGAGCAGTTAGGGTTGATTTCTTCTAAGATTGACCTATTTGTTCTCTTTGCTGTCCAGGGGACTCTCAAAACTCTCCTCCAACACCACATTTCAAAGGTCCAACTCTCACAACCATACATTAACACGAGAATACCATTGCTTTGACTATGCGAATTTTTGTTTTCAATGTGATGTCTCTATTTTTAACTATGGTCCCCAGGTTTCTCATGGCTTGTCTTCCAAGAATCAGTCGCTTTTTTATTTCATGGCTGCAATCTCCATCTGCAGTGATCTGGGTTCTAAGAAAGTAAAATCTGTCACTACCTTTACTCCCCCCCCCCCCAATATATTTTCCAGGGACTGATAAGGTCTGTTGCCATTATCTTGGTTTTCTTGATATTGAGTCTCAAGCCAGCTTTTGCACTCTCTTCTTTCAACCTAAGCAGCAGCTTCTTTAGGTCTTCCTCACTTTCTGCTATTAGGGTAGTGTCATCTGCGTATCTCAAGTTGTTGATGTTTCTCCCAGCAATTTTGATCCCAAATTCTTATTCTTCCATCCCTGGATTGCACATTTTATGCTCTGTGTATAAGTTGAATAAACAGGGTGATAAAATGCAGCCTTTTCCTATTCCAAAACACTCCATCATTCCGTATTCTGTCCTAACTGTTGCCTCTTGACTCATGTACAGATTTCTCATGAGGCATATAAAGTGTTTTGGTATTCCCATCTCTTTAATTACTTGCCACATTTTGTTGTGGTCCACACAGTCAAAGGCCTTAGTGTAATCAATGAAACAGAAGTAGACTTGTTTCTGATATTCCTTTGTTTTTTCCATGATCCAACGTATGTTGGCAATGTGGTCTCTAGTCCCCCTGCCTCTTCTGAACCCCACCTGCACTTCTGGTAATTCTCTCTCCACGTGCTGCTGCAGTCTATCCTGTATTATCTTGAGCATCACCTTACTAGTGTATGAGATGAACATAATTGTTCGATAATTTGAACATTCTTTGGTATTACCCTTTTTAGGGACTGGAATGTATACAGATCTTTTCCAATCCTGTGGCCACTGTTTTGTTTTCTGCTGGCATATAGAATGCAATAATTTGATTGCATCATCTTTTAGGGCTTTGAAAAATTCAACTTGGATACCAGCATCTCCACTGGTTTTGTTGTTTGCAGTGCTCTTTAGGTCCTTTCTGACTTCACTCTCTAGGATGTCTGGCTCAAGTTCAATGTAAAATGGACCCCTGGTTTAAGCAGAGAAAATGGCAGCTTAAAATCTATCTCATTCTATTGCAAAACAGATTGTAAGGTATGTCTTGCTTCCATTTCCAGTTGGAGGAACTATGTGACTGGCCTGCTAAACCATGTGACCAGCCCATGTCCCAAAATGTTTGGGCACCCCTGCCCTAAAGGAAACCATAGCCTTGAGTTTACAACAGCTGAGAGGGCTTTTAAAGATAGGATTTTTTGTTTAAACGATTTCTCATTCATAGGGGTACCATAATTTAGAGGCCACTTAATGGCACATAACAGCAACAACAAAATATGGTCCCAGATCAGTGAAACTTAATGTCTTCATTTGTTTCCTAGTCATTTTAAAGAGAATTAAGTTTAAATAATCACCATCTTCTCCACTATTGGACTACACTGGGCTATCTGAAAACCAGGTCATCTAATGCTGAAAAATGAGGGTCCAAGATACAAGTTAGACAATTTGTTTAGCATATTATTATTATTATTATTATTATTATTATTATTATTATTATTATTATTATTATTATTATTATTATTATTTAGAAAAGGTGTCTATTTTTCATAGCATGTGATATAAGCATGGGACTTTCATATTTCTTGGACTTCAGTCTCCACAACTCAGCAAGAATTCCCCTGCTTGGATTCTGGGGATTTAGCCAAGAAATCAAACACTTCACAGGAGTTTTCACTTGCGGTCCAGGAGGGAATGAAAGATCCATTAGCCATTTTGTTCCTGTGAGAAAAACATAAGAAATGGCTGGGAGTGTTTAAACTTTGCGGGAATTGTAAGAGATAAGGCAACTAATAGTTTCTCTGATAGTTAAACTGCATACAAAATCCACTTCCAAAGACACATGGAGAAGTGCAGATAGAAGGCTTGCATATTCATATTTTTCCCTATGGCCAAATGAAATATTTATTTCATGTCATTTCATTTGTACAATATTTTTCTCTCAGAGAGACTCAAAGTCTTGAAAGCCAGTAATGCCCTGATGGTGCAGTAGTTAAACCAAAAGTTTGTGAGTTCCAGGTTGACTCAGTCTTCAATTCTTTTGAGGTTGGTAAAATGAGTACCCAGCATGTTAATTAGCAAAATGCTAATTAACTTGTGAACCTCCCAGAGAGTCCAATAAGTGCTATGGGGTGGTATATGAGCGTGATTGCTTTGCTTTGCATGTCTGACGCTAGAGGGTGGTGCTCAACTCTGTTTGCATCCAAAGATGTCAACATCTGAAGACATTTCCATGGTCATGTGGCAGGCATGACTAGACACCAAAGTGCACGGAAGGCTGTTGCCTTTTCCACCAAGCTGGTACCTATTTATCTACTTGTAATTCCTTGCTTTCAAGCTGCTCGGTTGGCAGGAACTGGTACAGACCGGAGCTCACTCCGTCATGTAGCACTCAAGTCTTGAACTATTGACCTGCTGACCTTCTGACTGTCAAGCTCAGCAACTTAACTACTAAGCTAACTGTGGTCCCTAAATGAATACATACAATGATATTGAATTATCTAAAATAGGTGGCCAACCTTTTACAGTCGTGGGCCTGACCACACCCCCAGACAACTTCCCAGGGTGGCCCATGACCGTGGAAGTGGAAGCAGAAGCAAGTGCATTTACGGCTGTTGGAAATGCTCCCACTTCCGTGTTTACACCAGCTGTGGGCATGCATGGGTGCATTTTATGGATGATGTAAACACAACCGCTTCCACTTTCAGGAGCAGCAGGGGCAGCGATGGGCTGGATGAGATGGCGTCGGGGGCCAGGCTTGGCCCATGGGTCGTAGGTTGGGTACTCCTGATCTAAAATCACAAAAGATCCTGTAAAAACACAGTTGGAGAATACAACAACCAAGCTCTTAGAAAGAGTTTGTTTTTATTGCCAAATTGAGTTATTATAAATCTATATAAAAAGAAACCTGTTGTTGGAACAGAGAGAGCTCATCTACCCTCTTGGAAGGAAGCTATAGGACTGAGAGAAGGGCCTCTCCTGTGTTTTCAGATGTTTCCGTGGACATGTGGCAGGCATGACTAGACACCAGAGAGCTCAGAATGCTGTTTACCTTATTACCAAAGTGGTCCCTATTTATCTACTTGCAATTTCTTGCTTTCGAACTGCTAGGTTGGCAGGAGCTGGGACAGAGATGGGAGCACGTATTCGGATCACAAACTGCTGACCTTCCAGTCATCAAGTTCAGTGTCCTAACCACTAAGCCACTGCAGTCCCTTTGGCTTTACTGATACAATATATGTCAGGAAATGACATAGTTCCTCATGTTTCCCAAGGCTTGAGGTTGTAGTTTTACCTAGGCCTCAAAAAATCCTTTGTTCTCTCTGTGTCTCACAGGCTATGTGTCACAAGACTGCCTGTTTTCCAGTATTCCTTATCTCACTAGCTATCTGAGTTTCATGTTTTGTCTACATGCTAGAACACTGACTGTGCACGTGTGTAAACAATTATTGTTTTGAGAAAGTTTTCTTCTGTTCCCTGATTGGCCAAGGTTAGCCCACCTGACTGCAGAATCTCCATTTTGCAGAGAAATTAGTTAGTTCTTTTTTGGATTTCAATGGCTTAAGATGCTGGCTATGGTGTGGGACTATTATTTTTCTTTCACTATGATTACCTAATGAACCTGGACTGTTACCTGGACTGATATCTGTTACTGACCTTTTAATATCTACGTTTTTTCCATGGACTATCCTATAAGAACCTGATGAATAAAGCAGCTGTTTTTTCTCCGAAGACTGTTGTTCTTCTTATTGGCACACACACAAAGCTACGCTACCAGAATCCTCCCTTGTTTTGCTCTATTGCTCTATTGCCTGAGCATGGTAAGGGTTCCTTTCTATGCAGCTCAGCTCTCTCAAAGGTGGAAGGTAAGGGTTAAAAAAGTTCCAGTAATGAGCGAGGTCTCAGGAACTTAGAGGGAGGAGCCCTTACAGAGACGGCCGATGTCTGACAATATATTTGATATATTGTATTATGAAAAGAAAATTCGTAAGTCTTGCATACTTTTGCTCCAAACTGTCTAAAAAGGATGAAGTAAGCTGCTGAGGAAAATGTAGGATAAACACACAACAATAATATATCACACTGAACAGAGTTTGTAGGGGTTCATGGGGGCAAGGAAAATATCCATGATATGATCAAATTATCCTTGGTTAGAATTGGAGAAGTACTGTATTGGAGAATATATTATAGAGTTTATTGTGTATATTGATTATGACTGGAATTATTGTTTGTTACTGTAGACAGAGCATGGCACCGATACTCAATTTGTAGAAGTTGGAAAAATAATAACTGTGTGCTGTCTAGTCAATTCTGAGATATGGAGACCTTTTACAGGGTTTTCTAGGTAGATAATAGACAGAAGTGACTTACTGGCCCCTTATTCTGGGGGCACCTTAAGATTGTGCGTTTGCCTAAGGCTACATAGACTGACTCTTGTCCTTGAAGGCACAGTACTGAATCTGTAGCCACATAAATAAGCCACTGAGCTTTCCAGCCACCATTTTATTAGCTGATATGCACCCTTAATTTTCTGCAACTTTATTTCTTTCATCAAGATTTATGGGCAGAAGGAGTAAAAGAGAACATGTCACAACGTTTCCCAGAAGGGGACCACATATTTAAATGCATGCCATCTTAGAACTGTAAGAAATATTGTCACATGATTCAATTTTACGGACACTACCCAGTTTTTCCATAAAATATTTGAAACTAAGGTTCGTGCCTACTTTTCGATACTTTACTTACAAATTTGTATTTGGAATTTGAATGATTTAGGGCAGGGGTGGCCAAACATTTTGGGCCGTGGACCGATCATGTGGTTCATGGAGCCAGTCACTAGGGCCCAGGTGCTGGGTGCGGCCCTCAACACCAATTCACCCAGCCCGCAAAGCCCTCGTTGCTCCTGGAAGTGGAAGTAAAACGTGCCCATACGTTTTACTTCCACTTCCAGGAGCGACGAGCGCTTCGTGGGCCAGGTGAATTGGCGTTGAGGGCCACACCCAGCCCCCTGACCTTAGTTTGGGCACCACTGATTTAGGGGTTGTCCCATCTTATGACAGGATAAATATATATGCATGAGTTTCAAAGTTCAGCCCTACTTAGAAGGATTGGCCCAAGATCATACAGGATAGATCTCTTCCCAGCCAGAAGAACATATCTGTTTGAATGTGGTTCCACCACTGCTTCATACATTCTTTAAGTGACTTTATGATATTTTTTTACCATGTCAGAAGCATGCACAGGTGCTTTCTGGGTTGAAAGGATTTTTATTTGAGGAACTCTGCTTACGGGATGCCTGAATGAGGCTCCCCCAAGATATTTTCCCACCGAAGTGGTCCTTATTTATCTAGTGGTTGAAAAGGGTCATACTCGACTATGTGACTGAACAACAACAAACAAAAATGTATTGCTTTCAAACTGCTTCAGACTTTCCTTCAAACTGTGCAGTACTCGGGTCTCGAACTGCCGACTTGCCAACCTTCCAGCTAACAAGGCAGCCTTCTTAACCACTGAGCCACCACAGTCCCATTTTATGATAGTTAAACCCTGGTAAAACCAAATGAATGAATCACAGGAGGAAACCTTTCCTTCACAATCTTTTCAAGACATGGACTGCCAATCATTTTTGCAGAGAGAAAGTTTCAACTGTGTTGTAATGCAAAGGAAAAAGGCAGAACAAAGTCTTACTGTATTTCAGATGTCGAAAATGAACTTTTAAAGCTGAGACCAATCTATTTATCAATCTGCTGGTAGGAGGTTAAGAGGCTGACAGCAAGAAATTAGCCAGGTGTATCTTCATATTTTACCTCTAACTTTAGGCACTATGGAAGAAATCTTCAGACAGAGTTTGAGAACAGGCTGTTTATCTAAATCTGTTACAGTCATAGGGGAACAGCAAAATGGCAACACCCCTGTATTCCAAACCAGTACAGAGTGTAAAGCTTTTGTTCTAAATGTGTTTGTCTATATCTCATGCTCATTTGTTGCCAACAAAACTTCTACAACATAATAGCATTTACTATTATAATAGTAATAATGATGTAGGCTACATTGAGGTTGGAGTCTTCTTTTTCTCCTCATTCTGTGCTCATAATAGTGGATGCCATCTGAACATTTTGTTCCTCCAGGAATGTGTCAAATGATCTCTAGTCCACAGCTAATATAGAAATAAAATAAGTACATAGGGCTTACACATGTACCTAGAGCACTTTCTGAGCTATGTATTTTAAGTCAGAGTTGAAAGTAGGATAGAACAATCAGGGTTTGACTTAGGCCACCAAAATCCAGACAGAGCAAATCACAAGGCAACAAAATGAAACTTTTTGTCTGTATCAGATATGAAAACACATTTTTCTAAAATAGTTTTTCATGCTGAATTCAGAACTTCCATTGGTTTTCCCCTATCATGCCAGGTTTTAAAGTTATGAACAATGTAACTCTTAATCGTCACTTTTAATCATGTATGTACAGCAGCTAAGTAAATTTCTCAGTATTTCAGAACAAAAGTCAAAATAGGCTTAGTCTTTGAAATACATCGCATAACTGTGCTAGAACAGTTGCAATGGCTTCTTCAGAAGCACTTAGAATTGGACTTTCTTGTGTAAGCAACATCCGGATTGTCACGGTACAGCATCCAGAAGTAGTCGGCTATCACACTTTCTTTCCAGGAGCCTTGGTATCGACGTTCCATTAACTGAATGTCCTTGTGGAACTGTTTTCCTTGTTCATCCCTCACCATTGCAAGATTTTTTGGGAAAAAATCTAGGTGAGAGTGCAAAAACTGTATTTTTAATGACATGCGACAACCAAGTTTCTGGTATGAATGAAGAAGATTCTGAACTCCCTCTTTGTACCCAGGAAACTTGTGATTACCCAAAAAGTTTTCAACAAATGAAAGCTTTCAAAGCTTCCATCTCTTCTGCTGAAAGAGATTGTTTAAATTTTTCATCATGCAAAACAGACTTAATCTGCGGGCCTATGAAAATTCCTTCTTTTAGTTTTCCAGTGCTGCTACTGGGAAATTTCTTCACAAGGTACTGAAAACCTCCTGAGTACGCTTTACCCATGGCCTTGACAAGATTCTTCATCAAGCCTAACTTGATAGGGAGAGGAGGTAGATAAATTTTGTTTGGATCAACCAGAGGCAGAAACTTGACACTGCTTGCTCCGGGTGTAAAGGTGTTTCTTGGTTTCCAGTCATGCTTGACATAATGTTCTGCAGTAGACAAGCTGTCCCACAGGCACAGGAAGCAGCAATATTTGGTAAATCCTCCTTGCATCCCCATCAACATGTCAATAACTTTTATATCACCACAGAAGTTCCACTGGTGTGTATTAAAACTAATAGCGTCCAACAAAGTGTTCATGTTCTTGTATGACTCTTTCAAATGGACAGAATGTGCAACTGGTATGCTTGGTTTGGAGTTACCATTGTGCAGTAAAACTGCCTTCAAGCTTCTTTTTGAAGAATCAATGAACAGACGCCATTCAGATGGGCAGCACACTTGTGACAAACCATTGAAGAGTCCACTGAAATCATGGCAATAGCACAATGAGCCATCAAGAGTAAAGAATGAAGACAAGTTATGATTTCTTTGCCTATAGTGAGTTATTTTCACACCATATGCGAGCAAGTTCTTCTGTTTAAGTCTGGAGGCAAGAAGCTCAGCTTGATCTTTAGATAGCTTTAAATCAATCATTCAGTTCAGCTTCGGTAAAAGTCTTTGGTTCTGTGTCATCATCCAACAAGTACCTTGGGTCTGATGTTTCTGGAACGTGACCAGTGGCTTCACTGCATTTCTGATCACCTTCAACTGAAGCAAGACCATCATCTGGTGGTAATAGAATGGGCAAGGAATCATCATGGAGAACAGGCCTAATTGCTGAATCTGCGCTAGGATATGCAATTTTATGCTTTGTTTTAGCTGAGAATCCAGTTGTATTAACACAACAAAAGTAGCAGTTGTTAATATGGTCTTGCGGTTCCCTCCACACCATTGGGATGGCAAAAGTCATTGATGTCCTTCGATGATTCATCCAGTTGCGTAGGCCACTGGAAGACAGCATGTACATCTTTTTAAAATCTGCAGTAATTGGTTGACATTGTGCTGATGATGTTAATGACCCACACATGTAACAGAAACTATCAGGTTTGTTCCTCCAGTGCCTAGGCATGATTCCACCTAAGTAGAGAGGTAAGCAGATTTAATTAAGCACAGTAATACAATATTTCACAACACCGGGCTGGCATTGTGCAATAATTTCTAGCCGGGTCTAACAGTGCAATACCCCACAGGGCAATAACAGCCATTGTCCAAGGCAACCAGTTACACTGTCAGTGCTGACCATGAACTCACACAGCAAGGCTTATAGTTTTTTTTTTGTTCAGTCGCACAGTTGATTCCAACCCTTTGCGACCCCATGGACCACTGTCCGCCAGGCACTTCTGTCCTCCACCATCCTCCTCAACTCGCTCAGCTTTGTGCCCATTGTGTTTACAATACCATCTAGCCATCTCATTTTTGGCCGCCCCCTTCTTCTTTTGCCCTCCATCCTTCCCAGCATCAAGGCTTTCTCAAGCGAATCATCTCTTCTAATCTTCTTTAGCTTCATCTTTACTATTTGATCTTCTAAGGAGCAGTCAGGGTTAATTTCTTCTAAGATTGACCTATTTGTTCTCCTCGCTATCCAGGGGACTCTCAAAACTCTCCTCCAACACCACATCTCAAAGGCATCTATTCTTCTGTGCTCAGCTTTCCTAATGGTCCAGCTCTCACAACCGTACATTGCCACCGGAAATACCATTGCTTTGACTATACGAATTTTTGTTTGCAATGTGATGTCTCTACTTTTCACTATGTTCCCCAGGTTTCTCATCGCTTGTCTCCCAAGAATCAGTCGCCTTGGCTGCAATCTCCATCTGCAGTGAGCTTTGATCCTAAGAAAGTAAAATCTGTCACTGCTTCTATTTCTTCCCCATCTATTTTCCAGGGACTGATAGGGCCTGTTGCCATGATCTTGGTTTTCTTTATATTGAGTCTCAAGCCAGCTTTTGCACTTTCTTCTTTCAACCTAATCAGGAGCTTTTTAAAGTCCTTCTCACTTTCTGCCATTAGGGTGGTATCATCTGCATATCTCAAGACATCAAAATATATAATTGCTGATAAAACAAAAACTTGACGTGGTAGAGAAAAATGGTTTACAGATTTGAAATCAGCGTGAAAAATGCTATAAGACCCATATGAAATGGTCTCCGATACAAAATTTATGTTGCCTTGTGAATTTTTTGCTAGAAGAGATAGAGAAAGGGCTAGAGTGGCTTAGTGGTTAAGATACTGAACTTGATAGCCAGCAGGCCAGCAATTTGAGACCCAAGTGCTGTGCAACAGAGTGAGCTCCCCTTGTCTGTCCCAGCCCCTGCCAACCTAGCATTTTGAAAGCAAGAAATTACAAGTAGATAAATAGGTCCTGCTTTGGTGGGAAAGGTGACAGCATTCTGTGTGCTTTGGTGTCTAGTCATGCCTGCCATATGAGCAAAGAAACATCTGCAGACACAGACAGAGCTGGTGCTTTGGCTGTTAACAGAGATGAGCAGTACCCCCTAGAGTTAGACATGACTGACTTTTGAGCAAGGGAGACCCTTTAGAAGAGAAATAACTTGCTCTTTCATGGTTGTGGTTGGAAGGCTAAAAACTCTCCAACTCTATGCTCGCTGCCATCTAGAGACAGCTCCTCCTCCTCAGGCAGAAGGAAGCATCAGAGAAGTAGGCTCAGTGAAAGACCAAGGTGACCATTGACTTCTCAGATTGAAATATTCCCCTCTTCATCTTGTTCCTCTGTCATTTTCTTCCACACACAAAGGTCAGAGGACCTAAAGTCAACCAAAAGGACAGTGAAGGCTAGGGTGCCCAAATGGCTAGCAACAGCTCAGCTTTAAGTCAGCTTTACAATCGCACTTAATTGGCTGTTTCAAATCTCCAAGGATAAATGACCACATAGGTTGCTCCATTTTGGGATGGATGTCCTGCTTCTCCTAGCAAGTTCACATCTAATGGCATCCTCTGTTTACTTCCCTGCCTCCCAATACTCTCACGACATGTATGGTCTTGCCACTTTCTCCCAGTACCTTATCCTCTTTAGGCCAATAACATCAATTAGGCCCTCAAGACTTTGTGAATCTTTTAGACCAAGAACCAGCAGTCATGCAATCATAACTAGAAAGGTTTCTCAGTGGATCGTATTTTCACCCTCTTTCTTTGCTAAAATGCTTCCTGTTCTCTGCATAACAGCCAGCCTACATTCATTGGCTTCATCTCCTATTAAATCTCTTGCCCTCCACCTTGCCAGCTCCAAGCTGCAAGAGCTACCACTGTGAGCATCCATGCAGGAGAAGGTGCCTGCATGGAACTGATGCCTTACCATGGCAGAAGGAAGATGTGTTCTTCCTTAGGTGTTCTTTCTGTGGAAGAGATTGGTCTGTTCCTTAAAAATCCCTGTCTTTGTTGTGTATCTTTCAGGTTATTTGAGCATCCATACATGTCGTCATGGTGGCTTAGTGGTTAAGACACTAAACTTGACAACTGGAACGTTGGTCTGTCAGCAATTCGAGACCTGAGTGCTGCATGATGGAGTGAGCTCCCGTCGTCTGTCTCAGCTACTGTCTACCTAGCAGTTCAAAAGCAAGAAATTGCAAGTAAATAAATAGGGACTGCCTCAGTGGGAAAGGTAACAGGGTTATGTGTGCTTTGGCATCTAGTCATACCTGCAGACAGTTCTGGTTCTTTGGCTAAAAGCAGAGATGATCTTTAGAGTTGGACATTCCAGACCTTCAAGCAAGGGAGACCTTCACCTTTACATGTTGTGTGGCCTTGTCTTCTGAGCCTGAGGACAGTGCTCATGCCCTGATATCCAGCTAGAAGGACTTGGAAGAAGGCACTGAAGGCCATTCTATGTAGAAAGCACCACAGCCTAGCCTGCACCTGAATCTTCCCCAGTCCATTGTGGGGTTCTGTGCTCATGACAAAAAGTGTGTCCTTTTCTGCAGAAGGATACTTCTGGAGTGTTGAGTATATGGGGCAATCAAGCATGTAGTAAACGTTAGAAGTAAATACTGTATTAACACTCTAACCATGTGACAGAAAATACTTGTCTGACCTAACAGAATTTGTTGATGCTGTTCATCTCTAAAGGTAAAGGTTTCTGTTAGATCCGGAGATCCGGGCGCGGGAGTTAGGACACGGACGCCATTATTGGTGAACCAAGAACACAATAGTTTATTGTGAACACGATGAGTCAACAACAACAACGGCTGGGTAAGCAGGGGATTAAATACCCTGCTTGACCCAGCCCACTGACCAATAGGGAGCGGCGATTTTCCCGCCGCTGGACATTCAAATATCTAACACCCCTTCCCCCCAGAATGCATTACTTCCCTATTTACATACGTAATCATCCAGGTGACGGGGGCGTGTCCGCGCTCTGCCAGACCTGCGCAGTTCAGTCGGCGCCGGGGCATCAAGCAGAGCGGACCTGTCGCTCTCGCTCTGCCCTGGTTGGGCCGGGACCTGCTCCGGGAGACGAGCGACGGGTTCCGCGGCGACCGGGGGCGAACCTGCTTCGCACGGTAAGTTCTCTGGTGACAGGGCCATTCGTGTGGGAGAGTTGTTTGGCTGAACCGGGTCGGTGACCGGTTCGGCCATTGAGTATATGTCTGGCTCTGGGGTGGTCTGTGCTCCGATGGGTAAGTCGCTTTCCGTGTCGGAACTCGTCTCCCTCCTGAGCTGGTCGATATGGCGTTTCCATATTCGACCATCAGTGAGGTGAACCTTGTATGTGTAGGGGCCTAGCATGTCGCTGACGACCCCTTCTTCCCACTGTGGGCCAGGTGCATAGTTCCGTGCAAAAACGGGGGAGTCTATGGGAAGTGTGCGGCCCCGCGACTGTCCTTCCCGGTACTTGTCCGGGGAGTATTGTGGGTGCAGCCGATCCAGTTGGCAGCGGAGTCTCCTGCCCATCAGCAACTCCGCAGGAGCTTTCCCCGTGGCAGCACAGGGGAGGTTATGTTGTGCCAATAGGAACGTATCAATACGTTCCTGCCAGTCTCCAGGCCCTAACCTCCCCAAGGCTTCTTTCGTGCTGCGCACGAACCTCTCGGCTTGCCCATTACCTTGCGCCCTGAACGGAGAGGTGAGAGCGTGCCTGGTTCCTAAGGATGCCAGGTACTGCTCGAACTCTGTGGCTGTGAACTGCGGGCCGTTATCGGAGACCATGGTGTCCGGGATGCCGTGTGTGGCAAACATTTGCCTGAGCTCCCGAATAATTGCCCTGGCTGTGGTGCTACTCAGGAGTCGGACCTCCAGCCACTTGGAGTAAGCATCCACTACAATTAGAAATACTTGGCCGTGGAACGGGCCGGCTAGGTCGATGTGGAGCCTCTGCCACGGACCCGCTGGTTGTTCCCACTCCCTGACTGGGGTTGCTGGAGGATTGGGCCGGGATGATTGGCAAGGTGTGCATTTGCCTACCCACGCCTCGATATCCTTGTCAATTCCGGGCCACCACACATAACTCCTGGCCAACCCTTTCATCTTCACTACCCCCGGATGGCTGGTGTGAAGCGTTTCTAGGACTGTCGGGTGAAGTTTCCTGGGAATTACTACCCGGTCTCCCCACAGCAAACAACCCCCCGCACAACACAATTCGTTTCGCTTATCAAAAAACGTTTTGAACTCCCCTTCCCCCTTGTCCGGCCAACCCCGTTGGACCCAGCTGGAGACAGTCTGGAGTTCGGCGTCCTTCGCCGTGGCCCTAGCAACCTCAGCCGAGGTGGTGGGAGCAGAGTCCAGAACGTCCAGGGCGAGCACCGATGCCTCCCCCCTCTCTGCCCCGTCTTGATCCGGGAGGGGACACCTGCTCAAAGCGTCCGCGTTCCCCATGTGTTTCCCAGGTCGATAGACCATAGTGTAGGAGTACCCGGACAAAAATAGGGCCCAGCGCTGCATCCGGGGGGACAAGGCCGAAGGTGTGGGGCGGTCGCCGGCCAAGAGCCCCAAGAGGGGTTTGTGGTCAGTCACCAGTTCAAAGTCCCGGCCATACAGGTAGTCATGGAATTTCCTTACCCCTGCCACTGCTGCCAGCGCCTCCTTATCGATTTGCCTGTAGTTCCGCTCCGTAGATGACATCGTTCTGGAGTAGTAGGCGATGGGTGCCTCGAGACCGTTGGGGAGCCGGTGGGCAAGGACCGCGCCGACGCCATAGGGAGACGCGTCGCAGGCGAGGACCAGTGGTAGGGTGGCGTTGTATTGGATCAGGAAACTGTCCTGTGATAGGAGATTTTTTACTGCTTCAAAAGCCGACTCTTGCTCTGGGCCCCACACCCATCCCGACTTGGCCGCTAGCAGTCTGTGCAATGGCTCAGCGGCAGTGGCCTTTCCTTTCAGGAATGCTGCATAGAAGATTAAGAGCCCCAGGAATGCCTGCAATTCCTGCTTGTTCTTAGGTGCCGGAGCGTTCCGAATTGCCTCCACCTTGCTCTTGGTCGGGTGGATGCCTTTTGAGTCAATCCGGAACCCCAAAAACTCCACAGAGGGAACCCCAAGCAGGCATTTGTCTCGCTTCACCCTTAGCCCGGTGGCCCTAAACTTGGCGAGGACGGCTGCGACCCTGTCCTTGAGCTGCCCAGGGTCTCCCGCGATGATCAGGACGTCATCGAAATAGGGTACCACCCCTGGAAGGCCGTGGAGGAGTCTCTCCATGGTGCTCTGGAAAAGTCCCGGCGCAATGCTGACTCCAAACTGTAACCGGGTACACTTGAACGCGCCACGGTGCGTGACTATGGTCTGCGCCTTGGCCGTGGCGTCGTCCACCGGCAGCTGTTGGTAGGCCTGGGCCAGGTCCAGCTTGGCAAAGATCTTCCCTGGGCCCAATGAGTGTAGGAGGTGGTCAATCACGGGAACCGGGTATGCGCTCGGCTCTAACGCCTTGTTTATTGTGCATTTGTAATCTGCACAGATGCGCACTGACCCATCCGATTTTATGGGGGTTACTATGGGGGTCTCCCACCGAGCGTGGTCGACAGGGACAAGGATCCCTTGGGCTACTAGCTTGTCTAGTTCCTTCTCGACCCTGGGCTTGAGGGCCAGTGGAACTCTCCGGGCCTTAAGGCGGATCGGGGCAACATTCGGGTTTAAAGAGAAGGAGATGGGCGACCCCACGTACCTGCCCAGTCCTTCCCCGAAAACATCCTGGAACTCTGCCATCAGGCCGTCCCGTAGCGAGGTGTCTCCGTGCTGGTCGATGGAGGAACTGTGGATGCCCGCGATGGACAGCCCCAGGGCTGGGAACCAATTGGTCCCCAGGAGTGTCGGAATGTTGCCGCGGACGATGGTAAGCGGCAGGGTCTCTTCTCTCCGTCCGTACTTGACTCTGACCCACTTCTGGCCTGCGATGGGGAGAAATCTGCCCTGGCAGTCCTTGACCCGGATCCGTTGGACTTGAAGGTCCGATTCCCTGAGGGATGGAAAGGCTCGCTTCATCCACCTCCAGGAAATCAGGGATACGGCGGCCCCAGAATCGACCTCCATGGGGCACTCTGCTCCGTCGATCTGGACTGTGGTGTAAAACTTCTCTCCCTTCTCTGTGGTGGCGTTGCTGATCGTGATTGTGTGGGTTTCCGCATCTTCGAATTTGGCGCTGTGGTTTCCCTGGCGCTTGTGATTTGTTCGGTGGTTGGCGGCCATCTTGCCCAGCGGGAAATTTTGAACGTGCCGGTCAGCCTGATTTCCAGCTTGCTTTTCTGATGTGTCCCCGCTTGTCGCAGTAGCGGCAGATTGCTTCTCTGAAGCGGCAATGTGCCCTCTGGTGTGGTCCTCCGCAGCTGGCGCAGTGCTGGCCACTTCTCCCTGGGTTCGCCCCGTTGGCCGCACACACCTCCGCCTCTTCATCGTCCTCCTCGTCGGGGCCGATGTCTTGGTGATGTGCGGTGGCCTGATGCTGCGCCGACGGGGCCCGGTTGATAGAAAATGCGGCTGATGTTGAGACTTCGTATGCCCTCGCCTCGTCTATCACTGTGGCCAGGGTCAAATCTCTTCTGGCCAGGAGCCGCTTCCGGAGCTTGTTGTCTCGGACCCCTCGGATGATTTGTTCAATCAGGGCGTCCTCGAGAGAAGACCCGAATGCGGCCAGAATGGCTGCTGTCCTCAGGGCGGCCACGAATTCGCTGATGGGCTCGCCGGCCATCTGGTAGCGATCCCTGAATGCGGAAAACGAACTTGGAAGGCTCCGGCGAGAAGTGGTCTCTGAGAGCCATTTGTAGGGCCTCCCAAGAGACCTCCATTATCGGCGTTGGGGCCACTAGGGACTGAGCCACCTCGTATACCTTGGAATCACAGTGGGTGAGGAAGAACGCCTTCTTCCGTTCCGTGGAGATTTCTCCCATCTCCGCGGCTATGAGGGAGAACTCGAACCGGTCCAGGTAGCTTCCCCATTTTTCGTCCTTCGGCTGGAAGGGGGCCAGCGGAGTGTAAGTAGCCATGGCGTGGTACCGTTTTTTGCTGGCTCAGGGAGTCTCGTTGGTTCTGGTCCGTTCCTCAAAATCCCACCTTCGTCACCAGTGTTAGATCCGGAGATCCGGGCGCGGGAGTGAGGACACGGACGCCATTATTGGTGAACCAAGAACACAATAGTTTATTGTGAACACGATGAGTCAACAACAACAACGGCTGGGCAAGCAGGGGATTAAATACCCTGCTTGACCCAGCCCACTGACCAATAGGGAGCGGCGATTTTCCCGCCGCTGGACATTCAAATATCTAACAGTTTCCCTTGCTTGAAAGCCAGTCATGTCAAACTCTAGCCTACAGTACTCATCTCCATTTGCAGCCAAAGAGCCAGTGTTGTCTGTGTATGAAGACATTTCCATGCTTAACTGGAGCTCACGTGGCAGGCATAAATGGAGCCACTAGGGCACCATGACCCCTGACCTGTTTATCTTTAAGTAGCCAATTAACAAGCTCTCTGGTTTTCCCTGCTCTGCCTTGTTGACCTCAAATGGCCTTTTATTTTGGAAACTTTCTACCTTTGCCTTTGAGTAAGGCAGACATCTCCATATGTATCTGACTCCTTCCCCAGTCATGGGGCTGGAGAAAAGACAGTCCTTTTACCTCTTCCTAGCTTACCTGAATTTTTATTTCCATTACCAACCTATGAGCATAGGTAGCACGAAATTTTTAGATATTTTTCCTTAAGCTACTTGCCTGTTTATTAGCTGAGCTGAAAAGCAGAACTTTGAGGAGACTTGCTTTACTACTAAGCCTAAACTCTGCCCTGCCTTTGTTGTGCAGCTGCCACAAAAATTAACACGAAGGTGATCTTAAATCCATTGCATTGGCACAGTGTCAACTGGTAAGAACATCATGTTAGTCTCCATAGCAACTCCCCTATAAGAATACAAAAATGCATGTTGTCAGTTAAATCTATATGCACAAATGAGTTGTAGTATTTTATCTTCACAAAAGCAGGTCTTTTGTGAAGCTGGTGGCTCTTAATTGCCTGAAACACTTTGCATTGCAACAGACATAGCTTGCAGTGATGCAGAGTTCATGGAAAACTCTGCCCCCCCCCCGGTTCAGTGGTGGGATCCACCAGGTTTACCCCAGTTCTCCAGAACTGGTAGCAGAAATTCTGGCTGGCCCTGCTCATCCAGGTTTTGAAATAAAGTAGTCCTAATATGGGTGCAACACAGGGTTTTCCCTTGGCCACACCCACCATACCACGCCCACAGAGTAGGTAGGAAAATATTTTGAATTCCACCACTGCCCCAGTTACTAATTGCATTTAAGGTTAGGGAAATCTGTAAGGGGAGGCAGATTGTGTCATTTACCTTCTTTATCAGAAACCCTGAAGATTTATGGAGCAGCTCATGCAGAAGTTAGTTTTGAACTAGCTGGACCTTCTATATGCTGCGTTAAGTGCAAAAGAGCTCCGTATTTACTCAGGGAAAGTGTCATATTCTTTAACTACTCCATACTAATGGGGGCATTTTTCAGGTAGGCAAGATGTGTATACTATGTCTGGAGAGAAAAAAACAGGTGTAAGACACCCCTTCAAACACACCAGTTGTTTCCTGAAAGGCAACAGTCCGATGATCTCATGGAAATTTGGGGACCAGATTTAATTCCTCAACAGCCAGAGTCTCAAAGATTATTGTAAAGGATATGCACCCTTTTCTCAGCCTTCGGCTCTGGCTTTGGTTTAAGCTGTGACCATCTTTATATCCTCCTCAATAGTCAATGGTTGTGCAATATGACGTTTCCTCCCAGTGTGGGGTTGTGGTCACACTCTGTTGTGTACATGTGTGGGTCTGCCGCAAGCATAACATCTGGTATTGCTTGACCTAAATCCATCTGTGCTTTAATTACACACCATCTGCAGTTATCCAGAAACCTAATGTTGTAAAAGCCAGTCCTTTTCAAATCTGAACACTTGATTTCAATCAAAAGCCCTTGGAAAGAGAGTTGGGTGGGTGGGGGCGGGGGAGGTCTCCAGCTGTGCGCTTGAGCTCACAGCCAAATATAACAAGCCAGGTTATTAGTCATGTGATTTGGTTTAGGTGCTGGCACAGAGCAAGGCAATGTTTTCTGATGGGCACATGTATCCCCTTGGTACAGAGCTGCTTGACACATAGGACATCAGTGCCAACATACTATTGCTCAAAGCTTGCTTTACTGAAAATGTTTATTCTCAACAAAACCCAGCACTCTTGGGCATAATTCAGCCAACATGTAAGATTCTGATGTCTCATAGAGCTCAATGAGTGAAAGGCATGGGTGTCTAACGTTAGGATCATTTGGAATTTTTCTTGCAGGTTGCAGCGGCCTAGTGCTAAGTTTCTGAGTAGAAATAATTGATATGGATTTTGTTTTGGTTTTTGTCTGGGAAATGCATTTAGAGATAGTCCAGGAATTAGAAAGACCAAAGCTAATTACAGGAGCTTCTCAAACTGACCTTCATGCAGCTTCTCACTAAAAATAAACTTGGAAACAAGAAATTATCTGTCTGTCTGTCTGTCTGTCTGTCTGTCTGTCTGTCTGTCTATCTATCTATCTATCTATCTATCTATCTATCTGCCCGCCCGCCCGCCCGCCCGCCCGCCCATCTATCCGCCCATCTGTCTCTGTCTGTCTGTCTAAATCCTTATTGGAATAAGACTTAAGAAGTACCCTCCTGAAAGAAGAAAGGCATACCAGCATGCATCTAGGTCTTCCCTAGATGATGTACTGCACTATATTGTATTTATCATGTCCAAAATATGAGAGCTCCCATTTCTTAATAATCAACTCTATTTCTTTTTCTTTTCTTCCCTGATGAAATACCTCTTCCTTCTTTATTCCATCAGTCAATGGGATATGAAGGATTTTTCTGTATGCCACATTTTAAAAGCATTTTATTCTATTGAGCATCTCCTTTTTATCAATTAAAACTTCATATAGCTGGGTTGGACATATGAAACACTTTGACATCCTTGATCTCAAAGATATATTAAGCTGTTTGTTACCCCATATTTTATTCAACTTCATAAAGGTTTTAGTAGCTATCACAGTTATTCAAAAGGAGCCAAAAGGGCTCAGGACCAGAAAGTGACTTGTGGAACTGGATCAGTGGTACAGGGGTCACGCTGTAATGTGTAAGTCAAATAGAAGGCCAGTGAATTATATTGTCCCTAAGACAATCTTCATGGCTGATCATCATGATGATAGTCAATATTTGGAATCAGATATGACACTTGAAGAAGAAGAAGTTCAGAAAATTTGAAAATCCCATCTTTAATTCCCGATCGCTTAGGAATGCGAAGGTGTTGCTTGCCATAATTTTCTGCTTGTCTTTCTCTCTTAGGCATCTGGCTGGTTACTGTGAGAACCAAAGCCTTTACAAAAGCCTTTACAAAGCCTTCAGAATTCTTATACTCTTGTGAATATAATTTCTGGGATTTTCTCACAGTGTTTGACCACATTATTGTTTCATTTTCTAAGGGTGCCAGATCTATATAGACTTCATGCAGGTGGTGTGATTGTTGGACACCATCCATTCTGGCAACTGGCATTGACAGCTTGTATCCAGCTGTGGCTTTACATGTAACAAGCATAATTCAGAGGAAGTTTCTAAACTATTATTGACATTCCATGGAAATTGATATAGAGTGACAGCCAGAATTGCAGATTGAATATTTTATTTGCAGCATCAGGAAATGGTCATTAACAGAGATGGGAAATGGTTTTTTAAAAAAGTCTAACTCCAAGAATGTCCCATCAACAGTGATGGGATGTAACAGGTTCACACCAGCTCGCCAGAACCGGTAGTAACTTTTCCCAGTGTCCTGGAAAACCGGTAGCAGCTTTTGGGGGGTAACCACCTTCGGGGATACCTTTTCATTGGTTCCCCCACTGCACATGCGCACCAAGCACTTGGTGTGCATGCATGCCTAGAGTGGTTGGCATGTATCCACGGCCTCCGTGCTGTCCTCCCAAGCGGGGAGGAAGAAGAGAAGCTGCTAGCCTGAAGCTCCCTATAGCCTGCTCCCCAGGGTAAGTGACTCACCTTTGGACGTGGTGTGTCTGTATGTATTTTAGTGTGTATTTAATACCTTTACCTATATTGATGTACTACCACCATTCCTAAAAAGGCCTGGCAGCTGGCAGGCCTAGTGGCCTGGCTTGAGGGTTTTTAAGCAAAGTCTTGGAGTTACCTCATCAATAAGCTACACCTGTGCTGTTCCAATTGCTGGTCCAACTGGAGAACCCTTAAGGAGGTACAGCTGTTTTACAGTTACATTAAGGCATATTATCCTAGAGAACTGGTTAGCCAAAGACTTAGTATCTAACTTCTTTAACTGTTGAAAAGTTGAAAAGTGCCAAAATGAAGCCATCTTGTGGTGAGTTCATTCTGTAGTTCCTTCCATCTGACCTAGTGTGAGAAAGATTAGCCAGAATAAGCTTTAAGCTCTGGTTTAAAAGCTCTGGTTGATTTGTGTTATGGGTGGGTGTTTGGGTGGCTGGGTGTATTTTAATGTAATTTTTATTTATTTATTTTATTTATTTATTTACAGGTTTGTGTTGTGGGTGGGTTGAGTGTGTGTGTGTGTGTGCGCGCGCATGCTTGCGCTTATTTTTATTTTATTTTAATTTTTTATAATTTTTAATTTTTTCTTTGGCCCCGCCCACAATGTCATGACGGTGGCTCCACCCATGAGGCCATGATGTCATGACATTAGCTCCACCCACACTGTGATGATGTCACGGTGGAGTAGTAAAAATTTTGACATACCACCACTGCCCATCAACATGACTGCTTAACATGCTGGTTTATTCTAGGAGCTGAAATCCAAAAATGTAGCTTTTCCTGTTTTTAACTGATACCTCCTTCCCCGCCCAATGGTGATTGGTTGCAGACCTAATTATACAGCCAGTACATGACTGGTTACACAGTGGACAGCTGATGGGAGAAATTGCTTACATGATTGCCTTCCACTGGCTTTGTTTAGAGGATTCTGGCCTGTGAAAAAGACATTTGTGGAGACAGGAACAGACTTTATACATTGCTAAAAGTGAGAGTTACAATGTCCCTGACTAGAATGGTGCTTCTTTACTGCCCAGATGATGAAATATCTTAGACCATTCCTGTCTGGTACATGTGTAACAGCTGAGAAGCTGTGTTTGGGGTGAGTGACAAGTACACTGTGTGATCTTCACTTTCTGAAGTTGACTAACATATTTTGATTGTTGGATTGAGTGTATTAAAGGTTTTTTTTAAAAAAATAAAAATGAATTCCTTTCACTAACAAGATCATTTTGACTAATTACCGGTAGTCAGCTAAATACTAATTGCTCAAAGAAACCTTAGCATAAGGACATACAGTATTTCAGAATATCATTTCTTCAAGTAGCCTACAAGGGTACAATGAGAATCAGTGCCTCCCCTCCCCTCCTGCTCCTCCAATGTTCTCTGTGACAGATATGCTTCGGCCTGACCCTTGCCTTGGTATCTCCTTTCAGAGTTTCCTTGTACTGGTCTGCTCTGTGTGGAAACCAAGACTCCGAGTTCAGGCCACCTAAATGCCGTCCTGCAAATACCTGCATCAACCTGGGGCATACCTGAATTGTACAGAGCCCAGACAATAATGGGCAGAGTAATATTAATATGTATCTGGTAGCATGTGGCTTATGGTTTAACTCTTGTCTTTCCCCCTCTTCCAATAAACAGACATCTTGATGAAGTAAAAGTTGTTTATTGTTCTCAAAGCATAATGTAGAAACAGCAGTTCATTCGTTGGTTCAGGATACAAGAAAATCCAGCAAAACAATATTAATAAAAAAGTACAGGTAGGGAAATCCACTCTCAGGCCTTCCCCCATGAAACAAAAGTAAAACCTGACTAGGTAATCATGACTAAGCTTGGTCCCATTCTCCCTTCTAAGGTGTAACTCTCCGAAACCCCAAACTCAAATTGATTCTCAAACCCATGTGTCTAAAAGAATGAGTTTGAGTTTGGCTCTCCTAATTAGCATACAGCCAATTAGGACCCATGGATTGTATAAACACTCCCTGGTTCCCATAACAAATGTCTGGTGTTCTCAGGCTTGGGATGTTGATGAAAGTGAATATTCCAGGCCTGGAGAAGAGACAAAACATAGGTCTGAAGCTTTGAGAAGCTTCTACTAAGCACACCTGCTAGATAAACGCAGCAGAAAGAATTCTGAGACCTTAGCAAAGAAGCAAAACTACATTCTAAAACAATTTAAAAACCAAAGAGACTCAATATTGAATAACTTGTGACCCATTTCATCACATTCTCAGAAGTGGATTTATTCCTAAAAATTTACACTGAAATAAATATGATTCTGCAATACTTTTGGCTTTTCTCTTGTTATTTTGAATGTGTTTTTCCTCTCAGGTACAAAATGCACTGTGTTACTAAGCTTTGATCTGCCAACCAGCCAAAGAACACAGATCAGGTAACTTATTGATTCAAATTCCTCCAACAGCACTGGCAAAAGTACCTCTATGTTTTGTGTTACTAGTCTGGCACAGGGGCAACTATCTGTTCTGTCCCTCTTAATCCGGGATGAAAGCAGCTTTTATAGTATTTATTTATTTATTTATTAGTCATATTTGTATGTCTTTCCTGTTCATATCCTTTACCTAGATCCTGTTCATATCCTTTACCTGAGTCCTCTGTTATCCTCTTTTCAGTGCTTTGTAAGTGGCCATCTGTCCTAAATCTAATTGGTAGTGCCCACACAAGTAAAACCAATGAATCAATTGCTGAAGAACATCTCAGCACTCAGGTATATGCCTCCTTGATTGGATGGATCTACTCAACTGGGACTGTCTTAAGTGTAGTAACTGGATTTTAGGCCATCAGCCATGGCTATCTACAGTTCTACATAATGCAAACAGTACTTTGAATTAGGCCTGGGAATGGATCAACAATTAGTTTGCCAACAGAAGATCTATGAGAGAGCCAACATGACCCCAAGGAATTTTGCTACAGCAGCTATCTGCACTGGTTGTAGTTTCCTTCTTATGTGGCTTTTAAAGTACAGTCTTCCCTCCCCCACCTTCCCCCAAGGCTTCTTTTATGATGGAAAACTCTTGAATAAATGAGGGCAGGGAAAGGGTTTTGTTTTTTTGTTTAAAAACAACAACCACATACAGATGTTTTAATATTTAGTACAGATGTTCTGTGATAACAGGTCTCGGATAATCAATGCAACAAGGGCTTTTTCTAATTGAAAAACATTGCAAACTTTTGCTTTTTAATGAAAGAAAAGAAAGAGATGCATAATCCAAACTAAAATATAGCAATTCTTGATTTATGTTATGTACATCATTGACTGGAAAATACAGCGATACCTTTGTTCAGTAGTTGGTTGCAGAGACAGGATGGCCATAAATAAATCTAAGAAGGCCGAGTCCACAGGAAAAGAAAGTCTTCCCAGGGGAAAAAACCAACAGAGAGAGCTGTGTGATTGATGTGTGCCTTGGAAACTAGGGAATTTTAATGAAGTGGTGATTTGTCTTATTTACCAGGATGCTAAGTGGTGAAATTACTACATCTACACGGTGGGTTTTAATCATCTACTGTTGCTAATAATGATCAAGGAAACACCAAAGTGTGAACCAAGTCAAAGGTGATTAAAATCAATGCTAAGAAATCCACAAGTCCTGTCATTCACAAATGATGTGCCACCATGGTACACTAATGTGCTGTGAGAGTTTGATATACATGAAAGTGGAGGTCCTCCCCTTTTCTTTTTTAGATTACAGCTGTTAGGAACTCACAACAAGTAATCTGTTCTAAAAATTGTAGCCCAAATTCATTCCAATCTCTACACAGAAGTGATTTTCCAGAATTGCACTCTCTGCTTATTCAGGAAACAGGGTTAGCCAGCTCAATACCTTGAACTGTATCCCCTTGCTTCTCCCGTATGATGATTTAATAGTTTCATGTGGTTTAGAGTAAAAATGTAAACAAAAGAAGTAATTGTGTAGGCCTTATATACAATTAGTTCTTATTGTAGAAGAAGATATCATAAAATGAAAGTTTATTCCTCCTCCTATATACTAATATAACAATGCAATCTCTGAGTACACCTTTCTTCATCATCATCATCATCATCATCATGGAGTGCTGTCAAGTTGATTCTAACTTATGGTGACCCCTTACAAGATTTCCTAGGTTAATACTAAGTCAAATTATGTTTTGAGTAAGGAAAAAAGTGTAGTACCTAGGTGCATTTTATAACATTAATAACTATAGCATGACCCCTCCCTTAGGCTGCTGCTGGTGAATGCCAGATCGGTCTGCAATAAGGCCCCCCTGCTTGCAGATACCATCTTGGGGTAGCGGGCTGATCTGGCATGCATCACCGAGACCTGGCTGGTGCCAGAGGATGGGGTTCCTCTGTCGGAATTATGCCCGGCCAGGTTCGGTATTTGGCACCAGCCTAGGGAGAGGGGAAGGGGCGGTGGAGTCGCCGTAGTAGCCAGGGAGTCATTAGGAGTCGCCAGGGCTGCGGCTCCACAAATCCCGGGCTGTGAGGCTCTGTTCTTGCGTGTGGGCCCTAAAGGTCAGTCGGGAATCCTACTCTTGTACCTGCCTCCCTGCAGGGTAGTGGATTCCCTGCCTGAGCTCCTTGAGGCGGTCTCCGTGTTGGCGTTGGAGACTCCCAGGTTAATGGTCCTGGGGGACCTCAACTTGCCGTCGCTGGGGACCGGCTCTGAGGTAGCTCGGGAGTTCATGGCTTCCATGGCAACCATGGGCCTGACCCAGGTAATTCAGGGTCCTACCAGGAGCAGTGGCCACACCCCGGATTTAATCTTTTTGTCGGAGCTGTGGCAAAGTGATCTGAAAATACAGAAATTAGACATCACTCCTGTGCCATGGTCAGATCACTATCTGGTGACTCTGGACTTTCTGGGGGTGAGACTCCACTGTAGGGAGGCAGGGCCGATTAAATGGGCCCGCCCCCGGCGACTAATGGATCCAGAAGGATTCCAAAGGGAACTGGGGTGTTGTCCTCTTGACCTGCAAAGCAGTTCGTCCGAAGCACTTGTCGACTCTTGGAACAGAAGAGCGACCGCAGCTCTGGATGTAATTGCTCCACTACGGCCTCTCCGAGCCCATGGGGATCGATCTGCCCCTTGGTTCACAGGGGAACTAAGGGAGCTGAAACGAGCTAAGAGACGCCGAGAGCGCCGCTGGGTGAAGACTCGGAGTGAGTCTGATCGAACACGGGTTAGAGCTGCTATTAAAGACTACCTAGTGGCGATGGGGACGGTGAAACCCCAATATTTCACCGCCCTCATTGCCTCCGCAGATAATCGCCCAGCTGCCCTGTTCCGGGTAACCAGGTCCCTCCTTGGTAGAGGGGGGTCTGGCCCGGGTTGGCAGGGATCGGCCGAGGCTTTTGCTGATTTTCTGACGGGGAAAATCGCTCGGATCCGCTCAAAGCTTGAACCCGGCGTGGAAGGCATGGAACTGGGGTTGACTGAAGCCCAGTCTAGCCATGTTATCTGGGATCAGTTCGATCCAGTTGGCCCTGAGGAAGTGGACAGGCTTCTTGGATCTGTCCGTGCCACGACCTGTGCACTGGACCCATGCCCTACCTGGCTGATAAAAGCCTCTAAGACCGTGGCAGTTGGGTGGGTCGAGGCAATAATTAACTCATCGTTAAAGGAGGGGCTCTTTCCAACATCTTTTAAACACGCCATCGTGCGCCCCCTCCTAAAAAAACCATCCCTCGACCCCATGGAAATTACTAACTATCGCCCAGTGTCCAACCTACCCTTTTTGGGTAAGGTTTTGGAAAAGGCAGTGGCGCGGCAGCTACAGGATGTCCTGGATGAAGCGGATTATCTGGACCCTTTTCAGTCAGGATTCAGGCCCGGATATGGTACTGAAACTGCACTAGTAGCACTGGTGGATGATCTCTGGAGAGAGCGGGATGGAGGGGATCCGTCTGTCCTTGCTCTTCTCGATCTTTCAGCGGCCTTTGATACCATCGATCACGATATCCTTCTGGGTAGGCTCCAAAGGTTGGGAATCCAGGGCACTGTGTTGTCCTGGTTTTCCTCATTCCTGAGGGGCAGAACCCAGTCGGTGTGGTTGGAGAAGGAGGAGTCCAGCCCCAGGCCCCTTCAATATGGGGTGCCTCAGGGCTCGGTACTCTCTCCTCTCCTATTTAACATCTATATGAGGCCACTGGGTGAGATCATCCGTTCCCACGGGGTAAGGTATCATCAATATGCTGATGATACCCAGCTGTACATCTCGGCCCGTGGGGACCCAGGCGGTGCAGTGGAAGTCCTCTCCAGGTGTCTGGAGGCTGTTAGGGTCTGGATGGGGGCAAACGGGCTACAACTGAATCCCGGCAAGACTGAGTGGCTGTGGGTGAGGGGCCCTGTGTTATCACGGGAGTTGCCAGCTTTGGTTCTGGATGGGGCAGTTCTGCCCCAAACAGAACCGGTGCGTAATCTGGGGGTCCTCCTGGACTCACGACTACTGTTCGAAGAACAGGTGGCAGCCGTGGCTAGGAGGGCTTTTGCACAACTTCGTGTAATACGCCAGTTACGCCCGCTCCTAGACCGGGACGCCTTGCTCATGGTCACACATGCTTTGGTCACCTCCAGGCTTGATTACTGTAATGCGCTCTACATGGGGCTGCCCCTGGTGACCATTCGGAGACTCCAGCTGGTCCAAAATGCGGCGGCCCGAGTAGTGACGGGGCGCGGGCGTTATGCTCGTGCTACGCCGCTGCTTCGGGAGCTGCATTGGTTGCCAGTATGTCTCCGGGTGCAATTCAAGGTGCTGGTTATTACCTTTAAAGCCCTATATGGTAGTGGGCCAGGATACCTAAGAGACCGCATCACCCTGAGAACATCTGTCCGGCCCACCAGGACGGACCGGAGGGGCTCTCTTGTTGTTCCATCAACTAGAGAGGCACACCTCTCCAGTACTAGGAGGAGGGCCTTCTCCGTGTCCGCCCCAGCCCTTTGGAACCTCCTGCCAATCGAGCTGCGCCTACAGACAGAGCTCCTACCCTTCCGGAAAGGTTTAAAAACATGGCTGGCTGAGCAAGTGTGGGGACATAGGGTCGTGGGGTCTCATATAGGGTGGTTGATCTAGTGACAGCCACCCTTCGGTTTATCTGGTGTGATTTTTTATGCTTTTATGAATTTTTAAAGTTTTAACATCAAGTCTAGGATATTGATATTTTAGTCTGTAAGCCACTCAGAGTCGGGCTTGCCCGATTGGAGCGGGGTAGTAAGTACAAATAATAAATAAATAAAATAAATAAATGCTTAACAATTTACAATTTATTTATTCATATTTATTTATTACACTTTTATACCACCCATCTAGGATATGTAGTCATAATAAGCATATATAGACTTGGAGACATTAAGAACAAGTAAATGGCCATGGAAGACAAAGAATGTTCTGTTTGTGTAGTGGAAAATTTTCTGTATGGTAAAGTATGTTCCTTCTTTTTAAATGAGAGTGGATGAAAGGCATAAAAGAAGAATTTTATAAATGTGCTTTATCTTCTCATACTTATGGGAAGGAGCCTTATTCGGGCATCCCCTCCATGGAGTTTCTTCAGCAAAAATCCTTTCAACCCAGAATAATTTCTGACATGAAATTATTATTATCTTCCCATACTTTATGGGTGTTGGAGGTCATACTCCAGAGTAGAACATCTTGGCCATTTGTTAGTGCATTTCCAGAGTCTTCTGATATAATGTTCAATTATATCTACCGGTATCTTATTTTTTAGAGCTCTTTTTAAAGCAAAACCTAACAATTCCATTTTTGTGTCTCTATCTCCCTTGGCTAAGAAAATTCTAAATGACTTATGGGCTTACAAATAAAAAGGGGGAAGTTTCCCAAATTAATAATGGGATTGTTGAAGTTTCCTGCTAGTAGGAAATGCAGCCACCTCCTACTCTAGTGGTGATGAACCTATGGCACCCATGCCAGAGGGGCACTCAGAGCCATTGCCCCAGCACATTGCCTCACCACACCTCTCTGCCCAGCAGCCCAATGGGAGTGCTTCCTCCCTCTCCCCAGCACAGAGTTCACCCCACCCCTCTGTTTGGGCATTCAGTCTCTAAAAAGTTCACCATCATTGTCCTACTCTGACCTGAAATATGGCACTGTTTTATGTCTGCAGGGTTATTGTACAGGTGATTGCAATGTATACATATGGATCAATATAAAAATAGTCAAGGCTTTCTACTACACTTGAAAAGGGTAAGATCAAGCAGGCAGTTGAACTCCTTAGGGCTGCTAACAATATGATGACCCATTTCTCAGAGCATAATATAAAAACAGGAGGCTATTGTTGGATGAGAAATTAGACACTTATTAAAACCCGGAGCCAAAGACATAATCTTTCCTCTTCAGCAAATCTGTTTCTCTTGTAGATGACTGAAAGACCTCTTCTTTCTCTGTCATTTTACTCCCTCTCTCTCTTTATAATCATTTCCAGGCTGTTTTGGGATTCCTACTGGTGACTAAGCTTTACATGTAGTTGGACCAAATACAGCTAGACCTGGAGGTAGAAAAAGATTCATTCAAAGCTGTCAGCACTTTCTGCTCCATGCCATAAATTTTCCCAGCCAACCTACCCATTTCTCTCTCTCTTTCTCAGATTAAAAAGATCTGTGGGGTGGGGAGGAAATAAATAAAACCGGCAGAAGATGGCAGGACCATTCACAAAAGAAAGCTGCTGTAATAATTGTCTTTGTTAATTAACTTGCAAATGATGCAAACTGTCCTATTTTATAAACAGTCACAGAGTACAACGGCAGAGGTCATAGAACCCTGCAGGCTGAAGGGGCTGAAATATGGTTTGCATTAGAGATAGGGGACTCTGGAACCTGAGTATTCATTTTGCTTCTGATTCTGCCAATCTCTTAGGGCAAGTTACTTGATTATGATTATTTTCATAACACAGGTTTGCCACCCGTGATACTCTTCACTGCTGTAAATCCCACCTCACGTTTCAACGTGGCGCAGCGGTGACCCTGGCCATCCAACAGCTATGGTGGCATGTGTGTATGTGTATTCCCCTAGCAGGTTCAACCATGCCACAAAGGTGTCAACTAGCAGTCCAGAACAGTTCTCCATTCTGGAACCAGAGGTCAGCTAAGTGGGGTTGGGCATTCAAGAAATGTACCTGGTTGGTGCATTGCTCTAACATGGCCAACTTCAACATGAGCCCAGCCAGCTGTGTCATCGTATTTAAAATGGCTAAAGGAGCATCAAAAACACAGGCCTCAGGGCCTCCCCCCCATGTGCCTCTGGACCCTGCTACAGTTGCAGTAGAACCTTTCGATAGCGAGAGCCCGCTAAAATCTCTTGAGAGACGATGCTTCCATCTGCCACGTCAAAATAGACCTGTAAAGTACGGATCAACCAAGTAAGATACCCTCTAGATGTTTTGAACCACATTTCCCATCAGCCATAAGCATGGTCAATGGATAGGGATTATGTGGGCTGTTGTCTTAAATATCTGGAAAGCATAAGCTTGGAACGGCTCGGCATCGTTTTCCAAAGAAACATATGCATGAGACAGGTCTCTGCTCCAAGGAAATTACAGTAGTTAAGATAGGCTCCTCATATGTGGGCAGGTGGTGGTAAAGGAGACCAAAACTATACTTATTTTCTATTGACAGCTGTTAACCACCCTGCTAAAATTTTGGGAAATAGAAAGTGTGCATTTTTCATTTTTAAAAGATTTATATATCCCCCCAAAACTCTTGGGTATACCACCCTTTCGTTCAAATGTTATGTTGCTATTATTTAATGCATGTGCATGTCTATTTCTTTTTTAGATTGATGTATCCACAAAAATGTTTTCCTGTTACTTAATCATTGAAGGGTCTGTGGTGGCTTAGTGGTTAAGACGCTGAGCTTGATGACTGGAAGGTTGGTAGGTCAGCAGTTCAAGACCCCAGTGCTGAGTGACATAGTGTGCTTCAGTCTCTGTCCCAGCTCCTGTCAACCTAGCAGTTTGAAAGCAAGTAAATACAAGTAAATAAAGAGGTACCACTTCAGTGGGAAGGTAAACAGTGTTCCATGCACTCTGCTGTCTAGTCATGCCTGCTACATGTCCACAGTAATGTCTGCAGATGCAGACAGCACTGGCTCTTTGGCTATAAACAGAGATGAGCACTGAACCCTAAAGTTGGATATTACTAGTTTTCGAGCAAGGGCGACCTTTACCTTTACCTAATCATTGAAATAGATAAACGGATGATGAAGACAGTTCCTGCTGCAAAGGTTACACTGGATATTTGCAGGGCTGAGATAAATTCACCTGCCTAATAGATCACTAATAATAATAATCATGTGCCACCAAGCTGTTTCCAAATTGGCATAGCCCTCCTAGGGCTTTATAAGTATTAAGTATTCAGAATTTTTTGGAATAGTAGCCATGTTAGTCTGTGGTTCAGGCATCTCAGAAAACAGTAGTGGGCTTACTCAGCTACCTTGAAATTGAAAGGGAGTCATTTAGAGTTTATTTGAATAATCTATTGTTGCTAATGGCTGTGTGAAGCTGCAATCTTGTGCTCGCTTGTCTGTCACCTTGCTTGACCACACCCCTTCTCCCATCGAACCCCTGAATTTGGTATATAAAGAACATGCTTGTAAGTTTCATTCTTTGTCTGATGAAGTGGACTTGATCCACGAAAGCTAACAATAAAAATATAGCAGTTAGTCTTTAAAGTGCTACTGTGTTTTTTTATTTTATTTCATTTTGTTTATTTTGTTTTGTTTTGTTTTCTAAGTATTCAGAAGTCGATTACTAGTTTCTACTTCTGGTGGTGTCTATGTAACTACAAGATGATGTAGCATGATTATGCCAAGGCAGGGCATGAGATCGAATCAGCTGTTCAAACATCAGGAGATTTCCCAGGAGACACAATGGAGAACCCAATTTTTGACTCTGGAGCTCCAACCCACTGAACTATACCACCTGCAACAGGTTATTGCAGACATCAAAAGCACAAAAGCTCTACACTTGTGCAAATTGCTCATTGTTGTATCCCCCCCCCCCCAGGAGTCATGGAAAGAACTTGGAGAAAGTCAAGGAGAATTATAAATGGATGACACACTATTCATTCATTTATTTAAAATCTTTGTACTCTGCCTTCATTGGGAATTTGGACCTCTTATTCAAAAGGAGAAGTGAAAACAGCCACATCATGTACTACTCAGATTCGGATAATTACATGGGTAGTAGAAGTCACCCCTACTTCTGAGGCCTAAGTAGTTGCTCATTGCATAGCCTCCAGTTGTTTGGAAGAAAAAATAGTTTTCTCATGCCTTCATTTTGAGAAGAAAAGACTGGGTCACCATGACATTTCTTATAAGCAAAGGTGATGGCAAATGTCTCTCTCCCCTCTGCCCCGTTTGTCTCTCTCTCTCTCTTCATGAATGGGAAACAAGGAGGGGGAAGGGAATATTTACACATTTAATTGAGGAAGAAGACTATTTAAAAAGAAATAAATGGTGTTTTCCTCTGCTTGTCAGGAAGCTCGGTTGGGCTCTAAAGTAATAAATCCAAGGTATGAACCCACCAAGGGAAATGCCCAACAACGGCAGTGCAATAAACAATTTTTGACAGAGGTTATAAAGGTCGGGAGCTTTTTGTGTGACTCAAACGTTCGGATAGCAGGATTTAATTTTGAAAGGGTCAACTTGATATGAGTTGAGAAGCAGGGAACAGTGTACAGAGAATATATATCCATTCAAGCGTTGAGTCTGTTCTTTATGGCTAAACCAGAACAAATACACCTTTCCTTACCCTCTCTCTTTCTTAACACACACCCCTTGGAAACATTGTCAACCACTATCAAAATCCTCATTTGTTTATTTTATTTTTCAGAATTGAAAACATCTGCATCAGCATCCCTCTATGCTATTTGGGGGGTAGCTGACACCATAATTTTAAATGGCATGGGTGCTTATATGGTGACAGAAGGTCCTTGCCATACATAGATGTCCAGATTATAAGGTTAATACTGATATTTTGGATTGTGCTGGACACTAACTGGTAGCTAAACAGATGAATATTCTGCTTCTTTGCAGCCTCAGCAGAAAGGGGGAATTCAGCAATGTGCGGTTTCGGGATGTTTTGAAGGAAACTCTGCATTTGTATACAGTTGTACCTTGCCTAAAGAGCATAATGTGTTCCACTGGATTACTCTTTAAGCGAGTTTGCTCTTTAAGCGAAACACCATTGTAAGCGAGCAATTGTGACTTCTGGTGGTGGTGGTGGTGGAGATTGTGAACACTGATTAATTTGTTAAGCGAGTTTTTGGTTGGTTTTATCTGTTAAGTGAAGCGAACATTCAGAGAAAATTCTGCTCTTTAAGCGAGTTACTCTTTAAGCGAGGTGCTCTTTATGCGAGGTTTGACTGTACTAGTATTGCATGCATCATGGACAGAACATGAGACTTTGCCCATGAAGCTTATGTGAGGTTGAAATGAAATAGTGGGAGATTTATGACAGATAAAAGGAAATAATTCAGTACATATCTAAATTGTGAAAATTGCTGCTGCAGGATGTAATGAAGGCCACCAACCTAGTTGGCTTTAAAAGAGAGTTGGGGGAAAATTATGGTAGATAAGGTTATTATTCAAGATTTCCTGTGGTACCAGATAGAGTATGTGTCTGTAGCTTTACTTCCTGGGGATTGGGGTTGAGCAAGATGGCACAGCTGCCTTCATGCCGTTGCCTTTACACATTCACAATCCCACCAAAAATGAAAATATGTCCAAATTTCTTTTTCTTTTTTACATCTCCAACAATCATTCTTATTTTTAGAATCATAGTAGCATAGCCATACTGGGGTCAGTTTTTGCTTTCTCTTAAAAGGTTGGTGGACAAACTACCTGCAGTCAAAGCCACTACTGTGAATTAACTGGGCAGTTTATTCCCTAACCTAAAGTTGGCAGGTCAGCAGTTTGAGACCCGAGTGATTCACGACAGAGTGAGCTCCTGCCAACCTAGCAGTTTGAAAGCAAGAAATTGCAAGTAAATATATAGGTACCATTTCAGTGGGAAGGTGAACAGCGTTCCATGCCCTCTGGTGTTTAGTCATGCCTGCTACATGTCCATGGAAATGTCTGCAGATGCAGACAGCGCTGGCTCTTTGGCTATAAACAGAGATGAGCACAGAACCCTAGAGTTGGATATGACTGACTTTTGAGCAAGGGTGACCTTACTCCCTATCCAGTGTTTGCCCTTCCATGAAACCATCTGGCATTAGCTGAACACTGTTGTCCAGGTGTCAGTCACTCCTAGCTTCTCTGAAATAAAAACTCATGCTCTTAATTTTTAGGCTTGGAAGCACCAATGTCTGGGTGCAATCCAAGACTTATTTTGGGTTTTGCTGGTTCACTTCAGATTAGTTGGAAACAGACAAACAAGTTTACTTTGCTTTGTTTTCCAAACAAATCTCAATAGCAGAGCACATCCCTATTAAAAGGGAGGACAAATGGAACATATTTGCATACAATTAACATATACTTAGCTGCAAGCATGGATTAAAAACTTAAAAATAGCTCTTATAATTTAAATAGACTATTACATGTCTTGTCTGTTTGGCCAGATTATCCTGCTGTGGTAATAGAATAGACCATGCTGCCAGTGACTCAACGCCAAGTGATGGATGGTGGTTAAACTTACCTGACTAATGGCAGGTGCCGAAGTCCACAGAGAAGGGTGATGGTCCCCAAGTGGATTAAATGTGGATTAAATCACACTTGAATATATAGTAAATATATAGCTAGCTTTTGGGTGAGACTTGAAAAAGAGATCAATAAGATAATGAAAACAAGACTAAAGTTCACCCCCAAAGTAGCTAAGTAAGAAAAATCGGTTTTGGGAAATCTGGAAACCTCTTATTGAATATGTAATGAAAAAGAACTGTGGATATAAACCTGTACAAGAAACACAGGGATTTTGGAAAGGTAATAATGAATGTTAAAGATTACATTTTGATAATAAAAACAGTGGTCCCCTATATGGTGTTGGAAGCATCCGTATATTGAATTAATGGTGTTATTAAGTTTCTTATTGGATAACTATGATTTGTTGAATATTCATTAATAATGTATAATTGGATTTATAAGAAACTATCAGTTACCTAAACAGTATCTGTAGGAGTTTAGAAGAGTATACAACATGATTGAATTAGAATAGATTTATGTAATCACTGTTAACAAAGTTAAGTTCTGTTCTGTTATCATAATTGTATTTTAATTTTCTTTTTTGCATAACAATTAAAATATTTTTAAAATCTCACTTGAATCCATCTTGATGGAGGGCAGCAGCTTCATCAATACTGGCCTGGGGCTGAGGAGGACTTTGGGTGCCAAAAGGGCTCAGGATCAGAAAGTGACTCATGGAAGTGAATCAGTGGTATAGGTATCATGCTGCGATGCGGAAGGCAGATGAAAGGCCATTGCATTACATTCTCAGGACAGTCTTTATGGCTGACTCCCATGAGGTTCGCCTATACAGTACAGTAATACCTCGGATAACGTTTACCTCGGATAACGCTAAAACCACATAACGTTAAGTAATCTGGGGAGGAGAATTGGATCAAATAACGTTAAGGTCCTATTGGATGGACCGGATAACAACCGCTAAAGCCTGTGCGGTTACAATGTATCTCTATGGAGCTTTAATGTTATCCGATCCATCCCATAAGATTTTAATATGGATCGGATAACACTAAAAATCGGATAACACCAAGACTTGTGGAACCAAGTCTTAGTGTTATCCGAGGTATTACTGTATTCAGATTTGGATACAGTAGAAGGAGAAGGAGAAGAAGAAGAATTACATGTCTTACATTAGTGGAGAAAAGTGACCATATGACCCTTGTATTTGCTCAGTCTGATTGTAGCCAAACAGGCTGGTGTGTGCAAATCTTGTTGCACTCTTCAACACTCCCAGTAGTCAAAAATATACAAACAATTTGTCCATTTTTCTGATCTATGCAAACAGGAGAGAACATTCTGTTTTGACTTTCATTCTTTTCCTTAGAAACCTATATCCGGATTGTTGTGTGTGTCTACAGCAAGATAAAAGGATTATTTTGCTCTAAAAAGAACTTCATGGATTTCTATTATGCTTCCCCATGTTCTTCTTTTGAGCCAAAGGCAACTTAGGCAGACTGCCAGTCTGTAGAGAGGAAGTAAGGGTGATAAGAGACTAGTTTAACTCTTTACTCTCCTTTTTAATCTTTTTTAGCTGAAGTCCTAGATTTGATTACCATTTATATTTTCCTCTTTAGCTGAAAAGATATTTAAAGAACCTGCACACACACACCCCTTTATTTATTTATTTTAGCTATAAGGTTATCTAAGTGGCCTAAAGACAAGTACAGCCATCATGGCTCTCAGGCTTACATTCTAAAACAGGGGTTCTCAACCTCCAGTCCGTGGCACCATTTCATGTGGCCCACATTGCCACTGCCACGGGAAGCAGAAGTGGACAGCCGTAAATGGGCCTGCAGCTGTCGTAAATGTGTTTACAACAGCCATGAACTTGTTTTACAGCAGCATTTATGTGGGGAACCACCAGTCCAGCTCGTTCAGCTGTCTGAGGGGGTGTGGTCTGAGCTTGAAAAGGTTGAGAACCCCTGATTTAAAAGATACAATGCATAATAAAAAGGGAATGAGGAGCAAAGGAAAAAACATGCAAACTGGCAGGGATTTTGGGATGATGAACAGACAGAGAACAAAGCATTGGGCAGACTCAGCATTACTAAATGTCAGAGTGCATGGAACACTGTTACCTTTCCCACTGAATCAGTACCTATTTATCTACTTGCAATGTCTTCCTTTTGAAGAAGGTTGGCATAAGCTGGGAGAGATGATGGGCACTCACTCTGTTGCACAGCACATGGTTCTTGAACAGCTGGCTTGTTGACCTTCTGGTTGTCAAGCTTAGTGCCTTAATCACTAAGCCACCAGGCCTTTTTAATTTTCATAAATCAAAGAGTCCTCGCAATCCTGTAGGGCCCAAAAGCTTTTCCACAATGAAAGGGATCGCAAGGGACCCTTGATAACCTTTTGGGAGATGTAGTTGAATATTTTTAATGTATGAAAAGAAAACCACCACTCACTTACATAGTGGACAACAGGATTTTAGCTGTTATGTTTACTGACTATAAATCTACTCTATTATAGGACATTGGGTTTTGTTGTTGTGAAAGTGCAATAAATCTGCCACAGTCTTATTCATTTCTCATTGGACAAACCAGGAGCACACAAAGAAGGTCAAGCCTACTGTGGAGTGAGATAAAAAAAGGAAATGAGACTTAACTGTAATATCTCTATCTCTCTGTATACAGATTTGTGGCTGTATCCATTGTCTTAACATAAAAAATGATAACTGATTGGAAACAGGCTCAAAGACTAAAACTGAAGTTCTTTATTCAAGTTGCTAGAGTGGAAACATCACAAGCAAAGAGGTGGAAGGGTTGTGCTCTTTTATTATCACAGGAGAATTATCACAGTTTTGTATCAAAATTTGTTTTTATTGTATTTGACAGAAAGATGATGGCTACTTCATAGCATGAATCATTGAGAACACTTGGCCCTTGGATTATTAAGATGATGGCAACTGCATAGCATGAATCATTAGGAACACTTGGCCCTTGGATTATTAAAATGATGGCAACTGCACAGCATGAATAATTAAGAACATCTGGCCCTTGCATAGCATGAATTATTAAGAATACTTGACCCAGCTCTCAGAAATTACCTGGCTCAAACATTCCATCAAAGCAGGTAATCATTACTACCTTCTGTGCTCAAGCAACACGAGAAGAAAACAACAGGGAAATGAAACCCAGAGCTGAGAGGTAAAGGGCTGTTGGGAGAAATAACTTGTGGAATGTTGTTGTTCAGTCGCACAGTCAATTCTGACCCTTTGCAACCCCCTGTACCACTGTCTACCAGGCACTTCTGTCCTCCACCATCCTCCTCAACTCACTCAGCTCTGTGTCCATTGTGTCTACAATACCATCTAGCCATCTAATTTTTGGCTGCCCCCTTCTTCTTTTGCCCTCAACCTTTCCAAGCACCAAGGCTTTCTCAAGTGAGTCTTCTCATTTGATGTCCAAAGTATTTTAGCTTCATCTTTACTATTTGCCCTTCTAAGGAGCAGTCAGGGTTGATTTCTTCTAAGATTGACCTATTTGTTCTCCTCGCTGTCCAGGGGACTCTCAAAACTCTCCTCCAACACCACATCTCAAAGGCATATATTCTTCTGCACTCAGCTTTCCTAATGGTCCAGCTCTCACAGCCATACATTGCCACAGGGAATACCATCATTGCTTTGACTATACAAATTTTTGTTTGCATTTTGATGTCTCTACTTTTCACTATGTTCCCCAGGTTTCTCATCACTTGCCTCTCAAGAATCAGTTGCCTTTTTATTTCATGGCTGCAATCCCCATCTGCAGTGAGCTTTGATCCTAAGAAAGTAAAATCTGTCACTGCTTCTACTTCTTCCCCATCTATTTTCCAGGGACTGATAGGGCCTGTTGCCATGATCTTGGTTTTCTTGATATTGAGTCTCAAGCCAGCTTTTTCACTTTCTTCTTTCAACCTAATCAGGAGCTTTTGGTGGGGTTTATTTGGCCTTCCAGATGTGAGTTGAGTTGCAAACTTCCATGATTGCTAACCAACATGATAACTGGTGTGGAATCATGGGAATTACAGACTAGCAACATCTGGAGTGTCATATGTTCTTCATTTCTCGTATCTCAAGTCTTCTGAAAGAATTTAGGATACATTCAGATTAAGGATGGGCGAGACTTTTCTAGTATAAATTTAGCCAAATTGACAAATTCCCTCATAATTAATATGAAAACAACTTGAAATATTTTTAAATGAACATAGGAGATGAAGAAACCTGAGAGATTCATTCATGCATGTTCAAGATTTGAGTGCTGAGCTGTTAAATTTTGTAGCATTGACTCTCTTTGTGTCCAAATATTAGGGCTGTAGCCGGTGGGGGGAGCAGTTTGCCCACCCTCAAACTCCTGGCTGCTTATATATGACATATATCTAGGACATTGTTGCCCATCCTGAAAAAATATTCACCCACCCACATCTAGAATCCTGGCTATGGCCCTGCCAACTATGTTTGTAATGCCGAATTTGACACCTCATTTTTATTGAATGTTAGCTATTACAATCAGAGAGCAACAATAATAGTTAAAAATAAACTGACTATGTGGGCATATGACATAGGGGAAGTCGAGTTCCTCAGCCCTATCCTCCTTTAATGTTATCCCTTGTTCAGTGAGCTCCTTCCTCCATCTTCTAATTTAATTTTGCTCTTGCATAACATCTGAAGTGCCAAAAGTTTATTTATTAAAACTACTATTAAAAATAACACACAATATCAAGCTGGAGCTTTACATAAAGTAGCCCAATTCTGGATCAATGTAAAATATATGGTGTAACCTTACCCCCATACCATTAGCTTCTATTAAAAAAAAAAGAGCATTCTTCTTCTTCTTTTTTGTTTACTATTAAAACAATAAAAAATGAAATACAATATATAATACCAATATAAAATCAAGTATGATTCAAATACATTTGTACACCCATCATCAAATTGTTCATAAAATCTACATAGCTCGCCTATTTCCAGAAACTATGTTTCTTGACTTAGTTTCATACCTTTTCTCTTAACCAAAACATAATCCATGAACTTACCCCAAATATCTTTAAAATCATTTACATTTACCAAACCTTTTTTAAAAAACTCACATGTCAATTTATCATTTATAGCAGGGGTTCCCAACCTTTTCAAGCTGGGGGCCGGGTCACACTCTCTCAGTCAACTTTAAGGGCCGTACGGTCATTTTGTCCTCCCTGCACAATGAGGGTTGCCATTTTGTCCCAACAGCTTCAAAGGGATAGCCATTTTGTTTCTTCAATGTCCATGGAGGGGTGGGTGCCACATGAAATGGCACTGCAGGATGGATCTGGCCCTCAGGCCTTAGTTTGGGAACTCCTGATTTATAGCCATATCCCATAGTTCTTTGTACCAATCTTCAACTCTAAAATCTGTGTATGTTTTGCAATTTTTGGCTATCTATAATCTTGCTGCTGTTATCAAAATCCTAATTATTATACTTCCCAGATCCATTAGCAAAGCAGCCCTGGGAACCATTCTTCTTTTTGAGAAGGTAAATTAACATTTTCAGTTTCCTCATTTCAATAGGATGAGTTGGAAAAGCTGGCAGTTATTAAAGTTAATGAATAAGATGACATAAGTATAGTTCGAGAAAACATATATGCCACAATTGAGAATTATGTTAATTTTTCCCATATGTTGTCCTGGTGAATATAAGGCTTGAGTGTCAACAATGTCATCAATGGGGAAGTTTTAATCTGACAGTTGTTTTGATGATCTACAGAGCATGAAAAGTGTATTCAGAAAATAGGGACATGAATGAAATGTATAAAACTTTACAAAATGATGACAGATTTAAGAGTTCATGCTTGGACAAGTACTTTAAAAACAATAACTTTCCCTCTTTCTTCCTTATATGTGGCTAGTGACCACTTGCTTTAATTACAGAGCAATATGGTGATATAAGAAAACAAAGCTCTCATTCTTACCTATTTGAGTCATAGTTCTTCAGGAGACACCCTGTAGAGCAGGAGTTCTCAACCTTTTCAAGCCAAGGGCCAGGTCACACTCCTTCAGACAGATTCGGGGGCTGGACAGCCATTTTGCCCTGCCTGCCACACATGGCACTTCCAGGTGTGGTGGAGGCAATGGGGGCCCACATGAAATGGTGTTGCGGGCTGAGAACCCCTGCTGTATAAAGCAGTGAGACTAGAACTCCCAGAAAGCACCACAGCAATTTCCTTATCTGAAATTCCCAACAGAAAGTATTCCTTGAGACACACATAGAGCCTCTGATATAGGTCTTATTCCAGATAAGTGAAATATAGGTGTCTGTCGTAGGTGTATATTGGGGGTGGTGGTGCTGAAAGTCCCAGAACTCTACCTGGGGAATTCTTGGAGAATTCTGGGAGTTGTCCTTATTTACATCAAGAGTAATAGTAAGAGGGCTGACCTGTTACACTGAACCTCAAAATGTGGGAGCAGATGGTTAAATACACTTCTTTTTTCTTCTTCCATGCCGTATTCATTCCGGATATTGGCTATCATCATGGCGATAGTCTTCCTGTCCTTAACAGTTTTTCTGAGGACATGCCACACCAGTCTCTCAGGTTCTTCAGCCATGAAGTTTGTCTACATCCAGGGCCTCTCTTCCCAGCGATCTTTCCTTGCAGAATGAGTTGGAGTATTCTATACTTTATGTTGTTCCTCATGAGAGTATTGGAGCTTTCTTTGCTTAATGGTCTTAAACAGCTCTTGTTCTTTACACATCTGGCACAACACCTCTACATTAGTCACATGGTCAACTCATGATATCCTTAGCAGTCGTCTGTAGATCCACATTTCAAAAGCTTTGATTCTCTTTTCTGTTAAATACGCAGCTTGGAGAAACTAGATTTTGAGTATAATTCCTAGATTGTCTAGTGACTATGCTAACAGTGAGATTATGAGAATTGTGTACCAAAAATAATTTCCCCAAGCTCTGATTTCTCATAAGTATCTTATGTCCATTGTGGGAACCAAAAACTGAATTGATGTTTCACTTGTTCAGCAGGGCTCTTCTTAAGAGTAACACCCACTTACCTCATTTTTGCAGCCCAGCCCTTGGGAATCTGTGCTATTCTACAGATATTCTGTCTCTTTCTGAGCATGGTTTTAGATTTCCTAATGAACTTCTGAGATGTATTTGGCAATGATTGATGAAGATTCTTGAATTAATACTTCACTTTCCCAGATTGCTTACTCAGTTAATGGATTGAATCAGTGCTTCAAAAACCGCACCTTGCCAGATAATAACTGTTCATTAATTTCCAGTACTAAATGGAAGTTTAAAAAAACACCCTTGGATATTAACAATTGAAAGAACACAGTATATAAAGATTCTCCGAAGACCTATAAATATCTGTCTCTTTTTGGACTAATGTATGGATAAAGAGCTCTCATAAGGCCATCTGTGAGTGCACAAGGCTAGAGAAAGTGTACTATGGCAAGTGTTATGGCTCTCTTTTGTTGCAAATGCCTCTGGGAAGCAGAAAAGACAGTACTCTGCAGAAGTATTTAAGAACACAACAACAGCACAGTTCAAAGCAGTAAAACTCATGCCTAGTTCAGCCAGATGCTTCTGTGTTCACATCAAGCTGGACATATTAGGAAGCTTGATCTATATGATTTCTTTCTCCAGTATACTGCAGTGGGAGAACTGGCTACACTCAACATTTTCAATGGCATACAACGCCCTGAGATGCTTCGACACTGAACTTGAGTGCGATGACACCAAGCGGAGGTGAGTGCATTTGTGATACTGACAAGACCCGATATCAAAAGGTGTCACTGAAGGGGATAAACCAGGCATCGAGCACATTGGTCATAAGTTCAGCCCCGCAACCTGATTGGACGGTGGTAGTGAAGTGGAAATCAAGATAAAGCCGTGGCCCTCACGTCCTGACATAGTAATCATGAAGGCGAAGGAGGGTGGTCCTTTGTATGCTGATATGTAGTGACAATTGAAGGATGACCTGTCCTTGAAGGAGGTGGGAGAGAAAGTGATGAAGGTGAGGAGGAACGTGGCAGGAAATCTGCTCTTGGAGTTGAAGAAGTCTGCTGCAACTACCCAGGTGGTAAATGCCATTACCCAGAAGCTGGGCGAGCCAGTGAGCATAGTGAGTTGAAAGGATGAGAAGACGATTGAAATCCGGGGCCTTGATGAGCTGACTACGATAGAGGAAGCTTGTGAAGCACTTGGCATGGAGTTGGAGGTAGCAATCGAAGCAAAGGCCATCAAGTCCATCAGGAAGGCGTACAAGAGCATCTACCAACAGATCTAGCCAGGAAAGCGAGGGAGAAGGACTGGGTACGCATTGGCTGGGCGATCTGCTGAGTTTGGGAGAAGGTTGATATGTGGAAGTGCTTTAAGTGCTGGGCTTTTGGACATCTAGTCCATGACTGCAAGGGAGTGGACAGGTCCAAGTGTCTCCAATGTAGTGAAGCTGGCCACACCCATGAGGCATGTAAGAGCAAGGGGGCAAAGTGTGTACTGTGTGAGGCTCAGAGGAACTATCCAACAGGGAGTTTCGGATGTGCGGCCCACCAAGTAGCAGTGAAGGCAGTGGTAGACAGGATATGAAGATCCTCCAGCTAAATCTTAATCACTGTGAGACAGCACAGGACCTGCTGAAGCAAACTGTGCGAGACCTCGATATAAGCATCACTATTCTGTCGGAGCAGTACAGGAACATTGAGAGTTCACGAGCCTGGATCGCTGACATGTCTGGGCATGCAGCTATCTGGGTATGTGGGCATAATTTTTTCCAGGAAATGCCGCAGTACTAAGAACAGGATTAATTTGGGTCAAAATGGATGGCATCTATATATACAGTGTTTACGCCCCACCAAGTGCATCACAGGATGAATTCTAGGCTCTGCTGAACAATTTGGCTGAGGATGTGAGAGGTAGATGGCCACTCATTATTGCAGGTGACTTTAATGTGTGGCCCACAGAATGGGGTAGTAGAGAGACCAATAGGAGGGGTGCGACACTCCTGGACTTTGTGACCTTTTTAGATGGAGTCCTCCTTAATAATGGTTCAACTCCGATGTATATACGGGACGGCAATACAGTACCTCCATTATAGATGTGACCTTTGCCAGTGAGAGTCTACTTTCATGAGTTAAGATGTGGCAAGTGAGTGAGTACTACACCTACAGTGATCATCAGGCCATCATTTTTGAAACTGCTGTGCAGGGAGGACAAAGGGTGAGTGAGTTGACAGCTCAAGCCAAGTGGAACATCAGTTCCACAAATCTTTCATCATTATGGTGCAAGAGAACATCCAGTTAGCTGGCTCGGTGGAGCATATGTTCTTGAAGCTTATGTCATTGGTTACTAGTGCCTGTGACGTGGCCATGAAGATAGGTTCTGGGAGAAATCACCATGCACCGGTCTATTGGTGGAATGAGAATATTGCCAAACTCCAAAGACTGTGCCACCACACTCAGCGAAATGCACAACATGCCCGAGGTAGCGAGGACAATGAGGCTCTGAGGCTTCGACATCGGGAGGCGTGGGGGGCCTTGAAGAGAGCCATCAGGGACAGCAAGAACTGCATGTGGAAGGAGTTGTGCGATATGGTCATCAGTGACCCATGGGGTAGGACATATAAGATGGTAATAGCCAGGTTAAAAAGCTGTACAATAGTCCCACCATCTTGCCCAGTGCTGCTCGAAAAGATAGTGGCTACTCTCTTCCCAGGCCAACCGGGACTTGCATGTACCAAGGATGTGTTGGCTGATAGCCACTTTGACGTGCCAACTATTTTGGAAGATCAGAAAACAAAACAAAATAAACAAAACAAAATAAAACACACTGTAACACTTTAAAGACTAGCTGCTATATATTTTATTGTTAGCTTTCGTGGATCAAGTCCACTTCTTCAGACAAGGAGTGAAATTTACAGGCATGGTTTTTATACACCAAATTCAGTGGTCAAGGGAGCAGGATGTGTTCAAGCAAAATGACAGACAAGCAAGCACAACAATACAGACTGAGCATTTGCAAATTGTGAGTGCAGGGGCCGGAGTAGTATGTGATGCATTGACAAGGATCATGCCAAATATTGGAGGCATGCAGCAGACTCGCCAAAGACTCCTCTTGAGCGTTGTTAGTTCTGTGTTGGTGCATGCAGCCCTGATTTGGTCAGAAGCCATGGCAGGGACATTGTACATGTGACAAATAACTTCGATATACTGTAGGAGTGCCCTGCGGGTGTCTCAGACATTTCAAACAGTCTTATATGATGCTGATATGATGCAGATACATCTGATGGCAGAGGAACGGGCAGAGATTTACCAGGGGACGTGAGAAACTCAGGAATTATGCACAATTGCTATGGAAGCCAGGATAGAGAGTATAGCATGATGACAGCAGATCTGGGAACATCCACCAAGGGATGGTGGTCTCATCGCCTCATCCTGGACATCAGTGTCAGTGGGTGGTCAACAAGACAGCATAGAGAGGTGGATTACTACCTCACACAGCTGTTGACGGGGCATGGCTGCTTCAGAGCCTACCAACACCGAATTAGGCTGGATAATGATGCTTCGTGCCCCATCTCCCAGCCCATGCAGGAAGACACGGAGCACGTGTTTTTCCATGCTATGATGCAGAATGGGAAATTTTACAAAGGCATCTTTGATGACAGCTGTTTCCGGAAGACATCATTGGTGAGATGTTGATCAGAGAGACCACATGGGTCATGATGTCCAATTATGTGGCCGGGGTCATCTTGGAACTTAGACATGTGGAGAAGCTGCGAAGAGGGCAGGCAGAGGCATAGAGGAGGAGGGTGAGTAGCCAAATTGGAGGAGGGTTTTTAACAGCCAGTCTGCCACCCGTGAAGTAATGCCTGATGGCGGTTTCGTGGGGTGGTGGGGCGTAATGGGAGGTGGTTTTAGTGGGTAAAAATCCCACGCACTGTGAAGTAAGGGCTCCACAGTGTCTTTTGAAGATTTCCACCTGCCCTTTAAAAAAGCTCACACACACACACACTTCTTCAGAGTGGCCATTTGTGCTACCTTTTAGATGGCAATCTGTTATTGGAAAGTTCCTCACAATTCAAAGAGCTATCCACCTCAAGTCCAACTTTTAAAGAACCATAACAAGAGAGTACAGATGCTTCAGAGTTTCTCATTAACAGTTACAAGTAAAAATAAGATTAAGCAGGCCTTACAGATCATCCACTCACAGGTCATCCTGCTATTGACATTATACCTTTAATTTTTTCCTATATATACACACAACAGAGTAATGGTCCCCAAGTGGATTACATTCCACTCAGTGGAATGTAATTCCTGCCAAAGCAGTACTTATTTATCTACTTGCAATTTCTTGCTTTCAAACTGCTACAGGAGCTAGAACAGATGATGGGTGCTCATTCTGTCATGCTGCACTTGGGTCTTGAATTGTTGACCTGCTGACCTTCCAGTCATCAAACTCAGTGTCTTAACCACCAGGCCACTGTAGCCCTTTTTGGGATAAAATACAGCAGGCTAATTTATGCATATCAGAGAATAAACAAAAGAAATCAAAAACCTTGTAGCACTTTAAAGACTGACTGTCATATTTCAATGTGAGCTTTCATGGATCAAGTCCACTTCATCAGACATGGGAGTGAGGCTTCATGGCATCAGTTTCTATACACCAGGTACAGAGTGATTGGTTAGCATAACAAATTAGCATTTATTCTCTGATATGCCTGAAACATAGACTAACACGGCTACTATTCCAAAAAGTTCAGGCTAATTTAATTTAATTTCAAATTTAGTGGGTGGCTTAGTGGTTAAGACAGAGCCTAGAGTCAGATATAATTGGCTTTTGAGCAAGGGCAACCTAAGGGAAACAGAAATGGCTTTGCACTTAATTAAATTTTTCTAAAATGTAAACAGTAGCTGAAATTCAGCACATTGCTTAAGGTTGATAATGTACTCATCCACAACAGTGTTTGGAAAAAAAAATTCAGTTCCCCCTGAAGGACCCCAGGGTCCTTCTTTTGTGGAGAAGTCCCTGGAGGGGGCAGGATGGGGTGGGGTTTGAGAGTCTTTAATTACTGAAAACCACCAGTGCTAGGATGACTTTACCAACAAACAACTGACAGCGCACCTAACCCATGAGGCACGAACTGCACACTAGCTGGGTAACTAACTCCACAACTGACTATAACTGCATCTAAGAAGCAACTTTCTGGATAAGCCTTCAGCTTTGGTTCAGATTACACAATGTCTTATGCAGCTTCGAATTATGCAGCAGGATTTTGGCCATTATTGGAAACTGTACAGGTGCTGCTGCTGTAATACACCCACACTGTAGATCTAGTTGTGTGTGAGTTCTACTGCCAAATGTGAATCTCTGAGTGACTTACAGTGTCCCTTTCTGATGCATGAGTGTGACCTCTGGTGTTAAGTTTTAGTTACATTCCTGTTTTTATTTTAATTATTATTTTCCAACTTGACCATCATTTTTGGCCAAAAGATGAGATCTAGTTTTAATAAATACATTATAATCAGTCACTAACCTCAGATCCCAGCAGATCTTGAGAGGTTGATACAAGGAACCTCCAGGCCAGAAGGGATCACATCTACACAGCAGTCTGCTGAGCCAAGAATGATATTGACAATAGCGTCACCTCTCCTGCTGCTCAGCTTTCTGCCCTTCTTAGAATGCCTGTAGGAGAGGTTCAGTTTTCCACAACTTTCCACTCTCATTCTAGCTTTTTAGTTCTGAGATGCTCCAGTCAAAAAGCAGATGGAGATTCCAGAGTTAATGCATCATTTGCCTCCCCCTTTCCCTCCAGTTTAATAAATGAAGTGAATCAGACTGGAAACTATAGACTGCTACTCAGCTGCAACTGCACTTCAGTTGTGGAGAGTCCCAGGGAGGGGGGGGGAGAATATGAAGAGAGGGTGATTTTGTGACTGTGTTTTGTCAGCTACCTTCCATACTATAATGTCTGCTCTCAGAAAGCAATCTTAATCTTCCTGAATGTTCTTGTTGTAAAGGTCTCCCTTGCTCGAAAGCCAGACATGTCTGACTCTCTGGGCTGGTGCTCATCTCCGTTTACAGACAAAGAGCCAGCGCTGTCTGTCTGCATATGTTTCTGTGGTCATGTTCCAGGCATAACTAGATGTTTAAGTGCATAGAGCGCTGTTACCTTTCCCACCAAAGTGGTACCTATTTATATACTTGCAATTTCTTGCTATCAAACTGCTAAGTTAGGAGGAGCTGGGACAGATGACAGGTCCTCACTCTGTCACACAGCACGCAGGTCTTGAACTGCTGGTGTGCTGGCCTTCCAGTCGGCTGTCCTTTTTGATTAGTATTTTTGTATGCTGTAATTCTGTATCCTGAAACAACGAATGAACTGTTATTTCTTCAAAATGCTTCGAGAACAATGAACATCTTTACTTTATCAGCAACGTCTGTTCTTTGAAAGAGGGGGTAAGACAAGAGTTAAGCCATAAGCCACACACATGCTACCACATTTTACACATTACTCTCCATTATGCTGCTGGGCTCTGTTAACACAGATAAGTCCCAGGTTGCTGCAGCCTTGGCAGATGACATGTAGGCCTCCTGGACTCAGAGACTTTGGGCAAGTTCCATAGGGCAGGCTGGTAAAAGTCGCTGGGCAGGAACGGGAGAGCCCCAAGGGCCAGGGCCAGGTCAAAGCCTATCTGTCACATCCTATAGTAGCTCAACAAAGTTCAGATTAGGTCATTTCTCCACAAACGTAGCAAAATGTTCCAGTTTGAGCATGCTTTCTGTGATTGAAATAAATAACCTGTTTTATCTAATGTGTTTTTGGAACACTAATTTTACTGTGGATTAAAACAATGGATAACTTAAACTAAGGGCTAAAACAGATGTGAGTAAAGAGATCCAAGAATATATCTCCTGGCTTCTTTTTCTCTCTACTTCAAAGTAAACTTGGGCCGTTTTGATTTTCATTGCAACAGTGCTATTAGGTCGGGGATGGTGGGTGGGGTGAGGAAGAGCAATAGCCCTTTCAACTAATGGTATTTCTCTGACTTGCATGCTGTGCCAGTTCCCTTAAGCTACTATGAGACAAAGCACTTTATTAGATAAGAAGCTGATTTTGTATCTAAACCAGCACACTCAACAGAGGAAAAAATATATCTAACTTGAGGTGTCTTCCATCTGGATTTGGGAAAATAACTAGCTTTTGCTGTATAATTGGATCACTGAGAAAGATCAGTACTTAGCTTACATGTTTGATGCCTCAGGCATCAAGAGACATAAAGTGCAAAAGCTTTAGGTGTCTAGAGGTATACCCTTGTAAAAGGAAGAAAGAAGCACTTGTCTTAATGTGTGATCCGACTTTCCTAGTAAAGGCAATAATACCATATATACTCGAGTATAAACTGACCTGAATATAAGCCAAGATACCTAATTTTGTCCTGAAAACCCAGGAAAATAGATTGACCCGAGTATAAGATGATGGTGGGAAATGCAGCAGCTGCTAGTGAGTTTCAATAATCAAAATACATGAAAATATGGTAAAATTAATGAAATTGTTAGCACATCTCAATCTGATGCAGTCTTGGGATCCTCGTAATCATTGACCCAAGTATAAGCCGTGTTCTCTTTTTGGGGCTACAAAACTCAGCTTATACTCAAGTATATACGGTATATTATATCTGCCCATCTTCTGCTGCGGGATATGCAAAGTGAATGAAATCATCAAAATAGTTCAATGGAAAGGTAGATGATTTGAACAGTGAAAACAAAGCAATACAATAATGGTTAGATGTCCTCCTCCTGCGCTACTGCTCCTATCAAAATTCAACCTCCACCTTTTTAGATTGCTTTTGAAGTCTAAAAAATTTGGGTGGGAAAAAAGTTGCTTACAGTTCTCTTGTTCTGAACATTGTATTAACTTCTTATTATCCAAGCTTTGGGACTGCAGTGGCTTAGTGGTTAAGATGCTGAGCTTGACGACTGGAAAGTTAGCAGGTCAGCAGTTCGAGACCCGAGTGGTGCATGACAGAGTGAGCCTCTGTCTCTGTCCCAACTCCTGCCAACCTAGCAGTTTCAAAGCAAGAAATTGCAAGTACATAAATAGGTACTGCTTCGGTGGGAAGGTAAACAGCGAAGTAAACTTGATCCATGAAAACTAACATTAAAATATAACAGTCTTCAAAGTACTACTGTTAGATCCGGAGATCAGGGCGCGGGAGTGAGGACACGGAAGCCATTAAGGGTGAACCAAACAACACGTCTGTTTATTGTGGTTAGCACAGACAACAACAACAACGGCTGGGTCAGCAGGGGATTAAATACCCTGCTTGACCCAGCCCACTGACCAATGGGTAGCGGCGATTTTCCCGCCGCTAGGACATTTAAATATCTAACACCCCTTCCCCCCAGAATGCCCCAGTCTGCTATTTGCATACAAAATCCTCCAGGTGACGGGGGCGTGTTCTTACTCGATCGGACCTGCGCAGTTCAGTCGGCACTGGGGCATCGGGCAGAGCGGACCTGTCGCTCTCGCTCTGCCCTGGCTGGGCCGGGAGCGGATCCGGAATACGAGCGTCGGGCTCCGCGGTGACCGGGGGTGAGCCTGTTCCACACGGTAAGCTGGCCGGTGATGGTGCTGCGTGAATGGGGCTGTTTTCTGGCCGAACCGGGTCGGTGACCGGTTCGTCCATCGGGTGCATGTCTGGCTCAGCGCCGGTCTGCACTCCCCGGGGGAGGTTGCTATCCGTGTCGGGACTCGTTCGCCTCCTGAGCTGGTCGACATGGCGTTTCCATGTCCGACCATCAGCGAGGCGAACCTTGTAGGTGTAGGGGCCCAGCATTTCGCTGACGGTTCCCTCTTCCCACGGGTGGCCCGACGCGTAGTTCCTAGCGAAGATTGGTGAGTCAATGGCCAGTGTCCGGCCCTGTGGTTGGTCCCCCCTGAACTTGTCTGGAGAATACCTAGGGTGTAACCGGTCAAGCTGACAACGGAGTCTGCTACCCATGAGTAACTCTGCGGGGGCCCTTCCCGTGGCAGCACAGGGAAGGTTGTGTTGGGCCAACAAGAACGTGTCTACGTGTTCCTGCCAGTCCCCGGGTCCTAGCCTTTCCAGGGCCTCCTTTGCGCTGCGCACGAATCTCTCGGCCTGCCCATTCCCTTGCGCCCTGAACGGGGATGTGAGAGCGTGCCTGGTTCCTAGGGATGCCAGGTACTGTTCAAACTCAGTGGCCGTGAACTGAGGCCCGTTGTCAGAGACTAGGGTGTCGGGAATGCCGTGTGTGGAAAAGAGTTGTCTGAGTTCCCGGATCATTGCTCTGGCTGTGGTGCTACTCAGGAGTCGGATCTCCAACCATTTCGAGTAGGCATCCACTACAATCAGGAATGTTTGGCCGTGGAATGGGCCGGCGAGGTCGATGTGAATCCTCTGCCATGGGCCCGAGGGCTGTTCCCATTCTCTGACCGGGGCTGCTGGTGGATTGGGTCGTGATGATTGGCAAGGTGTACATTTGGCCACCCACGACTCTATGTCCTTGTCAATACCAGGCCACCACACGTAACTTCGGGCTAACCCCTTCATCTTTACTATTCCCGGGTGGCTGGCATGCAGTTTTTCTAGGACCTTGGGGCGGATTTTCCTGGGCACCACTACCCGGTCCCCCCACAGCAAGCAACCCCCCACACAGCACAGTTCGTCTTTCTTGTCGAAATATACCTTGAACTCCCCCTCCCCCTTGTCCGGCCACCCCCGCTGAACCCAGCTGGAAACGGCCCGAAGTTCGGCGTCCCGCGCCGTCGCCCTGGCAACCTCGGCCGACGTAGTGGGGGCAGAGTCCAGGATGTCCAGGGCAAGAACCGATGCTTCCCCCCGTTCCGCGCCTTCCTGGGTCGGGAGGGGGCATCTGCTCAAGGCGTCAGCATTCCCCATGTGTTTCCCGGGCCGGTAGACTAAGGTGTACGAGTACCCCGACAGGAAAATGGCCCACCTTTGCATCCGGGGGGACAAGGCAGAGGGTGTAGGCCGGTCGCCCGCCAGGAGTCCCAATAGGGGCTTATGATCAGTCACAAGTTCGAAGTCCCGGCCGTACAAGTAGTCATGGAACTTTCTTACCCCTGCCACTGCCGCCAGCGCCTCCTTGTCGATCTGGCCATAGTTCCTCTCCGTCGGCGACATGGTCCTGGAGTAATAGGCAATGGGCGCCTCGAGGCCGTTGGGCAGTCGGTGGGCCAGGACTGCGCCGACGCCGTAGGGAGACGCGTCGCAGGCGAGGACCAGTGGCAGTGTCGCGTTGTATTGTATCAGGAAACTGTCCTGGGAGAGAAGATTTTTGACAGCAGCGAAAGCTGACTTTTGCTCGGGTCCCCACACCCACTCTGCCTTCGCGGCCAACAGTCTGTGTAGGGGCTCAGCCGCGGTGGCCTTTCCTTTCAGGAAGGTCGCGTAGAAATTCAGGAGTCCCAGGAACGCCTGCAGCTCCTGCCTGTTTTTCGGGGCCGGGGCGTTCCGAATCGCTTCCACTTTTCCCTTCGTTGGGTGGATGCCCTTGGCGTCGATGTGGAACCCTAAGAAGTCCACGGAGGGGACCCCTAACAGGCACTTATCCCGTTTCACCCTGAGCCCAGCGGCCCTGAATTTAGCCAGGAGAGCGGCGACCCTGTCTTTGAGCTGCCCGGGATCCCCCGCAATTATCAGGACATCATCGAAATAGGGTACCACCCCCGGGAGTCCTTGGAGGAGCCTTTCCATCGTGCTCTGAAACAGTCCCGGAGCTATGCTGACCCCGAACTGTAGCCTCGTGCACTTGAATGCCCCCTGGTGTGTGACAATGGTCTGGGCTTCGGCCGTAGAGTCATCCACCGGAAGCTGTTGGTACGCTTGGGCCAGGTCCAGCTTGGCAAAGATCTTGCCAGGGCCCAGGGAATGGAGTAAGTGGTCTATGACGGGAACCGGGTACGCGCTCGGCTCTAATGCCTTGTTGATCGTGCATTTGTAATCTGCACAGATGCGCACTGACCCGTCCGGTTTGATGGGGGTCACTATGGGGGTCTCCCACCGAGCGTGGTCTACGGGAACGAGGATTCCCTGGGCAACCAGCTTGTCGAGCTCCTTCTCGACCCTGGGCTTGAGCGCCAGTGGGACTCTCCGGGCCTTAAGTCGGATGGGGGCAACGCTCAGGTTGAGTGCAAATGAAATAGGGGACCCCACATACCTGCCCAATCCTTCCCCGAAAACGTCCTGGAATTCGGCCATCAGGTCGTCCCTCAGCGAGGCGTCCCCGGGCTGGTCAGTCGCAGTGTTGTGGATGCCAGCGATGGACAGTCCCAGGGCGGGGAACCAGTTTGTGCCCAGTAGCGTCGGGATGTTACCGTGGACTACGGTCAGCGGTAGGCTCTCTTCCTTCGGTCCGTACTTGACACGGACCCACTTCTGTCCTGCAACGGGGAGGAACTTGCCTTGGCAGTCCTTGATTCGGATCCTCTGGGTCTGGAGGTCTGATTCTTTTAGGGCCGGGAATGTCTTCTTCATCCACCTCCACGGAATGATGGATATGGCGGCCCCAGAGTCGACCTCCATCGGACACTCTGCCCCATCGATCGTGACTGTGGCGTGGTACTTCTCTCCCTTCTGTGTGGCGGTGTGGCTTATCGTGAGCGTGTGCGTCTCTGCATCTTCGAATTTGCCGCTGTTGCGTCCCTGGCGCCTCTGATTTGTCCTCTGTTTGGCGGCCATCTTGCCTGGCGGGAACTTTTGAATCTGCCGGTCAGCTTGGTTCTCCGCTTGCCTTGCCCGGCAGACCCTCCCAATGTGTCCCCGCTTGTCGCAATAGCGGCAGATGGCCTCCCTGAAGCGGCAATGTGCCCGCTGGTGTGGCCCTCCGCAGCTGGCGCAGCGCTGGCCGCTCCTGCCCGCGTTTCCCCCGTCGGTCGCGCACACCTCTGCTTCTTCCTCTTCGTCCTCGTCAGAAACGACGTCTTGATGGTGAGCGGAGGCTTGGCGGGGCGCCGACGGGGACCGGTTGAGGGAGGATGCGGTCGACATCGAGAGCTCGAAAGCTCTGGCCTCCTCGATGGCCCCGGCCAGGGTCAGGTCTCTCCGGGCCAACAGCCTCTTCCGGAGCTTGTTGTCGCGGACTCCTCTGATAAGCTGCTCGGTCAGGGAGTCCTCGAGGAATGGCCCGAATATCGCCGGGACGGCTGCTGCCCTTAGGGCGGCCACGTACTCGCCGATGGTTTCCCCTGGCATCTGGTATCGGTCCCGGAACTGGATCCGGAACACGAACTTCGATGGCTCTGGTGCATAGTGGTTCTTGAGGGCCAACTGTAGTGCTTCCCATGAGACGTCCAGGATTGGTGTTGGATCCACCAGGGACTGGGCCACTTCGTAGACCTTGGCTCCGCAGTGGGTGAGGAAGAACGCCTTCTTCCGCTCCGGTGCTATCTCTCCCAGTTCCGCAGCTAGCAGGGAGAACTCAAAACGGTCCATATAGCTCTTCCATCTCTCGTCCTTCGGTTGGAAGGGAGCCGGTGGAACGTAAGCAGCCATGGCGAGGTGCCTTCGTGAGAGGTGGCTCTGGTGTGTGTGATGGTTCTGGTCCGTTCCTCAAAATCCCACCTTCGTCGCCAGTGTTAGATCCGGAGATCAGGGCGCGGGAGTGAGGACACGGAAGCCATTAAGGGTGAACCAAACAACACGTCTGTTTATTGTGGTTAGCACAGACAACAACAACAACGGCTGGGTCAGCAGGGGATTAAATACCCTGCTTGACCCAGCCCACTGACCAATGGGTAGCGGTGATTTTCCCGCCGCTAGGACATTTAAATATCTAACAACTACAATGTCTTTGTTTTGTTTATTTTCTGATATGCTCTTCATAGAGAGGTTCTTTTCCTTCTTCTGAGAGAGCAATGTGAACAAATGAGTTAGTAATTACTCCATGCATAACATACTGGGTTGCTACATATTTCAATTGACAAAACCTTTCTGTAACTCAGCACCTCAAATAAAGATTCCTTAAGAGGAAAAACATCATAGCAAGAAGTCCTTCTCTCAAATATAGAGTGATTGTAGAGAGGACTTAACAAAGACAATGTAACAATAGATAGTTCTGAAAACCCGTTTGTGTGTTTTTTGGATGTTCAACCTGACAAAGCCTACATTTAATTTCAAGTTTTTCTGCTCTTTGTTTCTGGTCTTCCACACCACTACTGATGTGCTACATAAGGGATGAGATTATGTTGCTGACTGCAATTACAATAGGAATACAGTAGTTTTTTACTTGGAATGGAGGCTAGGCACAAAAATATCCCTAATTTTTTTTCCTGTGCTAAGGGAGAAGGTGAGAAGTGGTACTAAATGCAACCCCTTTGAACATCTGTGAGAAAAAGTGAGAGTAAAGTATAAACTGATGTGAATGAAGAATTAATGAAGCTAAAGCTTTTAACTGTAAAGAGCGAAACTCTGTCCCATAAATTCAATATGTCTGATGATTTCCTTTCTTCTTCATCCCAACCTTCTTTTCCAAGGGCAAATGTAAAGCTTCCCATTCTCTGGGAAGGGGAAAAAATAAACAAATCTCCTTTTGATTGATTGGCTGGGAGGAGAAGCATTCTCAATTAACTGGCAGAGCTATAATTACTATACAAACAGGCTTGGGGCTTAGCTGAGACTAAGTGTGCATGGGACCTCGATAAAATCAAGGTCAACTGGGAAGCCTAATCTGCTTGTGACAAATGATAAGGTGATAACATGAGAGTGCCTCTCGCTGTGGGGTCTGTGGTTTGTGTTAAGACAGTAGGAAGCCCAAAGACCATTTCAGTTCTAACGTGTCAAGAGCAACATGAAAAGAAAACATCACAAATCTAATGCTTGGGACATGGAATCCCAGCTCACAAAGTACACTCTCCATGGCTGAAGAATTTAGTCAGAATTGATCAAAGAAGCCTATTTTTAAAGAAAAAGTGTATGTGTGTGTGGAACACTGCAATCTAGAGGTGTTCCTGATCAGCTGTTGCTTAAATTGTGTAAAGAGGAGCATCCCAAGCCATTTTGCTGCCTGAGCAAATGACATGCTTACCTACTCAATTCAACATATCTAGGTACTGGATACCTAGTGTGGTGTAGTGGACAGACTGATGGACAAGGACTCCGAAGACCTGGCTGTAAATCTCTGCACAGCCATGAAAGCTCACTGGAGTATGGAACTGGTAAGACAAATCTTTTATTATCTCACTTACTCTGAAGGCCCTATTATGGTCACTGTAAGTCATTTCTGAGTTGACAGCATATGACAAAATACTTAAAACCAGCCAATTTGTTTTGGCACATGAATCATACAAACACAATGTGAAGTGGGAGATCTGGTTAGTTTTATGCTCAAATTGTAAATAGTGGGAAAAGTCCATTTGGTCGTTGCAGAGACATATCTTCTATGTAGATTTGGTGGACTGGAAGGAATGCTCCCATGAAAGTCCTAGTTCTTCAACCTTTTGGTCCATTTATGGTTGGAATAAATGCATAATGTCATGAGGTGAATCCATACAGATATTCAACAGTTTTGATAGTTTGGAATTTTTTTTTCTTTACAGCTCCAAATCCTATGCTAGGCTCTCTGTCTTGTTCTGGATCTGGAGAATGTCTTCCAAGTTTTAAGTTGCATGGCAGTTTGATTCTTTGTGAGACATGTTGCCTAACAAACTTTGATGACTTTTGAAGCTGATGATGGCAAGTATAAGGTCAAGGTTGACCCATCCAAGACATTTTGCTGCCTGAGGAAAAGGTGATATGGTGGTACTTTTGCCCCATTCCATGTAGAGAAACTGAACTGGGAGTTCAATTTTGACTCAGTGCTTACAATGGAGGAGTCCTCCAATTTATTAGAGGAATCGGGACAGTTTAGGGATAATTTGGGTGGCAAATGTGAGCAGCTGCCGTCTAGGAGAAATAACTTGGGTGCTGCCCCATATCCTAGTATCATCTACCCCATGTACAGCCAGCTCTGTATATGAGCTTCAACATTGGTTTTACTTAGTAGATAATTTCAAATCCAAGGTATATGATGCAACAGAACAATATACATTTTATTGCCTCATATACCAGGTGTCCTAGATCAGTGGTTCACAATGTGGAGCCCATATCCCACAGGGGGACTTCAATTCCCAGAAGCCTGTCAGTACATTGGCTGATCAATGCTTTGGGAAATTGGTTTAGGCTTCAGTCCAAAAACCAAAGGTTGGGAAACATTGCCCTAAATTGAGTTTCTGATGTCGTACATACACATTTATCTGAATCCGATTCAAACACATATGACAATAAAACTGTCCAATAATATTATTGTCCTCATTCAGAATTGATGTTCAAGAGACAAGTATATTATAGAATTTCTTATGAGTGGGCATAAGCTAGCATGAAGTTAATTTTACATGAATGATCAGAAAGAGCAACATTATGTGACTTTATAAGCACAGCAGGAAAGTCTCACTAGGTTTTCTCTGTTTTGACTAAAAACAATAATGCCTCTCTCTATTTGGGTCAAGCAGGTGTCTTCAATCTCATTTGGTTTGGGGTTGTAAACATCCTTTTCGCAGCTGTGGGGAGCTTTGAAGTGCCCATCTTCTCATCATTTTCCAAATGTTTATCTCAAAGCCCATTTGCTTTTTCTTTAGCTTACCAAAGGAACCTAGTAATTCTAGGTACTTTCAAACAGAGGCAAAACGGCTAGTCAAGGGAAGGTCAGTTTGGGAATCAAAAAAGTGGAATTTGAGATAGCTTGACTTGAACTACAAGCTACCATGACTGAACATCATTGCCTTTTGTAAAGATAAAAGTTGCTGGGAAGCCAGTTGTATCCAACTCTATGGTTCAGTGCTCATCTCTGTTTATGGCCAAAGAGCCAGCACTATCTGTGTTTGCAGACGTTTCCATGGACATGTGACAGGCATGACTAGACACCAGAGTGCACGGAATGATGTTTACCTTCCCACCAAAGAGGTCCCTATTTATCTACTTGCAATTTTTTGCTTTCAAACTACTAGGTTGGCAGGAGCTGGGTCAAAGACGGGAGCTCACTCCGTCGTACATTGGGTAGCAAACTCCAACCTTCAGTAACCACTTGAGTAACCACTTGAGCCACTGCATTCCCATAGGCTTTAGTAGTGAACCATAAAAGCTGCTGAATAAAGGAAGAAGGGCCAATAACCAGCATATAATTAAGCAATGAGGCAATTGCTTCAAGTAAGAGAAGCTGAGTGGGGTGGCGGCAGCTAGCATCAACATCATTTTCTCAGCTGATGAAAGTACAGTAATAACTTGGTTAGCATTTGCATCACATAACACTAACATCGGATAATATCAGGGAATTTGAGGCAAACATTTGCATCACACAATGTTAACATAATGTTGTGTGATGCAAATGTTTGCCTCAAATTCCCTGATGTTGATTTCTTCCCCAAAGCTGGCAGGGCTGAAGTCTAGCTCTGCAGGATTTGGGGCAGAGATCTCCACTCAGATGGGCGATTTGGTTGGGGGGGAGGGCGCGCACACCTTTTCTCCCCCCAACCAAACCGGCAATCCAAGCGCACGCTGGGACTGCTGGGGTGTTGGGGGAGAAACCGTGCACACGCACAATCTCTCCCCCACCACCCTAGCTGTCCTCCGTGATCGCTGGGACTGCCGGGGTATTGGGGGAGAAACTGCACACGCACAATCTCTCCCTCACCACTCCAGCTGTCCTCGTCAATTGCTGGGACTGCTGGAGTGTTGGGGGAGAGATCCCTCCCCTGCCTGGTTTGGTAAGGGGCTTAGATATCCAGGGGTGGGGGTGGGGTGTCTTCTTAAGAGAGGCTGGGATAAGGGTCCCAAGCCCTTTAGCAATCCAGATGTAGGTTTCTGAAAAGAAGATAGGAAAAAGTTTTCCTACCTTGTTTTCAGACCTCCTCCCAGCTTGCTAAGCAAACCAGATCGGCCCCCTGTTCCCTTTCCTCTTTGGAAAGGGAACAGGGATTCCTGAAGCATTTGTAAGAAATGAAGGAATGGCTGCATGTATGGATAACTGCAAAAAAAATAAAAATAAAATAAATATAAATAAATCAAGAGTCTTAGTACTGGGAAGGTGTGGCTAATTCCTTTTCTCCACATGGTTACCTGGTTTAAAATGCTGCCTAAATGTGTAGGTTGCCTGGCAGGAGTTAATATGAAAGTACCTGTATTTTCTTTCCAGGGCACTGTGATACGATTTTTCCCTTTTGATTGCTAGCATGATGATTCTAGAGATTGGCAGTCCTAAAAGAAATATCTAAATCCAAAATGTCTTTCCAAACCCAGATATACAGTATATCACTTTTCACCCCGCTCCTTCTGATTACTTTATTTTTTTAAAAAAATTGTGGAAGATCTGGTAATAGATTTCCAAATATATTTAGTTTGTCTCTCAGTACATGGATGTAGTTACAGCATGAGCTGAAAGATTTAAAATCAAGGTCCCAAAAGTTAATTTTGCTGCTATGAATTCTTAGCATTTAAATTGGTCGTAACATATGTAAATATGTATCTCCCCAATTTAAGGTTATGGGCCTGTGGTGGCTTAGTGGTCATGAAGCTGAACTTGATGGGTGGAATGTCAGGAGGTCAGCAGTTCCAGACCCAATTGCAAAATGATGGAGTGAGCTCTTATCCCTGTCCCTGCCCCTGTCAACCTAGCAGTTCAAAAGCAAGACATTGCAGGTAAATAGATACCACTTTGGTGGCAAGGTAAACAGCCTTCTGTGCACTCCAATGTTTAGTCATGCCAGTCACATGTCCATGGAAGCATCTGCAAGTACAGACAGCGCTGGCTTTTTGGCTATAAACGGAGATGAGCACCAAACCGTAGAGTCGGATACGATGTTTGACCACTAGAGGGCACAAGGAAGCCTTTTTAGTAAAATAATTTTTAAAAAAATTGAGGTCAGATAGAGCTTGTGAGAGCTGGCATATCCATCCCAGCTGCAGGCCACTAGAACTAGATATGTTGCCTTCAAGGTTACTGCGACAGATTCTGCATTGCACACGTTCAAATTCTGGACTAGTGCTTTAAACCAAACACCTTAAATCAGCTTGACCTTTTTGATCAGAGGATAATCAAGTTTCTTTTTTTCTGTGCCTTCTCCTCATCACTAAGTTAACTCTTGGAAATATCAGCAGGGGAGTAAAAATAATCTGATTTTTAAAACTGAGTGAATAAAAGGAAAGAAACCTGGATATTGTTAAACTCTTACTAATTAGTTTCCAAAAGAAACATTAGGAGGACAAAATGGCTTGAAAATAACTTATAGGAAAATTAATATTATTCCAACAGATGTGCTCTGCTATTCTGTGTTTTATGTACATGTCGCTTGCGTTTTAAGCCACTGTATTGCACTTCACCTGGTCGGCAAATGAGGTCATAAATGTACATGTTATTAATTCTGAAGCTAGTAAATGTTCTTAGGGCTATAATCAGTTTCATGCTCCCATAACATACTTTTGAACAATGATTCTACTTTAACTGTCCTCTCTACAACATCTGTGCGACATGTGCCAAATGAAAACTAGGGATTGGTCCATGCTTTCCACCACAGGAAGTAATAACCTTGTCAAGATGTGGTAATAACATTACTAAGGTTAATCAACGCTGTTGCACTATGCAAGCATCGGAGTCTCCTCCTGCCCCTGGAAACAAATATGTTTGTATAATCTGCTCAGTTTCATCAGCACGTAGTAAGGTAAACTGGCTAGGCAGGTGCTTGTTAGCAGTACAACAGATCAAGAAATCATGCTGTTTTCCTATCCCCTATAGAAAAGCTTTTCCATAGATGTATGTACTTCCTCTTCTTTCGTGTCTGATCAAATCCTGGACTGCCAAAATGAAGACATTTTCTTCTTTGCTTTGGTGTTGGCCAAACTTAAATCCTCATGTATATAGTACTGTGTAAGTTGTGATTCTAATGTTTGGTGATCTTAAATGTCCATTTTCTTATTGTTATGTGCTATCAAGTTGCTTCCAATTTATGGTCACCCTTGCTGGTTTGTAAAGATATGTGAGATGTTTCTGCAGTAGTTTACCATGCCCATCCCTTTATTATATAATTACCATTTCAGTGATGGGATTCCCACAAACTTTTGTCATTGAACACTCATATTTGCAAATGGGAAAATTGAAAGCTTTTTGCCTTAAACCCAATTGCTAATTCTAAAGAGAATAACTGAGTCTAAATTCTAGGCAGGACTAAAAACTGGAGTCATGCATTTTTGCACTTATGTATTTATGCGTTGCCAAAGGAAAATAAAGTAAATTCATTAATGACTTGGATGAGGGAGTGCAAGGAATACTTACCAAATTGGTAGATGACACAAAATTGGGTGAAATACCTGATATCTTGGAAGACAGGAACAAAATCCAAAAATATATTGATAGTCTTGAGCAGTGGACTAAAAAGAACAAAATGAAATTTCAGAGGGATAAGTGCAAAAGTTCTACACCTAGAACAAATGCACATTTACAAGTCAGGGATATTGACTAAATAATATTACAGGCAAGACAGATCTGGGAATTGTTGTAGCTCAGAAGCTGAATGTGAGCCAACAGTGTGATGTGGCTACAAAAAAAAGGTAAATGCTAGTTTAGGTTGTATTAATGGACATATAGTCTCAAAAAACCATGAAATACTAATCCCCCTCTATACAGGACTAGTCAGGCTCTGGAGTATCATGTCCAGGTCTGGACTCCACATTTTAAGAAGGATGTCAACAAATGAACAAGTTCAGAGGAGGGCAACGATGATCAGGGTACTGGAAACCAAACCATATGAGAAAAGACCATAGGCACTAGGCATGCTTTGTCTTGAGAAAAGAAGATAGGAGAGGGATATGATAGCACTCTTCATATCCTTGAAAGATTTCATAAAGAGGAGGTGTGTGTGTGTGTGTGTGCGTGCTTATTTTTATTTTATTTTTATTAGTTATTATTATTTTTATTATTTTTTAATTTTTCTTTGGCCCCACCCACATCATGACATCATGATGTTGGCTCCACCCACACTGTGTTGATGTCATGGTGGGGTAGTAAAATTTTTGGCATCCCACCACTGGCTAGGAGAGTCCCTTGGCGCAGCAAGGCTGACATCAGCACAGTGCGCCAGGTTTAGCCTTCCAGTGCCACGGATTTTGAAACAGAGGAGGCTCTGAAAATTTCTCCAACACAGCAATTAGCTTTTTTAAAAAATAAATTTTTACCAAGTTTAAAAAAAAAAAGAAATGAAAAAAATAAAATTACATAGACATAAAATAGAAAAACAAAAATACATATGTATATACAAATTAATCATTTCAATACATAATTTCTCTTAACTATTCTACTTATATATATTTATATCTTAACTCTATTCAATTTATTCCCATTAAGATGTTATTTATATTTTTCTTGTAACACAAATACATTAAACACCCTAGTGCAATAAGACTAACTCTTTGAATCTTCTATCTGCCTCCTATAAACTTATTTATTTTGCCAAAAACTCATTACCTCGAGTACAGGTTTGTCTTCTTCATTTTCCCCCAATGTGTGTTGCAGAAATGATTTCCAAATATCCCAGAATCTATTTTGTTTTAAAATCCCTTTTCCCATATTTAGATTCCATGTGAGTTTTTCATTGAGTGCCATATCCCACATATCAGTGTACTAATTACTCAAATCTAGATTAAAACCACCTTTCCAATTTTTGGCTATCTGTTGCCTTGCTAATGTTAATAAAATAGCTAATAAATCCTGTTTGTTTTTGTCCAAGTTCAAATCCTCTAAATCAGTCAACAATGCAATTTTCCTGTTCAATTTTAATTTAACACCCAAAATTTTAGCTGTTTTATACTCAGTTTTCCACTAGAAATCAGAAACAATTTCACAGTCTCACCACATATGTTTATAGGTCCCTATTTCCTGTTGGCATCTCCAAATTTTTTTGATTTACTATTATCTATTTGATTTAGTTGAACTGGCATCATATATCATCACCACAAAATTTTATAATTATGTTCTTCAACCTTTGTAATAGGCTTCGCATAATCCCCCACCCCCCTTTCTTCCAGTGTTCATCAGAAATCATTATATCTAAATCTGTTTCCCACATTTTGAGCATATTCTGAGGTTCTTCAGTTATATTTGTCATTTTATATAGTTTGTTCACTACTCCTTTTATCCCCATTAAACCACTTCTCATCTTTTATATCATTTCTTCGAAATCTGTCAACTGTCTCGCTGATTGTAATTTCTCTTTATAACCTTTGTTCCACCTATCCACAGATAATACTTGAAGCCAGTTCAACTTTAATTCTTTGTAAATCTCCATTCTAGTTTTATTATCCTCACATACCCTCAAACAATCCTTTAATAAGACTATATCATGTTTCTGCAATATACCTTTTAACAAATCCAGACTTTTAATTGAAAATGTATTTATGGCTTGTAGTTCTATGATTGGTGAGATGTTTGGTACCAATTTACCTTTCATTCTTGCCCAGACACTTATCATTGCTTTTAACACATTATTTTTTTATTTCAAATTTGACACTCCCCTTTCCAAAAAAATCTCCATTTCCACATACATTTCTGTCCTTCAATTCTATATCTTTCCAAATAAGATAATTTGTTGTCAATAATTTTACCATACATTTAAGTTGAAATGCCCTGTAATAATTTTTAATATTGGGTAGCCCTAAGCCACCCTCTTTCTGTGTTTTATACCATAAACTTTTAGGTATTCTTGCTCTTTTCCCACAATTACAATAATTATTCAATAATTTTTGAAAAATTCCAATTTCTTTATCTGCTTGCTAATTTTGGGGAGCAAACTCATCTTGCAGATGGCAATCCTTCCAAACCAAGAGGTCCTCAACTTCTGATATTGGATAATTCCCCCCCCCTTAATTTCATCTTTCACTTTACCAAAATTTAACTTTTTAAAGTCCTCTATATTATCTGTAATATTTACTCCCAAATATTTTATACTTTACACACACACCTCAACCCACCCACCCACCCACCCACCCACACCTCAACCCACCCACCCACCACCACCCAAAACACAAAAAAACCCATCACTTACCTTACCTAGGCAGGCATCAGGCAGGCAGGAAACGCGGCGGTGCGGGGGCAAACTGTTGCAGCGGCCTGGTGGCGAGCTGCACCAAGGAAAGGCTGCCTGTAACTGCGCATGCGTTGTTAAGCAAGTTTTTGGTTGGTTTTAGTTGTTAAGCGAGGCAACCATTCAGAGAAAAGTTTGCTCTTTAAGCAAGTTAGTCTCTAAGCATCGCATTCTTTATGTGAAGTTTTACTGTATTTATACAGTAATCTTATACAGTATATAGGAATCTTTTAATTTAGCAGATAAATTCCCTTTCAACATTGGAGAACAGCTAACAATGTTGTACAGATATCTTTTGAGGCATTTGGGCTGCTTTCATGAAGTTTACCTATAGAGTTGATGTTTCCTCTTATTGTACTTCACTCCTCATTGTGGTTTTCTGTTGGTATTGATGATTTAGTTTTTCTTTGTTTTTGTATGAGATGTGCATAAGAAAAAATGGGGAAAAACATAAATTTTATTAGTGTGTGCGTACATTGGGAGATGTAATCCTCATTATTTTTTGCTTGTACATCTGAGACACATTTGTGGTCTGCCTGGTGGAAGGCTTAAGCTTTAACATTTTGATCCACACAGTTTCACAATCTATCATCACTACAGGACTACATACCAGACTGCCCAAGGGAAGGATATTTCCTCTTCCTTGTGACTGGAAGATTTGTGCCAAGGTTTTGTTCCACAGCTTGTATTCACACTTGATTTGGCACTTACAAAATGTACACTGCTGTGGTTTTGTCTTCTTCTGTTAACTGGATACAGAGGTTGCTTCATGAGGGGCATTTGGGATTACAGTATTAAACAAACTTCTCATAAGTATGAAGGTACATATATATGCTTGGGCATTCAATCTCTACCGTGCCTCCCAGGAGAAAGGCTATTATGCAGCTTGCCCATGACGGTACAGACTGGCCTTTCTCCTTGGAGTCACAGTAGGGAATTGAATTCCCAAGCTCTGACTCTGCAGTCAGGTACCTAAACCACTGAGCTGGCTTTACACATCCATATTTTGGCACTGGATTTTCTTTGCAAGCACAGCTACTTTTAGGCAATTGATGGAAGGCTGACTTTTCAGGGGACATAGTCTTAGAGCAGGTTGGTCAGGTTCATGACATCCTACTTCCTGGGATGTCAATATGAACTAATAATAATAATAATAATAATGTCAGGCTCAAAATGGAGGTCAAGGGAATCCTTATGATATTAAGCCTTGTGCTGCTGCTGTCTGGATTTTCACAACTAAACACAGACATTTTGGGTCTACCTCCAAATGGCATCATGAGACCAAGTGCAGGTATACACCATGTCTCTTCCTCTTTGCTTCCTCCCTTGCCTCTGGTAGAGGACAGAGCTCACTGAACAAGGAATAACATTAAAGGATATGGCTGTGGAACTATATCACTGAATTGGAGGACCCTGAATTGGCCGAGGGTTCTTCTTCTTCTTCAGGTGCCATTTCCATTCCAGATATTGGCTATCACCATGGTGACAGTCTTTCTGTTCTTAACTTCTCAGAACAGTTTATTATTTATTTATTTATTTTTCTGATTTATACTACTGCCCAACTCCGAAGACTCTGGGTGGCTCACAGAAAATAAAATCAATCACATTTTAAAAACCAATAAAACCCAATTGAAACTGCCCCCCAAAATGACTTTTGACCCCTACAGATTAAAAGAGAGAGTGCATGTTCTTACTAAATCAGCCAGCAGGCAGGGGTCACCACATCACTGGTGCTCCACACCTGCTTTGCCAGCCAGGTTTTTAGCACTTTCCTGAAGGATAGCAACTCTGTCTGGAGACACAGCTCAATTGGCAGGAGGTTCCAAAGGGCCGGAGCAGACACAAGCCTCCCTAGCAGATGGCACAGTGAGAGAGCCTCTCCAGTCTGCTCTGGTGGGATGGATAGATGTCAAGGACATGCCACACCAGTCTCTCAGGTTCTTCAGCCATGAAATCCATCTATGTCCAGACCCTTTCTTCCCAGGGATCTTTCCTTGGAGAGCAAGTTGGAGTATTCTATACTTTATCTTGTTCCTCATGATGTGGTCAAGGTATTGGAGCTTTCTTTGCTTAATGGTCTTAAACAGTTTTTTTCCCTAAGGGTTGGAGTCCCTAAATGTAAGACAAAAATGCTCAAGTGGGGGCTACTGGTGAACAATAACATGCTGTCTGGGTGCAGAGAGATACAGAATCTGGTCTGCCGATTACTTCCAGAAACATGTTCTGATGAAGATTTAAGTTTGGCCAATGACAAAGCCAAGATTGTGGTTTCATTTTGTCAGTTTAAAACTCATATAAAAATACTGTACCTTTGCATTGAGCCAGTGAACTCTGGCAGCATAAGGCGGTGGCAAAGGGGGGGGGGGGCTGGGGGCTCAGATGAAGGTGGATGTCTAGCCATTACAGTTCCTCACAAACACAAAACCCACATCTTCTCTTCCTCCACTGTTTTTTGTCTTAAAAATTGTCTCCCTGCCTGTTGCATCACAATTCCCAGCAACTTGGCAGACCTGTCTCAGATGTACTTTTCTATGGGGAAAGGGTGAGAACTCCACTCAGTCTGCATTTTGTATAAGAATCTACCAAGTTTTTATTTTCCATATCATGAATTCAAAAGCATTTGTTTACTGGTTGCACTTTGCACTTTTCTTAAAATTATCAGGCAGTTCTCTGATTAACAAACACATACACAAACTTATATTATGGAAACGTAAGCAACAACAAAAACAACAACAACAACAACAACAACAACAACAACACACACACACACACACACACACACACACACACACACACACACACACACACACACACACACACACACACACACACACACACACACACACACACACACACACACCAGCAAGAACTGCATGTGGAAGGAGTTGTGTGATATGGTCAACAGCATCCCATGGGGTAAGCTGTATAAGACGTTAATGGCCAGGTTAAAAAGCTGTACAATGGTCCCACCATCTTGCCCAGTGCTGCTTGAAAAGATAGTGGCTACTCTCTTCCCAGGCCAACTGGGACTCACCTATACTGAGGATGTATTGGCTGATTGCCACTTTGATGTGCCAACTATTTTGGAAGAGGAGCTGACCAGGGCCCGTAGTAAGATCAGGGATGTGAAGGCCCCTGGCCCGGATGGTGTCCCCAACATTGCCCTTAAAACTGCCATCAGGTCCAGACCAGAAATTTTCCTAGAGATGTATAACATGTGTCTCGCTCAGGGAATCTTCCCAAGCTGGTAGAAACTGCAGAAATTGGTCCTTCTCCTGAAAGGGAAAAAGCTGCTGGATGATCCTTCATCTTATCAACCAATATGCCTGCTGAATACAGTGGGTAAGGTACTTGAGAGGATCATCTGCAACCAGATGGAGGAGTTCAGCGAAGAAGCTTGTGGATTGTCAGAAAGCCAACACAGATTCCAGAAGGCAAGATCTACTGTGGATGCCATCAACGTAATTGTAGATATTGCCCACAAGGTCATAGAAGGCGAACGCTGGAAGAGAGGTGCAAAGAAGTACTGTGCTATCATCACCTTGGACGTAAGGAATGTGTTCCATTCTGAAAACTGGGATCATATCCTGGATGTGCTTAGACTGATGGAGGTTCTGGAGTATATCAGATAGATAATCGTGAGTTATTTCACAGATCAAACCTTGATGTATAACACCGCTGCCTGACTTCAAACCTATAACATCACAGGAGGGGTTCCACAGGGTTTGGTGCTCAGTCCCTTATTGTAGAATATTATGTATGACAGGGTGCTTCGGTTGCCTATGCAGGTAGTGGCAAGGACAGTTTGGTTTGCAGCTGATGTGGCAATAGTGGTTGCTGCCAAACATCTAGAGGAAGTTGTCCAAGCCACAAATGAGAGTGTTGCCAAAATCCATCAGTGGCTCTCATTAGCTGGCTTGCACCTAGCAGATCATAAGATTGAGGCAGTTCTCGTGACCAGTAGGAAAGCTAGGGAGACCAACACTCTTACTGTTGGAGGCTGCAGTATACTCTCTGGGTGTCGAGATAGATGCCAGGCTACACTTTGATGAGCATTTGCAAATTGTGAGCACAAGGACCAGAGCAGTATGTAATACATTGACAAGGATCATGCCAAATATTGGAGGCCTGCAGCAGACTCACCGAAGATTCCTCTCGAGTGTTGTTAGTTCTGTGTTGCTGTATGTTGCCCCGATTGGTCAGAAGCCAAGACATCATACGTGTGACAAATAACTTTGATATACCGTAGTAGTGCCCTGCGGGTGGCTCGGGCATTTTGAACCATCTCATACAATGCCATGTGTGTCATTGCTGATATGATGCCAATCCATCTGAGGAGGAATGGGCAGAGATTTACCGGCGAAGGCGAGAAAATCAGGAGATGGAACAACGTACAATTGCCATGGAAGCCAGGACAGTCCGATGGCAGCAGATCTGGGATTCATCGACCAAGGGACAGTGGACTCATAGTCTCATCCTGGACATTAATGCATGGTCAACATGACAGCATGGAGAGGTAGACTACTACCTCATGCAGCTGTTGTCAGGGCATGGCTGCTTCAGAGCCTACCAACATCGATTTAGGCTGGATGATGATGCTTCGTGTCACGTCTGCCAGCCCGTGCAGGAAGATGTGGAGCATGTGTTTTTTCACTGTCCGCATTTTGATGCAGAACGGGAGATTTTACAGGGGCATATTCAATGACACTTGTCTCCAGAAGATATCATTGGTGAGATGTTGAGCAGGGAGACTACCTGGATTGTGATGTCTAATTATGTGGCCGGGGTCATATTGGAACTTAGACGTGTGGAGAGGCTGTGAAGAGGGCAGGCAGAGGCATAGAGGAGGAGGGCAAGTAGCCAAATTGGAGGAGGGTATTTAACAAACACATACACACATACACACTTGCAAAAACACTTGCCAAAAGTGGATGAGTTAGGCAGATTTGCATACTGACATGAGCTCCTGTCTCTGCCCCAGCTCCTGTCAACCTAGCAGTTCGAAAGCAAGAAATTGTAAGTAGATAAATAGGTACCACTTTGGTGGGAAGGTGAACAGTATTCCATGCACTCTAGTGTTGAGGCATGCCTGCCACGTGTCCATGGAAATGTCTGGAAACACAGACATTGCTGACTCTTTGACTATAAACAGAGACAAGCAGTGAACCCTAGAGTTGGATATGACAGGCTTTCAAGCAAGGGTGACCTTTACCTATTGCCGCAGAATCTTGTAAAAATATTGTCTATGACACTATCCCCATTCCATCCTGTCGTTTGAAATGTGAATGGAAAGAACTTACTAAGAAGAGAAATAAGAATGCAGTACTAGCATGCTGGAGAGCTATGAAAGCCATAGCTTTTTTGTTGTTCAGTCGCACAGTCGATTGCGACCCTTTGCGACCCCATGGACCACTGTCCGCCAGGCACTTCTGTCCTCCACCATCCTCCTTTACTCGCTCAGTTCTGTGCCCATTGTCTCTACAATATCATCTATCCATCTCATTTTTGGCCGCCTCCTTTTTCTTTTGCCCTCCACCTTTCTAAGCACCAAGGCATTTGATGTCCAAAGTACTTAAGCTTCATCTTTACTATTTGACCTTCGAAGGAGCAGTCAGGGTTGATTTCTTCGACGAGCAACCTATTTGTTCTCCTCGATGTCCAGGGGACTCTCAAAACTCTCCTCCAACACCACATTTCAAATGCATCTATTCTTCTGCACTCAGCTTTCCTAATGGTCCAGCTCTCACAGCCATACATTGCCACTGGGAATACCATTGCTTTGACTATACGAATTTTTGTTTGTAATGTGATGTCTCTACTTTTCACTATGTTCCCCAATATCAATCAACACATCTATGATACCCAACTACATTGGTGAAACTTTTTTTAAGGTCTAAGAGCAGTAGTCTTACCTATGGCCAACATTCTAAATGGTTACCAGGTTTCTGTGCTTTAGTAGGCTAAGAATGCACAAAAGAAGTGGGATGCATTGTGTCAGCTTCCATCAGTTGTAATTGTGTCTGTCACTTTGTACAAGCAACAGGCATGATTCCAAGTACAAGCAAATTTCTGCCCTAGAAAGTTCACTTAAATATAATGAACAGATATCCTGGACAAAAGAGATACATTTCTGGTAATGAGCTGCTGGGGATAACATTTTGAAGTTCGTAAATAAAACCACAATGAAAGGATGGAAACCCTCCCAGATTTTGAAGGCATTGAAAAACATCCAATATTGAGAAACCTCTATACGTAACTAGAGTGACAAATGTTAATCTCCAGTGCCCAGTTTCTGTGAGCAGAATGTAGCTGCTGCTCTCAATTAGTAAACTCATTTCTTTGTGTGCAGGGTTTTCATGCTAGAAGTAAACCCAATATAATAGAGATAAATGTTGCCTTTGCTCGAAAGCCAGCTGTATCTGACTCTAGGGTATCGTGCTCATCTCTGTTTACAGCCAAAGAGCCAGCACTGTCTGCATTTGCAGACATTTCCGTGGTCATGTGCCAGGTATGACTAGATGCCGGTGTTGGAAAACTGTTACCTTTCCCGCCAAGGTGGTACCTGTTTATCTACTTGCAATTTCTTTCAAACTGCTAGGTTGACAGGAGCTGGGACTGACAACAAAAGCTCACTTTGTTGCACAGCACTTGGGTCTTAAACTGCTGACCAGCTGACCTTCCAGTCATAGTAAATGTTCCAAACAGACATCCCACCGTCACCACTGGAAGCAGAAGCAGACGCATTTATGACAGCGATAAATATGCCCGTGGCTGTCATAAATGTGTTTATGACAGCTGCAGCCATGTTTATGGTGGAGGGAACCACCACTCCAGCCTGCTAAGCTGTCTGAGGGGGTGTGGTCTGGCCAACAGCTTTAAAAGGTTGTGAACTCCTGGGCTAGCAGGATATCCCTCCCCATGTGTTCGAATTAACTCTTTTTGGAATGCTTCATTTCCCACAGTCCTCTTTGGCACTGAATGATACAGAGCATGCAAAGAAGAATATGTCCTGATAAACCATTGGCAACTATCTCTTCCCCCGTCACCTTATAGCTCAGAACTTCTTTATACTATCCAACTGAAATGGTCAAGGGCTCATGCATGGTAATATGCAAGATATTGGACACAGATCAATCAATATACAGTAGAGGAAAGAGAAGCCCTCTGCAGACGGTTGGTTCCAGGTTGGATGTGAAACAAATGGGAGACTCCTCAGGGCACTCTAGGGAACCTGTGGCTCTTGTTCAACTCCCCACCCCCACCCCAAACATCTTTTGATCTGAAGTGAATCATGTTGTAAATAATCCTGGACTCTTGCATGGGAAAACACGATGTCTTTGTACAAAGGGGGCAGGGCTCTGTATAAAGTCAACTGCTTGCACCAGGTGAGCCTGGTAATTGAATCAATATACAGTAGAGGAAAGAGAAGCCCTCTGCAGACGGTTGGTTCCAGGTTGGATGTGAAACAGATGTTCAGTGACTTGCCTGCTCCCTCCCAGAACCCTGCCAACTGCAGGAAAGAAATAGCTTCCAGTATATATTCCAGTTCAAAGGGTAGACTAGTTGGTGGAGGGTGGAAAAGAGGCAAAGACAGGATCATTCTGGCATCTCTAACAATGAGTGGCTTATGTTTTCATTAAGGCAAAGCATCCAGGGCAAATGGCAGATGTTTTAAAGGAAAGGGCTTGAGGATAAGCCACACATGAGGGGATGCAAGCGGAGACAGGCAATGCCTCCCTCTGGATCAATGAGGCCGCTGTTGCAAGGATTTGGGAAAGTTACCCCATGGAAATCAGAGGGCCTCAGAGGTAATTTACAATGATCCTTTGCATCCTTAAGGGCAGCACCGCTATTCATGTTTTAGAGGGGAGGACGCAGCTGCCTTAAAAAGTTGTACAAAACTAACAACAATATAGCCTTTTGGTGCCGTGTACATTTTTGCTGACCAGTTTTTGTAGATGAAGGCAAGGGTTCTTATCCAGAAAAGCTGAAGGTTTGATATATCTTCTATTCCAAAAGATGTTGCAAGACACTTCTTTGAGAAAGCTATAAAGCAGAACAGTTGTCAACAGCCATGTTGATTCCCAGTTCTTTGCTGTCTTAGTCTGAATAGCATTAGGGTAACACATTAAATTATTGGGGTGGGAATGACTGGGGTGGCTGACAGACTAGGTGGGAGAGTTATCCTAAAATTTCATCTGGAGAATCCCTCTGCTGTACTATGAGCTTCTGCCTTCTTCAAGTGCCGTATCAGACTCCAAATATTGGTTCTCATCATGGTGATTAACCATGACGATTGTCCTGGGAACCGTATAATGCAGTAGTCTTCCACTTGGTTTTTGCAGTACAGTGTGACACCCGTACCACTGATCTAGTTCTGTGAGTCACTTTCTGGTCCTGAGCCTTTTTGGCACACTAAGTCCTCTTGAGTCCCAAGTCAGTATTGATGAAGCTGCTGCCTTCCATCAAGATGGATTGAAGTGGGATTTAATCCACTTGGGGACCATCATCCTTCCCTGTATACTTTATCACCCAAGGCCTCAGGGTTGTCAGGTTAGTTAACATCTTCCTGACAGTTAGTGTTAAGTCGCTGGTAGTAGGGTCTATTCTATTACCATTGCAGGATAACCTAGCCAGAGACTCATGAGCTGCCAATTACCATTTTATTATTTCCTTTTCTTTCATACTTAATTTCATCAAAACAACAACAACCTGACCATGTTATTATGTTGCATGCTAATCTCATTCAAATACTACTTTAGGTTCCTGGGTAACAATAATATGAATCTCTGTTTTCCCTTATACGTAAGTTTTGAAAATGCAGATACAGTACCTTGACTTTAAATGTTTCCTTAATCAGCTTGACTTAAAGCAATTAAGCACAGTTTACTATACAAAGATGTAGAGTGCTGGAGTTAAAATGAACAGCTTGACAGTTTTCATTAAACAAAAGACAATCAGACCAATAAAGAAAGTGGGATAATGCAGGTTGTGTCCGATAATGCAGGGTGTATCTCTAGCCAATGAGCTGCTAGGTCCATAAATCCATGCAAAATTATTCAGAAGCAGGCCCACCTGGTCCCAATGGGGCTTACTTCCATGTAAACACATATTGCAAGCCATCTTTATTTGCCTCCCAAAAGTTAGGCACTGCCACTCTTCACTCTAAGAACCTCTACATGGCCTCCTAGATAGATGATGACCTGATTTGCCTCCAGGCTTATGAAGCCCTTGAAATGGACAGCTATCCTTTCTAGAAACAGACATGCGGCCACTAGGGACGGGAACTTTGGTTAATCTGAGTAGAAAAACCCATGAGGAAGAGGTGGTTGTTGTTGTTGTTCCCCCCTACTAACATACCCCCCCATGCTAAGAACTCTTTGCCCAACAAGCTAGATACTTATTTTACCAAATTTGGAAGGACAGAAGGCTAAGTCAACCTTGAGCCCATCAGGATCAAACTCAGATCATGAGCATAGTTTTGACTGGCATTCTCTGAAATTCAATATATTCAGGTTCTGGAAGAGAGAAATAAAACTTTCATTTGGATTTCTTCCTCATTTGGAAGTGTATAGATTTTATTGACGGTGATGTTAAGATCTGATGAATCTGATGATGCTTCTCTTTCTCATCTGTGCTGTTTCCTGCTGATTTTGCTGACTAGGATTTAATGTGCTGCATATCTCTGCTCTGATTCTTTTGTTTCTCGGGCATTGTTGTTGTCTTGCCTGCCTCCAGAGGATATGGTTGTTTGTTATTATGACCCTGATTTTTAGAATAATTCTGAGGGTTCTTTCAGCTTTACTTGGTCTAGCACCAGAGTGCTGAACGAGTAAACCCAAAATGAAAGCATATTAATGATTTATGCCCTTTGGGGTTTATGGAAAGATCAAGTGCCTGGAAGTACCTGAAAACAAAACATGAACTCCTGATAGAACCCAAAATGCATGCAAATTGGAACTCTTCCCCTTGCTTATCCTTAGTGGTCACTCTAATGGTTTGCCAGTCATAATTATTAGATGTGAGAATGATTGCATTTTATTTATTTATTTATTAAATTTATATCCCACCCTTCTAAGAAAAACCTTCCTACTCAGGGCAGCTTACAGCATAAAATTAAAAAATACAAAAGGACACAAATATTACAATTTTTATATAAAATCCCTCAAAACCCATACACCCTAATAAGCAGAATAACTGTTGGAAGCAGTGGGGCAGAATAAAATGCCTTACAATTGGCCGATGGTAAAATATTGCCAAAGGCCTCTTTAAAAAGGAAAGTTTTCAATTGCTTTTTTTAAAATATGGAAAGATGATACCAGGTGCCGCTCCACTAAGAGGGAATTCCACAGCATTGGTGCTGCCACCGAGAAGGCCCTTTTTCTAGTCATTGCCTCTTTCCAGCTAATCTTGGGGGTCGACACCTGGAGCTGCATCATCCTGGAGGAGCAAGTGATGCAGGCTGTTGTCCTGAGTGTAAGACATTCCACCAGGTAGGAAGGTCCCAAACCGTTTAGGGCTTTGAAAGTCAGAACTAACACCTTGTACCTGATACAGAAAGAAACTGGGAGCCAGTGAAGCCTTGGCAAGGCTGGGGAAATATGATCAAATTTTCTCATTTTAACAGATAGCTACACTTTTTGGTGCCTCTCACTAGCCCCTCCCCTCCTGCTCTAAAATCTAATCTGATTTTACTGTGGTCATTTTCACCTTCATAAAACTTTCCTCGATAATGTACTTGCTAATAAAACTTACAGAGACCAACACTTGCTAGATCAAAGCAAAGGATTTCTGAAAGACAGATTGTAATCAAAATAAAGCTTGCACAACCATGCTGCAAGATCAAAGAAGTCCTCACAAAGCCTTCTTTTCTTTGCAACATAATTGAGATAAACAGTTAAACCTGAACTAATAATTCAGTTCAGATCTAGAGGCTCACAAGAAAACCTTGAGATCCTTTCCCATTAACCTAACCTGTGAAGCTGCAACCCTGTTTTACTGACAGAGCGGAAATGATCCTGATTTCCTCATCATTGACCAAGTAGGACTGACTTCATGCCAGCTGGAGTATCTGAAAATTTCCAAATCCTAAACACAAAGCCAGCTATGTCAAAATAGGCACTGAATTCTGTTCAAAGGATGTTAGGCATAAGCTGCACAAACAGATCTGATACGCACCATCAGCCTGTGAAACAGAGCTCATAAGCACCCATCAAATGTAATATATCCAATCCAACACCAAATGAACTGTAATGAAACACATCTGGAATTTGCTCTGCAGCTTCAGAAAGCAGCACAAAGTGTTCCACAGGAGAAGGTCAGAAAAGTCTGCAGAGTCCATTGCATCTCCTTACAAACATTAAGGCAAAAGTCTTAATGAACTGGCTGGTTGCCAGTTCATTAGAGGTTCAGCCACCTCTAATGTCCCCAAATTGCCCCAGAAAATGTTTGAGTTCTTGAGGCCTGGGAAAACATCTTCAAGGTTCTCCCTACATCTCTTCCCATTCAAAATGAATCCTGTCCAGATCTATGCTTCCTTTTAAATTCAAGGCACCATAGCCTTAACAAGCTATTTTAATACTTGAGACAATGAGCAAATATCCTGCCCACTGCACTTTGATCCATGAGAATAAGCACCCCCTCAAAAATGGGGGAATGTAACCCCCCCCTCCCAAGATAAAGGAAGTTTATTCTTTCACAAGAAAAAAAGAGGAATAAGTCCAGGAGGTGTTACTTACTTACTTGGTTGATCAGTACTTCACACATCTAGTTTGATGTAGTGCATTGAAGAATCATCTCCCATGAGATTTTAGCAACCTCTCGCCATCAGGAGGTCCTACTGCTACTGTAGCAGGGTCCAATGGCACACGGGGAACTGAGGCCCATGGTTTTGATGTTCCTTTAGCCATTTTAAATATGACAACACATCTGGCTGGGCTCATGTTGAAGTTGGCCATATTAGAGCAATGTACTGGCCAGGTGCATTGCTTGAGTACCCAACTCCACTTAGCTGACTTGCAGTTCCACTATGGAGGACTGTACAGGACTACTAGCCACACCTTTGTGGCATGGTTGAACCTGCCAAGGGAGTACACCCCTGCCACCATAGCTGACAGACGGCCTGGGTCACTGCTGCAGCACGTTGAGGCATGGGTGGGATTTGCAGCGGCAAGAGGTGTTACTCCCCTGTAACATCAGTAGATTCATTGTTAGATTTTGGTGTACTCAAGATTTTGATGCTCTGGGGGCAAAGTGCCAGTTATCTCACTCGAGTTAACAGCCCTGAAGACAACAAAGGCTTTCTGAAGGCAACTGAACTTGTTGCTGCATCATCTCCTTATGAACACATCTTGACATGTTGTTGTGACATGAAGCAAGGGAAGGGGTTAGTACCAAGGGCGTCCCGGGTGAGTGGATTTGTAGTGTGAGGCATACAACATAGGACAGGCATGAAAGGAACACTCTTTTCACCTGTTCTGAGGTAAGTGAGCCAGCTCCAGCTGGACCATGGTTTTTGTTGTCCATGGATCAGGTCCTTATGGGTCAGGCCATTTCCCTCCTACCACCATTTCCCTCCTACTGCAGGGCCCTTCTTCAAGGTTGGTCACACATGATGTAGAAGGTGTAGAGGTCAGCCATAGCCCTGCCTGGGAGGTCCTCATGTATAATTCATCTTGACATGACCATTTCATCAACCAGGATTCTTAGTGATTTTCTCAGGTAAAGGTCTCCTTTGCTTGAAAGTCAGTTGTATCCAACTCGGGGGGGGGGGGGGAGGGGTGTTTACAGCCAAAGACTCAGCACTGTCTGTATCTGCAGACATTTCCATGGTTGTGTGGCAGGTGTGACTAGACGTTGAAGGGCACAGAACACTGTTACCTTTCCTGCAGAAGCAGTACTTTGCAATTTCTTGCTTTCAAACCTCTAGGTTGGCAGAAGCTAGGACAGATGATGGGCACTCACTCCATCTCACAGCACTCGGGTCCCAAACTGCTGACCTGCCAACTTTCCAGTCATCCAGCTCAGCAGCCTAACCGTTAAGACACTGCGACCTCAATGATTTTCTTAATGAGGACAAATAAGGATTTGCAAAATTTTCTTAGGTTTTAGGAAGAATTTGTTGCTATTTGGATTTTTTTCCATGGCTAGGAAAACATTTGAATGTGACAGAGTGCTTCATTCTTAGCACTAGAAAAGTCTGGGTTTGAAATCCTGTGTCATTCAGTAATCTTACTACTGAAATTGGCTTGCTGTCTCTTTCCCTCCCAAGCAGATTCCATGAGCGTTAAAGCTGAGGATCTGTTTAAGAAAAAACAAGAGAGGTGGTAAACCAGGGGTTCCCAACCTATGGCCCATGGGACAGACCTGGCCCATGGCACCATTTCATGTTGCCCCCTGCCACTGCCACCACACCCAGAAGTGGAAGCAGGTGCATTTACAGCAGTTGTAAAACATGCCTGCACATGTGTAAACATAGTTACGTCAGCTGTAAATGCACCTGCAGCTGTCGTAAATGCGGAAGTGGGTGCATTTACTTCCACTTCCAGGGGGTGTAGTCCAGCCTGCTCAGATGTCTGGGTTGTGTGGTCAGGTCCACGGCGTAAAAACAGTGATGGGATGGCAAAATTTTTACTACCACTCCCTGATGCCACGGACGTCATGGGTGTGGCCAATGTCATGACATCATGACATCATGGGTGGAGCCGATGTCATGACATCATGATGTTGTGGGCGGGGCCTTAAAAATAAAAAATTAAAAGAATTAAAAATAATTTAAAATTAAATTAAATTAAAATACACACACACACACACAGACAGACACACTCAACCCACCCACCCACAACACAAACCCATAAATAAATTAAAGAAATAAAATAATGAAATAAAATAATGAAATAAATGAAATAAAAAATAAATAAAATACACTCACCTACCCAAACACCCATCTACCCACCCCAAACACAAAACCTAGGTCACTTACCCTTGTCCAGGAGCAGAAGAGGTGGTGGAGCAGTGGCGCGGCTGGCACGGCGACCTGGCTCTGCGCCAAGGAAAGGTCGCTGCCACCACTTAAAAATTTTTTTCCCCTGGGCAGCCAAAATGGTAGCCCGTAACGGCACGGCAGCACATCAGCGCACCAGCCTGATGCGGTGCCATGCCAAAGAAAGGCCCCCACCTTAAAAACATTTTTTTCTGCGCAGCCAAAATGGCTGCCTGTAACGGCGTGGCATGCACCGACCTGATGCCACACCGCACCAAAGAAAGGCCCCCTCCCCGCCTTAAAAAATTTTTGGGCAGCCATTTTGGCTGCCCGTTATTGCACATGCATCAAACCTCTGTTTGATGCATCCACACTTCAATTTCTTACTGCGAATGCGTCAAGTAGACAGTATTACAGCCTGGTAATTTTTTCGGCTGCCCGGTAATTTTTTTTCAGGACCGGATCTCCCGGGGTTCTAACAACCCCCACGGAGAACCAATCGTGATGGGAGCTACTGGGTCGATGGATCCGGGTCGACCCGGTATCACCCCATCACTGTGTAAAAAGGTTTGGAACCCCTGTGGTAAACAGTCTTTTCCTTCCTGGGAAAAGCCTTGATGTATTGACCTTGTCTCCTGCAAAAAAGGGGAGAAGACTGTGCTCCTGTTACCGCCTGAGGAATTTATCAAAAATTTGCAAACTTCTGCATGGTCAGGATGAAAAGAACATCAAATGCAGGAAAAAGTGAAAGTGACAAAAATGTATAGCTCTTTGTAGGGAAAAAAAACCTGGTTTCCATGTGTGGAGGAGAATTCTTGGCCTGAGTTATCCCAACCAAGCTGGAAAGCAGATCATAAGCAACCATGTCTTATACCGCCCTCTACAAAAAAGAATGAATCTCCACAAAGAAACAGAGTAGCTTCAAGGTTCTACAGCTGGAAAGACATCAGGAAGAAGAATATATGAGTTGCATATGATTTAGCTCAGGTCAATTTGATCTTGGCAGCAATTGAAGGGCAAGCCCATAATGCTTGTGACTCCATTGCTACAATATTTAAGTAATGGCTTGCATGTGTTGCTGCTACAATCAGCAGCCTCCTTCCTCCACTACATTTCCCTGGGATTTTTTTTAGTTGAATACATCATACAGGTGATATAATCCATACCTTCTGCATCCTAATGATGGATCTTACTTGCTTTAACAATGACATGGGAATTATTTTCATGTGTACCATACTTGCTTTCATAGTAGTACTGTAAAGCAATTATTTTAATTCTTACCCTTTTTTTTGCATTAAATTAAATCTGAGCTAAGACATGAACTCTTGTGTTTGTTAAAACCCTAGTGAATACACTATTGCCTACCCTGAACCATACTAAAATTATGGATTTCTTAGTTGCCTTCTGTGGGCAGTGAGCATTTTCGGTACAAGAGAAAATCAAAAGAACTCACTTTCATTTTTGAACATTTTTTAAATAAACAAAGGGTCAGAAATCCCCATACTGTTCTTCCACAATCTGGTATGTATGATAAATAAACATTACACCCTACATTAAAAGGGTAATGTTGTTCTAAACAACAGCAATAAAATTCTGCAATGCAGTGAAAGGGACAGAAGTCAGGGATGCATGTATTCCTGGGCAAGCATTGATAACATCTACAAACTCAAGGAGATGGAGGCAGAGCTACTGGTAATTGTTGGCTCCTGGGTGTTACAATACAAAGTAGCTTTTTATCATATTACAGTGGTACCTCATACAACGATTTTAATCTGTTCCACGGGGCTTGTTGCTGATGCATCGTACAATTTTTTTTTTGCTAAGTGGTTTTTCCCACTGAGGAAAATTGTTATGCAGGACACCATCCCCCCCCCCCCCGCAATACCCCCTAATTGTTAGGCGATTTCATTCCTATACAGGGCAATTGTTGTATGAGATTCCACTGTATGTGGAGAAATGAAGAATTCCCCTACGTGTCACCCAACGCAATGAACAAAATCTGTAGACTAGCTCTTCTCATGGAGATTGGACTTTGAGAAGAATTTTCCTTCTCTACTTCTTTCACTTTTTCAGAAGTGTACATGTCCATCTTGTACCATATTCTGTTTTCCAGTTATAGCTATTTTAAATCTGTAGATTACTTTCAGGTATCCTGCCCTCCAGCGTGTCAATGCTATAGATACATATAGGAGCATGGCTATCAAGATCTCCATGCGCATACCTCTTTGTGATGGGACTATGGTGGCTTAGTGGTTTAGACGCTGAACTTGACGAATAAAAGGTTGGCAGGTCAGCACCTTGAGACTTGACTACTGCATGACAGAGTGAGCTCCTGTCTCTGTCCCAGCTCCTGCCAACCTAGCAGTTTGAAAGCAAGAAATTGCAAATAGATAAATAGGTACCATTTTGGTGGGAAGGTAAACAGCATTCCTTGCACTCCATTGTCAAGTTATGCTTGTCACATGTCCATGGAAACATCTGCAAATGCAGACAGCGCTGGCTCTTTGGCTGTAAACAGAGATGTCACTGAACCCTAATGATGGATACAACTGGCTTTTGAGCAAGGGTGTCCTTTACCTTTACCTGTTACCTCTTTGTGAGATATGATGAAGGCAGGTGGGAATCTAAAGGTCTGTAGATAATGCAGACTCAAGGCTTGTTAGAATTATCCCATATTTAGCATATATTACAAGTATGTAATGGCAGTGTGTACCAGAAAGGAACAACGATCCTCATGAATAAGATAACATTCCCATTTCAACTAATTCAAACTGAATGGGTGTTTCCATGCAAAATAGCAAGGTTTCCAAGATGTTTTATGACTCAGTCATCCAGACAACAACAATAAATGTTCAAACTTTTATTTAAACAAAAAAAGCTCTTGAATTAAAACATGTTTTAAGATGATCATTTTGCTCCACCTGGCCGGGGGGATAACAGGGCCACCGACAGGAGCCACGGCCGAAGACACCGCCCTGGCCGGGTGCCTGTTTCCGCCACCATGGCCATGCGGGTGGCTGAGGATGATAATGATGATTAATTACATTATATTCTGCCAATATGGGATATTTTCCCACTCTGGGTGGCTTACAAAATATTACAAAAACCTTTAGAATAAAAATTAAACATACAGTATTGAATACCTTATAAATACCAACAAGAACAAAAATGATAACCCCACAAATAAAAACAACAACAACCCAGCAACAAAGAACAAATATTGGTGATGAAAAAGTTAATCAAAACCTATTGATGAGAATGAGAGAGAGAAGGACCTCTACTCAGCTTTAGCACTAAAACTAAATATAATAATAAATTAACTATCTAATCATTTGCTGCCCTTTTACTTTACCTCAGAACTGCTGCTTCAGCAATCTCCTCTCCTTGTTTAATGAAAAGGCTGATCTTAGGCAAGTAGGTTTTTAAATGAGAGCCTGGGTACCAGAACTTTGAAAACCAAGGCAACTCCTGTTAGCACTGCTGTGTGGGGGACTCAAGAGTTGTCATTCAAAAAGGAAATGTTCTGAGCTTGACTGTTAACTCATCTGTGTTTCTGAGCTCCTGACTGCGCTTTATTGGACTACATGGAAGGCAGAGTCATGGCTTCAGGAGGCCAAGGTAGCACAGATTAAGTCCTTATCTCCTCTTCTTTTTAAAACCCTGGAGCAGCCGAAGGAAGTGGCAGAGCCAGTGAATAATGTTCCCTTTATGGTTCATATAATTTTTGGAGTTATTTTGAATTTAATCTGGGAAACATTTGCAAAGAGTGGCACAACCATCTCCTCAAAAGAAAGATGTTGGATTATGATTATATCTCTTGGAAGATCCTAAGTAGGTTGAGGGTTGGAGTCAGTGGTGGGATGTCAAAAATTTTACTACCCCACCGTGATGTCATCACAATGTGGGTGGAGCTAACATCATGATGTCATGATGTCATGGGCGGGGCCAAAGAAAAAAATTACAAAATTACAAAATAATAATAAAATAAAATAAAAATAAGCACACACACACACACCTCAGGCCTTTTAAGGAACTGTTGTAGCACATCAATATAGGTAAAGGTATTAAATGCACATTAAAATACACACAGACACACCACATCCAAAGGTGAGTCACCCTGGGGAGCAGGCTATAAGGAGCTTCAGGCTAGCAGCTTCTCTTCCTCCTTCCCGCTTGGGAGGACAGCAAGGAGGCTGTGCATACGCGCCAAGCACTGTAGGCGTGCATGCACACAAGTGCTTGGCGCGCATGCGCAGTGGGGGAACCAGTGAAAAGGTAAGCCCTGAAGGTGGTTCCCCCCAAAGCTGCTACCGGTTCTCCAGAACACTGGGAAAAGTTGCTACTGGTTCTGGCGAACTGGTGAGAACCTGTTACATCCCATCACTGGTTGGAGTCCCTAAATGTAAGACCAATGTGCTCAAGTGTCGGCTGCTGACAGACAACAATGCACTGTGTGAATGTGGAGAGATACAGAATCTGGCTCATTTACTGGTCTGCCGATTACTGCCAGAAACATGCACCAATGAGGACTTAAATTTGGCCAATGACAAAGCGAAGAAGGTAGCTTTGTTTTGGCAGTACTGTATAAAGTTTGACATGGACACAAAAAAAGAGAGAAGAAAATAGGATTATTGTTATTGCTAGAGAAAAATGCTATGTTTTATCTCGTGAGGCAGCATCTTTGATTCCATCACCTGAACAGACCAATCAAGTTGCTCTTTGCCTCTTGGGATGCTCATCCTTCACAGGTGATTAGGTGGATGGTCCTGGGTCCTTCTTTCCCACTCTCCTCCGTCTCCTGAATTCTCTTCCTCCCATGCTGTGAATCACAGTAGCAAAAACACCTATATGTCAGTCAAGACTGGGAAGATAAATATGCAACATCCATTTCATCACGTGTGTGTGTGTGTGTGCGCGCGCGCGCGTGCGTGCATGCATGTGTGTGTGTGTGTTTGGCATCATTCCAAAATCAGAACTTATCTTCATTAATGGTAAGAATGCAAGACTGTGAAGAAAATATGGAAAAGATTTTTGCAAAGATTAATGAACTATTGTCTATTAATTTGGAAATGTGTCCTAAAATAGCATTATTAGCTAAATTTGGAAATTCATCTTTTTCTTCTTTTTTGTTGTTGTTCAGTCGCACAGTCGATTCCGACCCTCTGCAACCCCATGGACCACTGTCCACCAGGCATACTTAAATAAGTTAAATCTGAATATTGGCTATCCTCATGGCAATTAGCTTGCCCTGAGACTATAATGCAGTGGTCTTCCATTTGCCTTTCACATTGCAGTGTGACACCGGTACCACTGATCCACTTCCGTGAGTCACTTTCTGGTCCTGAGCTCTTTTGGCATGCAAAGTCCTCCTCAGCCCCAGGCCAGTATTGATGAAGCTGCTGCCTTCTACCAAGATGGATTCAAGTGGGATTTAACCCTTCTCTGTGGACTTCGGCGCACAAGTCCATTAGTCCTGAGGGTTGTCAGGTTAGTTAACCACCACCTGACACTCATCGTTGAGTTGCTGGCAGTCTGGTCTACTCTATTACCATAGCAGGATAACCTGGCCATACATATAGAATGGCAAAAGAAATAAATGATTACAAGATTAGTCAAAGCAGCAACATTAATAGTACTTTAAAAATGGAAAATAGATTTTGATTTTGAACTTGATAACCAGTTTAAACAGGTGGGGAATATAGCTATTAATGGTGAATTAAAGTGAAATAATGGTGAAAAGGGGATTAGTAAAAAATGACTTTAGATAGTATTAGTGAAAAGGAAAGGAAAAGGGACAAAGCCAGAACAAGATATATTATTCTTTTGGAAGTGAAGTGGTGAAATATAGCAACATAATTATATAGTAATCAGTTGATACTATTTATAAGCCCCATGAGTGGAAGAAGCATGTAGATATTAAAATAGGATGTATATCTTTATGTTTTTTCTCTATGTGATTTCTTCTTAATCATTTTTTTAAATCAAAGAAGGCAAAGCAAGAAAGTCCAGTCTATCCATTGCTGTTCAGAGGATGGGAAAGTTACTTTTTTGGACTACAGCTTGCAGAAATTCCCAGTCAGCATGGCCAGTGAGATATTCTGCGAGATGAAGCTGAAACAGAACAAAGGTTGCCCAAGCTCTTCTGCTATCGGAATGAAGCTACTCTCAACAGTTCCCTTGCTCCATTTCAGCATTAAACACCTCCTTGCTTACTTCCTCTAACCCAAGTGTGCCCAAACTACGCCCCGGGGGCTGGATCCGGACCCCGATGCTAATTCATTCAGCCTGCGGGAGCAACAAGGGCTTTGCAGGTTGAATGAATTGGTGCGGGGGCCAGATCTGGCCCCTGGGGTGCAGTGACCACCCCCTGAACCATGTGACCGGCCCATGGCCCAAAAAGTTTGGGCACTCGTGCTCTAACCATTACATCTCAGCCCACTGCTCGTTATGAGATGGGACAAAAGCACACAATTTGACGTGTTATTTCTTTGTGTCTTCTTTGCTTCCTCTTTTATCCCTTCAGGTGTCGAGGGAGATACAAGGTTCTTGTTCTGCCATGTCTAGTGGCCTCCACTGGTGTTATTTGGTATTCTTCAATTTCTTTCTTTTGTTGGCAGGAGCTGGAACAGACTCTGCCATGCACCACGCGGGTCTCGAACTGCTCACTTGCAAACCTTCTGGTCATCAAGTCCAGCGTCTTAACCACTAAGCCACTACTGCCTCAATAACAACAATATCTGTCTTCATATCAAGTATACAATGCAGTGTGACACCCTGAATTCTGGCATATAGCATATGGCCAGGATTCCCTTGTTAATGTTTGAGGTATACAAAAATCCTCTTGGGCTCCCTCTCCTGTCTTGACAGGTTTTCACCATTTTAAAACCAATTAGCCCCAATTGCACATCTGCATAACTTCCATCCTCATTTAGTTCTTGATACATGACACAGACTAAGTAGCCTTCAGATCAGGCCTACTACCTGTTCTCCCTTATTAATGCTTACATTTTACGTGAAGGAGAGGTCAATGGACTTGGGTACCCCCTTTTTTGCATGCCTTTTTGGTTTAACAAACCAGTGGGTTATAGTGGTTAGAGCAGGGATTTTCAACCTGCGGCCCACTGGCCAGATGTGTCCTACATCAGCCTTTCATGTGGCCCCCCACTGCGTCCACCACACCAGGAAGTGCCATGTGGTGGAGGAAAGGCAAAATGGCTGTCCGGCCCCCAAAGCTTTCTGAGGGAGTGTGACCCGGGACCCAGCTTAAAAAGGTTGAGAACTCCTGGGTTAGAGTGATGGACTAGGACTCAGGAGCCCTGGATTCAAATCCCCACTCAGCTATGGAAACTCACTGGGTGGTATTTGTAAATACATCCTTAAACCTCTCATTTAACTTGAAAGCCCTGTTAGGTTCGCTATAAGTTGGTTCTGTCTTGATTGCTCATAACAACAATTGGTTTGGTAAAAGTACCATCCCAGTACGGATTTTGGGATTTCTCTTATGGCTAGCACTACTCACTCTGCTTTTCATAGAATCATAGAATCATTCCTGCTCAATGCAGAAATCCAAATCAAAGTAAATCTGATAGTGGGCTGTTCTATTCTCTCTTGAATGCTTCCAGTGTTGGAGCGCCCACCACCCTTTTGAGGTAGTTGGTTCTACTCTTGTACTGCTCTAACCATATGGGTCATAAAGCAAATTCTGACTTATGATGACCCTTTCCCAGGCTTTTTAAAGTACAGAATACACATAACATTCTAGAACTTTGCAGCTTGGCCAGGCTGGCTCTTCTGTTGGGAAGCACAGTGGGGAATCAAACTCCCAGCCTTGCTTAATCCACTGAGTTATCTAGCTAGCAAGAATTATATAATTATATACCTGTCAGAATGTCTTCCCCATAATATATCACCCTGCATCACTCGTTCCTCCAAGATGGCACAGCTCCAGGTGCCAACCCCAAGATTAGCAAGAAAGGCTGTGACTTGGAGAAGAGCCTTCTTGGTGGCGCCACCAACTTTGTGGAATTCTCTTCCAGGTGAGCTGTGCTAGGCTCCATCTCTACCTATATTTAAAAAACAACTACAATTGTTCTTCTATAAAGATGCTTTTAAGGATATACTGCCAAAAGTGGAACAATAGGTTTTGTTTAACTCTTTCCATCACCAAGATATGTTCTCTGTTGATGGTTATTTTTAATTGGGGTGAGTGGGTGGTGTTATTATTATTTATAATTTATTCAGTTGGTTTATTCTTTTTGCTTAATTTCTTATTGTATAGATTTATAAAACGTGTTGTTAGTCACCCAGAATGGCCTAATATCCCAGATGGATGGGGTATAAATAAATAAATAATCAAAGGTAACCATGGAAAGGAATGCAACATAGACCCCCTATCCATATAGTGTCCTGTTTCAGAGACAAATATCATTCAAGTGTAATTCTTGCTTTTAGAGATATACTGTACCGGTACATCTCCATCCATATGTTGCCCCTTGTTGGTAATATGCACACGATGAGGAGGCTGTCTAAAAAAGCATATACTGTAGTGCATTTTCTGGGGTGATTTGGGGGGCAGGTTAATCTGAAAGCATGCACAATCAAAGGAGGACTCCTTCCATCAGCTGGGAACTGGCTGCTACAATTGCATTCCACCTTGATTCTTTGATGGAGGAAAATGCTGGGATCATTCCAAACACTTCACTCCTCCCAGTGACCTCAAAGGGGCTTTTAAAAGCTGTGCTACTATAGCCTGGGTGGCCCAGTGTAGACAGACCCTAAATCAAAAGAACAGCGATGCTTTTCTCCTGGATATAATCCTCTATACCTCCATAATTCTAAAGAGCCATAGGAGGGCAATCATGTATACTGTGAACCACTATAAGTCTACTCCATCTTGTACAATATTTGGACCAAAAGGTAACAATAAAGTTCAATTGTGTCACACTTCATCTGGACTTCATTAGCTTCACTCAGTCACTGACTTTCCATTTCACAGGCTCTTCAACAAAAAGCAATTAATTAAGCTTTTTTGTTTCGGTGCAATCCAATAATATGAAATGTTAGGAAACCTCAGGCCCCTTGCTTGGGGTGAGTTATAAAGCTGAAACAGGCCATTTGGCAACAATTCAGATTTGCCATGGTGGTTCAGCTTCTTCCTGTAACTTCTCAATTCAGCTGAATTTTCCATCTACTGGCAATTGCTTGTGGTTCATAAACCTTGCATTGGAGTATGGTTATAATGATGGAAGAACTAGATGGAAGTATTTTAAATCGTAGGCTCCCAATTTAACTGAATCTTTCTATTTTAGAGGGAAATAAGTCTACCCAAAGGGACTGCAATGGCTTAAGTGGTTAAGACGCTGAAGTTGATGACTGGAAGGTTGGCAGGTCAGCAGTTCGAGACCTGAATGCTGATGGAATGTGCTCCTGTCTCTGCAATTAGATAAATAGGTACTGCTTTGGTGGGAAGGTAACAGCATTCCATGTGCTTTGTTGTCTACTCATGCCTGCCACATGACCACGAAAATGTTTGCAGATGGTTACAGCGCTGGCTTGTTGGCTGTAAATGGAGATGAGCACTGTACCCTAGAGTTGGATATGACTTGCTTTCAAGCAAGGGCAACCTTTATGTAATTTTACATACCATCAGGTTCCTGGGGATGAGGTACCCCATAAGACATTTAAATCAAATATGAGTCTTAATTTGCAGTTATCAGAATGGCTTCTCCATACTGGGAAGCATCACCACAAAGGTTTTAGGATATGCAGACTATTATTCAGTGGCACATGATAAGCATCTAAGCAAGCTACATGTTCAGTTTTAGACGAAAAAGCCTTCTGTTACTTAAATAGTAATTACTTGCTTACCTCTGCTCTATAGTCACATTTCTCAGGGTAACATATAGAAATACAAAATCAAACATGACTGTTATTTTCAGCACTTGTTCTTGCTCATTTTTTTACAATGCACAGTGTTGGAAAAATAATTGGTTTCTTGCTTCATGAACTAGTAGAAATAATAGCACTAAGTGGCTGAAATCCAATAGCAGGCCACAACTAAAGTAGGCCATTGTAGAGTCAATAAATTCTCAGATTTGACAAGATCCCCCCCCCCATTTCTATTTCATTTTCTTTGGGGAATCTTCCATGATTAAAATCATGCTCTAGTCTACTGGCCATTGGGCTAGCAGCTGTTTTCATGCAAATTATTCTTAAAATTTATGATAGAGTACATTTTTAGCATGGATAAGACTAAGATGTTGTGGAAGATAACATTTTCATTCATCTAAGGGGATCTGGCCAGGTTATCCTGCTATGGTAATAGAGTAGACCATACTGCCAGCATGAATTAAATCCCACTTGAATCCATCTTGGTGGAGAGCAGCAGCTTCATCAATACTGGCCAATGAGGACTTTGTGCACCAAAAGGGCTCAGGACCAGAAAGTGACTTGCGAAACTGGATCATTGGTACAGGGGTCATGCTGCGATGCAGAAGGCAGATGAAAGGGCACTGCATTATATGTTTCCAGTACAGTCTTCATGGCTGATCGCCATAAGGATCGCCAATATTCAGATTTGGATATGGCAGAGCAGCAACAAGAAGAAGAGGATCTGGTGAAGTATTTTTTTCATGTAAATAGATTCTGGAGAATTTGGCGAAAATTTGTGGAACATGTAATGGTTAGAAATGAAGGTATCAAGCCTGTAACAGAGCAAGCTAATTTTTGGAAGATATGACATGTTATAACCTCCCGGACAATGTATATAACACAGTGGTGAATTATATTAGAAGATTGAATTTGAGGGATGTTCATTGATACTTAATTAAGGGGTAGTGGAGTTTTCTTGTAGTATGCTACTTGAGTTACTGTATTTTCTGATCTTCACAATTTTATATATATATGTATTTGTTTTCTTTTTTTAAAATACCTAATTAAAAAAAGAAGAAGATTGCTAGTAGAGTATGAAAGAAGCATATAAATGTAGTATGTAGTAATGTGATAGCAAATTTAAATTGTATAAGCTTCAGTAGTAAATGTTTATTTTTATTCTTGTTCATTAGTTCTTATCTTCATTGTATTTCTTTATATATTATGTATTTTGTGTTGATTCTCTATGTAGATTTTTTCTCTTTTTTGTTGTATTTCTTTTTTGTTGAAAATTTATAAATAAAAATTAAAAAAAAAAAAGATTATCTGATCAGTGGATGCAGCAAAATTTCACAGACTAATTATTTGCACCGTCATAACAGGGTTGCAAAAATTATCCATTGAAAAATTTGCCAGAAGTTTGGATTTGAATGCAGTAAAAATCATTGGAAACATCAAGTAAAGAAAGTTGTAGAGAATGAGAGAGTCAAGATCCTGTGGAACTTTAAAATTCAAACAGATAGACATCTGCCTCACAACACACCTGATGTAACTGTTGTGTAAAAGAGGAAGGTCTGGTTTATTGACATTGCTATACTAGGAGATGCATGAATTGAAGACAAGAAACTGGAGAAAATCACAAACTATTGTGATTTGCAAATTGAACTCGAGCATCTATGGCAGAAGAAATCTGTTGTTGTTTCCATAGTGATCAGAGCCATTGGAGCAGTACCTAAAGGACTCCCTAGCTATTTGGAAATTTTGGATTTATCTGATTTGAACATCCTAACTCTCCAAAAAACAACTCTACTGGGGACTGCATATATAATCAGATGTTACCTTAACAGCTCTTAGGTCCTTGGTTAGGGCTTGAACTGTTAATTTTATTCCAGTCCTTGACTTTGAACCAAATGGTTGATTTGTATAATAATAATAATAATAATAATAATAATAATAATAATAATAATAATAATAATAATAATAATAATAATAATAATAATAATAATAATAATAATAATAATAATAATAATAATGCACATTGTGGATCTTTCATAGTTTCCTAACCTTTGGGGTAAATTTCAGGGATCCTACATCACTTGAGATTTCAGTGTAAAACAAATGATTTGCAAGTTGACTCATGCAAGGCCATAAAGTGAGTTGTTGTTCATTCACATTTGTTTTGAATTTGCAAGGGGGGGATTTCAGAGTAATACCATTGCCCCGAAATTATCCTTTATCTTTATTCACCTTCTCATATTCTCTTGTCTCTTTGATAAACCAGGTTCCAGGTTTATGATTCTCCCTCCCCTCCAAAGGAAAGGAAATAAAAAGGATTAGGTTCTTGTGGGAATCTATCTGACTTAATTTAACAGAGTGCAAATTTTATCCTACCTGATCCAGTTATTGTCACTTCCAGCCCAGAATATTGCAGAGCGGTTGTTCTTTGTTCAATCAGTTATTACAGGGAATACAGATGGTAGATGAAGATACTGATAGTTAGTATGAATCTCAGGATTTGTAGTTTGGAACTCTGTGCTTTAGTTCAGGGAAGGGCACTAAAGGACGTTTAAGCATTTCACCCAACTAAAAATTCCAGGATTCCCTAGAACCGTGATGGCGAACCCTGGCACTCCAGGTGTTTTGGAACTTCAATTCCCAGAAGCCCTGATCAGCAGGAGTGCTGACTTGGGCTTCTGGTAATTGAAGTCCAAGAACACCTGGAGTGCCAAGGTTCACCATTGTGGTCTTAGAATGAAGCCATTATAGCTAACATAGAATTCAACTAGTATAATGTTGTAATGTAGATGGTTACATGGTTATCACCAAAATATAGCTCAATGTTTTGTTTCCTGTGTTTGGTCTTGATCACTGGAGCAGTGATGCTTGTGACTTTAAACCAAAGAACCACATTTTGTCTATCAGAAACAGGCAAAGTGCTTCTACTCTTCGAGATATCAGTATTTTAATTCCACATTTAAAAATGTATATGCATTCATTTCCAGTTGTGTGCAGACACACCAATCAACATGCTCACAATCTGCAGGAATGCATAGAAAGGTGAAATTTGTGAATTGTTTAAAGCAATGGGAGGGCAGATTACATAGTATTGTTCGTCTCTTGAGTGATCCATCTATCTTTGAAGTAGCAAAGCAACAGTGCATCTGAAAATATCCAGTTCTTCTTTGAAGGGACATTGCATTTTGCACAGTGAATTGAGATGTGGAAGGATAGATATGACAATATAATTCCATGCTGTCAAGTCAGTACTATTTTATATTGACCCTTTCCATGATTTTCTAGGTAGAGAATACTCAGAAGTGATTTACCATTCCTTTCTTCTGGATGAACCCTGGGATTATGCAACTTGCCCAAGGCTAGACCCGCTGGCTCTTCTTCCTGGAAGTCCAACAGGGAATTGAACTCCCAACCTCTAGTCCGCAGCTAGATACCTAAAATTACTGATCTATCCAGAAAACTATAGCTTTTATGATAATATTGTCCTATTTTCTTGAGCTGGCTTTGACCCAAATGAAACCCTATGTGTCTATAGCAATAGCAATTACACTTATATACCACACCATAGTGCTTAGTACACTCTCTGGGCAGTTCATAAAGTAATTAGTATTTTCCCCCAAACATGCTGCATGCTCAATTTACTGATCTCAGAAGGATGGAAGGCTGAGTCAACCTTGAATCTGGTCAGGATTGAACTCACAACATCAAAGTGTTTAAAACAAATAATTGGGTGATCCTGAGGGGTACACCACATAGTCTATGCTTCAAATCAGGCCCCCTCAAAGATACCTTCCAAATGTAGTAAAATCCATCTTTTGCTTAAGGCAAAATAATTTGGATGTTTCTGAGGGCCCACAAAGTAATTTTCTATAAGCCATGAAGCTTATCTTTTAAATTACACCACCCTGAAGAGAACACTCCAAATGTAATGAAAATCTGCCTAGTCATTTAAGACAAAATAGCTGGAGCTCATGAGGGTCCCTGGAGTGCTTTTCACATTGTGACCTACAACCTATAGGTCAAGTCAGACCACCCCAAAAATACCCTTCAAATTTGGTGAAAATCTGTATAGTTGTTTATGAGAAACTAATTAATGGGTCCCTCAGAGGCTCCTCAAGCAGCCTGTTTTAAGCCAAACTATCATAAATATATAGTCCAAATCCAGTGAAAATCCATCCAGTTGAAACTCACTTTTATTTATATACAGTAGTTGGTCGGCTGGATAACTCAGGGTTTTAGGTATCTCGCTGGAAGTTGAGTTCCCCACTATGCTTCCTGAGGAAAGAGGAAGCCTGTGTAGCCTTTGGCAAGTTTCACAGCCCCAAGATGCTCCAAGAAGGGAAGAGTAAACCACTTCTGAGTACACTATACCTAGAAAACCTTGGTAAAAGGCTCCATAGTTTGGAATTGCCTTGAACCCCATTCTCCTTCCTGTCCATCTTTAATTTAACCAATCAACAGTAACAACAATTAGATGTATATACCACCACTTAGTGCTATAGGGTGGTATATAGCAAGCTAGTTAGCATTTTGCCCCCAACATGCTGGGTACTCATTTTACAGACTACAGAAAGATGGAAGTCTGAGTTCACCTTAAATTCCTGGTCAGGATTGAACTCACAACCTTCTGGCTGCAGTACAGCAGTTTAACCACTGCACCATCAGGGATCTTACTTCTTTTGTGTCCTGATCAGACCCTGGATTGTCTTAAAATGAAGCCACTTCCTTTGCTTTGTCGTTGCCCAAATGCAAGTCATCATCTGTGCATGTTTCTGGCAGCAATTGGCAGACCAGCAAATGGGCTGGACTCTGTGTCTCTCCCAGTGGTTCGTGTGGGTTTCAGCCACCTGGGGCGGAGGCCAAATTCGCTGCCCCCAGTATGAAATTGTGCTGCCCAAAAAAAGTACCCCCATGCCCCCCATGCCAGTGGGGGACTTGGCCCTGCTGCCTCCGGGTCTCCCACCCCGGCACGCTGCCACTGCCGCCTGACTCCAAAGCAAGAGATTTTTTGAAAATATGCTCCATTGGATCCCATAGAGGAGGAGGAGACAGGAGGGGGAGGGGAGATGAAGGAAAGCCAGGGGAGGGGGCTATGGTATGTGCCGGACAGGGGGCTGCGGGTGGAGGGTGTGTGTGTGTGTGTGTGTGTGTGTGTGTGTGTGTGTGTGTGTGTGTGAGAGAGAGAGAGAGAGAGAGAGATCCAGGTTCCAAATGAGGCTACTTCCAGCTTCCCTGGCAGTTCAAGACCCGATTACTGCATGACAGAATGAGCGCCTGACTCTGTCTCAGCAGCTCCTGCCAAACGAGCAGTTTGAAAGCGAATAATCGCAAGTCGATAAATAGGGGCTACTTCGGTGGGGAAGAGATCTTGGTGACATGAAAATAGCCTCACTCGGGCATCCTCTGAGTGGAGATCCTCCAGCAAAAAATCCTTTCAACCCAGAAAGCACATTTGTATGCTTCTGACATGATATTTTTTTAAAAAAATAATTACTTCTCCATGTGGGAAAAAGGATGATCTGACAACTCAAGGTATCAAGTCTGCCTTTGGTGCCACCGCCCACCCCTTTACAGGTTCTGCAACACTGGAGGAACTCTGCTAATAGGACGCCTGAATGAGTCTACTTTCATGTCACCAAGATCTCTTCCTCACAGAAGTGGTCCCTATTTATCCAGTTGGAAAGCAAGAAATGGCAAGTTGATAAACAGGGACTACTTCGGTGAGGAAGAGATCTTGGTGACACATAACAATTGACCGGCCTCCTCCTCCTCCTTCCCCAGGCAGGCAGCGGCTTCCCTCGACACACTGGAACATTTTGTCGCCCCCTGGAAAGTGCCCCCCGGGGCTGGCTGCCCCCTGCCCCCCACGCTATGCTACTGATCTTTCCATAATCACACCGTATGTTGTTGTCTGACAGCAGTCCCCACTTGAGTATGTTGGTCTTGCATTTAGGGACTCCAAACCTCAGCCTATTCAGGGTCCTCCAAGTGATGTAGGGGAGCTTGAGATCTCCAGCTATATCTACCTTTAATGATGTTATTTTCCCAGTGAGCTCCTTTCTCCGTCTAATTTGGTTCTGCTCTTGTGTACCCTCATAATGTTTGTTCTTGCCATAAAGTGGCAGACTTGAGTCTCATACCCATTCAGAGGATGTCAAAGGACATTTTCTTGTTAGTTCTCTCAGAGTTCACTGCTACTTCTCTCCTGATCTTAGGTGGAGCAAAATACCAACAAGGGGGTATATCCTCTCAACTGGTGTAGGCATCCTGTCACTATCTGCATGGCTTCATTAACAGCAAAGTCAACTTCTTTTGCATGTGTGGATGCATTCCATACTGGAGCAGCATTCTCTGCTGCAGAGACGCTCAGGGCCAAAGCTGATGAGGGATCTTACTACAATCTGTTGTCCTTTTCAATAATGTCCCCACACCCAGAGTGCTCCATGTCAAACATCAGGCTGCACTTTCAGCAGTAGATCTAAGAAGGAGAATGTTAGAAGTGGACTCTTATTGGGGGGAGGGAAGGGGGTGAATGGCAACTTTTGCTAGAAAGCCAGTCGTATCTGACTCTAGGGGCTTACAGACAAAGAACCAACACTATCTGTGCCTGCAGACATTTCTGTGGTCATGTGGCAGGCATGACTAGATACCATGGTATATGAAATGCTGTTACCTTCCCACCTAAGTGGTACCGATTTATCTGCTTGCACTTTCTTGCTTTTGAACGGTTAGGTTGGCAGGAGCTGGGACATACAACAGGAGCTCACTCTGTCATCCAGCTCAGTGTCTTAACCACTAAGCCACCACAGTCCCCCAGTGGTAGGTTGCTGAATGTGTAAAGTCCCTTATCATTGACGATGATGTTTGTGAATTGGTTTGGTGGGCCCTTGTAGACTGAAGGATGGTACTAGCCAAACTCCCATTGTTTAACTTGAAAAAAGTTGCATGAGAGTAAGCCCACTGACTCTATATGGATTTGGTAAGTCAGCTCCTCTGTGATTTCTATGGAACCATTGAGCCTACATTAGTGTAATTTACTACACTAAAAACAGAATTTTGGCCACTATGTACTTGCATTTGTGTGTAAACATATACGTGACACAAAAACAGAAATATTAAAAAGTTACAGCAGGGCAGTACATTTGGGCTTCTGTGTTCTTTGATATTTCTGTTTTATAAATTAGTCTAATAAACACATGTTCTGTGATTAATGGCATCCTTCTAGAATAGAGAACAGATTCCTGTGAAGCACTGTCTAATGGTTTAAAATTTCTCTTTCTCTCTTGCGTGTGTTAGAAAATGGGGCCCAGGCTAGTTTTGACTCAGAAATGCCTGTTCCAGAGAAAAGTGCTTTTTCTTCAGATCAAAAATCTCACTTTGAATGAGAATGATTCCATATGGCTTCCTGGCTCTAAAGAAGAGTCACAGGAGGCCTGTCATCTCAGTTGGAGGTCTGGGATAATCCTCATGTCACTAACCAGCCTTTTGGAATATATAGAAAAAGAACAACAATGCTTTCTATGCATGCATAAGAGTGGAAGCTCACATGAACAATTAATATATGCTCAGTTAGGAAATGGTTTCCCCCTCTCACACAGAGTCCCTATTTCATCTCTCAGCACACTCTTGTTGTAACTATGGACATTGCAAAATTAATCAACGTCATGTAGAAGCACAACTAGACTGCAGCTTCCAGTTGGTAATGTGGGACTGCAGTGGCTCAAGTGTCTATGATGCTGACTGGAAGGCTGGAAGTCAGCAGTTCGATTCCCGAGTACTGCAGAACAGAATGAGCTCCCATCTTTGTCCCACCTCCTGCCAACCTAGCAGTTTGAAAGCAAGAAATTGCAAGTGGATAAATAGGGACCACTTCGGTGGGAAGGTAAACAGTGTTCCGTACACTCCGGTGTCTAGTCATGCCTGCCACATGACCACAGAAACGTCTGCAGAAGCAGACAGCGCTGGCTCTTTGGCTTTGAAACAGAGATGAGCACTGAACCCTAGAGTTAGATACAACTGGCTTTCGAGCAAGGGAAACCTTTACATTTACTAGCTTCATCCTTTCTGCAGTTCTTTTCAACTTCATTTTGGAAGTTTCACATCTACCCTAGACATGGAAGAAGAAAATGCTTCATCCTTAAAGTATATCTACATTGTGTGGTTATAGCACTCTGACAGTTTTATCTGTTACAGTTCTATTTTACAAAATCCTGGAATTCATGGGTTTATTTATTTATTTTTATTTAATTTAATCACATTTGTATTGCTGCCTGAGATAAAACACATTAAAATATTAAGTTATTTAAAATTTAAAATATCCTCCCCAAACAACCACATCATAAAATTTCTAAGACTGAAAGCTGGAAGCCCGGGTGCCACTCATATAAGCCAACCTGGAGTGGCTATTATCTCCCCAGCTGCCCCACACACCCACTGCGCCAGCCAGGTTTTAAGGTTTTTTCTAAAGGGTAAAAGCTCTGCCTGGAGACGAAGCTCAGTCGGCAGGAGGTTCCACAGGGCTGGATCAGAGAAGACCCTCCTTCTCGTGCTACAGATGCAAGCTCTCTAGCCGATGGAACTACCAGGGAGCCCCTCCGGTCTGTTCTAGTGGCACGGGCAGATATCCTTGAGGTGATGCAGTCTCTTAAGTACCCTGGTCCACTACCATGTAGGGCTTTAAAGGTAATCACCAGCACCTTGAATTGCACCCATAGACACACCGGTAGCCAATGAAGCGCCCGCAGCAGGGGTGAGGCATGGGCATAATGCCCACACCCCATCACCATGCGGGCAGCCACATTTTGAACTAGTTGAAGTCTCCGAATGGTCATCAAGGGCAGCCCCATGTAGAGCGCATTACAATAATCCAGTCTGGAGGTGACCAACACATGAGTGACCATAAGTAAGGAGTCCTGGTCTAGGAGCAGGCGTAACTGGCAAATGATGCGAAGACAGTGGTGGGATGTCAAAATTTTTACTACTCCACCGTGATGTCATCACAGTGTGGGTGGAGTTAATGTAATGACATCATTATGTGGATGGAGCCAACATCATGACATGGGTGGGGCCAAAGGAAAAAAATATAAATAAATAAAAAATAATAAAATAAAATAAAAATAAGCACACATACACACACACACACTCATACCTCAACCCACCCACAACACAAACCCGTAAATAAATAAAATAAAATAAAAATACATTAAAATACACCCACCCACCCCAAACACAAATCAAACAGAGCTTTTAAACTGAAGGTGGTTCCCCCCAAAAGCTGCTACCGGTTCTCCGGGACACTGGAAAAAGTTACTACCAGTTCTGGCGAAACTGATGAGAACCTATTACATCCCATCACTGTGGAAGAGAAGTTGTGCGACAGCCATCCTGACGATGAGAACAGCCAGTCTTTGTGATCATGAGTAAGCTACAGAGTCCCAGGACACCCAACAAGAAGGAAATGGCAAACCATAAGTGCGGATTGACTTGAGTGCATGAAGTTAGTATTAACCAAATATGCAACTCTTTCTCCCTCAAATAATAAACATTTTACATTTTTAGTGAATTATGAGTTTTCTAGATTAGTTACTCTTAAACTCAACATGAGCCAACTGTAGCCTGCTAGCCATTATCGTGACAAAGCCTCCCTCTCCCAATGAATCCTGAACCATCTCTATGAATGATGAAGTCCTCAATCATGAAAGGAGTCAAAAGTTGACATTTCTTCTCTGTTCATCATTGGGCTGGCTGTCTCATGTAAGAAACAGCAACTTTGGTGGCTGCGATACACTGGCATATTCCACTTGAGTTCTCTGTTGGTCTTTCCAAGATTTGTTCGACAGTGACTGACAGGCAGGAACAAGGGCCTGAATGTCTAGACAAGAATGAAAGTAGCTTCTCATAATAATGGGCTTCCTGAAATAAACAGAACCCCTTTTCATCGACGGGGCCTGTTTCCTTCAGTGGAACAATAAGTGACTATTTGATTCAGCAAAGGCGACAGTAGTGTTTTCTACAGTCTTCTGGAACTGGAGAATATCACTATGGCCACCAAAAGATGCAGCCTAAATGATAAGGCACCGGATTACTGAGAGGAGAAAAAAGCACAAGGAAAGCAAAAAGGGTCCGAGATCAGATATTTAAATTGCTGTAAGCATTAATTAAAAATGACGTAAGTTTTCCTACCCTCTAGCCCACACACTCATATGCAGTCTAGCCTTCTGAGTCATCATTTCTAATCCTCTGCTCTTTCCATGCCACTAGCTTCAAGGGAACTGAAGTTTCTTCACTTTTCTTCATAATGGGACCGAAAATATTGTGATTCAGGAGGTCTCTCTGGCAAACACCAGGGAAGTCACATGGGCACCTGGAAGAGGACGAGAATGTACTGTCAGCTAAAAAGTTTATTCTCTTTGTTACTTAGCTGGAAACAGGAAAATCAAAGTATCTTCTAAATCAGGAGTGGATAAAGAGATGTTAATAGGCTGCATGTGGTTCCCTAGGTACATTTTTGTACACCCAGGCTATTCCAGAGTCTGTATACCCTCCAAAGAAAGAAAGAAAAAAAGAAAGAAGGTAAGAAAGAAAAAGACAGACAGATAGACAGACAAGGCATTAGAATAATAGAATCAAGAATCATAGAATAACTGAGTTGGAAGGGGGCTTTTAGGCCATTGAATCCAACTCCTGCTCAATGCGCGAAACCAAATCAAAGGAGATACTATATGTCCAATTCTCTCTTGAACCCTGCCAGTGTTGGATCACTCACCACATCTCCAGCCAGTTGGTTCCACTGTCATACTACTCTAACTGTTAAGAAGCTTTTCCTGATATTCAGCCTATATCTGGCTTCCTGTGGTTTTAGCCACTGCTGGAATCAGCCATGGAGTCATTTACAACAGCCACAGATGCATTTACGGCTACGACAGCCATGGATGCAGCGTTTATGGTGGGAAATACCAGTCTAGCCCCCTCAACTGTCTGAGGGAGCATGGCCCGGCCCCCGACCTAAAAAGGTTGCTGGTCCCTGTTGTAAGGCTTACAACATCTGCCCTGCTGTGGAACACCATTAGGGACAAGCCAAGTCAAGTGCAGGAGACAAGGATTGAGGCGGCAGTGGTGGAAGCAGTGGCAGAAGCAGTGGCGGGTGTATTTCTGGCAGCCATGAGGGTGTTTCTGGTGGCTGCGGAGGTGCCTTTTTTCACCCATGTGATGCAGCTTCTCCAGCCAGGGAAGCAGTGGGGGGGGGGGAAGGGACCTTTTCACGGACATGGTGAGCCCCAGTCTGGCCCCTCAACAGTCTGAGGGAGCTTGACCCAGCCCCCTGATCTAGCATATCTAATTCTGTCCTCTCTTACCTGGGGGTACATTAGGTGATTTCTGGACATGGTGTGTGGCCTATGTCAGCGTTGGGGATGCAATACGTTGAAAAGGATTGAAAACTGTAACACTACTGCCTGTCACTGTGAAGGGTTCAGGGCATGTGAGATATAGGATAAACCAACGCTGTTGGATTGCAACTCCCAGCATTTCTTGCCTTCGATTGTATCGTCTAGGGCTGCCTCTGTGTGACATCAGCCCTTGGTTTCTCATTTTGAAATCTGAGGGGGTGGGAAGCTGATGAGTTGGCAAGCCTCCTTGCCACCAAGAAAGCCCATTGGTGTGGGTTTGAGGTTCCTGGGTTTTGAATAAAATGTTTCTGTGCAAAACCTTTCCTTTTATGTAAGAAATGCACAGACACAGCAAGCACAGAAGAACTGGCTGATTGGTCAGAAGAATATAAACAATTTATCCTGTGGTTGCATTTTCTAAAAAAGCCATGAAACAAGGCAGCAGCTAGGGCTGTTTGCACAGAAAAAACTTTTCTCAGGCACATGAAAATTCTGACGGGGATTGATGGAAAATAACTGGCTGTCTTCCAATCAAAGTGAAACATGTAGTTTCTTGTTCTTGTGCATGAGAAAGAGACAAGAGTGGGATCGAAGTATACATTATATTTCCCTGACTGACTCTGTTTGGAGGCCTGAGGTACACATCTTCTAAGCACTAAACAACTAGCTACCTGTTAATGAGAGATTTTGGATTAATTGGTGGGTTAGAAATTGTAGATTCAGTCTATCAGCCCTTAAATAGACTCAAAGGATTACTGGCTAGTACTTGCATAATGGGACTATGGTGGTTTATGGTTAAGATGCTGACTGGAAAGTCTGCAGGTCTGCAGTTTGAGACCTTAGTGCTGCATGATGGAGTGAGCTCTCATCTCTATCCCAGTTCCTGCCAACTTAGCAATTTCTTACTTTCAAACAAGCAAGAAATTGCAAGTAGATAAATAGGTACTGTACTGCTTTTGTGGGAAGGCAAACAGCATTCTGTGCACTCCAGTGTCTAGTGATGCCTGCCACATGTCCACGGAAACGTCTGCAGACATAGACAGCGCTGGTTTGTTGGCTATAAACAGAAATGAGCATTGAACCCTTTAGAGCAAGGGTGCCCAAAGTTTTCAGGCCAACGGCCGGTCATGTGGTTTAGGGAGCCTGTCATTATGGTCTGGGGGCCAAATGCGGCCCCCAATGCCAATTCATCTGGTCTGCAAAACTCTCGTCACTCCTGGAAGCAGAAGTATGGACACATTTTATTTCCACTTCCAGGAGCAACGAGGGCTTCATGGGCGAGATGAATTGGCACTGGGGGCCGCATCCGGTCCCCGGGACGCAGTTTGGGCACCCCTGCTTTAGAGTCTGACATGACTGGCTTTTGAGCAAGGGTGACCTTTACTTTTACCTTACTTGCATAAGAACCTCCCTGGTCTCTGGGATCGAGGCCCAAAGGTGCGAAAGAGCCCAGATGAGTTTATGTTTCTTTTTCAGAACCTTTCATCCTAGCCTTAGTGGCTTTCACAATAGTGCCTCCCTGCTGATGAGATTTCACAGCTAACGTGATTCTAGAAAAAATAATTCCCTTATCTACCCATGGTAAAAAAAAAAAATCTCCTAGGCTTAAAATGAACAGTTAGGGAGCAGAATGGGTAAAACAAAATCCTCTTAAGGCTATAAACAATCCTATTAAATTGGACAAATGAATACCTTTGTTGAAGACACATTAAGGAAAATCAGATTAGAGGGAGACTAATAAACTATTTTCCATGGTTTTCTGGTCAAATTTTTGAAAAGGATTCACAATTTGAGGATATGGTTGTGGCTCTGAAATTGTCTATTTGTGTTTATTTGTGTAAGTATTTGTGGTGATTAGTTCTGTTTCATATGTCAGCGAGACTTACATTTCTGGTAGAGAGAATAAATTAGGTGTGTGCCATAAGCCATCTGGAAAATGTACTAGTAACACTGGTGGAGGCTGCTAGAAGTACCAGAAAAGAACCTTGCATCTCTCCCAACAACTAGTGGGAAAAAGGAGGAAGGAAAGAAGAACTAGTAACATATCTCCCTTTGTTGTTTCCCTCTCACTTTTGATATGTAGAGATATACTATCCTTAAACATAAAAGTTCTAAGAGATTATCATGGCTAATAGATGGATGAGGACTTAAGTTTGGCCAACAACAAAGCCAAGAAAGTGACTGCATTTTGGCAGTCAACACAATCGGAACACAAAAGAAGATGCCTAATAGGCATATTTCCCATGAGTCTGTCTAAGCCTTAAAAAAGAAAAAAAAAACAACTTTAGGGCTACACCTGTAGAGAATTCACCGTACATGCTTTAACTTCTTGCTGTGCATGTGCACCTTGCAAAATACCAGAGTTTGGAAAAGTTTTTTTTTAATTGCGACTCCCACAATCTAGTGCTAATGAGAGGGGGAGGTGGCCTAGCAATTATCATCCCCACCAACAGGAGGTGACACAGGAAGCCTGCCTTTGAGTCCTTTCCCTACAAGACATTGCTTAGTCCAAAGGATTTTTTTTAAGAAAAAGCATATTGTTGTAGTTTAGTTTAGCAGATTAATTTAAAATTTCTTTCTCTCTTAATCTTTATTCCATTTATCCCAGCTATGACTTATTCCTTTGTCATTCTAACCATCATATTCTCAAGAGGCTTTCTGGTTGTGAAGTAACATTCATACTGTTAAACTTGAGTTCAAAGTAGAAATGTACAGGCATGCTAATTTTCAAGAGGATGAATAAAAACAATATTGCCTATAGAATAACACAATTTGTGATTGTGTAGTTCATCAACAGATGACAGAGGAGCCTGGTGTGCGGTGGCCCATGGGGTCGTAAAGGATCAGACTCAACTGTGCGACTGAACAACAAAAGTTGACCCAGTTACTGCATTTTTAGTTTCACAGACTGCAATGTATCTAAAGTGATGTCCTATTACATTGTTAGGGCAGTGTGTTTATTTGACACATGGGGAACTTACTAGTCTTACACCATCCATTGAACCTTTGCTCAACTAGCTAGCCCATGACAACGTCTCATAAACTGAACATACACATTGCCTTGAAAACTGAATACAATTAGGTCAAGCTGTTTCTGATTTAAGGCAACCCTCTGAATCAGTGACCTCCAAAAGGAAAAATAATCAACAGGCTTGCTCAAGTCTTGCAAACTCAAAACCATAAGGCTAGACTTGGTCTTAATTTCCAGTCACAGTGATGGGATGTAACAGGTTCTCATCAGTTCGCCAGAACCGGTAGTAACTTTTCCCAGTGTCCCGGAGAACTGGTAGCAGCTTTTTCGGGGAACCACCTTTGGGGCTTACCTTTTCACTGCCTGCAGTGCTTGGCATGTATGCACGGCCACCTTGCTGTCCTCCTTGCTGTCCTTGTGTTGTGGGTGAGTGGGTGGGTTGAGGTGTGTGTGTGTGCTTATTTTTATTTTATTATTTTATTATTATTTATTTTTTTTCTTTGGCACTGCCCACAACGTCATGATGTCAGCTCTGCCCACACTGTGATGATGTCACGGTGGGGTAGTAAAAAAATTGACATCCACCACTGCCCAGTCAGTTATACATCTTCAGTGGTTAGGCACAGACCTTTCATGAAGAAAGACACAAGTTCAAGCCATGGCATTTCCAGGATGGAGTGGAAGAAAACTCTAGCTCTCTTTACACCAGGGGTACCTAAAAGTTTCGGGCCACGGGATGCTCATGTGGTTCCTCCCACAATAAGCAGAAGTAAAACACGCCTTGTAATCTGTTTTGCAACAGGATGAGATAGATTTTAAGGTGCCACTTTCTCTGCTTAAACCAGAGGTGCCCAAACTATGGCCCATGGACCATATCTGGCCCCCAATGCCAATTCATCCAGCCCACACCGCCCTCGTCACTCCCGGAAGTGGAAGTAAAATGCATCCATAAGGGTGAAATTTACTTCCACTTCTGAGAGTGATGAGGGTGGCGCGGGCTGGATGAATTGGCATTGGGGGGCTGGATCCAGCTCATGGGCCATAGTTTGGGCACCCCTGCTTTACACATTCAGCCTGAAAGGTGGTTAACCTCAAAGGTGGTTAGAATGGTTTTAACATAGGGATGCTAAGTGTTCTACCTCACCCAAGTATTCTGCAACCCTTTGTATTTTTAGCACAGGCATGGGAAACAGAATGCACTTTGTTTCTTTTCATCCATCCATCCATTGCCCACCAAGAGCATAATCAATATTCTGGGTAGTTTAGAAATAACATTAACACCAACCCATCTCCCACTACTGAAAAAATAAAACTGAAAATATCCCACCAATAATCCCTTTTCCCCCAAACATGGAACACAGAAGGCGATAGACCAATTAAGGAGAAAAGGTCAACAAATGAAGAAATAATATGGCAGGGCAATATGTTTTTAAAGTTCTCTTTCTAGAGTTCAGCTTCATGATGTTTTCAGAAGATCTGGAGAGAGGGAGCTTGGTGTAACTCCACAGGCAGGGAGTTTCATAGCAGCAAGGCCACCACTGAGAAAGAAAAAAAAATCTCATTGATATTTTGTGGGTCACCTTCAATACAGGCACCCTTAAGGTCAGTGCCTGAGAGGTTTGAGTAGTTCAGGTATCATTCTTTTGGGAGAGACACTCTGACACTTATTGAGGTCCCAAAACCTATAGACTGTATAGCTCATTACCAGCACAGTTGTACCTCGCTTAAAGAGCATAATGTGTTCCACAGGATTGCTCTTTAAGTGAGTTTGCTCTTTAAGTGAAACACCATTGTAAGTGACCAATTGTGACTTCTGGTGGTGGTGGGGATTGCAAAACCCGATTTATTTGTTAAGTTAGTTTTTGGTTGTTTTATTTGTTAAGCGTAGCAAACATTCAGAGAAAATTCTGCTCTTTAAGCAAGTTATTCTCTAAGCGAGGCGCTCTTTATGTGAGATTTGACTGCATTTTGAATCTGGTGCAGAAATACACGCAGGTGGGCCAGGATTGGGAAGATGTGATAGAAACTTTGAGCCACTGATACCAGCCATGCAGCTGCATTCTGGACCTAGTGAAGTTTCCATAGCATCTTCAAGGGCAGTCCCACATAGAGAGCATTCCAATAATCAATTCTCAAGATTACTAATGCATGAGCCAGAGTGTTTAGGGCATAAATGAGTGATTTGTCTGAGATGAGAAAAGACAGGCTTGCCCATGGCAGATATTTGCGTCTTCGTACAGAGAGAGCCAGGTCCAGAATCAAACCCAAGACACCTCTTTAGGGGAAGAGTTACCCCATCTACATTAGGCTGGATCCTACCTAACTGATTGGTTGCGCCACTCACCAACAGGATCTCCATCTTTTCTGGATTCAATTTTAGCTTGCTAGCCCTTGACTAATCCATTCTTGTGTCTAGGCAATGCTCCAGAATCCAGACAGCATCCACTACTGAGGATGTTTTTTAATTGATTTGTTTGTTAGAGCTATATCATGCCCCAGTTAGTGAGTTAATACTCTGGGTGGCTTATAACAATGGTGCAATCAATATACAGTCAAACCTTGCATAAAGAGCGCCTCGCTTAAAGAGTACCTCGCTAAAAGAGCATAATTTTCTCTGAATGTTTGCTTCGCTTAACAAATAAAACCAACCAAAAACAAGCTTAACAAATAAATCGGGGTTCACAATCCCCCCACCAGAAGTCACAATCGGTCACTTACAATGGTGTTTTGCTTAAAGAGCAAACTTGCTTAAAGAGCAATCCTGTGTAATGCATTATGCTCTTTAAGCGAGGTACAACTGTACAACAAGTGAACACAAAAAGAAATTCAAAATAACATAATACTCCAAAAACAAATCAAAAATAATACATGAAACAAACCTAAATTATACAAACCTACAAGTACCCATTTAATTAATCTAACAATAACATTATAACAAATTAAAGGAGAGTCAGAATTGTGTGTTACCAGCATGTTGATGATAATGTACTCCAAATCTTCGGATGACCTCTCCCAGCAGTTTCCTGTAAATGCTGAATAGCAATGGTAAAATGATTAATCTCTGCAGGATTAATATTGTTGTACCCATGGGGGCAACACAATATCCCTAACTGCACCATCTGGACCCAATCATCAATGAATGACCAGAATCAGTGAAGAGCCAGGCCCCCACAATCCTCAATTCCAAATCCGTCCAAAAGGATACTGTGATCAATGGTATCAAAAGATCTAGGAGAACTAACAAGGACAATTTGCCCTAATCAGCATTCCTTAATAGGTGTGCTGACCCACCCCAGCAGGCATGGTCACCACACAGCATCACTACACATAGAGTCTATTAAAGGAGAGTCCAAAGAGCAAAGTCCAAAGAGCAAGCCAAGGTCTGGTTATTGGTAGTTCAAGTGAGTGTCTAGTCCAAAGGATGTCCAGTGGCATTGTCAAGGTTGGCAGAGAAGTCAGGGTCATGGCAGACAGGTCAGGGTCTAGGCAGGCAATCTCTGCAGATGTTAACATTGGCCAAAGGCCTACCTTTTTGTTGTTGTTCAGTCGCACAAATGACTCCGACCCTTTGTGACCTCATTGACCACTGTCTACCAGGCATCTCTGTCCCCAACCATCCTCCTCAACTCGCTCAGCTCTGTGCCCATTGTGTCTACAATACCATCTAGCCATCTCACTTTAGGCTGCCCCATTCTTCTTTGCCCTCCACCTTTCCAAGCATCAAGGCTTTCTCAAGTGAATCCTCTCTTCTCATTTGATATCCAAATTACTTTAGCTTCATCTTTACTATTTGACCTTTTAAGGAGCAGTCAGGATTGATTTCTTCTAAGACCGACCTATTTGTTCTCCTCGCTGTCCAGGGGACTCTCAAAACTCTCCTCCAACACCACATTTCAAAGGCATCTATTCTCTGTGCTCAGCTTTCCTCATGGTCCAGCTCTCACAACCATACATTGCCACAGGGAAATACCATTGCTTTGACTATAAGAATTTTTGTTTGCATTGTGATGTTTCTACTTTTCACTATGTTCCCCAGGTTTCTCATCGCTTGCCTCCCAAGAATCAATCGCCTTTTTATTTCATGACTGCAATCACCATCTGCAGTGAGCTTTTATCCTAAGAAAATAAAATCTGTCACTGCTTCTACTTCTTCCCCATCTATTTTCCAGGGACTGATAGGACCTGTTGCAATTATCTTGGTTTTCTTTATATTGAGTCTCAAGCCAGCTTTTGCACTTTCTTCTTTCAACTTATTCAGGAGCTTCTTTAAGTCCTCCTCACTTTCTGCCACTAGGGTGGTATTATCTGCATATCTCAAATTGTTGACGTTTCTCCCAGCAATTTTGATCCCATATTGTGATTCCTCCATCCCTGCATTTCACATCATAATGCTCTGTGTATAAGTTGAATAAGCAGGGTGATGAAATGCAGCCTCGTCTTACTCCTTTTCCTCTTCCAAACCACTAATCGGAACCCAGCCTGCACTTCTGGTAATTCTCTCTCCACGTGCTGCTGTAGTCTATCCTGTATTATCTTGAGCATTACCTTGCTAGCGTGTGGTATGAACACAATTGTTCAATAATTTAAACATTCTTTGGCATTACCCATTTTGGGGATTAGAACATATACTGATCTTTTCCAATCCTGTGGCCACTGTTGCATTTTCCAAATCTGCTGGCATATAGAATGTAATACCTGTAATTTGCTTCCATCATCTTTGGGGGCTTTGAAAATTTCAACTTGGATACCATCATCTCTACTGACTTTGTTGTTTGCAGTGCTTTTTAGGGCCTTTCTGACTTCACTCTCTAGGATGTCTGGCTCAAGTTCAATTTCCTCATCATTGTTATCAGGAGTATTGAGTTCCTCTGTGTACTCTTTCCATTTTTTCTTAATCTTTTCTGCATCAGCGAACTCCTTGCCTCTTTGTCCATTATCATGGTCATTTTTGCTTTAAATGTTCCCTTGATTTCCCCATTTTTTTTTTGAAAAGATCTCTAGTCCTGCCTCTTGTTTTGTTTTCTTCTATTTCTTTGCACTGTTCATTTAGGTAGGTTTCCTTATTTCTCCTTGCTTTTCTTTAAAATTCTGTATTCAAGTGATTATATTTTTTTCCTTTCTCCTTTGCCTTTTGCATCCCTTCTTTCCTCTGCTATTTTAAGAGCCTCATCAGACAACCACTTTGCTTTCTTATGCTTCTTTTCTTTTGGTATGGTTTTCCTTGCTGCCTCCTGCATGATGTCCCGCATCTCTGTCCATAATTCTTCTGGCACTCTGTCTATCTGGCCCAAGCCATTGAATCTGTTCCACACCTCCACTGTGTATTCCTTAGGGATGTTGTCTAGGTCATATCTGTCTGGCCTAATTGTTTCCCCTATTTTCCTTAGTCTAAGCCTGAATTTTGCGATCAGTAGGTTGTGATCTGAACCACAGTCTGCTCCATGTCTCGTTTTTTCTGACTGTGTGGAGGTTCTCCATCTTTGGCTGCAGAGTATGTAATTAATCTGATTTCGATGTTGGCCATCTGGCGATGTCCATGTGTAAAGTCTCCTCTTGTGTTGTTGGAAGAGAGTGTTTGCTATGACCAGTGCATTATCTTGGCAGAACTCTATCAGTCTTTGGCCTGCTTCATTCTGTGTTCCAAGACCAAACTTGCCTCTTATTCCATTTACGTTATGACTTCCTACTTTGGCATTCCAGTCTCCTATGATAATGTGTACATCATTTCTTGGTGTCTGTTCTATGAGGTATTCTAGGTCCTCATAGAACTGGTCAACTGTGACTTCATCTGCACCAGTGGTTGGTGCATATATTTGGATTAGAGTGATATTAAACAGTTTGCTTTTCTCAATCTTTTGTTGACAATTATGGCTACTCTCTTTTTTCTGAGGTTTTCTTGTTCACAGTATTAGATATGATAGTTTCCAGAACTGAATTCGCCCATCCCTGTCCATTTTAACTCACTGATTCCCAATATGTTAATGCTTATTCTTTCCATTTCCTTTTTTTACCACTTCCAGTTTTCCTTGGTTCATAGATCTTACATTCAGTGATGGGATGTAACAGGTTTGCACCAGTTCACCAGAAGCAGTAGTAACTTTTCCCAGTGTCCTGGAGAACTGGTAGCAGCTTTTGGGGGGAACCACCTTTGGGGCTTACCTTTTCATATGCTTGGTGCGTATGCATGGCCTCCTTGCTGTCCTCCCAAGCGGGGAAGAGGAAGAGAAGCTGCTAGCCTGAAGCTCCCTATAGCCTGCTCCCCAGGGTAAGTGACTCACCTTTGGATGTGGTGTGTCTGTGTGTATTTTAGTGTGTATTTAATACCTTTACCTATATTGATGTAGTACCACAGTTCCTAAAAAGGCCTGGCTTCAGGTTTTTAAGCAAAGTCTTAGAGTTACCTCATCAATAAGTTATACCTGTGCTGTTCTAATTGCTGTTCCAATTGGAGAACCCTTAAGGAGGTACAGCTGTTTTACATTTACATTAAGGCATATTATACTAGAGAACTGGTTAGGCAAAAACTTAGTACCTAACCTCTTTAACTGTTGAAAAGTTGAAAAGTGCCAAAATGAAGCCATCTTGTGGTGAGTTCATTCTGTAGTTCTTTCCATCTGACCTAGTGTGAGAAAGATTAGCCAGAATAAGCTTTAAACTCTGGTTTAAAAGCTCTGATTTGTGTTTGGGGTGGGTGCGTGTATTGTAATGTATTTTTTAAATTTTATTTTATTTAATTTATTTATGGGTTTGTGTTGTGGGTGGGTTGAAGTGTGTATGTATGTGTGCGCTTATTTTTATTTTATTATTATTTATTTATTTTTCTTTGGCCCCACCCCCAATGTCATGACGTTGGCTCCACCCATGATGACATGACATCATGACGTTAGCTCCGCCCACACTGTGATGATGTCACGGTGGAGTAGTAAATTTTTTGACATCCCACCACTACTTACATTCCATGTCCCTATACAGTATTGTTCCTTACAACACTATATTTCTTCTCCCCCTTTCCTGTCCATCACCTTATTCCGATTTGATGTGCTAAGCTTCCTGTTTATCTAAATTGTCCCCTTTCTTTTGCCTTTTGTTTTGGTCAGTAGGGTTCTCTTGGCAAACTTTCTGATGTGGTTTACAGCATTGTTAAGGTTACAGACTACAGTACTGTATATGATACAGCTCCTTATTGCTTGCTGATCACAGAAACACTATGAGCATGTTGAGTCGAAGGTACTTTCTTTGCCTATGAGATATTTGCACTGAATAACTTACTGGTATTTTAAAAATAATAATTATGAATTATTATTTATTTAAATCCCCTCCTCCCTGCCTTTCGGTCCATGTGGTGTTCAGAGTGGCTGATGACACAACATAAAATTAACACAAGATATTAATTAAAATATGACTTAAAAGCCCACCAGTTAAAGACATGATTAACAACATGATGAGAAAGGTCGATGCAACAATTCAGCAGTTAAACAACAAATCAGTCTAACACAGCAAAGGCCCATCTGAATAAAAAGGCCTTTCAATAGAAGATGGAAGGAAGACCAACAGGGAACCAGCCTATTTCATTCAGCAGGGAATTGTAGCATCTGGGAATAGTATTTTAGGGCATCTGACAGGCACTGGATTGAAAAAGGCAGATACAGTATAAGCGATTCTGAACATGAAGAAACCACCTGATTCAGTGTAAGAATGGCTTCTATGTTCTGTTCTAGCTGAGTAAGTAATTTACCTTCCTCCGGTATCCTGCCTTAAGTCATGCTCTGCAGAACCTGGGGAGATTATTGTATATAACTTGTGTTGTTACATCAAGTTCTTCCTGATATATGGTGAGCCTATAAATTAATAACCTCCAAAAGATCCTGTCTTTAACAGGGTTGAATTACAGCTCATTTTTTTTTTTTAAAAACACCTTCCTTCCTATAGTTTCATGTGGAGTCATTGAAGGAAAATTGGGATGGGTTTTATTTTATCACACTCCCAGTTGGGACATACAGACAGGACATTCAGCTAAACTTTTTGCCATCTAATGACACACACCCGATTTCTATATAACATCCATGAAATTCTTTGAAAATAAAAAAAAGTAAATCTCATTGTTACACACAGGGAGGTCTGGAATACCTGCTTGCATGAATGAGGGGACAGTATGGTTGGTTACACATGTAGGATGTATATCAGGAGTTCTCATCCTTTTTAAGCCGGGGGTTGGGTCACATTCCCTCAGACAGCTTTGGGGCCTGGATGGCCATTCTGCCCTTCTTCCACCACATGGTACTTCCTGGTGTGGTGGAGGCAGTGGGGGGGGGGGCACATAAAATGATGCCATGGGCCACAGGTTGAGAATCCCTGATGTATATAAACATTGCACCAGCCTTGGATCCTGGTTATTACTTCACAACTAACTACTGCATGTGTCCATAAAGAACACCCCAGTCTTTCAGCTCTATTTTATTCCAGTTACTAACTCTAACGAGCCAAGTGGGATCCTGAGGTAGAAATTAAAATGCAAATAGAAAAGGCAAGATCCACCTTCATAAAAACATAACATTTGTTATGCAGTACAGTAAAACCTCATATAACGCTAAAACCTGGTTCCACAAGTCTTGGTGTTATATGATTTTTAGTGTTATCTGATGCATGTTAAAATCCTATGGGATCCATAGAGATACATTGTAACCACACAGGCTTTAGCGGTTGTTATCTGAAGCATCCCATAGGATCTTAATGTTATCTGATGCAATTCTTCCCCCCAGATTCCTTAATGTTATGCGATTTTAGTGTTATTCGATACTAATGTTATATGAGGTATTACTGTACAGATCTAACTCTTGCTATGAATATCTGAATAGTGAGAAGTTATGTATTCCCAGTGTTGTTATATGGAGTTGAAGCTTTGACACTGATTAAAGCATCTGAAAAGAAAAGAAAAGCTTTTGAAATGTGGATCTACAGATGGCTGCTAAGGATATCATGGGTTGACCGACCGTGTGACTAATGTAGAAGTGTTATATTCTGGAGGTAATAGCTATGTATAGCTCATCCCCAGCTGTACTTCCATGTGGTTCCTTTCAAAGGCAGTGTCCTACAGAGTAAATATTTATTTGGTTGTACTTAAATATCCCAAGCCTCTGTATATTCTAAATAGATGAATTGAGGGAACTGTCATCCCTGCTTCAAGATGTGTATCCTTTCTGGATAGACACACAGTGTTCATCTAAGCCCTACAGCTGTCAAACACCCAAAAGTTTGCAGCATTTAAAAACAGGAAAGTTAGTCTGTGTTAAGAATAGTATTATATCATGGAATTTAAGGAGGTTGGTATTCTAAGGTGAAATGAAGCTTAGGAGGATTCAGTCTATTTTTTCTCAATGATGGTAAATAAAACTACCGGTAAGTGGTTTATAGGCTCAGAGGGGTTATGTACTGGCTTCAGCAGAGCTCATTATATATCAAGGAGACAGAATTCAGTATTTTGCACGTTGGACTTGTGATAAAATGCAATGAAAAGGAATGCCTTTTCTCAGGCCCTTTTCAAAAAACACTCTTTTCCACCTTGCTATTTTCATCTCCAACATAACAATCAACCTTTGGTGCCTAGTAAGCAATTATTGTATTCATGGTTTTAGTTGGCTTTTTGCTGTCATCCATTAGGCCTTTTCTACCTGAACACAACCAGTGGTGGGATGTCAAAAATTTTACGACCCCACCATGATGTCATCACAGTGTGGGCAGAGCTAATGTCATGACATCATGATGTCATGGGCGGGGCCAAAGAAAAAAAATAAAAATAAAATAAAAATAAGCACACACACTCCTCAACCCACCCACCCACCCACCGACAACACAAACCCATAAAATAAATAAATAAATAAATTAAGTAAAAATTACATTAAAATACACCCACCCCAAACATAAATCCACCTCCGCCCATGACATCAGCTCCGCCCACAGTGTGGTAGTAAAATTTTTGGCAGCCCACCACTGGTCAGGCCCTCTACTCAGGCAGGCAGTAATGGAGAGGAATTCACACTGCCGCTTCCACTTTTGCCAACAAGCTGGTGCCTGAGGGGGGCCTCCCTTCTCCCCCACTGCCCCAAGAGGCCTCCTTGGGGAGGCTCCCATGGACTGAGGTGATGAGGTGGGCAAGACCACTGCTGTCAGTAGACAAGGCTGGGCCAGGGGCCCTGGACAGGTGGGTGGCTATGGAGAGGTCCTCATGCTGCTGCTGCTGCTGCTTCCGCCACCACCTCTTCTGCCACTTCTGCCACTGCCACTTCTCCTGCCAACACCACACATACCTGTCTTGCTCGCCCAGGAATAAGGGAGGGAGGGAGAAGGATTGAGGCAGTGACTGTGGCACCACCCATGGCTGGAGTGAGGGCATGGGCTAGATTACTTGATGTGACAGACCAGATCTGGCCCATGGGCCATAGTTTGAAGACCCCTGGTATATAGGATTAACACCCTTCACATCACTATTGTGTATTTGGCTAAAAATGGGTATTGATGGGGAAAAGCCAAATTTGTTTATATAGAAGGTTTGCAAAAGGGCCATTATTTGAATAAATACCAGTCTTCTCTTCTTCTGCTTTAAGCCTTTAGTCAAGTATTAACATGCAGATGGAAAGAATCCCAGAGATACAGTATTTCTGTATGACTAAAAGAACTGATTGTTCATACGGCCATGAACTGTCTGTGCTACCATATTCATCCACTTCCTTCCTACTATATGTGGAGGAGGGAGATACTTGTGGAGAGGAAAGATTTAATTAATTAAAACTAAAAGTCATCTCACTGACATGATTAATCTTTCAGCCTTGTTTTCTTAATAGCCTCTTCTTCATGGCTGTGCAGTCATCTTTATTATAGGACAACCATGTTGGTTAGCTTCCAAAATTCCTCTGAAGCAAGCACATACATTGTGAAGAACAAGGGATAATTTTGGGTTGTCAGGTCTTGGGGTACTAGCTGGAGTTCCAGGGAATTTCTATGCTTCTCTTGGTCTCAAGATAAATCTCAGGGCTTGTAGTATTGTAGAAAACATGGATTTTTGTGAATAAAAGAGGTGGCTGTAAAGCTTAAACAACTATCTCCATATACTTTGGTATCAGGGCTTGCTAGATCAATGTGGTCACCTACAACGTGAGTATACCGAAACTCCAGAAGTGAGGGCAGGGAATGGAGAGAGAGATGTTGGGTACCTCATTTCAAGCAAAGTAGCACAAAATATGTCAAAATATGGCAAGTAGCACAAAATATGTCTCCATATCAACTTCACAATCCACGGTGTAAAAATAATACACAAAATAATTATAGTGATGCATACCTTGCCAACATCTCCCCTCCTGCAAAAGGGACCAGCATCTCTAATTCAAATACCTGGTCTGTCCCTTGACACTGGATGGAGTAAAAGAGGAAGCAAAGAACAAGAGAAAGAAGATCAATCCTGATCTAGCTTCCTCTGCCTCAGTGAAGCATGACTTACCACTCACTTTTCTGTACTCCCTGCCACCCCATGGACTGGTCCATCACATGTGTGACTGGCAGAAAACTGGTGAAGCCTGCCCTGTGTTCCTGGTCTATCCTATTCCTTCCTTATTGCCATATTCTTTCCCTCGATAAGGCTACTGGGTGAGGACGCTCATCTTCCAAATTTGGTACCTTGGGACAAAACTCCATTTGTCCCAGTTATAGCCCTGGAAGTTGAAGTGTTGTGAGTCAACTGGAAAAACATTCTTTGTGATCTGGCATGGACTTTTCAAAAGCCCCATCAGCAAAATGTTCATTAGCTGTGACAGCTATGGAATTCTGGAAGTTACTGTCCAAAAAAAGTAACTTGTTCAGACTCTTATTGAAAGTTTAGGCCAAATGCAGATTGCTTGCTTCTCTAAGCAACTCAGGATATCAGTTTACTAATTAAGATTCCTTATTGCCTTAAGCTTTATTATATCTCTGTTTTTATCCTGGTTTTATTACATGCTGCTTTATTATTATCGGCCAGAGTCTCACTGATGATTTACACTTCCACGAGAAAATTGAATTAAATCTGCTTCACAAATTTTCTGCTTGTTAACAAAGTCCTGGTTGTCTTCCTAGGTGCATGCCAGGGTATGGAACTGCTACCCTGTTACAGAGTAGTAATTTGTTAGCAAAATTTGAACAGTTTCATTATGCAAACATAATTTAGCACTGAGGTTCTGGTTGTCATTTCATGGCTTTGTAATATTTGCATGTTTCCCAGAGGATGCTACTTGTTAAAGTGAAACAATGAATCCGTGAATCAATCAATCCATGAATCCATGAATCCATCCATCCATCAATCAATCAATCAATCAATCAATCAATCAATCAATCAATCAATCAATCAATCAATCAATCAATCAATCAATCAATCAATCAATCAATCAATCAATCAATCATGGTCAGAAATAAGTTTATTTTCCAACTTTTTAAGTAAAATGCTTCAATCAGAGAAGCCTAATATCAGTGCTTCAAATAAATAGATTTTTTAAAGGTTTCTGGGAGTTGTAACATAAAATGTAACTTTTCCACACTCTGTGCATTTACATACCATAGCTGTAAGGCTATTTATTTATTTATTTATTCAGATTTATATTGCCGCCCACTCACCGAGGCGACTCAGGGCGGCTTACAGTCAAAAGAGACACTATATGATTGTAGGGGGAAACAGTCTGATTTCGTTTATTCACATATTCAATAATATAACCATGTCCTAATTCTTATTTGATTTTCAGGCTTCTTCCTTAAGTTCTTCTTTTTTTAATTAACACAATGCTTTTCCTCCAACCCATCAAATAAAATTAATCTCCTGCTTTGAGTACAGGACCAGAAGGGGCTGATGGCATCTCAACAGTAAACGGAAGAACTAGGAGTGGAAACATGTTACTCATATCTCTAAACTAGTACAAACAAAGCCACAGAACTAGTAGAAGGGATACAGAACCTGGGAATCACACACTACATCTGAGTAGGGAGTCTGACAGGGGTCATCAGAAAGGTCTGGCTTAGACCGGAACCAAGTGTAATTTGAGATAATGCTGTTCCTCAAAAGGCCATGTTGGGCATTTTGGAACAATGAAGGAAACACTAAAGTTGTTCCTAGACATATTTTCTGGCTTATGTGCATGGGGGAAATAATTCTTTAAAACTTTCCAACATGCATGGTTATCTGTGTGAGTGTGGCATCTGTTAGAGCAGAAACAAATGAGGTAGATATTTGTGTGAAATGTTATTTGCTGGCTGGCACGACTACAGCATGTTTGAATATTTTGCTATATTAAATAAATAAATCACTTCCTTGAAGGTACAAGACATCTGCGCCTGCTAGTGTTTCTTCTTTCATGTTCTGATCAAACCCTGGACTGCCAAAATGAAGCCACTTTCTTTGCTTTGTGCATGCCTCTAGCAGCAATCGGCAGACTAGTAAATGAGGTGGATTTTGTATCACTCCACATTCACACTGTGTGTTGTTGTCTGCCAGCTCCCCCCACTTTAGCAAGTTGATCTTGCATTTAGGGATGCCAACCCTCATTCTATTCAGAGTTCTTCAAGTAGTGTGTGTGTGTGTGTGTGTATGGGGGGGGGGGATTTGGCATCCTCAGCTAAATCTTCCTTTAATGTTCCTTTTCCAGTGAGCAACTTTCTCCATCTTCTAATTTGGTTTTGCTCTTGTGTACTTTCAAGGATATATATATATATATATATATACATACACACACACACACACACACACACACGGAATATATGTGCTTAATATTCACTTCATTCATACAAAGTATATTTCCAATGGTTTTGTGGGTATCTCTCACTTCCTTATCTGAGGATATTTTAAAATACCTTCTCAGTGTCAACCTCGAAATAGCTTTTCCAAACAATAAGATGATTATTCCACACTCTGTGTATCTCCTTTTACTTCCTTTCTTCTCCACCAAACCTTTCCATTCCTCCTTTCATTCAGTCATAAGATTTCCCCGCTCTTATTTGCTCTGTTCCACTGACTCCCTGTGGGATGCTTCAAAGTAGGCCCATTCTATTTCCTTTGCAATACTGTATAATCTTCTTGCACTCTTGCTACCACAAAAGTAACTAGTTGGAGGTAACTTTTTTACTTCCAAACTCAGATTATATCTCTTCCTCTCCAAGACAATTTAAAAAGCCAATAAAATATTTTAGTTTAGGGTGCTTCTGTTCCAAGTTTTGTCTGGAACTCAGTTCCATACACCTTTCAGTTTCAGATAAACGATGTACATACATTGTTCTTCTCAGTGCTCTCACTCTGAAAAGCATTTAGGTGCACATTTCATGCATATGCTGTCCACAAAACATAGGTCACAATATATTTTGCAGACTTTTAGGTTATTTGTTAAGGCAGTTATGGAATTTGCAAGGGGAAGAAATGCATACGTGAAAATGTGAGGAGAGTTAGGACTCTGTTAAAATCTCATAGTCATTATAAGTTTTAAGCATTTCCAGAATTTCATTTCCCACTCCTTAGTTACAAACTTGTGTACAAGAACACTGAATGAAAGACAACTCCATATCTACTTGAAAAGGCATTGTAAAGCTCTTCACTTCCGAAGCCTCTTGGAACAGCCAGATGAAGTAGTAGGACTGTTAGAGCACGTCTGGCAAAAATAGTCATGCACTCTCAACAGATGGGAGTCCTCATCTTGTGGTTACCATAGGAATAGATATGGCTAGGCCAAACACGAAAAGGTCAAACAATGCTGAAGTTGGATAATTAATACACTCTACAGTTACTAGTTTCTGCAGAAGAATGAGTGGATGAAATACCTCTTAGTTCACAACAGCTTGGTCTGGGTGATTCTGTGGTTCTTCACATGAACAACCCCTCCTGGTGCACTGAAAAGTGAATAAGAAGGGTAGATCAGAAGATTCGCAGATCAGCAGTTAGAGACCCAAGAGCTGTGCGATGGAGTCAGTGCTTCTCGTCTGTTCCAATTATTGCCAATCTAACAGTTTGAAAGTAAGAAATTGCAAGTACAGTAAAACACCAGATAACGGTTGGATCGAATAACGCTAAAATTGCATAACGTTAAGTAATCTGGGGAGGAGAATTGGATCGAATAACGTTAAGGTCCTATGGGATGGATCAGATAACAATAGCTAAAGCCTGTGCGGTTACAATGCTTTAACGTTATCCAATCCATCCCATAGGATTTTAACATGGATCGGATATCACTAAAAATTGGATAACACCAAGACTTTTGGAACCAAGTTTTTGCATTATCCGGTGTTTTACTGTACCTGCAAATAAATAGGTACTGCTTCGGCAGAAAGGCAATGGTTCCATGTCTAGTCATGTCTACCACATGACCATGAAAACATATGGAGACACAGACAATGCTGGTTGTTTGGCTGTAAATGGAGATGAGCACTGCACCCTAGAGTCAGACATGACTGGTTTTTGAGCAAGGATTACTTTTATCTTTACTAAAGGTACATGAGTTAGCCCTGTTGTTAACCACCATCTACTAAATCACTTCTGAGTACTGTATTGGCTATCTAGAAAACCTTGGAAGGGTCTGTCTCGAGTGGCACTCAATTTGATACACACGGTTATTATTAATTTTTTGGAATAGTAGCTGTGTTAGTCTGTGGTTCAGGCAAAATAAAATAAACAAAACAAAATAAAAAACACTGTAGCACTTTAAAGAGTAACTGCTATATTTTTATTGTTAACTTTTGTGGATCAAGTCAACTTCTTCAGACAAGGAGTGAAACTTACAGGGATGGTTTTTATACACCAAATTCAGAGGTCAAAGGGAAAAGGGTCTGTTCAAGCAAAATGACAGACAAGCAAGCACAACAATACAGCGTCCCACAGCCATCAGCAACAATAGATTATTCAGATTAGCTGTAAATGACTCCCTTTCAATCTCAAGGTTGCTGAGAAAGCCCATTCTGGTATCTGATCAACCTTTGACCTACAAACAAAAACACTGTACCTGGTTACTTCCTGTTTTGCTAAAGAGAATTGGCAGGAAGGTTGTAATATAATATATAAAATATCTAGCAGCATATAGCAATCTGTGTATCAAATTTGATAATGTCCCAGAAACCTTTCACTAATATTTAATCCCCTGTAATGGTTGTCTAACATATGGATGTACAGTAAAACACTGGATAATGCTAAAACTTGGTTCCACAAGTCTTGGTGTTATCCGATTTTTAGTGTTATCCGATCCATGTTAAAATCCTATGGGATGGATCGGATGATGTTAAAGCTCCATAGAGATACATTATAACCACACAGGCTTTAGCGGTTGTTATCTGATCCATCCCATAGGACCTTAACGTTATTCAATCCAATTCTCCTCCCCAGATTACTTAACGTTATGCGATTTTAGCGTTATCCGATCCAATCGTTATCCAGTGTTTTACTGTATTTGATTTCTGCTGTTTCCCTTTCAATCCTAGTTTTGTAATTTCTCTCTTCCAAAATTGTAACTTTCAGGTCTTGGATAGAGTGTCCGGTTAGATTGAAGTGGTTTGAGACAGGTTTCTCTGTGTTGCCATTCTGGATATCAGATTTGTGTCCATTAATTCTTTTGCATAAAGATTGTCCTGTTTGTCCTAAATAAAGCACAGATGGCATAAATCACATTGGCAGAAGCACAAGTAAAACTACCTTTAATGTTGTGTGTGGTGCCGTTCGGTCCAGTAATACTGTTTCCAGAGTTATTATTAAAGTTCCAGACAGGCCTAAACACATGTAGCAGTGAATCAGTCCAATTCATTTCAGTGGGACTGCCTTTAAAATAAATGTGTTAGGGTCATGCTCAACATGTCATGTCTTAATTATGAGGTGGAATGTTTGGGAGGTTGACTTGTGAAACAGTTCCTTCTCTGCAATTCCTTTAGTGGTCTAAAGTATACAAACATGAAAGAAACTGATGAGAGGAAATGCTGCTTCTATTGAAATTCAAAAGTTCATAAGAAAATGCATTATGCCTCAAGGCAAAGGAAAAGGTTGAGATAGTTTGGCTTTGGGGGCTATTGAGCAACAATCCAACATGTTTCATTCTTGTTTTATACAGAGTTGTCTTTATGAGAGAATCTGCATTTCAGCCAAGAATATGGAATCAAGACAAGTTAGCAAGTTCTGGCAGAAAAAGAATTGGATGATGCGTCTAATGGAGCAGACAATTTAAGCCCACTTGGCTTCATCATCATTCACATAAGTGGGCTGTGAAACAACCAAACAGCTTGACTTATTCTAAGTTGATTCTGAACCTTGCATAATAAATCAAAAGGAGATGAAAAGTTAATTGGCGAGCTAACAGCCTACCCAATGCCTGTTTAGACCAACCATAAGGAAAAACAGGTCTAATTGTATTTAATTTGAGTATCATTGCCAAATCTAATAAGTAGTGGTCTGAACAGCAAGGTAGAAACACAAACAACTGAACTTCTGAACTTCTGAACTTCGTTTTAAAATTCTTGAAGAAATTCCTCAAATGGAACTGTTTGTTCAAATTTACTTTCCTCCTTTTTCAGATATTACGTTATACCTGAGCATCTGCAAGAATATGTTCCTTTTCCTTTTATACACACAATAACATTGTAAAGGATGTAAAGTAAAGCATTTTTCTTCCGCTTCCAGGAGTGATGAGGGCAACGCAGGAAACCCATTTGTGTGGATTCACAGGGTGCTTGTGATTCTGGGAATTTAAGTCCAAGAACATCTGGAGTGCCAGGGTTCACCATCATGGCTCTAGGCTTTCAAAAGATATGCCAGTGGACCATAAGCTCTGGCAGATCCTATCAAGTTTTCAGGATACCTCCAACAGTAAGTTCACTTTTACCATTCAAGAAAAAAAAGTCTAGTGAAGTACAGAGGTGGCAAATTGGTGATGTTTTTTGTAAACATTGTGACAGTGTGAAATGTTTGTCATCTGGATCAGTAGAAGGGCCAGCCATATGAATGAAATCATCAATCTTTAAGGCAGGTTGCAGTCAGTGGTAGGATTCAGCAGGTTTGCCCCATTCGCCAGACCCCAGAACTGGTAGCAGAAATTCTGGCTGGCCCCGCCCACCCATATTTGGAAATAAAGTACAGTTGTACCTAGATTAAAGAGCATAATGTGTTCCACAGGATTGCTCTTTAAGCGAGTTTGCTCTTTAAGCGAAACTCCATTGTAAGTAACCAATTGTGACTTCTGGTGGGGGGAATTGTGAACCCCGATTTATTTGTTAAGTTAGTTTTTGGTTTCAATTCAATTCAATTCAAATTTATTTTTATACCCCGCCTTGCTCAGGCGAACCTGACTCAAGGCGGCTTCCATGGAACATAAAACAACAGTATACAAACAACATAGAATAAAACAACACGGAGGGGCGCGGCGGCGGCGGCATTCCTGCGCTCAGCGGCTGCGGCGTCCTTCAGGCCCCCTCGGCCAGGGGCTCCTTTTCACCTCCCGGCCGGTGACGGTGGCCGGGAGGGGCGCGGCGGCGGCGGCGGCGGCGTTCCCGCGCTCAGCGGCTGCGGTGTCCTTCAGGCCCCCTTGGCCAGGGGCTCCTTTTCACCTCCCGGCCGGTGACGGTGGCCGGGAGGGGCGCGGCGGCGGCGGCGGCGTTCCCGCGCTCAGCGGCCGCGGCGTCCTTCAGGCGCCCTCGGCCAGGGGCTCCTTTTCACCTCCCGGTCGGTGACGTTTTATTTGTTAAGGTTGGTTTTATTTGTTAAGTGAAGTGAACATTCAGAGAAAATTCTGCTCTTTAAGCGAGTTACTCTTTAAGCGAACCATTTTTTATGTGAGGTTGACTATAGTCTTAATTCGGGTGCAACGCAGGGCTTCCTCCATGCCACGCCCACCATACTACACCCACAGAATATGTAGTAATTTTTTTTTAATCCCACCACTGGTTACAGTTATAACCCATATATGTTACAGTGAGCTCCAGATTCACATACATTGAGCCCTCCTAGCCTTTATATCCTCACAATAACAGTGCTGTGAATTATATCAGGTTAAGAGAGAATGGGGCCATGGTGGTTGAGTGGTTAAGACGCTGAGCTTGATGACTGAAAGGTCAACAGGTCAACTGCAAGACGAAATGAGCTCCTGTCATCTGTCCCATCTCCTGCCAACTTAGCAGTTTGAAAACAAGAAATTGCAAGTAGATATATAGGCACCACTTTGGCGGGAAAGGTAACAGCATTCTGTGTGCTCCGGTGTCTAGTCCTGCCTGCCACATGACCACAGAAATGTCTGCAGATGTAGATAGTGCTGGCTCTTTGGCTGTAAACAAAGATGAGCACTGACCCCTAGAGTCAGACATGACTGGCTTTTGAGCAAGGGAGACATTTACCTTTCCCTAAGAGAGAATGACTGTCCTACAATCCTCATTGCACTTCATGGACCATAGGAAGTAGGATTCAGGCCTTTGGCTCAGTACTGTTTCTCTGTGGTTACAGGGGATTTTCCTCAGCCTCACTGGAAATGCCAAGGATTCGAAAGTGTGACCTTCAATAAGTAGAATTTGCACTCTACACACCGAGAGGTGGGCTCTTTAAGAGAGTACTTGAATTTGGCTCTCTCATTATGATACTACAACTGAGTCTCTACTCTAGAGATACTGCTAAGCTATTGACCCATGGGCCACCTATGTCTTTCCCGCAAGTGAGCATTCAGTCAGAAGGGCCATGGCGTGTTTTCCCTTCTGAACATGTTGATGAGCTTTAATCTTTTAATATCTAGTTGTTTCATAAGCTACACAAGTTTTGCTCATGGCTGGTGGCTATTTTGGCACACATACATGTTCTGTCTAATGACGGTTGGAGTTAATGTACCCACAAATTGTTGTCAGCTGGTTGTTAACTGTAGAGCAGATGTAGCCTAATATCTGATAAGCAGTGTGGCACATTCTAATGGATGAGTGTTCACTGTTCAACATCAATGTGTTTTAATGCATTCCAGATCACTTGTTCTGTGCGACCCCGTTTAATGAATCAGGTTTTTTTTATTGTAGGCAGTGTTGTTTGAGTGGTTTTTTTCAGTGGGGAGATTCTTTGGATCATGCCTTGATGACCCCAGACATGATCTCATCCCTGCTGCCTGTTCTGCAATGAGGTGTGAATACACATTGGAAGAAGCTGTGGCTACAGCAGGACTGAGGTGTTTAAGACTTGTGTGTTTTGTCAGTTCATTACTTGGCTTCTTGCAAATGTTCGGTGCACAGCAGTCCCTTTTGTTGATAGACTGTAAGTGCTCTGGGACATGTAGTACTGGTCCTTTGTGTAGTTTCAGTGTTGCTTCAAATGAGAGCAAAAATATCTCACATGGATTCCACCAAATAACAAAGAGAACATGAGTTTTTCTGCTACTCATTCCTTCCTTCTAATGATGAACATGGGCTGTGGTGGGACAACAGGATTAGAGACAGGACATGGGATGAACCTGGACATTAGTAAAGGTAAAGGTTGCCCTTACTCAAAAGCCAGTCGCATCTGACTCTAGGGTGTGGTGCTCATCTCTGTTTACAACCAAAGAGCCAGTGCTGTCTGCATCTGCAGGCATTTCCATGGTCATGTAGCAGGCATGACTAGACGATGGACCGCATGGAACAATGTTACCTTCCCACCAAAGTAGTACTTATTTATCTACTTGCAATTTCTTGCTTTCGACCTGCAAGGTTGGCAGGAGCTGGGACAGAGACGGAGCTCACTATATTTGTACACTTGGGTCTCGAATTGCTGACCTGCTGACCTTCCAGGCATTAAGTTCAGCATCTTAACCACTAAATCACTGTAGTCCCACCTAGATTTTAATGGGAATATATATTCTCTGTGATTAATCCTCAAGCACTGTAGCATCTTCAGACATGTGTGCCTCTGCAAGCTTGCACATTAAGTTTCAATTTGTCTTTGGTGGACTAGTTGCAGAGCAAGTGCGTGTTAAGTTGCTCATTACTAACATGCTACTTTAGTTGTGGATGTGGAAGCGGTGCACATGGATGAGGGGGCCAGTGGATGGTGCAGTGGTTAAACTGTTGTACTGCAACCAAAAGGTTGTGAGTTGAATCCTGACCAGGACACAAGGTTGACTCAGCCTTCCATTCTTCTGAAGTCTGTAAAATGAGTACCCAGCATGTTGGAGAAAATGCTAATTAACTTGTGAGCCACCCAGAGAGTGCACTAAGCATTATGGGGTGGTACATAAGTGTGTTTGCTTTGCTCCCAAAACATCACAGAATCTTCTAGTCATTCCCAGAACCCCTTCTGATTCCTCACCCATTCCTTTCCACATTAAAAGCTTCTGTCTGCTCCATTACTGTAACTGGGGAGGAAGGATTATTATATTTCTTTCGTGAACAGTGGGTGGGTGTATTTGGTAGTAACACAAAAATTCACAGACAATGGCTAGTATCCTGTAGAACAGGAGTTCTCAGCCTTTTAAAGCCAGGACCCAGGTCATGCTCCCTCAGACAGCTTTGGGGGCTGGATGACCATTTTGCCCTTCCTCCACCACATGGCACATCCTGGTGTGGTGGATGTGGTGGTGGGCCACATAAAATGGTGCCACAGGCTGTATACAGCCCATGGGCCGCTGGTTGAGATTCCCTGCTGTAGTACCTCTGCATAGTGACATGGGATTGGTGTCCTGTCACAAGTATTGCTGTTGCACAAGCAGTGACCTCCATGAAGAAACCTGGTGTCCAAACACCAATGCTTGCAGAAAAAAGCATAGTCCTACTTTAGAGAAAGAACACTCAATAGGATACCTAGGTATTTTACCTGAAAACACATGAAAGCTTCCTACTTGTTACTGTTGAAGAGCTGGGCCCAGAAGAAAGAGAGGGTCAAACCACCATACTACTCTAAATCAGGTGTGCCCAAACTTTTTGGGCCATGGGTCAGTCACATTGTTCAGTAGGCCGGGCACATGGTTCCTCCCACCAGAAGCAAAAGTAAAACGTACCTTGCTGTCTGGTTTGCAACAGGGTGAGATAGATTTTAAGCTGCCATTTTCTCTGCTTAAACCAGGGATGCTCAAACTACACCCCATGGGCCAGATCTGGCACCGATGCCAGTTCATCCAACCTGTGTTTTCCTTGTTGGTCCCAGAAGCAGAAGTAAAATACAGTATGTCCGTACCTGAGATGGCTACACCCTCTTTGCTTTTCAGATGAATTGGTATTGGGGGCCAGATCTGGCCTGTGGGCCATAGTTTGGGCACCCCTGCTCTAAATCATCATATTTTGGAAGTTAAGCAGGGTCCCTCAGTTAGTTCTTGAATGTGAGATCACCAAAGGATACCAGAAATGTTTGGGTAAGGATCAGAAAAAGGTTTGTGTCTGAACTCTGCCTGAGTGGACAGTACAGAGCTAGGTGGGCCAATGTGTTGTCCAAATATATGGCACCTTCCTTTGTTGTTATGTGAGACTAAACTCTGTAGCCAATGAGACCTTCAGGTCAGGTGCAACAGAAGCAAATGACAATTCCTCTTTGTGATCTGCCTGCGTCACCGTTGCCATATGCAAAGAGAGGCAAGGGATCTAAATACAGTATAGTGATTATACAGTGAGAGTTCTGTAAACCTCATTACCTTTGGGACAATTAAGTGTTTTCCCCCTTTGCTTTTGGCTTAACATTGACACAAATTATAACCTGGCCCCATGATGTCTGTATCCTCCTATGACTAACAGTGGAGACCAATTTGAGTCAGGAGGCTGGTACGACGATATCTCCTCTTAATTTCCTTTCGGACAGTGAGATGTTCCTTTGTTTTCAAGAGTGCCTGGACAGATCCCGGTTGCTTAAGTAATCCAGCAGGGTTTATGATAACAGAAAGCTAAAACAAGTGGAAAATGCCATGTTTCATCACTGCACACAAAGGTTTTATTATACTTGTTGAAGAGGCAGGCATAAATTTTTGGAGTGAGTCACACAATGAGTTCAGCGTCTTATCCCTGACTCCAATCTAAAAGTAAACTAGTAACAAAAATCCTCCCAAAACACAGGGCTTGAAAACACAAACACAAACATAGAAGTATGACGTAGCACTCTGAAGAGACCCTTGTAAAACTCATGTGGCAAAGCTTTAGCAATGAGCGATACATGGCCATCCAAGCAACTCTAAAATGCTTTTCATTACAGCAAGGCCAACATCCATAGTCAGAGCAATGGCTAAAATTCTACTTGGATTTTACACTTGTGTAATGCAAATGACATAACTTTTGAAGGCAACTTGCTTTAAGTGGAAAAATCATGTACACCAGTGTTTCCCAACCTTTGGTTTTTGGGACTTCAATTCCCAAAAGCCTAAGCCAATTCCTCAAAGCACTGATCAGCCATTGTATTGAGTTAGGCTTCTGGGAATTCAAGTCACACTGTGGGGTGGGGCTCCCAAATTAGAAACCACTGAAGACATTAGTCTTTTGTTGGCCAAGGTGTGCGACTTAGTCTATGGCAGATTAAATCTACAGTGATTTCTTAACTCCAGGCAATTTTGCTCCAAAAGTTACATCCTTTAGGTTACATTTATGGGTGTAACTAACATGATTTTGGCCAATACATTGCTGCTGAGAATCTTTTCTCCAAGACTACTGTGGAAATTGGAGCTAAGATCAGAGGGACCACTGAAGGCTGAGCACTGTAACAGATTATGTCATCAATGATGATGATGATGATGATGATAATGATAACTATTAAGAGCAATGATGACTGATCCATAACAGCAAATAGATGTTGCATTACCTCAGTCTATGTGAGTCAGCCAGCCTACTGCTGTCTGCCTCCTTAATGATGCTTCCCTAGAATAATAGTAAAGTAAAATCTCACCCAGACTGCAGTGGCTTAGTGGTTAAGATGCTGAATTTGATGACGGGAAGTTTGGCAGGTCAGCAGTTTGAGACCTGAGTGCTGCACAATGGAGCAAGCTCCAATCATCTGTCCTAGCTTCTGCCAACCTTGCAGTTTTTTTTTTAATATTTTATTAGGTATGTAAGACATTACACTCAAAACAAACACATAAGACAAAAAAAATAAAAAATAAAATTACATAACTCTAAATTGTATAAAGAGAAAATTCAACAAAGAAGATAATATTTCACATAGTTAACAATACTACATTAATATCATTCAAATGTTATTACCTCGTTATAAGCCAATATTTAATCTTTAACTGCAAACCATATCTCCGCCTAACACCTCATCACCACTATATGTTATTCTCTATCTCTCCAGTACTTTTTTATCTTTGAAAACACCCTCGAGCTATATACATTGTCCGGGGATTTATGTTTCCTTATATTTTCCAAAAGTCATTTTGCTCAGAAGCAGGGGGTATGCCTTTATTCTTAACCATTGTATGTTCAATGAAAGGTTTCCAAGTCCTCCAGAAGTTGTTACTAGCTACTTTACCCTTTTTAAAATTTATCTCCCAGGTGAGCTTTTCATTAAGAGCCAAATCCCACATTTCCTTATACCAATCCCTTCTTTGTAAATTTTCATTATTCTTCCAATTTCTTGCTATACATTGTCTGGCCGCCAATAACATTATCGCCATCAATTCTTTATTATCCTCACTCATTTTATATTTATCCATCTCAGTTAACAAAACTGTATTTACCCCCAGTTCAGCCCGCTGACCCAGTATATTCTTAATTTCATTCTCAATTTTTCCCCAAAAATCCTTCAGAGCTTCGCAAGACCACCACATATGCTCATATGTACCTCTAGCTTTTCTGCATCTCCAACATTTATCACTCACATCTTTATACATTAAATGCAGTCTTACTGGGGTTCTATACCATCTCCAAATTAATTTATAATTATGTTCTTTCACTCTTACTGACATGGATCTCACAATACGTCTTCTCCACATTTTCCCCCATGTTTTCTCAGTAATTGATATATTCAATTCCTGTTCCCAGCTATCTTTCAATACTTGTTGAGCCTTCCCCCCTTTATTTAACATCTTATATATTTGACTAACTATCCCTTTTAATCCTATGTCTCCTTTTCTTAATTTGACCAGCAATGTTTCAAATTCTGTAAGCTCCCTGTCTACTCCCATTTCCGAAAGAAATTTCTTGTTCCAATTGTTCATCTGGAGGACTTTGAACCAATCTAGCTCCAGTTGCAGATATAGCTCCTTTCTTCTCTCCAAATCCCTACAAGTTTTGATCCAATCTTTCAACAGAGAGACCCCGTTTTCTAATAAGATATCCTTAATCCTCCCATCTATTTTCATCGGAAAATTGTTAAAGTCTTCTAATTCTGTCACCATTGAGATCCCTGGGATAAGATCCTTTCTTGCTTTGTTCCATTCCTCAATTGTTGCTTTTATCATTTTACCCTGAATTCTCATTTTTTTGTCCTTATCCCCACATAAAAAGAATGCCTTCCTTTTCCTAGAAAACTCTTTTGATTCTAATTTTCCCCATATTGGCTCTTCTCTAATTAATAATTTAATAACATTTCGTAATTGAAAGGCTCTATAATACTTGCTAATATTTGGAATGCCCAATCCCCCTTCTTTTTGCGATATATACCACAGAATCTTAGGTATCCTAGCTTTTCGTTTCCCATTACAAAATCTGTTTATAACGTTTTGATATTTTTCCAGTTCTTTTTCTGTATGTTTTATTGGCAGGGCATCAAATAAAAAATTCAATTTAGGTAACAACATCATTTTACACATTGCGACCCTGCCAAACCACGATAAATTCAACTTGTTGTACTGTAGTATTTTTTTATCTATCTCTTTCATTTGTTTTCCATAATTCAATTCCTTAAGTTCCCCAGTTTTCCTAGCAAGTATTACCCCTAAATATCTTAATTTATTGGGAATTTGAATATTAAATTTTTGCCTTATTTCTTCTTCATCCTTCTTATTCCCATTGACTAAAATCAACTCGGATTTATCCCAGTTCACCCTTAAACCTGTCATTTCCTCAAAAGTTTCCAGATGTTTATTAATCTTTGATATTGCTTGTGTTGGTTGTTTAATTATAATTAGTGTGTCATCGGCATATAGACTTATTTTATTCCCTTCTATTCCAGTTATTTCTTTATCTTGCCGAATTAAGTTCGCCAATAGTTCCATAGCCAATACAAATAATGTGGGCGACAAAGGGCACCCCTGCCGAGTTCCAGCCTCCAATTTTATTTCTCCTGTATAACTATCATTAAATTTCACTGTCGCTATCCCCTTTTTATATAAATTCTTAATCACTTTTTGGAATTTGTCTCCAAATCCATATAGTTTGATTACCTCATGTATTGTTGCCCATTGCAAAGAATCAAATGCTTTAAAAATATCCAAGGCTAAAAAACCTACTTTATCCTTTTGCTTTTCAGCTATATCCAATAAATCCACTGTCCTCCTTGTGAGATCTGACATGTACCTACCTTTTACAAACCCTGCTTGATCCTCTCTTATGTATTTGGCTATGAAACTATTTAGCCTAATCGCCATAATCGTAGAAATTTTTTTAGCGTCTTGGTTAATTAAGGATATCAGCCTATATGATTCTATTTTATGTAGATCCTTACCCGGCTTAGGGATCAATGCAATAATAGATCTATTCCAAGATTCCGGTGTTGACTCTCCCTCTAAAATCCCATTAAACAATTTGTGTAATCTCGGAATAATCCAGGGCTTAAAATCCTTATAAAATTCAGCAGGAAGCCCATCTTCTCCCGGTGCTTTGTCTAATTTTAATTTATTAATTACATCCTCAATTTCTTTTACCGATATTTGTTCCTCCATCTTATTTCTATGCTCTTCTGTTATTAATGATATGTTATACTTTTTAAAATAATCCTCCAATTTATTCAAATTTACCTGCTTCTTTGAGTATAGTTCTTTATAAAAAGCCTCTATTATTTCTACTTTCTCTTTCCTTTTATTACATCTCTTCCCCTTCTCATCTACCAGTACTTCTACCTGACCTTTATTCTTTTTATCCCTCGCTGCTTTTGCTAATAACTTAGAATTTCTATTACTATACTCAAAGTATTCTCTTTTTAAAAATATCAAATCTTTTTTTACCCTTTCTATATCCTGGGCTTCGAGTTCTTTCTTTACTTTCTGTATCTGATGTAATACCCTCTGATCTTTACCCTTTATATATTCCTGATGAAGTTGTTTTAATTGTATTTCCAATTCCTGAGTTCTATTAATGCTCTGTTTCTTTTTCCAACTACTTAATTTTATTGATTCTCCTCTAAAGATCGATTTCATTGTATCCCATACCCCTCCAGAGCTGACCTCATTATTATCATTCCATATCCAATATTCATCCCATTTTTCCATAATTTGTTTTTTCATACTGTCCTCTTTGTATAATTTTGGATCATATCTCCAAACATATCTTTTCCTATCACCTTCATCCAATTTTATATCTATACTTATCTTTGCATGATCTGATTCTCTAAACGTCCCTATTTTAATATCCTCTATGTTTTTCAGTATCCCTTGCGTAACAAATATATAATCAATCCTTGAATACATATCATAAACTTGAGAATAATAAGTGTATTCCCTTTCCTGTCCTTTAAGCTCCCTCCATACATCTTTTATATTCATTAATTTTGCCCAATCACTTAGAATATATTTATTACTTCTTTTTTTAATACTTGTAGTGTCAATCTCAGAGCTTAACAAGTTGAAATCCCCCCCAATAATCATATTCCTCGTTCCTTCTTTGTGTAAAATTGTTTTTAATTTTTCTAAAAATTCTGCCTGATTGGTGTTCGGGGCGTATATGTTTGCCAAAATTATCTCTTCATCTTCAATCCTCCCCTTAATTATTAGGTATCTCCCCTCTGGGTCAGCTATAGATTTTATTACGCTAAAACCCAATTTTTCCGAAATAAGGGTAACCTTGCAGTTTAAAAGCAAGAAATTGCAAGTAGATAAATAGTTACCACTTTGATGGGAACTTTTAAACTTTTAATCTTTTAACTTTTAACTTTTTTAAATATTGTGCTAATTACAGTCAAATTTGTTGATTAATTTAACCAAATCTGTGGGGTATAGTGGGATTGCCTAGTTTCTTTTGTGAGATTTTGTATTGTTGTAAGCCACCTAGAGTCGGGTTTGCCCGATTGGATAATAAATTTGAATAAATAAATGGGAAGGTAAACAGCATTTTATGCACTTCAGTGTCTAGTTATGCCTGTCACACATCCACAGAAATGTCTACAGACACAGACAGCACTGCAGTGGCGTAGCGTGGGGGGGCGGGGGGGGGGCGGATGCCCCGGGCAGCGCCTTTCAGGGGGCGGCAAAATGTCCCCTCCCCACCCTTTTGCTGGCGAGCGCCCCACGTGCGCTTCGCCGCTTGCCACACACCTCCGTCCGCTCGCACCTCCATCCGCTCGCTCGCCCGGCTGGCCGTCGGGGGCTCTCCGCCGCCTGTTGCCCCTGGCAGCGGCTTTCAGGGGGAGGCAAAATGTCCCCTCCCCACCCTTTTGCTGGCGAGGAGGAGAAAAAGGGGTTTTTTTTAGGCGGACAATTCAAGGAGGCTCCTTGAATTGTCCGCCTAAAAAAAAACCCTTTTTCTCCTCCTCGCCAGCAAAAGGGTGGGGAGGGAAGGAGGGGCATGCCCGGTCGCCCGCCCAGCTGGCCGTCGGGGGCTCTCCTGGCGGGCGACCCGCGTGCGCGCGGACGCTGCTCGCCTCTGCCCGCCCAGCCACCCACCCAACTTGCCGTGAGACGGGGCGCTCGTCGGGGGTGGGTGGCGCCATGGCGGGGAGCCCCTGGGGGCTGGCTGGGCAGGAGGAGGTGGGCAGCTTGCGCGCGCACGCGGGCCGCCTGCCAGGAGAGCCCCCGACCGACAGCCAGCCCGGCGGGCGGGCCCCTCCTTGAATTGTCCGCCTAAAAAAAAACACTTTTTCTCCTCCTCGCCAGCAAAAGGGTGGGGAGGGGACATTTTGCCGCCCCCTGAAAGCCGCTGCCAGGGGCAACAGGCGGCGGAGAGCCCCCGATGGCCAGCCGGGCGGGCGAGCGGACGGAGGTGCGAGCGGACGGAGGTGTGTGGCGCGCGCGCGCGCCGCTAGTCAGCAGGGGCCAGCTTCTACCTGGGTCGGGGGGAGGGGGCGGCGGCAGCGGCGAGCTGGGGGGGGGGCGGCGAGTTTGTTCTTCGCCCCAGGCGGCTGAAGACTGCGCGACGCCACTGCAGCACTGGCTCTTTGGTTATAAATGGATATGAGTACTGAACCCTAGAGTTGGATACGACTGGTTTTTAAGCAAGGGCTACCTAACACTTCACTATTGCAAAATAATAGTTTAACTGAGACATAAGTATGTATCTATAGTTATTGTTAGGTCTGTTCAAGGGTCTCTCTTCCATTAATATGATAAAAGGTGTCATAAAAATGTTCTTTTCTGAGTTTTTAAATCATGATTATAATCTAAACCTTTCTATTTAACCAAATGGAATATTTATGGCTTGTACTACTTTGTTACTATTAGTAATAGGAGCAAGTAAATGGGCCAGTAAATGTAGAGTTATTATTACTACATCTTAATAACAAACAGTTTAGTCACTTACATTTTTAGAATGTAATGTTTAGAACAATTTTAGAATGCTTCTATATTGGGACTGCAGTGGCTCAAGTGGTTAAGAAGCTGACTGGGAGGTGGAAGGTCAGCAGTTCAAAAACTGAGTACTTCATGAAGGAATGAGCTCCCGTCTCTGTCCCAGCTCCTGCCAACCTAGCAGTTCAAAAGCAAGAAATTGCAAGCAGATAAATAGGTACAACTTTGGTGGGAAGGTAAACAGTGTTCTGTGCACCTTGGTGTCTCGGCATGCCTGCCGTATGTCCATGGAAATGACGTCTGCAAACGCAGACACCACTGGCTCTTTGGCTACAAACAGAGATGGGCACCGAATCCTAGAATTGGATATGACTGGCTTTTGAACAAGGGTGACCTTGACCTTTACTATACAGGATAATCATCTGTCAGAGGTGTTCTATTTTAAGTATCTTACTTTATAAACCTCCTTTGTGCAATTAGATTAATTATATATAATTTCAGAAAGAAAGAAAGCCTTGATTAGCTGAAAACTCAGAAGAGACTAAAGAAGCAATTTCTTCAGTCAACATATCTAACTGAAGATGTAAGCTGCACAAATTCCAACAAATTACAGCTTCTGTTGTCTCTGGAATTTAGGGAGGAAGGAATTCTGTTCCTACTCATTTGATGCTTAGTCATGTCTGCACTATTTACCAGGGACAGGATATAGATTTTTTTTAGCACACATTTTAATATGAACATAAACTAACATTGTACTTTTGAACCAATGCACAAATTGTTGAAATTGACACATGTCTAAAATTTGCAGCAGAGCCTCCAATTTTTTTTTAAAAAATGTACATAACTGTATATTAGAGAAAACATTCCTCACAAAGTCATTTAATTGCACAAACACAGAAAATGTATTTCAAACAAAAAGAACAAAATCAAAACCAGTCCCAAACCAAAAGCAAACAAGAAGTGGGTGTATCCATGAAAGCTCACATTGAAATATAACATTCTTTAAAGTGTTCCTACATTTTTTGTTTTTTTTATTTTATTCATTTTTTAAAAGGTGTGTGTTTTGTTTCTTAGCTTTTTTGTCTGGATATTCTTACACAGTTTAACACAAGTACTTCTTTGAAAACTGAAAATTCCTTTTAGGAAATGCAGAAAATTTCTATTAGGAAAATTGTTCAAAATGTGTACGTTAGACAAAAACACATGAATTGTTTATTCTCATTAATTCACAATATTTGTTCACTTTTTTGCCAATGATTGACAAAGCAATGTGCAGTAAGCAAAATTATTTAAAACAGAGGTTAAAACACACTTTTGAAAGCTATTACAAGACCTAATCAAGAGAAAGCATACATGTTTTCATGCAAACAATAAATAAATTAAAAATTGACAATGTTTGGGAAGAATTGAATTTAAGATTGGAAAAATGAGAAATGACAATGAACTGTAACTCACAGTCTTTTCCATCTATTCTGTGGCTACTGAATTCTTCTTCTTTTGTGTCTAGGTCAGACTCTAAAAACTGCCAAAATGAAGCCACCTTCTTGGCTTTGTTGTTGGCCAAACTTAAATCTTCATCGGTATATGTTTCTGGTAGTTGAACATCTCTTCCTAGGACAATAGAGAGGGAAATAATGGGTTAATAATTCCTTGGGTTGTGAGCTACAATCAGTTCAAGCAAAGAGGATGACTTAGGGTAGTTACCCATGGCAGCTGCTGATTGACCTATGGTATGTCTGAAGTGTTGGTGGTCTTGGAGGGTTTCCTACTAGAGAAGTGTTTACCTCATAGACACTTTACAAAATGAACATGGAACATTCGCTTGCTGGCATTTCTCCAGGGGAAATGCTCTGAGGTAGCAGCATCCCTCAAGGGGAAAGTGACAGGGAAAATATTAGCAATAAAAACAAACAGGCCTCGTAAACTAAGAGGGAAGGAAGATGTGATTATGTTTAAATGTCAGCCATCGCGGGCTGTCTCTGTTAGCATTTGATTTCATCCTAAAGAACTCTAATTGTTTATTAAGTGACCTTGGTGTTCCTGCCCCTTGTAACCCTGTCTGGCAGGCCGCTATACACATTTATTATTCTCAGAATGAAGGTGCACTTCCCAACATCTGTTCTGCATTTGTTTTCCTTTAATTTCCTTTAAGCCCTTCCACCCCATCTCTCAGCTCTGTCATCTAAGCGGGCCTGAATGTGGTTAATTTGGGTCGATGTTAATACAATGTTATTTATTTTAGGATTTACGCATTCTGGAAGAGCTGTCTTCTCACTTCAGGATGCCTGGTCTAGGTTGTGGCTTGGTGTGCATATGAAAGAGGAATGGACGGGCCAGGGTACTGAAAGCCTGGCTTGGCTTGTTCCTTCATTTGTTCCCAAAATCCACCCTGAGAATACCTATGCTACATGGTGACCCTCTTCTTTCTTTCCCCAAGACACTTTGCAAAGCTAGGGATGTAAAGAATGCTTCCTAAATTCTTGGCTCTCTTTGATGAAGTCTGCCTTGACTCAGTGGGACACACTGAGGAGTACATTTCAAGTCCCATGAGATTTCGTGTCTCCCATAAGGGAACGAGGCAGACGACACCATTTTTTCTCATCAAGGCCTCCATAATCCTCACATACTATCTTTCTACAAAACTAGCATCCATTCCTTTTGAGAAGCGAAGCCCACACAAGCATGGAATGAGTGGGTGGTTTTTTTTAATAATAAAAAAGATGTATACACCCCTTTCCATGCTTTTAATCCTTAAAAGTCCATGCAACAAATGAGGAACCACCCTAAATCTTGTCCAACTATGCTGCTTTCCCCCCAAACAATTCTTTGTGCAGTTCTCTTTAATTCACAATGAAATTTATTTTCCTTCTCTTCCTTGTTGGGAGATTCACTAAATTCTCTGCCCTCTTACATGCTGAGGAGAACAATCCTTTTGTGTGAAGATAAAGCAAGTAAAAGACCTGTGATGGCTTTGTGTTTAAGAGACAGAACTTGATGACTGGAAGGTCGGCAGGTCAGCAGTTTGAGACCTGAGTGCTGTACAATGGAATGAACTCCCATCATCTGTCCCAGCTCCTGCCAACCTAGCAGTGTGAAAGCAAGAAATTGCAAGTAGATAAATAGGTACCACTTCGGCAGGAAAGCTAACAGCATTCCATGCGCTCTGGCATCTAGTCACGTTTGCCACATAATCACAGAAACATCAGGCAGATGCAAACAGTCCTGGCTCTTTGGCTGTAAATGGAGATGAGCATTGATCCCTAGAGTCGAACATGGCTGTTTTTTAACCTTTACCTTAAAGCAAGCAAGGGTTGTTTTTTTATCCCTACTCAAAACTCATTGCTCCCATATGGCTTTTGCAGGGCTAACCTTACCATTAGGCAATGTGAAGCAACTGTCTCAGGCAGCAGATGTAATGGAGGGTCTCCCACGGAATCCCCAGAACCACTTTCCTCTTTTGGAGAACACAGGCATATGCAGTGGTGGGATGTCAAAAATTTTACTACCCCACCGTGACATCACAATGTGGGTGGAGCTAACATCATGACATCATATCATGGGCAGGGCCAAAGAAAAAAATAAAAAAAATAAAATAAAAATAAGCACGCACACACACACTCCTCAACCCACCCACTCACCCACAACACAAACCCGGAAATAAATAAAATAAATAAATAAAATTACATTAAAATACACCCAAACAACCACCCCAAACATAAATCAACCAACCAACCCACCCTCCCCAAACACAAACCCGTCATTTACCTGTTAGTATAAGTCCCTGAGGAGCATCATGTTGCAAGATGGATATGGTCATCGTACTGGTTCTCTAGGATAATATAATGGCTCCTGCTCAAGCGCAGAACCCATCAGTGTGCATTCACAAACAACATACTCGAAGAACGACAGTTACAGGTAAGTGCAACCTGTCCTTCTCTAGGATAATATGCCTTAGTGTAAATGTAAAACAGATGTACCTCCTTAAGGGTTCTCCAATTGGAACAGCAATTGGAACAGCACAGGTGTAGCTTATTGATGAGGTAACTCCAAGACTTTGCTTAAAACCCCCATGCCAGGCCTGCCGGCCACCACGCCTTTTTAGGAACTGTGGTAGTACGTCAATATAGGTAAAGGTATTAAATACACATTAAAATACACACAGACACACCACATCGAAAGGTGAGTCACTTACCCTGGGGAGCAGGGTATAGGGAGCTTCAGGCTAGCAGCTTCTCTTCCTCTTCCCCGCTTGGGAGGACAGCAAGGAGGCCGTGCATATGTGCCAAGCACTGTAGGTGTGCACGCACACCAAGTGCTTTGCGCGCATGCACAGTGGGGGAACCAGTGAAAAGTAAGCCCCAAAGGTGGTTCCCCCCAAAAGCTGCTACCGGTTCTCCGGGACACTGGGAAAAGTTACTACTGGTTCTGGAGAACTGGTGAGAACCTGTTACATCCCATCACTGGGAGGGAGCATGACAAACTATATGGCACATATGCCGCATATGTGCCATATAGTTTGTCATGCTCCCTCACACTAGCTTGCTACTCTCAGAAGTAGCATAGGGTACTATACAGTACTGTCATGGCAGTTGATGTAAAAGTCATCAGCTGCCAGTTCAGTACACTTCATTTATCATTAAATGAAAGGTATCATCTTGTCTTTTACCACAGGCAGAAAAATATCATTGGCCAACTCTGGGTTTTTATTTCAGTCTTTTCCTCTCAGGCTGCAATCCTGGATATTAGTAAAGGTAAAGGTTTCCCTTGCTCGAAAGGAGCAGTGCATTAATCTCTAAATTCTGTTCACAAACTATACAGAATTATCCCTCAAGACACAATTGTTCAACTGGAAGGAAGTTGACCTTGTGCTTTCCTCTATCCATACAGGGGAAAACCGTTACTCTCAATACTACCGACAAGTAATTTTACTGGTTCTAACTCACATCTGACCAGTCAACATATTTAGCAACTCACAAGGTAGCTTGACCATGCGAAATAATAGAAGTGAAGAATGCGGCAATTGCACTCATGTAAGCAACAATGCACATACAGGGTGCAGTAGATGCAGAAACAGGAAGTTAAAAGATTTGTGTCTTGTACTCTTTGACACATTACTTCCTTGACAATAGCTATTCTGAGGTCAGCTTTACTTCCTCTCACTCCTTGTGTTTCTGGAGTCTTTATTTTAGCCAGACAGCAGACGCTGTCTTTCTCTAATAGATTTGTGATTTCCTTAATAAATGTTTTTATTCATTTTAGGTTGTCTGTGATGCTATTTCCAAGCACCCAGCTTCTGCACAAAGCCAATACAGTAATACCTCAGATAGCGATTGCCTCGGATAACGCTAAAATCGCATAATGTCAGGGAATTTGAGGCAAACATTTGCATCGCACGTTAAGATAACGTTGTGCGATGCAATTGTTTGACTCAAATTCCCTGACGTTGTTCTCTGCCCCAAAGCCCTGTGGGCTTTGGGGCAGAGATCTACCGAGCCTTAGACCACCAGTTTGGTTGGGGGGAGATCAGGAGTGTCTGTTCCCCCCACCAGCCAAAGTGGTGCTACAGGCTCTCTGCTTTGGGATCAGGGTGGATGGGGGTAGAAGGCACCCCCAGCCACCCCGATCCTAAAGCAGGCAGTCTTCTACCCCCAGCCACACTGATCCCGAAGCAGAGAGACTGGGTGGGCTGCCTGCTTTAGGGTTGGGGTGGCTGGGGTGCCTTCCACCCCCACCCACCCTGATCCCAAAGCAGAGAGCCCGGGCGGGCTGCTTGCTTTAGGATCGGAGTGGGTAGGGGTGGAAGGCAACTCCAGCCACCCCAGTCCTAAAGCAGGCAGCCTGGGGAGTTCGGGGAGACATGCACGTGTCCATGCAGTTTGTCCCCAAACTCCCCCACAGCCCCAGCAATTGATCGCTCGCTGGGGCTATGGGGGAGTTCGGGGAGACATATGTGCACTCATGCAGTTCCCACCCAAACTCGCCCACAGCCCCAGTGATCGATCGCTGGGGCTGTGGGGGAGTTTGGGGATCCCCCCTGGATGGCTAAGGGGCTTAGCCATCCAGAGGGGGGGAGCTTCTGAAGAGAGGCTGGGAAAAGAGTCCCAAGCAGTGGTGAGCTCCAAAAAAAAAAATAAAAAATTACTACCACACTGTGGGTGTGGTGTGGTGGGCGTTGTCGGGGGAAAGCCCTGTGCTGCACCTAAATTAGGACTACTTTATTTCAAAACTTGGATGGGTGGGGGCAGCCAGAATTTCTGCTACCGGTTCTGGCAAACTGGTGTGAATCTGCTGATGCCCACCACTAGTCCCAAGCCTCTTTTCAGAATGCCCCCCCATCACTATGGCCCTTATTATTATTATTATTATTATTATTATTATTATTATTATTATTATTATTATTATTATTATTATTATTATTATTATTATTATTATTATTATTATTATTATTATTATTATTATTATTATTAGACTTGTATGCCGCTCCACACGCCAAGCGACTCTGGGCAGCTAACAAAGATACAAAGTATACAATAACAAAAAAAAGATTCTTTTCAGAAACATTCCCCCCCGGGGGCCTGGCTTTCTAAGGGGCTTACCCATCCAGGCGGGGAGGGGGGCTCCTGAAGAGAGGCTGGGAAAAGGGTCCCAAGCCTCTCTTCAGAACGCTCCCTCCCCGGATGGCTAAGCCTGTTCTTTTCCCCAACCCCAGCGCTGATGACAGCATGGGATCAGTGCTTAGGTTGGGGGAAAGAACGGGGGCGCACACCCATTCCTTTCCCCAACCCCAGTGTAGGCTGAGTGCTCAGGTTGAGGCACCCATCACCCTTTGCTTGCGAAGTGAACATGCATTCCCTTTGCAAGCAATGGGAGATCCCACTCTGGGACTGCCGGTTCGCTTGGGGAGGGAACACGCGTTCCCTCCCCAAGCAAACCGGATTGCCCCCCCATTTCCTTTCCTCTTCAGAAAGGGAAAAGGGCTTTTTTTAAAAAAAAAACATTGTGCGATCAATGCATCGCACAACGTTAAAAACCGGAACCAAGTCATAATGTTATCCGAGGTACTATTGTACTCAACAAGCCAAAAGACTGAAAAACTCCAGTGCAGTCAGACATGGCTAGCCAAACTTGTTTTATTTATGCTGTTTTTCTGCATTTGAGGAATTTTACATAGGGGGTTTGAGATTGCTCAAAATGTAATCACCAACTTATTGTGGTAGATAGAACCAGGAAAGAAATGGAAGCGAGGAATAAAATCAAGTTTAGAAATGGGGGAGGTAAAGGTAAAGCTTCCTTTTGCTCAAAAGCCAGTCTGCATCTGCAGACGTTTCCATAGTCCTGTGGTAGTCATGGCTAGACACCAGAGTTCACGGAACACTGTTATGTTCCCACTGAAGCGGTACCTATTTATCTACTTGCAATTTTTTGCTTTCAAACTGCTAGTTTGGCAGGAGCTGGGACAGACATCAGGAGTTTACTCCATTGTGCAGCACTTGGATCTTGAACTGCTCACTTTCCGGTCATCAAGCTCAGGGTCTTAACCACTAAGCCATGGGGAAAGGGGCCTTTATAAAGACCGCCCTGCTGCCCACAGAAGATGTGAAGGGGTTGTAAGTACTGTAATACGATTCGTGGAAGAAAATCCAGCTCACACTGTCATTTCCAATAAGAAATGTGGCAGTGGGGTTCTAACTGTAATCCATGACCATGCAGGAGGTCAATTTGGCAGCTGACAAAACCAAAGCTTCACAGTCCAATCTCCCCTGATATAACAGCAAGGTCAAATTTATCATTACAACATTTATCCCATAAAGTAGATCAATGGAAACAATGAAATAGTTGAGGAATGCCTTATGAGTCTTTTTCTCCCTGATTCCTCTGAGATCTAGGGCTGGCTTTCTCAGAAGTCCATGAGACGGAAGGTCTGGCCACGTTCCCCACAGATTCAAATACAGTGTATTAGTCATGGTGAAGCAGAGTCAACTGGCAAGGTAACTCTAAATTAAAGCAAAGGGGCAACGTTTGCAATACTATTTTCAGTCATTGAAGCCCCCTTTTAATATTTCTTCAGGAGATGAAGGTTCAAAAATGAGACAACATGGCCAAAAAAAGAAAAGAAAAGAAAAAAGAAAGAAACCTTGGCCCTGTTGACCACATAGACAAACTCCTTTTCCAGTCTTGAGTAAGCGTCAATGGTTGGGTGTTTGCCCTCCAGATCACCGTCATATAGCGATCTCTGATTGCCACAATGACAACATGACACCTCATCAACCTTCTTTTATGTTTTATTTTTTCCCCTACAGTTCTCAGAAGATTATGTGAAATGTAGACCAAAATAAGACAACCTTCTCCAATTTGGCTCATAACAATGTCCCACAATAATCGAAGGGATCGTGCTAGCCACTAGTGCCTGCATACAACTTGATGCAGCTAATTGGAGCTAATTAGCAAAATGCCAGTCACATTTGGGCATGGGACACAGATGTGTTCCAGCATGTCATAAATTAGCCATGAGTGGCAGAGATTACTCTGGGTTGAAAGGATTTTTGCTGGAAAAACTTCGCTCATGGGACGCCTGAATGAGGCTCCTTTCATGTCCCCAAGTTCAGCTCTTGGGTATTGGAACCCAACCTTCCAGTCTCCAGCTCAGCATCTTAACCATTAAGCCACTGTGGGAGCTGCAAAAATATAATTTCATGTCAGAAATTATTCTGGTTTGGGAGGCTGAATGAGGCTCCTTTCATGATAAAAGCTAATAAGATATTGATGTATGGGTGATAGAATTCTTTCCACGGGATGGAAGAGTCTTCACCCTAAGATTCACACATCTGCTTCTAAGAGATGTAAGACACTTCCTACCTCTCTAATCTGTCAAGGCAATGAGAAAGACAAAACACAGATCAAAGATTCGACTAATCCAGTATTCTTTTTCCAGTTTTGAATGGCCAAAAAAGTCTGGGAAGTTTTGAAGTTGGCAAGGGACGGTGAGAGTTATAGTTCAATGTAGCTTAAAGATCCCTGTTTGAAGAAACTGATTTATGAAGAAGCCGCACAAGTCACGTGTTTTAATGTTGTCAGGTGGTAGATATTAGATATAATATAAAGCAGTTCCCTTTCTTTTTTTAAAAAATATGTTTTTGAGCAAAGTCAATTATTTCTCTAAGGTCTCTTTTAGAGATCACCCTGCTTTCATTTATGTTCATTCATTTCCCACTTTTCATTTCTGAGCATTCAGGCTCTTCAAAGTAATTTTTATTTGCCTCTGGACCATTGCAAAGCAGGTCTAGCTCTTTATTGAACTTTCTTGTTTTTGTGCAATCAGCCTTCATAACTAGGGTATAGTTTTTTCCATCTGTCTCTGTCATTTATACAGATTAAAAACAGGACATAGGTTCAAGGTAGGGGACCTTTCAGGGAGAAATCCCTGCAGAATATTAGCTAATCTGAAAAGTACTCACTTTTCACTTGGTTGCTTTATTTTCAGTATTAGTTGCCTCTGCCTTATCATATTTAGTGCATTTTTACTGCCACCCACACGGGGGGATTAAGTAACAGAGCTTGCAACCCACCCACATGCAAAAAAGTAACTTCTTCAGACTCCAGTTGATGACCAGGGTTACAGTCTTTTGCACACTTAAGAATTCATTCTACTATGTTTGCAGGGACCTTATTTTGGAAGGAAATTGTTTGGGAGTGGAGTTATGATGTACAGGGCTGGAATGCCAATACATTTTGACTAGTGAGGCTCTGCCCTAAGTGAGTCTCAGTCATGATCTAAGTGATTTCGTTACATCCAATCTACCGTATGTGAAAATAGCATCAGAACAATACTCTGCTTGACACTTAATCTACCATCTGCATATTAAGAAGCTAAAATTGTGCATAGCCAAAGGATAGAACTGAACATTATGGTCACATGGATTGTATTTGAATTATGCTGCAGCAGGATGTTAGTAATGAAAACCAAAAGCAAGAATTCGTCAACTTCAAAGTCTCCCCAAACAAGCCATATTAGTCAGATATTACCTCTCATGTTTATATATAACTTGTTAACGTCCACAGTAGGAATCCTTTGTTAAAAAGAAACAATGCAAGTAGTCCATCAACTTCTGAATAAATAGGCATGCATAAGCTTCAGTAGGTTCAAAATGTGTTTAGTTGGCTGGAATCCGGGGCATGGAAATTTGACCACATTTCCCTGATTCTATCCTGCCTGCTTTGGCTTATTGTAGGCTTCTGTACTAGATTCGAGCTGTTAGTAATGGCACAGAAATCTCTACAAGGTTTGAGACCATGAAACCTGTTGGAGTGTCTCTCCCAGAGGAATACTATCCAAATCACCCAGTCCTCCCAGGCTTGAGACTATGGATTCCCACCTCCAAAGGAACCACAGGAAGTTTCAACTAGGACAGAGGTGCCCAAAGTATGGAAGAGGAAGTAAAACACTCCCAGAAGCAGAAGTAAAATGCACCCGTACGAAGGCAGTGTGGGCCAGACGAATTGGCATTGGGGGCCAGATCTGGCCTGTGGGCCATAGTTTGGGCACTCCTGGTTTAAGTAGAGAAAATGGCAGCCTAAAATTTATCTCATCCTGTTGCAAAACATATCTGTATCAAAACAGATTGCAAGGCACTTCTGCTTCTGGTGGGAGGAACCACATGACTGGCCTGCTGCACCACGTGACTGCTGCACCAGAAATTTCTGGTGACCACTGCACCAGAAATACACAGTGAAGCATTTAGTAATATCTAGTCCCTGTGGTAGTATTTCCCTTCTAATAACCCTTATTAGTGTCCTTGCCTGCCCTATCTTTTGTTCCCATTCTTTGTTATGTATTAGCTCTTGTTCATGTTGTTCTGTTGAGTTTCATGTAACTTTGGCAGGGCGGGTGGGGAGTTTTATCTAACAGTGTGAACCACCCAGAGTAGTCTTCATCACTAGATGGGCAGTATAAAAATGAATTGAAATGAAATAAATGGATAAGTATTGATACAGCCAACATTTCCGGTCTAGCAATTGAATATTTTAGGATGTGTTTATTTGGCTATGAAGAATTCCCATTCTGCCAGGCTGTAGCTTTTGTGCTATGGATCCATATAGGCACAATTTAGGTTTAACTTTTGAGATGGGCCGAAAGTGTATTTGGCAGAATTTTCTCAGAGGAATGTTCACTTTGTGGAAGTCCTTGTATTGATTGGGATAAAGCTGACATATTTGATTCACACTTACTACATTTGATGTACTAACAGGATCTACTCCAACTTGGGTAAACCCCAGAAGCGTAGCGTGCCTTGGTGGGGCCCCGTATAAAAATTTGTTTGGGGGCCCTTAGGAAGGGTAAAGATTTGTTTTGCTTACGCACGTTGGGGGCCCCCGTGGTCCGGGCCCCCCGTATAATTGATACGGCAGATACGGCAGTAGCTACGCCTCTGGTAAACCCTCTGACTCATGGGACCAATGTAAATGTTGACTTATAAGTCCAGTTTATTCAAGCACATCTGATTAACAACTAGATATTTACTTCTCAGTTTGAAGATACTGTACCAGCTCTTAATTGGTACTATTAAAATGATAGGTTTGGTAGTGGATCAGGAAACCCTTCAGGCCTCTAGAATCAAATACAGCCAGGTAAAAGTCAGATGATGGGCCAGGATATAAAGCTATTTGAAATCCAATTGGCTCCTTTTGTCCTCTGCTACCTGCAAAACCTAACAGCTGCACTCTTGTTTTTGGTTGTCTGTAATGGGGATGTGATGACTGTGGTGGCTTAGTGGTTAAGACACTGAACTTGACGAAGGCTGGCAGGTCAGCAGTTCAAGACCTGAGTACTGCAAGACAGAGTGAGCGCCTGCCACAGTCCTAGTTCCTGCCAACCTAGCAGTTCAAAAGCAAGAAATTGCAAGTAGATAAATGGGTACCACTTTGGTGGGAAGGTAAACAGCATTCCATGCACTTCTGTGTTTAGTCATGTCTGACACATGACCATGGAAACATCTGTAAACACAAATAGTGCTGGCTCTTTGGCTATAAACAGAAGTGAGCAGTGAACCCTAGAGTTGGATATGGATACAACTGGCTTTCGAGCAAGGGCAACCTTTAACTTTACCTAATGGGTTGCTCCTTGCAGTCAAACAACATCTTCATCTGGAAAGTTTCCCCCAAAATATGAAGAGCTAGGTTCTTCATACAGCAAAGTCCCCATTAGGGTTAGTAAGTCTCAGAGTACCAGTTGAAGCCCCAGGGAATTCTGTTCTTCCTTGGCTTTTGAGGAGCAGAGGCAAATCTCTTAGAGGACGAAAATGTTTGATTTTTGTCTTTGATCCTTCAAAGCCTGGATAACTTTCTCCATCCTTTCCCAGTGGCTAATAAGGCTTACTGGTCCACTCCAAGGGGATTTCTGTGCTGTATCTGCAAATGTTTCCGTGGACATGTGGCAGGCATGACTAGACACCATGGAATGCTGTTTACTTTCCCACCAAAATGGTACCAGTTTATCTACTTAAATTTCTTGCTTACAAACTCCCTCCCCAACCTTGCCTGCCCTACCTCTGTGACATTGCAAGGATCCACATCTTGCTTTCAGGTTCTGACCCTGAAAATTCAGAGAATTTGTTGGTGCTGACCTGGCAACCTATGTCCCCATCTCAAAGACCCTAAGTGCTGTTCACTTGCATGAGTTCAAAGTGAAAAAGTTTGGAAAACCCAAATATAATGCTTGCCATAATATTATTACACAATCCTTGTTGATAAATTAAAAAGGGACAAAAGTATTAAAGCATAACTCCTGTTCTCTCTCAGTATTTATACAGGCCTTTTAGACTTATAAGCGGTCACCCATTAGTGATCTCCTTTATCTCTCCAAAGTGTTTACAGAAATATTTAACAAGTACAGCATGAGCTAGGAGAGGTTGCAAGGACAAAAGGCAGGGCGGTCTGTACCATGTATTGAACCATAGCTGTCACTATGAAACCCACTGAACTTGCAAGTAACTTTGGGTAAATAGATTTTGTTCTGTCTGTGGCTTGCACACATTCCTTTAGTTGGTCCTTTGTATAATTAAAACAAACTTTTTGCTCCTTGACCGCTCTTCTTAATGTATTCTAGTCCATGTTTTATTCCTGTTTATGCTTTTGGGGAGTGGGTTGTTACAGTTTTGTTACTGGAACTGTTCGACTTGGCTGCCTACAAGATTTAGCTCTCTCCTAGTGTCCCTAGAAGATGGATGTCTGAAAGTGGGATAGAGATGCCATCTGTCATGGAAAAGTCCGATTCTGAGTTGCACTTTCCCTTAAGAATTATACCATGTGCTTTAGCCCCATCCAAGATGGAGATTTCAATCAGTGGGAGACCCTTAGAACACATACCAGAGAGAGATTTGAATGTAAACATGTTAGCCTCATGGGTTGGAAGAGATAGGGCCTAATGTGTGATGGACAAGTTATGCTGTAAGATCATTGGTTGGGATCCTTTAGGGGAATGGCTGGGAGGCAGACCCTGAGGAAGGAGATAAAACCCGAAGGTGGGGCCAGAAGAGGACACTCTCTCTTGGAACTTAATTGCAATCATGTAGCTAATTTAGACAGAGGGAGGGTCACACTGGCTTTCCCCCAGCTTTCTTTATTTTGAAATGCTTTCTAAGCTTCTGATGAACTCTGTTCTGTACCTTGCCTTGAATTCAATATACTTTTAAAATACCTGAAGGAGAATGGACTGTTCACTTGGCTCATGTTACCTGGATCTACATTAATTTCATGAGCACCCTTTGTTCACTACCTAGATTTAGGTCAGGAGTGAGAGGGCACACTTATAGGAAAAGCCTGAACTGCTGGGCCTGAGTGGGCCGGAGAAGCAGGATCAGGTGTGATCCCATCGTGAAGATACTGGAGTGCTACTTGGGAGTAAGAGGGTCATTACACCATCAAACAGCTGGAAAGACACATGCCTGATTACATTGGGGAGGGTTGTTGTAGTGCAGTGGTTCCCAACAGGTACACAGCTCACAGGTGGACTTCAATTCCCAGAAACCTAAGTCAGTACATTGGCTGATCAGTGCTTTGGGGAAATGACTTAGGCTTCTGGGAATTGAAGTCCACAAACCAGCATTTGGGAAACACTGTTTTAGTGGGAGCAATCTCTCTTAGGGCAACTGTTTTGTCTGCTGGTGAATCACTCCAGCCTGATCAGTTGGATCAAAAAGGTCCAGCTTGTGCACATAGTGGAGTTGAGCTGGAGAGCATTTCCCTGTATTTCACGTGACTGCTGGGATGTGACTGCTGGGAAACAGATCACTTGGCACTGCTGTGTAAGCAGTCCAAGTTTCAATCTGTTTCCCTGTTTGATCAAACTCAGCGGCAGGCAAAGAAGGTAGCTGTACTAGGCAACGTGGAGTGATTGACCCTGGGAGACCCTGGAATGGCAGACAGGAGCAATGAAGGGTTAATGGACTTGTTTGAGTTTCCTGGTTGCTCTATCTAATATTATCTAAATTGGCCTGCTGCCTTCAGTTGCAATAGTAAGCACTATTCCTGTTGAGTACTCAGTGCGTGATCCATTCAAAAACTCACTTATTAACAGTACCTTCTAGTTCCTTCACCTATGGAGGAAGGAGCTCACTGGACAAGGAATAACATTAAAGGAGGATGTAACTGAAGATCTCAACCTCCCCTACGTCACTTTGAGGCCCTGAATAGGCTGAGGGTTGGTGTCCCTAAATACAAGACCAACATGCTCAAGTGGAGGCTGCTGGCAGACAGTAACACATGGTGTGAATGTGGAGAGACACAGAATCTGGCTCATTTACTGGTCTGCTGATTGCTGCCAGAAACATGCACCAATGAGGTCTTGGGTTTGGGCAACAACAAAGTGAAGAAAGTGGCTTCATTTTGGCAGTCCAGGGTTTGATTGGGACACGAAGGAAGAAATCTGTTCTAAAATTTGGCTTGCCTGATGCTCAGGGATAAGGCCCTAGAAAAAAGCTTGAAATGTTCATGTCATTTGAATGGATAACATCAAAGGTATGAGGAGCAGAGAATATATGGGCTTTCCATTGAAAGCAATGGGGAAAAGTAAGCTATTCCTTCTGTAAGTGCTTCTAACCCAAGGACACATTGTCAAGATTTCTGAAATCTGACATACCTAATGGCTTGGTGAAGCAAAACAATGTCTACCATTTTCATGCTATCCTCTCCTGCAGGAGAAATGGATGACAATGGGTAATTCTCATACATAATATTATGTTAGGGGGTTGCTTTTACAATTGCTGTTCATAAATGATCATTATTTTACCCAGTGCTAGGTTGATAATCCCTATGCACTAATAGAATCCCCATTATGCAATGGAATAGGTTTACCACTTAATCTGGTAAATAGATTAGGAGTTCTCAACCTTTTAAAGACGGGGGCAGGGTCATGCTCCCTCAGACAGCTTTGGGGGCCGGATGACCACTTTGCCCTTTCTCCACCACATGGCACTTCCTGGTGTGGTGGAGGTGGTGGTGGGCCACATGAAATGGTGCCATGGGCTGCAGGTTGAGAATCCCTGGAGTAGATCTTAGACTAGGAATAAAATAAATTTTCCCTGTCATATTACCAAGGTTGAAAGATGTTTGAGTTTGCATCCCAACATTGAACTGGACCAGAGTTAAAACTGGCAGACTTACTAATTAGCATCCACAGCTTGCAGAAGTTACTTTTAGAACATACAGAATTCCTGAGTCAACATAGTTAAGGACCTTGCTGGATGTTGAGAGAGATGTGTTGTTTGTTCCTATAACTTTACTTTTGTGTAACAAGCCCATGTAGAGGGTTCAGTAAACCAATGGCCAAACTGGCTGAGAGATCCTGGAATCTGTAGTGCTAAAATCATTTTTTCTAAACCCATCGTGTATCTTTGTACATGTTCAACAGAAGAGAAGGCATTTACATCTAGGTTCTCTCCTCTGAATTCTAGCAAAAATTTGTGTACTTGGGAGACAGTGTAGACCAAAATGATGATGAGGGGGTGGTGACAAAGGGAATTGGAGTACGGTCTGGGAAAAATCTGTGGATTGTGGTGGCTTAGTGGTTAAGATGCTGAACTTGATGACTGGAAAGTCAGCAGGTCAGCAGTTTGAGATCCAGGTGCTGCATGACTGAGTGAGCTTTCATTTCTGTCCCAGCTCCTGCCAACCTAGCAGTTCAAAAGCAAGAAATTGCAAGTACCGTACTGTAGTTAAATAGATACTACTTCAGTGGGAAGAGAAACAGTGTTCTGTGCACATCTAGTCATGCCTGCCACATATCCACAGAAACATCTGCAGACACAGACAGCGCTGGCTGTTTGGCTATAAACAGAGATGAGAACTGAATCCTAGAGTCAGATATGACTGGGTTTTGAGCATGGGTGAACCTGGACTACATTGGACTCATAAGCTTGAGGTTTCCCACACCTGCCAAGGTTACAGCTAGGCTCTGTTTGATATCCACTTCTTTTCTCCTTTCCTCCCCTCTGTGGCACAATCTAGTAGAGCAATGTTTTCATTGGATTCATGTACCCAAAGAGATCTTGTGGAAAGCTCCTTTGATGTCGGTTTGAATAAATAAATTCATGTGCTTCCGTTGCTTATTTCTAAAATGAAACATGAACTTTCGACATCCGTCAGTGATTACGGTGCCAAAGAAGGGTATTAGCTCAGATTCAACCTATCAACAGGATGAGGACAGGAGGAGAATTTCTCATAATATAGAATCAGAGCTTTAGTAATGAAATAGTATGGGAAAGTAACCAAAAGTTATATGAACCATGTAGGATTATGCTTATTATTTTGTATTGCCTTTGCTAATTTAATGATAGTTTATGGCACCAGGCCACTATCAATTATGCTTTTAATTTGGAAATAAAATCACAATTAAGAAAGTTCAGATCAAGCCAAGAACAAGAAAGTTTGATTATAGAGGGATTTTACTGAAAAACAATTCGTCCCTTTTTTGGGGTGGCACAGTTATCAACAGCAGAAGGATACAGCAGAACAGTCTGTCCTTTACCCTACCCAAGTTTACTTTTACCTAAGGGAAGAGTTATTTGGATAGCTCAGTGGTTTTACCTATTTTGTTGTAAAGGTTGAGAGTTCAATTACTCACTGTATCTCCCCAAAGAGCCAGCCTTCATAGCCATATGCAAGTTGCACAGTCCCAGGGTGCCCCCATAAGAAGAAAATGCTAAACCACTTCTATGTATTCTCTAGCTAGAAAAACCTTAAAAGGTTCACCATGAGTCAGAACTGACTTGATGGTACATGATTATTATTAAGATTACCTAAAGTATTGCTTCTCATATGTGTAGATATTTATTTGATTCATTCTTTTCATGGTAAAAGAGAAACCTCCAAAGTTCTACAACATGATGTACTGTGAGACATCAAGCTTTTGGAAGAGGGGTGCTCTTGAGGGAACTTGGTGTATTTTCACAGGTGAGACTTGTGTGGTTCTGTAAAATGTGCAGTATTGGAAAATGTGATAACTGTTGCCATTGTTTATATCTTTGTGATCAATCAACCTGCCCTGCTGTGTTTCCTGTCTTGTTGGGCTAAGGGGAAAACATTCCTTTTGTGAAGAAACAAGCCATTTCTGCAATTTGGCATCTTGGTCCCAGGATGGAGCTGAAATCACTTAGGAAGAAGGGTTGGAGAAGAATCTTTGAGGAGCTGTCTTGCCATTTTGAGGCAGCCAGTCTTGATTAGAGAGTCTGCAACACTGAGATTTCTTAACATCATTTTGTATCAGCAGCATAATAAAAAATAGAGACATCACTTGCCAACAAAAGTCCACATAGTGAAAGCAATGGTTTTCCCAGTAGTAATGTATGGCAGTGAGAGCTGAACCATAAGGAAGGTTGAGTGCAGAAGACTAGATGCCTTTGAACTATGGTGTTGGAGGAGACTCTTGATAGTCCCCTGGATTGCAAGGAGATCAAATCACTCTATCATCAAGGAAATCAATCCTGACTGCTCCTTGGAAGGACAAATACTGAAAATGAAGCTCAAGTACTTTGGTCACCAAATGAGAAGAAAGGACTCACTGGAGAAGGCCCTGATGCTGGGAAAAATGGAAGGCAAAGGGAGAAGGAGGTGGCAGAAGATGAGGTGGTTAGACAGCATCATTGATGCATTGAGTGTAGATCTGGGCAGACTCCAGAGGATGGCGAATGATGGAGCCTGGGGTCACAAAGGGTTGGACTTGATTGTGTGACTGAATAATAAATAAATTCTTTAGTTTTGTTGAGTTGCTTTTTTCAACATCTTTTGGAAATTGCACTGAAATTGCAGTTTCAGTTAATAGTATTATCCATCAATGAATACATTCACAGTAATGATTTTTCCCAGAAACACGAACTTTCCACAACTACGTTTAAGCATCAGTACTACTCTCCCCCCCACTCATTAATTCAAAGTTCCTTGTTTCCAGATGATCCCCCCTTCTTTCTGTCAATCACTGCCAGAAAATATTACTGATAAATACATTTATCTTTTGAGGTCATTCGTAATTTACTCAAGCACCAGATTTCTGAAGAAGCCTTTCATTACTAACTTCCTTTTGTTATTTCTTTTCTATTTTCTTTTTCAAAAAGGGAACATATAGCAAAACATGGTAGTGGAGGTGGTGGAGACAAATAATTCTTACTATACTGTATAAGTAATTTAAGAAAGACGTTGCTTCCTGTGACATAAATACAAGTCCTTAACAGACAATGAAATAAAGAACTAAGCAGGAAATCATATCCTACCTAGGATCAGAGAGGCCACTGTTCACACACACACACACACACACACACACACACACACACACACACACACACACACACACACACACACACACACACACACACACACACACACACACACACACACTATCCCATGTTGATGTATCCTGCACTGTGAAGTTCCATCAGTTTATACACTTTAATTGGTTTGATACTAACAATTATTGCTCCCGCACTGTGTTTTTCTGTTTTGGTAAGGTACTTTAGGGGACTGTGGTGGCTTAATGGTTAAGACGCTGAACTTGATGACTGGCAGGTCAGCAGGTCAGCAGTTTGAGACCTGCGTGCAGCACAATGGAGTGAACTCCTGTCTCTGTCCCAGCTCCTGCCAACCTTGCAGTTCAAAAGCAAGAAATTGCAAGTAGATAAATAGGTACAACTTCAGTGGGAAGGTAAACAGTGTTCCATGCACTCTGGTGTTTAGTCATGCCTGCCACATGTCCATGGAAACATCTGCAGACACAGACAGCACTGGCTCTTTGGCTATAAACAGAGATGATCAGTGAACCCAGGATTTGGATACAACTGGCTTTCAAATAAGGGTGATCTTTACATTTACCTATGATACTAGAATTCTGTACATCTTATGGTATCATTCAGGGTTTTCTAGCAGAGAATTGCCAAATTAGCAAATGTGATATAGATAGACTCCATGTGTTCAACATTCCCATTCAGTTATGTGAACACACTGTTGTTACTCATGAAATGAGTTTTGGGGGGAAAATAGAAAAATTAGGCAATCTTTGAGTAAGGAAATATACCATCCACACAAATGCTCAGTGGGGAAAGTGTTTGAAAATATGCATCAATTTGGGAATAATAGTGTGGGAATATTATTATGGAAACTGGACACTAAAAAAAGGGTACAGATTTTAGTGTGTGGAGATGACATTAAGTGACACAACATAAAATGAACAAATGAAGATTGAGAGTATTTCACATCCTGATTCTGAGAGTTTCTTTTCATGGACTAGTAGTTACGTGATGTCATGCTGAACCTCCCTGGTTTTTCTTGGTATAAAGTACAGTCAAACCTCGCATAAAGAGCGTTTTGCTTAAAGAGTAACTCACTTAAAGAGCAGAACTTTCTCTGAATGGTTGCTTCGCTTAACAAACAAAACCAACCAAAAACTCACTTAACAAATAAATCGGGGTTCACAATGCCCCCCACAATTGGTCATTTACAATGGTGTTTCGCTTAAAGAGCAAACTCGCTTAAAGAGCAATCCCGTGGAATGCATTATGCTCTTTAAGCGAGGCACCACTGTACTCAGAAAAGTTTTATCAGTCCCTCTTTTGGGTGGTTCCCTGGAAATATGACATCTTGACCAAGGTTGCACAGATAGCAGGGTACATAGCACTGCATTAGCTATACACATTTCAAGTGGTTTTGGCTGCCTCTGTCCCAGAAATTATAGTAGGGGTGGAACTCTCAGCATCTGGCTTTGCAGAGCTATACCAGGTCATGGACTACAGTTCCCAAAATCCCCAAGTAGCACAACCACTGGGGATTCTGGACATTAAAGTATAAATGTGCAAAATAACTGCTGGATAGTTCAGTGGTTCAGAGGTCAGCAGTTTGATTCCTGAGTACGGCAGGACGGAATGAGATCCTGTCTTTGTCTCAGCTCCTGCCAACCTAGCAGTTCGAAATCAAAAAATTGCAAGTAGATAAATAGGGACCACTTTGGTGGGAAGGTAAACAGCGTTTCGTGTGCTCCAGTGTCTAGTCATGCCTGCCACATGACCACGGACATGTCTGCAGAAGCAGACAGTACTGGCTTTTTGGCTTTGAAACAGAGATGAGCACTGAACCCTAGAGTCAGATACGACTGGCTTTTGAGGAAGGGTGACCTTTACCTTTTAGTTCAGTGGTTTAGGCATTTGATTGCAAAAACAGTGCCTCCTTGACAGAGGTTAGCCTTGATGATCCATTGGGTCCTTTCCAGTTCTGAGAAGAAAAAGAAAACGATGATTTCCCAAGCTCTGTCTTTGATGATATCGATAAAGGCTTGGGGTGATAATTTCATTTTCAGTAAGAAAAAATTACTTGATGTTTGTATATTGGTGGTACTTGGTGCCATAACATCAAGCTGTGTATATATGTGTGTATATGGTCTCTCTCTCTCTCTGCTTTAAGGGTGAACAAGCTAGCTGTGTAGCTCAGCACTTTGGATACCTGAGTGTAAAGCCAGAGATTGGGAATTCAGTTCTGCATTGTGTTTGAAGGAGAAGAACCAGCCTGTATAGCCCTGGGCAAGCTGTACAGTCCCCAGGGTCCCTCTGAAGAAGGGAATGGTAAACCATCTCTGTGTACTCTATCTGGTATCAACTTGAAGGCTCATAATTGGTATTGCTATTAGTAGCAGAAGTAATAGTGTTAACTACTGGAGTAGCTGTGCATTTATGGCAGTGTTTTGCACATGCGTGAGCACATTTAACTTCTGCTTCCAGGAGCGGCACAGGCAGCGTGGGCCAGATTATCAAGGTGACATGTTAAGTCACTGGACAATTTTTAGAAGATGTGGCAAATACTGGTTATTTATATTGGTAAATATAATCAGTGATTTTCTCTCTCGCACACAAATAAATGCACATACACAACAAACACATTTCCTAACTTGATTGCAGACAATACTTTTATGATAGATGCTACATCCAATTATTATTTAATTTTTTAAAAAAGCTTTTCCTTTTTAACTTTTGTAAAATGTTGTGGTTGTGTGCTGTCCACTGAATTCCCATAGAGCTGTGTGCATTGTCTGTTTTCATTGCTGGCTCTTGTTTTAATAAAGTAGTCTTATTAAAACGACAACAGTAACAAAGGACGGAACAAGAAACAGTACAAGACTGTTTCCTTCCTTCAGTCCCCTGTAATCTCAAGGACTGGTTTCCACTGTGAGTCTCCAGGATCTCAGCAGCTGTGATTTGCCAACATAAATATATCTTTGCCTGAGTGCTGGGAGTTGGATGGTGGCCAGCTCACCCCTGCCAGCGTATTCCTAGAAAAAGGTCTAGCATTAAAACAGCCACAGAGGACTGATTTATGATACCACGTGCGAAACGGGTGAGCTTGCACCACTTCAAATGAATGAACATAACCTAGTATAATGGGCACAATTTGACGGTTCCTTTTAAGAAGGCACTTATCGGCTGGTCGACAAAAGCTCCATTGTTGAATCATTTGGCCATGGAAGTCAGCAGGGAGGAAAGTCAGTCTGGGATCATATTAAGTACAGCAACTTCAAGCCTGCCAGTTATTTGAGTAGTTCAGAATGGATTTTTTTTTTTGGTCACTCATTGGTGAACATGAAGTGATTTAGGTATTCGCTGTCATTGACTGCTACTCATAGCCAAGTATACATTTTCCCCTGGTAGCAGGATAAATGCCACTTGCCATGAAGTGACCCACACACTATGATCAGAGCCATCTTCTGGGGCACATATGAAATGAGACATGCAGGATTTAACACCAGGACTGCCATGGACTGCTGCAGCCTTGAGGACATTATCAAGGTGTGCCTTCACAGCCAGTCCATCTGGCATGGCCTCTTCCGTCTCCATGACCATTGGGAATCAGAATAATAACGTGGTTCCTCCTCTGCTCATTTTGCCATTAGGCCCAATAGGATGGTTTCCAGTGGCATTTTCTCCACTGAGGCGGACATCACCCCACCTAAAGGGGCTCATCTGCCTGTATCTGTTGGCTCCTTTGGGGAGTCAGATTATTTACCGCAGCCCAACACTCAGTGTTGAGTCACTGGCTGTACAGTCTACTCCATTACCATAGTGGAATATCTGGCCAGACATAATGTTTTGTATTGTATTATAATATGTGAAAATACTACAGAGCCTGCAAGGAACTAGAAAGCCATCATTATGACTTAGCTTTCAGCAGATTCAATTATATATTTGAGCTAGTCCAAACCCTCCAGCAGACCTTAAGGTAAGTATGGGGAGAGATCCTCCTTTAAATATATAGATCACAAGCCAGGTAGAGCTTTGGACATCAATGCCTTGACTTAGACCTGAAACCTATTGACAGCCAATGCAATTATTTCAAAACTGATACTCTGAATGTGACATTGTATTTGTGTAAAATCTATGCCATCTTCAAGCACAGCTACTGTAGACTGCATTAGTAAAGGGTAAAGGTAAACGTCTCCCTTGCTTGAAAGCCAGTTGTGTCTGACTCTAGGAGTTGGTGCTCATCTCCATTTCACCATCTGTACGATGCTTTTCTCTCTTTCATGTTTCACTGTTTTTTCTACTGGATTTTCTTTCCAAATCAAAAAATGCTTCCAAATTATGCACACTCACCCCCTCTTTTAATGTGGACTACATGTTTAGTTATAACTCATGGAATTGTTATGATGATATGCATGTATGCTTCCACATTCTTTTCAGGTTAAAAATAGATCAGAGCCTTACACAGGGAACCTCCTTTAGTGGAAGTGAAGCCAATAATGGTTGATAAAAAAAACACCCACAAGGGTTGAAGGAGAATTGCTCCATATACCACAAAAATGCCACAATGAAACTACAGGCTCCCGGACTTTATAGAGTAGAGCAAACTCATTGTTTGTGCAGCTGGGGGTCTGATGATTTATTTATTTATTTATTTATTTATTAGTTCAAATTTATATTGCTGCCCACTCGCCGTGGCGACTCAGGGCGGCTTACAGACAATACATTAAATTACATTACAATACAATATGTTGGAGTGGGCACAGGGGGAGGAGCGGCAAGGTCCTCATCCTGCCCTGGCTTCTTCTTCCCCTGGCAGTTGGTGTAGGCACAGGGGGAGGGGCGGCAAGGTCCTCATCCTGCCCTGGCTTCTTCCTCCCCTGGCAGTTGGTGTAGGCACAGGGGGAGGGGCGGCAAGGTCCTCATCCTGCCCCGGCTTCTTCTTCCCCTGGCAGTTGGTGTAGGCACAGGGGGAGGGGCGGCAATGATGCATTGTTTGGCATGGTAGGGTTCAGACCTCCAATCTCTGTCAGGGTGCATGGCTGAGTAGAGACCTGGCAAGATGTAATTAAGTCAATGGAGGGTAAATGGCCTCAATAAACAATCTTAATGCATGTTCAGAAGCCTCACACATACATTTGCAGGCTAGTTTTCAATTAGTTGACAGAAGGATGCAAAAATAACTTTTGGATAATGTAGTTTGGGTGGGAAGAAAACACTGATCAAACAATGACTGTGTTAAAGACCTCTTCGATGAGAACACCCTTCTGAGCCTTTAGCATTGTGTTTTGTCTTAATATTTTTGTATTACTTTTTTATATTAAACCTTTCTTCCTTCTTTACCACCTTATCTCTTCCCCCTCCATTTTTTTCATTCATTTTCTTAAATACCAAACACCATGATCTGCAAGTCAGTAGCTGTGAAAGTGACAGGTGAAAATGGTTTAACATAGGGATTCTCAACCTGTGGCCCAGGGGCTGTATGTGGCCAATGGCACCATTTCATGTGGGGGCCGCACTGCCTCCACCATACCAGGAAATGGCATGTGGTAGAGGAAGGGCAAAATGGCCATCCGGCTCCTGAAGCTGTCTGAGGGAGCATGACCCGGCCCCCAGCTTAAAAAGGTTGAGAACTCCTGGTTTAACATATAAGTGTGCAATCAGATGACATGAAAGAGATGTGTCTGATCATACCAGGAAGGGCCATGTTGCAAGGGCAATCACTCTTAAAACAACCCTTTAATCCATGGAGTGATTGATGTAGCCCAACCCCCAATGTTAGTTGCCCAACCTGGGCATGGATGAAGGTTAGACTGGAACACTATTACCCATATGTTGTGTGATTGCTAGGAAATAGATTACTTCTGATTGTTCCACCAACATCCCAAATTACATTGTATTTGTGATGACAAATATGTGATCACATGTGATTACATCAAGGTTCCTCAAACTTGGCTCTCCAGATGTTCTTGGACTTCAATTCCCAGAAGCCCTGATCAGCAGGTGTACTGACTTGGGCTTCTGGTAATTGCAATCCAAGAACACCTGAAATTTTTTTGGGAATAGTAGCCGTGTTAGTCTGTGGCTCAGGCATAACATAAAACAAAACAAAACAAACAAAACAAAACAAAATAAAACACTGTAGCACTTTAAAGACTAGCTGCTATATTTTTATTGTTAGCTTTTGTGGATTAAGTCCACTTGATCTGGTCTGAAGAAGTGGACTTGATCCACGAAAGCTAACAATAAAAATATAGCAGTTAGTCTTTAAAGCGCTACAGTGTTTTTTATTTTATTTTGTTTTGTTTTCTGATATGCAAGAACACCTGGAGAGCCAAGTTTGAGGAACCCTAGATTACACCCTTAGTCACAGATCTTAACATGTGCATTATGGAGTACTGTTGTTGTTGTTGTTGTTGTTGCTGCTGCTGCTGCTGCTGCTGCTGTTGTTCAGTCACACAATCGATTCCGACCCTTTGCGACCCTATGGACCATTGTCCTCCAGGTACCTCTGTCCTCCACCATCCTCCTCAGCCCGTCCAACTCTGTGCCCACTGCATCCACAATAACATCTAGCCATCTCATTTTTGGCCGCCCCCTTCTTCTTTTGCCATCCACCTTTCCCAGCAACAAGGCCTTCTCAAGTGAATCCTCTCTTCTCATTTGATGTCCAAAGTACTTTAGCTTCATCTTTACTATTTGACCTTCTAGGGAACAGTCAGGGTTGATTTCTTCTAAGACCGACCTATTTGTTTCCTTTTAGTGTGAATGATGCCACTGTTGTCAAAAGTAACTGACATATGAAGCAGAATTTGATCAGCTTTCCAGTTTTAGATTACCAGCTTCCAGAATATCTCCAGCCTGCATGGTTTATAGTAAAAAAAAAAAAGGGAACTTTTTAATGCTCTGGTTATGAAGAGGGAATGAATGATGAGGCAAATATGATTTTAGGATTTCAGTCATATTTGTCTAAGTTTGTCCCCATAGTCCAGCTGAAGACTGAACTGGAGTCTCTGTATTTACATGAGGTATTTCCCCATTGTTTTAATGCAAAGGGTTCCCACACGCCACCATCACTGTGTATTTATTTGGTTATGTTCAAAGATAATCACAGAATGTTGAACAGATGGGTTGCCGGCTGTAATATAGAAGATGGTTGAGAGGCCCAATTAAGTTACCTTGTTATTGCACTGAAGACTATGCCAAAAAATTGTTGAACTTGCCTGTCAGCTTTGATTGTGTGAAAGGAAAGACATCATTATAAGTAGACATGTTGCTTGTCATTTCATTGTCTCTGAAGCACACCATAGTCTTTTACTGTATACTATTAATCAGCCTGGTTGTAGACATATATAAGCCAACATGATCTCAAGGAAGAAAAAATGGTTTGTTGTTACTTGCAGACTAAAGAATGTAAGTTGTAGTCTAAAAAAGCTGTTGCTAGAATACCAGTATACAGACCAACAAGGTGGCTTAGTAGTTAAGATGCAGAACTTGACGACTGGAAGGTCAACAGGTCAGCAGTTTGAGACCTGAATGATGCTCCTATCTTTGTCCAACCTAGCAGTTCAAAAGCAAAAATTGTTGTTGTTGTTCAGTCGGATAGTTGAGTCCGACCCTGCACGTCAGGCTCCCCTGTCTTCCGCCATCCTTTGTAGCCTGCCCAGCTCTACCCCCATTGCATCTAGCCACCTCATCCTCTGCCGCCCCTTCTCCTTTTGCCTTCACTCTTTCCCAGCAAGGCAGCCTTCTCAAGTAGATAAATAGGTACCACTTCTGTGGGAAGGTAAACAGTGTTCCGTGCACTCCACTGTTTGGTCATGCCTGCCACATGTCCATGAAACGTCTGCAGACACAGACAGTGCTGGCTCTTTGGCTATAAACAGAGATGAGCATTTAACCCTAGAGTTGGATATGACTGGCTTTGAAGCAAGGGCAACTTTTGCATTTATTTATTTATTTATTTATTTATTTATTTATTATTCTGCCCCAGTCAGGCGGACCCGACCCTATACAGACCAATTTGACCCCAGATTTGCAGCTCATTTGTGGACAACAAACTTCAGGGGCTACTTCTCCTTGACAGTGTTGCCTTATTTTGTTTTACTATCCCTTTGATGAGCTGTCCCCCCTCTTTTTATGGTGACAGTAGGACTCACATAAGTTATTCTTTGGACACCAACTCCTGGAGCCTCTCTGCCAAATAGATTACACTAAACAATGCAATGCTCCTTAGGGTGAAAAGCATTCTGCTTTCCACAGTGTATTGGCTGAAAACAGAGCACCCCTTCTTTGTTTCCAAGAAGGGATTCAACCTCTATCCCCAGGAAAGGTGATGTTGAAGATACGTCCACATAACAGGCCACGTTCATAACACTTGATTTCTCACAGCAAGAATTACAGACAAGATCTTCATTCCTATTATGTGTTATTGTAAGTCACTATTACAAAAATGAATGAATGAATGAATGAATGAATGAATTCTAATTATGAGAAGTGTCTTTGTCTAGGGAGGCTTTCCATGTAGTTTGGAAGATATGGAGACCTTTTATGGATAGATGAGTTTTTCATCTTCAGAATATTGATATTTACAAGGAGACAGGTTGAAGGGGAGACAGCTGGAACACTTCTCCACCTTGTTTGTGTAGCTAATCCATTTTATAGCACCAGAAAAGGATTGGGTTTCTTACTCAAGGAACTTACTAGCTCTAGCCCTCTCATCATAGTTCTCCTTGTCTGGAGAGCCTCACTGTGTTAAAAAAAAAAAAAGAGCCTCCTCTCATTTGGAGAGTCTTCACAAGTAGATAGACAGCCACTTACCACATGAGGAGAGTGATGGCAGAGGAGGGAATAATCCACAGAATTCCTCAATCATTATGAACACACTTGTATAGAACTGTACAGTGGGGGCTGCCAGAATATTTCATTTCTGAGGCCAGAGACAGATGATGGAGTTTGTTCATGACTGGAAGAAGAAAATTATGCCCAAACCTTTTGGACTGCGGGCCAGTCACGTGGTTCAGTGGACTGATCACATGGTTCAGCAGGCTGGTCAGATGGTCACTGGAAGCAGAAGTAAAATGTGCCTTACAATCTATTTTGCAACAGGATGAGATTGATTGTAGGCTGCCATTTTCTCTGCTTAAACCAGGGGTGCCCAAACTACAGCTGGTGTGCTGGATCTGGCCCCTAGCACAAATTTATCTGGCCCACACCACCCTCATCACTCTGGGAAACAAAGGAAAACACGCACCACCTTTGTTGCTTCCGGGAGCGACAAGGACGGTGTGGTCTGGATAAATTGGTGTTGGGGCTGGATCTGGCCCACGGGCTGTAGCATGGGCACCCCTGAACTAAAACAAGCACTTGAGTATTATATCACCAGTCTTCCTTATTTCTGGGATATTCTAAATAGCTTCCTGTGTTTGTTGATTAGTCTTCAGGGTACAGGTATGGGATTTCTTTGAAGACTGATTTCACAAACTTAAAGGCTTTCAGCTCTAAAGATGGGATATGTTTTTGGCCCAACTGTCCAGATGTAGCCCTTGGGCAGGCCAAACTGTGAATTGGTTAGAACCTTTCCAGATGTTGGAATAATAGAGGACTGCTCGAAAACCAGGTCTCATTATTCCTATATTCTTATGATTATTCATTAGAGGATGTCATTTATCTAGGTTATATGTAAATGGAACGTTACTTAGTATTTCATTCAAACCTCCATCATTTCAGCACACGGGAATAGATTCGCTCCCTGTGTTATAAAAACAACCAGGAGTCTTATGGCCTCTTAAAGATGAACAAATATACTGTGGTAGGAGGTTTCCTGGGATAGATGTGGATTCCTGCCCGCAAGAGTTTAAGCTATAATAAATTTGTCAAATCCCAAAAGTACCCTGGGATTTTTGGCTGGTAAATATATTAACATAAGCAATCTGTAGGCTACAGAGCCCCTCCCCACCAACATGTAATTATCATTTTGAACATGAAAGAAGACACTGTTTTTGGGGTTTGGGGTTTTTAAAAAAAGAATGTGAGAAATTTTCTGGGCATGATGATTACTGACTGTGAGCAGCTTGATGAGGGGTTGTGAAATCCTGACCAAAAATTCATTACAAGAAAAGGTTTGAGTTTTTCTTAAAGTGATGTAACATCTTGGAAGTCATATTTTAGCTTCTGTGTGGTTGTGTGTGTGTGTTTTTTTAACAAGGATAGATAGCAGTTGTATTGATTGCTTTGAAATGTGTCAATCCTTTGAAGAGCATTGACATACGGTACTCACGCCATAGTATCTTCCATTTTTGGATTTCTTGCTGTGACAAATTTCTTCCTTGTTGGCAGCCCTGATAGGAGTTGGGTTTGTGAGCAGAATGTGCACAATTCCACTGCACTGGGAGAAATGACAAGAAAAGCTTCGAAGCAGATCTGACCATACTTTGAGGAGACCAACTGAAGAAGAAGAAGAAGAAGAAGAAGAAGAAGAAGAAGAAGAAGAAGAAGAAGAAGAAGAAGAAGAAGAAGAAGAAGAAGAAGAAGAAGAAGAAGAAGAAGAAGAAGAAGAAGAAGAAGAAGAAGAAGAAGAAGAAGAAGGGGGTTTAAATTAGTTTTGACTAGAGCTGCAAAAGAAATGTACATGATCTCAATTCTTTTTGATTTATCCAATTTATGGTCTGCATAATTATTGTCATTGGGAGCAGAGTACAAGGGGACAAATTATTACTTTTTCCTTCCTTCTGAATTATACATGGATAAATGTTCAAATGCATATCTTTGAAAAATGTGAACCACAAGAAATGTTTTTGTCAGTGGGAAGAATGTATACAAAGTGCTCAGATGGGGCATACCATCCTGATGGGACTCAAGGTTGGCTTCATCCTTCCAAAGTTGGTAAAATGAGTACCCAGCATATTGGGGACAAAATGCTAATGACCAATGAACCGGCAGAGAGTGCTCTAAATCAAGGGTTCCCAACCTTTTCAAGCCGGAGTCAGGTCATACTCTCTCAGTCAGCTTTGGGGGCTGGATGGCCATTTTGCCCTGCCTGTATGATGGGGGTGGTCATTTTGTCTCTACAGCTTCAAAAGGACACCCATTTTATTTTTCAAATGCCCTTGGAGGGTTGGGGGAGGGCACATGAAATGGTGCCTCGGGCCTTAGCTTGGGAACCCTTGCTGTAAGTGTATGGGATGGTATATAAGTGCAATTACTATTCCTATTGATGGACCCCAGTGCACCTAATTAAGGTCCACAAATGCAGAGATGCTACTGACACAATCCCATGAAGGTAGGTTCCAGGCAATGGTGTTTTGAGAACAGAATCCAACACCTCTCTGTGCTTCAAATAGTACAGTGGATTCATTCTTCATTTAGGCCATCTTGGAGGGGACATAATATCCCTCCCCCCATTAGAATCCACCGAAGGGAACTTTAAAGACAACGATATCCACCCGTTTGAAAGGTTTAGTAAGGCTACCTTTCCTCCTTTCTAGCCTGGCCAGAATGGAAGTGGCTGGGTTTCGAAAGCGAGGGGAACTTTTCCTCCCCTATTCCTCTTTAGTCTTGAACATAGCCTGGAAAAGTTACTTTTCTGGATGGAAACACCCTGAATCTACAATGCTGGCTGGGGATTCTGGGAACTGTAGTCCAAAATAACAAGAACCACCACTAACACCTTTACAAACTCTATTTGTAATAATATGTGTTTATAATTTATAATGTATGTGCAGATATTAATGAAACACTGATCTTATCATCTTAAGTCTCTGAGGTCCAAAATATGACATCAGTCACAGCTATGACTTCACTCATTGGCTAAACCCTGTGAAAGGGAGTAGCAGCTTTGCTTCTTACAAAACATTTGGGTGGAGTGCTGACGGCATGTTTTGCCTCACAAATTGGCTTCGGCAAAGACTAACCAGAGCAGATGTGTCTCCACTGCCCAGCTATATCCATTTCATACTACGTTAAATGTCATTGCTCCACTTTAAGGAATTCTGGGATCTGGAGTTTGATGAAACAAGCCAGATAGTGCTAATCTACTTCTCTGAATTACAATTATTTTAGTATAATTCTAGAGTGCAGATACACCTTTACCATCCTTATAAATAAAAGCAGGAATTTTAGACAGTTTGCAACAAACAGCTGATACAACGGCTAGAATTCAAGCAAAAATTCAGCCAACCAGACAAAATGGGGACTGTGCCATCCACTCATTTTTGCAATGATTTCCTCCCTCTCCACCCTACTGCTCATTCAATCTTTTCTTCTCCTCATTTTTCTACCAGATATCAAGCAGTAGGAATGCTTACAATAATAATGCTGCCCCACTATGTAAGATTCATCAGGTAGCTGCGCTGTACAAACATATGTGTTGTTCCAGCTGAAGTCAATGCTTAAGCAGGCTTTTCCTAACCCCACCCAATAGTAAAAGTAAAGGTCTCCTTTGCTTGAAAGACAATCATGTCCAACTCTAGGAGCAGTGCTCATCTCTGTTTACAGCCAAAGAACCAGTGCTGTCTGCATCTGCAGACATTTCCATGCCCATTTGGCAGGCATTACTAGATGCCAAAGTGCCCAGAATGTTGTTACCTTTCCCAACAAAACAGTACCTATTTATCTACTTGAAATTTCTTGCTTTCAAGCTGCTACGATGGCAGGAGCTGGGACAGAGGCGGGTGCTCATTCTGTCATGCAGTACTTTGGACATCAAATGAGAAGAGAAGATTCACTTGAAAAAGTCTTGATGCTGGAAAAGGTGGAAGGCAAAAGAAAAAGGGGGCGGCCAAAAATGAGATGGATATATGGTATTGTGGAGATAATGGGCACAGAGCTGAGCGAGTTGAGGAGGATGGTGGAGGACAGAAGTGCCTGGTGGACAGTGGTCCATAGGGTCACAAAGGGTCGGAATCGACTGTGCGACTGAACAACAACAACTCAAACTGCTGACCTGCTGACCTTCCAATTACCAAGCTCAGTGTCTTAACCACTAAGCCACCATGGCCCCAATCCCACCCAATACCCAGCTGCAAATAGTACTTGGAAGTACCCGTTTTTCTGTTATTGAGGTGAAATCTACTCTTGAGAAGATGACTTACTCCAAGCAACCTGGTGTCTGCCACCTAGTAACTCACCCAGTGACACTAACTAACACAAGGGAATTCTCAAATGTACACACCCTCAGGGTCCCCTTATACCCGTGATGGCAAACCTTGGCACTCCACCTGTTCTTGGACTTCAATTCCCAGAAGCCCAAGTCCCTACATACATGCAGTCAACCCATTTGTGTGGATTCACAGGGACTTGGGCTTCTGGGAATTAAAGTTCAAGAACAGTTTGAGTGTCAAAGTTTGCCATCATTGCCTTATACAAACCAGATGCTGCCGGGAGCAAATGTTGAAGACTGATGGCAAAGCTTTTATGTTTTGTTGGTTGAAATATGAATCTAGGGTAGGTGTCTGGAGCGAATTGTCTTGGAGGTTTTGGGTATATGCACACATCTTTATTATGATATTTTTTTTAATTAAAACATCTGTTAGTCAATCTTAAAGTAAGTAAAGTCTCAATGCAACTCAAAAAAATAATACAGAACATGGTTTTGCATTTGATGAAGTAGGCTGCAAGCTATGAAACGGATGTCAGAATTATTCTGTTGATCTTTAAGGTACGTTAAGGTGTTTTATAGCTTTCTTTCTTTCTTTCTTTCTTTCTTTCTTTCTTTCTTTCTTTCTTTCTTTCTTTCTTTCTTTCTTTCTTTCTTCCTTCAGAGTACTGAAAAATTAAAAATTATGGATATACTGTATAAGAAATATAGGTAAAATTAAAAACAAATTAAAATAGAAATTATTGTCATTTGTGGCCCTAAAAAGTACCATTGGATCATTTTGCTTGGGTCCGCAGTGCTCCCCACTCTTCAGGGAGCACTCCTTCTATGTGACCCTTTACAACTTAACCTGACTACTCTTGAAACTATTAGTAAAATACTATATCCATCTTGAACTGTTGCCTTCCAATTTGACTCTGAGCTAAAGACTACAAAGCCCTAAATAGCTTTGAGCCAAGAAGTCTAAAAGACTGCTTTCTCCCATATGTACCTGCCTGAAGTTTAAATTCCTCAGCAGAGTTTCTGGGGTACACAAAAAGAATCTCCTAGAAGATTGTAGTATTTTTGCACTACAATTGGGCGTACCCTGGTAAATGGCAACCTTGTGTTGCCAGCTAATCTTTCTCATACTAGGTCAGGTGAAAGGAACTGCAGAATGAACTCACCAAATGGCACCTTCATTTTAGCAGTTTCACATCTGGCCTAGACAGAAGCAGCAGTGTTTCTATTATTTGCTCTATCATCTCACAAGGCTAGGCTGGTAAGTGCATGAAACAGACCTTTCCTTGTAGTAGCATCATACTTTTTGCATTATTTTTCAGAGAAGGTTGTCTGGCTCCATTTCTGTTGCATTTAAGGAGTGAAGTTCCCAAAAGCCTTGAGTTTCTGGGACTGGTTCTGAGAGAAATGTTATCTGGTTTTGAATGTTTTTAATTCAGTTAGAATGTCTCTCCTTGATTTTTTAAAATCTATTGTAAATTGCCATGGGAGTCCTGGTAAACAGGAAGCATGAAACAAATGATGATGATGTTAATCATGAGGCATATGTCCACAATTACAACTGTTCTTTTAATTCTCCACAATATGTTGCATTTGTAAAAAGAACTTAGATCAAATCATGATGGCTATCTAACTGCTTGTCCTCTCCACTTCATCCTAGAATTATCTCCATGACCCCCATCAACTGGTTAATTTATATTTTTTAAATTCTCTTAGATTACAATTTCCAAGAACTGAAACAAACACAGCTACTCATTCATTAATTCATTACATTTTTATACTACCAATCTGGGATATTTCCTACTCTGGGTGTTGTATAGACAAATAACATCAACATAATAAACAAACAACAAAATAAAGCAAACAGCAAAATAATGAATGTGAATAGTGGGATTTATGGTTCACAGTTCAACAACTTCTGAAAGGCCACAGGTTTCCCACTCTTTTCTTAAAAAGGGAATTTGTTTTTCAACCAATAACTGTGACAAATTCTGTTTGGACAGATGCCTTTAAACTAGACCTCTTTGATATGAGGTACATCTTCAATTGGAATTGCTTCTCAGCAATCTAGATTAAGTGTAACCACTCATCCCTTGTTTTAAGGACCTTCATGAAGTTTTCTATGAACAATATTTTCTCTCTCCCAAGTTCTGTTTGTAATTATGATAGTCATCGTGAAAGGCATAATTGGTTCACTTCCTGCACAACAATAACAAGATACTGAAATACAGATTTTATAATGAAGCTGGTTTAAGTTAAGAAAAAAAGTTGAAAGGGGCATTCATCCCATCGTGGCCTGCCCATCTCAAAATACATGTCCTCAGGAAAAATATGGTATGGATATGATCTGGGATATTTTCAAGTGAACAAAACAGGGAAATGTGCTTCTAGAGCTGAGGTTCCCAATGTGGGGAACATGCCCCATGGGGGGGCAATTTGATTTTTAAAAGAGGCCATTCGAGAATGTGTTACTAATAATGAATGGCCTTTTAGGTTTCTTCCACATGAATAGGAGTTCACTTTTTGAATAATAAAAATTGTATATCATGGGGTGGGTGGGGGTGGCATCAGGATTTTCGAGATACTTAGGTGGGGCGTGATCAAAAAAAGGTTGGGAACCACTGTTCTAGATTGAATCTAAGGCCTGTAATGTCTTTAAGGAAGTGGTGTGGGCAACGTTTTCCAAATGTGCTCCCTTCATTTCTGCTTTATGTGCCATCAAAAACATGGAGACAAATGGATAAGTGTCATTCTTCTTCTTCAGGTGCCATATCTGTTCTGGATATTGGCTATCTTCGTAGCGATAGTCTTTCACTTCTTAATTCCGAGGACATGCCACACTAGTCTCTCAGGTTCTTCAGCCATTAAGTCCATCTGCATCCAAGGCCTCTTTTTCCTGGGATCTTTCCTTGAAGAGCGAGTTTGAGTATTCTATACTTCATGTTGTTCCTCATGATATGGCCAACATTTCTACATTAGTCACATGATATACTTTGCAACCATCTGTAGATCCACATTTCAAGTGTCATCCAACTGAAGATTAGGCAAAGAATCACTGTGTGGCCAACGAGTGCTTTTTGGGAAGCCACCAGAGCCAGTCCTACTGCTAGGCAGAGTGCAGTGACTGGGAGCAGATGGTGGAGACCAATCAATGATATTCTGAGTTCAAGGCACTAGCTCAGGTATCAGGGAATTATTATGTTTATCTCACTTAACAAGTAGGAAGGCAAATCTCATGGTGTCTTTTGATGCTGGCAGGGCGTGGGGGGGAGGGGGAGAGAATTTGGCTGATGACCTGGCAATCCTACCTGCTTTATTTTCTAAACTAGCCAGCTCTCCTCTGATGTAACTGGGGCCATGTTGTCATACTAAAGTCAGGTTAAACTGGTAATCTGTTTGACATACAGAAAACAAAGTTTGACACATCAAGTTCCCTGACATCAAGAATGGCTCATCCAAGCTTTGCAGAGTTAAGGGTTAGGACAGATTGAACAGTTTCATAGGACAAGATGCAACCTTATTGACATCCTTATCATACTTCATCTCTGCTGAGTTGCAAACTGTGATTAGACTTCCAGGTAAAGGGGCCACATCTACTCTTCCAGGAGGCAGATTTCCAACTGAAGGACTAGCAAAGGACATGCTTCCTTTCAAAAGTGTAATCCATTTGTAGTCCAGCCCAGCTCTTTTCAAAAGTTAGAAAACCATACCAAAAGAAAAGAAGGGTAAGAAAGCTAAGTGCTTGTCCGATGAAGTTCTTAAAATAGCAGAAGAAAGAAAGGACACAAAAGGCAAAGGAGAAAGGGAAAAATACAATTACTTGAATACAGAATTTCAAAGAAAAGCATGGAGAGATAAGGAAACCTACCTGAATGAACAGTGCAAAGAAATAGAGGAAAACAACATCAGGGGTAGGACTAGAGATCTTTTCAAAAAAAATTGGGGAAATCAAGGGAACGTTTAAAGCAAAAATGACCATGATAAAGGACAAAAATGGCAAGGAGTTAGCAGATGCAGAAGAGATTAAGAAAAGATGGAAAGAGTACACAGAGGAACTCTACAGAAAGGACCTCAACACCCCTGATAATCACAATGATGAGAATGTTGAACATGACCCAGACATCCTAGAGAGTGAAGTCAGAAAGGCCCTAAAAAGCACTGCAAACAACAAAGCCAGCGGGAGATGATGATATCTAAGTTGAACTTTTCAAAGCCCTAAAAGATGATGGAATCAAATTATTACATTCTATATGCCAGCAGATTTGGAAAACACAACAATGACCACATGATTGGAAAAGATCAGTATATGTTCCAATCCCCAAAAAGGGAAATGCCAAAGAATGCTCAAATTATCAAACAATTGTGCTCATCCCACACGCTAGCAAGGTGATGCTCAAGATAATACAGGATAGACAGCAACAACATGTGGAAAGAGAATTACCACAAGTGCAGACGAGTTTCAGAAGAGGCAGGGGGACTAGACACCACATCACCAACATAAGATGGATCATGGAAGAAACAAAGGAATATCAGAAACAAGTCTACTTCTGTTTCATTGATTACACTAAGGCCTTTGACTGTGTAGACCACAACAAAATGTGGCAAGTAATTAAAGAGATGGGAATACCAGAACACCTTATATGCCTCATGAGAAATCTGTACATGAATCAAGAAGCAACAGTTAGGACAGAATATGGAATGACGGCCTCGAAGGGAGCAGCACCTGGGGGTCCCGGGCGGTGATAAGAAGACCTTGCTGCCGCCGCCGCTGCGCCAGAGTCTCCCTCGGCCAGCCGGCCTTGAAGGGAGCAGCACCTGCGGGTCCCGGGCGGCGATAAGAAGACCTCGCCGCCGCCACCGCCACGTCAGACTGTCCCTCGGCCACCCGGCCTCGAAGGGAGCAGCACCTGCGGGTCCCGGGCGGCAATAAGGAGACCTCGCCACTGCCACGCCAGACTGTCCCTCAGCCAGCCGGCCTCGAAGGGAGCAGCACCTGCGGGTCCCAGGCAGCGATAAGAAGACCTCGCTGCTGGTGCCACCGCGCCAGACTCTCCCTCGGCCAGCTGGCCTCGAAGGGAGCAGCACCTGCGGGTCCCGGGCAGTGATAAAAGATCTCGTTTTTAGGATTTTGCGTATAAGACTGTGACTTATGTTATTTTCTATGTCATGTATATGTAACTGGAATTGTATTTTGTAACCTTATTTTGCAGTGTGGTTTTGTTTTATTGCACTGTATTTTGTAACTTTATTTCAGTGTGGTTTTGTTTTATTGCACTGCTGTATTGCATTGTTATATTTATTGTATGACCTTGATTATGTTATATTCTTTTGATTGTCTTATATGTATGGTTTCTGTAAACTGCCCTGAGTCGGTTGTACTGAGTAGGGCGGTATACAAATTGAATAAATGAAATGAAATGAAACTTTGTTGTATTGTGTAGCAAAAGAAGACCATTCATCTGTTGCTGATGATGAAGTCACCTGAGTAACAGGATTTCAGCTGGCTATAATTTTAATATTTAATAGATTCCTGATGCTTGGTTTGAGTCCCTCTTCTGACTGCTTCCAGATCAGATGCCTCTGTTGGACTACTGTGGTGGTCAAAGAAAGGGCCAGTCAGCCTGCTTTTTGTTTGTAGCCACTTGGAGAACACTAGATCTCCTTTTCCAGGCCTGAAGTTGAGGACATTGTGTGAATATCTCACAGGATCGCCTTGCAGCTTGATGAACAAGTGCACACAGAGTCCTTTGGATGATGGTAATGCAGAATAAAAACAATTCTCACTGGCAAAATGAGAACTAGTTAGGTGAGTTGCGTAAGTGAGACAGAAAGCACATCTTGTCACTAGAGAGGAAAACAATGCATTTGTCATAGTTTTCCTACCTTCAGGAAACTCTTTCTGTGCAGATGTTTCTTGGTAAATGACATTGGAGGAAGGAGGTGGGTGGAGAAAGCCTTGGGGGTTTTCTGGCTTCAGCTAAAGGATAAATCATGTTATTCTGTCCTTTTTCTTTCTTGTTATCTTCTGGTTCTTTGTCCAAAGAAAGAGAGTCAAAGATCTCTATGGCTCTGCCTTTCCTTTCTTTTACAAACAAGTTTACTGTTATGTGGAAGCAGGCGTGTTTATGTCAGCCATAAAATGCACCCGTCCATGTGCAAATGTGCCCACTGCTATTGTAAATGCGGAAGTGGGTGCATTTATAACAACCATAACCAGGAGGCATAGTCTGACCCGCTCAGCTGTCCAGGGACATGGTCAGGCCTGTGGCATAAAATGGTTGGCCACTCCTGCAGTAGTCCATACTGTCAGTGACTGAACACCGAGCATCAGGCTGCGGTTAACTAACCTGACAAGCCTGAGGACTAGCAGCCTTGGCAAAGTCCACAGGGAAGGGTGATGGTCATAGCCTTCTTCATGAGCTGTGGACAGAAGCATACATTCAGGGATGTCCTAGGCCAGTGATGGTGAACCTGGGCACTCCAGCTGTTCTTGAACTTCAGTTCCTAGAAGCCCAAGTCCCTGTGAATCCACATGAATGGGTTTACTGTGTGTACGTGCAGTAAACCCATTTGTGTGGATTCACAGAGATGTGGGCTTCTGGGAATTGAAGTTCAAGAACAGCTGGAGTGCCAAGGTTTGCCATCACTGTCCTAGGCCCAGCAACATGGCTGCCTGAGGAGAAAAGGGGAAAGGCCTTACCCCTCTAGCATCCACTACAAACACAATACTGTATTTCCTTATAGACAAAAAAACAAAATGAAAGCCAAAAGCAAGAGTATGTGCTTAAAATGAATTTGGGGGCATAGGAAGTGGGGCAGGTGTGACACAAATTCTTCCTCAGAGTATCTCCTCAAGTTAAGATAGCATAACTGGATGAGGCTGAAGAGTTTAGTGAGTATTCTTTACATTTCTGCAGAGCAATCATCCTTCATTACAGTATGCTTCATTTTGGTAACCATTAGGAAGCAGTAGGAACCTCTTCCCTAATGATGCCACAAAGACTTATAATTTGTTGGTTTGTGTCAAATCTACTTGTAATTCTTGAATATATATCAAGGCCAGACTTTGAGCCAACAAATTTTAATATACTGTATCAGTAATTTAAAAGGATGATTGCAAGTATAGGCCACCTCTGCAGTTTGCACAATTGAGTAGTGAAAGTGAGCTATCCTTGCATCTATCCAGATACTTGTTGCTGTAGCCCTCTACTTATCAAAGGAGATTTTAAAAGTTCTCTTTTAAAATGTGCAAGCATGTTTATACTTTTAAGGCTCCAGTTGTGCCTAAGAGATCAGTTTAAAGATTTGACTCTGAAACTGTCCAGTGACAAATTGTACCAGAAGAAATTGGCATGTTATTTTCCATTCAACAGTTCTTCTGTATTTTCATCTCACTCTCAGTCCAGTATTCAGTTCTCCTCCAACTAGTCAAATTGTGCCCAACATACCTCTTTTGTGTCAAGTAAATGAAGTGTCAAGTGATGTGGTCGATGAACTATATGTGGCAAAAAGATTGGCAGATCATATCAGCCACCTAAAGGATAACAGATGGACCTGTTGGCTAACAGACTGGATACCAAGGGACCACAAAAGACCACTAGGCAGACCCTGAAAATGATGGGATGAGCTGATGGTAAAGCTGTTTGGCCAGAGATGAAAACAGGAGGCAAAGAATAGAACATTTTGGAGTTCAGCTGATTTGTACTAAAAGCAATGACAAATCGATATTGGATTGGATATTGGATGACTTGATCACCTTTAATTATTTAACATAGACAGGTGTCAGGGTATAAATCAGCTTTAAGGCTCCAGCTGCTAGGAAAGCAGCTCTGGATAGACCCACATCTGCTGAAACCCTGATGAGCTCCACCTGCGAGCCCTGAGGGAAGAGCAATATAAGAACTGGCTCTTGAAGCTGCATCAACAACAAAGATTCCTGGATTGGTTGTGGTGCTTCATGTAAACCTTCTGCTGTTGTTCCAGCCTAACCTACTCCAGTCACTTCCTTAGTTGTTTGACTCCTGGTCTGCTTGGATATGCCTTGTCTACTGGACAGGCCTTGTTCCCCTGTCTGTTTTTGTCATTGACTTTGGACTTGGATAAGGTTTGCCTTTGACATTTAGTTTGTTTGCCTTGGGTTCTGGTGCCTGTGTTGCTAACTTATGTCCTGGACTCTGACACAGGGTCTGTGCTCTGTTCTACCTTGAGCTTGAAACAGAGTCCTGCACCACTGAGAACAGTGTGTCAGTAGCTAAATTCCTATCCATCTAGTTATATGGCACAAACTTGATGATTTTTTTTAAAATTAAAATAAATTAAGTGCTTTCTACCCACCCACTCCTTTTAGGCTCTGAGGCTCCACAGGACACTATTTTGTTCTGGGAAAAACTTTAGAAACTTTGGGATTCGAGAAGGAAGCTGGAATGCTTATGTTGGAATTGGACTGCCAGTATTGATTTTTGATGTTCAAACACCCCAATCTCAAGGCTCCCAAAGGCTTCCACAGGGCAATAAAATAAAATCCTAGGGAGCATTATAATTGAAAATGTGGGGAAGACAGACAGGAAACTTTTAATTAACATCTGGCATCAGGTTATCCAGTTTCTGCCATGTAACTACATGAATAGGATTTTGGTCAGTTTCTCTTCCTTCTCCCAGCAATCATGCAGTGTGGGAGGCATACTGGATTGCCTACAATATCAGGTTGGTTGTCAGGGCTGCAGTGGCTCATTGGTTAAGAAACTTACCTTGTTAGCTGGAAGGCTGGCAAGTTGGCAGTTCAAGACCTGGGTACTGTATGATGGATTGAGCTCCCATCTCTGTCCCAGCTCTTGGGGACATTAAAGGAGCCTCATTTGGCCATTCCCTGAGCAGACTTTCTTCCACAAAAACCCTTTCAGCCCAGAATAATTTCAGACATTAAATTATTATTAATGGGATGTTTTTGACACTCTGGGAAATTGTAGGCTACTGCCTTCCTCCCATTTTGGTTTTTGTTGATTTTGGAGAAAGAAGAGTCATGGTCTCGTAATGCTCTCAGTGGCATGGGAATCTCATTTGCAAGTCAAAAACAGAATAGACACACATACCAGGTCTGCTTAAGTAAGCAATGAATGAAAGCATGAATAATAACACTACAACAGTGGTGTGACTTATTTCTTAAACTCAAGTAATCATAACAAGTAACCTGTTGAGGTGGAATACAAGCAACACAATCGGATACATCTGAAAGACAAGAGTGCTTCGCTTTCCAAAGCCTTTGGTAACAGACCCCTACTCTACTCGCTTATAGACAACTCTCCAGTCTCAAACAACTATTGACACACAACAGACTACACAGAAGTGGAGCAGATATGGGAACTGTTACCTAAAAATCGCTATCCCTTTTTTTAATGTGGAGATGCGTTTTAAATAAAAAAGTTCATCTGCTGGTGGAGCTTCCCAAGAACCACAGAGGTTTTAATTTCAGACAAAAACAAGACCATTTTATTGACAAACATAACATTTAAGCAAAAGAGGGGCCCCACTGCTGGACAAAGAAACATGTCTAACCCATTTTTCTCTGCTAGAAAAATCTAATGAGCTTCCCTGTGCAATTTGGTGGGAGAGCTGCTTTGCCCTCCAACACAGGACCAGTTATACTCCTCTGCTAATCCAATTACCTATTGCTACATTGAAGATTACACAATGGAACAAAAAGCCAGCAGTGCGGGGGGGGGGGTTCTTTCACAAGTAAAAATTCAAACTTTTGCTACAATGGTTTGTTAACACCTCAGATTTCAGGATGCAGTGATGCAAATAATGTTCATAGGAAATAATTACAAAGTCGGGAAAAAGGTAGAGGGAAAGGGGTGGGGATACATGTCTTTTTCTTCTCACAGTGATCAAAAAGGTGACAGTCATTTTCCATAGACAAACAAGAGATGATAGTCCTTTTGTTTCGTGTTAATGGTGGACCAGACAGGATGGATGTTATCAAGGAAATCTCTAGGCAGTTCCCTCAGGGTGTGAAATGGATTATGCTTAGTTGGTTTCTAGGTGAGAGGTCGCAGTGTCCCTGGGTCTCCAAGCATTCTCCGAAGGGAAATAGGTGCTGTTTCACTTAGAAATATAGAACAGCGCATGTTAAGAATCAAAATATTACAGAGCAAAGGAAATACCAAAAATAGACTATTTTCTTAGTATAAGGGCAATTTAAGAACCCCATTCATGACCTGCAGCTCCAGTTCTTCCAAGCCATTTATATTAATAGCTGGCAATTAACACCTTTTCTTCAAGGTAAACACTCTCAGGACAATCGGAGGGTGTGAAGAGGAAAAGAGGAAATTCTGTTTGAATTGAAAAGTTTAAAGTACAATTGTACCTCGTTTAAAGAGTATAATGTGTTCCACAGGATTGCTCTTTAAGTGAGTTTGCTTTTTAAACAAAACACAATTGCCTGCCTCTGGGAGAGGTGCCAGTTGCTGGCGCCAAGGCTCGGGGCAGCCCGTGGAGAGTTGCGGCCGGAAGCCCTGGGCCGCCCGGCTAGGAGCGGTGCCGGGGGCCAAGGCTCGGGGCAGCCCGTGGAGAGTTGCGGCCGGAAGCCCTGGGTCGCCCGGCTAGGAGCGGCGCCGGGCGCCAAGGCTCGGGGCAGCCCGTGGAGAGTTGTGGCCGGAAGCCCTGGGCCGCCCGGCTAGGAGCGGTGGCGAGGCTCGGGGGAGCCCGTGGAGAGTTGCAGCCGGAAGCCCTGGGTCACCGGGCTAGGCGTGCTGCCGATGGGTGCCGAGGCTCAGGGCTGCCCATGGAGGGTTGCGGCCGGGAGGCCCTCGGCCACCCGGCTAGGTGCGCCGCCGCTGGGCGCCGAGGCTCGGGGCCAGCCCCAACGGTCCCCATTGTAAGTGGGGTTTGTGTTTGGGGTGGGTGGGTGTTTGGGTGTATTTTTATTTAATTATTATTTTATTTATTTATTTTATTAACGGTTTTGTGTGTGTGGGTTGAGGGGTGTGTGTGTTTTATTTTTATTTTATTTATTTTATTTTTGGCCCCGCCTACAACGTCATGACGTCATGACGTTGGCTCCACCCATGACGTCATGACGTTAGCTCCGCCCCCACTGTGATGACATCAGGGTGGGGTACTAAAATTTTTATCATCCCATCACTGGTCTTGTTAGAGGTATGAATTGGACTCAAAAGCTGTAGGTCAACCATCTTTGCCTTAGTGCATTCTCCAGTATATAAAGGCATGGGTTAAATTCTTTCATACAAGATGATGATCGGTGCTTGAAGAAAGACTTACGTACTTACTTACTTAAACCCTGCCATACTATGTAGCATATTGGGTAGCAAAGGATCTCCAATTGTTTTAGTCTTGGAGAAATACTTCAGCTTTCTCCCATGTTAATTTTCAAGTTCTTTAAATCTGCCATGAAAGTTTGTTGCCATGTTTTTCAAGGGCGTCCTCATTGTCATTTGGCAATAGGAGGGGTCCTTCGGGGCTCACCTTTTCACTGGTGCATGCCTGCCTACAGTGCTTGGTACGTATGCACGGCCTCCTTGCTGTCCTCCTTGCTGTCCTTGTGTTGTGGGTGGCTGGGTGGGTTGAGGGGTGTGTGTGTGTGTGCTTATTTTTATTTTATTTTATTACTATTATTTATTTTTTCTTTGGCTCCGCCCATGGTGTCATGACATCATGATGTTAGCTCCGCCCACACTGTGATGACATCATGGTGGGGTAGTAAATTTTTTGACATCCCACCACTGATTGGATGGCAAATTAAAATAATGAGAGAAGCCTATTTTATTGAAAATAAAGTATATATAATACTATTTATTATTTATTTATTAGTTCAAATTTATATTGCCGCCCACTCGCCGTGGTGACTCAGGGCGGCTTACAGACGATACATTACATTACATTACAATATGTTGGGGTGGGCACAGGGGGAGGGGCGGCAAGGTCCTCATCCTGCCCTGGCTTCTTAACATATTAATTTCAAAATTATGGTTACCGAACTAGACCCTGCTGCAAATGGAGATGTCAACTATGCCCCCTGCCTAGTGCCTGCCTGCCTAGTGCCTGCTCCCTGACCCCAGGCCAGGTAAGTGTCGGGTTTGTGTTTGGTGTGGGTGGATGGGTTGATTTGTGTTTGGGGTGGATGGGTGGGTTGGTTGATTATTTTAATTTTTATTTAATGTTTATTTAATGTTTATTTAATTTTTATTTAATTTTTATTTAATTTTATTTTATTTGGCTCTACCCACAACATCATGATGTCATGACATTGGCTCCCCCCATGACGTCATGGCATCATGATGTCATGATGTCAGCGCCCATGACGCCGGCTCTTCCCACAGTGGGGTAGTAAAATTTTTGACAGCAAACCACTGCTTATGAGTAAGCAGCAAGAAGTAAAAGAGGTTCTGAACATACTTCAAAGTTTCCTTAGAACAACACATTCACCTGTGTTTTATTGGTGGATTCAATATTTGGCAAGCTTGATATAAATTATGGAGAGAGAGAGTCAGGTCACACTTTGCTAATTTGGAGCTGTAATAGAGCCAAAGGGGCATTTGAGGATCTTGGAGTATTTTCTACCCATTCCATTAGTCCCACACCTGGTATAGAGGGACATTCAGCAAGTAATTTTTCATAGAGGCCCATTCCAGAATCCTTGGACGACAGGTTTCCTTGAGCAACCCTGCAGTGTTCTTTTATGAGCAGGGGGTAAATTGAAAGCCAAACCTCATGGTTAATCCAAAAATTTTAATGTTCTTTTTCTTACAGTGAAAACCAGATATAAAACATCCTATTGTTTCTTTGTGACAGGGCAACTGGACTCTTGGGGTTTAAGTCAAAAGTGCTTTTGAGAATATGTCACAAGGCGTAACTGAAAGCACCAGTAAAAAGAGTTTCTAGTTGTTGTTTTTCCTTTTCTTCTTATTTAAGCAAATGGGAATTCTCTATAGAGTGGATACAACTTTTCCCTGGTTTTCCTTGTTTGTTTTCCTTGTCTTTGCCAGATCTGAAGAACACACACAATGGCTCTCTCCAAGCAAAATAACCATTCAGGGCTCCAAAGCTGGAGAGGCTGGTTGTGATGTAGCTGAAACATTTGCAAACTTCCCAACAGTAAAGAAATCCCAAGAAGGCCCCCCAAAAGGCTGAGCTGCCCTGAGAGAAGCCCTGTAACACCAGGAAGTCCCGCTTAGCTCTTATCATTAATGACTTGTTCAAATGGCACCCGAGGAACTAAGAATGGGAAGGAAGAGAGGCTCAAGGAACCAAGAGGGATGTGAAATTTCTGTTTTCACTTTTTTTCACTGTCACAAATGTGGTAGCTGTTGAATTTAGGGCAGTCATGCAAGCCCTCAGCTCCTGGAACTTTGACATCCCTGGCTATGGGCAATGGTGTGCTGGCCCACTGGGATAGAGGGACTCATCCTGGTGCACCCCAGCAACTGGCACCTCTCCCAGAGGCAGGCATATTAATGGGAATGTATGGGATTTCTCTCCCCCCAACCCCCCAGTAGGTGCTCCCATCACTTCCTATCCACCACCCTCCCAAGGTGACCAGCACACCCCTGGCTATGGGCAGGATCCAAGCTTAGCAGTCTTTAGACCAGGATACTTGAAACAGCAGAGACAAATAATTCATGACTGATGTATGTTCCATTTACCAGAGGAAACCTTTCTTTACATGTCTAATGATCCTTAATAAATTCCACTATCTTCATGTTACTTTCTTTTTCTGTACAGCTTAAGTTCTTTAACATTTTACCATGTGGAAGGTCTGAGTACTGGTAGGCATGTTTTACATTTAAGCAGTTTTCAGAGCATCTAGATCACAGCTCAACCACATGTCCTCCACTTACAATGAAACCCTGATTGCAGACTCAAAGGTGTGCCATTCATCCTTCCCCTAGAATCTCACGATCCTTTGTAGGAGACCAAGAAACCAGGAAGCAATTTAGTTTGAGCCCAAAAGTTCCATCTGTTTTCAGGGGCCAAGCAACAGTTCATTAATCCATTATTCTCACACAAAGCAGGACTGCTGCATTTCCAACATCTTGCTTTATTCATGGAGCATTTGCATAATGTATGTGAATCAAGCCGGTTGAGAGCTATACTCAAGTTTGAGGGCTCAGTCTTGGGAACACTCTGTGAACCCAATTAAAATGTTTGTTTCTTTTTGTGGTGTGCATCTGTCAGCTGAGTGAGTGAAAAAAAATGCAAGCTTTCTCTGTACATTTGTATGATTTGGATTTGTTATCATATGTATAAATGTTCTTCTGTTATGCAGCCATTTTGTCTCTCGTAAACAGACATTAACATTTCCTAAGAGGTTTTTTAGACAGGGGCCTGATTTGAATGTAAATGAGTTACTCATTGCTTTCTCTTTAGCCATGTGCTAGGAAAAGGCTGTCTAGATATTAGCAAAAATGTTCAATACTGTAATGTACAAGGCTGGTAGTAGTAGATGGAAGCCTGTATATTGTAGGAACTACTGGGGAAGGAAATAATTATTCCTCCCCTCCTTGTAGGTATCTATAAAATTCTCATTCTTCCTCAGGGTTGTAAGGGTAATCCAGATTTTTTTTAAAAAACAACAACAACCCCTTTTCTTATATGAAAGAATGAATAAGAGCTGGTCCTCATCATCTATGTCAGGGGTGCCAAAACTTTTTGGCCCATGGGCTGGTTATGTGGTTCAGTGGGCCAGTCACATGGTTCCTCTCACTGGAAGCAAAAGTAAAATGTGCCCACGCATGCGCAGAATGCTTCCCATTGCAGTGTTCTGCATACGTGCAGGCGCGTTTATTTCCACTTCTGGGAGCAGCAAGGGTGGCTTGGGCCGGATGAATTGGTTTTGGGGGCTGGATCTGGTCCATGGGCCATAGTTTGGGGACCCCTGATCTATAGCAGTGAAAATTAAACTCTGTTTGTCTCCATAGTGATACCTAAATCCATCTATGGTATGCCTGCAAAACTTGGAAGGTACCAGGAGGTATCAACAAGAGACTTGACATCTTCCAGCAGAGCTGCCACCACCGAATTTTAAAGATTCTATAGTTTGACCACATTACCAATGAGGAGGTGTTTTGAAGGAGTGGCTCATGCAAATTGCACAATATTGTTGCACAAAGAAGACTCCAAAAGCCATATTTTCTGTATGGAGAAAAACAGGATCCCTAAGGTAGCACTAAGTTGGACCCCTCCTATTGCCAAATGACAATGAGGACGCCCTTGAAAAACATGGCAACAAACTTTCATGGCAGATTTAAAGAACTTGAAAATTAACATGGGAGAAAGCTGAAGTATTTCTCCAAGACTAAAACAATTGGAGATCCTTTGCTACCCAATATGCTACATAGTATGGCAGGGTTTAAGTAAGTAAGTACGTAAGTCTTTCTTCAAGCACCGATCATCATCTTGTATGAAAGAATTTAACCCATGCCTTTATATACTGGAGAATGCACTAAGGCAAAGATGGTTGAGCTACAGCTTTTTTTGAGTCCAATTCATACCTCTAACAAGACCAACCTGTCTTGGTGCTTGGGAACTGTGGTGTAACAATTGGGAGGGAGGGGAAGAAGTAGAGGGAGAGAGAACAGGGTGGCAAGAAGGGAAGGAGAACCTGAAGCAGTGGCTGAGGCTGAAACTACACTCTTCATTAAAACAGGAATGAATCTGTAGTGAATCTTGTCTCAGTACATGACACCAGTCCTGTAGTGGTTCAGAATTGTACCCAATTCAATTTTTTTACAAGTACCCCACCTGTAAAGAGCCACCTTCACCCCCACCAGTTTTCTGAATTCCTCTTCTCTACCCACCCCATTTACAGCCCCTTCTCTTGACTGTCCTCATTTCACTGATTTTTTCCTCCTTTGTACCTCTACCAACACATGCAGTTGTGTAGTGTGATTCCTTTATTAAAACCTGTGATTAAAATCATATATCGGAAGATGCACCACCTTCCCATCCACCAGATGAGAACAAAGGGAAAAAAATCCCTTCAATTGGATTGTTACACTTGGCTGTGCAGTAGAGGCAGAATTGTGCCTATTTGCAGCTAATCTGAAATAAATATGCTTCCCCTGGGTTATGGCAAAAATGTTGTTCCATCCAGAAAGAGAAGAGAGAGGAGAGAGAAAAAGGACACACTTAATTTTGGCTCTTGTCTCATTTACCATTGGCATGTAGTTCTGCACAGTAGGCATATAAGTTCTTGCCTATTATGTTCTTGCTGGTGAGAATGTAAACATTTTTTTTGCTGTTTCACCACTTCTTTGAGAAACATTAAAGACATGGATTTTGCACAATCCCCATTTTATTGTACAAATCTCATTTTTCCTGCACAAAATGTTTTTGTGTGTGAAAACACAGGTTCTTTTGCTAACAGTGATGTTGGTTTTAAAAGGGGCTTGTTGTGACCTTCAGTTACCTAAGAAAAGTATGGAAAAGTTACTGTTTCAAACAATAGTGAGGAAAAATGCTAACTTCATTGTGAGTAGGATTCAAATGCAATAATTTAGAAAGACTGACAATGTATCAGACTAGCATTTTGTTGATTGAATGGCCAACCAGTTGCCTCTTGGAAAACCTACTACCAATATATGAAGCACAAATGCATTCTTTGTCTTCCTGTCTAATGTTACACACCACTAAACAAATGAATAAACAATGGAATCGATACACCACAGGTATTCCTTATTTTTGATTACTGAAAAAATGTTTGGTTTGTTTCTTTCAAACCAATATAAATTGATCATGTGAAAATTCAACTGGAAATGTTTAATCATTTATAAAGAAAACAAAGGGTGCAAAAGGTGCAAAAGGTTTGGTGTTTAATTTTCTTTTTTAATTGAATGTTGAACCACACTTTCTATGTTGGACAGCTGTGTGCAGTCAGAGTACGGATGTGATCACATGGCAAAATATATTGCATTTCAGATAACTTGTGGTCTAGTTTCTGGTGGTGCAGTGACTAAGTTGCAGTACTGAAAACAAAACTCTGCTCACAATCCTGATGGAGATCAAGGTTGTCATAGCCTTCCATCCTTCTGAGTTCTGTAAAATGAGTGCCCAGTTTGTTGAGGACAAAATGCTAATTACCCTGTGAACTGCCCAGAAAGTGGTCTAAGTGCTATGGGGTGGTATATTATTTATTCATTTATTTATTACATTTTTATACTGCTGATCTGGGATATTGTCCACTCTACATATAAATGCAGTTGTTATTTATCACACAGTGTATGGAAAATTGCACTCCACCCTGATCCCAATCTTTACCAAAGCTGGACCTTTTTTGATTCACACTTTTGGGTGATTCACTGGGAGGCAGAGATGGTGCTTTAAGGGAGATTATTCCTTAAAATGTAACTTTTTCCAGTGTGAAGGAACACATACCTTTCCCACTGTCTAATCATATCCTCAAGTGCCCAAGAAATCCCAAGCAAAAACATGTGCTTGATGCCAAGACAACTAGTCCTAAGGAACAATGAACTCCTGGTAATTCCTTGATACAAAAGCCATAAAAATATACTATTGAGACTGTTCTTACATTGTTACCCGTGCAACAAAAAAATAAGAAAATTCCTACACAGGACACATTAAACCAAAATACTGGACAACATCCAAAGAATAGCATTTAAACCAGGCTGCTGATATTCCAAGAAATATTCTTACGTGAGGTTGCCAACACTCTACTCTTCGGAATGAGCTCTAGAATTACTTGCTGCTTCAAAACACGGGCCTTACTTTGCATATGTTTTTGTATGCTGTATATAATTTTAATTTGGAATGTAATAAAAGAGTCTATAAATTGGGGGCCATCATCTGATTAAGGACGCCAGGTGCTAAAGCTAATTGCATGGTACATTTTTCTCCCTGGTGAAAGAGCGTATAATTCATACAAGTTGAGGGGAACACTGGCAGTCTCACAGATGCCTCACAAGAGTTTGGTGTTACATATGTGGTACAATAGGGGTTGTTAAACAGTCATGAAAATATTGTTATGTTTAGATCTCTGCCCTCTAGCCTGTTTGAATCCTGTTTCATAATGCAAGACATTTTGCACTAAAGAAATTAAGTTAAGCCCAGTCTCAGACTGATCTCTTAATCTCTTATATTACCATGGAAGCTTGAAAATATATTTGTAAAGCCTTTCAGCATTTCACTTAGGGAAAAGGATCTAAATATTCTAAGTTAAACACCTAGTCTAGAGTTAACAGAGTACTGATGGCATACTTTGGGTGAACCTTCATCTTAAAATATAACAATCTGTCATATTGTTGCCTTCTTGCATGAACTAATAGAAGCAGTGAGACTGGATGGGTTATTTGTGCCTTTGTGATCCATCAACATCTCCCTTGTGCTTGATGTGCAATTCCTGAAGGATCCTGGTGGCAAAAAACAAACCCACAGACCTTGCCAGAATTACTAACTCATATTTAGAGAGCATGTGATGCAATTTTCCTCTGTTGGAAAGATGTTCCTACTGTACACAGGATGAAGAGGAGATAAAGGGGAAATCTCGGTTCAGCTTTCGTGAAAGGGGGCACAGAAAAGGAGCTGAATCAGTGCCTTTTTTTTGAGAGAGAAGTTCCCAATTCAACTATAGCAGCATTGTGGTATAACATGACCAAACACATTGGACTTACCTAACAGGAGTGTTAGATTGCAATAAGCAGACAAACCTTATTGTTTAGCTGGATGTCCACAAAAGCCACAGATGGTGTGATTCAACGAACAACCTGTCTGTTTTTTAAAGACCAATTCTTGCTTGAAAAAGTAAGTGCTTGGATTATTTCCTAAATAATGGGATATGGTGAAATATCATAACATTGGCTATGGATCCAGAAGGATGGGCATTTGGACCTGTTACATCTTTTTGCCTCAAATGCACTGTAGTCAAGAAGAGGGAACATTTCTTTGGAATTATAGCAAGAATGTTTAGAGGAGCAATGTTCATGGGTAAGGAACAGCTTGTCCTGGTAGCCATTGGGTTTCTCTTCCAAAACTGAGGCCACTCATAGAATGGTTCATAAAGAAAATGTTCATGTTCTTTGAGGACTGCACTGGGTAAGACTATTCTCTTTTCACCTTCCTTATTTTATTTACATATTATTATTTCATCAGCTATAGGCGTCAAACATGTTGTCAACATTCCCAACCCCCACCTCACTTCTCTTGTTTATTACACCATCGAACCTGGATAAATGAAGGCAACCAGCCAAGCCATCTGGTAATGATAAACAGTGGAGTACAGTAAAAAATGATCAAGAAGCCATATGGATTTACAGTAGTATGGAGTGTATGTATACATCTTCTTCACACCCCTTCCAATATCAGTCATTTTGTTTTGTTTTCTGACATATATATTCTGGAGGTTGCCAGAATGGAGTCATAATCAGGAATAATGCTCTGTGCAATAGTTAACAAATGTGACTTGCATCTGTTCCTAGTGTTGATGTTTTAGGACCTCCTAAAACATATCTGGTATTCCCCAGATATGATGCCCATCAGTTGAGCTGTCTGGCTACAGTGGCAGTCTAACTTAGGGCCCCCCAACCTTTTTTTGCAGAGTCCTGCCATAGTTAATCATTGTGGAACAGGGACCCAGCCACCTGCCTATCTGCTGTGTCTGAAGCCCATGCTCTTGCTCCATTTGCCGGCAAGACCCATAAAGTACATGTGGCTGTCGGAAACATGTTTATGACAGCCATAGGTGCATTTATGGCAGTGTTTGTGTATGTGTGGGCACATTTTACTTCCGTTTCTGGTGGGAGGAACCACATGACCAGCCCGCTCAACCACATGACTGGCCTGTGGCCCAAAAAATTTGGGCACATGTGCTCTAGCTCATCCATCACTCTCTTTATGTGAAAAGCAATATATATTTCATTTTTTGAAGAAGAGATGCCTCAGTCCCATTTATGCAATCCAGAGTATGGCATTCAGATCCCATTGAGAACTTGTTCAAACAGAGAAGGACATCCTTCTCAGAAAATCAATCTTTGTATGTGGAGAGGAGTGATGGAATGGAATTTAACATGTTCCTCCCTCCCTTCACCAAACTATTTTTTTTAATTAATTCATAACAACTGAATAAGACATCTGCCCATTTATTTGGCCATACTTCATCTAACTTACATGGAGGTATTCAATGTTCAGAATCCCTTCGGAACTCTAGCACTCAAATTGCCATTACCACTCTGTGCTAGATGTTCTTTTTAAAGCCTGCTACATTTTTGCTGTGAGCTGTCATGTCCACACCTTGAACGTCATTGAGCTGAAAAATGATCACAACCACCACCACCCCAGTTTCATAGGGCAGGTTCTGATGTGTTTCCAAGAACATTGTCCACTATCTTTCTGCTTAGTATTCCAGGTGCAGATACAACTCAGCTGTCTGAGGAGAGATTGGAAGTGGTCCTGGGGAAAAGAGAGTGGGAGATGAAAGCTAACATCCAGAAAAACAAATCAATGTGGAGATGGACATGCCCAGATTAACTTTATAAGTGCCACTATTAAGCTATTAAACTGGAAGCAGGGAAAATTCCATCAATTATTAGAAATACAGAGAGACGACCCAGGTTTTAGAGGTGTCCAGACTTGTATCAGGTCAAACATTTGTATTTTTGAGCATTCAGCTCAAATTTAGGAAGAACTTGAGTAGTTGACGGGGAAGAGAAGAGACTATGAATTTGTTGTGTACATCTTTTAAAACGTCCTGGAGCTTTAAAAGCTCCATTAGTACTGAGGTCTTTCTTTTTAAATTTCTCAGGATGCTCTGTCCTAAGGGTTATTTGAAGGGTGGAAAAATGAGGAAACGACAATGGTACAAACCCATTCAAATGGGGCATTCTGGAAAATATGATTTGATTGCCAGCATCATGGGGATCAAAAACTTTGCAAAGTTTCACTCTTACTCCTGAAATAAATCTCCCTTCTGAAAACAGGTATAAAGGGCCCCTTTCACTTTTATTGCCCATATCCTTGGGTTAAGTAGGGCTACATTTAGGATTAAGGTGAGTATATTTAATAGATATAGATGTTGTTGTTTTTGGATTATGACTCTCACAGTCTGTCAGCCAGCATCGAATGGCAAACTCTCATTAGCATGTTGTTCACACCCTATAACAGTGATGGCAAACCTTGGCACTCCAGGTGTTCTTGAACTTCAATTCCCAGAAGCCCAAGTCAGCACTCCTGCTGATCACATCAGGGCTTCTGGGAATTGAAGTTCAAGAACATCTGGAGTGCCAAGGTTCACCACCACTTCCCTATAACATATGTTCATCTCAGCTTGTTCCTTCTACATTTAGTGCTGATATGTTATATCACTGTTGGTTTCTTAATCAGGGGGTGGAACCATAGGCCACTCCAACTGGATGGTTGTTGCAAACATCTGTGAACCTTCTGGCCTGAAAAATCAGATGATACTGAAGGGCTTTATAGAAAGCAGCCAAGAGCTTCCATCTTTGTATTCCCAGACTTTTTGGTAGCAACTTCAGCTTTGTGTACAAAGGGAGGCTTGACATGCCCTGACATTGTACTCTTCCCAGTACAAGGCCAAACCTTAACATTTGGTGGTGGTAGTGGTGGTGGTGGGAGTCCTTGGCCCAACTTCATTCTGCTACTTTGTTATGGAATCTTTTTTTGACTATAGTGCTGTTTCTTGTTACTACAGCTTGCTAAGGGATTTTAGCAAATAATAATGATCCAGAGCCCTATAAAAGAAATGCGGAGCATAGTAGCCTTTGGATATAGGATCAGCCTTCAATTATGTGGGCAAGAAACTGCCCCATTGAAAGCAATAGGGCAGTGTTTCCAAACCTTTGGTTTTTGGACTACAATTCCCAAAAGCCTAAGTTAATTCCCCAAAGCACTGATCAGCCAATGTACTAACTTAAGCTTCTGTGAATTGAAGTTCCTCTGTCTGGTATGGGCCCCACATTGGGAACCACTACATAGGGTTTCTGCATGTACAGGGTAGTAGAGAACAATTCCTTTCATGAATTATGGGGAAGAAAATTGTGCATGCCATGGACTTTAGTACGTAAAATAAATAGGACCCTGGCCATTATGTAATTTTCCCATGGATATTAGCTTTTAATAATTGCTTCTCCTTGGATCGAGATTCTTCATTTGTATCTTTTTCCTTGGAGGCAATTAGTCACCCAATATGCACCCTTATGTGCAACAGCAACAACATAAGAAAAAGAAGCCTTGGAGATACTACTTGAAGTTACCATTAAATGTACAAATAATTACATTTTAATACAGTAATTAGTATTTTAATGATAAAAAACAAGCAATAATACTGTCACAGAACAGATTTCTTCCTATGCAGAGGTAGCACTTATGGTAGACATGGCGAACCTTGGCACTCCAGGTGTTCTTGGACTTCAGTTCTCAGAAACCCAAGTCTCTGTGAATCCACATGAACAAGATTCACCATCAGAGACCTATGGTAATAAAAGACTTCTGCCACTTTCCTTGGAACATTTCAAGTGCAGCAGTGTCCAGTTGGAAATGCAAACAGACACTGTCTCCATGACCTTATAAAGCCGCTATGAATTTCCACACTTGCCTCTGTGGTGTAGGAGGTGATATGTGTAAATGAATCCAGTGGTAGGATTCAACATTTTAAAACTACCTACTCTGTGGCATGGCCAGGGGGAAAGCCCTGTGTTGCACCCAAATTATGACTACTTTATTTCAAAACTTGGATGGGTAGAGCCAGCCAGAATTTCTGCTACCAGTTCTGGCGAACTGGGCAAAATCTGATGAATCCCACTACTGGATGAATTTGCTAGTTTCACATTGCTGCAAGTTTAATGACACATTTCCCCCTTCCCATTTATGAAGACATATGCTAATTTTCTTCAGTGCTGATAGAAAAGTAAGCAAATAAAATTCTCACTGGCCAGATATAGCAGCACCCTGATTGGAGATGACCACATTGGAAGTAACCATCATGTAGATGTTAAAAGATGATGAGCTTGTCAGAATATTTTTAGCAATTAATTTGTTATTGTCATGATCTCAGGTCCAACAGCTAGTTACTAAGCAACTACATTCTTTCTCTTATCTACACATATCTCAGATTCCACTCAGATTAAGTCAGACACCCAAGTTTTAAACAGCCAGACATGAGATCATGCATTCCACAAACACCTGCAGACAGTGAATCTTCCAGAAGATTCTAGAAACTACTAGAAGGATGAGATCATTGGATTCATTGAATTCCTGTGTTGGGGAAAGCCCCTCTTTTCTCTATATAAACTAGAGGTTTTCAGACATAAATCAGCTCTCTAACCCAGGTCTAAACTGGGTCACGTTAGCTGAACTAAAATTCCCTTTGGGGAATAACCACCCATGGCAAGAGGCATGAACCCCTCAGGGCTAGGAAGGAAATGGACTGGACTGAATGCCACGCCAAACTACATCTTGGAATCCTGAGACTCTGTCTCTCTACAAACTCTTATCTTTTGTCAGGTATGCTTTTATGCTTTGCTTCTATGAAACTGCATAATGGAAAAATAAAGCTCTTTGTGAGTTTTACTAACTGACTGTGTTGAAATCTTTTTAACAGGCATATCCAGGTGCTATTGCTCTCTGCCTTAAATGCTACCAAACTAAAGAACCGCAGACTTCCTATGTCTAACATGTGGGAGCATGGAGAACCTGGGTTCTGGAAGAAGAGGTGACAAAAGGCTGTTGAGGGGGTTTGTGGAGTAAAGGAAAATCTAACAGTCTTGTTGATCGTACCCAGCCTCTTGAACCCCAGCGAGGGTCTAGTCTATGAGAGTCATAAGCTATGAAATCTCTTTAGACATTATCAGTTGCACAACAAATTGTACAACTTGATATCTCACAGACAATGGCTATGGCGATTTCTCAACTTATTGCAACTTGGTGTTAAAAATCAAAATTTTGCATAACGGTGTGACAGGATTTTGACCCCAAACAGGATTTTTGATATACTGCAGGAAATATATATTATCTGTCTTATCCTGCCTTCTGCATGCACGTAAAAATGCTGGAATCCTGTGGCTAATTTAGAAGGTGCTGGGGGCATACCTAGGTTTTGTCAAGTTGTGTCATCTTCCTCCGTGTCTAGGCCAGACGTGAAACTACCAAAATGAGGCCACTCTTGGAGAGTTCATTCTGTTGTTCCTTTCATCTGACATAGTGTGAGAAAGATTAGCCAACATCAGGTGGCTGTTACCTGGGGCACACCGGATTGTGGGTCAAAAATACAACAATCTTTGAGGAGGTTCTTTCTGTGTATCCAGCCAGCATGTGTATAACTGGGGAACACAACTGAGCAATGTCATGGCAACTCACAGTTAGCCACAATTAACTGCAGCATGATGTGTACACTTTATGCAAACAACAACAGCACTGTAGACCTTATTTTACAATTGTTCAGTAAGGGCCCCCTTCTGTGACATCCTAAGGGAAGGGTTTCAGATTTTTACTCTAAAATCTCAGGGGATGAGAAGCTGCTGACCTGGCAGTTGTAACCACCTGAACATGATTTACTTTGTTATGAACAGTTCTAAATTTCACTTTCAGAATTGGACTTGAGAGGATACCCTTCAAATCTCAAAAGCTGAACTCTAGTTAACAAAGATTTTCATGGCTTGACTTCACGCTGTGTCTCAGAAGGGAAAGACACTGAGCTATATTGTTGCCAGCATTCATTTCCTGCAGCCGGTAATATATTTCAAGTTCAATATAGTTCTTTATGTGCATTAGCCATATGCCATTACAAGCAATGTGTCATACAGTATCAAAGAATAAAACTGTCACACCAAAAGTTGGGGAGAAAGTATACTAAGACACATCAGATGTGAAACAGAACTAGCTAAATATATGTCATTAAAACAATTTGTTCCTCTTTATATGCAAAAGAAAAGACACGTATAAATTTGGTAAGTGGCCTGGAACAGTAACTAGTAGTAGGAAAATTAATGCTTTCCTCAATTCTCTATAGAAGAGGCAGAATAATGATACATAAATATTTTAGCATTACCATTTCCACATGGATATAAGTGATATTGCTACAGGGTTATCCTGAAATGACTCTTCAAGTAATTCTGAAGGCAAATCATTATGTTACAAGTCATTCAATATTTAGAAGTAGAAATATTATTTTGGAAATAATATGTCATTGGCCAAACTCTTGTTACTTAGTGTAGTAAATTGCAGTAAAATATGCATACCGAAGCAATGAGGATTTGGTAGTCAACTTCTCTGAAAGTTCCATTTATTCGAAAGGTCCTACTCTAACTGTGGCTTACTATGCTGAAGTAAGTTGTAGTTAAAGTAGGCCCACTTGAATCAATGGTATTGGGTGTGTTGAGGTTCTTGTACTTTTAGCAGAAATGTCTTTAAATGGTTTCATTTCAACTGCAATATAATGAGTATACATATTTTTGTATCTTGTGTTTCAGCTTTACTATCGATTATATACTAAGGTGCCTTGAGTATCAGTCGTGGGAGAAAGGCAGTAAACAAGCAAGCAAGCAGAGGGGTAATAGATCTGTAGAGTTCATATTCTCTCGTTAACATGTCTTAGCATGTTAAAAGGGGCTGCAGTGGGTCAGTGGTTAAGAAGCTTGCCTTGCTGGCTAGAAGGCTGGCAAGTCAGCAGTTGAAGACCCGGGAACTTCACGACAGATTGAGCGCCTGTCTCTGTCCCAGCTCTTGGGGAGATGAAAGGAGCCTCATTTGGGCATTCCATGAGTGGAGTTTCTTCCACAAAAATCCTTTCAATCCAGAATAATTTCTGATATGAAAATATCATTAGCATGTTAAAAATAGTCCAGAGTTTATACCAAATTTTAACTTTTTGCCAGCAAAAAAGCCAAGTCTCCCATAAGCACTCATTCAAATGAGAAAGAACATTGCACAGCTTTGTGTTCCATTGTGAGAAAAATTGCATATGATAGAGGGAAAATGTGCTGCTTTACAAGAGCAACTATTACTTTCATACATAGATGCCTGTGGCCAGCCAAAGCAAGATGAAATCCCTTGTGATGCAGTTCCCTTACCAGATGCTTGGCAATGATCACATGTGAAAGAATAATAATGATCTATTGTTGGATAGAAGCACTGAACAATGAATCCTCTTTCTAAATAGACTGATATGCAGATTGAGAGATCCGGTGGGTGTAATTATGGGATTGTATGGTGATTCTCCACTTATGTACATATTTTAAAAAAGAAAATGAATACTGTTCACGATGGCCACAGAGGTCTGACTCATAGAACAAACCAGTTCTAGGGAATGTCATTTGCCCTAATCCCACTTGCAGGTCTTTCTGAAACCTGATGGATATTCATTGCCAATTCAAGACTAAATAATCAGAAAATACTTGCTACTTCACTTGGAATAGCTTACAGAGACACATTAGATGTTACTCCTGGCAACAAGAAATGTGTGTGGTTTGACTGCACAATATTGGTCATGTGATTTCCAATTGCACATGGATAGCTCTTCTGCTTTAATGCTATTATTGTAACACGCAGGCATAACTTCATGTTATGTCTGTGTAACTACACTAGAGTATTTTGTCCAGTGTTGAAAGAGAATTTTATTCCCTCTCACCACTACTGCTACATAGCTACTACCCTGTTTCCATGAAAATAAGACATACCCATAAAATAAGACATAGCAGGATTTCTAAGCATTTGCGCCGTATAAGCCATACCCCGTAAATAAGACATAGTGATAGGCGTGGCTATGCAGCGTACCAGCACAGAGCGGTAAAGAAGACGGTAAAAAAATACTTAATAAAAATAAGACATCTCCTGAAAATAAGCCATAGTGTGTCTTCTTGAAGAAAAATAAATATAAGACAGTGTCTTATTTTGGGGGGAACACGGTATAGTATTTTTCACTCAGATCAGAAGGGAAAAGGAAGCCGAGGTCGGATTCGTAGGGACATTGTCGGCCATTGGTGCTAAATAATGCATCTCTTGCTTTCACATCCCAGCACTGCTTCCCAGTTAAGGAAGGGAGTTTAATATCTCTGTTTGGTCATTCTGGGATAGGAGCAGGTGGATTTGATTAAAGTCACCTCATAGTCTGATGCTATCCCCAAAGAGGTTTCCTGAGATAAAGATGTCTTTATGGTGCTGCTGCCAGCAAGAAGCATGTCTGCATAGTCAACTAAATCAATTTGATGCCACTTTGACTGCTACAGGTTCATCATTCAGAATTCTTGGAGCTGTTGTCAAGTGAGACGTGTATAATATGCTGTTGTCGTGCATGAGAATTTTCTAGCAAAGAATTCAAAGTACCTTCCTGGCCTAGTTTCCAAGATTCTACAGGATAGCACACATAACAGCTAAGGTGGATGCATGTTACATGCTCCCAAGCTGCTTCTGACAAATGACGACTCGATGAATTAAGGTAAAGGTCTCTTTTGCTCAAAAGCCAGTCAAGTCTAACTCTAGTGGGTGGTGGTCATCTCTGTTTATAGCCAAAGAGCCAGTGCTATCTGCAGATTCTGAAGATGTTTCTGTGGTCATGTGACAGGCATGACTCAACACTGAAGCACACAGACTGTTGTTACCTTTCCTGACAAAGCAGTACCTATTAATTTACTTGCAATTTATTGCTTTCTAACTGCTTGGTTTGCAGGAGCTGGGAAGGATGGTAAGTGTTCACTCCATCGTGCAGCACTCGGGTCTTGAACTGCTGACGTGCTTCCGGTTGTCAAGCTCAGCATCTTAACAACTAGCCCACCATGGCCTTTAATGATCCCCAAAATGTCCTGTTGTTAAGATCTCTGCTTGGGTGTCAAAATTGCAAACTCAAGACAGATGGTTTCTTTTCTTGTGATAATCAAGTGCATGTTAGGACAGGTCATCCTGTTTTCTTCTGGCCTTCTACTTTGCCTAGCATTATTGTCTTTTCCAAATAGTATAGGCTCAACTAAATTCATTTTGTCTCTGAGTATGAATTGATTTAAAACCCACTTATTTGTCTTTCTGATATCCATAAGACTTTCATCCAACACCACACCTCAAATGAATTATTATTTTTCCTGTTAATTTGGCGTTTGGGTTTTAAAGTTGATCTGCTAAACTCAAAGTAACAATCATTAACAGTTTTTTTTAAAAAAAATCATTAAAACAGCTTGCACATTTTGAGCCAAAGGAAGAACGCTCTTTTTATTACAATTATTATTTGTTCAGATTCCTTCTTGTCAGCTGTGGAAGGCAAGACAGAGAATAATAAAGTTTCTTATTTAGAAAATTACAGCCCAGGGTGTCTGATGTTCCAGATAAGGAAGTAGTGTGATTTTATGTGTAAAATGTATTTATTTATTTAAAATGACTACTCTGGAAATGGGCTCAGCTTCTGTTGTTGGATCTGAGATACAGCTGAATTTCCAAGGGGCTTCTAGAGTTAATAAGAATTAAGATTAAAGGCTGGTGTATGCAATATTACCCATCCTACCATCTGATTCCAGGAGGCAGGAAGCCAAATCCAGTTTTAAAATATGAGAGGCATATAATATTTGTGTCTCCCTGTTGTAGATAAACTTCCTGTGTGGTAGGGAGTTTAAAACACAATTGAGAAGCATGAAATGTGTAAGATTTCCCAATATCTGTAGCAGCAGAAAATGCTTCCTGAAATAAAACAGACAAATTCAGCTGCCACCTCTTTCAAAGAACCCAAATGTCCCACCAAAGTCTCCTTTGTGTGCAGAAAATCCATATCTCTAGCCTGAGCTTAGAAATTAGCTTTTAAAATGTGATTAGTTGCAATCATAATTTCAGGGCCCCCAAAGTAAATTACAGTACATAGCTTTTCTTTAATCTCCAGTTTCACAAAAGGAGAACTACGAAAAGATACTGTTCTGGACCAGATTCTACCTGATGAAGAAATTATAATTAACTAACTAGATGAAATCAGTGGTGGGCTGTCAAAAATTTTACTACCCCACCATGACATCATCACAGTGTGGGCGGAGCTAACATCATGATGTCATAGGCGGAGCCAACATCATGACGTTGTGGGCAGGGACAAAGAAAAATTTAAAGTAATATAAAATAAAATAAAAATAAGCATGCGCATACACACACACACCTCAGCCCGCCCACCCACAACACAAACCCGTAAATAAATAAATAAATAAAATAAAATACATTAAAATGCACCCACCCACCCAAACACCCACCTACAACACAAATCAACCAGAGCTTTTAAACCAGAGCTTAAAGCTTATTCTGGCTAATCTTTCTCACACTAGGTCAGATGGAAGGAACTACAGAATGAACTCACCACAAGATGGCTTCATTTTGGCACGTTTCAACTTTTCAACAGTTAAAGAAGTTAGGTACTAAGTCTTTGCCTAACCAGTTCTCTAGGATATCTAGGGGAGCAGGCTATAGGGAGCTTCAGGCTAGCAGCTTCTCTTCCTCCTCCCCACTTGGGAGGACAGCAAGGAGGCTGTGCATAGGCGCCAAGCACTGTAGGCATGCATGCGCACCAAGTGCATGAAATGGTCAACAGTGTTCATTTCACAACATAAACACACATGTTTAGGTTTAGGGTTTAGTTTCTTATGCCCTTCAGAAATGATGTCCTCATCACTTTTTTAAAGCCCACAAAGGGAATGCTGGAAATCTCAGTATTGAGCTGTAGTTGAATGTTACCATTAAGCAGATCCAACATTGAATGACCAGGAACCCGAACATCTGATGTGGTCCTTGTTGACTTAGGCAACAACTGATTCAGTATGAATTTCTGTTTAGACTTTCTCGCCATATTTTATGGGTAATGACAGGGGTGTGCTGGGAACTTTGGGAGGACAGTGGAAAGGAAGTGATGGGAGTGCCTATTGGGGGAGGGGGTTGAGGGGAAAGTCCCATACATTCCCATTACCTCTGCCTGCCTCTGGGGTGCATGAGTCACTGGGGTGCACCAGGATGCGTCCCTATATCCCTGTGGGCCAATACACCACTGGGTAAGGGTACTTTTAGTCTGGCTCCTCCATGCAAGCCTTTCTGGTGTTGGTAGCCCTATCAGCATGGTCTTCCATCTCATTTGAATGTGCAGTCACCATCACCATGCAAAGGTATTGCCCCTCGATGATGATGATAAACATGGTGCACACAAAATCCTGCTCAAAATCACTGTTTCTTACTGACATCTCCATGTGTGATTGTCTCTTTTTTATGTTCTTTATTACCTGTTGATGTCAAAATGCTTCCCTGAGGACCAGCAGTGAGAGTCTCAAGAAACCCAAGTCAAGTATTTGCAATTTGCAAATGTTATTTAGAATAGGAACAACATGTCTCCGTCTTGTGCAGTTCTTCATTTTATAACAATGAGAATGGCATGCTTGTTGACATAGGGCAAGATTCTCCATTTTCCTATGGTGAGAGCTTATGCTTCTTATGCCTTCTCTCTTGCTCTTTCTCTCTTTTAGCATCTGCTTCCATCCCAATAGACAAGTCTCATGCACGCAAACTTATAAAAAACAATCCACATAAGCCTATGACACAGTGATCTCCTTGGGAACCTTCCCTTGTGGCTTCAACAATACTCTTTGTATTTCAGGCTTCCAGCAGCTTGAATCCACTGGCAGCTGGATTGTCCAGTGGCTCAATTTCTGACTCACTCTTTATTGGGATTGTAATGATCTCCATATGTCTGGGAAGTTTGGAAGGACAGATGGGGTTGCACAGAATAGTCTCCCAGTGGATTTCACCATTGACTCTTTGCAAACAGCTCTCTACAGATCCATGTTCTCTAATTTGAATAGTTGTACACATACTGGTATTGTTGCCACAACTCCTCCAACTGCTTCTAGAGTGCCCAGAGAATAGCTAAAACTGGGATGGGCAGTTGCCAGAGACTGGCAAGATAGCTATATCAATTCCTGGACTTTGGAGAGCTTATGCCGTTCCACCAGCCACTCTGGGTGCAATTCCTAGCAGGAACTGTTTGAAGTGAGGCATTTGTTAGGCATACTTTGCTGCTTGCCCTGCCAATGAAAAATGAATCAAATCTTTATTACGGTCCAAGACCAGCATAGAAAAGCAAAAGGAACAGAAGTTAAAATGAGGGTACTTAAAATTTAGCAAGAGACAGAAGTTAAAATGAGGGTGCTTAAAAAGGAGCATTTCTGCTCAGAGTTAAGGAGTAGTAAAATTAGTACATAAGATCAATAATGTTTCAACTATTTCTAAGCCTATGCTGTAGCGCTAGTAGTTTATTTAGCTGAATGTCGTGCCAGGATTGCTCTTCTGATCTTACACACTGTGGTGTAGAACCTGGCAGTGTTGTGGGTGAAGTTGGGCCTTTCATCAAATAGCAGCCAATGGGTGTATGTGCTGTTTGACCAGCCAGGATACTTGCAGAGCAGCGGAGATATGAATTTGTTCTGGATGTCTCTATAAAAAGGTCAGCTCCAGAGAACGTGTTCTGTGGTTTCAATGTCTCCAATGTCACAGGGGCATAGTCTCTCTGTCATTGGTGTCCTTTGGAACCCCCTGAGAACCGCAGAAGGGAGGGTCTGGCAGCGGGCTAGTGTAAATGCCCTCCGATGACTTGGTGTATCAAGTTGGAGTAGGTATGGGGCAGGAGCAACAATGTGTCTCCAACACTCTGGAACCAGGAAGGTAGGGACATTGTCTAAGTTTTCATGTCTAGTGTTCTCTGTTTAATGGCTTGCTTTGCCTGGTTGTGACTCATGGCCTTTATGAGAGGTTGGGAGAAGCCAAGGTACTGCAGTCTGGATTGAATTGTTCTTTTCCATGCTGATTGCCAATGAAAATAAATAAATAAATGAAATAAAAACCAGTTTTCACTCATAGCTCTAGATTGCCTTTATTGTGTAGTTAGTCAGTTTCACTTGGCTTCTTGGTCCATATACCAAGATTCCCCTCATGTCTATTTTCACAATTCACTGGCCTTGAAGCAGTTTTGCCATCATTCCCTTCCCTGGCTTGCCCCTCCTTAGTAACCTTACACATGCCAGTCCTCTGCTTTTAAGTTTTGACCATGACCGCTTGGGTAGTGGATTGCTACTGTTGCAGTATGAGGAGGTGCTACTTCAGATGCTCAGGGGTTCTGCACAATTAGCTCCCCTGTGGGCCTTGGAGTAGACATGGCACCTCCTGAAAGACATGGCTGACAAGATCAGGAACCTCTAGAGGGGTATATGCCCAAAGAAGCACTAGAGGGCAGTATATAGGGGATGGGCCATGGAAGTTGTGGGATATAAAGAAGGCCATAAAAGAAAAGGAAGGGAGTAAAACAGATAGGGACAGTGGTGTACAGACAGGAATGACTCCTGTGGAGAATTTGAAGAAAACTGAGGAGGGGCTAGGTGATGCCCAAAAAGAAGTAGAGTCAGGGCCAGGTACAAGAAAGATATTGAGGAGCCAAAGGAATCCTCCTGGATGATGGTACTTATGTCTGCAAGGAAGACTTTTGGACCAGGGTCTACTCCAGTTTCAGATACTCATGGCTGAGGCTGAGGTGAGGGGGAGCATGAGGGTCAATAATGTGATGACAGCAACAGCTGGCTGAAATTGGAGTGATGGTGGATACTGCAAGGGAAGGAGGCCAGGGTCAACACTGCTCAACGTGGGATGCTGAGGGCCAATGACAGAAAATAAGGGGGACCTGACACACACTGGGCCACAATGTCCCCACTGTAGAGAGACTATCAGACTTGTGTAGATATTTTTATTGGATCAATCCAGTTATGTTAACCACAGTCTAAGCCCATGATGGCAAACCTTGGCACCCCAGGTGTGCTTGGACTTCAATTCCCAGAAGCCCTGATCAGCAGGAGTGCTGACTAAGGCTTCTGGGAATTGAAATCCAAGCACACCTGGAGTGCCAAGTTTCACCATCACTGGTCTAAGCAAACCCAACATTGAGAACAGTGCAGGGGACTCACCCTGGGGACTGTTGGCTTTTTAACTCAACTTGATTTTGCTTGTTAATAAAAGTTATTTGATGAGAACTATTGGTAATGAGTTGTCTCTGCTCTCACCATGGAAGAAGGTAGACTGCTGGACCCTGCCCAGGGAAGCCTTACTCCTGACAATACTAAATTATTCAAGGGTTTGGAGGTTTATTAAATTCACCTCCAGTCTAGGATGTAAAGATAAACAGTCATCAACAACAAGAAGAGGCAGAGCAGACAAAGACGTTCGAACTGGGTCTATTCAGCCACTGTTATGCCTTTGACATTCTAGAGAGCCATTACTGACTTTTGTGGTGTACTGTTTGAAGTCCTGGGCTGACACTTGGGGAATCCAAGTTCTAGTCCCTGTTTAGCCCTCTCACTCACCAGGCAGACTTAGGCTGCACTTATTTCACTCAGCTTACTTCAAAGATCCTAGTGAGGACACAAACTGTTTTGAGCTGACTGAAGAAAGGTGGGACATAAGTCTAATGAGCAATAAATAAATAAATAATGACTCATAGACCCATCTCACACTCTCTACAGCTGATTCAGAGCTTGGAAAAGGTACTTCTCCTTAAGTCCCTCATGGTTAATGGGAATTCTTATTTTAAAAAGGGACTTGTTCAAGCCCTAAGTAAAGTGAACATTGGATTTTATTTTTTAAAAGAAAATCTACTGTGGCCTTGTGTACATTAACTTCTGCAGAGAAGAAAACAGAGTATTACAAACAGTTTCTAAGGGGGATAATAATGTCATAAAGAATAACATTGATTCCAAATAATTGGAGCCAAATGTGTTTGGCTGATATTCACACAAATGAAACCCAAATTTGTTTTCCCAACTTGGTAGCTGTAAAAAAAAATAACATTTTTAATATTATCAGTGAAATGTACTGTTTTGGGAAATGTGAAATACATAAATTATACTTTGTTTATGTACTAGAAGCATGTACTAGAAGAAATGTCCTGTACATTGTTGCAATAGCTAGATCAACAATCTGATTCTGTATAAGACATCTCCCATGTTTCCATATCATTGGTCAGTAACTTGTTCGTGCTGGCATAACTAAACCCTTAGCATGCCCGTGAACAAAGTATTATGTTCATCTTTTTCCCTGTCTAGGGTAGACGTGACACTGCCAAAATCACATTTTGGTGAATTCATTCCCATAGTTTCTTTTGCCTGACCTAGTGTAAGAAAGATTAGCTGGCACAAGGTGGCTGTTGCCTGGGATACGCCTGATTGTTGCTCAAAAATATCACAACCTTTGAGAAAGCTCATTCTGGATACCCCAGTATTATGTTAAAGAACTGTTGCTTTTTTTGTTGGAGATTTATAATAATATAATAATCTTAGAATTCCAAACCTGGATGGGACTCTATGGATCATCCAGTCTAGCCACTATCAAGGAGGCACAGTGGGAAGTAGAATACAGTACCTAACCTATTGAGCGTATTTCTTTACTTGACCAACACAATACAAGTTCCACTAAATTATGATTCTTGGAACTTATAGCAGGGAGGGCAGTAGGAGAAAAATAGCATGTCAGCTGGTAAACCAGAGCTTCAATTCACATCAGCTGCCAAGACCACGAAATACAACTAGCAATGAAATCACAAGAATTAAAACAGGCAGGTAAGTTTCACTTTATGAAGTTTTGTTTGAAAAAGACCCAGAATAAATATCAGTTCAGTCTATGGTTTGATTTGATAAATCAGTAAGTATGTACATGAATATGTTCAATACATACAGTCTTGGGGAAGACCTTTAGTTCTGCTTAAGCCTTGGAAGACTTTCTCTTTTCAACTGGCAGGCTTTAAAATTATCACTTTTGCTGGCTGAAGAAATAAGATGATTAAGCATTTCCCAGAAAGTTAGTGGTGTAGGTCATGTCACTCTACTCTTGCGACCAAAGAATCCACATACAATCTCAGACCACTCTTTTGCCAAAGGAAAGAGGGTGGTGGGAAATAGCAAGAATTGTTTCAATTCAGCAACACCAATTGGAAACCAATAGCCAACTCACCCAGCCCAACCCTCAACTATGGAATATGAGTTAATATCAAATGACAAAGAAATATTTTGGGTATTTATGACTTTGGGCTGAAATCAAGTAAGTAAGAGAGTCAAACCTTTTAATACAGCAGCTAAAAGTCAGAAGGGATAATAGAAGCAAGAGGGAACATCACAATCCATCTTTGATGTGTGTTTGCTTTATTTTGGGTTAGACAAAAATCCCTGAGTAACTAGCAGAGATAAAATCTTTATTTTATCATACAATTTCCACAAAGTCCTGTTTGCCATTGAAATCTTTGCTCAACAGCTATGCTATCTGGTATATTGTACTTAACAGATATACACTTCAAATTTATTAAGCCCAGTTTCAAATTAGGGATGAATGAAACCACCCAACTTGATTTCATCAAAGTTTGAATTTTTGTAAGACCAGGCTCATTCCAATTAGGGTCAACAGCTGACTGTAAGCCTTTCTTTCTTTCTTTTTTTTTCATCACAAGGAAATATGTGCATAGTTTAATATGCATGCTACTTTCGTATGCTTCCCCCCCCCCTTGACTAAGACATATTTGTAAATATTTTTGGAAGAGCATTCTTCGCATGACCATGTTTATTAGGGAGTGGAGAAATTACTCTATCAACTCACAAATGTACTGGTTTCAGACTACAAAATGCATTTGCATGCATCTTTGGTTGTGGAATCATGTTTAGTCTGAGTTCTCTGCTAAGGCCTTTCTCTCTTGGGTGGCCCTACGTGGCATAGCCATAGTCTCATCAAACCACACAAGTCCCCCACGCCACAGCAAGGCAATGATCCTTTGGGGGAGGCAACAATCCGTCGGGTGGGGTTGCAGCTTGGTGGTGCATCTAGTACACCCCAAAGGAATAATCCTGAATATTTTGAAATGCAAGTCTTTGTTGATTCTTTTTTCTTTCTTAGTTCCTATTGTCCAAATGATTAGGTACAGCTTTAGCATGCAGAATGTTTACTTGCAAGGTTTGTGTTCAAACAAAGTAGTCAGGTAGATGACAAAAAATATAGTACAGTAGTTCACCTCTTCTTGGTTGCAATTAATGCAAGAAGAAAAATTTCTGAAAGAAATTATGGTTGCAAGGGGGTACTGATTTACTAGCTTTCCCAATCTTACAGCTTTGAGTCCGAAAGAGACTAGGCTGAACAACTGATCACTCAGACAGACAGACCTAAACTACCCTATTATAATACATTAACCCACAGGCAATTACTTTTGGAGGAAAAAACATTTAGCCTTTTGATTGCCTGATGAGATTTAAAACAGGCAATGGCTATGTTTGTTAAATGCTCGCCTTTCCCATTTCCATGTTAGCATGCGAAAGAAACACAAAGCATGATGCAATTGCCTGCTGTAAACTCAGCACTTTTTGTACCACCAAACTAAAACTACAACAGATTATTTTTAAAAGTAACTTTCCAAGCTTTCTTTCTTATTACTGGTTGTGCTCTTTACTATCAATAAGAATAGGATCCTGTTATGCTCAAAGTGACTGAAGAAAGGAAGCATTAACTTTGTAGTGTGGGTTGATTTTTCCTAGTGAATTAACCATGAGCTTGAAATGTATGCACTATTTAGTGCTTCTAGAGATAATGCTGGTCTTCATCTGAATGTTTAGAAAGATTTGTCTATGTGAGAGCTGGTAGTTTTTCCAAACTGGCCCAAGTAAATGTCTATACTTTCTATTCTTACAATCTCATTTGTGTTGTACTGTATTTGCATCCTCGTGTTTTCCTTACTTCATAATGGGTTGCAACTCTGCTTGTTTTTCCCTCACAATGCAATCTGTGAAGAGTAGTAGGGTTTTTTTTGACATCAAGAGATTGAATACATTTTTGCTTCCATTTTTAATTTATACATGTTCCCTGTTGACTAAAGCATGGTTCTCCATATATTTTAAACATGATGGAGTGAGCTCCCATCTCTGTCACTGGGACAGGAGCTGGTCCTGCCAACCTAGCAGTTCAAAAGCAAGAAATTGCAAATAGATAAATAGGGCCCATTTTGGTGGGAAGGTAAGCAGCATAATGTTGCTGGGCGTATGTTCCTTGTGGTTCACTGCAGGTGTGACTGGAGTCTCCTGGTATCTGTCCATTCTCTGTCCTGTCCTCACCAGCCTGGTAGTCATGAACCAAGTGAGCAATGCCTATCTTTACAGTAAAAGAATCCAGGCTTGAAAACAGATGTCTTTTTGGGACCCATGAACTGTTCCTGAATCATCTTTAAGGAATCCTCTAGCCTTGTACAGCACACGCATGGAGGGATACTTTAAAAAAACTGCCTATGCTTTTGTATGGGATTTTAAACCAAATCTAGACCTCTGATTCTCTTCCATTGTTTGAATCCTGGAGACGCTTATACTCTTACACCCCCCAATGTGAAGGGCTGAGGTCCATGCAGAATTTGGTGTGAATTGGGACATGCATCACTGTAGTGCTGCATTAATAGTTCCACAGCAGTCTGTGGTTGCCTCATGATGTATATAGGCATGCATATACATGCCTGGCACTTGTCCACAGAAACATCTGCAGATGCAGACAGTGCTGGCCCTTTGGCTATAAACAGAGATGAGCACTGAACCTTAGAGTTGGATATGACTGGCTTTCGACCAAAGGTGGCCTTTACCTTTACCCTTAGTATTTGCATTTTGATAATGTGTGCAAGATTTTGTGTGCATTTTAATGCTTCAAAAATATATCACAGGCTTTGCATATTTTGGAAGCACAATGTGCTTCAACTCACAACGAGTCTTGAACAATGAGAAATTGACACTGGTATTGAAAATTATGAAACTGATGGAATTCTTTTCCTTCGCTGTTGCTGCTACATGTTTGTATTATGCTGGACTTTGAAAGAAAGGAAGAAAAAGGGAGAGAGGGAAAAATCATGTACATATGTTGAATTAAAATCTTGGCTATTCTCTCCCTTTTTGCTAGAACCAGCTTGTTTAGAGCACACAATTAAAAGAAAGAGTGAAGAAACCTCAAGTAACCATAGATGTCAAGTAAAGACCCAAGTATGGAAATCTGGGTTTCTGCCAAACAGCTGCAAAGTAGCAAGGAAAGAGCATTATCTGAGGCAGAGACATGGCAAGCAAAGGGGTGGGGTGGGGATTTTAACCCTCTCTGCTGTTGCTCCCCACCTCAACCCCCTTTTTCCTAGCTGTTTCATCCCTCCGTCCATTATCTCTTGATAGGAGGAAAAATAATTATTGCTCTTCTTTTTAGGACTAGGTGATAATTTTGTTTGATCCATATTTTTTGGGAGGTGGTAAGAATTTCCATAATAATCCTCCATAAATTTGATGGGGATAAATCTGCAATTTAACATATCCAGTTGTGGGAGAAAATGAAATAAACTGAAACACCCGTCCATTTGGAGAGCTTTGAGAGCTTAACCATTGGCAATGTGCCCTGAGATTGTTGAGTGTTCCTGAGAAGGAGTAGCAATAGCTACTTCCTCAGTGTGCGCCTCCTCTTTAACAGCCAAATACAATGTAAGAAGCTGCCTTTTACAATTAGGTCACCCATTTGGTCTGTCTGATCTAGTATTACCAACTCTGAATGGCAAAGCCTCACCAAAGTTTATTTTTCCTTTTCCCTAGTGCTCTGTATCAGACCCATTATGGCCATATTATATCAGGGAGTCTCAACCTGTGGCCAATGGCCCGGATGCAACCGATGGCACCATTTCATGAGGCTCCCCACTGTCTCCACCACACCAGGAAGTGTCATGTGGTGGAGGAAGGGCAAAATGGCCGTCCTAAAATAAAGTATATAATAAACTGGGTTTGAACTGGTTTCAGAAAATACAAATGGAGAAATGGGATTTTTTTTTTAAAAAAATAGAGATCAGATAAACTTGGATAGACCATTGACAATATTTGAAGAGATGGGATATGAGGTAAGGAATAGGCTTTCAACAACTCAGGGCCTAGTTAGTATATCATACCAAGCATTAAATAAAGAGAATGATTCACAACAAATATTAAGACAAATATGGGAAGTGGATTTAGGAATAAAAATTCAGGAGTGCTCATGGAAAAACAAATGGTGTCAAAGGATAATGAAATCTTTTTCAATTAAAGAAAAATAACACAACTACAAAAATTTATGGAAATGGTATATGATGCCGGTTTGGTTAAGCCAAATGAATAAAAATGTGTCTAGTGCCTGCTGGGGATGTAAAACAGAAATGGGCACCTACACACACATGTGGTGGGGTTGCTCATATACAACTAAGTTTTGGCAATTGGTAGAGGATTATTGGAACTAAACTGAAATTAAATGCAAAAATTGTGATGTTGGGGGAATTAGATGAAACTAATATAGAAAGAAATAAGAAAGAATTGTTGTCTATTCTGTTATCTGTAGCAAGACAGTTGATAGCAAGGGAATGGAGAAAAAAAATTTGACATCGGGATTGATTAATGGTATAAAGAGGTGTGGCAATTAGTCTTAAATGATAAACTAACATGTGAAATGAAACTAAAGTAAGGTATAATTACGAAAAATAAGTTCTGGGAAATCTGGAAGTCGTATGTGGAGTATGCATTAAGAAAGGATAAAGGTACTAAGCCAGCGCCTGAAACGATCAATTTTTGGGAAAGGTGAAACTAAAACTAAAATGGTAAAGCAAATTCCTAATTTGTACAGCACAGGGTGATGAGAATACGGTTTGTATAAGAATGTAAAAGAGGTTAAAGAGGTGGTTCAAGAAGTAGTGATAGTTTCTGGTTTAGTATAAAGGGGAAATTATTGAAAATTGTAAGTCAAGATTAAAAGGAACAAAAAAAGAAACTAGAACGTTTGGTAAGATTTCTTATAAGGGAAGATTCTGTATGTTATAACCTGTAAATGTTGTAATTTTTTGTTTCTTTAGCAACTTTAATAAAAAGGAAATGAAAAAATTAATGGCTGTCTGGCTCCCGAAGCTGTCTGAGGGAGTGTGACCCAGCTCCCGGCTGAAAAAGGTTGAGAACTCCAGTACAGTAATACTAATACCTCATATAACATTAGTATCGAATAACACTAAAATTGCATAACATTAAGCAATCTGGGGGGAAGAATTACATCGGATAACATTAAGATCCTATGGGATGCATCAGATAACAACCGCTAAAGCCTGTGTGGTTACAATGTATCTCTATGGCTCCCATAGGATTTTAACATGTATCGGATAACACTAAAAATCATATAACATCAAGACTTGTGGAACCAGGTTTTAGTGTTATATGAGGTTTGACTGTACTAGATTCACCCTTGCTGGGTTAGATTAGCTCCCTGTTGCTTACTGTATCATGTACAAGGTATCTGTTTTAACACACAAAGGCCTAAACATTTTGGGACCTTGTTACCTCCTGGAGTGTCTCTTCCAAAGATCTATTGCCCCTATCACACAATCCTCCAAAGGCAGGCAGCTTTGCTGTTTTTAACTTGTTTTGGAGGAAGGCTCATTATTCTGCCGCTTTCTCATTCCCACTGCTATGTATTGATGTTGACAGTAATAGTCCTCCTTCAAGCTACTTCAAAAGAAGACAAGAGACATTCCCCAGCTTATCAGGTTCTTTCCCAGCTCAGTGTGGAAAAGGTAAACAACAGCACTAAGTGACTCGATTCTATATGGAGCCATGTTGGAGGAAGGAAGAAAGCTCTGTTGCTTTCAAGAGTCATCAGGAGTGTTTTCCTGGTTGACTTAAAAAAGTTCTTGGTTGATGAGACCCCTTGTGAGAAATTGCACAGCTCTCTGAGAATTCTGCAGGTTTACAGAGCATTTGGAAGAAATGACATACACATGTAGACAAACACAAATTATACTTAGAATAAAAGTGAGAGAAAGCAGAAAGATCTTGGAGATACTGCCTTTTGGGGACTCCAACTCCCAGAATGCTGCAACCAAGATTTTGGGACATTTCTGATTTCTTCATCCTCTCTCCAGTTTATTAGCTTAAATAGGGTAAAAATGGTACTGGAAAAGGAGGAGCTAGCATCCTTCTGCTATCTGTACTTTCCCAATCTAAATTCACCCTTCCTGAAACATTCCAATATACATTCAAGTGTATTGGGCAGGCTCAAACAGGAAAGGAATGTAAAGGCAGAAATAACAAGTGTAATAATGTTATGTCCATATAACAAAGTGGAAAACTTGTTTTGAGGTTGGAGAGTCAGGCCGTAGCCCCACACTACCGCCTCTGTATAGACAAAGCCATATAACAGGGTAAAGCCCTGCTAGCAGGGGATGGCCATCACCCCTGATATCATTGAATCTGCAATCTCTGCTGCTTTATGCATCGAATAAAAGGAATTTCTGAACCTGAAGTCTTGCACAAGCTCTGATATTTATTGATAGAATTCACACATGGCAAAATCTCAACAACGTACAACAAAGCCCTAACTATTGGGCCTCAGAAGAAAAGTAGATATATTTTCAGATTTGTCCAAAAAATTTCACATCTTTCTTCTTTAATAAGCTAAAGCCTCTGAAACAATATCATGCATTTATAAAGTGATAAAGAGATAGGAATGAGGAGAAGAAAGGTAAATGGGATTGGGGAATTTTAGTTATTATTCTTGATTAGCAGAATATGAGGTGCAAAAAAACAACAGCAGCAGCACAAAAGGGTGTATAGATTAGCTCAGTTCTCATTAACTCCTGTCCTCTACCCACTGACCAGCATTTTGTATGGTAAAGTACAATAATACCTCAGATAACGACTGCATCGGATAACGCTAAAATCGGATACCGATCGGTTAGCATTATCCGATGCAGTCGTTTTGTAGCAGCAGGATGGCTGAACTGGGTTCTCTGTTCAGCTTCTTAGCCAGCCTGCAGCTGTGGAGGCAGGAGTGGGGTGGCTGGAAAGCTGATGGGGGGTTCCCCCGTCGGCTTCCCTAGCCACCCCACAGCTGCGGAGGCATGTGCAGGTGGCTAGGGAAGCTGACGGGGAGTCCCAGTCAGCTTCCCCAGCCACCCTGCAGTTGTAGATCAGGTCCTCTGATCTCCCTGGAGCAGGCAGGGGGATCAGAGAGCCCGAAATGGGTAAAAAAGTCCGCTTTTTTTTACCCATTTAGGGCTCTCTTACCCCCCTGCCTGCTCCAGGGAGGGTAAGAGAACCCGAAATGGGTAAAAAAAAAACCAGATGGGTTTTTTTTTACTCATTTCGGGCTCTCTGACCCTCCTGCCTGTTCCAGGGAGATCAGAGGACCCGATCCAAGCTGTTTCTGGGCTTCCCCGACATCCCCAGCCAGGCCGGGGATATTGGGGAAGCCCAGAAACAGCTTGGATTGGGTCCTCCGACCTGCCCAGAGCTAGCAGGGGGGTCAGAGAGCCCAAAATGGGTTAAAAAACAGAGCCAGCAGGCGTCGGGGGACCTGATCCAAGCTGTTTCCAAAGTTCCCCCACCTCCCTGGAGGCTGCAGCAAGCCAAAACGTCAGGATTTGAATCCCGATGTTTTGGCTTGCTGCAGCCTCCAGAGGAACAGGGATTTTTTTAACGTTGTGCGATCAATGCATCGCACAACGTTAAAAACCGGATAATGACGAGACTTGTGGAACCAAGTCTCATAGTTATCCAAGGTACTAGTGTACTCTAGAGTCATTTAAAGTAGAAACATTGTATCCTTACTCACAGTTGGCATCTATAGTTACAATCAATAGAAGAAAAGGAAAAAATGGAGTAGTACATTGAGAGACTTCCACACTTGTTGCTTAATGAAAGGTCAGAGAAAAAAGAGGAGCATTTACAAAACAATGGAATCAAGAAAACAAAACAAGAAGAGGGGGTCGGGTTTGACTCAAATGCCAGAGGCAGGAAAAGAATCAATCAACCAATCAAGTTAATGGCAAAGGACCACCACAGTAGGGTGTAAAAATCCCTCCCACTGATATCCAGTATTAGTGCATGCAAGATTGCTAATATGCCAACAAATGGGTAGGCTTAAAAGCTAGAGTGTAAAACAATAACAATAACTAACTAACAGCTGAAATGCCCCAGAGAATGGTCTGAAGGCACACAATGTAGTTGTGTCTCATACTTTCAGCTGGCTCTGTTCAAAACTAAGCAAGTTCTGGCTCAGAGTCCTGGCTCAGGGTCCTAAATGTTGAGTAAGAAAGTGACCTTTCCTCCAGTAAAAGTGAATAGCATCATTAATGGGTGTTGATGGGTAAATGAGGAAGATGTGGCCCTTCAAATGTTATGCTGTCAGCCCTGGTCGTAGTCATTGATTATAGAGATTATGACTGATGATCCAGGTGTTTGCTGAAGTAATTGAATTGTGACTTTACCATGCAAAGTCACATGGACCCAGCAGACATCATGACTCCCACTTGATGAAGGAATGGGGCATGTGAAGAAGCCCTCTTGACACACTGATCAGTGGCCTTGTATTTCAGCAGTTGCTGACAGGCGACAGGCTATTTACTGCAGGCTCCATTCTCCTTTGATCCCACCTTGTCCTTTAGACCCTTTTGCTTATTTTCCTAGGGTAGGGTATTTTCTTTAACAATACATGATGTGTGATTGTTTTGACTTCCAAAAGCAATGATTGTTTCTGTTTTGGCTGAAATTGTCTTCTTGCGTCACAAATAAATGTCTCTGCAGAAACATTTCTTTGTGCTTGGAGAAGAGGCCAAGATTCTTAGAACTTTTGAAGACCACAGGAGATGGTTAGCGCTGAAATGTTACAACAAAAGCAGCAATTGACAAAGGCTGAATCCTGGGTGTACACTAGGAGTTCTCAACCTTTTAAAGCTGGGGGCTGGGTCATGCTCCCTCAAACGCTTCAGCTGCTGGATGGACATTTTGCCCTTCCTCCACCACATAGCACTTCCAGGTTTGGTGAAGGTGGTGGTGGGGCACATGAAATGGTGCTGCAGGTTGTATCCGGCCCACAGACTGCAGGTTGAGAATTCCTGGTGTATACATTCCAAGTACAGAGATGAAGTGAATCCAAGTTAGACTTGCTCAGTGGACTTGGAGGATGTTTCTTTTTCTTTGCCCTGTTTTGGAGTCTCTCTTAAATCAAATTTCCTGTTCAGTTCATGTTGAGACCCCATCCATCATTCATCAGAGGAACTATATCAGCATAGACATGATTATTCATCATCATCATCATCATCATCATCATCATCATCATCATCATCATCATCATCATCATCATCATCATCATCATCATCATCATCATCATCATTATTATTGCAGTAATTTTGGTGTAAAATAAAAATCTTTTTTCTTTGTCAAGGTTTTAGGATCAGCTCCGTCTGCTTCATTATTTCTCATGCTTGATGTCATAATGCGAACTTCTATTGTCTAAATTATTTTCTTATTTTTGATTATATTGATATACTGTTGCATGACTTTATCCATGTGGACAAAATGAAGCCTAACAATGCTGTAATAAGCAAAGAAGTGTTAGCTTCACTGTTTCAAAGCTGTCTGTGCAAACTGTGTAAACTCACATATTATTCCTTAAGCTCCTGGCAAAATACCTTAAATAATGGTCAACAAGGACTATGGTTATAGCCCAGAATTTCCAGAGAAGGCCACTTCTGACTGTAACTCATTACATTTTTTCCCAAGTTCCAGTACTGCCTACCTCACTTTCTTCTTCTGTTACTTTCCTATAAGCAAGGCGTGTGCGCACAACTGTACCTGCTATATTTCATTACTGCCTTCTATGACACACATTCAGTACATTCTTCCAAAATTATGTACTATGTTATGCTCTTTTTCTCTGTTGGAAATAACTCACTGAATGAGGAGAATTTTTTTGAATAGTAGACTTGTAAGTCTGTGTTTCAGGTATATCAGATAATAAAAATAAAAACGCTGTAGCAATTTAAAGACTAACTGTTATATTTTAATGTGAGTTTTCGTGGATCAGATCCACTTTGTCAGACATGGGAGAGTGATTGGTCAGCATGACAGATAAGTAGATGGTCTCTGACTGTTATTTGGATTAGCTCTAAATGTCTCCTTGCAAATAGTGGAAAGATACAAAACAAACACCTGGCTTTGAACATTTGCTAATGAGTTTATTCTTTGTGTTACAGTGTGAGCACATCCCTTATTCTGTGAGACAACCTATGTTGTGAAAGAGAATTTTACAGGAAAGTTTGTGAAGATGGTATAATATAACAACAACAAAAAATACTGTATACAAAATATATAGCAGCATATAACAATCTGTGTATCAAATTTGATAATGTCCCAGAAACTTTTGTGATGTGTGTCCAAAAGGTAGATGTATTTTATTTCTACTGTCTCTCTCTGGATCCTAGTCTTGTAATTTCTCTGTTCCAGAATCACAACTTTCAGGTCTTGGATAGAGTGTCCAGGTACTGTATATTGAAATGGTTTGAAATGGGTTTCTCTCTGTTGCCATTCCGGATGTCTGATTTATGTCTATTAACTTTTTTGCTCAAAGATTGTCCTGTTTGTCCTATATAGAGCGCAGAAGGGCATTTTTTGTAAGAGATGGCATTAATCACATTGGCAGAAGAACAAATAAAACTGGCTTTAATGTTGTGAGTGGCACCGTTGGGTCCACTAATACTGTTTCCAGAGTAAATGTGGGGGCAAAGCTGACATCTGGGTTTGCAGCAGGGTTTGGTTCCCATCTCTACTCCACTTCTGTGCAGTCTGTTGTGTGTCAATAGTTGTTTGAGATTGGAGGGTTGTCTATAAGTAAGTACAGGTAGAGGAAACTTTCATATAGGAGATTTCACTCACACAATGAAAACTGGTGGGCTAGCTTTCACAGTATTCTGTGGACTGCTGCAATGGCTTAGTGGTTAAGATGCTGAGTTTGATTACCAGAAGGTCAACAGGTCAGCAGTTCAAGACCCACGTGCTGCATGACAGAGTGAGCTCCCATCTCTGTCCCAGCTCTTTCTAACCTAGCAGTTTGGAAGCAAGACATTGCAAGTAGATAACCATAATGCCTTGCTTAGAATTGAAGATTTTTCTTTTTTGAAAAACTTTTTGATAATTTCCAGTGTCATATTTATTTGGGAAGGGGAGTAAAATTCAAAATACAGCTGGATTTAAAATCCAGGATGTTCTGGAAGTAGTAAGTCAGTAAGTGGCCTGTCTGTGCTCCAACAATATGTACTCCCCACTTCCCATATAACATTTTCCAGGACTCTGCAAGACAGCAAAGCCTTTATTTGATTATTCAAGTAATTAAATTTAGTATTGCATTAAAACTTGTTAATGAACGACGCAAAATGCACAGCCACATCAGCTGTTTTGATTTCTTGCAGGCTTTGGCTAAATCCACAATTTCCTGGCAAAGGTTCTTTCAGGCTACTTGAGTCTAACCACGTCAATTTGACATCAGAAGCCTTGCCTTGAAGGGAAGGGAAGGGGGAAGAAAAGGAGATAGGGAGCTTACACCAAAGAAAGCCTTTCTCAAGAAGACACTACCCAGAAATACTTAAAGCAGTCTAGGAAGCTTGAATCTATGAGTTGTTTAGCACACTGAAAGGACAGGCTATTGCGCTTTTAGATGGTGATCATACAATGACTTTGCTAGAATGCACCAGAGTATTCTTACCTACCCATTTCTGGTCCTATTAAGCCCTTCTAATTTTCTGGAGCAGGTAAGATCTTTTTGGTTTGGCTTGGTTCCAGTGCATGTAATTGGTGGAACTGACTTAATGCCAGCCTTCAAATAAGAATTGACCAGTATCATGATATGGCTTGACACAGGGCAGGGGAAGTAAAAAATATTTTTAACTCTATATATCTCTTCATCAGGAAGGCATAAAATTTTCAATGAAAGTTCATGGCAAGATGTTACTGCCAGGTGCTCTTCTTGGAAATGCATGTGGAAAAACAGCAACAGCTTGTATGGATTGTATGAACTTTCATTGATAAATTTTTGCCTGCCTGATTTTGAATCTCAAAAGCTTGTACAATTATTTGGTTTTTTTTTTAGTGATCCAATAAACTTATTGCCTCCTCCTGCATTTGTAGCTACAGGGAGTCTTGGATGAAGCAAATTATCTGGACCCTTTTCAGTCAGGATTCAGGCCCGGATATGGCACCGAAACTGCATTGGTTGCGCTGGTTGATGATCTCTGGCGAGAGCGGGACAGAGGGCATCCGTCTGTCCTGGCTCTTCTTGACCTCTCAGGGGCTTTCAATACCGTCGATCACGGTATCCTTCTGGAAAGGCTCCAAGGATTGGGGATCCAGGGCACTGTGTGGTCCTGGTTCTCCTCATTTCTGAGGGGCCGGACCCAGTCGGTGTGGCTGGAGGACGAGGTATCCAGCCCTAGGCTGCTCCAATACGGGGTGCCTCAGGGCTTGGTACTCTCGCCTCTCCTATTTAACATCTACATGAAACCGCTGGGTGAGATCATCCGTTCCCACAGGGTGAGGTATCATCAATATGCGGATGATACCCAGCTATACATCTCGGCCCGTGGTGATCCAAGCGATGCAGTGGAAGTCCTTTCCAGGTGCCTGGAGGCTGTGAGGGTCTGGATGGGGGACAATGGGCTTCAGCTGAACCCTGGGAAGACTGAGTGGCTGTGGGTTGGGGGTCCTGGGCCATCGCGGGAGCTACCATCTTTGGTTCTGGATGGGGCAGTTTTGCCCCAAACAGACCCGGTGTGTAATCTGGGGGTCCTCTTGGACTTGCGACTACTGCTTGAAGAGCAGGTGGCAGTCGTGGCCAGGAGGGCTTTTGCACAACTTCGTGTAATACGCCAGTTACGCCTGCTCCTAGATCGGGACTCCTTGCTCATGATCACACACGCTCTGGTCACCTCCAGACTAGATTATTGTAATGCGCTCTACATGGTGACCTTTGATGACCATCTGGAGGCTTCAACTGGTCCAGAATGTGGCTGCCCGGGTGGTGATGGGGTGTGGGCGGTATGCATATGCCTCGCCTCTGCTTCGGGAGCTGCACTGGTTGCCGGTTTGCCTCCGGGTGCAATTCAAGGTGCTAGTTATCACCTTTAAAGCCCTATATGGTAGTGGGCCAGGATACTTAAGAGACCGCATCACCCCAAGAACATCTGTCCGTCCCACCAGAGTGGACCAGAGAGGCTCTCTAGTTGTTCCATTGGCCAGAGAGTCACATCTCTCTGGCACTAGAAGGAGGACCTTCTCTGTGTCTGGTCCAGCCCTATGGAACCTCCTACCAACTGAGCTACGTCTTCAGATGGATTTGCTGTCTTTAAGAAAGAACTTAAAAACATGGCTGGCGGGACAGGTATGGGGTCCTGGCGGTACCATGACCCCAGCTCGCTGGCTTGTTGGAGCTCCCTCTCCCCCCTGGTCTTTTAATCTTTTTAAGCTTGTGTTTTTCAGTTTTAACTTTTAAATGATTATTGGATGTTTATAAATTTTAAAAACTTTTTAAATTTTATAATTGTAATTTTGAAGTTTTTTAACAATGGGTTTGGGTTGGGTTTTATTATGCTTTTATGATGTTATACACTGCCCTGGGTCGTATAGAAATGTAAATAAATAAATAAATAAATAAAATGTAAGGAGAAACTCTATGCAGATGTTTAAATGAGTTTAGGAGGTGAAGTAACAGGTTTCAGCTGGAGTGAGATAGAGCTCACTGACATGCTGAGAAGTAAAAAGGTTTTGAGTTTTTACTTCTAAACCGACAAAGATATTAGCAGAGGTGACCAAATAATGTCAGATTTAGTTTATTTAGTCTCTAATTATAGCTTTACATGGCTCAACATTGTTGTTGTGAAGTGCCAACAAGTTACCTTTGACCTCTAGCAATCCAACAAATGAATGGCCTTCAAAATGTTTTATCACCAGCTGCACTCAGCTCTTGAAAACTCAAGGCTGTGGTTTTCTTTATAGAGTCAATAATAAACAATGTTCCAGTAATGTACCTCTAAATATACTGTTGTTGCATATCTAGTTCTTGAGAATATCAGTGCTTTTAGGAGACTACTTCAAATGCTTACTACTTGACTGAGAGCTGTGTAGCTTGGATTTCAATTTAAATGTGGAAATGATTATTTTTAAAGAGAAATTGAATGAGGGGAGGAGAGGGAAACTGATGTCAGAGTTGTCACCATGGGTTGGCTGGACCCTCAGGAATTTTAGCGAGGGATCATTTGAATGATACTTTCTTGTATTAATTTAAAAATCACAAGAAATGAGAAACATTGGTGATAATGCATCAATAATGCAGAATGAGTTGCATCTGTACTGTTAACAATAACATTATAACTTTTTAATTTTTTTATTGTGTCAGAAGCAGACAAAGGTGCTTTCTGGGTTGAAAGGATTTTTGCTGGAGGAACTCCACTCAGGGAATGCCCGAATGAGACTCCTTTCATGTCCTCAAGATCTTTTCCCACCAAAGTGGTCCGTATTTATCTACTTGCAATTTCTTGCTTTCAGACTGCTAGGCTGGCAGGAGCTGGACACAGAGACTGGCACTCATTCCATCATGCAGTACTCAGATCTTGAGCTGCTGACTTGCCGACCTTCCAGCTAACAAGGCAAGCTTCTTAACCACTGTAGTGCCTAACATCATTACTAATAATTTGTTAATAATGGCAAATGCTTTTCAAGCAATCACTAGCTTGACATGTTGCTTTCAGAAGGAATGGCTGGTAAAGTGAAAAAGCCCATAGATGTTGCTACGTAGGATAAAGGAAGAGCACCAGTACATAGGCATGTGGACACTGTATAATTACTTGTGGAAGATGGCATGGTCACAATATACCCATAGAAACATCAAACAATAGATAATTTTGCAAGTTGGGGGAAAGGGCTACTGCTCTCATGAACAGAAGCTGCATAAGCATAATGGCAGAATCTGATGAAAGCTACAGTATTTTTAAATGAACACTTTCCTCTTATAATTCTCTAAAGTAGTTTTTTAAAAAAGCCTTAGGCTTCCTGACCTTTGCAGAAAATACATATACGTAATAGCATTTGAACCACAGCAACATTTGAATTCCTTTGTCCTCATTTTCTGGGGACACATTCCTGTGACTATAACAGTAACAAATTGTTAACTTATACTTCAACAAGAATAAAGCAATCCTATATTAAGTTACAATCTTAGTTAAAGTATGTAAGCACTGTACTGTATATAAATGCAAATGCAAATTTATATACCATCCAATAGTGCTAAAGCATTCTCTGGGCATCTAGATTAATTATACAAACTACAATTTGTCCCCAACAAACTTGATACCAGTTTTACTGACCTCAGAAGGATGGAAAGCTAAGTCAACCTTGAGTATTGTGCAACTGAACTTGGTTCATGAACAAAGTTTTGACTTAACCACTGTGCCAAGGCCCATTAAAAAAAAACAGTACTGCCCCAGACCAAAGATACAGTAATACCTCATATAACATTAGTATCGAATAACACTAAAATCGCATAACATTAAGGAATCTGGGGGGAAGAATTGCATCAGATAACATTAAGATCCTATGGGATGCTTCAGATAACAACCGCGAAAGCCTGTGTGGTTACAATGTATCTCTATGGATCCCATAGAGGATCAGATAACACTAAAAATCATATAACACCAAGACTTGTGGAACCAGGTTTTAGTGTTATATGAGGTTTTACTGTATGTCTAATATAACAGTCTATTCACTCTCTAGTGGATCAATTGCCTATTGAGTAGCTCACTAGCAGGAAATAAATGCAATTTCTCCCAGAGTCTGGTGTCCAGGAACTGACATATAAAGGGATGCAGCCTGTAATATTGAATGTGATATTTATTATCATTCTCACTAGTAATCATTCATGGCCTTATTTCATCCAGCATTTTTCCAGTTTTCTTCTAAAGCTACCCAAGTTGGCAAACATATCTCTATCATGTGGTGCTAAATTCCATAGTTGAACTGTGAAACATGTAGATATACTTCCTTTTATCTATCTCGGATCCCCAACTCTTTGGCTTCAGTGGATGACTTTCACAGTATTATATGAGAGACAGAACTATACTTTCTCCACATCATGCATTCCAATTGTGCTGGCATGCACTATTTTTGAGGCATACCAATGATTGGGGCAAATTGTCCCCAAAATAACCTTTTCTAGTAGGAGAGTTGGTGTGTGTGGAAATGCACCTTCCCCCAGTGTACAATATCTTTTTTAGGCATGGTTGTGATTCTTCTTTTTGTTATTGAAGAAAGAAATTGATTACAATTAATAGTTTTTTGTAACTAGTTAGTACCAATCTTTATGTTCATTGGCATAGCTTTCACGGGAACTTGACAAAACAGAGGAAGAAGCCTGGCAAGTTGCAGGTAAGAGTTTCTTTAGTTGCAATGAGTGACCAGTGAGATATGGCTTAAATGGTAAAATGGGCAAAACACTACAAAGAAACTGACAGTCACCAATTAAACTAACATAGTTTTATTGGTAATGTGACATACAGTTGTCAGTATTTCAAGTATGATCTAATCTATTGTTTAAAACCAAATGCAAGCAATTTGTTGGACAGAAGCACCATTGCATCTTTATTCTGTGAAATTGCAATTTTTATAACTCTGCTTGATAAACATCCTATGTAACCCAGACATTTGTTAAAAACAAAGCTCTGGCAAGCAAACCCTTGAATCAGAATAAGAGCAGTTTGAAAATTGCTGGCACGGAATTGATGCACAAAATTTAAACTGCATAATGGTGAAAGCTTTCCTCTTATCCGTATCTCTTTTCCTGTTGGTTTACAGAGGGAACGCCAGACATTCCAGACAAGGATGAGTGAGTTAAAATTGCTAGATTTTTTTTTAAAAAAAGAGAACTAACATTATAATTTACAAAGGCTGACCAAAGCAACGACCTTTCTTTGCACATCTGGAAGAGCTCTCTGATTTTTTTTTAATCTGCAGCTTTTACAAGGGAAGTTGATTACACAAATAAACAAGAGCATTGATGCGGTCATAGAAAAAGCTGCATTGGAGATAATCTTACAAAAACAAACCCAGCCTCAGTGCACTTTTGTTTATTGTCTTTACGCCAATATTATTGACCTTCTCATGTATATTGTAAAGATGTTGCTATGCAGCTGGCAATAGCCTTTTTGTCTGTAATCTGAAATGGCTTGTGTGCTACAGTTCTGTAGCCTACCAGTCCAATGCTTTGGGTCAACTGCAGCTGTCAATGTAGTTGAAGCTAGAAGTTTGCTTAAAGTAAGGACAGAAAAAACACATAATTTTATTTTGTGGTTCTCTTGCTTCCAGTTCATGATTCCAAATTTACAGTATCCATGTTGATCAATGCTTTTGAAGAATGATGTTATGGACCATGCTGACCCAAAGTAAAAATTACACTTTCTCACAATTCTTGTGATAGTTTATGCCTTTTTTGGGCCAGGTTTATTGTAGTTTTACAGACTTGGATTTCTCCTTGCCATTCTTGTATTAAAAATACAAGACTGTAATAGCTCAGATAACGTTTGCACCAAATAATGCTAAAACCACATAATGTTAAGCAATCTGGACAAAAAATAGCATTGCATAACATTGAAATCCTATGGTATGTATCGCATAATGTTAAAAATTGGATAACGCTAAGACTCGTGGAACCAAGTTTTAGCATTATCAGGGATTCTACTGTACTCCTTTTAGAGGTTTGCTAACTTTGTTCTGTAACATTTTGATTTGGGTATCTCTGTGACTATAGGTACATCTTGAGGACAAATACTCAATTAACTGTAATACTACAGAATTCATGATCCAGTGCAGCCACAACTAAAAATGTAACATGTTGTATCAGTTAAAACTGAAACATGAATGCTCTTGTGTATGTTAATACATAAGCACTCAGACCACAAGCAGCCCCCATACAAATGGAATTTGGTGAAATTGAATTGGCAGAAATTTGATGGCTAAAAGCAAGAAATAATAATGAAAACTCAATTCCTCCAGCAGGTTTGAGACATACAGTATGTGTTATCTGTGCAATCCTAAGAAAATTAGAATGTAAGAACTGCCTTGCTAGCTACAACTAAACATCACTTCAGTCCATAACTCTCAGAGAACCAAATTAAGTTTATAAACATGACACTATTACTAGTGATCCCAGAATTTTTAACCTGACATTTGATAATTAGATATATGCTGTCTATGGAAGTCTGTTCTTGGTTGTCATAAGCTCTTGCTTTGAATAAGATAAATAGCTTTGCTCTCTCCTGAGATTTTAGACAGTTTCCATTACTCAACCCCCTATCAGGCAACACAATCACAAATATAGGCTGAAATTTTGTTGCTTACCATGGTAAGTTGCTACTAGAGTGTGCTGCCTGAATCAGAGGAGGCTTGGTGAGTCAAGCCATATATAAGTTTCATGGCATTTACTCTAGTTACTATACTAAGCAACAGGATTTCCTAAAATCAGGTTCGCCTGATTGGGGCGGGATAATAAATCTAAATAAATAAATAAATAAATAAATTTCAACCACAATTCTTATGGATTGCCTTTTTACTCCACTAAAGTTTCCTTTGAGCCTTCTATGAAAAGGTTTTGTTCAATAATAATAATAATAATAATAATAATAATAATAATAATAATAATAATAATAATAATAATAATAATAATAAATACACAATCTACAATTACAATTACAATAAAAACATCCAAAACATCTAAAGTAAAAGTCAACCACAAAAGTCCAGGGCCTAGGTTGCCCAGGAGGTGATGACTGACCCCCCACCTCAAGGTCCAAGTCTCAGCATTAAAACAGTACAACCCCTGGCTGTGAAAGGGCACCCAGGGTCACAGCCACACTCCTACCGCCCTCGGTTGGCGGCTTTTCAGTTCCTGGCGGAGCCCAGGGCCACAGCAACGCTCCTGTCGCCCTCAGCCAGGGGCTTTTCAGTGCCTGGGGTCGTGGTGATGCTCATGGCTGACTTCAGCCCTGTCGCGCAACTGTTCCATCTTCCCCGGGGCTGGGCTGGCCAAGGGAAGAGTCCGGTGAGGCAGCGAGGGTGACTGGCATTTTTATGGCTGGCTCCAGCCCCGCTGCACAGCTGTTCTGTCTTCCCCAGGGCTAGGCCAGCCAAGGGAAGAGTCCACCGGCTGGTGGAAGGGCCGGAAGGGTGTGGGACATGGCAGCGGCATCTTCTTTGAGTCTCCCGTGGCCACGGGAGGCTCCTTTATCCTCCCGGCTGCCCCGCACAGCTGTTCCTTCTTCCCTGAAGCCTGGAGGCCGGCCGAGGGTGCCCCACACAGCTGTTCCTTCTTCTGTCAAGGCTGGGGGCCGGTCGAGGGGAAAGTCCAGTGTCTAAAGAAATATAAAATCTAAATGATCATCTTGTTATTTGGTATGATGATCACTGGCCATGTTTTACTGAAGGATTCTGGGAGTAAAAAAGAGATAATTTTTATAAAAAAGCTCTGATCTGACAAAGGTCTGGCCGCTTCAAACCTGTATTTCATATTACAAGTACAGTTCTAAAAGATAAATTTTATACTGAAATGTAATCTTTGTTGCAAGGCTCAAAGTTCTTCAATTCAGGTCCCTATCTTTTCAGCCAGACTTTGTTAGGAATCTTTAATTCTTGATTCAGAAAGATGAGGGATTCAGAGTTGCAGTAGGGGCGGGGAAGGGAGGAAGATGAATAATGAAGGTGCTTTTTACAGGATGACCTGCCTATGCCATTGATAAAGCAGGGAAACAGGTGTAGGGGGATAGATTGCCAGGATAGGATCTCCCCTCTACAATTTTAATCAAGTCTCATACTCAGTGACAGCTGTTGCCACTGGAGCTGATGGGAATACGCATTGTGCATTGCATTAGTGCAGGTGAGCATGTTCTGTGGAAGCCTTTCCTAGGCAGAAATACAGAGCAAAAATGTGGAGGAAGAGAGGGGAGCAAAGTAAAGCAAAGCAATCACACTTCTATACTGTCATATAGTCCTTAGTGCACTATCTGGGAGATTTACAAGCTAATTAGCATTTTGCCCCCAACATGCTGGGTACTCATTTTACCAACCTCAGAAGGATGGAAGGCTGAGTCAATTTTGAGTCCTGATCAGGCTCAAACTCATAACCTTGTTATGGTAATAGAGTAGACCAGGGGTTTGCAACCTATGGCCCACCAGACCTGGCCCACCATAGTAAATAATCTGGCCCACAGTAGTGGCCCTGGAAGTGGAAGCGGACACATTTACAACAGCCACAAACACACCCATGCATGCACAAACTTGCCCACACATGCACAAATATGCCCATTGCAGTTTGCGACATACTGCGATGTAGAAGGCAGATGAAAGGCTACCTCATTATATTCTCAGGACAGTCATTATGGCTGATTGCCATGATGATCACCAATATTTGGATTCAGATACGGAAGAAGAAGAAGAAGACAGCAGCTTAACCACTGCAACAACAGAGGGTGAAGGCATACATGGAAAGATTATACATGGATGGGGAATTCAAAGTTGCGAGTGGAGGAGGGGGTGGAAAGGAGATTTTAATCATGGATGGAAACATCAATTCTTATTCCATGTGAGTGTAACAATAATAATAGCAATTACATTTATATACCACCCAGTGATGGGCAGCCAAAATTTTTACTACCACACCGTGGGCAGAGCCAACATCATGACATCATGGGCTGAGCCAATGTCATGATGTCATGGGCGGAGCCAATGATGTGGGTGGAGCCAAAGGTACATAAAAATACAGTACACATAAAAATACAAATTAAATACACATTAAATAGACATAAAAACACATAAAAATACAAATTAAATACACATTAAATAGACATAAAACAAATAGACATTAAAATACACATTCCACCCACCAACCCACCCCAAACCCAAACTCGAGTCACTTACCCTGGGGAGGTGGCAACAGTGGCAGTGCAGCGCGGCCTGGCCTAGCAGCACAGGCTGGCCCTGCTTGGCCCAGTCCAGCCTAGTGGCGTGGCCTGGCTCAGCAGCACACCCTGACCTGGCCGGGCCCAGCCGTGCGCTGCGGCCTGGCCTGGTGCAACAGTGCATCTTCATCGTGCATTGTCATCGTGCATTGTTGTCATGCGTTGCCATTGTGCGGCAGTGGCAGCGGTGAGCAGTGTGCATTGGTGAGCGGCATTGGCAAGTGGCATCAGTGGCAAGTGGTGGCAAGCAGCCGTGTGCATCAGCGGCATATGGTGTTGGCAGCGAGTGGTGGTGTGCGGCGGCGAGCAGCGAGTGGTGGTGGCGCAGTGCGGCAGCATGACACAACAGCACGGCATGGGGCCAATCGAGCGAGGACCGCCACCGCACCTCAGAAGAGGGCGCTGAGGGCCTCAACAGCCGCCCGCCTGACACTGCAGCCCCAAATGGCTGCTGTGTCACTGTGCATGCATTAAAATATCACATGAGTCAATTGATATTTTAATGCATGTGCACTGACACAGCAGCCATTTTGGGCTGCAGTGTCGGGCAGCCAGAGAGGCGACCAAACCGGTCACCTCAAAAAAAAAAAAAGTTAACTATTCCGGGTGGTCTCCAGGGGAAAGTTACTACACTCCCAGGACACCACCCAGAATTATTACTACCGGTTCTGCTGAACCGGTCTGAACCACCCCATGCCCACCACTGATACTGCCTCATAGCACTTAGTGCACTCTCTGCACAAAATAATTAGTATTTTGTCCCAAACATGCTGGATACTCTTTTTGCCAACCTTGGAAGGCTGCATCAGCCTTGATCCCCATCAAGATCAAACTCTCAACATCAGGAGTTTTGGCTACAGTACAAAAGTTTAAACACTATGCCATCAGGACTCTTGTAACCCAATTTGAATTTTTTTACAGGTTTTGAAAACAGTTTTTGAAATCTTTTAACTGCGGCATGAGAACAGTAATGTATATTGTGCTTCTTGCAAAGGCACGGATGGTTTTCCTTCATAGTAATGAATCAAAGCCTTATTGTGTTCAGGCTGACATATTGTACATATTATACATTTTGCTGCTCTTTCTTCCTTGCTTCCTTGTTTGCTGGATGGAAGCCTAGCATTTAAGGGAAGCATAAGTAATGTTATAGTTAAATTAATAAAGTAATGTTTTAGTAAAATTAATGTTTCTACATGAACATCCCATTGTAAAACATTGACCAAAATAAATGGCAGATTCACAGGTTTTAAAGATTATTTTTAGTTTGTCAGTCAAGAGATACCATAGTAGCCTTAAATGGGCTTCCTCTTTGCTACACCATTATAGTAGTTTGATTATAGCATTTTTCACTGCTATGATTCCATTATACAGCATCCTGGAGTCTGGGATTTGTTAAGTACCTGTATGTAGAATTCTATGCTGTTGTTCAGAGATGTGCATTAGGGCTATGTAGCAGAGAATTCTCAACAAATTATAAACCCCAGGATTCTACAGGATGCAATCCATGACATTTAAAATGAGACCAAATTGCTCTTATTGTGCTGTCTCAACACCCTCTACATCAATAGCACTTTCCCATTCAAACCAGTCTTTTATGCAATGAACAGAATCAGCACTTCTCTAAGGTCTCTCTGCATGCTATGGCAACCATATGTTTCCTCTTCACACATTTTTCTCTACTTACACAGATCTTTCAGTCCTCTGTGTCTGACACATCCAGTGTGCAAACAAAGCTTCACTGTCTCTTCTAGTTTCCCAAAAAAACCCCAAAAAAGCAAACTTGTTATCCAGTATGAAAAAGGAGATCGTTTTTTCCTCATAATGGCACACTCCTTCTAGATATGGAATAAGCATGCTTTCCTAGTAGATGAAGCCCCGAAACTGCCTCAGATCCTGATGCTACCTGTCAGAGTGTTTCTCCCTTAGAGCAACTCCCCAGAATCACCTGGTCATCACAATCGGCGCAGCTCCAGGTGCCAACCCCGAGGATGGCTTGAAAGTCTTTAACTAGAAATAGAGCCTTCTCGGTGGTGACACCAACATTGTGGAATTCACTACCAGTGGAGCTGCATCAGTCCTCATCACTGGCTACCTTTAAAAAACAATTAAAAACACTCTTCTACAAGGAGGCCTTTCAGGGTGTTGTTTCCTTATTGATAAATTAGCCAGTTAGGTTCATTCCCAATGTTCTCCTATGCCAATTAGTTTAGTTTAGTTTAGTTTAGTTTAGTCTATGATGTATTTGTTAGTGGTGGGTTCTGATTTGCTGTGGATATTCTTGCTATTTGTTCTCTGTTTGTTCACCACCCAGAGTGGGATAACACCCAGATGGGCGGTATAGAAATCCAATAAATAAATAAATAAATAAATAAATAAATAAATAAATAAATAAATAAATAAATAAATAAATAAATAAATAAAGCCTATAAATATTCTTAAGCATAGTGGGAACTAGTAAAAGATGTTTGCTTTTTCACTTATGGTTCGTTTTGTGTCTCTGGAATCGTGACATTGCATAATGAAACATTTGCCATGTCCTTGCCTGTTCTACATCAGGCTGATCTGATCAGCAAAGTGGGTAAAAAGCAAAGGGAAAGAGTACTGTATATATTTTATTCAACTGGCAGACTCTCTGTTTCTTGTAGAGCTTCTGTCTGCATTATTTTGACTTCCAGTTGTGGACACCAAACTTTAAGAAAAATGCCAAAAAACTGGGGAAAAATTCAGAGGAGAGAAGCAAGGAAGATCAGGGCACTGGAAATCTAACCCTATGAGGAAAGACTTAAAGAATTGGACATGTTTAATCTTGAGAAAAAGAGACTGAGGTGAAATATGATAGCACTTTTCCAATACAATATTTGAAATTTTGTCATAAAGAGGAAGAGCAGGATCTGTTTCAATCATCCCAGAGTGCAGGAGACATAATAAGAGGCTTTAATAGGAAGCCACATTTTGGCTGAATATCAGAAAAAACTTCTTAACTGTTTTTTGTTGTTGTTGTTGTTCAGTCGCACAGTCGATTCCGACCCTCTGCGACCCCATGGACTACTGTCCGTCAGGCACTTCTGTCCTCCACCATCCTCCTCAACTCGCTCAGCTCTGTGCCCATTGTGTCCACAATACCATCTAGCCATCTCATTTTTGGCTGCCCCCTTCTTCTTTTGCCCTCAACCTTTCCAAGCATCAATGCTTTCTCAAGCGAATCCTCTCTTCTCATTTGATGTCCAAAGTACTTTAGCTTCATCTTTACTATTTGACCTTCTAGGGAGCAGTCAGGGTTGATTTCTCCTAAGATTGACCTATTTGTTCTCCTCGCTGTCCAGGGGACTCTCAAAACTCTCCTCCAACACTACATCTCAAAGGAATCTATCCTTCTGCGCTCAGCTTTCCTAATGGTTCAGCTTTCACAACCATACATTGCCACAGAGAATACCATTGCTTTGACTATGCGAATTTTTGTTTGGAGCAGTACAACAATGGAAACAATTATCTCTGGAGATAATGACTGCTCCGATGCTGGAGGCTTTGAAGAGAAAATTGACAATGGTCTGTCAGACATGTTTTAATTTGGATTCCTTTATTGATTGTTGGCCTTAAATGCACCTTCCAACTCAGTTATTCTATGAATCTATGAGCATTGGCTACATCCAAATGACATCACTGATGATATACAGAGTAGTGTGAGGTGTGGGAGTGAAATGCAATTCTTTTTCCCACCTTCCACTTGTGCAGGGAAAGACTACAACTGTAATGAAATTTTACATTTTAAACAAATTCCCTTCTAATTAAGTATAGTGCTTAGCACAAAACTGATACAGCGCTAATTCAAATTCTTATTGTGCCTCATCAGTTCAGCCCTATTTCATTTGCTAAATGTTCACTTATGCAGGACACAAAGAGATGCACATACCAGCGAAAGGAGTGAGTGACAGAGTGATGAAAATGGCAGAGAATGGTGAAGAAAAAGGAGGTAAGAATCTTCAATCTCATAAGCCCTAGACCAACACTCTAACCACTACCCCACACTAACTTGATTCTGAATATGTGGAATCAGAGAATAGAAAAGTTTGTTAAAATGTTTCCCAAACTTTGTTATGTATAATATAGTCATCTTTGATAGATCATATTTCCAACTTTATTGCTGTATCTTAACTTGCATAAACCATCTAATTTCACAATACTATGTGTACAAATCACATGCAACACCTTTATTGCCTTCTTTATTTAGATTCTCACTTATTTAACAATTATGCAGTTATAAACATAATACAATGTAATCCTCTATGTATTTACTCAGAAACAAGCCCCAGTGAGTTCATTATGATTCTCTCCCAAGGAAGATAAGACAAGACAACAGTCCTAACATCTTTAAGATGCTGTGAATTTCTTTTGTTGTTTTATCAGCAATGGGCTGACATCAGTACCATTCTTGAATGTAAAGGCACATTGATCACTGTTGCCTTACTTATTGAATGATGTTTAACAAAATGGGGCCTGCAACTGGAAACAAGGTGATGGTGGTCCTTGCCCGGAGTGCCATAAATAACAAATAAAATGGTGGATTTCTCCCCCACCCCCAACCATCTCTTGACAGCTTCTCTCCAAGCAACAGTATCTGTTCAGAAGTTTATGACCATGTCTGCGTGGCAGCTATAGCACAGGGCTGAATAACAACAGATGTTCTGTCTTGTAGTCAAAACATCGACAAAAAGACTCCCTAGGTTGTAGGGAGTCCACCTAAAACAACTTATTTTAACCCGTTACATATGTCATCCTGCTTTTCACTCCCTTTCCCCTACAGACCTGTATATCACAGAGATACGTTATTCATTTATAATTAAAGCTGGGTGTTAGGAACATATGCTTTCAGGGGAGGGCATTACATGAAATTCTTCATTTTGTAGATCTACTTGAGAAAATAAAATTGAGTACTGAGAAGCTTTTTCAAATATTGATTATATTCTTTAAAATGTATTTGTTTTCAGAGTCTCTTTTATTTTATATATGCTTGTTTGCCCTCATGCATACTGAATGTATTTATTTATTATTTATTTATTTTATTTTATTTGTTTAATTAAATTTATATTCTGCCCGACTCGCACAGGCGACTCAGGGCGGATCACAAACAACAAACAATAAACAGTTAAAAACTCTAAAAAACAAAGTAAAAGAATGCTCATTGTTCACAGCCAGACACAATGCAATGCAATAGAGATTGCTCACAAATTTGGCTATGAATTATCAGGCCCTGGGCATTAGTTTACTCTTTGCGTTCCTGACACAAAGTGACTCAATCTGTGCCTTCTGAATGAATGCAATTATCACTTTAGATTACACATTTCTCTAGATTTTCCAATGCAGCCCTTGGCCTAAAAATATGTCATCATGCCTATGAAAATTTGCATTCTAGAACAAAATACGTATGTTTGGAAATACCTCCTTGAGGGAAAATACACTGAACACACCAAACATCTGAAGCTGGTTCTCTTCATATGTTTGGTGCCTTAAATCCCATAATCCCTACCTCTGTTGGCTGTGGTGGCTGAGACTGATGGGAGATGTAATCCAAAACATCTGGAGGGCATAAATTACTTACCCTTAAATTTAAAAACACATATTTTGCAAGGAAAGAAATGAAAACCAGGACATGAATACAGTAGTACCTCGTATAACAAAAATAATTTGTTCCGCAAGGCTTTTCGCTATGTGATTTTTTTTTTGTTATACAGTACTGAAAGTTCCTATAGGAATGCTTTGAAAACTTCAGGAAAAACCCTGGGAGAAACATTGCTTTGTATAACAAAAATGTTCGCTATACGAGGCAACATTTTTTCTTCAAATTCCTTTTATTATACGAGGTGTTGTTGTTTTTTGTTATAAGAGCTCTTTGTTATACAGGGTTTTACTGTACTTTAAAATGTATGGGTCGATCTACAGTATGTTTGTATACTTGTCAGTCCATTAGAGCAGGAGTTCTTAACCTTTTTAAGCTGAGGGCTGGGTCATTCTTCCTCAGACAGCTTAGGGGACCAGACAGCCATTTTGCCCTTCCTCCACCACATGACACTTCCTGGTGTAGTGAAGGCATGGGGGCTGCATAAAATGGTGTTGAGGGCTGCATCTCGCCTGCGGACTGCAGGTTGAGAATCCCTGCACTAAAGTAAGACTGAAGCATTGACAATATCTATCTTTGTTAGGACCAACAAAAATGCCATAAAATAGATGCTTAATGGGGCTAGATGATATGTTAAGCAAAAACAGCAACTCACTCTTGCTCTCATTTTCTTTGAGTTGTGGTAGAAAATTTCCGGCCTTGACTATATTGCAATTCGGGAAAACAGAAAAATAAAATGTCAAAATGAAAATGTCATTAAATAGTTTTCTGTGAGATGCTTAATAGGCTAGATGTTATGTTAAGCAAAAACAGCAACTCTCTCTCATTCTCATTGAGTTGCGGTAGAAAACTTCCTGTTTTCAGTTATGTTATAATTTTTTGAAAAAAGAAAAAAGAAAGGGAATGTCAAAATGAAAATATTCCCCCCCCAATAACTCTCAAGATCATAGTATAAAACAGAATTATGGTCAAGGAAAAAAAGGAAAGAAGCATTGTCCTTGTACAAAATCCAAAACCAAGGATGGGTAATATCTCTGTTGGATCACAAAAATAACAAAAAACAGAAAACTTCCAAGTCTTTCAGGCTTCTTCCTGAGATTAGCCATGGCAGAACTTGGAGAAAAAAGAAGAACAGAAAAGTCCAAAATTATTCTGTTTTTTTTAAAATGGGGAAGCTCCAAGATTTGTTTTTCTTTTAATCCCATGATGGAGACCATAATCTTCAAAACCAGCTTGAGGTATGACAGGGTTAGTCCATACTGCCCATTTTGGCATTGTCTGGGTTAGATGGAAAAATGTTGGTTTTGATTGAGGGGATGAAGGATGTGCCGTTCATCTAAATATGAACCAACTCCACATATCTTAGCTGAACACTTCCCTTGATCATCTGCAAACAGTCAGGGGAAGTGAAATTTTTATTTTACGTCTGCTAGATTGTCATAGAATGATTGAGTTGAGAGAGGCCTTTAAGCCATCAAGTCCAATCCCCTGCTCAATGCAGGAATCCAAATCAAAGCAGATCTGACAGATGGTTGTCAAGTTTTCTCTTCAATCCCTCTAGCACTGGCGCTCTCACCACCTCCTGAGGCAATTGGTTCCATTGTTGTATTGCTGTAACAGCTAAATTTTTCATCATATCCAGCCTATATCTGGTTTCCTTTCGTTTGAGCCCATTATTACATGTTGTGCATGCTGGGATGATTGAGAACAGCATGATTATCTTTCAAATATGTGAAAAGTGCTATCATATTCCCCCTTAGTCTTCCCCCCCTTAAGGGCTAAACATTGTTGTGCAGAAAGATGGAAAGAACTGATTATTTCAGTCTTCTTCATAGGCCATGGTTTCCAGTCACTTGATGATTCCTGTGGCCCTCCTCTGAACTTGATCCAGTTTGTTGGCATCCTTCTTAAAGTGTGGTGTCCAGAATTGGACACAGAGGTCTAGAGGTGGTTTGATGAGTGCTGACTAGATGAGGGCTAGTACCTCACAGGATTTGGAGACTATGCTTTGGTTGCGACCACATTATACTGTTGACTCAAATGCATGTTTTTGACTCAAGTCTATAATAATTCCAAGAGCCTTCTTGCCCGTTGTATTACTCAGTCAAGTACCCCCCCCCCATCTTGTGACTGTGCATTTCCCCCCAGTTCTGGAACTTTACAATTATCCCTATTAAATTCTATTCTGTTGCTTTCATCCTCATGTTCAAGCCTATCAAAATAAATTTTAAAAATTCTGTCCATGTCTTCCATGGCATTAGCTATTCCACCCAAGTTTTCAATTTCTGATATCCCAAAGAGGCTCATAAACCAATCCACAATAATGGATGTTTACACTGAAAGCAGCTTTGGCATTTGAATGGCTCAGTTTTAGTCCACATTCTCTGGGAACAGATGAAAGGCAAGTGTGCCAAAATAGTAGAGAGTTGGGCTGAAAAGCCACATCTTGGGTGCAAATTGATCTATTCCACCACTCAACGTGTGGCCACTGGGGTGGGAGGAGACCAAGTTGTCCCTAAAATGCCTGGAAGAGTGGGCTAAATACCCAAATGCATGATCTCTTAATATCAATGTTTCATCTCAAGGGAAGAAATGTCACTTGTCTAAAAGATAAAGATATGTCAGGTACATAATCAATCCATTGTTGTATGGCTGAAAGTAGCAGCACTAAGAAATATGGCAGTGCCCATACCAGAAACGATAGAGCTAAATTTTCTCCTTCTCACCACATAATGCTGAAGGAAATAATAATTCACTGCAATTTATCGGGATTCGCATTCAAATGATCCTGGTTCCCATTTTTTCCAGCCAAGTTTTTAAAGAGGTCTTTAAAAATCCTGTAACAAACATTCAAGAAAATCTACACCCCTGCTGGGGCTTCTCAGCTATTTCTTTTTTAATTACAGTGCTAATTGAAAACTTCTAACCAGGAAGTGTTGACAGTGACAGACACCAATGAAAAGTGCCACAGGGTGAAACTCCCCCCCTCCCAGAACAATCAGAACCATACCAGATTTCATGTAAACCCTTTTTTCCTCAGGGTGTGGGTGTTGTGGAGGAACACACAGGAAGTCCTAGGAACAATTATTGGATGAGTTGAGACAAGCCTTAAAGCAGGGGTGCCCAAACTTTTTTGGCTGCAGGCCGGTCATGTGGTTGAGCAGGCCAGTCACATGGTTCCTCCTACTGGAAATGGAAGCAAAACACACCCTCACATGCACAAAACACTGCCATAAATGGACCTGTGGCTGTCGTAAACACATTTATGAGAGCCATGGGTAATTTATGGCAGTGTTTTGCACATGCAAAAGGGCGGAAAGGGTGACATGGGCTGGATGATTTGGTGCCGTAGAATGGATCTGGCCCACAGGCCATAGTTTGGGCACCTCTGCCTTAAAGCATCCCTGCTTTTGTTATTCTTTTAGTTGAATGAGAAATGGTGCAGATAACATTGTTGTGAAACCCAGTACTTTGAGAAGAACAAAATGCTCCATCTGAAATATCCTTTTAGGCAGATGATGATGATGGTGATGATGATGATGATGACGATAACGACAACGACGATTTGCAGCCAAATTTTGAATATTGCCAAGTAGGAGAGGAATTTCTTTTTTTTATTAGAGTTTTTTTTTAACAAAAAAAGAAGTATTAAAAAGAAAAAAAGAAAAAATTACAAAAATGTCATGACTTACTATACAAAAAGAAGAAATAACAATTATAACAAAACACAACAAAAGAAGAAGAAAAAACAAGTTGATTCAATTCTTTTCAATACAATCTATCTCTTAACCATTCTACTTATATGTACAGGTATATGTAAAATATACTTTTACACTTTGTTCCAATTGTTCTCTTCATCATGGTATTACAACTTTTTATAACCCAATACATGTACCACCTAAGTGCACTAAGGTCCTTGAGTCTGCCAGCTATCTTTACAACTCAATTATTCTGCCAAAAACACATTGCATTTGGTGCAGGTTTATCTCCTTAATTTTCCCTCAATGTATACTGCAAAAAAGGTTTCCAAATGTCCCAAAATCTATTTTGTTTTAATGTAGGAGAGGAATTTCATACAAGGCATATGTGGAAAGAAGAGAAGGACAAAGAGCATGAGGCAAACCTAGAGGAAGGCAGAGAGAGAACATGAAAGAAATATTACAAGCGCACTCTATAACACTGGTAGACGCTGCTAGAAGTGCCAGAGTAAGAACCTTGTATCTCTTTTGACACCCAAAGGGGTAAAGAAGGAAATAAGGAAGAAGGAGAAAAAGAAGAGGAAGTTATCCATCCATTTGGTACAATGCATTTTCTCCCCATGCTTGACCCTTGATAGCTAGCATTTGAAACATGAAAATGTTGTTCTTGGAGTGAATGAATCAGTACCAATTTCTATGACTTCTTTATGCAGACACAAGAGCATGAAATGCATACCACTCTAGGGATTGAAGTAAAGCTAAGCAAAAAGCAGCCACATAGTAAAGTACAGTATATTCTTTACAATACAGAACATACAGTATGTAATATAGGAAGATGTAACATAGCTCATACACAATTGGGATTTGCTTCTGTATGATTTTTTACTTCAAATTTCATCTGCCCTTTGTATTTAATACTTAAAAAGTACGAAACAGAAAATGAGGAGGTTTATGTACAAAGCAATCAATCATATATTGAAATGTGTGTAAAGGAGGAAATTTTTATTGTCCTCGTATTCTTTGGCGTGCTGATTGCACTCGTGTTGTCCAGTGGTTTCTAAACATGTGTGATATATTGCACCACTCACATCATCAGCTCATGGTTGCTATGATGATGAGTCAAAACATCTTTCCCCTCCTTCCTAGACTCTCTTATCCATTAAGGGAGAACTTGGATGATTTTCCTCCACTGTTCTGTGGCAGAAGGAAGAAGCATTGTGAGGTGAAATTAATGGTGACACTGATATGTTAATGCTTCTCAGACAGCAACATATTTCTTCTATCCTTTTGAGATGGGTCAACCAGTTTCTGAAGGTTTCTAGAAAGGTAATGTACATGGAAACCACTCCAATGTTGTGTCGACCACTTCAGCATTAATGTTGTTGACTCCAGGGACAGGTGTGGAGAATAAAGCTTTACAAGACTATCTCTGCTACAAACCAAGCTCATTAAAATTCAAGGTGGGAAGCTTTTTCTGACACCCAGTTCAATCCTTTGCATCTGTTTTCTGAACAAAAGCATGGTGCTTCCCTATGTGAAACTGAAGAAGGATTCCATACCTTGCAAGCAGATTGAGTGCAGACAGAGGCATTCTGCTGCCGTAGGCAAAGGAAAAAGTGGCACCTGTTCCATCTGCCCTGTGCAGAGAACAAAGTTGATAGAATTAGTAGTTGGACCTGACATCCTTGCCATTTAGCACTCACTTTAACCACAGCAACCTAAGTTAGGGCATCAGGGTACTTTAGGAATTGCAGAAGAAGCTGCATGGTTTGAGACTGTCTCCCTCCAAGAGGAGTGGAAGGGAAGGGAGCTCAGAAGAAACAGCAAGACTCTCCACTGCTAGAAGCTTGTCATAGTAGTAGTAGTGGTGGTGGTGGTAGTAGTAGTATCCTGTCAGGTCATCTCTGACTTATGGTGACCCTATGAATGAGCAATCTCCAACATGTCTTGTTTCCAGTGCTGCTGGTATTTTTGAACATACAATTGAGCATAATCTTTCTCATGCTAGGTCAGGCCAAAGGAACTGCAGAATGGACTCACCAAAGGTGCCTTCATTTTGGCAATTTCACGTCAGACCCAGACATCAAAGCAGCAGCAGCAGCAGCAGCAGTGCTGCTCAGCTCTTGCAAATTTAAACCTGTGGGTTACTTTAAGGCAGGGATTCTCAACCTGCAGCCCTTAGGCCAGATGCAGCCCACAGCACCATTTCATGTAACCCCCCAACTGCCTCCATCACTCCAGGAAGTGCCATATGGTGGAGGAAGGGCAAAATGGGCGTCCTGCACCCAAAGCTATCTGAGATAGTGTGATCCGGCTCCCAGCTTAAAAAGGTTTGAGAATGAACTCCTGCTTTAAAGAGTCAGTCCATCTAACCTTTGCTAGATTGTTGCTGATATGATCATAGAATAATTGAGATGGAAGGGGCCTTTGAGGCCATTGAGTCCAACCCCTTCCGTTTTCTGCTGCCTTTGACCTTTCCTAGCTTTACTGTTTTTCCCCAGAGAATCTTACCTTCTCATGATGTGCCCAAACTAGGACAACCTCAGCCTTGACTTGCCCAATGACCTATATCTTTGCCTTTCTGGCAGTCCAGGGTATCTGCAGAGCTTTCCTTCAGCACTATATTTCAAAGAGTCAATTTCCGCTCCATCAGCTTTCTTTACTGTCCAACTTTCATACCTGTACATAATGAGTGGGAATGCAAGAATGTGGATGATTTTGGCCTTGGTCTCTACTGACACATCCTTAGAGTTAAAAATTTAGACTTTACAAGATCTGGTTTAATTTGCTGCATTCACTAGGTGACATTTGGCTAGTGATGTAGTGGAACCCAAGTTCACAGGGTCAAAAACACAGGACTTTCTTATTAGCAGGGACTATGACAATATCTGCCACCTCTTCCTAGGCTTCCTTTAGACTAGCTGCAACCCTCAGTAGCTGGTATAGGATTGGGTTTTTCTCATGGAAAAACATATTATTATTATTTTACAAACTCTCTGTGTTGTAAAGCAATACACTTGAGGGTGCTTTGGTCTTAGATTGGTAATTAAAAGCACTTGCCCCCACCCCCAAACTCTTGGTAGAAAGAAAACCATTCAAGCTCATTTGTGGATGTGGATTGATCCATCTTCCTCCATTATTTGATACTTATTGAAGGAGCTGAGTAGTGAGTAATGTCATAATGAGTATTTGTACTTCCGAATTTACTTTAATACTGTGTTGAGTTAGTCATCACCACTCATTGAGAAATCAGGCACTGTCATTAGCATGCCATTAGAAGAAAACATGCTAGTAGCTCAGTCAGTCAGTTTCACATAGTTTGGTGTGTGAACAACCAGAATGCGAAGTAAAGAAGTGTTTAATTCTTGATGACCAATCACAAAGCAAAGCAATGTGGTTTGCAAGCTACGGGAGATCAGAAAAGCATGTGAAATTGTGACCAGACTACTTTTTGTACTTGAAGGAATTGCTTCTTCTTATGATGAACACTCTGCAGAACCCAGTTTGATCCTTCGTGCAGATTGCTTCTGAGGACATTGCCAAGTAAACGGTGTGAAAAAAGAAACATGTATGATGCCTAAAACCCTTGAAGGAACATTCCTTGATTCCTTCATTGACCAGACAATCAAGGAATATGTGTGTATGTATGTATGTATGTCATCACTAAGGGATACCTTTAGCATTGATCTTTCCATGGCTCTTAAGGCTCTTGATAGTTCTGAAGGATCATGTTACCCCATATTATCTTTCTCAGCTTTTAAGATTTGGGGAGGCCCTTCTCAGTCCCTTCACCTTTCCAATTTCATTTAATGAGAAGACAAGAGAGGGCCTTCTCAAGGGTTGCTCCCAGTCTTTAGAAGATGCTGCCTCAAGAAGCCAGGTTGGCCCATCCTCCTTGCATTAGGCAAAAATCTTCCTTTTCAGACAGGCTCTTAAGCAAGAAGCGTCTCAGTAGTGCTTTGTTTATTAAGTTACGGCTTTTTCAATGAGAAGAAAAGCATGGCAGCGAAATGAATGGAAAACAAGTGGCAACCAGCATGAACGTATCCCTTGATAATCTGATCAATCAAGGAATTAAAAAAAATTAAAATTGTTTTTAATCTCAGTTTAAATATTGATATATGTTTGATTGTTTTTAATGTGACATTTATATAACATTGTAAACTATTTTATACTTTTAGTTGTGAGTTGTTTTGTGTCCCTTTCAGGGAGAAAGGCAACATATAATATAATATAATATAATATAATATAATATAATATAATATAATATAATATAATATAATATAATATAATATAATATAATATAATATAATATAATATAATATAATATAATATAATATACCTTGGAGTTGTTATTCATTGAGGAGTCTGGGCATTGGTGGACATCTCTGTGATGACATTTCACACATGCAAATGGGCCTGAGAAATCAAGTCTACCTGCATGCAGTTTTTTAGCCATTTGGATATCACGTCACCTGCTGGCTAGGCAGACCATGATGTGTGCCCTCCATTTTAACCTTGCCCAAGGGATCCAACCAAGGACACTTTGATGAGTTTTAGTCCCAGCCTAATATAATTGACAAGAGATGGGCAACATTGCTCAAGCCCCCACGTCCTGACAAGGCTCTTACCTAGTGGGAGATAATATAATAAGTAGAAAAACAGAACATACTCTTGGAAATCCTGACCACTTCCATCCACTTTGGCTTTATATTTATGGCATGTGATAGTGCAGAAAAAGTAAGTAATGGAAAATTGTTAAGTCTACGCATGAAGCAAACACGGTTAATTTCTGAAAACAGACATTGGGAGATGCTTCACCTGGGGCTCAAGACTTTTTCAAAAGCTTTCTCTGTGCCCTAATTAAGGAAGGCCTGGTTCTGATAACTCAGATTTGAGGAAAATGCATTCTCCAGTTTGAGGAAAATGCTTAGCAGGGCTCTTGACTTTTCTTATGTTTCATGAGCCACTCTGAGTTTGAGAACTGTGCCTAGAGCAAACTGAAATTAAACTCTGTTCTTTTTGAAAAAATGCAAAATAATAGAGCATTTTAGGAAGGAAGCCTAAAGGGTACCAAAATAAAGGAAACTGACTGTAAATTCATAAGACATGGCATTTTCATTTAAAGGGAGCATAAGAGGCTAGGCTGTTGGGTGCAGAGCTTCTCATAGACAGGGTGGTCACTCCCTGAAAATCTCCAGTTGCCAGACCCCACACAGGTTTGAAATTTTAGGCTAACCAAGCCAAACTTGTAGCAGACAGGAATTAGGAGCAAAAGACATCCCTTGGGGAAAACATATGAACACGACTCACTGCCAAGCAGTGGGTGTAGACTAGCAGATTAGTCTGGTCTCTGCTTGGTGAAAACACAGTATGATAACGTAAGTGATCCAGCTGGATCAGTTGCCTGACGTGCTAGGAGAAATCTCTGTTAAGACTTCTTCCTTCTAGACCTCTCATCAAAAAGGTTCAAACTGGGGTAATGTAAGCAGACATGGAGTGTATCCCACCCTGATGGGGAAAGACTGTGATCACGTACCTCATGTGCTGCTCAGTCTGTGTTCAGGCTAGTGATGGAACAAGATCAGGGCAGGGAAGTGCTCTTCAATCTAATCCACTGAACCACCCACGGTGCATGGGATAACACAGGAAAGGTGATGTCATGGTCCCTGACCTCTCTCCTTTTGGTCCTTTATCTTTAAGTCATAGTGCCTTCCCACATAGAGCATCAGTTCCTCTTCTCTTGCACTCTTTTTATCAGTATACCATCCTGGTGTCCATACAACATAAGCCTGACACTTAGGTCAACAGAATCAAAGAGCCCCTGTGTTGCAGTGGTTAAGATGCAGGACTGCAGTCAAAACTCTGTTTGCTATCTGAGTTCGATCCCAAAGAGCTGGAGATTGGCTCAGCCTTCCATTCTTTGGAGGCTGGTAAAATGAACACCCAGCTTGTTGTGGGCAAAATACTATGTGAACTGCCCAGAGAGTGCACTAAGCACTATGGGTTATATATAAATGTAATTGCTGTTGATAATATGGGACAAAAAATAATTCTGTGTCTTTTTTTTTAAATTACATTACCAGATGGGATGAGAAAAATTGGGAAACTGTTTGTCAGTGGCAGCTTCAGGGTTAAAAAAACCTGTTCGGGCAAGATTCACAAAGGACGTGCAAACTGATAGCAGCTCCACATGACCTAAACTTGAGTTTAAAAAAAACTGATTGCAGACCAAGTTCTTTTGGCAGTCAAGACACAGCCGGGTAAAGCTTGGGAAAGTATTTTGGTTTGAATGGGGAGACTACAAATCCCAGAAATTCATAGCCAGCTTGAGGTTTGTACATGCAAATGAGTTTTTTTGTGCATGCTTATTTTGGAATATAGGGGATTGCAGTGGCATAGTGGTTAAGACACCGAACTTGATGATTGGAAGGTTGGCAGACCATCAGTTCAAGGCCTGAGTCTATTCAAACTCCTGCCAACATAGCATCTTGGAAACAAGAGATTGCAAGTAGATAAATAGGTACCACATCAGTGAGAAAGGTAACAGTGTTCCTTATACTCAGGGATAAGTCAAGCTTGCCACAAGACCACAGAAATGTTTGCAGATGCAGACAGTACTGGCATGCTTTCAAGCAAGGGAGACATTTACCTTTGTTGTTGTTCAGTCACATAGTTGGTTCTGACCCCTGGAGACCCCATGGACAATTACACACCAGGCACCCCTATCCTCCACCATCCTCCACAAACCCCCCAACTCTGTGCCCACTGGTGTCTACAATACCGTCCAGCTATCTCATGTTCTGCTGCCCCTTTCTTCTTTTGCCCTCTACCTTTCTCAGTATCAAGGCCTTCTCAAGTGAGTCCTCTCTTCAAATTTGATGTACTTTAGCTTCATCTTCCCTATTTGACCTTCTAAGGAGCAGTCAGGGTTGATTTCTTTTAAGATCGACCTGTTTGTTCCCCTCGCTGTCCAGGGTACTCTCAAAACTCTTCTCCAATGCCACATCTCAAAGTCATCTATTCTTCTGCGCTCAGTTTATGGTTCAGCTTATGGTTCAACTCTCACAACCATACATTGCCACCAGGAATACCATTGCTTTGATTATGCGAGCTTTTGTTTGTAAGGTGATGTCCCTACTTTTAACTCTGTTCCCCAGGTTTCTCATAGCTTGTCCCACAAGAATCAGTCGCCTTTTTATTTCATGGCTGCAATTACAATCTGCAGTGATCTTGTTTTACTACTTTGGAATAAGACAAAAGTTGATGTGCCCTCATTTTCTACATGAATAGAAACAATACATGCTGGCTCTGGGGGATTATGGGATGTATCATCCAGAAAGATAGAGCTTTTTCAAGCTCTGACTGATATCGAGGAATGATGGTTCCCCAGATTTAGGACTTCCATCATCTGTAGCCAGAATAGCTAAAATGATGACGTACACAGACCAGAAACATCTAGAAGGCCATAAAATCTTTGACTCCTGTAGAAAAGTATTATGGTACAATAGCATGGGATATGCTTTCAACACTTGGGGATGCAATCCTAACATTTAAGTATCATCAGTATTAAATATTCAGGTCTGATTTTTGTTACAAAACAGATCTTACTATGGAAGAGAAAAGAAGGAGATGATGAAGTCCTGCTTTGGATAAGGATATACACAACAGTTGAAATAATGGTGTGCAACTCCAGATGTGCAGTGGTGGTGACATAAGGAGCAGTGGCAAATTGCTGCTGGTTAAAGGAGATTCACCACTGATTAAAAGCACTTTCAGGATGCACCCAACTCAGATGTAATATAATCGTCACATGCACTCTGAAATCCCTAAAGGGAGTTTTAACTGGTGTTGATTTACTGCTGCTGAGTGCATCATCACCATTGTGCATGCAGAGTTGTGGAACAGGATTTCAGCCAACATCTGAAATGCAAATCTTTAACCTATCACTGAGTGCAGTGGAAAAATTTGTTTGCCTGTTTTCCCCCACTTCTGTTTTTCTTCCAGTAGTGAAACTCAAAATATAAAATAAATAAATAAATAGTGATATAAGCAGTCAAAAATGAATTGAACAATCTGCAATATTTATTAGATTAAACAGCTGAACAGATTGGCCAGAAACCTACTGGTGTTATGTAAGTTGACTGTGATTTACAGTGACCCTTTCTGCAAGTTATGGTTAACTTGCTGCAGCTAATTGACAAGGTATTGGGCATGTCTCAGTTGGGAATTTGGCTGTGTAACGAGGCACACAAGCAAAGTGATGCCCCTTTGCATTTCATCAGTTAGTGAAAATGAGCTATGGCAAGTTTCCACAAACTTTATGTGAACACCAATAAGAGTTGTGATCATTATAATAGTAAAACACTATCATATTCATGCCATGTTGAGAACCAAGCCATCAGAAGTCACTTTTCCGGCAGTTTATGAATTGGCCAAAACCTGCTTCAATAAAATGCTATTTTAATAAAAGTTGAAACAGCTGCTTATGCTTACAGTCTTATTATGAAAAAATAAAGTGAACCACCAATAGATGCCCTCCTGATGTTCTGAACAACAACTCCCAGTTCAATGGTCAAGGCCAAGCCAAAGCAATAAAAGATTATGGGATTTATAGTCAAAAACACCTATAAGGTATAAGTTGTCTACCCCTGTTCTATTGCAAATGGGAATACAGTACAGTACTTTTAAACAAATCTGTAGGGTATTGAGTTGTACATTTCTCTTGCTGACCTAAACAAGATCTTTTAAAAAAAAAAATAAGAGAGAAAAACATTTCTCTGAAAAACTGCTATTACCTAATTAAAGACCCTGTTATTTTTCATGTTCCTAGTTCGGAAGTCCTGAACTTTCTCTCACGAATCAGCTGTGGCAGAAAACCCCTGATATTGTGTTACATCAGCAGTTCTCAACCTTTTAAAACTGGGGACCAGGTCGCTTTCCCTCAGACAGCTCCAGGGACCAGATAACCATTTTGCCCTTCCTACACCACATGGCACTTCCTGGTATGGTGGAGGCAGTGGGGGCCCCACATGAAATGGTGCTGTGGGATGCATCTGGTCCACTGGCCACAGGTTGAGAATCCCTGTGCTACATGAACTAAACACAAGGTGCATTAGCTGATATGATCTATTGTTTAGCACAGCAAGTACAAAGTTATATCTGCTGGAGGCATCTTTCCATGGGAGCGTATTATCTTGGAAATAACATTGGCCATGTCCCCTGAATGTTACTTTCGGAGACCTGATCACAGCCTTCTCTGTGTCAGAACTTGGTTGTGAAAAACTCAGTTTGAAAAGTTTTACAACTTTCAGCCATTAAAATGCAATCTGGGCTGAGACTTGGCGCAGAAAGACTACAATACAGATTTACTCGAGGGAAGACAACAGCTGCAGTCTTTTGGAAACAGAATACACTTTATAATTTTACACAGATGATCATTTTGCAGCATTTTAATAGTACTTTTCTTTCATTCTTATCTCAGAAGACTGCACAGCTTAGAATTATGAATGTATAAGAAATAGAGATACCTGTATAGAGATAAAATTCAAACAAATTAAATGTTAAAATAATTGACTGGTTTTTATTTTTTGTTTTTGTTTTTTACCAGAAAGGGGCTACTTCAATAGTGTTCTCTCAGCCATTTCCTAGATTCTACTCTTGCACATATGATGGGGCATCAATTACACACAAATACTGTATTGATTAAATTTCTCCACCTTTCCAGAAAATTTGATTTGATTTAATTTAATTTAATCTTCGCACTTGTATGCCGCCCAATCAGGAAACCCGACTCAGGGTGGGTTTCCTGTACCCAGTTAGTCCCATTATACATTATTATTCTAGTAAATTTACATGTAGGCAACTTTATCACAAAAATGCTGCCCCTGAGATTTGAATGAAAATAAAGCAATTCTGAATCTACTTCACTGAGGCTGTATCTTCACCTGCATCCATTCTCTTAGCACAAAAATAGAATATATTTTGACAATCAGATGTACATGGGCCACAGACCTTTCCATTGGCCATGGTGGCCCTTCATGCCCTTTCAAGGCAATAGGTGAAAACAAGTATTTTCTTTAAGGTACATTTTCAGTACTGTTGATTCCCCAAAAAGACCTCCCTCAGCTTTGTTTTATTTTCCTTACTTCACCTGACATCCCACTGTTCAGTGCCTAAACAAGAGACCTGTCAACCAGTTCTAGTGGAACAATTTCCTGTGACATTCATCATGGTGTTTTCCCATCTGTCTTTTGGCTTTTGTGATCCTGACAGTTGTTTGAGCTCAATTTTTCACCGACCAGCTTGGATGAGACCTTAATCTGACCAGTCCAGAGGCTGGAGTGAGCCCCAAGAGAGGTCCATTTCCTTCCTCACGTGTTTCTACTCAGCACCTCCATGTGGCTGTTCTTCTGAGCAGAGGTTTCTGAATGGAATAGAAAGCACATGGCAGTTCATGTGCAGCACATATTTTTCTTCTCATATGTGAAACAAAACAAAAGAAATACAAAGGAGTCAGATAGCAGTCTAAATGTATTACCTTCTTCTTTTTCCTTCTGTGTCTAGGCCAGATGTGAAACTGCCAAAATGAAGGCACCTTTTGGTTGATTTTCAAATCCATATTGAACTATGAAAAGCATCAGGAAAACCTCAGTCAGATTGTATCTCAATTTCATAGAGTTGTGGTAAAGATAAGGTAGAAAGGAGATGACCAGTGTATTCCACCTTGAAATTCATATTGGAAAGGCTGATATAATTGTAACCTTTTCCAGTGGTGTAGGGCAGGTTTAGGCGCCCGGAGCTCCAGGCCAAACTTGCCGCTGCCCCCCCCCCCGACGGGAAAGTTCTACCTTCAGGGGGTTTGCTGGGCTAGGAGGCGAGGCGGCCACGCACGTGGGACCCCAATAGTATGGATGAGGCACAGGGTCTGGGGTGGTGTGGCGCGGGCCCAGTGAGGAGCCCACCATTGTGGTCCCAGACGTGCGGCTGCCCCGCCTCCAAGCCCAGTGGCAGCAGCTCGTCCACCTTCAGTGGCAGTGGCACCCGGGAAGTGAGGCCGGCAGTCGCCGTGGCCCAGTGCGCACGACCTGAGGACCTCCCCCCACAAGGCCTAGACAGCTCTGCTCCAGCCATGGGGCTGCAAAGACCACCGGCCTCGCTCCTCTGGGTGCCAGCGCTGCTGAAGGCGGATGAGCTGCAGCCGCGGGCTAGGAGACAGGGCGGCTTCACGCCTGAACCCCTGACGGTGGGCTCACCACTGGGCCCACACCACACCGCCCCAGCCCCTCATCCATGTGTCGGGGTCGCAGGTGGCACAGCTGCCCTGCCTCCTAGCCCAGCAGTGGCAGTGGCGCCCAGGAAGGCGGGAAGCAAGGCCGGCGGTCATTGCAGCAAGGTAGCTAGAGCAGCGCCGGTCAGGTGTTGGGGGGGTCCTTGGCCTGGCCAGCGCTGGGCTGTGGCAACCGCCGGTCTTGCTTCTTGCCTTCCTGGGTGCTGCTGCCACCAAAGGCGGATGAGCTGCCGCCACCGGGCTCGGAGGGCCCCCACCCTCCAGTCCGGTGGTGACGGATTGTCCTGGCTTCTGCACTGGCTGCCAGGAAGTCCGGGGTAGCGGTGGCATCCCCCTGCAAAGTGGTTCCCAGGGCGGACCACCCCCTCGCTATGCTTCTGACCTTTCCCATCTCTGGTGTCACTTTCTAAACATGGAAGGTGATGTGGCTACAGAAAAGAGGCCCCAGTCTGAAAGCAGGACCACACAGTGGTTCCTAACCTTTTTTGGGCCATGCCCCACCTAGGTCACCTTTGCTTGAAAGCCAGTTGTATCTGACTCTAGGGTTCAGTGCTCATCTCTGTTGATAGCCAAAGAGCCAGCACTGTCTATACCTGCAGACGATTCCATGGACATGTGGCAGGCATGCCTCAACACTGTTTACCTTCTGAGCGAAGTGGTCCCTATTTATCTACTTGCAACTTCTTGCTTTTGAACTGCTAGGTTGGCAGGAGCTGGGACAGAGATGGGAACTCACTCCATCGTGCAGTACTCGGGAATTGAACTCCGACCTTCCAGGCTTCGAGTTCAGTGTCTTAACTCAACTAAGCATCTCTAAACTCCTGACCCATCCTCCCAGAACATATAATTCTTAATATTCAAAAAGTGAACTCCTATTCACGTGGAGGAAGCCTAAAAGGCCACTCACTGTTAATAACTCATTCTTGAATTGCCCTCTTGTGGTATGTGTGTGTCCCCCACGTTGGGAACCATGGTCCTACACACAAGTAAAAAAGAGATGTTTAAGGAGTGCTTTTACCAGCTTCCAATTTCAATGAGATTCCATGGCTAAGCAGGGATTCAAAACTACAGTATCACATTATTGAGGTTCTTAGCTTGCAGGGGAATTCTTCTCCTCTACTTGTTCTGCTCTCTTCTTCCTTTTTTTTTTTTTCTTAAATTTTTTATTAGGTATATAAAAAACAGAAGTACAAGAGTAAGAAAAAGACAACAATACAAATATAAACATTATAAAAATATATAGACTTATAAAGGTCATGTAAAATATTTTACACACATCACCGTTACATATTCTTCTTTTCTTCATACATGATCTTTTTCTCATTCTTTTCTATTTCAACATTAAAAAAAAAAAAAAAACAGAAAAAAGAAAAAAGAAGAAGAAAAAAAAAAAAAAAGCAGAACACCCACGTGCTATATACATAGTCCGGGGGGGTTTTATATCTTTCACACTTTCCAGAAGTCATTATTATCTGTTGCAGGGGGTATACCCTTTTTTTCTTTTAAAGTATAATTAATAAAAGGTTCCCAGATCCTCCAGAATTTATTATTGTTGACTTTTCCTTTCCTACATTTAATTTCCCAAGTAAGTTTTTCATTCAAAGCTAACTCCCACATCTGTATATACCACTCCTGCAAACTTACTTGTTCATTACTTTTCCACCTCTTGGCAATAATCAATCTTGCAACAGTCAACATTGTGGCTAATAACTCTTTATTATCTTTACTTATATCCTGGTCTTCTATGTCTGTTAACAAAATTGTTTCTGGCCCCAGCCCAATCTGTGTATCAAATATGTTCTCTATTTCCTTTTTTATTCCTTCCCAAAAAGTTTTTAATACCTCACAACTACACCACATATGTTCATATGTTCCTTTTGTTTTTCTACATCTCCAACATGTTTCACTCATATTACTATACATTTTATGCAGATTGACTGGGGTCCTGTACCATCTCCATACCAGCTTATAATTGTGCTCTTTAAGTCTCACAGACATAGTTCTCATCTTTCTTTTCCACATCTTCTGCCACTTTGTTACTGTTATCCTTGTCTCTAATTGTTGTTCCCAGCTTTCTCTCAACACCTCTTGTATATATTGGGTTTTATTCAGTATTTTGTAAATTTTACTAACTATCCCTTTAATTCCCAATTCTCCATTTCTAATTTTAGTCACAAGTATTTCAAATTCTGTACATTTTCTATTTAAACCATTCTCGCATAAAAATTTCCTATTCCAATTATTTATCTGGAGGATCTTGAACCAATCCAATTGAAGCTGCAAGTATAGCTCATGTCTTTTCTCTTGGTCCTTGCAAGCATCGACCCAGTCTTTTAGTAATAATACTCTATTTTCCACCAATATATCTCTGATCTTTGTGTCTATTTTTATCGGGAAGTCTTGAAAATCCTCTAGCTCTAAAATTGGTGAGGTTCCCAAAGTAAGCTCTTTCCTCGTTCTATTCCATGCTTCAATTGTTGATTTCAACATCATGCCCTGGGCCATCTTTTTTCTTTTTTCTTTTCCCTCATATAAAAATTGAGCCTTACCCACCTGCGCTAAATCTTTCCTTTCAAATTTTTCCCAAACTGCTTCTTCCCTATCTAGCATTTTTATAACATTTCTTATTTGAAATGCCCTATAATATTTTATAACGTTTGCTCTCTTCTTCCTAAATGTTATTTCAAGGTCTCTTCTTCCTTCTCCTCCTTTCCTTCTCCACTTCATGTGTTGATGGAGATATGAAGGTCTTCCTCTGGCAGTTCTACCAGCCTCTATCAGCGTTGTTGTTCTTGTAACATTTCTTTGATGTTATATCTCATGTAGGCAACAAATATGAACTGCAGGGGAAGGGATAAACTGGAGAATTCGGGGAACAAAGCAAATGACCCCCTAATCTGGTGGGACCAGGGAGGGCTCTCTTTTTATTTTCCGGGTGATGCCATGGTTAAACTGCTGTACTGAAACCAAGATTGTGAGTTTTATCCTGACCAGGAGGCAAGGTTGACTCGGCCTTCCATTCTTCCAGGGTCTGTAAATGAGTAATCAGCATGTTTGGGGGGGAATGCTAATTAACTTGTGAACCGCACAGAGAGTGCAATAAGCACTACGGGGTGGTATATAAGTATGACTGTTTTGCTTTCAGTTTATTAAAAGATATGTCACTTATTCTTTCTATAAGACCTTGACAACCAACTGTCATTCAGACTCAGTGGCCAGAATCCCTATTTGGTTTAACTCTGAAGAAAGTGAAATCATATCAGACATGGCGGCAAATTGCAGTTAATTAACAAGAGAGAAGTTACATGCCTAATCAAGGATCTACCAGCACTTTGTGAATTAACTATAATTTGTTATTTTGTTTTTAGTGATTTCACTTACTATGGACTAAAATTCCAGCAGGATTCTGGCTTGAATTAGTATAATAAGTGAACGAATGGTATAACTATGCCCCCTTATGAGCAATAAAGTGGGCATTTTAGAGAACTTTCTCCCTCAATCTACTTAGAAGTTTAGACGCTACTAATTAATCCCAGATTCTATTCATGTGGTGCTCTTCGTTGGTGGCAGGCCAACCAAGCTCCTCACTTTAGACATAACTGATCTGCTAACAATGCCTTCATTTACTCCTTTAACTTACTGTGCAATAGAACCTTCTCCAGTTAATAAATCTTGCCAGCCTGCTCTAACAGGAGACATATGCAATCAACTTTAAAGGTCTTGTTTTAAAGTATATCTTATGAGCCTGATGCAGGAAATAAATATTTTGTCCCAATATCCTATTTTTTCTATAATTTGAATTATTCAAATTCTGTTTATATACAGCAATTGTTAATAACTAACTCAGGCCGTTTAGAGCCACTCAGATGAAGAGCATATCATAATAAACAAAACAAAACAAAAAGAGAAATAACATAGACATAAGAGTGGAAAAAGCCACACTGTTATACTAACCAACCATTGTGACCTCTGTACCTGATATGTATAAATTAATGCCATGAAGTCTCACTCTTACGTCTGAAGAAGTAGACTTAATCCACCGAAGCAAACATTAAAATAAGGTGCCACAAGGTTTTTTGTCTTTTTGCTATTTTTTGTTGTTGTTTACTCTCTGACACAGCTATCACATCAAAATTTTCAGAGGAAGAGGTCTGAGACAATCGTTCCTACATAATCTAGGGAATTTTCTAGATAGGTAAAGGTCGCCCTTGCTTGAAAGCCAGCTGTATCTGACTCTAGGGTTTGGTGCTCATCTCTGTTTATAGCCAAAGCGGCAGCGCTGTCAGTGTCTGCAAACATTTCTGTGGACATATGGCAGGCATGACTAGACACCAGAGTGCATGGAACACTGTTACCTTCCCAACAAAGTTTTACCTATTTATCTACTTGCAATTACTTGAAATGGGCAATTTCTTGCAATTTCTTGCAATGGGCGCAGACCTGGGTAGGTTGAGGAAGATGCTGGAGGACAGGGGTGCCTGGCGTCCATGGGGTCACAAAGGGCTGGACTCAACTATGCGACTGAACAACAACAAAAATTCTTGCTTTTGATACAGAAGGATATATACTCGATGATTAAAGGTGAAAGAGTTTGGGAATAAAAACTACAGTAGTCCAAAAAGATTCAGGAAGTCCCAGGCCTCCACATGGTTTAAGGGGCTGTTCCCTTCAAAACTATCTGGATGCTTCATTACTGCAAAAATGACCATGCAATATCAGCTTGAAACCGGTCCTCCAGCCTCCTGTCTGCTTCTGAGCCCAATTCAAGGCACAGATTCTTATCTATCCAGCATTTAATGTATTGCGGCTAAAAGATTTCATTCAACTCTTTAATTTTGAGTTTTCCTCATGCTGTATTTAAATTCAATGTTGGAGGCCCTTTCTTCAGCCCCAAACATTTTGTCTTTCCTGCTTGAGACAAAGACTTAGGATAGTGTTTCGGTGTATAGCAGCGGTATCGCTCACCCCATCTTCCTTTGCCTGGTGTGTGCTGTCATCAAATGACAAACATCCCCAAAACCCTTCATTAAGTTTTACCAAACCAGGCAAACAACTATTGTTTCCTTTATACTGCAGTTTAAACACTGCTGCAGCTAAGGGTTGAATTTACGCTCTCCATTCTAAAAGAGTAAAACAAAACAAAAAATTACAAAGGCTTTTGTTTGTGTTTTAAAACATACTATTATTTTTTTTTAAAAAAATCATAATTCAATATAACCAAAGAACACGACATATCGACAAATTGTAACATAAAATATTGTGCCCAACGCTATCTTCTAAAGCAGGGGTTCTCAACCAATGACCCACAGGCCAGACCCAGCCTGCAGCATATTTACAACAGCCATAAATGTGCCCGTGGCTATTATAAACATGTTTACAACAGCCATGGACGCATTATATGGCAGGGTTTACAGCAGGGAGAACGACCAGTCTGGCCTGCTCAGCTGTCTAAGAGGATGTGATCTGGCACATGGATTAAAAAGATTGAGAACCCCTGTTCTAAAGGCTAAAATATGTTTCCATCAAACACACATAGCCTATGTTACTTTCCACAGATTTGATTGTGTATTTTGGCATTTGTCAGTGAGGTATATAATATCTTGTGACTTGTATTCTTAATAATAATAAACAGAATTTGTAACCAAAAAAATTCTATTTTAAAAAAGAATAAGAAAATCCAATAATACCAGCTGTTGCCTGCCACCCCCCGAGTAAGGAGATGTACACGTGTAATGTATTCAAACAAACGGGTCACTTTATTGAACAAACCACAAACAATGGCAACTTTTACACTGTGGACTAAGTAGTGCAGGTGCCTGAACCATAAGCAGGTCCCAATGCCAACCCAATTTTTTGCTAAATAATAGCACTAACCCAATATGGTACGTGAACCAAGCAGGTCTGTGCTCCCAAGGTTGGAAACAAAAGATGTGACTAGAAAAACGGTCAAGGCATCCTAATCACCTGTTCCAGGGGTGCAGATCAATTCAGCAGCAGTGAGGCACCCCAAGTGGTGGGCTGTTCCAGCCACCAAATCAACCCAGACCCCAACCTGATAGCTATGCTGTCAAACCAGAATGAACACCCCTGCACTACCTTCCAAAGTGATCAGAGAAAGAACCTCCAACCAAAACTCAACCGTCAGTAACAGTATGGAATGGGCAAGAAAGGCACGACACACAGGGTCAATCAGGTCGTGCAAAAAAAAAAAAAAATTCCCATCCGGCCCTGAAGCAACCAAAGAATCACATTGTTACACAAAACCTGCACTGCCCCCACCAGATTCCTGCCTGTGGCCCGCCCGGCCAGAGGGAAGCAGACACAGCTGCGGAGGGCTGGCAGCCACAAGAACTGCACAGCCATCATCAGACCCCTTGTCTATCGCCCACTCAGCCAGATGGGTAGTGGGTACAGTTGCAGAGAGCCAGTAGCCACTTTTGCAATGTTTTTGTAATGTTTTGACAATATTTTTGCAACATTTTTGATGTACACTGGTATTTTATTTTACTGTATTGTATTATATTATATTTTATTGTATTATATGTATTGTGATTGTTGTTAGCCATCCTGAGTCGCGTAGTTGAGTTGGGTGGCATACAAATCCAATCAAGGGAGGGAGGGTGGGAGAAGGTGAAGAAAGTGAGCAAAATAAATTGCACTTTCTCATTTCTACCTCCAGCTTTTTGGAATAAACTTCCAATAGATGTCAGACTGGCTCCTTCTCTCCAAGTTTCAAGAAACAGCAGAAAACCATGCTTACAAAAATGGCTTTTTATGATATGAGCTTGAGATTTTAAGCCAGGTAAATGTATATTTTATTAATGTTGATTAATTAGTGGTAGCAGATTAATTATTATTTTTATAATTGGTTACAATTCGCATGATTGTTGGATATTGCATTTTATTTAATTGAACCCCAATTGCAAACTACCCAGAGAACATGGTGCACTATGATACAATATGATACAAGACTCCATTTCTTGCCCAGGGAGAGGAGACACAGCTGAGCTGGGGGCTATGAGACCTCCCCCCCCCGGACTCCTTCTCTTGCCCAGTAGCCGGGGGAGAGGAGACACAGCTGGGACTCCCGACCAACGTCCTCTGGCCGGGAAGAGGAATTGGACTATAGTCTCAGGTGGATGTTTCTGCTTTATAATGTTTTCTACTGTGATGTGTGTTGTTCTATTGTATGATATTTATTGAACCTTATTGCTCTTTGCACTACATGCCATGATATTTTGATTGTACTATAATGTGTATTGATGTGTAATGTGTACTGACCTACTATATGATATTTACTGTACTTTACTGTCCTGTTTTATTGTATGCTATTGTATTTTTGTTTGCACTTTAGTAATGATATTAGGGGACTTTGTGAGCCGCTCTGAGTCAGTTGCTACCGAGGACAGCGGGATACAAATCTAAGTAAGTAAATAAATAAATAAATAAATAAAATATACAAGATACACTGTTGTTGCTACACGTTGTCAAGTTGTCTCTCACCATATGAATGAAAGATCTCCAAAATGTCCTGTCTTCAACAACCATGCTCAACTACTGCAAACACAAGTGCGTAGCTTTCTTCAATTTGTTTCGTGTTAGGTCTTCTTTCTTTCCCACTGCCTTCTACCTTTCCCAGCATTATTGTCTTTTCTGGAGAGTCTTGCCTTTTCATGATGTGCTCAAAGTAGGACAGCTTCAGTTTCATCATTTTTGCCTCCAGAGACAGTTCAGGCTTGATTAGCTCTAGGAGCCACTTGCTTGTCTTTGCTGATGCACCCCCCCAAATGAAGAGACGTACACCAAAGTTGGATTTAAACAAAGGGCCACTTTATTCAATATAAGCCAAATACTACACTGGGGCCAAGTAGTGTGAGGACAGATCCAAATGGCAGAAAACAAATTATCCCCGGGAGAAATAGTCTATGGGTCAAATAACCAGTGAATGCTAATGGCCACACAAAGTGCCAGAGAGAGTGGAGGCAGCAGATGGGGGAGGCACTGTGGTAAGGCAGGCCGCCTGGTGCCGAGCCGCCAAAAGGTACGCCGAAGTCCGGGGAGCCTGGTCCTGAATGGAGGGAAAGGGCTGTGGCCGCCGAGCAGTGCGGAGGCTGTCCAAGGCTGAGGAAGCCCGTTTTCCCCGGACCATGGGGCCGAAGAGAAAAAGCGGCAGGTGAGAAGTGGAAACAAAAGTGGTTCCGTTTAAGCCTCAGGGAAAGTTTGCCGAAGGAGAAGCAGAAGCTTCTCTGGAGACAAACAGGAAGTGCAAGGCAGGAAGGAGCCACCCTTTATAAAGGGGTGTAGGCTCCTCCCTGCCTGACTGGGACGGGGGAGTCAGAGTGCACTCACATCTCCGGGGGGGGGGGAGCAGCAGCAAAGGGTGAGCCATGCGTATAGGCAGCTGGCGCGCCTTCATTCTGACAGTATAAGTATCCATAGAGCTCTTCTCCAGCACCATATTTCAAATGGTGTTTTTACCTGCCATCTTTTTACTGTCCAACCTTTGCTTCCATTAATTGTAATTTTGAATACAGTACAATAGTGTGAATGATTTTAGTCTTGGTCTCCAGTGAAACATCCTACAGCCAGAGATCATCTGCTATTACCAGTTGTAAAAAGCCAGGGACCTCATTGCCAACATAGGTTGGATCATGGAGAAAACAAAGGAATGTCAGAAACAAATCTATTTCTGTTTCATTGACTACACAAAGGCCTTTGACTGTGTGGACCACAACAAAATGTGGTAAGTAATTAAAGAGATGGGAATACCTCATGAGAAATCTGTACAAGAGTTAAGAAGCAACAGTTAGGACAGAATATGGAATGACGGAGTGGATTGAAATAGAAAAAGGAGTAAGACAAGGCTGCATTTTATCACCTTGCTTGTTCAACTTATACACAGAGCACATAATACGCAATGCAGGGATGGAGGAATCACAATTTGGGCTCAAAATTGTTGGGCAAAACATCAACAATTTATGATACGTAGATGACACCACTCTAATGGCAGAAAGTGAGGAAGATCTAAAGAAGCTCCTGATCAGGTTGAAAGAAGAGAGTGCAAAAGCTGGCTTGAGATTCAATAGAAAACCAAGATAATGGCAACAGGCCCTATCAGTCCCTAGAAAATAGATGTGGAAGAAGTAGAAGCAGTGATGGATTAAAGTTTCTTGGGATCGAAGATCACTGCAGATGGTGACTGTAGCCATGAAATAAAAAGGCATCTTACTCTTGGGGGCAAGCTATGAGAAACCTGGGGAATGTAGTGAAAAGTAGAGACATCACATTGCAAACCAAATTTCTCATAGTCAAAGCAATGGTATTCCCAGTGTTGATGCATGGCTGTGAGAGATGCACCATTCGAAAATCTGAGTGCAGAAGAATAGATGACTTTAAGATGTGTTGTTGGAGGAGAGTTTTGAGAGTCTCCTGGACAGCAAGGAGAAGAAATAGGTCAATCTTAGAAGAAATCAACCCTGACTGCTCCTTAGAAGGTCAGATAGTAAAACTGAAGCTGAAGTACTTTGGACATCAAATGAGAAGAGAGGACTCACTTGAGAAAGCCTTGATGCTGGGGAAGGTGGAGGACAAAAGAAGAAGGGGGCGGCCAAGAATGAGATGGCTAGATGGTATTGTAGATGCAGTGGGCACAAAACTGGGCAGGTTGAGGAGGATGGTGGTCCATGTGGTCGCAAAGGGTTGAAATCTACTGTGCAACTGAACAACAACAACAAAAGCAATATTGATTTGCATATCTATCTGTACTTGATGTGTATAAATTGCTGCTGTTAAGTCTCACTCCTATCTCTGACGAAGTGGATTCGATTCATGAAAGCTAACTCACAGTTAGTCTTCAAAGTGCTACACTGTTTTTGTTTTGTTTATTCTCTGATATGCTTGAAACACAGACTAACACAGCTATTTTTTTAAAAAAAGTCCTTACATTTAATGATCTTTTTTGCTAGCTAGTTACATCAATCATTCAATCACAAGTTTTTGTGTAAAAACACTTTTTGCAAAAAAATTGCACAAAATTCTTGAAATGGCAAGAATGTACAAAAATGGTTGTAATCTCACCCAGCAGGAAGAAAACCTTTGAAATTGTAAGTGAAGATTGTATTCCTACTTCTGAGCTACTTCAGAGCTGCTTCCATTTGCTATCTATCTTGAAAATCCAGAGGTTTTGACTAGAATTTTATGTTTCAGCAGGAAGGGAAAATAAAGACACCTTTTCTCCCTCCCCTCCCATTCTCCCAATTAGGGTTGAAATGAATATTCAAAAGCATCTTGTTTCTCTTCTCTCTGTTCAAAACTCCTGAATCTTAAACAGCATGGTGATAAGAACTAACATTAGATTCAATTTAGTTATGAAATAATCTGGACAGTTGCTCACAAAAGGGGTAAAATATTAAGCCAATATTTCTGCACTGAGTTTCTCTAACACTAAATTAATATTAGAGTTTGATGGTGCTCTTGACTGCATAACAAGTCATATTCAGTTTTCCGTGTGCGAGTCATTTTTGCAAATATATCAGATAGTAAACAAAACAAAAGACATTGTGGCACCTTAAAAACAAACTCCTGTATTTTAATGTTAGCTTTTGTGGATCAAGTCCATTTTGTCAGACATAACAGTGCACTTTCATGGTATCAATTTACACATATCTGGTACAGAGGCACACAATAGTTTGTTGGCATAATATATAGGTTTGCAAATCAGTGTGCTATTTACAACCAGTAATAACATCAGATCAGTGTGGCTATTTACAACAGTAAGATCATTTGCAAATATGTGGAAGGGTAAGGTTACTCCCTTCTGCTGTCATTGTTTCCATAGAGTAGCAAATAAGCTGTTACTTGGAGCATGATCAATGTAGCCGTTATCTCATCCTTGCTATTATACACACGTTGTATCATACTGCAGTAGATCATCATTAGAAAATTTATGGAACCATAAACCAAGATAAGGTAAAGGTACACTTTATCTCATCATATGTTTCATATTTGAAAGACCCCAACGACTCTTTGCTATCTATACTCATAAGGTTTCCCCTTCTATTTTCAACCAGTAATGAGCAGAATTTCTTGCACGATGGATCTTACTTGCTGTGAATAAAGTCTCCGTAACTCATGTCCTAATGACTCAGAACCCATTCCTCTTATTTAAAACCATAAGAGGCATGAAAAGAAGACAAGATTGGGGTGGAGGTGACTCAAACCTTGACTAATAGAGAAGTACAAATTAAAAACATCACAGACCAGGAGACAGGAGGGCGATTTAGGGAGGAGAGATGAAAGTAATGGAAAAGACAAACATACATAGGAAAGGGCAAGGTGGAAGTCCTTTCAAGTCATCATAAACTGCAGGGGGAAAGGAGTTTCTGGAGGACACATTGATAGCACATTGAGGCTGTTTTTCTTTCAAAGGTAAAAACCCAGTTTTAAAACAAGTTTAATAGCTGACTGGATAGCTTAGTGGTTTTAGTATCTGGCTGTGGATCCACAGGTTGGGAGTTTGATTCCCCACTGTGCCTCCTGTGAGAAAAGCTCAGCCTGTGTAGCCACAGGCAAGCTGCACAGTCCCAGGGCACCTCCAGGAGAAGGGAATGGTAAACCACTTCTGTGCGTTCTTTACCTAGAAACCCCTGGAAAGAGTCATTATACATTAGAATTGACTTGATGGTGCACACACAAAGCATGTTTGACTTAAAGGTTATTGCAAAACATTACTACCAATGTGTGAATTTCTTGCTGAATAATGACTCCAAAGTATCCAAGGTAAGGATACTTTGGATACTTTTAATTTCTGAACTGGTTTTAAATTGTTGTCTATGCTGTTGTGTTGGGAATCGCCCTGGGTCCCTTTGGGGAGGAGGGCGATAAACAAATTTAAATAAATAAACAAACAAATTTAAAAATAAATAAGTAAGGTATACATGTGAAAGGATAGAGCTCAGATCTGTCTGGACCAAAATGTATAAGAAAAACAGAAACAAATTTGAAATGCACATGGATGTATGTTTTTATGTCAGTGCACTTGTGTGGAGGTTCTAATGATGCTAAGAATTAAGAGATCCATGTTCTGTACTGTTCACCCTTTGCTTGGCTATGCAGCACAAAATGATGTGGCATTTGTTGACAGATGAACAGAGCCAGAACTTTGAGAAGTTACTTTTTTGGAACTTTGATTTCTAGAAACTCCCAGTCAGCATGGACACTCGGCAAACTGACTGGAGAAATCTGGGACTTGTAATGCCACACCCTAATTCTTCCAAGCTTTGTGCCATGTCACAGATTTCACTACTGGGCTGGTGGAACCCTGAGGCTATTGGGTGGGTCGGTGGCAGCCCACATTTTGACAGCAGTTATCTGCATTACATTAGCTTTGCTCCTGAATTAACATTGTTAGAATGTTTTTGGCAACTAGAATCAACTGAGCTCACTGAATTTTTGAACTCTCCTTTGATAGACAGGGCCGTCCTGACTGGTACCAACACCCATTATTTCACATCACTGTGTATGATGTGGAAATATCCTCTCCCTCTTGATCTGTTGCACTGCATGCAAAGGAAAACTTCATCCATCAGCAGAAACAAATGTCTGGTGGATGTGTGAGCCAAATAAACTGTATATAAGCTTAACAGTTGATGTAATTAGCAGGACTTTCTCGACATAAGCATAAAAAGTCTGATTGGGATAACCCATCTGTGAGAGATGGGTTACATCTCTAATGGAACAAAAGTGTTCTCACTTGAGGTCTAAAAATAATCATAATCACAAGGCGCAATGCTGAAGTTTTTCTGAACTGGTTGGTTGGAGTTTATAGCTCGCTCACTCTCTTTTGAACTCATGATATTGTTTTGCTAACACTGATGGATAAACATGTTGAGATCTGAAGATTGGTTGATGCTGATATTTACTGGGTAGCATATGGAATGGCTTGCACTTCTGTCTCCCTGATGTGCTGAAAATGGTACAAAAACTGAAGGATGGCTGAGGTAAAGGCACACACACTCACACATTTGTACAGAACTGTATACATTTATATTGATTTTGGTTGTTTTGAAATTGAGTCAGTTTCCAAAGAATAGGAGAGAGCCTTGTCAGGGTCTGGAGGCTTGAGCAGTCTAACTAGGCAGTGTGCCCATCTCTTGTCATTGATGTTAGGCCGGGACTAAAATTCACCAAACATCCTCTGTCAGATCCCTTGGGCAAGATGAAAGTGGAGGGAACATATCATGGTCCACCTAGCCACTAGGTGACTTGGTATCCAGATGGCTAAAAATAACCTCAAGTCCATTTGATTGTATGGAATGTCATCGCTGAGACGTCTACCTTGCAGAGTAACAATTCCAAGGTATCCAAGGTAACAAAGAATATATGACACACAGCTTTTGTTGTTCAGTCGCACAGTCGATTCCGACCCTCTGCGACCCCATGGACCATTGTCCGCCAGGCACACAGCTGGGACACACATTATCTGCTCAAAATGCAGTTTATTTTGTACCAGTGCCCAAACTGCTGTATTATTCTGTGGGTTAGGTTGTGTGCAAGTTTGTGTCAGCGTTTAGTTTTGCACTTCAATTTCCCCTTTCAAGATGTGCTTATAGACTATTGGTTTTTCCCAACCATGATCCTAAGCATTTTAGTGCTATGATATATTAGCATTTAATGACTAGCTGCCAATTCATATACTATATCAATCTTATAATGGATAAGAAAATTTTTACAACTTAAAATGATTCAAGATGAACAACCAGCTTAAATGGTTTCAGAAACAGAAAATCTTTGCAACAGATCTTGCTTAAACTGAATCAATTCAGATTGCAATGCATCTCCACCTACCAATATAAGATACAGAAAAGAATTGCTCAGGGAAAATTGCTCAAAGAACATGAAAACTGGGACAAAGACCACATGGCCTTATATCAATTCCAAAAAACCTGGTTGAAAATACAATTCATCAACCAAGATGCTTAGAAAAGAAATAGATCCTTAGGCTGAAAGGGTTTCCCAGAACCTTGACGTAAATAAATATGCAAAGGAGGGCTTCTGTTTGTTTTAATGTTTGCGTTCCTAAGTAATAAAGAGACTAAGTGCATGAAGTTATCTAGGAGAAGGCAAGAACAAGCCAAAATGATCTTTTCAAAGAAATTTCAGGGGAGTTCTGGGGAAGGGTTGGTTAATTTAAGTTCTACTCCTTTGGCAATCGTTTTCAGCATCTTGGAGCCAATAATTTTACACTGTAGCAGAAAGTCCATTGTGATGCAGCCAATTGTTTGAACAGAATATGTATGTGATCCTTGCCGGAGCAGAAGCCACAACATGTCACCAGGATGACATCACAAAGTCTCTCCATCCCCACCCAACAACAATAAGTAATCACATCAACAGCCTTAAATGGAAGAAGAAAAGAGAGAGGGAGAGAGAGAGAGGAAGGGTGGAATTCAAGAGTGTTTCAAACAAAAATCCAACAATATTTCACTCAGCCAGCATTGAATCCACAGAATACTCTTCTGCTATTGATTGATTAAATCTGGAGGCGTTGAAACTGAACTTAAAAAATAGCCTGGGAGTGGTTGGGAACAAAGCTTGACCCCACAGCTGATCTGAAAGTTAGTAAAGTTAAAGGTCGCTCTTGCTTGAAAGCCAGTCATATCTGACTCTAGGGTTCAGTGCTCATCCCTGTTTCTAGCCAAAGAGCCAACACAGTCTGCATATACTTTCCTTTTTAAAAAGCCACCCCTTGCCTGGCATGAAATTTACAAATTCAGTGACTATCCAGGTTTGGAGTGATGAACATCTAAAGGCCTGCCCTTGAATCTTTGTGGGTCAGCAACAGTTGGGGTGAACTAGGTTCAGAGATGGGATGATGCCTGTTCCAACCGGTTCCCCAGAACTGGTAGGAACAATCCCGGAGGGTTCTCCGGAAGGGTAGTGCTGTTTTTGAGGCATCCGGTTCCGACGCCTCAAAAACAATTTTTTTTAAAAAAAAATTGGAGCCAAAATGGCTCCAATTTAGTGCGCATGCACAGAAATCAATCTGATGCATGTGTGCTGCAATTACAAATCATGCATGCATCAGATTGAATTTCTGCGTATGCACACTAAGAGGAAGCCATTCGCTGCCTATTTTAGCTGGAGCTGGACCTTTTCGGAGCGGCTCCGGCGGCGGTGGCAACAACCCTTGATGGCGGCCTTGGCAGGTGGCACTGGCCCCCGGGGCTGACAAGCCCCCACGGGCACGTCGAGGCCTGCCTGAGCTGCCCACCACTGCCGAGCCCCCCCCCAGGGACTTGGGGCCAATGAGCCCCCATGGCATGGGGACACCAGGCAGGGCGCACCCCCGCCACCTGCAGCCTCCTCCTCTACTGGGCACCCACCAAGGCTTGCGGTGGCAACCGCAATCCCCTGGGGCTCAGTGACAACTTGTGGTCACTGAAGGTTGCGGCCACAGAGGCCCGGCAAGGTTGCCACCTGCCAAGGCCATGACCAAGGGTTGCAGTTGCCACCGTCACCTCTGCAACCTTCAGTGGGCGCCCAGCAGAGGAGGAGGCTGCAGGCGGTGGCGGTGCACCCCACCGGCATTCCCAGGCCATAGGGGCTCATCAGCCCCAAGTCCCTGGGGGGGCTTGGTGGTAGCAGGCGGCCCAGCGGGCCTCGAATGTGCCCGTGGGGGCTCGTCGCTCCTGGGAGAGCTCGTCGGCTTGGCGGCAGCAGCGAGAAGGCCTTGCCACCGCTTCCAAGGGTAAGTAAGTGAGCGTTTTGTGTTTGGGGTGGGTGGGTGGTTTGTTTGTGTTTTGGGTGGGTGGGTGTATTTTTATTTAATTTTTACTTTATTTATTTATTTATTTTAGTTAAGTTATTTACGGGTTTGTGTTGTGGTTGTTTGGTTGGATAGGTGGGTTGAGGTGTGTGTGTGTGTTTATTTTCATTTTATTTATTTAATTTTAATTTATGTAATTTTATTTTTGGCCCCGTCCACAATGTCATGGTGTCATGACATTGGCTCCGCCCACAACATCATGACATCATTACATTAGCTCCACCCCACTGTGATGATGTCACGGTGGGGTAGAATTTTTTTTGACATCCAATCACTGACCTGTTTGCTACCTTCCACCCCACAAAAGGCTCATTTTCTTTAACAGTTTATTAATTACACAGCAGGCAGACACAATGTGGTTCACTTTATGCTGGAAGTAATTGTATCTTAGCTAGCACAGATTCTTGCAAATTTCATTTATTTATTTTTTCAGATACAAATGTAAGGCACAGACACACATGCAAAGGCAAGACATACTATTTGAAACCAATCAATCAAAGGGAATGCTTTCAGAAAGATTACTTAAACAGAATAAGGAGGAAATGGTGAATGGAAGCCACATAATGCTTTGAAGAAATTTTTATCAAGGAAAGCCCCGTTTTCTACAGTCAGGGAAAAGCAAAAGGAATGAGTGGAAACAGATGTGTTTGCCTGAAGAAAAGTGATGTAATTCACCGGAGCAGTTTGGCCGCCTGCAAAATACCAAAGTGCACAAGTGTCTAAAGCTGGGAATGAAAGATTTGTTGGGGGGGGGGGAGATGGGAGTGTGGCAGCTAACTAGGCTAAGAAGATTGCTGTGTTTGATATCAAAATGGACCATAATTTTCTCAGGGCTTTGGTCACTGACATGAAGAGGATTCAGAGAGGAAGGTCATGAAGTCAAAGGAAATCTCCCTGGAAATACTCAGGACTGATACATGCGTATGTTCTTCTTGCACATGGCCCTTACAGTTGCCAGCTGGACTATTAGACTTGTCTGATCCGTCAGATCACGTTCAGGAAGGAAGTAGCCAATATGAGGGTCCACAAATGCAATAATGTTTGGAGTCAGGGTAATAAAAACAAAGCAGCCCCCTCCTCAATTCTTGGTTGGTCTGCTAGGATAATATTTGTTAGATATATATCCTCCTTTTAAAAAAAATAATGGATAGTTGACATGGCTTACATCCAGCCATTGGTACTGAATTGGGTTGCCAGGTTTTTGGGTATTGGCTAAAGCCTATCAACAAATAAAGTGATTTGCCCATTTGGAGAGAATGTCTTGAAATTCCATGCTATGCAAGGGATATATGGAAAAAGAGAAGGAGAAAGAACACGAGGAAGACCCAGAGGAAGGTGAAGAGACAACATCAAAGACATCTTACCAGAACACCAAATAACTCTGGTGGAGGCTGCTAGAATTACCAGAGCAAGAACCTTGCATCTCCCTTGACACCTGAAGAGGTAAAAGGGGAAGTAAAGAAGAAGAGGCCACCTTAGATCCTGTACAGGAGAAAGTTGGGGTAAACTAAATTTTAAAATAATAAACAAACAAAAAATAAAATAAAATCCCTCTAAAATATAAATGGAGAGGGGAGCTTAAAAATAACCTAAACAATAACTTTTCTCATTGCACCAAAATTACAACTGCAGCTGGGAAGAAGACTCAAGAAGCATTTTGGAATCTATTTCAAAAAAGGCTTTGTTCTTTTAAAACAATTTGCCAAAACTACAAAGAGCTGGCCTGAAGTATCACCTGTTTATCTCCTCCTTCCTTCTCATGCTCTAAGAAAATCCCAGGCTTAGAGGAGGCTGGGCAGCTGGAAGCCAACATGCCTCGGATGAGAGAGAGAGTGGATGATGGACTCAGCACTGACTCTGGATGTCCAAGTCTCATCCATTGCCAGGCATGTGTTTGCACAGTTTGAAACTAATGCACCCGTTGTGCCTATTCTCTGAGACATCTGATTCTGCAGCTTGTTTGTATATGTAGATTCTCACCTGCCCCCTACATTCCTTTAGGGCAGTGATGGCTAACATTGGCACTCCATATGTTCTTGGACTTCAATTCCCAGAAGCCCTGATCAGCAGGAGTGCTGACTTGGGCTTCTGGTAATTGAAGTCCAAAAACACCTGGAGTGCCAAGGTTCGCCATCATGGATCTAGGGAAATGGCCAAGAGTTGACAAAACAAGAAGTCATGCCCACAAACAACACACAAAAAAGCCAATTAAAAGTAAGAGCATTAAAAAGATGATCAAAGGGAGAGGGAGCCCAGAAATTGCTGCTCACAGGGGTATCATTTGTCCTGGGGTCAGCCCTGGAAATACACAGAGATAGATGACCCCAAGAAACTAAGAAGTGTGAGCTGGGTATGGGAGAGGGAAGATGAAAGAAAGCAGAAATCCTCTTTGATCTGTATGCATCTGCTCCTCCACAACAGGGTTTTATTTTTCTCCCTCCACGGATCCACTCACTTTGTTTTCAGCTGAGATCTCACATGGGAGCAATAATATCTATCTCGTTTCTGTGCTTTTAAACGTGTTCCATCTGTTCCCCAATGATCTACCAGAAAGTTCCCTTTAATATGTGATGGGGGTGGGGGGGGAACCTACTTGGAAATCTTACCAGCGAGTGAGTTCAGGAATGGGGTGTTACATGCACTGCAAAAGGAGAGATGATGAAGTGATAAATTACCCACCTCTGTTGGCTTGGCTCAGAGGTGAACCACAGATCGGTAGGAAAACTCCCCCCCCCCCCCAGACTAATGGGATGAGGGCATTTGCAAGATAGAATTGGGTGGGAGGGAGAGGATAATTAATCTTCTTCATTTCTCCTGGCTTTCTCTTGCACACCTCTATTATTACTGCTATTATTATCTTCCTGAGTTCTTTTCTGCAGATTAACAGAATGTATCGGTAGCTCAGCCTCTGAATTCTACCACCTTCCCAAAGAGAGGATAGTGGACTTTGTGCTAGTAGCTGTCTGAAGTGACTGATGGTGATGATGATGAAATTATGTTGCTTCCCAAGAGAAGTTTACTCAAACTCACAAATGGCTCGGGATCACAAAATGTGAATGCTGTTGTCCTGAATTTTTAGTAGTGTTCTTCTTCCATATGATATACCATTCTCTAATGTTATTGGGGGCTAATTTCTCAGAGAATATTGTAACCACAATTAGAAATCTGCCAAGAAATTGCATTTTCAAAACCACAAGTAACATATAAGCAGCCACCACCCAAACTCAGCGTTTCCCAACCTTTGGTGTTTGGACGTAAATTCCCAGAAGCCTAAATAAATTCCTCAAAGCAATGATCAGCCAATGTACTGACTTAGGCTTCTGGGAATTGAAGTCCCCCTGTGGGGGCTGTGCACCACATTGGGATGCACTGCTCTTCATATTTTCATATTCCTGTGCTTACTTCCCTTGAGGTCTGTGTATCCAACTAATTGCTGGAAAGACTGGTTGAAGAAATGTTCCATAAAGTCTCTGTGTTGTCAGAGTGCAGATTTTGGCTTGTTATCATCTCTCAAACCTTGTACGGGTGCATTTTCCTTCTGGGAGCGATGAGGGCAATGCAGGCTGGATGAATCACAGTAAACCCATTCATGTAGATTCATAGGGTGCTTGGGCTTCTGGGAATTGAAGTCCAAAAACATCTGGAGTGCCAAGGTTTGCCATCACGGTCTAGGCTATATAGAGAAAACAACAGTGAGAATGTATGAAACTTGAAAACCCTAAATCGAGGCCATTGATGTCTATATTACTGCTGCCTGGGGAACAGGAGCTTCATGCTTCACCTACTCTCTCTTTCTAAAACAAAACCAGAAAGCACCATCCCTTTCCTTAGAAGTCTCCACTCACCAGGCTAAACAAAACAACTAATGAGGTTTTGTTAATCATCCTCCAGAGACCACATTGCCAACTTACGTTGGATCATGGGAAAAACAAAGGAATACCAGAAACAAGTCTACCTCTGTTTCATTGACTACACAAAGGCCTTTGACTTTGTGGACCACAACAAAACGTGGCAAGTAATTAAAGAGATGGGAATACCAGAACACCTTATATGCCTCATGAGAAATCTGTACAAGAGTCAAGAAGCAACAGTTAGAACAGAATACAAAATGAAAAAGTGGTTTGGAATAGGAAAAGGAGTAAGACAAGACTGCATTTTATCACCATGCTTATTCACCTTATACACAGAACACCTAATGCACAATGTAGGGATGGAGAAATCACGATATGGGATCAAAATTGCTGGGAGAAACATCAACAATTTGAGAAATGCAGATGATACTACCCTAATGGCAGAAAGTGAGGAAGATTTAAAGAACCTCCTGATTAGGTTGAAAGAAGAGAGTGCAAAAGCTGGCTTGAGACTCAATAGAAAACCAAGATAATGGCAACAGGCACCATCAGTCCCTATCTGTCCCTGGAGAATAGATGGGGAAGAAGTAGAATCAATGACAGATTTTACTTTCTTAGGATCCAAGATCACTGCAGATGGAGATTGCAGCTATGAAATAAAAAGGTGACTGATTCTTGGGAGACAAGTCATGAGAAACCTGGGGAACATAGTGAAAAGTAGAGACATCACCTTGCAAACAAAAATTTGTAGTCAAAGCAATGGTATTCCCGGTGGTAATGTATGGTTGCGAGAGCTGGACCATTAGGAAAGCTGAGCGCAGAAGAATAGATGCCTTTGAAATGTGGTGTTGAAGGAGAGTTTTGAGAGTCCCCTGGACAGGGAGGAGAACAAATAGGTCAATCTTAGAAGAAATTAACCCTTCCTGCTTCTTAGAAGAACAAATGGTAAAGATGAAGCTAAAGTACTTTGGACATCAAGTGAAAAGAAAGGATTCACTTGAGAAAGCCTTGATGCTGGGAAAGGTGGAGGGCAACAGAAGAAGGGGGCGGCCAAGAATGAGATGGCTAGTTGGTATTGTAGATGCAGTAGGCACAAAGCTGGGTGGGTTGAGGAGGATGGTGGAGGACAGAGGTGCCTGGAGGAGAATGGTACATGGGGTTGCAAAGGGTCGGAATTGACAGTGCGACTGAAGAACAACAAGTTGTTTTCAACTTATTATGACCTTATGAATTAATGACCTCCACAATGTCCTCCTACCGTTAACAATCCTCCTTGGATCTTGCAAACTCTAGGCTGTGTGCAGTAGTATTGAGTCCATCTACCTTTTACTTGGTCTTTCTTTTCTCCTGCTGCCTTCTATTTTTCCTAACATTATTCCCTTTTCCAGGGAGCCTTGTCTTTTCCAGAGTATAGCCAAAGTATTATAGCCTCAGTTTAGTCATGGTCATAATTTATCATGACCATGCAGTAGTTTTGTCTGTCTCTCCCCATAATAGTCCTCCCCTGGGGGTGTGGGCAGGGTGAATAATGAAAGAAATGATTGGTTAACAAAAGGAGATTATAAATTGAATGCTATCAGTGAAGCAGTACAATTGCACAATTAATACCTAATGTGGAAAGCCCCTTGATTACAGTACTGTAAAAGGAACAATATAGTGGACCATGAAATGAAAGCTTTTACAGTCCCCCCCCCCTCCGGTTTCTGAGGAATTATTCATTTTGAAGATGAATTATATGCAGCCAAACTAAGAATTTCTACATAATCTATGTCATTTTCAGTGTTGTTCCCTATCTGGTGCTGTCAGGAAGATGACAGGTGTCAAAAGATGAAACCAAACTGGGGATGATTACAGTTTTAACATATGAAATTCTACCAAGCCATTACTGTTTCCATGACCTACAAATTAAGCAGGATGTTACTACAGTTTGCAGAACATAAAAAACATTAGAAGACTCAATATAAAGAAAACCAAGGTCATGGCAACAGGCCCTATCAGTCCCTGGAGAATATATGGGGAAGAAGTAGAAGCAGTGACAGATTTTACTTTCTTAGGATCCAAGATCACTGCAGATGGTGATTGCAGCCATGAAATAAAAAACTTCAGATAAAATAATGGAGATTTTTTGTCTTTTTATCACCAGATGGGCAGTATATAAATATAAAGAATAAATAAAATAAATATATTTCTTTAAAGAAATGACAAAAAAATTACATTACATTACCTCATGTTGTAGAATCAATACTTCTGTAATTCCTAAATGGCAAGGTACATTTTATTTCACCCTACACTTTGTCATACTTTATTTCCTTTTTATATCTGAGGGAGCAGGGATTTTGGTTGGGAAAAGCAAGTAAGCAAAAGCCACAAAGCAGAAGAGAAGGTGGGCAACTGAGAAATGCCCTTTTAAAGGTATTTTAGGTACAGAGCACTGTGAAGTGGTTTTCCATTCCCTTCTCTTACCCTGAGTTACCGGGGAAAGGAATTCATGAACAGTAATTAGGGGGTGTAATTAATTACTTCCAAGCTCTACATATCCTACTTTTCAACTTACTGGTAAATTATAGAGACATGAGTGTCTAAACAGATGACAGACCTGTGAACATGATTCCAGCTCCGTTTAAGATCATTGCATCCTGTATGCACTCCAAGTGAACCATCCCCTAGATATAGATTAGTTAGCTGTTTCTACTGTGAGGGCATGAAAGCCACAACCTGGATCGACAGTTCCTATTTCCTTTGCCCCCCTTTGATCTATTATTACTTAAAGCTGCGGGCTGCCTAATGTACATCTGCTCCTTAATTTACCCTTCCCTGGTGCACATGGCCTCTTTTGGAAATATCACTTATACTTGCTTGCTTTAAGACTGAGAGATAAAGGAGCTGATATTTTCTGAGATAGGAGGCTGAGGGGGAAAAAAAGAGAAGTTCTGGCTGGAGTAATAAAATCACAGCAAATCTGGTGTGTTTGTTGTTTAGTTCATAAAGCTTAACAAATTATAGGAAGTGTGCATTTCCCAACTATTTTACGGTAGTTCTGGCTGCATCACCAGTCTTAAATGTTTGAGTTTCCCCTTCTCTCAAACTATTTCAGATTTCACAGCAACAAGCAAAGGACACAGGTCCTGGCTCACTCAAATTATACTCAATATTATTCTTTCCCTTCTTGTGCTTTATTGCCATTTTTAAAACTGGTGTTGACTTCCCTCTTTCATGAAATACCTGGGGAAAGGAGAACCTTGCAGAATGTTGGATGGCTATTAAAAGTAAAGGTCTCCCTTGTTTGAAAGTCAGTCGTGTCTGACTGTAGGGTGCAGTATGGTGGTTCAGTGGTTAAGAAGCTCACCTTGTTAGCTGGAAGGTTGGCAAGTCAGCAGTTCAAGACCCGAGCACTGCATAATGGAATGAGTGACCGTCTCTGTCCCAGCTCCTGCCAACCTATCAGTCTGAAAGCAAGAAATTGCAAGTAGATAAACAGTGACCACTTTGGTTGGAAAAGATCTTGGGGACATGAAAGGAGCCTCATTTGGGCATCCCATGAGCAGAGTTCCTCCATCAAAAATCCTTTCAACCCAGAAAGCACCTTTGTGTGTGCTTCTGACACAATTAAAATAAATAAATATCCATTAACAGCCAAAGAGCCAGCACTGTTTGAGTATGCAGTTGTTTCTGCGGTTATGTGGCAGGTATGACTTGATGCCTAGATGTTGAAGTGCACAAAACGCTGTTACCTTTCCTACAGAAGTGTACCTATTTGCAATTTCTTGCTTTTGAATTGCTAGGTTGGCAGGAGCTAGAACAGACAACAGGAGCTCACTCCATCACACAACACTTGGGTTTCAAATTGCTAAACTTCAGACCTTCTGGTCATCAAGCTCAGCATCTTAACCACTAAGCCAACACAGTCTTTATGGGGTCTGTTAGCCCTCTTTTAAAAATATCCAGCTAGATTATTATTAGTATTATTATTATTCAATGCTTGCAGCCATGTTGGCAAGGGAATTTTGGAAGCTGTTGTTCAAGAAACATAAGTTTTCAAAAACTTTGATAACTGTGGTTGTTCAATGGGAGGAAAAAGAACATTATGTGTACTCACTAGAGATACACATGCTTGCTCATCTTGTTCTTGCGTGAACGAATGAAAAGCTGCAAAGAATTTCCCCCCTTGGCTACAAAATAACAAACTATGTTTTGTCCATCACAATAATAATGTTTTCAGTTGACAAAAGCAATATTTGCACATAATTTATCACTAAAAATGTACAAGCGGCTACCTGGTTGTATTGGCTTTTGAAAATTAGAATCACTGAATGGGTTGTGGATTAAATCCTACTTGAATGCATCTTGATGAAGTGTTTCATCAATACTGGTCTGGAGCTGATGAGGACTTTGTGTCCCAAAAGGACCAGAAATTGACCTGCGGAACTGGATCAGTGCTATGGGTGTCATGCTACGATGCAGAAGGCAAATGGAAGACTACTGCATTATATTGTTCTCAGGACAATCTTCACGGCTGATTGCCATGATGATAGCTAATATTCGGAATAGGATGCAGCACTTGAAGAATAATAATGAGTTGTTGGCCTCTTTTTTTGATTGGACAGCTAGTTCTTCTTTTTTTGTACTATGTGTTTGTTCAAAAATCCTTTGCCTTACAAAAGAACTAGAGTTTGAGACAGAGCAATTTTGTACAAATTACAGAAATCTCTGTGTGGGGAAAGTGGCAATCTCATACTCAGGCTGGAAGAACTCTCAACAAAGTTTTTTGATGTGAAAAGACAACCAGGCTTGTTAAGAACTTCACATTCAAAAACTTCACATCTCTCCCTCCCTCCCTATCTTGTGCAGGTATACTGTAGCAGTGCATGGCATATGTGCATTTTGGAGCAGAAATTTAACACACAACAGCACCACAACCTCCAAAGACTGCCAGCCACCATTGCAGAGTTTGATATTTTCCAAAGGATGTCCCCCTGCTCCCAGGAAAATGCACATATGGAAGGTGTGGGAACTGAAGCAGAAACGGGTGGTTTTTCTTCCTCTCTAATCACATCACAGTGGGACTGCCTCAGCCTTGCCCTATCACTTAATCTGGATTTAGCATTACTCATATGTTTTCTGTAGCAACCACAATTCCTCCTCTACTCCATCCACCTAGAGGGCAGGGAGAAGGTTAATTATAAGTACATAGCAGGAAATCAAGGAAGGCATCAAAGAAAAGATGATTCCTACTCTCTCAGTATGCTGCTGTTTATTTCTCTTTATCTCCCTTTTCCTTATAGTCCCATACATTGTTATAAATGCTTACAGCTGCTGTTGCTTCTCCAGAAAATATCCACAGTGTGTGATGAGGAAGCTTGTTTATGAGGGGGAGGGAGGGTGGGCAGACCTAAGTAGCCCTGTAAGAGTGTTCCCTGTGTCTGCTTTTGGGCACTGGCCCACAATTCCTCCCAATGTGTGTGTGTGTGTGTGTGAAAAGCAGCACTTCATCCCAAACATGGGCAGTGTCATCACACAGGTCGTTAGCAACACCCTCCTAATAGAATTTGGCTAGTGTTGTTTGGTTTTAGTGACATCATCACAGAGCCAAAGCTGACTGGCTGAAGGAAGATGTTGAAGGTATTACAGCAAAGGTGGTTTTGAACAAGGCATCAAGGTTGCAGCCAAAACACATTTTATGGTCATAACAGAGCACTGCAGTCTGAATCCAAATTTGCATGCCTTTATTCAAGCATCCCTCCAACTAGGGACTGCAGCCAAAAAATCAGAAGAAAGCAGATTCCAAAGGGTAGCAGTGAAGGAATTAGAAAATAGCATCAAGTATAAAGACAGGTAGCTGTAGATCTAAGATCATCTTCACTATTGTATTCCCAGTTACTGTACTATGAATGGGTGTGAAAGCTGGACAGGAAAAAAGCGGAAAGGGAAAAGGTTTTTTTAAAAAAAATATATGCTGCTGGAGGAGAGCTTTGTGGGCTCCCTAGATCAGTGATTGCCAACCTTGGCTCTCTAGCTGCTCTTGAATTTCAATTCCCAGAAGCCCTGATAAGCAGGTGTACTGACTTGGGCTTCTGGTAATTGAAGTCCAAGAACACCTGGAGTGCTGAGGTTGTCCATCACTGCCCTAGACTTCAGAAAGACAAACAAGGATGTCCTGGAGTAAATTAATCCTAAACTATCTCTAGAGGCAAAATGGATGGAACTGTCCTACTTTGGGCATGAACCAAGAAGACGAGATTCACTGGAAAAGAAAATAATGTTGGGAAAAGTTGAAGGAAAGGGGAAAAGAAAACCATATATGAGATGGATTGACTCCATAAAGGAAGAAATGGCCTTTAGTTTATAAGATCTGAGCAGGGTAGTTGAAGACAGGACATTTTGGAAGTCACACATTTTAAAATAAGTCACATTGTTACACTTGAATTTTTTAAAATTTCTTCATTGTTGCTCTTCAAACCTCAGTCTTCTGTTTTCCTGCAAGCAATCCCCATTTGGATTTATGAAGGTACACAATATCATCCACTATTTCATTTTCTTCATTGCCCACATTTATGTTATGTAGTTTTTCTGCATCAGAAGGTACTTATTTTCATTAGACTAATGGGTTATTTATTTATGGCTGTTATAAGAAAAGTATGTAAATTGAGGACAGAAACCTATGTTGGAGGCAGTCCAGGGCTGTTGTTTTTGTTGCTGTTCAGGGCCATCAAGGTCAAGCTAACCATGGTGTCATCTAGCTTCTGGTAGGAAAATGAGTAGGAGGAGAAGAGGAGGAAAGGGAGGAGGAGGCGGAGGCAGTGGCAGAGGAGGCAGTGGGATCATAAGATCAAAAGAGCTCTTCTTGACAAAACCAAATACTTGTCCATAGTTTAAGACAGGGGTTGTCAGCCTACTGCCTGCAGGTCAGCCACACCCCGTGACACCATTTCATCTGGCCCACGCCACTGCCGCCACCAGAAGCGGAAGCAGACATGTTTATGACAGCCATTAATTTAGAACATTGGATTATGTAAAAATGGGCTTGTGAATAAATAAAGTGGCTAGGGAATAAGGGGCACAGTCTAAATAAGCACATATTCTTCCTCACCCCCTCCTCAAGGCATTAATGTAATAGTTTAGGAATACTTCTTAACCCAGTTTCGTCACTGAAGGCTAGAACTACCTTCAGTGACAAAGAATATTATTTTCAATATTCTGAGACTCAGGGTTGTGCCCCAATGATATCATGAGGCATACTCTCATGCTGCAATACAGGGAACCCTTCCACTAACAGTTACAAAATGGGATGTGTGCCAGGTGGACTGGCAAAGTAGGTTGCCCTTGCTAGAAAGTCAGTCATATCTAACTCTAGGGTTCGGTGCTCATCCCTGTTCATAGCCAAAAAGCCAATGCTGTCTGTGTCTGCAGACATTTCTGTGGACATGTGGCAAGCATGAGTAGGCACAGAACATTGTTTACCTTCCCACCTATTTATCTACTTGTAATTTCTTTCTTGGGTCCAGCCTTAGGCCAGGAACAAATTTTTGGGAGGCAGTTCTTGGAAGGGCAGCTCCATTGGCCTTTCAGTTTATTAACATGTCTCTACTTTGCCAGAGAGACTGTGGTGGCTTAATGGTTAAGACTCTGAATTTGACAACTGGAAAGTCGACAGGTTAGCAGTTTGAGCCCTGTGTGATGCACAATGGAGTGACCTCCTGTCTCTGTCTCAGCTCCTGCCAAACTAGCCTTTTGAAAGCAAGAAATTGCAAGTAGACAAATAGGTACTACTTTGGTGGGAAGGTTAACAGTGTTCTGTGTCTCATTTTCACGAGGAACTAAGAAATCTCACTAATGGAGGATAAAGTCTTGGTGAGAATTCTACAGTTCCAGGCTCCATTTTGATGGTCCAAAGAGCCTGGTATCTCAGGCATCAGAAAGAAGGATATGGAATAGGGGTTGTAAGCCCTCCAAATCAGAAGAGGGGGATTCATTCGGGACCACAACATTCCCAATCTGAGCAACAGAATTAAGAATATCGCAGCTCCAAGAGGAACTGTGGCTGGTGAAATAATATTGATTTGTCATAGGAACCTTGGCCAGGTATGTACATATTCCTTCAGATCCCAAAGCGTTTCCATAGAGACCCAGCTGTTGTCAACGTAACAAAGGAGATACATTGCAGTGTCTTTCCATTCTTCGGACACCTGATTCTATATACATTATCAGCCAATGGGCAGATTTTTAAAGAGAAACTCACTAAAAGGGTCTGCATAGATTGCAGTGGAGATGAGAAAGGATTCATATGTTATCGTAAGGCTTCTGATAGATGAGCCTAAGCAGGGAGTTTTTGTAATACCCTCCCACTCCCAAAGGAACAGCCTCTGATTTTGTTCAGGTATTAAGGGGCTTTTCTTTACCAGCAGAGGACTGCAGTTGTTAAACGATGCACAATATTTTTGCTGACACCACCTCCTTCTTTGCAATGCACTGGAAGGAATCTAACATGATTCATGCTAGCAACCAGATAAGACAGAAAAATCAACAGATAAAATAATGAAAATTAAGTGTATCCATTGTATTCATTTCTGACAGTTTTACTATCCTGTCTTAACTTTGGCATCCCACGAGTCTGCTTTGGGATGATGATTTAAAAACAGAGTGTGTGTGCGCGCACGTGCGTGTGTGCATGTGCATGTATGTGTGTGTATAGATATAGACACGCACACGCACGCATGCACACGCACACACAAAGAGTGTGTATATATATTTTCCAGCTGTGGCTAGCTAGATGACTCCAGGAAACCATAAAGTTTAATTTTCTCAGTCATTGCATCACTATCTTTTCTTCCTTTACCCTCCCGAAATCAGAGGTTGGAGATATTATTATTTTTTGGTCAGTGACCACATTGGGTGAGAGATTATGGGAAATGGAAGCCCACCAACATGACATGAAAGTTTTTTTTGTTGTTGTTGTTCAGTGGTTTCTAAAGGTGTGCCAACCATTGGCTATGGACCTTCCATTTCGCCTGAATGGCCTTTCACAAGATTCCATCATATGTGCTGCACAAATGGCAGAGCTAAGGGTCAAATTATCCATTACAATTAGCATATAATTTAAAAGAAAATAAATTAAATGACAAAAGATGCCTGATTGTCAACTTACCACATCTCCCATCATTTGCATTTCTTTGTTGTGTAAGCATGGGCTTTGTTTATAAGTCCGGTTACTCACACTGAGAAACCCTAGGAAGGGTCACCTTAAGTCAGAATTGATTTGATGGCACACTATTATTATTATTATTATTATTATTATTATTATTATTATTATTATTATTATTATTATTATTATTATTATTATTATTATTATTATTATTATTATTATTATTATTATTATTATTATTATTATTATTATTATTATTATTATTGCTGTTATTATTATTGCTGTTGTTGTTGTTGTTGTTGTTGTTCAGAATACCTTATGAACAACAAAGTAATTCCAGCTTCTATTGGTGTGTTAAAATACTATGTATAATCTCAGACATTCTGTATCTAGTGTCACAATGTTGTTTTTAGATGTTCTCAAAATGGATTCAGACTCTGTATCTGGGATGAATTGGCCGTGTTCTCGATATCCTAAGCATAGGGATCTTAATTCAATTTCTGTCACTGGATTTTTTTGACCTTTGATATGGCTACGTGTCAGCTTCCTCCTCTCATTGTATGTATGTGAAATGTGTATAATGTATGTATTTCCCTGGTGGTTATAATTATAAGGATGTTTACATGCCCCACCCTTTTAAAACACTGCCATATTTACCTACCGTATATGCTGGTGTACAAGACGACTGGGTGTATAAGACGACCCCCCAACATTTCCACTCAAAATATAGAGTTTGTTATATACTCGCTGTATAAGACTACCCCCTCTTCCGCACACCTTCCACACACCAAATAAAATGTAAAAGAACATCAGATTTGATTTCAACATGTTAATTTATATTCAAATGCTTATGACATGCAGAAAAACTGTCACAAGGTTGTATGTTATCAAACATGTACAGTAAACATAAAACAGTGCCAGTTTATTAAACGTAATTCACCAAAGACAATTCACTAAAGCTGAATGAAACAATAAACCTATGGGAGCTGCCATGCTGTTTGTTTTCTAATCTGTTAACTAAACTGGAACTGTCAATGATAGAAGGAAGATAACAAATAGAGGGAGAGAGCAAGTGCCAGGCAAGTCCCTAGCAAGTTTGCTGGCGTGACAGTTTCCCTTTAAAAGCCTTCAAACTCTTGTCATCTGATATTAAAAGTTGTTATCCAATCCATGCCATAGGACCTTAACGTTATTCGATGCAATTCTCCTCCCCAGATTGCTTAGCGTTATGCGATTTAAGCGTTATCTGAGGTAAACGTTATCGAAGGTAAATGTTATCCGAGGTATTACTGTATTTTATTCAACTGAAGTGCACCCGGTGTACAAGACGACTCCCCCACTTGGAGGCATGTTTTTCAGGGGTAAAAAGTCGTCTTATACACCAGCATATACGGTACTTTGCAAACAGGTTAATGTGTTCAAAACCTGATCTGTCAGATTCTTACAACCTGATCTGTCAAATTCTTACAACCAACCCAGACATTAGGTAAAATTTGTCAGCATTTAAAGATTTTTGAAGAAATTACAGGTCTGAAAGTAAATTGGGAAAAATCAGAGATGATACTTTGTAATGGAGAAACAAATGAACAAGACAGAATTAGGACAAGATTTAAAATTCAAGTTAAAAGTTCATTAAGATATTTAGGAATAATAATAACAGGGAAATTTGGAGATCTCAAAAAATTAAATTATGGGAAGGTGAAGAAAGAAATGGAAAGGAAAATAACATACTATAAAACTTTGAATTTGTCTTGGTTTGGTAGAATAGCCTTTCAAAAATGATGTTGTTACCTAGATTGAATTTTCTATTTGATGCTTTACCAATTAAACACAGTGTTAAAGAACTTCAGGAATATCAGAACACGATAAACAAATTTTGTAACGGAACTTACAGGCCAAGGATTGTTAAGACACTGTGGTACTTACCTCAAAAAGAGGGGGGATTAGGTTTACCGAATATACAAAATTACTACAAAGCTTTTCAAATTAGGAATGTTATTAAAATATTAATGAAAGAAGAAGTGATTTGGGAAAGAATTGAGATGAAAGAAATATCCCAAATGGGTAAGGCAACATTTTTAAGTAAAGAAGGGGATAAAACAGGTAAAAAAGGTATACAAAACAAACTCTTAAAGACAACTATGGAGGAATGGAATAGGGTAAAAAAAATACATGGCACCGGGTGTTTCACCAGTCTCAGAAATGGGGGACTTCAATAATTTCCCAATAAGAATAGATGGAAGAATTAAGACCATACTAATAGATTAAAAAGCCTTATTGCTCAAAGATTGGGCTAAAATATGTAAAGAAAGTGATGAAATAAAAGAACTCTTTTCACAGATGAAACTAAATTGGTTCCAGATCTTTCAGATAAACAAATGGAATAAAAATAGTATATATGAAAGAAGCCTAGAAAGAGATTCGACAGCTTTTGAAGAAATGTTAGTTCAGATTAGAAAAGGTAAAATGGGTATTAAAGGGATTATTAGCAAGTTATACAAAATTTTAAACAAAACAGGAAATATACAAGAAATTTTAAAAAATAACTGGGAACAAGAATTGAATATAACAATTTCAGAAAAAAATGGCAAGAAATTTGGAGAAGAAGAATTATGAGAACCATGTCAGTACGTGTTAAAGAGCACAATTATAAATTGTTATGGCGCTGGTATCTGACCCCAGTTAAGTTACACCAAATAGACAATAAGATAAGCAATGTTTGTTGGAGATGTAAGCAATCAATGGGGACATATATACAGATGTGGTGGAATTGTAATAAACTGAAAGAATTTTGGGGAGAAATAGAAAAAGAAATTAAAAATATGTTTGGACAGAGACTTGAACTGGGACCGGAAACAGTCCTATTAACAAACTTGGATAAATTTACGATGTGTAATGATGATAAGGAATTATTGATCATAATGATGTCAGCAGCCAGACAATGTATTGCGAAAAATTGGAAAAATGAGTTAATGATAAAAATAGAAGATTGGTACAAAGAAATTTATTTATTTATTTATTTGCTCATATTTACTATCCCGCCCCAATCGGGTAAACCCGACTCTGAGCGGCAATTAGCACTCAATTATCAAATCAAATGTGGCAATTAGCACTCAATGATAAACTAACATGGGAGCTGAATGTAAAAAAAGGTATAGTTCATGAAAATAGATTTTGGAGAATTTGGAAAAGATTTGTAGAATACGTGATGGTTAAAAATAAAGGAATTAAACCTGTACCAGAACAAGCTAACTTTTGGGAAAAATGAATTGCTGTAATTCCTGGACAATGTATAAAGCACATGGTGGTTCATATGTAGAGTTGAATAAAAATGGAAAAATGGAAAGGGTTAAGTAGTAAATATAAGAGGTATAAATTGTTGGAGAAGAGGTTTAAGTAGATTACCTTTTCCCTTTTTGATGATTTATGTATTCTCTTAGTTAAAGTATTTTTTAATAAGATTGTAATCAAAATTGATCTGTAACTCAAGCTGTGATTTCTTGTATTTGTTGTATTGTTGTATTGTTATTCTTTTGTTATTCTTTTGTATTGTTATTTTTTGTCAGAAAATTATAAATAAAAGTTTGGGGGGAGGGGAGAAAAATCATCAAGACAGTGTTGAGCTGTAATCACTGTTTCAAAAGGAAGCCTTTCTAGTTTGAGTCAAAGTGTTCAGAGCTTAGAAAAGTAACCTTTGGGATCACATGGCCCAGAATCCCCAGACAACAGTGTTAGTGCTCTGGAAATATACTGATGCAGCCAGAATCAAGGACAGTATATGGGCCAGGATGAGAGAAACATCTAACCCACCCAATCTAACCCTGGTCCACCCTTGCTTGATCATAAACCACCCTATGCTGGAAAACTATTTTTTTCCTTTTTGCTGGCTACCCATCATTTTTAGGAAAATCACAGTCCTGTGGTATAAGATAGTAAAGGGAAAGGTCATCCTTGCTCAAAAGCCAGTCATATCCGATTGTAGGCCTTGGTGCTCATCTCCGTTTACAGCCAAAGAGCCAGCGCTGCCTGCATCTGCAGAAATTTCTGTTGACATGTGGCAGGCATAACTAGACACTGGAGTGCATAGAACACTGTTACCTTGCTACCAAATTGGTACCTATTTTTCTACTTTCAATTCCTTGCTTTCAAACTGCTAGGTTGGGAGGAGCTGGGACAGAGTCGGCAGCTCACTCTGTCATGCAGTTCTCATGTTTCAAACTGCTGACCTGCCAAACTTCCAGCCATCAAGTTCAGTATCTAAACCACTAAGCACCACAGTCCCATATCGTATAAGATAGAGGTCAGGAAAAAGCAGCATCAAAATTGCTTGTAGAATTAGGCTGTCAATATGCAATTTAGGATCATGGTTTGTATATGAATGAACTCAGCCTCTACATGGTTGTCATTCTCTGACCTAACAAGGAGGGAGGGGAAGATCATTCTTGATAGTTTTCACATGCGCTTGCTTGCAAAGGAAACCCCTTTTCACAGTGACCATAGATTTATGTCCACTTCCCTTCCTGTCTAGTCTTTGCAGAAAGAGAAAGAAGGCTAGCCTTGAAAAAATAAAAACCAAACCCAGAGGAAGGAATTCTGATAAATAGATGGTCATAACAGAAAAGTTGTCTCATGAACATTAAAAAGAAAAACTATTTTGCCATATGGAAAATCCTATATTTTGGCTCATTGCTAACATGCTACCATCTTGAAAATTAAAGGACTCCCACTGTTAGATAATAAATAAACCCCTTCAAAACTCTTGGAAGTAAATAAACTTGGGCAGGATTTCCCCCTCACTCATCAATCATTCTTTGTCCTCCGTGATCCCAGCTTTTCTCCCTCTGTGGCACAATGATATATAAAACTCTAGTGAACGTTTTGAATGCCATAATTAGGAGAAGACATTGCAATGCATAATGAAATATTGTTGGCTCACTGAGGCTTTGGCGAGCCATATCAGTGCATGTTTTGGAAGCAATTATTTCACTACTCTAGATATCTCCTCTTCTGGGATCAGATAAAGCCCCTGAAAAAAGCCAGGCCTTCCAAAACCGTTCTCTTCTTAGACTGGAGAGGGAGCAAAATGCTTCCTCCATGCTGCTTCTGCTTCTTTTCTGTCCTGAACAAACCCTGGACTGCCAAAATGAAGTCACTTTCTTCACTTTGTCACTGGCCAAACTCAAGTCCTCAGTGGTGAATGTTTCTGGAAGTATTCGGCAGACCAGTAAATCAGCTGGATTCTGTATTTCTCCCCAATCACACCATGTGTTGTTGTCTTCCAGCAGCCTCAGTTGAGCATGTTGGTTTTACATTTAGGGACTCCGACTCTCAGCCTATTCAGGGTCCTCTAAATGACATAGGGGAGGTTGGGTCCTCAGCTATATCCTCCTTTAATTATGTTCCTTGCCCATTCTAGAAACAGACATTAGAGAGCATGGGTTACTACAGTTAGCTGGATAGCTCAGTGAGTTGGCTACAGAGCCAGGGCCTGGAAGATCAGTTGGTCACAGTACGTGTTACACAGTCTCAGAATAACCCCAAAGGAAGGGAATGGTAAACTACATCTGTGTACTGTTAGCCTAAAATACCCTGCCATTAGTTGTCATCAATTTGATGCTACATAGTTATTATTACTCATTAAAGTTGCAGAAAAGATATTGAAGTAGTCTTTTTCCACTGATGAAGTAAGACTTCAGAGGAATCCCTTGTCTAAATCCTGAAGACCAGTCACCAAACTAATTCACACAATTCTGGAGGTGAGAGAAGTTAACACTGTGACACTCAGATGTTTAGCTATTTAAGATTTTCATCACAGAGAATGAGTCTGTCAAAATCCAAATAAGATTACACCAGCAAACACAGAAAACAAAACAATAGCTCACAAACTGGTAATGTTCAATATACATTCCAATCCCCAAGAAAGGAAATAACAAGGAGTGCAGTAACTATAGGTCCATTAGTTTAATTTCCCATGCAAACAAATTGATGCTCAAGGTGTTGCAACAAAGGCTTTTACAGTATATGGAGTGAGAAATGCCTGATGTTCAAACTAGTTTTAAAAAAGGAAGAGGCACTTGAGATCATATTGCAAATGTCCACTAGCTACTGGAGTATACTAAAAAATCTCAGTCAATGCTTTATAAACTACAGCGAAACCTTTGACTATATGGATCATGAGGAACTCTGGGTTGTTCTGAAAGAAATGGATGTGCCTCACTACTTGAGAGGAAACAACAATTTGGAGATCTCTCATTCATAAGGTCATCATAACTCAGAGAGGACTTGGCTTCCCTCTTTGAATTTTGGTTTTGCTTGTCCCCTTCCTTATTAAATTCTTCTTCTTCTTTCGTGTCTAGGCCAGATGTTGCAATTCCAATTCTGATTCCCCAGGGAGAAAAGCCCATCTAGGTAGCAGTTCTTCCATGTCTAGGCCAGACCTGAAACTGCCCAAATGAAGACACCTTTTGGTGAGTTCATTTGCAGTTCCTTTCGCCTGACCGAGTGTGAGAAAGATTAGCCAGCAACACAAGGTTGCCGTTACCAGAGTACACCCGATTGTGGTTCAAACATACCACAGTTTCAAGGAGGCTCTTTCTGTGTATCCTCCACCCTTTATTAAATGAAACAACCTAATTCTCAACTGGTCTTCCATTTCTTCCAGAGTTAACCTCAGAGATCTATTCTAATGGCTTCACCTATAGTTATAGATAATTGGTCGCTAGAAGAGAGAATACCTTTAGTGCTGATTTGTGTGCAGTTTGCAGTGTGGTAGCTTTTCTTGCCTCCTGTAATTTGCAAATTAGCTAGATTATTTTTGAGAGTGGTCTTTAAGACGTTAAATACTTTCTTCTCTTGGAAACCTTCCTTAGAATTGATTTCTTAGACTGGAAATACAGCTTGAATCAACTTCCTTGAACAGTCATTTGATTTCATGTCTAATGATTTATTGTGTATGATTGACAAATTGTCTCTAAGGCAAAGGCTCAAATGACATGGGACCTCCACTAAAAACTGGAAGGACAGTATCCCACACTGCCATCTTCCCTACCACCAGCATTTTGTACATTTCTGTTTTCAGTTTTGTGCACTCATCCTTGTTTCTGCTTCTGCAGAAGGCAGGATGCCAAGTAACAGATTCAAATTCCAAGAAAGGAGATTTCAGTGAAAAATTAGGAAAAACTTTCTGGTGGCAAGAGTTAATTGGCTATGGAATGAACAAGTGATGGATTTTCTTCTATTGAAAGTTTTTAAACAGAATTTGGATAGTCATCTGTAATGGAAGTACTAATGGTGTATTTCCTCAATTGGCAACAATTTGTATTAGATGACGCCCTGGAACCCCTTACAAGTCTGTCATTCTATTATTCTGTGATTTTCTACATTCAATCATTGTCATTAACTACCATGGAAGAAAGCTGGAGAACTGTGTACAAATGTGACTTCATGTTGCAAGACAGAAGAACAACACATGTGGTTACAATTTGCATGGATTGTAAGATATAAACCTAATGTGAGACCTCCACCCACTGAGGTGGCTTTTGATGCTTGCTCCTTGTTCACCTCCTTTTTTCTGCTCATTTTGTCTTTAATGCCCATGCTTACTCACTGTCTTTTGCATTTACAAGGATTGGCAGTTTCATGTGAGTCTGCAGCTGCACTTATATAGGGGTGCCTGAACCACTCATTTAGAAACTGGAATGACAGAACAAACCAAAGTGCCGCTTCCTTTCCACTACTTCTGCCTTCACACAAACTTTATTTGCCTTTTTTCTAGTTATCTTCTACCTTTCTCTCTTCCATAGAGTTTGAAAAAGTTGCTTTTTAAACAACAACTGCTAGGATTTGCAAAAGCTCATGATAATTGGTGCTTCTGGGAACTGGAACCCAAATTTTCAACTTTTCAAGATCTAGTCTTCTCATTCCATTCTAGATATCTCAGTCTCTGCCACATTTCTCCCCCCCCCCATGTATTTTATTCTGCTAATGTGCTTATTGCTTTCTTCTTCCTCTTTCCCACTCTTTCCCTGTTTCACTTGTTAGTTTCTTGTTTATGCAAAAAGAGGTTTTAACAATGTACAGTTTTGCAGTTTTACAGTCTGTTTACATCTCTTTTGTAGTTTTTTAGCAATTGCATTCGATAGAGTTGATAGGAAACTGCTATGGCATTGGCCCAATATGGAATATGGTAAGTGAACATTTTATCAGATAATGTAAATGCTTATATAGTGACTGCAGAAATGTAGTTAGAACAAGTCAAAGAATATTAGAACCCTGTGCAGTAACATCTGGAGTGAGCCAGGGATGTGTACTATCACCACTATTATTTATCACCTGTTGTGAAAATTCAAAGAATGTTACAATTTCTTTGAATTACTTTTTATATATTTAGTTACACTGCTTGTTTGTTGGATGAGAATCCTTGTTTAAAGAGAGAGTGCAACATTTCTCACTGAAGGCCATTCACACTCCAGAAAGACATGTCACTAAGTTACTGCCCTAGAGGACAGACATCAGTTAAAGATTCAGAGCATATGGTACTTTGTATCTGAAAGGAGAATGAACAGAGGTAATCCCAGGTTCATTGTTGGTCATTAACCCTTTAAGAGTTGGGAGGAGGAAGTCCAGGATGGGAATACTTTACCCAGACCAGAAGCCTTTGCCTTGACCTTAACCCAGACCTAAGGGGAGAGGTAAAAGGGCAGACTTAGAAAAACACCTGTGAGGGTACATCATTCCCACATACTTATTATTCTTAAGGGAGGGAGAAGAGTACCAAAATGGTATAAAATCCCTACAGTTTAGGCACTTAGAAGATCATCAGAAGACCATCTTCAAGATCAGTGAAGCACTTATCTCTTCGAACATCTGATAAGGACACCAAATGGAAATTTAGAGAGGAGATGTGTGCTGCGAGCCCACACTTAGCTAATATTTTGAATTCAGCTGGACTTAATCTCTGAGAGCTGAGGGATTATCAAGACAAGTTAGATCTTTGTTATTTTTCTAAGTTTAGAGTTAAAATAGTTTAGGAACCCAAGATGGGGTATTTTTTTGCTTTCTTAGGGAAAGTATTTTTAGAATTTATAGTTAATCTGTTAGCTTGTTTTGCTGTATGGATTATTCCATCGCTTCTATAATAAATATCTTTAAAATTACACCAATGCCTCGTCTTTGGAGAAGAGAAGATTGTTGGGGACTATTTTGCCAGCCAAGTTAAGGTTCCTGGAGAGCCAAGGTTTGGCTGCAGTTTGAGGATGGGTGAGAGGGGTCTGGAAAGGAGTGCATCTTCAAAGAGGCTTGATCTCATGAGATTGAGATAGAGTTGCTAGGAGACCAAGGTGGGAGTCTCACACTCATCTCTGAGACAGACCTGGGAACAATAACTTGTCTGTGCATCCCACGCTACATAGACTTTTCATAAAGGCAGTTTTCATGGTCATATTGTGCTTAGTCTCTGAAGCAGGTGGGGTTCAAAAGGGAACTGTTATCTTCCTCCTCCCTGCCTGTGACCCATGCAGAGACTGAGACCTCCTCTCCCCACCCCCAGGTTCCCCAACATCACCTACATAGACAGCATAAGCAAAAAAGCAAAGTCCATGAATGGAAACAATATCAAGGAATTTGATTGATTGATTTGATTTATTGGATTTGTATGCTACCCAATCTACAGTGTGACTCAGGGCAGCTTACATACACCACAAAACCTTCAATAATACAATAAAAAATATAATAGCATACAAAAAAGACAGTAGCAAATAATACAGTCAATAGAGTCAATAGTATACAATACAATCAAAAATGCAGAATATAGGGGAACCTGGTGCAGATAATCAGGCATTAATAGCAAGTAAAGCTAAGAAACTACAACAATACCTTACATCCATGAACCAAGAATGTAAGATAAATTCCTTGTCCCAGCAGCAGTGGAGCTGTAAGATAAATAATATGGGAATCAATAAAGAGATGACTGAGGTAATGACAATTGGAATGAAAATGCATACTCTAGATATTGAGATAGAGGGAACAAGTATAAAGTGGCAGAGTTTAAATACCTAGGAACAACATTTACTAAAAATGGGAAAATGGACAAAGAGATTAACATACGGTTCAGTAAGGTAAACCAAATACTGCATTGGGTCAGTTAGTTCTGCTCTTACAACACAAGACAATGCCAACCAGCACAAAGAAACACCTCATACAAAGCATGTTCATTTCCACCTGGAGATTGAACACCCAAAAAAGTAACCTTTTCAGCGTCTGTTCCATAGTGTGAAAAAACATTTTGGAGGATACATTCAAAGCTACATTACATATAAAAGGTGGCCATTTTAATAGCAAAACTATGAAGGTTATGAACATTAATGTTCAAAAGTCTATTAAATGTTTAGGTAGAGATATCTCTAAAAATTGGAAAGACTCAAAGAGGATGATTTTAAAATACTGAAACAGGTAGTTATGAATAAATTATTGAACTTAAGGAAGCCAGAATATCATGATTTAGTAGACTAGCAGTATGTAAAATGAAAATATTACCTAAGATTATTTCTTGAATTTAGGATGTTACTAATAAATATTAGTGAAGAAGAGTTAAAAGACTGTCAAAATATGATCAGTAAATTTTGTAGCAGAGATAATAAATCCAGGATTAATAAAAAGAGGTGGTATAAATCTCAGAAAAGTGGAGGTCTAGGACTTCATAATTTAAGGTTACACTATATTAATAACCAATTAAGATATGCATCAGATGTTATATCTCAGCACAATAAACCAATTTGTTTGAAAATAAAAGCATAAAATTACATTTAAATTTGGTAAATAGCCTTTTTCTACAAGATAGTAAAAATATAGTTAAAAATAGAAAATCCCTTTCTTAATAATGTGTTGACAATTTGGAACAAATACAGAAAATTATTTACTCCATCTGTATATCCATTAACCCCTGTGACAGTTCTGGAAAAGTTCCCAGAAAATTAAAAATAGCAATTGAAAATATGTTAATAAAGAGATAAGATAATCAATTGAAGGACTGATTAGAAATAATGAAGAATAAAGAAAAAAATAAAGGAGTGTTAGCTAAGGATGAAATGTCTAATAATGATGTTATTTGATTAGAACAATGGGCAAACAACTGGATAAGAAAAACAGTAAATGTAGGGAACTTATAAAATATGAAGTAATCATATTTTTTGAATGAAAGGTAAGGTGATGATACCTTCTATAACACTGCTTCCAAGTTTCTTGGCATCAAGCTCACGCTTTGATTTTGGAGAAACTTTCCTGCCTCCGTGTCTGTCCTTTGCTATAATCTAACCTCATTTTAACAACAACAACCAGTTTGTAACTACACATTAAAAACAAAAACAAAAAGCTAATTAAAAATCATTTGAGATTAATGTTGTACGTAGTATAAAACTGATAAGCACTTGATGGTGATGATGATGACGATGACAACGATGACAACGACGATGACGATCTTACAATCTTGTGTCCCTCTGAAATTTCTTCATACCCTTGGGATGTCCTCCCAATTTGGCAGCCAGTGTTCTACAGGGTTGTTAGGAGTTCACTGCTAAATTAGGGTGGGGGTGGGGGCATTTTGAGAAAAAATAGGAAATAAAGTTAAGGGCAACCTCAACACTCCTTGCAGAACAGAAGAGAAAACACACACACAAGGATTCCTCAGTGGGCATGAAATAGAGATATCCATGGAGACTGCTTAGCTTCATTTACTGTATACTGTATCTGTTTTCCTGCCTACAATTTGCCCTTCATATTGATAATTCCCTTCCTTTCACATCTGTCGTACAAACCCCTCTTTGTTCTTTTCCATTTCTCCATCTTTTCCTTTTTCTCCCCACCTGTCTACTTTATCTGTTTTCGAAGTCTTGAAGTTAATTCATTCATTTCCTCTTTGCTTTCTCTAGGTTTTGAAAGAGACATCCTTCTGTTAGCTTCCTACATGAGCTAATTATCCTGTCTGCTTGTAAATGTAACAATTTTTTTAAAAAAATTCTAGTCTTTTAGCATTACAGTTTTAAATGCTTAAATGGGGCTGCCCTTGGTGACCATCCAGAGACTCCAGCTGGTCCAAAATGCGGCAGCCCGGGTAGTGATGGGGTGCGGGCATTATGCTCGTGCCTCACCACTGCTCCGGGAGCTGCATTGGTTGCCAGTATGTCTCCGGGTGCAATTCAAGGTGCTGGTTATTACCTTTAAAGCCCTATATGGTAGTGGGCCAGGATACCTAAGAGACCGCGTCACCCTAAGAACATCTGTCCGCCCCACCAGGGCGGATCGGAGAGGCTCCCTTGTTATTCCATCGGCTAGAGAGGCGCACCTCTCTTGCAGTAGGAGGAGGGCTTTCTCCGTGTCCGCCCCAACCCTTTGGAACCTCCTGCCTATCGAGCTGTGCCTACAGACAGAGCTCCTGCCCTTTTGGAAGGGCCTAAAAATCTCATGTAGGGTGGGTGATCTAATGAACAGCCACCCTTTTGGTTCAATTTCTGGCGTTGTTTTAATGTTTTATGAATTTTTATAGTTTTAAGTATGAAGTTTTAAGATGAATTAGTATTATCATAGGCTTAACCTATGATTTTAATCTGTAAGCTGCTCAGAGTCGGGTTTACCCGATTTGGGGGGGGGGGAATAGTAAATATGAGAAAATAAATAAATAAATAAATAAATTTCTTCCTCTAAAATTTTGCACCATGGGATAAGACCCTGGTTGCAATTTCCTAGTCAAGACACTGGCAAATCCCATTTGTTCTACTGTACAACAAATCAGGTGTTTCTAATGTGGTGGCCAAAATATTCTATAGCATATTTTATTTTTATTACCACTTTATTTATATAATTTGCCTTGGTCCAGAGAAGCATGTTTATTTCAGGCTATTGCGGATAAAAATAACATTCATTCTAATGAAGTATAGGACTGAGAAGTGCTTATTGAGCAAGGAGAAATATCTGAACATTTGTATGGATTTCTGACCTCTCTATCCCTTGAGATGCTGGGAAACACTGGTAAGAGATTGGCTCAAGGATCTCAAGACTCCAGTACAAAACAAAACAAAAATCCTGAATATCTGAAATCGTCCCAACTCTGATTTACATGCTGTTTGCTCAGAGCTTTTAATAGACCTTTTTGTATAACACCTTCATCTTTCATGTCCTGATCAAACCCTGGACTGTCAAAATGGAGCTACATTCTTGGGTTTGCCATTGGCCAAACCTAAGTCCTCAGCGGTGCATGTTTCTGGTAGCAATTGGCAGACTAGCAAATGGGCTGGATTCTGTATCTCTCCACACTCAGTGCACATGTTGTTGTCCACCAGCAGCTCCCATTTGAGCATGTTGGTCTTACATTTGGGCACTCCGATGGTCAGCCTATTCAAGGTCCTCCAAGTGATGTAGGGGAGGTTGAGTTCCTCAGCCATTTGCTCCTTTAATTTTATTCTTTGTTCAGTGAGCTCTTTCCTCCATCTTCTAATTTGATTTTGCTTTGATTTCCAGGTACTGTATAAGACCTCGAAGCTCTAACTTTTCCTACCTCTGAGTTTGGCTTTGTATGTAGTAAAAATAATAATAATAGGTTTTTCTTTGCTTTTCTCTTCACTAACAACTCATGGAGTCACAGTTCCTTTCAGCATCTGAAGGATTAATGGCAAAACCAATTAAACTACAGAAGGGAGACAGCCAAGTTGAGGAAAGCTATTCCCTCTGGCACTTCCCCCTTTCATTTAGGGGGATGTCTTGGCTGCTAATTCTCTTTTAGACTAAGATGTTTCCTTTCCCAGGCTGGACAGTGTGTTATTGGTATCAATGATCTTGATCTAAAGTAAACAAGCTTACAATAAACCAGACAGCCTCAGTCTTTTTGATATCATTACCCTTTAACCTCTCAGGGACTTCTTCAGAAGGGAAGGCACAATTTATTGCCAGATTTTGAAGAAGTATTCGCCATCCAATGCCATCCAATGGTCAAGTGACAACCAAGCAGTGTCAGTTTTCTACACATACTTCAAGCATGGATAGAAATGCTCATTGGCACAACCATGAGTCTTCTGGTGGGTAAACTGAGGACAAATCATTTTTAAGAGGTCATTTATTTGCATCTAACTCTTGAATTACCTTACCCTTTCTAACAAAACCAACTAGATTTTGTCAATATAGAGATTCCCTGAAGTTAACAGGCTGCACCTTAGCCTTTCTTTATATAAAAAATTGCAGAACTGTTCTAAGACCTTAGCAATATATAGTCTACATTGCAGAAATATTACCAGCCTGTGCTACAAAAAGCTGAAATGTATCATTTACTTCCTTTCACTTCTTGAAACTATAATTATTACCAATTGCACAAGTAATTTGTTATATTGCATGTTATTAACAGCTTAAATAGTCATAATCATTGTTGTTATGCTTTTGAATACTTTCAAGTCATCTCCAATCATGGAAACCTTATGAATAAGATATTTCCAAAATGTCCTGTTCAAAACAACCCAGCTCAGGTCTTGAAAATTCAAGTCTGTGTTTTCCCTTATGGAGTCAATCTATCTTATATTTAGCCTTCTTCTTTTCCTGCTGCCTCCCACATTTCCCAGAACATGATGCAGCAGTAACCCTGGCCATCCGACAGCTATGGTGGCCGTGGGGGTTCCCTTGGCAAGTTCAACCATGCCACAAAGGGGTCGGCTAGTGGTCCAGAATGGTTCTCCATTCTGGAACTGCAGGTCAGCTAACTGGGGTTGGGTACTTGGGTAATGCACCTGGCCAGTGCATTGCTCTAACATGGCCAACTTCAACATGAACCAGCTTTGACATGGGTAAGATCTGGTAGAAAGCAGCCTTGGTAAAAGCACAGGCAAAGACAGCAGTGGACAGAAACAGAAGGTTAGAGAAGAGCTAATAAGCTATTTTACATATTGGACTGGGATTGGTTGAAAATGAATTATTTATGGGGAAGGTGCTGGAAACACTGAGGAGAAGAAAAAGAGAAGAATATGGAGGGGTTTTGAAAATGGCTTCCATCCTGGAATCATCCAGATGAGGAGGCGAAGAAGGTTCCCCTAGAATAGTAAGATAGGTTTATTATTTTGCCTTGGAGTAGGTAAAGTGCTGATCGGCTGCCCAAAATGCTTTATAAGTGTTTGATAAAGCTACCTTTTGTGTTTTCTCCTTTTTGAAATCTGATTGCTGCTGTTTGTAAGGACCTCAGTTGTGTTAAAATTAGCCTTTTTAAAAAATTCAAGCCCTTATGTTTCGTCACACAATTAAAGGGAATTTGTTTATTTTTGATGTGAATTCAATGAATGTCTTACATTTCCGTTGGGTGGTCTGGCAGCTTTTGCGATGTAACAGAAATCATGTGCTTTCGATGATCTCCCACCACAAAACTAAAGCACCCATGAAAATAATGGTTACATTGACTGAAAGCTCGTCTCGGTGACTTCCAGAAATGTAAAGAGCCATTAGCCAAAAATACAAAGTGATGACATCATTGCTTCAGAAAGTTGCCATGAAAAAATGCAATCTTCGCAGTTTTCGGTGGCCCAGAAACCAAACCATACAACCGATTCAGGTGACCTATAGTGCATTTGAAAGAGGAAAGAATGACCTTTGTTGTGACATTATTACACTTGAAATTGGACTTTGGGAAAAAACTATGAAGCATTTTACAAAATACCACTCAAACAAGGTCATGAAAACACAAAAATAAAAGGGAAAAACTTGTTAGAAACTGAATATGACAACTTCCTGACCTGGATGCAGTTAGAATACAACAAGTGGAGCAGAATGACACCGAAGCAGGAATCAACAACAAAGATAGTAAGAAAAAACAGGACTCATAAAAATGACATTGGGGGGGTCAATTGGTGGTGAGCCAGCAACCAAACCGATCAACCGATTGAAGAGATCCAAAGTACTATTGATAGAGGACATAATAACCTTTCTTGTGACACTTATACAATTTGGATCGGACTTCAGAAACATTTTCTATGAAGGTTTGAAACAAAAAACCCCACTTTCTTTCTAACCTTCCTTCCTTCAAAAAAAAAGTATCTCTCCAACTCTTGCCTTCTTGCTGGATATGGAAGTAAACAGGCTGTCAACGTGTTCGTTTCATGAAGGAAGGAAGGTAGGAAAGAAAGTGGAGGGGGGTCAGGACCCACCCGGCAGTGAAGAGGTGAGCAAGAACTTTAAAAACCGGCAGGAAAAATCTAAGGACACTACCATCAGGGATTTAGTTCGTGAATTTGATGTGTTGAATTATGCTCATTAGTTCATCTATTTCTTTTGATCTGAATGAAATAAAAGAAATAAATGAACTAATGAGCATAGTTCAACACATCAAATTCATGAACTAAATCCCTGACAGTAGTGTCCTTAGACCCTACCTGCCACTTTTTTTAGTTTACCTATATGCTACCAAGACTAAGCTGAAGCATTGTTTCTTAGGTAACCCTTGGGAGGGGGAGGCTGTAATTTGTAAAGGCAGAGGTATTGAATATACCAGCACTTATCTTGGGTTTAGAAAAATCTAGGCCATACTTCGCACGTAAAAGCATCCTGGTCTGATATGATCCTAGACTCAACATCAACCATTTAAAACCTAATTCAAGCAATACTCAAGTACAGTTGTACCTCGCTTAAAGAGTATAATGCGTTCTACAGAATTGCTCTTTAAGTGAGTTTGCTCTTTAAGCGAAACACCATTGTAAATGACCAATTGTGGGTGGGATTGCGAACCCTGATTTATTTGCTAGGCGAGTTTTCGGTTGGTTTTATTTGTTAAGCTAAGCGAACATTCAGAGAAAATTCTGCTCTTTAAGCTAGTTACTCTTTAAGCGAGGAGCTCTTTATGCAAGGGTTGACTGTACAGTAAAATTTTGAGATTTGAACACCTTTACTTATGAAAAACTCACAATATGATAGGAAGTCTTGGGGGAAATTGCTTCGAGATAGGAATTATTTTTGAGATACATTTTTTTTAATTTTTGGTCTTCTGATGCTTCCCATGGTGTCAGGAAAGTGTTTGGGGCATTTCCATTCCATTTTTGGAATTTTTCATTGCATATTAGCACCTCCAGAAGCTCCTCTGGCCACCAGGAAATGCCAGAAATTCCCCCTTCGACAGCTGATCATCGGGGACTAGTCCTGCAATTACCAGAGCTGCCCATTAGAGGGGACTGTTGTAAATGTGCCAAATATGCATTGAAAACTTTCTGGAGCTCAGAATAAAGTGAGGGAAACGTTATTTTTCTGTTCAAACTCTTTCTAAAGTGCACTTTGGAATTTTTCACCTTGTTTTCACCACTTTAGAGAGTTTTAACAGAAAAAAATGTGTTGTTTTTTTTGTTTTTTTTATTTTTTGCTTTTCTGAGCTCCGGAATGCATTATTTTGTTTTCAATGCATTCCTGCGGGAAATCAGGTTTTGAGATATGAATTTTTCAAGATACGAAAATCCTCAAGGAACACATTAATTTTATATCTCGAGGTATCACTGTATGTGTGAACGTAGAGAGATGCAGAACACAGTTCATTTACTGCTCTGCCGATTGCTGCCAGAGACATGCACCGATGGGCAATGACAAAGCAAAGAAAGTGGCTTCATTTTAGCAGTCCAGGGTTTTAACAGGACACAAAAGAAGAAGACCATTGTAGGATAACTTGGCCAGACACTAGCAAAAGCAAAGCAACACAATCACACTTATATACAGCCCCATAGCGCTTAGTGCACTCTCTGGGCGGTTCACAAGTTAATTAGCATTTTGCCCCCAACATGCTAGGTACTCATTTTACCTCAGAAAGATGGAAGGCTAAGTCAACTTTGATCCCTGGTCACAACCTTTTCGTTGAAATACAGCAGTTTAACCACTGCACCACCAGGGCTAAATGCAAGAGCTACTTGCAAAAATGAAGTTGTACTCAGAACTTCCAAAATAGCTCTTGCAACCACTTTCCCCTTTTTAAAAATCTGTGCAAAGTCATTTGTGATGAGAAAGTCTTAGAACAGGAGAAGTCCATGCATAGGCTGAGTATTAGAAGAAATGGGGCTTGACCACCTGAGAAACCTGCTCCAGAAGTTTCCCACTTTTGCTGTAGTCCAGAAGGGCTGGAGGGCACCAGGTCAGGAAAGGTTTGTATGTACTGACTGCAAATGGTTCATTAGGTTGTCATGTAGGGATTTTCCCAGGCAGAGAATTAGGATCTTTTCCTTAACAATGCTCAGATAGGTCATATGAGCTCCACCACCTGTTGAAGTGTAAACAAACTGCAACAGGCAGTTTGTCAAAAATGTAAAGGGTTTCTCTTCTTGTTGTTGAATTCAGTTGGGAAGTAGACCTGAACAGATTTGAAAAGGAAGTACTTCTCTGGGAAGGGGTGGGTAGGTGTGCCTTTGCATATATGATTAACATTATTCCTTTTATGAAAAGAACTATTTTACTTTTTTCCCTTTGCAGAAGGATATAATTATTCTTGTGTTTGTCTCAGGAGAAAGGCAGCCTTTCCAGACTTAATTAGGTCTGACACCTCATTAAATATGAGACAGTCTTGTACAAGATAATGAATCAGTTATCATAGTTTAGACAAGACGTATTTTAAAAAATGACTCAGGTATTGTCTACCACCCACATTAATTGTCCAGAACAGATTAACTGGTCTTGGATCAGAAAAATATTGTCCCACCAGCATTTAATTTCCCTGCTATCACACAGAGGGAATGAGAAACCTGAGAACAGAAGGGAAGGCGAGAGCGGTGAGAAGAAAAACAGTCCCTTCGTTGCCCAATGCATTGTCTCACTAATGAATCCCCTTTGAAAACCATACTTCATAATAAATGAGGACATAATATAATGCAGATGGATCAACAGGAGCATATAGACCAATGATGGCAAACCTTGGCACTCCAGCTGTTCTGGAACTTCATTTTCCAGGAGCCCTGATCAGCAGGAGTGCTGACTTGGGCTTCTGGTAATTGAAGTCCAAGAACACCTGGAGTGCCAAAGTTCGTCATCACTAATATAGACACTACCATGGCTCTGATATATGAAGATTTGTGTTGGAGTCTGGCTAGATGTCAAGAATCACAATATTAGGTAAGTCCCAGGTGTTGCCTACAAGGCACATCAGCAAATAATACTGATGTTTATTAATAACAGTTATTTACAATTTTGTTTACCTGGTCCCTGGGGATTTTAATTTCATGTTAATACCTTCAGTTGCACAAGAAGCCAACACTACTTCTGGAAGAAAGGGATTGTTCATTTGCTCTCTTGCAAGGACTGGTCCCTTTCCTTCAAAGCAAGGGTATGCAACTTGCATGTCGCCAACTAGTGTTGGTCTACCCTAGCCATTAGTGCCAGCTATTATTATTATTATTATTATTATTATTATTATTATTATTATTATTATTATTATTATTATTATTATTATTATTATTATTATTATTATTATTATTTCAAATTTATACCCTGCCCTGCTCAGGAGAACCTGACTCTAGGTGGCTTACAAATTATATAAAAAATAGCAACATAACAATCATAAATTCCACAATACCACAATAACAATCATCACAGTATCAGTATCAGAGAGAGATAAATATATCAATAACACAGTAACAGTAAAAAAATGTCAATATCACAATACAAAAAAGTTTTACAAAAAAGTAAAACAAAAACAGCAGCAAGAAACAACATCACATTTACTGAATCCTGCAGTGATTATTAGCAAAATCCTACCAAAAGTAACCGGGGAAAGTTCAAAAAAGCCCACAAAAGAAGGAATCCAGTCCCAGTGAGAGCCGTACACCACAGTAGTGTCTTTTTAAACTGGCCCAGGGCGGGACAGGGTACCGGCAATGGCACGGCCCTGGTGCCCATAGCTGTGGTGGCCTCTCTGCCGGGTTGAAAGTCCGGAGGCAAGGGCGGAGAGGTCCTGCTGTCCGTCTCGGTGTCTTTTTAAGCGTCTTTAGTCTTTAGTCTCGGTGTCTTTAGTATAGTGAAGAATGAGGAATGATGGGAACTGGCATTCAATAGAACCAGGAGGCTCACAAGACATCACCTTTCATGTGTTTTGAACTACAACACCCATAATTTTTTCTGGCAGTCCTACAAGTAGACACCTAAATTGTGTTCACCTGGGGGGAAAGCCCAGATGATGGGCTTCATGCCTTGGATAGGTCTAATTTCCTGTTGGTAAAGAAGCTGCCTTGATGGTTGCTGGAATGCTTTGCTTTCAAACAGGACATTTGGCTTATCAAAGGCATGTAGCCTGCCAAATGGGCCTTCTTTCTAGGTTGGATATCTGTACACTGAGACCTGGAGATGAGACTCCCAGAAAGAACTCCCAAAAAGAACTATGTAATCAAAAATATCCAAAATGCACATCCCTAATGAGAAGCAGCAGGAAATGTTCAAAATGCACATCCCTAATGAGAAGCAGCAGGAATATAACACTAAAAGGTTTACCAAAGTTCTTTCCCGAGGCAGAATCCTACCAAATCCAAACTGGTCTACCAAACTTTAGAATGCGTCAAAGGCTTGGAAACACAGAAATCTGCTGAATCAGAACTCTGGTCAAACTAAACTAGCAAGCTAAACAATTTGGATCAGTAGCAGCTCTACAGGTTGAAACCCTAGATTCTTTCCTACATGGAATTCCTCTGTGGTCCCCAACTGAAGTACAAAAGAAATCCAACACTATTAAGTTTCTGAAATCAGACAAGATTGATGGATTCAAGGAGATATAGGTTGGGATAAACCTCACATTTCTTCTCCCCCTGTGTGGAATGAGAAATGTAAAGTGGTTTTGAAGACGGGGAACAGCTCTAAGAGTCTTCACATGAGAACTGTTTATTAAAACATTCTGGAACTAGAGTGGACAGGTTAGCAGTCAAAGTCTGATACCAAGTGATGGATTCTTGTGAAGTTGTAGAGAAGGACAAGCATTGGGTTGGAGTTTTTTTTTCAGGCTCTCTAGTGTTGCTGCAACATGACTCTATTGTTGTACAACATGACTCATGGGTAACAATGGTGGTGGCTTCACTTCTTGCCTTGGTCCAAATGGCCCAACATTGGTGTACCAAAAAGCTAAGAGTTAGAGGGGGGGACTTTGAAGCAGGGTGGATAAAAACCAATGATCTAAATCACATTTTAAAATTTTAAATTAATTTTTTAATAAAATGTTTTTTGAGGGGAAAAATATCTAAATATAGTTTTCTATTTAAGAGACATTATAGTCCAAAGGTTATTCATAATGAAATAAGAAGTATTTTTAATTATGTAGCATGAGGCTGTATGTTTGCAATGTATGAGGCTGTAACGCAATGTTTAATTTTTTGGTAAATGAATTCCATTAATGGAATTCCATTAATCCATTCACAATCCAGAGGATTCTATACACAAAATCTATATACAAAGAATCAATCCATTGCCACGATTAACAACATTCAATTAATAGAAGAAAATTGTTGGGAGTGGAATAGATCTGCACAAGAAGCTAAGTGTGAGAAAGGAGAGGCAAGCAGTAAAGTCATTATGCAGAAAACCATGATTTAAATCTAGTTTTATTGAATAATGATTTAAATAGTGATTTAAGTTTATTTGATTTAAATTGAATCCACTCTGCTAGGAAGAAAGCCAATATATTTGTGTTTATTGTGACATTTAGAGCAACACCCTCTGGTACTAGCTAGGGCTCTGTGGAGGTGGATGTCAGGCTTTAGTTTATAGTCATCTCACGCACACAATTTAAATATTCTCTTTCTGCATCACTGCTCATCCCAAGATTTGTTTCCTTATCTGGAGACTTGTGGAAACATTACAATTCCCCAAAACTTCAGCTGACATCTTAAGACTTTGAAATATTACCATCTGGAACACAGATAAACTTTAAGAACTTGATATTGAACTGAATAGAACCAAGAATGTCCTGATTTCTCAGGAAGTGATGCAGGCCTAAACTTTTGCTCTTAGCTTGTGCCACAAACTCAAAGGTAGCATAGTCTGTTGCTACAGGAGCTTTTTGGGATTGAGCATTAAAAAGGCCATACATAACAGGTGAGTGAAGAGTTCAGTAATATAAGAGAAAGCCAGAGAATACATCTGATATACCGCTAAGATGAGTCCCTAAATGAGAGATGATGAATCTAAAAGCCTAAGAAATTTCTGGGAGAATGAGAGACTGCATGAGCCATCTAATTTACAATCTATTAGAAAGGTCAGTCTATCACCTGAAGTTTCACAAATGAACAAGAGACTCTTTTCAGATTACATGTGTCAATTGGCAAATACATTTATGAATGACCACTTTTAATATCACCAGCTACACTAAATTAGTACATTGTGGAAGTATAACAGAACTCTTGGTTACTTTTGCTTAAAGTGTTATTTATTTATTTATTTATTTATTTATTTATTTATTTATTTAAATGAGTTTTATTAAGATTTTTTAACAAAAAAGGGAGACAAAAAGAAAATAATAATAATAAAATACTAAGTTGCATAACATAACATCAAAAAGAAAGAACATAAGAAATAACAATTGTAACATAAATACCATTAAGGATTAATACAATTGATCATTTCAGTACTTTCAATCTCTTAACCAATCTACTTATGTGTGTGTATATATATGCAATTGTACTTTATTCTAGTTACTATCTTTATTATGGTATTCAAATTTTTACTTTTTACTATACATAAAACATCCTAGTGCACTAACCTTATGTCCTGTTGTCTTCCTTCAAATCAATTGCTCTGCCAAATACTCATTACTTTTGGTACAGTCTTGTCTCCTTTATTCTCTTCCAACGTATACTGCAGAAATGCCTTCCAAATGTCCCAAAATCTATTTTGTTTTAATATCCCCTTTTTTATATTTAATTCCCACGTAAGTTTTTCTTTAAGTGCCATATCCCAAACATCCATATACCATTTACTCAATTCTGAATTCAAAGCACCCTTCCAATTTATGGCAACCTGTTGTCTTGCTAATGTTAAGAAAAATAGCTAATAATTCCTTTACATTTTCATCTACATTCAAATCGTTTATATCTGTCAATAAAACAATTTTCTCATTCAACTTTAAATTAATATTTAAATTTTTGCTATTTCTTTTTCAGCTTTGTGTCAAAAAATTGGAAACAATTTCACAATCCCACCACATATGTTTATATGTCCCTATTTCCTGTTGATATCTCCAACAAGGTTTTGACTTACTATTGTCTATTTGTACCATTGCCACAAAATTTTATAATTATGTTATTTAATCGCATAATTCCCCCCCACACACACACTTTTTCTTCCAATTTTCTTCAGAAACGCTTATATTTAGATCTATTTCCCACATTCTTTTCAGGGCATTCTGGGGTTCTTCAATACAATTTATCATTTTATATATCTTACTCACTGCTCCTGTTATCCCCATTAAGCCTCATCTTATCATATATAACATTACAGTACTTCAAAATTTGTCAATTGTCTTACAATTTGTAACTTCTCTTTATATCCCTTATTCCACCTGTCCACTGATACTATCTGAAGCCAGTTCAACCTTAATTCCTTGTAAATTTCCATTCTGGCTTTTTCATGCTCACACACCCTTAACCAATCTTTCAATAAAACTATATCATATTTATAAAATATATTTTCTAATAACTTCAAATTTTTAATTGGGAATGTTTCTATTTCACAGAATTCTATTATTTGTTAGGTATTTGATGCCAATTTACCTTTTAATTTTAACCATACACTTATAATTGCTTTTAAAATATTGTTTTTGAATTTTAAATTTGAGACATCATATTTTTAATAATCTCCAATTCCACACACATTACTATCATTCAATTCTATATCTTTCTAGATAAGATCATTCATTGTCAGTAATTTTATCACACCCTTAAGTTGATACCATCCTAATGGCAGAAAGTGAGGAGGACTTTAAAAAGCTCCTGATTAGGTTGAAAGAAGAAAGTGCAAAAGCTGGCTTGAGAAAACCAAGATAATGGCAACAGGCCCTATCAGTCCCTGGGAAATAGATGGGGAAGAAGTAGAAGCAGTGACAGATTTTACTTTCTTAGGATCAAAGTTCACTGCAGATGGTGATTGCAGCCATGAAATAAAAAGGTGACTGATTCTTGGGAGACAAGTGCTGAGAAACCTGGGGAACATAGTGAAAAGTAGAGACATCACATTGCAAACAAAAATTTGTATAGTCAAAGCAATGGTATTTCCAGTGGCAATGGATGGTTGTGAGAGCTGGACCATTAGGAAAGCTGAGTGCAGAAGAATAGATGCCTTTGAGATGTGGTGTTGGAGGAGAGTTTTGAGAGTCCCCTGGACAGCATGGAGAACAAATAGGTCAATCTTAGAAGAAATTAACCCTGACTGCTCCTTAGAAGGTCAAATAGTAAAGATGAAGCTAAAATACTTTGGACATCAAATGAGAAGAGAGGATTCACTTGAGAAAGCCTTGATGCTGGGAAGGGTGGAGGGTAAAAGAAGAAGGGGCGGCCAAAAATGAGATGGCTAGTTGGTATTGTAGATGCAGTAGGCACAAAGGTGGGTGGGTTGAGGAGGATGGTGGAGTACAGAGGCGCCTGGTGGACAGTGGTCCATCGGGTCGCAAAGGGTCGGAATCAACTGTGCGACTGAACAACAACAAAAAAGTTAATACACCCTATAATAAGTTTTAATATTGGGTAACTCTAAACCACCCTCTTTCTGTGATTGATACCATAAACTTTTAGATATCCTTGTTCTTTTCACACCATTGCACTAATTATTCAGTAAGTTCTGGAAAATTCCTAATTATTTATCAGTTTGTTTAATTGGTAGAACCTCAAATAAAAAATTAACTTTTGGTAATAAACTCATTTTACAAATGGCAATCCTCCCAAACCAAGGTACAGTATCCTAAACTTCTGATATTGAATATATTTTTTTAAAAAAAATTCCTCTTTCACTTTACCAATTTTTTTCCCAGATCCTCTATATTATCTGCAATATTTAGCCCAAATATTTTATACCTTTAACTGTGTTTTTAATTTTGTGAGCCTCCCTGAGTCTTTGAATGAGGGTGGGATATAAATGTGATTTAAAAAAAATACTTTTCCTAATTTGAATTTTATATTTTTCCTTAATTCTCCCTGAATCATCCTTATTCAAATTACAAAATATTGCTTCCAATTTTCCCCCAATTTATTTTCAGACCTGTTACGTCTTCAAATTGTTGCAAATGCAATTGGATCCTTTCCATATTTCTTATAGGGTCTTTCATTACAAAAGTATCATCCGCATATAAACTAACTTTTGTCCCTTCTATGCCCTCTACATTTGAATCTCTCCTTGTAGCTCTAGCCAGTAACTCCATAGCCATGATAAACAAAATGGGGGAAAGGGGACATCCTTGTCTCATTCCTGCTTTTAGCTCAATATCCTCTGTAAAGGAATCACTTACTTTTACTTTAGTTAGTTTTTAGTTTTTACATAGTTATTTATTTATTCATTCATTTATTTCTTTATTAAAATTTTACCCCACCCGCCTGTAATACACTCCCACTCTGGGTGGCTCACAATATTTAAAGAAGGTGAAACAGACACCGCCACCCCCAGTCAAAATCAAAACTGAGGACCACTAGCCTGAGTGGCAAAAAATGATGTTAGGGTCTCATATTTGGTCTTCAACAATTCCAGTTCTGTGAGTCATTTTTTGGTCCTGAGCCCTTTTGGCATGCATCAGCCCCAGGCCACTATTGATGAAGCTGCTGCCCTCCATCAAGATGGATTCAACTGGGATCGACGGTCTGGCCAGGTGATCCTGCTATGGTAATAGAGTAGACCATACTGCCAGTGACTCAACATCAAGTATCAGGTGGCAGTTAACTATCCTGACAACCCTGAGGACTAACTGCTTGGGTGCTGGAGTCCACAGTGAAGGGTGATGGATTTGGATATGGCAGAACAACAAGAAGGGGACCATCACCTTTCCCTGTGGACATTGCCACCCAAAGACGATAGTCTATGTTCTTACTGCTATATAATTTTTAGTGCATGCTTTTAAAGAAAGTTATACATACAGACAACCTTGTAAAGAGAGAAAACGGCAGGCCATATGGTTGTATGTGTATACAAATATAGATACATATGAACATTTACATAGCATCAGACAAATAGCATAGGACAAGATTGTTTACTGTAGGCTATTCTCTTTCTGCCTCTTGCAGTGATTTCAGTTTCTCATTCCAAACCTGAAAACTTCATCCAGACTGTATTTGTTACAACAGAGCAGCATCCAATTCTCACTGAATTCAAGGGTGAAGAATGACGCCTCTTGTGTTTCAGCATCCCTTCCCTGCCTGACTTGAACTGCCTCCACAGCTTTGTTTTACTTTCCTAAGTGATCCTTGTTTGGTCTTTCATTCCCTTGCCTGTACATTTTCTTTTTATCCATTTCCCCCACCCACACCCCTACTTTTTTGTTTGAAAACCATCTTGTTTCCTTGCCCTGGTGGAGAACTTGCACTTTCTCTGCATTTCATTATCCATGAACCATAGCGGGGCATTTTGTCAGGATAGCATTAGACCTCCTTTGGATATTAGCGGCTGGATATGGGAGGTATGGGGGGTGGGTGGGAGAGAAAAGACATTTTAAATTGAAACCACATTTCAGCAGAAATGAGACACTAGGCTATCCCCTTGATTTTGCACAGGGTTGGGAGGAGGAAACCTATATTGGTGGAACTGTTTCAAGGCAAGCATTAATTTCGCTGCACAGCTATGTCAGAGTGCCTGGAGAGTAAACTGTAGTGACCCCCTGGTTTCATATTCTATACATTTAAAAAAAACCCTCCTTCTTCCTTTCCCCACTCCCCCATGCCTCCAGTACCAAGTAGCAGGATGTGAAACACTTCCTCTGCCTTTAAAAAAAGCCTAAGGTGTACTAAGATTAGAGTGGAAAGTATATTTGGGCTCCTAAGTAATTTGAAATACTAGGGCAAGGGTGGGTGGGTGGTGGTCATGCTACTATAGGGCAGCCACTCCCAACCATTCAGGATATGGGGGATTGCAGTTTCTATCATCCACAGCCAGCGTAAGCCATCTGGAGCACATCTGTTTATGGGAAGCTCCTATTCAAGCTTAAACTAATAATAATTGTATGGCCTGAAGTCATTTCTAACTCATGGCAACCCTTTCCAGGGTTTCTTAGTAGACTTACACAAAACTGATTGACCAATTCCTTCTTCTGTGGGCACCCTGGGAATGTCCAGCTTGCTTATGGCCACACAGATTGGCTGTTTTCATGGAAGGCACAGTGGATAATTGAGTTTCCAACCTCTGGCCAAAGTCCTAAACCAAGGGTGCCCAAACTACAGCTTGTGAGCTGGATCCAGCCCCCAACACCAATTCATCCGTCCCATGCTGCCTTCACCGTTCCCGGAAGTGGAAGTAAAATGCACCCGCACTTGTGCAGAATGCTGCCGTATATGCACCATAAATGCAATTCCAACACCCATGGGTGCATTTATGGCAGTGTTTTGCACATGCGTGGATGTGTTTAACTTCCATTTCCAGTGGGAGGAACCACATGACTGGCCCATGGCCCGAAAAAGTTTGGCCACCCCTGCACTACACCATTGAGCTATCTATTCAAGCTTACCGGAGAATTATCCATATAGAGCTGCTTCTAAGTACACATGTACAGTATAGGATTGTACTATTAACCATGTGGACTTTTATGGCATTAACAGGTTTAAGCTAGATAAAATTTGCATATTTCTACCAGTTCCACATATGCACCTGAGAGATCCAAGGGTGTAAGGCAAAATACAATTTAATTAAGAACAACATGAATTAGCACACCTCACATGAAGAAGAACATTGATTTCATTGAGTTTAAGCGCTTTAGTAATTCTGCACTTGTATATTCAGAAATAAAGGTTCCATAAGACTTTGAGTGGTCTTTCAACTTAGTTTTGTTTTGTTATACAGACTCAGAGATATGCCCAGTTGCATTCTTTGGGGCTTATTCCCAGAAGAATGGATTGATGACTACAGACTGATTTTCTGTTGGCTAGAGACCATTTTGAACAATTTATTTATTTTTATTTATTTATTAGTTACTCTTATATCCCGCCCCTCTAGGGAAAAGTACATCCCTACATGAGGTGGCTAACATCATAAAATCCCTCATACAACAAACAAACTTATTAAAAATTACACCCCATAAAACTTACAATAAAAACTTACAGTAAAGCCAACCCTTATAATGGGTCAAATACCGCAGACCAGCATCCTGACTACGTAACCTAATTTTCATCTTTAAGCTTTGCTTTTTCTCTCAGTTCCTTTTACAACAACACAACACAGCAAGAATCAAAATGTACTCTACAAAATAAAGTTTAAAAAGTTATTTTACTATGCTATACTCAAGCATAGTAAGGGTGTACGATTACCTCCCGATCCCTATCTTTATCCAAATACAGTCATACCTCGCATAACGAATTTAATTGCTCGCTATGCGAAAAATTTGCTATGAATTTGCTACGAATTTTTCGCTATGTGAGTCGGACTTTTCTCTATGGAAAAACTCGCATAACGAGCGTTTCTATGGGGAAAACTCGCATAGCGAAAAAATTAGCTATGCGAGTTTTTCCCATAGAAATGCTCATTATGCAAGTTTTTCCATAGGGAAAAGTCCGACTCACATAGCGAAACATTCATTATGCGAGTCAGACTGCTTAGCGATAAACTTGCTCGTTATGCGGGTTTTTCGCTAAGCGAAATGCTCGTTATGAGAGGTTTGACTGTATATGTTATGCACATCAGATTTGACCTATTCTGAGTTGTTTTTGAGGTGGCCAGAAGCGATTGTTGGGGGGGGGGGAGATGCTAACTAACTTGTGAACAGCCCAGAGAGTGCATTAAGCGCTATAGGGTGGTACATAAATGTGATTGCATTGATTTGCTACATTACCGGAATAGCGGGTGTGATTTTTTAATGTAAAAAAGTAGGTCAATTTTGGCTGTCCTCTCCCCATAATGTCTTAGACCCAAGCATCCTCTGGGCATGTAATTATTCACATAGCTGGCCAAGAAGCCTCTATACTAGTGGTTTCCAACATGGGTCTCATGCCCCACTGGTGGACTTCAATTCCCAGAAGCCTAAGTCAGTACACTGGCTGATCAGTGCTTTGGGGAATTGAAGTTCAAAAACCAAAGGTTGGGAAACACTATTCAGGCAGGTAAGTGGCAGCAACTAGAACAAGGGTTCCCAACTTAAGGCCCAAGAGATGGATCCTGCCCATGGTGCCATTTTATGTTGCGCCCCCCCACACACACACACTCCAAGGGCATTCAAGAAACAAAATGGCCACCCATTTGAAGCTGTTGGGACAAATAGCCATACCTATCATGCAGGCAGGGCAAAATGGCCATGTGACTCTTGAAGCTGACTGAGAGAGCATGACCCGGGCCTTGGCTTGAAAAGTTTGGGAACTGCTGAACTAGAAAGTCACTGATGGACAGCTGAGAAGATGGTGGTTCTGTTTCCCCCAAGTTCTCTGCCAAATGGCTACTTCCTCTAGTTAACTGTTGGCCTGGCCCTAAGCCAATTACTACAATTTGCATCTACATTATCCTTAACAATATGGAAAATAATACCAGGGGGAGGGTAAGCATAGTGCTGTATATGTCTAAAATTAATAAGGCTTGGACCCAACATTTTTTTCTCAGCCTGACTGCTTCACCAAGATACAAGGGAAAGAACATATGTGATAGATCCCTGGCTTCTTGAAAGAAGGATGAAGTTAAAAGCATGGTAGCGAAACAGATTGTTCATTCCTTTATGTCGCGTCATACAGCTGCCCAAATTGCATAAAGTTAGAACCAGAGGCAATGGAAGGGGAGAAAGAGGAGATGCTCATCTTTTCTCTTCTTCTTCTTCTGTGATCTCTGGGAAACATTGGTAATATTGACTTTGAAAGTATACTTGGATGCAATACGATTGCTTATAGAAACCCCCCACTGTCATGCTAGTAGTACGCTTGCCAAAAATTCAAGTAATGAAGTATTACTACTTCACACACCTAAAAAGGCAACCTATTAAGACACCATTAAAATGTCATTACAAGCCAGCTGCCTTCTTTTGAATATTGCCAAAAGAAATCGAAGGATACTCCCCAACTCCCTCCCTGTCTGGTTGTTGTTGTTGTTTTTAAACACCCACATACACCCTACAGGCCTTATAGAAGACAGCAGAAAGTAGCCAGTCCTAGTCCCACTCCTTCCATTCCTATGAGAGATAAAAATCACATGAGCAACAATGGGTCTGAAAGGAAAGATTTTTGCTTGACTCAATGCTGTATATACAAGGAAGAGCCCAGATTTGGGGGGTTTCTGAACTGCATAGAAAGCCCACAGGCAAACAGAAATCTCTCCTCCTTAAGAGTTGGGTCTAAAAGTATGAAACAATGAAAAGATTGTGGGGTAGCCATTTTATTTTAAGCATGTTGAAAATGTAGATTTCTGTGATATCTCAATATGGCTCATGCACTTTATAAAATCTAGCAAATGTATCCAAAATTACATGCGTTGAAATAGTCTATAGTAAAATACACAGAGATCCTCAACCAGTTATACAGCTGACAGAGTTTAATGCATTGAGCCTGTGTCATATGGGTAAAGTTAAGGAAGATAGAAGATCACACCAATGCTACATCCTTCTGGTTCCCTCAGGAAAGGGAACTTTCTAACCCTTCCTTGCATGACTGACAGAAGACAGAAGGGATCAGCTACATAACTAAGTTTCCTAGACAAAAGCACAGCGGGGGGGGGGCAGGAGGGCTGGTCCGCCCCAGGTGCCACTTTTCAGGGGGTGGCATCCCCAGGGAAGGCGGAGGAGGTGGGCACAGGCACGTGTGAGTGTGTGTGTGAGAGAGAGGCGTGGGTGCAGCCTTTTGGGAATCCCTTTGAGCAAGGGTGATCTCTCCTCCGCCTCCTCTCCCCTCCCCTCCCCGCCTCCCCATAGCAGAGAAGGAGGAGGAGAAGGAACTGGAGATGGCGCCAGTGGCTCCTCCCCCCCCCCACAGCCTCGCTGATCAGATCATCTCTTCGTAATTTGATGAGGGCTATGAACAGAACCAGATTCTGCCAGGGCAGGAGAGCCAGGAGTCTCCTCCTTCCTGTTCTTATTAGCCTGAGGGTCCCATCTGACTCTGCTCAAAGCCCCTGTTTCTCTAGAGCTCTGGGGAACCCCTTTCGACCCCCAAAAGAGACCTAAAGGCTTCCTCTTTTGCGAGGATCCCAGGAGCAGAAGAGCCTTCACCCCACCTCTCCCCAGTGAGGGGTTAACTGGATCCTGGGGTGGGTAGGTGGGAAGACTAGATGGGGGGCGGTGAGTTTGGCCTGCGCCCTGGGTGACTGAAACCCATTCTACACCACTGTTTCTAGACTAGGTTCCCACTAAGCACAAAAGCTGAATTGGTTACAAATCTATGTTTGGAGAGAGTCTTCTTCTGACTCTTCTCTTAGCCTTACTCAAGCTTGGTGAAGTTTGGAGTTAGGGTGCCTGAGTTATGCCCCTCCCCCCCAAAAAAAAATAATAATCACCCAGTGAGTTTCCCCCAAACCAGCTGGTGGTGACCTAAGACTTTTGCACAGCATTGTACAACTACTTTCTGATAGGAACTGATACATCTTAACTAGAATGTAGTGGAATCCAAGCTATCAGAAAGATCATCATAGAATCATAGGCAAGAATCCTACTAATGTTCTGCAGCATAAACCGGAAATTGCACACATGCTATGTATAATCTTGCCAGCTCTCTGTTGAGTGCTGAGAATGGCATAATCAGTTGAAGAACTGATTACACACACAAGCAATGACAAATGTCTGGCAAGTTGGGGAAATTGCTTGTGCAGCTGTCCTGTGAGTGACTTTTTCACAATACTGTAGTTCACTTTACACCAGAATTGTAGAGCTAGAAAGAATCCCAAGGGTTATCAAGTCAAATTCTTCACCTACAGAAGCAGGAAATCCAGAGGTAATGATCCCTGATTTTTAAGAACTTCCAAAGAACGTTTTGAGATGGTCAATTTCTTCACTGAATAGCATTTAGTTGAAATTTGCTTTTGTGCAATTTGAAACCACTAATTTGGACCTTACCCTCTGAAGCCAAAAAAGCCAAGCTTGTCCCTTCTTTTACATGACAACTTTTTACTTGAAGATGGCTATCATTTCACCTCTATATTTTCTGGTCTCCAGGCTTAACATGCCCAGTTCCTTCAACCATTCCTCACTGCACTTTGTTTTCAGACTCTTTACCGTGCATGCATGCGTGCATGGTGCGTGCGTGCGTGGGTAGTAAAAATCTCACAGTAATAAACCAATAAAAACACACAAAAACCAGAAACAGATTGTGTTAGAAATCTTAAAACCATAAAATATTCATAATAAGCACTATCAGCAGCAGTAAGTGGACTTTAATGATAAAAATAATAAATCCATGGCCAACACTATGCAGTTCTTTATATGCTCTTGTGCAAGACTGCCCAAGCTTTGTGATCTTTCAGGAGTTCCCACCATCACCAGAGGTATATTAATTGAAGACACAAAAGGAGAACATCTCAGTGTCTGCTCCCATGCCCCATAATTCCTCTCCAATGGAGAGAAAGTTGGCCTCTTTGCAGGGGTCCTTTTTATTAACAGACAGTAAAAAAATTTTTATTGAAGTGGTTGCTTGACAACTGATTGTTGAGGAAGGGGCTTTTAACAGGTGGGGGCTGTACTTTTAAATTTTGATCTGCTTTTAAACTGATATCAATTCAGCTATGTCATAATACTACAATGATATGTTGGGCTGTATCCTACTACTACTAATCGACTGCAACTTGTATCCAAAAATGCATTTTCCCCCTGAAGCAGGAGAAATGCCATTGCCGTGAATTTGTTTAAGGTGGATCCCAGCTTGCTATGAAGTGACCCACACACTATGATCACAGAATCATCTTCTGCAGCACATATGAAATGAGACATGCAGGATTTAACACAGGGACTGCAATGGACTGCTGCAGCCTTGAGGATACTAGCAAGGTGCGCCTTCACTGCCAGTCCATCTGGCATGGCCTCTTCTGCCTCCATGACCATTGGGAATCAGAGTTTCTCCTCCACTCATTTTGCCGTTTGGCCCAATAAGATGGTTTCCAGTGGGATTTCCTCCACTGAGGGTGACCATCACCCCACTTAAAGGGGCTCACCCACCCATAGCCGTTGGCCCCTTCAGAGAGTCAAGTTAGTTAACCGCTGCCTGTCACTCAGCGTTGAGTCACTGGCTGTATGGTCTACTCCATTACCATAGCACGATGTCTAGCCAACCAGAAGGTCTATATCCTAATATTATTCTAACTGCCTGTGTTTTTATTTTTATGGTTTTTACAAGCTTCTTCAAGTTCTAGTTTGGGGTGAAAGATGGGGGGTATGAATCAAATACATACATACAATTGGTTAGGGCAGTGGTTCTCAGCCTTTGATCTTCCAGTGCTTGGCACTTCAGCTCCAGAATCCTCAATCCCAAGGTCCAAAACATCTGGAGAATGAGAGATGGTAGGGTACCTCAAGAGGGACACATGCTAGCAAAAGGGATGGCATGAGTCTATGGTAATTGGGCTCCAAGGGACTGCTGTGCTAGTGTGGAATTTGACAGCCCTGGCCTCCTTCCATGTGCTAACTAGAATGGAGGTTATTTCATGTGGTTTCAGCTGCACCATAGCAAGCAAACCTCATCACCTGTATGTAAGAAAGAGCTCTTTGATTGGCACTTCATTGATCAACTCAGCCCATTAATTCATAAAAAAATGCTCCCCAATTGCAGCTCATTAAGCCCTACTAGGAAATAATTGAGCCTCGTTTTTTGCTTTGGTCTGGAATGAGTTTGCTTTGATCACTAACCCAGCTTTGTGGTGTATTTGATTTAAGCTTTTTTTTCCACGGATATAAGGGATGGATAACACAAGCTTCCTTCTTGCTGTCAGGAACATTTTCCAGTCAGAGAGTTGTGTCTGCAAGTTGTTACCTCTCTGATGATAGCTCTTGATTTGTTGCAGGGGGGAATTTTGGCACATTGCCCAACAACATAGAAAAATTGCCATTTGGAAAGTGAATGGAATAGCAATGGAGCGGGAACTAATTGCCTGGCTTGATATCTGATTCTTCTTCTAAGGAACATGGAGTGGTATTTTAGTCTATCAACAATCTTGCAAGGTAGGACAGAATTGAACAAAAAAAAATAGCCTTCAACAACTTACCTAAAAGGATGGGAAATTCTTTTCCTCTTACAGTTCCCAGAATAACCCAACTACTGTACTGTAATACTGGGTGGTATATTTCAGAGGCAGTAATCTAACTATGCTGTCTTTCCTCATCTCTGAATGTTCTCACTGTAAATTTGGGGTCTTTGTTTCCATGTGCCTTCTGTTTCCATCTCTGGCTGAACAGCTTGACCATTGACTCATCCCATCTTTTTTGGAGGCCTACCTTGTGGCCTAAGTCAGTACATTGGCTGATCAGTGCTTTGGGGAGTTGACTTAGGCTTTTGGGAATTGAAGTTCAAAAATCAAAGGTTGAGGACCCCTGCTATAGTGAGAATTGGACTTCCCAATTTCTAGCCTGTTTTTATTTTCTCATATCCTCTGTCAGAGTGAATAACAGGAGAAACAACCCAGGATATACAGAAGTTAAAAACAAAATGCAGTTAAAATAAACAATAGTCCATAAATAGACAACAAACCATGTTTTCTGATTGAGGTTTATAGTCAGGCAACAAACCACAGTTTGTTTATAGGAAAAGATTCAAACAAAATAAGCAGAATTTAACAAACCATACCTCAAATACATTTTATTACTATTACCAGAAGCTTGGAAAAGATACATTTTTGTACTATTGCTTCTCATGCTTTCAGGGCTTTGAGTGCTGTAATGAAAATAATAACTTGGGTGTAAACCCAGCCGATGATTGCTAAAGGTAGTTTAGATTTATGGCAATGAGGCAGAAGTCCAGGACTATGCCATGAGATTTAAAGCTCTACAAAGATCTGAAGCTGGATTTTCTGTATCCAGCTAGTCAACACACCAGAGTTTCAGGGCCTGGAGAATAAAGCAAATGGTCAGCTACAAGCTAAAGATAGAAAAATTGGAAATGAGAATTACTCAAAGCTGATTTAGGATTGCAGTCTGAATGTTCTTTATTTAGACCAGGCATTCACAGCCTACGACCTGGATGTGACCCACAGAGGCATTTCATGTGGCCCTCCATCCTTGTTTCTGCTGCTGCCACCACAAGTGGTGGAAGCACAGAAAATGCATGGAAAATGCAGCAAAATGTGTGTTTTTGCATGAGAACTCTCTGGAAACATGTGAGAATGCATGAGAATACGCACAGAACCACATGACCGGTCTGCTCAGCCATCTGAGGGGGAGTGTTCCAGCCCACGACCTGAAAACTTGAGAAAGCCTGATTTAGACAATCAACCTAATAATAATTTGCAACCCCAGTTTGCAGCTAGGGCTCATACATACTTTGTTGTAAGTAAAGCTCATTCAATGAAATCAATGATACATAAGATATTACTTCAGAATAGATTTGTTCAAATCAAACAAACTAAATTTAGTTATGAGTAACTTAAGCCCTTTTGATTTTAGTATAACTATTCTAGGTATGACAAATTCTGCATCCATTCACCTAAATGTGTCCTGCAGGAAAGAAGAAATGTCTTCCAGAGGTTGCTCAACTGAAATTACTTTCAACCCTCCCCATTAATTATGGGGGTTGCATACAATAGGACTTGTGGTCCAACAATCTATGGAAGGCCACATATTTCCCTAGATGTAGTGAAAAAGTGGGTAAAAATACCTATTTAATGACTATCATTTGCCTTGCTGTGGATCAGCGAGATGAGAAAGCAACCGTGGTGTTGAAGTTGTCCAGACATCCAAATCTCATGGAAACAGGCTAGTGTTTAAATAAACACTCAATGCATTTAGGCCGGGATGCAATCTGGATTTGAAATTCAATACAATAACAGGGCATTTCTGTATTTAATGAAATCACAATTCCTCCAAACCTTGAGAGGATCTCTCTTTATCTGGAATTATAGCATCAAGATGTATGTATGTATGTATGTATGTATGTATGTATGTATGTATGTATGTATGTATGTATGTATGTATTTGTTTATTTATTTATTTATTTAAATTTGTTTATTGCCCTCCTCCCAAAAGGGACCCAGGGTGATTTGCAACCATTATAAAATCATTTTTAAAAATTAAAAACTCTAAAAACTTAAAAAAACTTAGTATTAAAAGCCAAAAATTGCAACACAGGCATACTGGGGTCAAACCAACCAATTGGCTGGGGAAATTGAACCATCCACTCCCCAGACCAAACCTGCCATATTACTTAGTCCATCTTCCAAAATGGTGTGAGGTGCCAAGTATTTTCTGACTCCATGGTTATTCCAGTGTATTGAGGGTCAGCAGTAGGGTTAACAACGCAAATGCAGTGAAGGTTAGGATTGGGTTTCATGTGACATGTATTTTTCTAAATCTATCAAGAATTCCTATCCTCACCCATCATATATGGGGCCTATTTACTAGCAACCTGAATTTGTCATTTCTGCACCTTAGCTTCATTGCACCTCAACTCCACTTTCATTCCATTTTTGTGGGGGTGGAGTACATTGGTTCAAAACCTACTAGGTCTGCCTGCCAGTGTAATGCAGTCATCATAAATCTCATCAGCAAATTGCAACATAGGCACTTGCTGGTCACACAGTGATTCATATGACCTGGCATGCCATAGGATTTGCTCTCGTGAATTTTTAGAGTTGCAGTAATTGCCTAATGAGATTTACATTGATTGCATTACAATGGCATAAAAACTCAGCATGATTTTGACAAGGATGTTGACTGGGAGAGGATAAAAGGACCACTATGGATGGACAAACTAAGGAATTAAATAAATAGATAAATAAATAAATAATTTTATGTAAAATTTCAAGTAGAAACTTTTTATGGCTGACCCGGAGATTCATAGCACCCTCTGCCCACCCAAGGGCTGTGTGGGACTGAGGGTCATCTTTATTTGACTTTCAGCCATGAAGATTGTCCTGGGAACAATATTCTATTTGCCTTCCACATCGCAGCATGACACCTGTATCACTGATCCGCGAGTCACTTTCTGGTCCTAAGCTCCTTTCCCACATAAAGTCCTCATCAGCCCCAGGCCAATATTGATGAAGCTGCTTCCTTCTATCAAGATGGATTCAAGTGGGATTTAATCCACTTGGGGACCATCACCCTTTCCTGCAGACTAGGCTATCCAATGCCATTAGTCGCCACGGTTGTCAGGTTAATTAACCGCCACTTGATGATTGGTGTTGAGTCGCTGGCAGTAGGGTCTGCTCAATTACCATAACAGGATAACCTAGCCAGATAGATTGTTCCATGATGATAGCCAATATTTGGGATGGATATGTCACTTGAAGAAAAAGAAAACTAAGTCAAGTGACTAAGAGTGCTTGAAATATTTACAGCTTTTCAAGTCCCAAGATCTTAAAATGTCTGCCTTTCAGTTCCAATTCTGTCTGAAGGGGGGGGGGGCTTGAGGGATAGATGGGAAAATGTCCCACCCAGATAAATAATAGTGAAGCAGTTTCAATGACTGACAGTGGTTTTCCCAGGGGTAACCTTTAAAACACAGAGAGGATGGGACAAGGTTTTCTGAAGGACTGATTGCTTTCTACCACAAGAACATGCCTGGATTTTATGTTCATCTCCAAAGAATGTATTCTGTTTATTCCTCATCCATTTCATTATGCTGATAAGATTTAATTACATAATTATAATATTTATTGTGTATTGAGCATCCTGAAGAAATGATGTATCCAAGAGGCATCTATTCAACATAGCAGACTCCAAGAGAATTATGATCAAATGCCAAAACAATTCAATCTGGTTCAAATATATGCATGTAGCCGTTTTAGCTGTAACTGCAAAAGCAAACAGACCTAGTGGGCTTTTTGATAAGGATGTGGAAATTATTCATTTGTTTGTTTCCATATTGCTACTGACTTCGAAAATCTGATTCTGATTTGCTGTATCACAATCTGGAAAATGAATACACCAGTTTCCTGCACAATACCACAATTGTGTTAACAGCCTATCTGGTTTCAAAACTTTGTGTCACAGATAGTTCATACAGTGTTGCCTAAATGCAGAGTGGGAGGATAATTGCATAAATGTTGCCCAAACCCCTGATCCAGGAGACTCTCAATTTTGTGCCATTTTTCATACTACTTACAGTAAAACCCCGCTTTACGGAATTAATTCATTGCACGGGGTTTTCCTTATTACAAAAATTCCTTATCACAATGTGCCCATAGGAATGCATTGTGCGGTTTCCCATAGAAATGAATTGAAAACAAAAATTCTTTACCGTGAAGCGCAGTTTCCCATAGGAATGCATTGAAAACCAGTTAATCAGTTCCAGAAAAATTCTGTGAGCCAAGGCATCATTTTCAATTGATTTTTTTCCATGTGATGAGGTTTCCATTTGACGAGGCATCCATAAAGCAGGGTTTCACTGTACTCGATCAGTGGCACAGCGGGAAATGAGGTTAGGGAGACATAATTGTCACAAAATATAATACTTCAGGGAGCTAGTGTGGTGTAGTTGATAGGATGACAGCCTGAGACTCAGGAGATCTGAGTTTGAATCCTTGCTCAGCCATGAAAATTCAATGGGTGTGGCCCTGGTAAAACTATTCCTTAAATATTTCACATACCTCAAACATCAAGTTGGATGTGACTAGCTGTCACATTACAAACAAATAGCCTACACACTAGTAGCCATGAAGTTTGTTCTTTGGTTTCCATTAAGAACAAAGATTTCAAGAATGTAGAATCCTAAATTAATTTCTGCATGAAAATTATTTGAGGCCTGGAGACTCTAAATGTGGGCTCAGAAACATTATTTTGTGGACTGCAATCCCCAGTCTGTGAGGCTGGAGGAGGCTGCTTGCCCTGAAATTATAGTATCTTATTTCCCTTTCCCTAGGGAAAGGGAACAACAATGCACAACTGCCTCCACTAGCTGTGTACAGAAGTACTGATTTCTTACACCAGTTTCAGCTACATTTGTTATGCAAAATGGTGTTGAGATGTTTTGAGTGAAAGCATAGCTTTGGTGAAAACTTGCTCATCTTACCTACTTTTACCTATTCTTCACAACTACTAAGGTCACAGAGACCAATTTCTATTGAACCCATCACTATTTTCACTAGACAACCACACAACTGGGAAAAAAAAATTACTTCCCTCTGCCATGGATATGATGGCTTAATGGTTAAGATGCTGAGCTTGATGACCAGAAGGTCTTCAGTTTGAGACTCAAATGCTGTGCAATGGAATGAGTGCCTATCATCTGTCCCAGCTCCTGCCAACTTAACAGTTTGAAAGCAAGAAATTGCAAGTAGATTAAAAGGTGCCACCTTGGTGGAAAAGGTTAACAGAGTTCTGTGCGCTTTGGGGTCTAGTCATGTCTGCCACATGACTACAGAAACATCTGCAGATACAGACAGCACTGTTTTTTTTGGCTGTAAATGGAGATGAGCACGGTGACTGGCTTTTGAGCAAGGGAGACCTTTACCTTTTATCATGAATAATTTTGAGAAATGTTGTTGGAAGTTTGTATTTGGAGTGTCATGGCCCCATTCTTAGACTTAGACAGTTCCAACAAAGAACCAGCTCCTGATTTTGTTGCACCTGTCTCAAACTTCAATCAACCTGCTTCTGACTTTGAGCTGTCAGAAATGACAGCTCCTGAGCCAGCAAACATGGACTCTCAATCTGACAGCTCTGAGTCTGCATAAAAAGCTACAGCTGCATCAGAAATCTGTGCGGACAACTTCAAAGAAAATTACCAGCTGCAGACCCTTAGCTTTGAGTGTTTACTGCCTTCTTAAACAGCACGCCAAGCAGTGATGGGATGACAAAAATTCTACTACCACGCCATGACGTCACGGACGTCATGGGCGTGGCCAATGGCATGACGTCATGACGTCACGGCCGACGTCATGACGTCATGACGTTGTGGGCGGGGCCAAAATAAAAATAAATAAATAATAAAAATAAACATACACACACACCCCTCCCTCTCAGCCCACCCACCCAGACACAAATAAATAAATAAAATAAAAACAACCACCCACCCAAAACACAAATAAATTACCCACCCACCCCAAATAAAAACCCCTCGCTTACCTTTCTTGGGACCCGGCACCCCGATTGCTGTCCACAGCCGCCGCCGCCGCCGGAGCTGCCTGCACCCCTGTGGCGTCCTCCTTGGGCCGGTACCTTTTTAGCCCGGCTCCGGCCATGGCGAGGGGCGACGGGCAGCCGCGGCTGCCGCGCCTCCCTGGGCCATCCCCATGCCGCACCGCCGCCGCCTACAGCTTCCTCCTCCGCAGCGCGCGGCAGCCGAGCTCAAAAGGGACCGACCCAAGAAGGAGTCCACAGGGATTCAGGCAGCGGCAGCTCCGGTGGTGGCGGGCGGCGGCTGTGGACGCCGGGTGCAGGCACCCGGCCCACAGGCGCCCGGCGGAGGCGGCGGCAGCGGTGTACCCCGCCGGGCATCCCCAGGGCATGGGGCTTGTCAGCAGCGGACGGCAGAGGCAGCCCTCAACGTGCCGTGGGGAGGCGCCCCCCTCAGAGGGCTGCTGCCGCCGCCGCTGCCCTGAAAGTTCTAAATGTTTTGAAAATCGGAGCGAAAATGGCTCTAATTGACTGCGCATGCGCAGAAACTCAATCTGACGCATGTGCAATGCGTCAGATTGAGTTTCTGCGCATGCGCAGTCAATTAGAGCCATTTTCGCTCCGATTTTAATTTTTCTTTTTCTTTCAGTCAGGCGTCCGGAACCGGACGCCCCAAAAGTGGACTTCCCCTCACGGAGAACCCTCCGGGATTGGTCTTACCGGTTCCAGAGATCCGTCTGGAACCGGTGACATCCCATCACTGACGCCAAGGCAGCTCAAATTGTCGGTTCAATGCATGTGTTGGGCGAACTTCAGCCAGATCATTGTCAAACCTGAGGGAACTCCCTGCCGGACTTTGGACCTCATTTCTGGATTTGACCTTGCCTTCAGACACCCTTCTGACTTGTAATTCTCTCTTGGAACTCAAACTCTGGTTTCTTTTGACTATACTACGCTGGACTCTCCTTTTGAAAGAGTTTTGCTGAACTTTGCCTCCCTCCCTCAGTGCAGTGCCGTGAAGGGACAATCCCCCACTCAAGTGGGCTTCCACATGGAGTAAAACTAACTTCTGAAGAAGATGAAGCTGGAATGACTTGAATAGTCCCTCCCTTAAATGTCTCTGATCCAAAGAGGTAGTTTATTGACCCAAAGAGGCAGCTTTTCTATAAGCCCAGCTGCAGCAAGAACAGAGTCTTTCAGCACTTTTGAAGTGCAGAAGGCACAGCACAGCTAATTATTTTAGCCAATTAATATTACTTTCCACATGTTATTGCTAAATAACATGTTACCTGTTTACCAAAAAGGTAACAAATTTCAGGTTTCTCACTTCATATCTAGCACATTGTTTTAAAGCTATGACATGATGCGGAAACCCTTGTGAGCACTTCTCACTATCCCTGGCAGTAAGACTTACTTTATTTATTTATTTTATTCTATTTTATTTCTAATTTGTATTGCTGCTCAACTCCGAAGACTCTGGGCGGCTCACAGAAAATAAAGCCAATCACAGTTTAAAAGCAATTATAAAAACCCCTTTTAAAACGACTGACAAAAAAATTAAAAATTAAAAGCAGGCCGGGGTTACCATGTCACTGGTGCCCCACACCTGCCCTGCCAGTAGAAATCTACTGGACACCATTTTTTGCCCATTCATGGCACCCTAAATCTCCTTCCTGAAACTACAGCCCTGCTGCACCAACTAGTCAGCCAGCCTTGCAAAGATCTGCAGGTAGCAGTGTCACACTCTTTTGCTATACAGACAAGATAATCAGCTACAGCAGGGCTTTGTCATCCCTCCTTAATCCTGAGTGTAATGACATAAAAAGGAGCAGGGTATGATAAGGAATTTAGTGGCAGGTTGACAACTTCACCTCTGAAATCAAAGTGGCATATGCTAAAGTTGGTACAAGGAACAACATCATCAAGAAACTCACAAATTATAAATGGGAAACTCAACCATTCATGCTGCACACATCAGCTTTGGTCCTGAACATCTCTGCAGCAGAATATGCTGCTCCAGTATGGAGTGCATCTACACACATGAAACAAGTTGACATTGCTGTTAATGAAATAATGTGCATAGTGACAGGATGCCTCAAACCTACACCAGTTGAGAAAATATTCCCTCTTGTTGGTATTGCTCCATCTAAGATCATGGCAACAGGCCTTGTCACTCCCTGGAAAATAGATGGGGAAGAAGGAGAAGCAGTGACAGACTTTACATTCCTAGGATCCAAGATCGTGATTGCAGCCATGAAATAAAAAGGTGACTGATTCTTGGGAGGCAAGATAAGAGAAACCTGGGGAACATAGTGAAAAGTAGAGACATTACCTTGCAAACAAAAGTCCACATAGTCAAAGCAATGGTATTCCTGGTAGTAATGTATGATTGTGAGAGCTGGACTACAAGGAAAGCTGAGTGCAAAAGAACAGATGCCTTTGAAATGTGGTGTTGGAGGAGAATTTTGAGAGTACCCTGGACAGCAAGGAGAAGAAATAGGTCAATCTTAAAATAAATCAACCCTGACTGTTCCTTGGAAGGTCAAATAGTGATGGTGAAGCTAAAGTACTTTGGACATCAAGTGAGAAGAGAGGATTCACTTGAGAAAGCCTTGATTCTGGTAAAGGGCAAGGGCAAAAGAAGAAGGGGCGGCAGAGAATGAGATGGCTATATGGTATTGTTGATGCAATGGGCACAAAGCTGGGCAGGCTCAGGAGGATGGTGAAGGACAGGAGTGCCTGGTGTGCAATGGTCCATGGGGTCGCAAAGGGTCAGACTCAACTATGCGACTGAACAACAACAAAAGATAAGGAGAAAAGTAGCAGTAGACACCAAGAGAGCTAAAGAAGAGAATGACCCTCAACATCCTCAGAATGGATATGTGCCTCAACTCCCCCAACTCAGTTCCAGGAAGAGCTTGATGACAAGAACATTCTTGAGGGAACACAAGAGCAAAATCAAACTAGAAGATGGAGGAAGGAGCTCACTGGACAAGGAATAACATTAAAGGAGGATATGGCTGAGGAACTCAAACTCCCCTATGTCACTTGGAGGACCCCAAACAGGCTCAGGGTTGGAGTGTCTAAATGTAAGACCAACATGCTCAAGTGGGGGGCTGCTGGCGGATAACAACATGCTGTGTCAGTGTGGATTTACTGGTCTGCCAATTACTACTAAAACCATGTACCAACAAAGATTTAATTATGGCCAATAACAAAGTCAAGAAGGTGGTTTCATTTTGGCAGTCCAAAGTTCAATCTGGAGATGAAAGAAGCAGCAGCACATGCTTTGCCTTTTCTACTTTACTCAGTGCAGGCTTCTAAAATGAGAGGTGCCAGCACTCATCTGTCTAGAAATCAGTCTGAGAAATGCATCTCTGTATTACAAAGCTGTAGAGGGAGTGTTTTTTTACTAGCAGAATGGTATGTATTATTTTATAATATTGTAGAAGATCAGGAGAGGGGGCCACCAAGGGAAGCACTGAGTTAGGTGTGTGTATCCTGGGAAGCTTAACTTTTGTTTTGTGTCTGAATAGCCATATAATATTACAAATGTAACAATTATTGGAGGTTATATAGGCCAATCATCTGCCCAATGTGGTCGTCCAGTCACTTCTTAGGCACTTCCAACAAGAAAGAGTCCATGGCCTCTCAAAACAATCTCCATTCTGCTGTTGAAAAGCTCTTAAAGTTTTGCAAAATGCTGAGCCAAAATCCACTTTCCTACAATTTCCCCCCCATTATTTTTCTTCAAGGCCAGCTCAAGCCTTCCCATTGCCTGAAGCAATCGCAACACCCACGCATTACTATGCTGTAGGCAATATTCAAACTCATCCCTACCACAGTGCTTTGCCGCCAAGGTCCTCTCAGAGCCAGACATTACTGAAGTAACCGCAGAGCCAGTTTATGAAAGCAGCAGGATATGCCTGCTCCCCCCATCTGCCTTCAGATTGTTCAGGCAGGATCCAGCTCTAGTTTTCTTTCTTTTAGACCATAGCCAGCTCTAGGGAGCTACCCACAGTAGCATGGGCCCATCCTGGAATAATGTGTTATCCACAGCAGCAGGAAGGGTCAGATTTCTCACCTCTGGAGCTCATACCCCAACTGCCTCAGCAAGCCTCATGGTAGGACATACCCTCTGAACCAATGAGTGGACAAGTCTGCTCTATCTTCTATATGACAGCATTTCTTTCTTTATCCATTATCAGATAGACATCGTCTATCTCCTCCTATGTGAGAGTCCGTTAGATATTGGAATATACAGTCCACTGATGGTAAAGTGGTTAAACTGCTGTACTGCAGCCAAAACTACCAACATGAGATCTTGACCCATCCTTCCATCATTCAGAGGTTAGTTAAGTGAGGACCCACCTCCCATCTCATTTTCAGGGTCTTTAAATCTGCTATGAAAGTTCTTCACCATGTGTTTCTAGGGTATCATCATTGTCATTTGGCATTAGGAAGAGTCCAACCTATTGCCACATTAGGGATCCTGTTTTTCCCCATACAGAAAAATATGGCCTGCCATTTGGAGTCTTCATCGTGCAATTATGTTATGTAATTTGCATGAGCCACTCCTTTGAAATGACTCCTCAATGGTACTGTGGTCAAAACTCTGTCATTGACGGTCCCAAGCCCAGATGAGAAAGGATCAGGGTTAGGTGTCAGGCTAGAACCCATCTCTATAAAAACTAAAATCGCTACAGAAACAGCAAGAAATGTATATGCTACAATAAATAAATACATTTTGGGTTGAGAGGGCGAAACTCCTTCTTAACCCCACTGGAAATACTCATATCTGGAGGGACGCAAATCTGCCATTCTATCTAGGAAGTTATCTGTCCCCGTCAAGCTTCAGATCTGTGTCCATGGACTCAAAGTGGTTCATGGAGTACCCAGGATTCTTTGATGGTGGGAAGCAGGAATATGAATCTCCCAGCAAAGAATGGAGCCAATATCAAAATAAAAAACCTAATTTCTTCTTGTAGCACGATTTCTCTTGTGGGATTTTTTGCAAGTCTCATGAGCCCAGAGTCGCTTTGGTGATTGGACAGCTATATAAATCTAAACATATAAATAAATAAATAACCCACCCACCCCCAGCACATAGGAACATCAAGCTGCACAGGATTATTTCAATTTCTCCACAGGATGGCATCTTTTTTGGTGCAGGAGTCAATCCCAATGGACATTCAGTTGTCCAAGACTGGCAGTTTCTCCCAAAGAAAAATAGGGTATAAGACCATCTTCTTGATATGACAGAAAGCCAGGAAATCTTGTCCATAGAGGGAGAAGTCTCAGCATGGAATCTTGGTGTGGTAAGACTCAGAAAATGGGTGAGAACAAGGAATTTGTCAAGTACCATCACATCTTTAGAAGTAATGAAAGCGAAACCCATTTCTGTGAAAATGATTTGGTTCCCACAAGATCTTTGTACTACAAACTGTGGTATCTTTAACGAAAATGGGAATGATACGGCAGCATTTTTAGAAGATACAGAAGCAGTCTGGGGAGCGAGAACTGGCTATTTTCCCTTCCATTCTTTCCTGTGCCAAAACCCACCCCAGACACCCGCAGCCCAGCCAGTTGAATTAACTTGTAGTGAAATTCCAAGAAACTTGAATGCTGATGGAATGTATTCATTGTTTCTTTTGCTCTTTTCTCACTTTGCTGCCTGGGATGACATTCCCTGAGGGTTTCACTTCTCAGAATATTCCTCCAATTGTAAAACTGTGCTCAATTTCCCATCTTTAATTTACATGTGGGTGGGTGTATTCTTTCCCCCCTGCTCCACCACTCCTTCTCTTCCAGTGTCATTGGATCCTTTGAGGCCTGCAGTAGTTTCTTGCCAGTTAGACACTAGACACTTTCTAGGACTGTTCAGATCAGATGCTGTTCAGAAGATAAATATTGGTGGAAATGGGATCCCAGCTTCTTGTTTTAAAGGAAATAATTTAATTTTCATCAACTACAGGGGGGATGAAATCACTTTATTAGTTATAAAGTGATACACTTGGAGTACACATCTTTTGTTATGTTGCATCTAAAATATGTTCTGCCTCTTGTAAAGCAAGAAGAAGGCAGTTTATCCTTTCTACAAGGATGGATTCTGAAATATGGACTAGGACATTATTTTCTGCCCTAATATTTATTTAATTGTTGGTTACATGTAAATGTTGACAATGAGGCAAAGGTTGCATCTATAGCATTCTCCCTTCTGGCTCTGATCTTACAACACCCCTGGTAGGTAGATTATACTGAGAAAGAGTGACTCAAGGTCACTCATTGAGTTTTGTGGATCAATGGAGATTTGAACCTAAACCTTACAATACTTTTTGGGCAAACCATCTTTAAACAGTGGTTGGAATCTAAGCACTACCAGTTCTCCTGATTCCTTAGTCTGCTAATTAACAACTGCAACACTTGGCTGAAATTGTGGGAATCAAACAGTTGTGGAAGGCCAAGGCTAGTACAATAATACTTCAGATAATGTTTGCCCTGGATAACGCTAAAATCGGATAACGTCAGGGAATTCGAGGCAAATGTTTGCCTCAAATTCCTCGATGTTGCTCTCTGTCCCAAAGCCTGTAGGGCTGGAGACCAGCCCTGCGGGCTTTGGGGCAGAGATCTACTGAGGCAAACATTGCCGGTTTGGTTAGCGGAAGATCGGGCATGTGCCCGATCTCCCCCCAACCAAACCGGTGCTATGATGCTTGCAGCAGTGGAGTGGCTGGAAGCAGAATGGGGGCTCCCACTGCACCCTTGGCAGTGGTGGCATGTTTGGGAAGCTGTCCAGGGAGCACCCGTTCAGCTTCCCAAATGCAATCGGTGTTTGGTTGGGTGCGCATGCCCTGGTTCTTTCCCCCAACCCAAGCACCAATTGCAGCGTGCGATGGCCGGCTGGGTGGGGGAAAGAACCAGGCGTGAGCCCTGTTCTTTCCCCAACCCAGCTGGCCATGGCAGTCTGCAATGGCCGGCTGGGTGGAGGAAGGAACCGGACACCCACCCCGTTCCTTCCCCAACCCAGCTGGCCATGGCACAGTGTGATGGCCACCTAGGTGGGGGAAAGAACTGGGCACGCTCCCCATTCCTACCCCAACCCAGTTGGCCACTGCAGTGTGCAATGAGTGGGGAAAGAATGGGCGCACACAGGGGTTTCTGAAGAGAGGCTGGGGAAACCTTTTCCCAGCTTCTTTTCAGAACATCCCCCCCGATTGCTAAGGGGCTTAGCCATCCAGACCAGGGGGGTTTCTGAATAAAGGCTGGGACAGGGTCCCTAGTCTCTCTTCAGAATGCCCCCCTCCATCTAGATCACTAAGCCCTTTAGCGATCCAGGTAAGGGTTTTGAAGAAATGCTAGGAGAAAGCCTCTCTTCAGAACCCACCCCCCGGATTGCTAAGGGGCTTAGCCCAAACTTTTTTTTTTTGGGGGGGGGGAGCTTCTGAAGTGGGGCTGGGAAAAGAGCCCCCAGTCTTCTTCAGAACGCGCCCCCCATCACTAAGCCCTTTCTTTCCCCCAAACCCAGCGCCGATGCCAGCTTGGGATCAGCCCTGCGGTTGGACGGAAAGGGAACGTTTTTTTAAAAACATTGTGTGATCAATGCATTGCACAACATTAAAAACCAGATAACTTTATGACTTGTGGAACCAAGTCATAATGTTATCCGAGGTACTAATGTATTCTGCTAACCCAGTGTGCAGTAGAAGGGAAATCACATGGGTTTCCTGCAGTTTCCAGCAAGATCTTTGCAGTTTGCACACAATGGGGAGGCTTCCGCATTCTGGAGTGTGATTTCCCCTCTGTTCATTTGTAGAAAACAGTACAGTCAAACCTTGCATAAAGAGTGTTTTGCTTAAAGAGTAACTCGCTTAAAGAGCAGAATTTTCTCTGAATGTTCGCTTCGCTTAACAAATAAAACCAACCAAAAACTCGCCTAACAAATAAATCAGGGTTCGCAATCCCCCCCCACAATTGGTCACTTACAGTGGTGTTTCACTTAAAGAGCAAACTCGCTTAAAGAGCAATCCTGTGGAACGCATTATGCTCTTTAAGCGAGGTACAACTGTATACAGTACTGTACTAGTCAAAATCATTTCCTTTCCTTTCTTCTAGCTCTAATGAATAGGTTTTGCCAATTCTTTTTTCTTACCCTCAGATTTTTGTCAATTCTTTTTTTCCCCAGCCACTTAAGAAGTTCTTTATCAGTAAAGTACAAGTAAAGGTCGCCCTTGCTCAAAAGCCAGTTGTATCTGACTCCAGGGTTCAGTGCTCATCTCCATTTACAGCCAAAGAGCTTGCGCTGTCGGGTTTCAATACCCAAGGGCTGCAGTGAGACATGAAAGGAGCCTCATTCAGGTGTCTCCTGAGCAGAGTTTCTCCAGCAAAAATCCTTTCAAACCAGACTAATCTCTGACATGAAATTATTATTATTATAGCCAAAGAGATTGTGCTGTCTGTGGCTGCAGATGTTTCCACAGACATGTTGCAGGCATGCCTCGAGATCAGAGTGCACAGAACGCTTCTCACTGAAGTGGCACCTGTTTATCTACTTGCAATTTCTTGTTTCCGAACTACTAGGTTGGCAGGAGCTGGGAAAGAGATGGGAGCTCATTCTGTCATGCAGTACTTTGGTCTTGAACTGTTGACCTGCTGGCTTTCCAGTCATCAAGTTCAGCATCTTAACCACTTGAACCATGTCAGTCCATTCCATATGAAACTGGACAAAGGAAAAAACAAACAAACCACAGAAGGCTTGTCCTAGTAGACTCTGCCCTGTTGAGACAAGTGAGGTCCCCCCCCTCCTTGTGGCAAGAAAGGGGGAGAAAGGCCACAGCAGAGAACCAGCTATGATAGTGTGGAATCCTATTGAACCAAACTAAGAGATTTTAATTCAGCTCTGTTGAAAGTTAAAGTGCTAGCTTGCAATAGTTGGCTGGATGACTCAGCAGTTTAAGGTATCTGTGTGCAGAGCCAGAGGTTGAGAGTTTGATTCCAGGGAGAAGGGCCAGACCGTGCAGCCATGGGCAAGCTAGACAGTTGCAGGGCACCCCTAGAATAAAGGAATGGTGCCTTAGGGGTTGAGATGCTCAGCTTAATGACTGCAAGGTCAGCAGGTTAGCACTCTGAGACCTGAGTGCTGCACAATGGAATGAGGTCCTGTCATCTGCCCCAGCTCCTGCCAACCTAGCAGTTTGAAAGCAAGAAATTGCAAATAGATAAATAGGTACCACTTCAGAAGGAAAGGTAACAGTGTGGATTCTGGCATCTAGTCATGCCTGCTACATGACCATGGAAACATCTGCAGACATAGACAGTTCTGGCCCTTTGGCTGTAAACAGAGATGAGCACCGCCCCCTAGAGTCAGGCCCCCTGGAGTCAGATATGACTGGCTTTTAAGCAAGCCATACCTTTACTAAGCAACTTCTGTGTCTTCTCTACCTAGAAAATCCTGGAAAGGATTGCCATAAGTTGGAATTGACTTGATGACCCACTATTATTCGTAGTAGTAGTAGCAGCAGCAGCAGCAGCAGCAGCAGCAGTAGAAACAGTGGTGGGCATCAGCAGGTTTGCACCAGTTCACCAGAACCAGTAGCAGAAATTCTGGCTGGCTCTGTCCATCCAAGTTTTGAAATAAAGTAGTCCTAATTCAGGTGCAACAGAAGGCTTCCAACCTGGCCACGCCCACCATACCATGCCCACAGGGTGGTAGTAAAAATTTTTTGAGCCCACCACTGAGTAGAAGTTGTAGCAGCAGTAGCAGTATCATGTCATTGCCAGGGAGAGAGTGGGGACAAAAAGAAAGTAAGAACGAAATCAACCACTGTAACCTTTGGATTCTTTTCCATTGCCCACCATGTTTTTCCAGTCTTGACTGGCATTGGTCATCTCTAGCTCATACCTTGCATGTGTACCGACCTTCCTCCATTGGGGTATGGCAAAGATATGGAGCTGTCTTTATGTCTTGTTCACATGAGCTCTTGCAAGTTCTGTATTAAAGACATCAAAATTCATCATTCTATGAAAATTATGCAAATCAGTGCAGATCCGTGCATTTCTTTGGCATACATTTGGTCAATTCTTTCATGTCCAGATCAACCCCTAGACTGCCAAAATGAAGCCACTTTCTTGGCTTTGTCATTGGCCAAACTTCACTCCAGTGCATGTTTCTGGCAGGAATCGGCAGACCAGCAAATGAACCAGATTCTGTATCTCTCCACATTCACACAGCATGTTGTTGTTGTCCACCAGCAGCCCCCACTTGAGCATGTTGGTCTTGCATTTAGGGACTCCAACCCATTCAGGGGCCTGCAAGTGACTTAGGGGAGGTTGAGTTTCTCAGCCATTTCCTCCTTTAATGTTCTTTGTCTAGTGAGCATCTTCCTCCAACTTCAAATTTGGTTTTGCTCTTGCGTACCCTCAATAATGTTTGTTCTTGCCATAAAGCTCTTCCTGGATCTGAGCCGGTGGACTTGAGGCTCAGATCCATTCAGAGGATGTTGAGGATCATTTTCTTGCTTAGTTCTCTCAGCGTCTCCTACTAATGGAGCGTCTCCTACTAGTGGAGCGATACCAACAAGAGGATATATTTTCTCAACTGGTGAAGGTTTGAGGCATCCTGTTGCTATGCACATGACTTCATTAACAACAATGTCAACTTGTTTTGTCAACTATCATGGTTTGGCTGGATCCTGCCTCTTGTAAGATTTTGATTTTTTTCAATCACAAGGAGTAATGTAATGATAGAGAAGACACACTGTTTATTTTACCTTAAATTTATAACCCAACTAATCTCCCAGGCTCCAGCTGAAAAGGCCATTCAGATTTTTCAAAAATGCATTCAAAATTTCAAAGCATACACTGCAATTGTAAATACAGAGTGGAATCAAGCAACAGCCTGTCACAGAGCAAGCAGTCTCAATCTAAAAGAGTTTTTCTCCTGGTCGAAGAGGGAAGAAATTAAAAAGGAACATGTTTTATCATGGCATAAGCTTTTAGAGACCAAAGTGTATTTCATCACACACACAAAATGGTACCTTAATTAGGAGATTATGACACAGATGCCTGGGTGTTTAAGAGATTGTATTCCAGGATCTCAGACAGAATTGACACATTAAAAGTACAAAATGCTGATAATTGCCTTCACGGGGGCCATTAACAGACAGCAGTTCCGAGGTAACCCAGGCATGCTTGTATAGATGTCTCACTTAATACATGCAGAAAGGATAAAATGCTTTCGACCTTATCTGTTCAGTAGGAGATAGAAAAGGACCTCTTATTAACTGCTTGTTCAGCTGTTCAGTGCTGAAATCTGGCTTTGAAGTTCTTTTGTTCAAGACTCTTGTGGCAATTTAGAGGCTAAATATTTATTATGGCATAAGAAAATGTGGAAAAGAGGGGGTGGTGGAAATTAATCAAATACTGTCTATAAAAACAGAGATGTGTCCTAGAAGAGAATTATTATTAATGGATTTTGAAAATAAAAAGATAGAGAGGAAAAAAGAAATAAATCATTATTGTAATGGTAACAATTTTTGGATTACTCATTGTTTAAAAATGGAAAATAGATTGTGAATTTGAGTTGGATAATTGGTTTAAAGAGTTATGTAATATAGCAATAAATGATAGATTGACATGTGAATTAAAATTTTAAAAGGGATTGTTGAAAAAGAATGGTTTTAGAGAGATGGCATAGAACAGAGATTTTTGGACTTCACATTATCTTGCACTGCTGGTTTTATATACTACATGTGTGTGGGTGTGGGTGTGTGGGTGTGGGTGGGTGTGAATGCATGCTTGCATGCAAGCATGCATGTGTGCATGTGCGTGTTTCTGAGAGCGAGAAAGCAAGCACACAAAAGTGAAATGAATATCCTCTGTTTAGTCTATTCTGTTGGCCTAGTGCCTAAAATGACAAACGGAAGAAATCCAACCATAGCTTTTAAGGCACAAAAAAACTGTTCAAAACCAAGAAAAAGGAAGTGGGGGAGTCTAGTAAGGTTAGAACTGCTGATGTCTTAACACAGTGCAGCACAAGGGAGGAAAGCAGTGAATACAAACCAGAGCAATCCCATCTATTGCTACCATGGAACAAATTTCACTGAATTCAAGACCAAAATAAGTCAAAAGAAATCTTCTCTCAGTGGCTTTCTCTTACAGTTTCTCAGGACTGTACAACAGGCACTATTTCTGTTTGCTAGTCTTTCTGATTTCAACTTCTTCTTAGTTCTCCTGCTGGCTTCTATAAGGTTATTAACTGGCAAATAATTTTGTGTGGTTGGTACCTCATTTTTTGTAAGCCACTTTCAAAGGCCTTACAGACGGTTTACAAATGTGTGTGTGTTTAACTGCTTGTTCACAAAGAAAGAAATACAATTTGTTTTCTATCTGCAGGCTGAGGTCAATCTTGTTTGGGATCATTATCATCATCATCATTTATTCGACTTGTATGCCGCTCTACTCGCTGAAGTGACTCAGAGCGGCTAACATACCATGGGCAACATATATTACAGTATTACAATATCAAATATAAATACAACAACATAATATCAATATAACAACATAATGCAATACAATCAATACAGTCAATAAATCTAACATAAAAATGAAAATACAATACAGTCAGGTGAGTCCCTTCCTGGCCAGGGAACGGCTGGCTGCGGAACAGCTGTGGCAGTGGCAGTCTTCCGCCAGCAATGGTCCCGGCAGTTCTCATCCCTTCCCAGCAGGGAGGGGCTGGCTGTGGAACAGCTGTGACAGCTGTGGTGGTGGCGGTCTTCGGCCAGCCGGCGGGGCCATGCAGCTCTCTCTCCTTTCCTCAGCCTGACTGGCTGAGGGAGAGTCCGGTGGTGGTATGGAGCTGGTACTTAACTTTTGGATTCTACCACGGTTTTGATCCAGATTTCCTCCCTCATCTGTGGCCACCATTTTCTCCCTAAAGAAAATTGCTGTTTTAAATGATGGAACACCCCTGTTTAAGTGACAGTGAAGTTTTCAACTATCACAAAGGGACAGTTGATGACCCCACAGGCAGCTGGAGAATGTTTGATAATAGCAACACCTGGGAAATTTATTTTTGTGTTACAGTTCCCAGAAACTTTCAGTGGAGGTCCACCAAAAGGAACTTTTTTCTGAGTTCAGGATAAGGCAGAGATAGGCCATTACATCTTAATAGGGGTGGATAACTGGTAACCTTCCAGAGATTGCTGGTCTACAACTGGAACTATCTTTCATAGATCATACTGACAATGGGACTATGAGGTGTGTCTCTCCATCATTTGGGCCAGGGCTTTTCCCCAGCCCTACCAAGAGCTACCAAGGACTGGAGCTGTGTCCCTTTGACTACAAAACAAGAGCTGACAGATACTCCAAGATGGATTTCTTCTGTTGAATCCACCCAGAACACCTACTGCAGTATAGTAGGTCAGAGTGTTTGACTAGGATTCAGAAGACCTACATTCAAATCCCAATTGGCCATGAAACTCACTGGCAAGTCACTCTTTCTCTCAGTTTGGCTTTGATGCTGCCTAACACTCATTGCCACCCCAGGTGCATTTTAATGGGAGCTTTTGTGGATCAAGTCCACTGGCTCTTTGGCTATAAACAGAGATGAGCACCGAACCCTAGGGTTGATAATGACTGGCTTTCTAGCAAGGGCAACCTTTACCTAATAACAGAAGATCCCTAATTGTTATACAAATTTGACGTCAGGTTTTGTCCCTGCAAGTGGTTCAAGGTCTCCCTTGCTCAAAAGCCAGTCAGATCCGACTCTAGGGTGCAATGCTCATCTCCATTTACAGCCAAAGAGTCAGTTCTGCCTGTGTTTGCAGATGTATACATGGGCATATGGCAGACATAACTAGATTGCCCATGACATATGCTCCACCCATGACAAGGCTCCACCCACAATGTAGGCTCTGCCCATGGTGTGGTAGCAAATTTTTTTGCTGCCCACCACTGCTGGTATTATAAGGTGGGATGAACATGCTTTGTTTGAGGTGTTTCTAACTGTCACAATATTTGGTTTGCCTTACTGAACCATACAGTATGTCAATCTCTTTGTCCATTTTGCCATCTTCACTGAATGTTGTTCCTTGGTATTTTAACTCTGCCACTTGTTTTATACCTTTCCTTCTATTTTGATAATTCAAGTTTCCTTCCAATTACCATTACCTCACTAAATAAATAAAATAATAAATGAAAATGGATACACACACCTTTTTTTTTTAATAATAACAAGGGCAATCAGTCTTCTGCCCCACTGTGCTCCACATCTTAGAAAAGTTTCCTCATACAATGCATATCACTCACACTCACACACACACACACACACACACCCCTACCTACCTTATGTTTACCAGACTCCTTGAGGGCACACAAGAGCAAAACCAAATTAGAAGATGGAGGAAGGAGCTCACTGGACAAGAAGCAACATTAAAGAAGGATACACCTGGAGATCTCAGCCACTCCTATGTCACTTGGAAGACCCTGAATAGGCTGGGGGTTGGGGTCCCTAAATGCAAGACCAACATGCTCAAGTGGGGACTGCTGGCAGACAACAACATCCAGTGGAAATGCGGAGAGACACAGAATGCATCTCATTTACTGGTCTGCCAGAGACAGTTTGGGCAATGACAAATCAAAGAAAGTGACTTCATTTTAGCAGTCCACAGTTTGATCGGGACATGAAAGAAGAAGAAGAACCAGACTCCTCCAGCATAAGTTGGCTGATGGATTCTGAGAATTGTATCTTTCCCAAAACTTTATACCAGCTCACAGAAGATGTTATAGGATGAGTAGGGTGGCCTCCTGCACTAGTTCCCATGAGTATATGGCATGCAGCCAAAAAGCCTGACCAAGAAGACTGAAGTTCCTATGAACAGGAGAGTGGGGGGTGGCCACCTAAACAATAAGCTGATTTACGCCAGTGACAGTGGGAAGGTGATAGGCACAGAGCAGTTCTGTTTGGACTCTGGGGGTGGGCAGAGCTTGTCTTTTGAAGCTGTTTTGGTCTCCATTAAGTTTGTTTATCCCCAGCTTTCAACTTTCCTCCTTTATCTAAGAAGACAGCACACTGCCAAAACAAACAGTAATTATATTCAGGTATCATTAACTGCTGTCTTTGAATCTGCAAAACCCCAAAACAGTTTCTTTCTTTCCTAAAAGGAGGGGGGGTACCTCTCCTCCACAAATCATTTGTTTGGCTGTGTCAAGTGGAGTGAGCAAGGCTGAAGGCAAATAATAACACTTAATAAAATGTATTGAAACAATTGCCTCTGAAGGAAACAGAGGGCAGGAAAGTTTGAACTTTACCTCTTTTCTCCTGCTTTACCTTGGGTTCAAAGCAAACCATCCCTCCTTCTTTTACTTTGTCTTGAGAAACTGCTAAGAAGCAGATAATAGAGCATCTTCCAAGCAAACAGACTCTTAATTCCCTGGACTTTAAGACCTAACAAGGCTCTGTTCTCCCAGGTGTTAGCAGTTCAAAGGGGAGGCTGTAGGTGAGTTTGTCTTGACCAAATAAGTGTCCATAGATAGAAGGGAAGGAGTAAGAGTAGCTTTTTTGGTTTTCTCTTTTTGTGTGTGACAGGAAGCAAAGAGATTACATCAAAGAGGGCTAAAAGGTGCCATCTAGGTTCACAAGAATAAAAGAGGCCCCTGGTCTAGCTATCTGAGCAAGGGATCTCCTGGGAAAAGGCTTCCCCTCAGCAATTTCCAGTCCTTCTTAATCCCTACAGGATCAGAAACATGGCTTGGCCTGTTATTTTAGTTCCGTCAATCAAGCCCAGCCTGCAACTGCATGGTAATTTTAACCACAATATAATGTTATCATTATTGCAATGAACTGTTTTGAGAGATCCATGCAGTTTTCTAATTCAGAACCTAGTGTGACCTGATTTTGAGACTTGCTTCTTCTTTTCCAGAATTCACATTGGATCAAGCATGGGATATTTGCCAAAATCTCCCCAATCCAGCCACCGACCCTCCCTCTCCCCCAACCAACCAACCCCCCCCCCCAACCACCAGAACATTGAGAAAAACCTTCTCTATTTTCAGACAGCAGGTAATGATTTTAGCAGCAGGAGTGGATAGCCAAAATATTATATCTCCAAGGATTAAGCAGCAGAAAGTGCTATCCACTCCAAGCCTGTTAAGTTTTTTACATCTCTAATAGACCAGTTCAGCCAAACAAGACCACAACTCTTACTTCTGGCCTAGAAATTAAATATTTCAGTTAGATGCTGAGATATAACTGGATGTGTCACTGGAAACCAAGTACAAGATCATTCACTTGCAAAAGCTGGATAGTGAAGAAGGTTGTCAGAAACACAATATTAATTCATTACAAATGAGGTACTGGATGAGAGTTCTGTAGATATCCTGGACTGCCAGAAAGATGAACAACTAGTTCATGGAACAAATTGAGCTGAAGCTGTCTCTGGAGGAAAATAATGCAATAATGCTGGGAAAGGTGAAATGCATCCATGAGATGGATAGACTCTGTGAGGGAAGCCAGTCAAGAGCAGTGGTGGTGACCCTATGACACTCAGAGCCCCATCTTTGGGCATGTAGGCTGTCACCCCAGCACAGAGTTTGCTCCGTCACTCTACCCAGCAGCCCACTAGGAGCATTTCTTCCATTCCCCCAGCACAAAGTTTACCCCACCCCTATGCCCAGCAACCCAATGGGAGTCCTGCCTCCCCCCAGCACAGAGCTTGCCTTGCCCCTCTGTTTGGGCATTCAGTCTCTAAAAGGTTTACCACCACTGGTCTAGAGTCTGGAAGAACTGAGCAGGGTTGTTGAGAACAAGACATTTTGGAGGTCTCTTGTTATAGGGTCACCACAAGTTAGAGTTGACCTCATAGCATGTAACAACAACACAAACTTATTTCATAGTCACTGTGACAAAATATTGTGACAAAGATAAAGAATGTCCATTGCTATAACTTCCAGGAAGGCATCCATGTTATTGTGATAAAGTGATAACAGCAAAGAGTCTTGTGTTACCTTAAAAAGTAATGTGTTTCATTTAACACAAGCTTTTATGGACAGCAGCCCTTCTGAAAAACTGGACTACACACCAGAAAAGCATATACCAAATAAAACTTACATCTATTTGTTTGTTTCTTTATTCATATCAGAGCATTTACAATTTAAAATAATGAACACATCTGAAATATAGGAAAAAATCAAACCAATTTCTGGTGGCTAGTGCAAGAAAATTATCAATAGGTGTCCCAAATGTTTATGGCAGATGGTGTGCCAGGCAATGATTCTTAGGGAGGAAATAGAAAACAACAACAGGTGCATCATATAGCAGGTGCACAATACAGTTGGATACCATCCCCTTCTCCACAAACACAAGAAACCAGGTACAGTATATGCACAATTTTCTCCTCCACTTCCTCTTATTTTACAACTACGCATTACTATTGCCAAGGAAAATGACAACGCAAAGATCCAGAGCCCTCCATCAGGGAACTGGGATTAAAATGTAGTTTACTCACTAGGTGCATAATTTGTAGCCAACTGAATATCAATTAGGGATACTACCTAGTGGTTGGATGTAGCTATTTGTTCAGTTGGTAGTCCAGGGTTAGAAAAGCCTGTTATTTACCACTGTCTTCCAACACACAAGTGATGATTTTATGTGTGTGGGGGAGACAAATGTATGTGACTTAGAGGAGATATTTGTTGTGTCATTACCCTATCGCATTCATGAGAACTAAGAAGGGTCATAAAAACATGATAGTCATGATAGGTTTGATTGAAAGCATTTCTTAAGCCATCAGGCTGTTCAGATAATAGCCAACTAGATGATCCAGGGCAGAGTTCAAATGTAGTCTATGAAGATAGTAGCACCTTCCAACTTGTTTGCCCCAGCAATTGGTAATAAGAAGCACATTGTCTTCAATAATAGAGGTAATACACACAACCACCATGAGTAGTAACTGTTGATATCTTTATCTTCCATGGATTTGTCAAATCATCCTTTGATATCTTTATCTTCCATGGATTTGTCAAATCATCCTTTAAGTCTACCGATAGCTTTGTGGCTATCAATGCACTATGCGAATTCAGTAGTTACAACGAAGTGCAACTGTGAAGTGTTACTTCCTTTCATCACCATCCCTTTACCTTTATTGGATGACCCCCTAAATCTGGTATAACAAGAGAGGAATATAATGTTTTCTTATTTTCTTTCTCCTCACCATGCCTAATTTTATGTACAGTGGTACCTCACTTAAAGAGCATAATGTGTTCCATGGGATTGTTCTTTAAGCGAATTTGCTCTTTAAGTGAAACACCATCATAAGTGACCAATTGTGTCCTTTGGTGGTGGTGGTGGTGGTGGTGGTGGTGAGATTGCAAGCCCCGATTTAGTTAAGTGAGTTTTTTGTTAGTTTTAGTTGTTAAGCAAGGTGACCATTCAGAGAAAATTCTTCTCTTTAAGTGAGTTAGTCTCTAAGCGAGACACTCTTTATGTGAGGTATGACTGTATTTCAATCACATCTGGTCCAGGATCAAAGAAAGAACTGTTGGTATAAGCAGGTAGCAGAGTGAGTACAGCGGGTTGTAATCTGGCACGCACCTGTTGAGGTTTGCCCCCTTTGTGCAAAGACAAACAGGCAGGCAGTTTGGTGCAGAACAAACTTAAAGGCTGGTTTATTCAGAAGTAAAGTGGTTCGCCCTGGTTCTATAGAACCAGTGGTAAGAATCCCGGATGGACTCCCAGGGTGGTACTAACCTTCCTGGGAGACCACCCAGGGTCCTTACCATTTTTTTTTAGGTGACTGGTTCGGTTGCCTCACCGGCTGCCACACTCTGCAGCCCAAAATGGCTGCTGGTGAGTATGCACGTGTGAAACTACCAATTGACACTTGCGCGCCTCCAGTGCTCAGTGCACATGCATCAATTGGTGGTTTCATGCATGTGCACTCACCAACAGCCATTTTGAGCTGCAGAGTCAGGCAGCCAGGGAGGCCCTCAGCGGCCTCCTCAAAGGTGTGGGCAGTGGCTCTTGCTCGAGTCGCCGTGCTGCTCCCACTCACTGCTGCTCGACACTTCCACCACTCACCGCTGACACAGCTGACCAATGCTTGTTGTTAGGCCAGGCCGCAGTGCACCACCAAGCCAGACCAGGCCGGGCCGGGCCACACCGATGATGACCCAGTCCATGCTGCTGGGCCAGGCCAGGCCAGGCTGCACTGCACCGCCGCTGTTGCCACCTGCTCTGCTCGCCAGGCTAAGTGACCCATGTTTGGGTTTGGGGTGGGTGGGTAAATTATGTATTTAGTGTGTGCTTTTTATGACTATTTAATGTGTATTTAATGTGTGTTTATGTGTTTTTATGTCTATTTAATTTGTATTTAATGCATATTTATGTGTTTTTATGTCTATTTAGTGTGTATTTTAATTTGTATTTTAATTTGTATTTTAATTTGTTTTTATATGTATTTAATTTGTATTTTATGTGTATTTAATTTGCATTTTTATGTGTAATGTATTTTTATGTATTTTTTAAACTTTGGCTCTGCCCATGTAGTTGGCTCCACCCATGACATCATGATGTTGGCTCCGCCCATGACGTCTTGACATTGGCTCTGCCCTCAGTGTGGTAGTAAAATTTTTGGATGCCCATCACTGACGCAGAAGCTTTTCTGCATACCTGGCAGCAGAGTTTTGCAATCAGTGCAGGCTTTGAAGCAAGCAAAACAAAATCTGCAAACTGTAGGCTGGTAGCTGTAGAGTTGAATAATGATGAAGCAGTCCCTCGAACACAGCTCCGGACATCAGCCTTGGAACAACTTCTTGAAGTGGTATCAAAACCCCTTCTGGAGACAACTGCTCAAAAGAGCTCTCTGTAGCTCCTGACTATATACACAGAGTCAAGGCAGAGTCAGAACACCTGTATGCACCTTTAGCCAGGCCTTAAAGGAACCTAGCCATAATGGACCTTGCAATCTACCAGAGTGTTGAGCAGGCACTTACACACTCTAATAAGAACGAACAAATGAACGAACAAATGAACAAAGAATTTTGTGACTCCTTAAACCTTAACAAATATGTCATTTATTTTAGTTCTTACCCATAGTTAAATGAGAATTAAATATGAATTAATTTATTAATTACAAATATTTACCAGTATTCTTTTGACATGAATTCAATGAACGTCTTACGTTTCAGTTGGGTGGTTTAGCAGCTCTTGAGATGTAACGAACATCATGTACTTTTCAAAAGCTGCAACACCAAAACTAAGATACCCACAAAAATAAGGGATATGTCATTTGAAAGATCGTCTCGGCGACTTTAAGAATTGGTAGAACCCAAAAGCCAAAAATGCAAAGCGATGACGTCATCACTTTCAGAAGTAGCGTTGGAAAAGTGACAGTTTTGCGGGGGGGGGGTGTCAGTTGTCAGGGTACAACAACAAAACTACGCAACCAATTCAGATGATCCAAAGTGTGTTTGAAAGAGGAAATATTAACCTTTGTGAGGACATTTTCAGATTTGGAATTGAACTTTGGAAACATAATCTATGAAGCATTTTACAAAAGACCACTAAAAGGAGGTCACACAAACAAACACAAAAGGAGGGAAAATCAATTTAAACAGTGAATATGACAACTTCCCGAGATGGATACAGTTCACATACAACATGTGGAGAAAAATGACACCAAACCAAGGATCAACAAAATGTGGAAAATAAATGTGACGGGTTGAAATGACATTTCCGTGGGAGGGAGGTGTTTGGCGGTGATCCAGCAAAAAACCTATCAACTGATCGAAGTGATCTAAAGTGTGCTTGAAAGAGGACAGCATTAGCCTTTCTTTTGATACTTCTACAATTTGGATCAGACTTCAGAAACATTTTCTGTGAAGGTTTAAAACAAAAAAAAAAAAACACTTTCTTTCTAACCTTCTTTCCTTCAAAAAAAAAAAGTATCTCTCCATTCCAGGATAGATACATTGGTGTGAGAATGGATACACTGTAGGAAGTTTCTCATTTGAAGTCATAACCAGTTTCCTTTTCGGCTTTCCCTCTTATTGAAGAACTGCTTTCAAGGAATCGTGAAGGAAAAACTCTTTTTATTTGCAGTTTGAATATTGAAATATTTATTTAAAATGGGTCCTTTGCAGTTATTCACCTGTGGTGAATTGTTGTTTGTACAGTGGGCTGTTTATGGACATGTGTGCATAGTGGGTAGAGTCATGGAGAATGGAAAATAAAGGTTAAAAGCATCTTTACTGAAAAATAAAATATAAAAACATAATAAACACAAATGAAATGGGGATTTCTGGTTTTGGGTTAAAACAGTTCAAAAACAAGAAATTGCAAGAAGATAAATAGGGACCACTTTGGTGGGAAGGTAAACAGTGTTCCATGCCTGCCACATGTCCACAAAAATGTCTGCAGACACAGACAGCCCTGGCTCTTTGGCTATAAACAGAGATGAGCACTAAATCCTAGAGTCGGATATGACTGGCTTTCAATCAAGGATGACCTTTACCTTAGCTCAGAAAACTTTAGATTTAATGAACATTTTATGAAAACCTTGATTTTATGAAAATAATGTCTTTATTTTCCCCCATTTGAAACATCACCCTTAACTAATGAATGAAATAAAAGAAATAAATAAACTAATGAGCATAATTCAATACATCAGATTAATGCACTAAATCCCTGACGGTAGTATCCTTAGACTCTACCTGCCACTTTTTTTATGAATAGAAAGTCCCATAAGGCTTCAAAATCAATGCTTGACATTGATTTGACAAAACAAAGCAAAGCAACATTACTCTGGAATAATATAGGGTTTGCCATCTGTCAGAAAAGAATCCCTCATTATATATACACAAGTAATGACATGAGCTAGGATCATACTTGATTACCAATACCTGGCTTACACTTAAGCAAGGAGGTCCTGGATGCATCCTTGTGTAAGCAATGAAGAGCTCAAACAGTAAAATGCAAAAACCATGTGTCTATCCAAGCCTTCCAGGCAAAGGTGACGTCTTAATACAGTATCTTGGAAGTTGCTTCCAGGTACAGTAACTTAATAAAAGCACTACAGGGCAAAGTACCTTAAAGGAGGCTGCAAGAGAAGGAAAAGGCAAGTTTGCTACCTTATTCATGGCTCTGCTGACTCACACTGGCTGAAGGCAAAGCTGATGTAATTGAAAAGTCAACTTTCCTTGATAGAGCTGAGTACTGTAATCTTATTTCCCCCTCCTTGTTCATAACCAAAAAAGGTATTTTCCTGTTTCCAGCTCCAGAAAACAGTGTCACTTTCCAAGAAATGGAATATCTTTGGATTCCGGAAGATCAAAGTTGAAGCTGTCTTCTCCCAGAATGTTCTATTTTGGGACATTCTGGATGCTACCACAGGTAGCAGCTTTTTCTCTGCCTATGCAAAGCAGACCTTTTTCCATAGTTTGAGGATTTTTGTAGTCCAAACCAGTAACTTTTCCATGCTCTGCTAATGCTTTGAAACAGCTCTTTACTGTTCTCTGAAAAAAAGCTCCCAAGAGATAAAATAGATTGATTTATCTAGCATGGATTCTATGTGACATGGAAACATTTAGAAAAAGGAAAGGAGCAACCAAAGGCAACCCCAGAGTGTGTGAGGAGGCAAGGAAATAGTGACAGTACAATCCTCAGCGCAAATAAATCCTTCTGAGTTCAGAGACACTTACATAGGCTCATTGCTTGAATCTCATTCCACACGCAAACACATATTTCAGTTATTGCTTGGCGATTTTAGTTTTTGGACTCATATTTCCCAGAATCACCCAATCAGCACACAAGTGACTATGTTGCCTGCGGGATTATGGAAGTTGTAATTAAAAACATTTAAGTAACCTGCAGAAAGGGACTGCGGTGACTTAGTGGTTAATACAGTAAACTTGACGACTGGAAGGTTGGCAGGTCAGCAGTTTGAGACCCGAGTGCTGCATGATGGAGTGAGCTTCCATCTCTGTCCCAGCTCCTACCAACCTAGTAGTTCAAAAGCAAGAAATTACAAGTAGATAAATAGGTGCCACTTCAGTGGGAAGATAAACAGAATTCTATGCACTCTAGTGTCATGTCTGCCACAAGTCCACAGAAACATCTGCAAATGCAGAGAGTGTTGGCTCTTTGGTTATAAACAGAGATGAGCACTGAACCCTAGAGTCAGATATAATTGACTATCGAGCAAGGGTGACCTGCAGAAGATCTGGTAGTGTTTATTTGCCCAGGACAATCCTAACTTTTTGTAATTTGAAGGACAGCAACAAAAGGACCAAACTATCAAATTCTTTTTTCTGGCATCAAGTGGTATAGTTTCCAAAACTGCCTTCCTATTCCAACATCCTTTGGAAATGCTGGACTATGACTTGCTTCTTTTTAGGAATGATGAGAATGTAGTTCAATCTGCCTTGTTGTTCAGTCGCACAGTCAATTCCGACCCTTTGCAACCCCATGGACCACCGTCCGCCGGGCACCCCTGTCCTCCACCATCCTCCTCAACTTACTCAGCTCTATGCCCATTGTGTCTATAATACCATCTAGCCATCTCATTTTTGACTAGCCCCTTCTTCTTTTGCCCTCAAACTTTACCAGCATCAAGGCTTTCTCAAATGAGTCTTCTCTTCTCATTTGATGTCCAAAGTACTTTAGCTTTATCTTTACTATTTGACCTTCTAAGGAGCAGTCAGGGTTGATTTCTTCTAAGATTGACCTGTTTGTTCTCCTCGCTGTCCAGGGGACTCTCAAAACTCTCCTCCAACACCACATCTCAAAGGCATCTATTCTTCTGTGCTCAGCTTTCCTAATGGAGAGTCCAGATTTGGGGAAGCTGCTTTTTTTATTATGAGACTGAGTCAGCAACTGATTACCTTTCCTCTAGAATCTAATTTCTGTACAAGGGTAATTGTGGGAGGTGGGAAGCAGTTAGCTTATTGCACAACCATATTGTTGGTAAATGAATCCCTTCTGAGGTGGAATATTAGCCTCACGAGAAGATTGGTGTCTATCACCCAAAGCTTTCCTGGAACAGTTTATGATTTAGAATGTTTTTCCTGTGAATTCCCTCTGAAGCCCACAATAAGGTTTTTGATGATGTTCATCAGCTATGGAGCTGGCTGTTAATCATGACAGCAGCTTGCTTTTAACATCCAGCTAAACTGGGCTTCAGAAGGAACATACCCTCCAGCGGTGGACAGTGGGGTCAGGCTGTGTAAATCTCAGTGTCACGGATGGATCCTGTAACATGCAAACTAGCTTCCCTGAAGCCAATGGGAAGATGTGTCAGAGTTAGGGAAACCAAGGGTGAGTAAAGCATTTGGCAATCCACACGGCTCATAAAGAAAGGAAATATCTTCCGTGCAGCAAGAAATTACGCAAAGGTTGGAAAAGAGCAGGGGGGAAAGGGACTTCCAAACTCCCAGACAGTGAACTGATGTGATAATTATCAGCACCATCTATGACAAACTCCATCGGCTGGGATTACAGAGATAACCATATAATGGGATGCGTAGGTGGTGGTAGGGAGGAAAACCACAACTTCCTGCAGAGAATCTGGGTGGATGTGAATCTGAGGAAGAATGCATAATGCCTCTACAGTTGTCAAGAAACAGAGTGACCGTCTGTGTTATCACCTGGTTAGCCAAGTACCTACAAGCCCAGTCTGGTAAAAACTAGAGCAGGGGTGGAAGAAATGTAGCCAATGGATCCTGAGTCCATTTCTGAAGACTAACAATCTATTCCACCAGAATATTCTATTCTAGGATTTCTCAATCTTGGGCTCCCAGGTGTTCTTCGACTTCAGTTCCCAGAAGCCCTAATTCGTAATTGAAGTCCAAGAACACCTGGGGGGCCAGGATTGAGAAACCACATTCTATTCTATTCTATTCTATTCTATTCTATTCTATTCGTGAGCAACTGTTTTTCTCTCTGAGTCATCCAGGATGGTCGGTGTGTTGTACTGGGTGGGTGACAGGAAAACAAACAAATTAAATCTTATAGTGCTACAGTGTTCTTTACTTTGTTTTGTCTATTTTATTTTGTTTTGCTTTCTGATATGCCACAAATTAAGTCTGAAAGTGAATATTTAATCATTTCTTGATATCTTTTTTGTTTTTAATTTTTGGCTGTTTTGCGCCATTTCTCTTCCTGGTGTCGATGGTTAGGAATGTAGGAAATAAAAAACTGTCTTGATTTGTCAGTGTGTCCTGGCCCAGCAGTGTGCTGGGATATCGAGCAATTTGGCAATGTCCCATTCCACCCTAGCAATCTCCACCCCTGTGGGCAGAGTTTTATTTTTATTTTATTTTTCCTTAACCAAAGGGTGGGAAGGGAGAAGCCAAGCCAGTGCTACACAGGGCTTAACTCAAGGGGAAGCAGGGATGGGGCAGTGACACCGGCAGGATGGGCGCCTTCCTCCTCCCTTGTCTCTGGCCATTATACATGTTCCCACCATCCTTCCTGGGGAATTGAACCCCAACCTTCTGCTTACAAGGCAAAATTTTAACCTCTAAGCCATGGCAGCTTCACTACCAATAGAACTGCTTTTGGCAACCTTATAATAGAGAACTCTATGTTAACCAGAGAAGATATCATTGCTTTTTAAAAAATCCAAGCTACAGAAGCCCTAAATGGGAATCAAACTCTGCCTCAGGAGAGATTTAATTTAATTTTTTTTTAATTTTAATTTAATTTTTAGACTTGTATCCTGCTCCAGTCACAGCAGCGACTCATAATAACATCGTACACAGATCATAGGTCATCACAATTTAAGCAACCGAGTACAACAAAAACACAGTAATACAATACATACAATTCAGTACAATATGTCTAAATCTTCTCTCGCCCCGCCAGGCTAAAGTCCAAGGTGGCGGGGACATGTCTGGCTGTGGCAGCCTCTTGAGCCTAGTGTAGGGGCAGGGCCTGGAAGCGCCAACAGGTGAAGGAGTCCTGGTGCTCCCAGCCAAAGGTCTCCTCTCGGCCTGCCGTGCTAAAGTCCAAGGCAGCAGGGACAGGTCCAGCTGCAGCGGCCTCTTGAGCCCAGCATGGGGGCAGGGACTGGGAGCACCAACAGGTGGAGAAGTCCTGGCGCTCCTGGCGGAAGGTCTCCTCTCGCCCCACCAGGCTAAAGTCCAAGAGATCCTTTGTTTGAATAAAGGATGCAACATGGAACAGTAATTATTATAATTGTAATTATATTTATAATAATATATATTTTTTAAAAAGTAAGTCCTAAGCACAAATCAAACTTGGTACCTTTTGGGCATAGTCAAAAACACTAACCACTTATCCACTAAGGATTTCTCTTTAAACCTGGTTTTTTTAAAGCAATGGTATCCTCTCTGATTAACATAGTTCTTTGTTATAAGATTACCAAAAACAGTTTTATTGATAGCATAGCCACTGTGGCTTAGAGGCTGCAATTTTGCTTTGTAAGCAGGAAGTTGTCATTTCAAATCCCCAGAGGGGAATTGAAATTAGAAGGTGAGTGGGAACATTTTTTTTAAGGTTAGACAATCTCATCACTCCCTGTCCAGCACCCTTTTAGGTCAGCCAGCACACACCCTGTCCTGGCCACCTGTTGTAGTGTAATGGATACAGTGAAGGACTAGGACTCTAGAGACCTGAGTTCAAATCAGTGCTCTGCCATGGAAACTCACTGAGGGTGTGGAGCTAGTAAAACCACTCCTTAATTATCTCACTTATCTTGAAAGCCCTTTTAGGTTTGCTATAAGTCGGTGTTAACTTGATGGCACATAACAACAACAAAGCATACCACCATGTCCAATGTAGTAGATAAGTTAAGGACTACAGCTATGCTGCCTTTTCCTCTCTGCTTTAAAGCAAGGAAGAGGTATATGATATACAGTATTATGGTTTTTTACTAGAACCCAGAATCCACCAACTACTGCCTGGATCAAAAGACAAAGGTTTAAGTTACCCATTTTATCATGTTGTAATAAAGGCAACAATGATTTTTGTGACACCTTGAAGTCTAACATATTTTACTTGACATAAGATGTTTGTGGACTGCAGTGGGGTGCTGTAGACTGCCAAATAATCGTTTTCAGTCCTGAGAGTGCCACAAGACTTGTTGCTTTTACTTTAAAAAATTATGACTCCAGGAAAATGTTCTGAATATCAGAACTGAAAAATGCTCACAGTCTTTCCCCACAAAAATCTGTTCTGGGTTACCCCAAGTTTTCTTAATTTCAGTGGAATAATTTCAGGGAGGAGAAGGGAAGTAGTTTTGTTGCTGCTTTTATTGGACATTTGGAAGTCAGAAATCCTGGCAGATCTACCACACAACTCCCAGCGTTACACCAATCTCAACCCTGCCTCCCTTCCCTGCATTTTAACAGATGCAAAGGGTAGATGTAAATCAGCTGCAACACTTGGGAATTTAACTTTTTTGGACTGCAGCACCCAGAATCTGATTTTGTAAAATGGCTTCCTGCATTGAACAAGAGGCTTGACTCAATGGTTTTATAGTCCCAATCCAACTCCATTATTTTTTGATTCTCCAATTGCAAGCTCTGATTAGTGCTGACATTTATATTGTTTTCAAGGAGAAATTTAATACTTTTTGCCATGTTCTGGTAGCCTCATTACACTTTCCAGTCTGTTTTGCACCTAGCATGGCCCCATCTAATTATGTTTTGCATAATGATACTTACACTCGAGTATCACACTGTTACAGATTCCATCCTTGGAAACTTTCTCATCATGCCATGAAATATTTTTCTAACTTGCTTCTTTCAACTTCCCTATGCCAAGCAGGTTGACTTCTATTCTTATTTTGTTTTAACAGAATATCCAGCTTGAAGAAGAATTCTGGAGAGCTCTGTCAGCTTGCTCGTGACTTTGTTGCATTCTAATTAGGCATTAGTCCCATGCTGGAGCTGGTATGGGGATCATTACAACTATCTGCAAATCTCATCTGGAAGGCTCATGATCCAAAAGCTTAGTGTTTAAGACACTCACCTTGATGATTGGAACCTAGCAGTTCGAAAGCAAGAAATTGCATTTAAATAAATAGGTACTGCTTTTGGTGGGAAATGTTACAGCATTCCATGCACTTACATCTGTAGACAACACTGACACTTTGGCTGAAAACATATATGAGCGTTGCACCCTAGAGTCAAACATGATTGCCTTCCAAGCAAGGGAGACCATTACCTTTATTATGAAACCTTCTGTCACTCTCTCCCTATTTCTATGAGCTTAACTACAATCTTTATAGTATTTCAGGGAGAAATATATTTACTCAGAAACAGTATATTGTGATATGCTCTCTTACAACATAAAGTGTTGAGGTCCTAGCTGAGCAGTTAAAAATTATTGGTATTACAAAAAAAATCTGCTTTTGATGAAAACAAAAACTACTAGAAATCATTTGTTGAAATGGACTCACCATGCTCGCTGCCTGCATTTTTGGACTCTTCTTGGAGAGCAGGCTATGAGAATTATTATACTGAACACCTGCGCATCTAGATTGTGGAGTTGTGTAACCACAAGGTGTATGCCTGCTAATCCAATCTCAAAAGAATGTATCTTTGGGATTATGCACCTATTAAACCATGGGTTCTAAACTATGGCCTGTGGCCCAGATCTGGCCCCCACTGTCACTCCAGCTTCTGCCACAATTGGCCATGGACTCATTTATGGCCAATGTAAATGTGTTTACAACAGCTGTAAATGAGTCCGCAGCATTCGTAAACACGTTTACAACAGCTGTAAATGGCAAGAGGACAACCAGTCCAGGCCCCTCAAGTGTTTGAGGAAGCATAGCCCGGCTCCCAACTTGTAAAGGTTGAGAACCCCTGTATAAAGTTTAATTTAATTTAATTTAATTGTTCGATTTTTATGCCACCCCACTTGCCTAAGCGACTCTGGGCGGCTAACAACAATACAAAAAGAATACAACATATACAGATTACAATTAAATTAGCATAATGCACAAAACATTTCAGAACTTTCAAAAAAAAAAAAAACCACTTACAAACCAGTACCTCACAAACCGAGAAACCAAATCAACTTCAAAAAAATTTAAACTATATATTTAAAAAAAAACCTCACTACTAATTATAAAATATTAGTAGTGCTCTTAACTCCCAATGTTGGAGATGCTGACTAATGTGGTGGAGCTGTCCCTTTGCATCCAAATTTTAGATATTGTTATTTAAATAAGTAGGAAAAGTAACTAGACAAAAACTTTCACCTTATCTCCCCTGGGTGATTTTGACGTTATTTTTTGACATGAATTCCACTTTTCATGACAGGGGAACTTAAAGCATTCTTCATATATTGCAGCTAGACTGGTTAATGCTTGCAGTGTATAAAAATTCAATGTGCATTTCATTTTAATATAGCAAGAGACAAAGAAGCTTGAGAAATACTGCATCCGGCAAACCACAATTTTCTGTTTCCTGGCTGTTGGATGGAGAACATACACTTAAGTCATAAGAGGAGGTGTATTCTCTCCAGCTCCTGTCTCTCTGTTTCATGTTTCTCATGGGAGATACAATACAATTTAGTCCAGATTCAACTCACCAAAATTAGTGTATTCCTTTGTTATATAAACCCTCCCTCCTTTCAAGGAAGAAAATGATATAAAATACATTTTATCCAGAAAAAGTGGCTTTCCTTTAAAACTAACAATTTTGATTAAAATATTATGCTGTTTTTTAAAATTAAGCTAAAGTTATAATTTTCTTTGACCATTGGCCATTGCTATAACCCACATTAAACATTTCAGAGTGAATGTTTAAGAACTAGAACTGCTGACCACAGCTTTGTTCAGTCATTTTAGATCGTACAACCCATGTTTTTGAATGTGGTATCGATCAATCCAATCCACAACCCAATTTAGCTGAAATTATGGAATCTTGGCTAATATAATTTTGTTGAATTCAAAAAGATACAGAAATTTAAATGCACGTACAGTACATCAGTTTAAATGGGTCATTTTGTACAAACAGATGCTTGTACTGAAACATGTTCACATTCTGGAAAGATAAGACCACCATTTTGTAATGCTGTTTCACATGTGGTCTTTAGATTGCTTTCATAAATTCAACACAATTTACCTACTGAACATGTGTGAACAGAATCTGGAGGCTTGGTGAATTAATCACAGTCATTTGAGGTTACAAAATGGGACATCTAACCTAGAATTATTCTGAAAATATTTCCTTTCCTTCACCAATACAGTTGGGGTACACAGAAAGAGCCTTCTCAAAGATTGTGGTATTTTTGACCCACAATTGAGCATTCCCTGGGCAACAGTCACCTTGTGTCAACTAATCTTTCTCACACTAGGCCAGACAAAATGAACTAAGGAATGAACTCCCCAAAGGTGGCTTCATTTTGGCAGTTTCATGTCTGACCTAGACACAGAAGAAGAGGAACCACTACAGTTTGTTTAATACTATTAACAATTCTGCACATTACAAATGTCTACATTTGGTTTACTGGAAACAGCATACATTATTTTAAAAACCATTTTAAGATGCAGATACAGCCTTGAGATGTGTGGAATTTGGTGCCAGTGGAAGGAGATGCATGGGTATTTTAAGGTAAAGGTCACCGTTGCTCAAAAGCCAGCTGACTAGGGTTCAGTGCTCATTTCTGTTTAAAGCCAAAGAGATTTAAAACTACTTAATTTAGGCAGAGTTGTGCCTCTGGTGTGGTTTAACTTTTAATTTTAATTTATGTTCTGGGTTGCACAAATATTATTGTTACGGTAGGTAACCAGGAATAGTTCTTCTGTGCTGTTGTTCTGAAGTGAGTGAGACACTTGGTATAATTTAATGCAGGAGTTCTCAACCTTTTTAAGCCAGGGGCTTTGTCATGCTCCTTCAGACAGCTTCAGAGGCCGGATGGCCATTTTGCCATTCCCCCACCACATGGCACTTTCCGGTGGTGGGGGGACCACATGAAATGGCACCACAGGCCACATCTGGCCCACAGGTCACAGGTTGAGAATCCCTGTTTTAGTGGGTTGGAGGAATCAGAGGCCTGGAGTTTGAATCTTTACTCTGCCTTCAGGGACATGGGCTAGCATGTTCCTTTTCACTGTTTCAGAGAGTAGAATCAAATCAATTGATTCAAATTACAAGAAAGGAGATTTCAACTATGCATTAGGAGGGTCTTCCTGAAGGAACTTTTTAAACCATAGAATGGACTATCAGGGAAAGTGGTGGATTGTCCTTCTTTGGAGGTTTCTAAAGAGAGATTGGATGGGCATCAGTCAGGGATGCTTCAGCTACAGGATTCAGCCGGGAATGCGGGATCTTATGTAGAGTGGCTGATCTAGTGGACAGCCACCCTTTCTGGTTTTTATCTCTCCTCAGTTTTATCTCTTGCTCTGTTTTAAGCATCAGTTTTAAGTTTTAATGCATTTGTTTTAGAGTTTTAAACATTAGTTTAAGTATTCTTTGTATTATTACATGTGTATCCTAGTGATTTTTAATTAATATTGTAAGCCGCCCAGAGTCGGGCTTGCCCGATTGGGGCGGGATAGCAAATAAGAAGAAATAAATAAATACAGATTTCTACATTGGAAAGGTGTTGGACTAGATGAAATTTGGGGCTCTGTGATTCTGTGAGTACAACTTCTCAAGTCCCAAAGCAGGATGCCCAATCACCTTGTTGGCTTTACGGCTTTAGGAATTGCAATCCAAAATGTTAACTTTGCTAAAGTCTGCTGTCCCTGAAATATTCAGGAACTCAAGGATAAAGGCAGTATTGTGGGCTGTGAACATTTCCCCATCTGATACATGTGTGCAGAAACAAAGGAAACCAAGTGACCATCTAGGCATGCAAGAACCCCTGGTAATGAATACAATGACCAGAATCCTGTTGGTGTTTGTTTTGTGTAAAGTTTGTGTAACTTGCAATAGCTAACTGCAGCCAATTATGTACACAACCAAGAGACACTCTGGCACTAGGCCAATTAGCCATGGCATGTTACACAAAATGTACACAAATGCCAACAATGCAATTCAAAGGCAAGGCTCAGACAGAGAAAAGGATTTATTATCTGAAGCAAAATAAGCCTATCCAAATGACACTGCCATTTGAAAATTCAGTTTGAGACAAGAGTCTTGTGCCACCTTACAGATGAGCAAGCTTTATCTCACATAAGCTTGAGTAAATTCAAACAAATGCAGGAGTGAGACGATGTCTCTTCTAGGTCACTTTAAAAATTCCTAACTCTGCAAGCTTTCATAATTCATGGTTACTTCTTCAGACTATATCATGGCATAGACTATGTGGTCTTAGCCAGGCTTTATTCTTAGATGTAAAATGGGAAAACAGACAACAGCTACATCTTTTTACAATCTAAAGGCAGGAAGCAAGGAAATTGTATATTCCCTTCCCCCAAAATGGCAATTCCTTGCTTCCTGCCTTTAGATTGGAAAAGGATATAGCTGTTATCTATCTTCCAGTTTTACATCTAAGAATAAAGCCTGGCTGGGACTACATAGTCCATGTTATTATATAGCCCGAAGAAGTAACCATGAGTTACGAAAGCTTGCAGAGTTTGGAATTTTTAAAGTGACCTAGAAGAGACATCGTCAGTGGTCCATGGGGTCGCAGAGGGTCGGAATCGACTGTGCGACTGAACAACAAAGAAGAGGTATCGTCTCATTCCTGCATTTGTTTGAAGTTATGGCTGGGTCACATGACTGATTTTGTTTACTGAAGCTTCAGTGAAGTGTATCCAACTTTTTTGCCAGGCCACAGTGGGCTACAATATATTAAAAAGGTAAAGGTAAAGGTCACCCTTCCTCGAAAGCCAGTTGTATCCAACTCTAGGGTTCAGTGCTCATCTCTGTTTCATAGCCCAAGAGCCAGCCCTGTCTTCTTCTGCAGACATTTCCGTGGCTGTGTGGCAGACATGACTAGACACCGGAGCACACGGAACACTGTTTACTTTCTCACTGAAGTGGTCCCTATTTATCTACTTCCAATTTCTTGCTTTCAAACTGCTAGGTTGGGAGGAGCTGGGAGAAAGATGGGAGCTCATTCCGTCCTGCAGTATTTGGGTATTGAACTGCTGACCTGCTGCCTTCCAGTCAGTGTCACTGTCTTAGCCACTGCAGTCTACAGTTTATTAAAGGTGACACCAAATAAAATGTGTTTATCTTTACTTTAAGGTGTTACAAAGGTATTCATTGGTTTTATATCAGGAGACAAATTTGAGTCCCCTCCAGTGGTGAGCTCCAAAAAAATTTACTACCACACTGTCGGCATACTATGGTAGGCGTGGCCAGGGGAAAAGCCCTCCATTGCACCCGAATTAGCACTACTTTATTTCAAAACTTGGGTGGGCGGGGCCAGCCAGAATTTCTGCTACCTTTCTGGTGAACTGGTGCAAACCTACTGATGCCCACCACTGGTCCCCTCCCAGAACATTCAGCCTGATACTATAATACAAATTAGCTTTACTTCATACCTTTGATATTGAAAGGGAGACATTTAAAACTAATCTGAATAATCTATTGTTACTGATAGCTGTAGGAAGCTGCATTGTTATGCTTGCTTGTCTGTCATTCTGCTTGAGCAAACCCTTCTCCCTTTAACCCATGCATTTGGTGTATATAAACCATGCCTGTAAGTTTTACTCCTTGTCTGAAGAAGTGGACTTGATCCACGAAAGTTAGTCTTTAAAGTACTACAGTATTTTTGTTTTATTGCTTTTTTGTTTTTGTTTTCTGACATGCCTGAACCGCAGACTAACACGGCTACTATTCCAAAAAATACAAATTAGCCTATATTTTCAGAATGGCTTTTGCAACAAGCTCAGTAGAGATGCAAGTTTGGGAGTAAAGGAGCCAACAGTTCTGCAGAATAAACAAACACAAGCGTGACACCAGAAGTGGCAGTATTCAAAAAACCAGCCAGAGACCAATTCAAGGGCTATTGGCCACTGACCTTAAAATAACCATTGTGGACAGTTTTAAAGGGGAATTAGAGCAAGTGCCCGCTGAGCTATGATTCATTAGGAGATCATCACAGGGTTTAATCAGGTTTATAATAGTTTCTCACACTGCATGTATCAATTGGTTCACTTTATAGCAGTGAGTTGGTATTATCAGCAACAATTTGGTGAGTAGCCAGGTCTAATAATGTACTCGTCCCTATCACAAGCTCCATGACCCCAATGTACTGGGCTGCATTCCACAAAAGCCTTGGCCAAATAAAGCATGTGCCTCAGGATGCTTTCTTCATTTCCATGCAAGAAGCTAATACAGCTACTTCCCCATAATTCTTTCACTTCATTTACATTGATCGCTGTCTAAAGTCTCACCCACCACAACTATCTTGATAATCTGGAAAACAGTTCATGCACCTAGTCTGTGAAAGTGTATACTTTCTTTCTTTATTCGTGTCAGATGCATCACCAGCATATAACATACAAAGCTAAAATTACAAAATCTAAAAACAAAATAGAATTTAAAAGAGCTAGAAGACATCTGCCCAATACCGCGCCATGTCAACAGCATTTCCTCTTGCCAACATAAGGTCCTCCTCAGTGCACGTTGAGGGGCATTGTGTGCATTGTATCATATGGGAGATAGTTTGTACTTCTACACATTCATACAGGCTGTCATCTACAAGGAAACCCCACTTTCTCAGATTAGCCCGTGATCTTCCTACCCCTGCAGCAGTTTTAGGCATCCTGTGACCAATCTCACTATTTCATTTAGTGCCACATCCACCTGCCCTGCATGCTTTGATCTGTACCACACTGGCCTAGCATACTCTCCTGCAGAGTAACATAACTTTGCATATACAGCAATCAATTTACTCTTAGGGCCTATGGTGGCTCAGTGATTAAGAAGCTCACTTTGTTAGCTAGAAGGACAGCAAGTTGGCAGTTTGAGACCCAGGTACTGCATGAAAGTTTGAGTGCCTGTCTCTGTCCCAGCTCTTGGTAACCTAACATTTTGAAAGCAAGAAATTAAAGTAGATAAATAGGGTCCACTTCAATGGGAAAGATCTTGGGGACATGAAAGGAGCCTCATTCTACTGTCCCCTGAGTGGTATTTCTTGAGCAAAAATCCTTTCAGCCCACAATAATTTCTGACATGAAATTATTATAATTTACTGTTCCTTAAGGTGGCATTAAAATCTTGTTTATGTCCTTATATACGTCTTGGACTTGCAGAGGGAAACATGGCTACTCAATTACTCAGAACAAACTTTCATAGTGCATTTCTTAATTATGTTGTAGGATATTTGTCCTATGAGTAAATTAGATATCTATGTTGTGGTATGTTCTTTTCAGCCTTCATTGTCTAGGTGGGTCTACTGAGGGTGCAATCCTATAGAGACCTGTGTTAGAAGAAAAGGAAGGGGAAAGTTACATTTTGAACTACACATTGCAAAGTACTTCAGCCAGCATCACCAGTGAAAGCATGGTAATGTTGAACCCCACTTGTATTTTTGAACTATCGCTTTTTTGGACTATGTCTCCCAGAATTCCTCAGAGAAAATGACCACTGCCATGCAGGCTGGGATGTTGTTGGAGTTGTAATAATATAATTGCTTGCTGTCTACTCAGTTCTGAGATATAGTGACACTTTTCAGGGTTTTCAAGGTAGCAAATATATAAAAGTGGCTTAGCATTCCCCCTTCATCTGGGGCCATCCTGGGACTGTGCAGCTTGGCCACGACTAGAAAACCTGGCTCTTCTCCTTGGAAGCACAGTATGTGGGGGGCAGAGAAAAATAAAAATTTCTCCCATCTCTGCTTGAGATAAATTCTGATTGAAAGAGACTATATGTGGGATGGCATATGCATATTACTTGGTGTCGCTTTGCTCAAAGAGCTGAGGAGTGATACCCAATCAACAGGTATTGGGGGTACAGTTTGAAAGCCACACCTGTGCTTTTTCCCTAACCCACTTGTAAGAATCAAACATAGCAGAAGCATCTGCCATAAATGGTACTTGCATTTACACGGGTGCATCACCCTGAGGAGATGGGCTTTGACCCATGAGCTCTCACAAGTTGTTTGATTTTTTAAAAGTGGCCTAATAAAGGTGTCACCTTCTTGAATATATTGAAATTTATTTCTGACTGAATCTGCATTCAGTCGAGTTGAATCTAAGCAAAGAGCTCTTCTGTTCAATTTATGATGAGCAAGCAGAGCATTAAAACAGGAGGAAACAAGTAAGAAAAAGAGCTGAAGCCATCAGTATTCCGGAGACTCCAGAGGGTTATTCTCTACCTCCCAAGTGGACTTTTAAATCAAAGAGGACATTGTGATTAGATTGAAGCCCCAGAGTGACACCAGTTCTCCTTTGGTTTTGCTTTGAACTTTGTAAAACTCCCCAGCTGAAGCGCTGTTCAAAGACACTTCCTTCAGATGAATCAATAGGCATGAGGGTCGAATTACCACCTCATCATGCCTGTGTCCTCCTCTTCTCAGGTTTCAGCAATTTCTTCTCTCCTTCAGCAAAGAGAAATAGATGCTACTGGGTTAGGAAAATACCAATGGCCAATGACCTACAGAGAGGGGCTTAGGAGTGAGATAATTTTTTAATAAACTGTAAACCAGGGTGCTCAAACTTTTTGGGTTGTGGGCCGGTCACGTGGTTCCTCCCACTGGAAGCAGAAGTAAAATGTGCCTTGCAATCTGTTTTGCAACAGGATGAGATAGATTTTTAGGCTGCCATTTCTTCTGCTTAAACCAGGGGTGCCCAGACTATGGCCCTTGGCCAAACTCAGCCTCCAATGCCAATTTATCTGGCCCACGACGTCCTTGCTGCTCCTGGATGAATTGGCATTAGGGGCTGGATCTGGCCTGTAGGTCATAGTTTGGGCAGCCCTGCTCTAAACCCAATAAACATTCACCAGCATTTACTCACTGATGGCTTTAATAAAATTTGATTGACACACACAAACTCCAGCTTCATTGTTTTCAACTAGTGGTACAAAACAAAAGAAAAACAAAAACCATTGTGGCACCTTAAAGACTAACTCCTGTATTTCAATGTTAGCTTTCATGGATCAAGTCCACTTCATCAGACATAAGAATGAGTTTTCATGGTATCAATTTATACATATCAGGTACAGAGGCACATAATGGTTGGTTGGTGTAACAGATAGGCTTGCAAATCATATTTGAATTTTTTTGAATAATATCCGTGTTAGTCTGTGGTTCAGGCATATCAGAAAACGAAACAAAATAAACAAAACAAAATAAAAATAAAATAAAAAACACTGTAGCACTTTAAAGACTAACTACCGTACTTTATTTTTATTGCTAGCTTTTATGGATCAAGTCCACTTACAGGCATGGTTTTTATACACCAAATTCAGGGGGTCAAAGGGAAATCTATTGTTGCTAATGGCTGTGTGAAGCTGTATTGTTGTGCTTGCTTGTCTGTCATCTTGCTTGACCACACCCCTTCTCCCTTTGAGCCCCTGAACTTGGTGTACAAAAACCATGCCTGTAAGATTCACTCTTTGTCTGAAGAAATGGACTTGATCCACGAAAGTTAACAATAAAAATAAAGCAGTTAGTCTTTAAAGTGCTACAGTGTTTTTTATTTTGTTTTGTTTATTTTGTTTTGTTTTCTGGTTTGCAAATTAGTGTGCGATTTACAACTACAAAAGCTAGCATCAAATCACAGCAGTTAGTCTTTTAAGGTGCCACAACATTTTTTGTCTTTTGTTTTGTTTACTCTATGACCATGATGGCAAACCTTGGCATGCCGTGTTCTTGGACTCTAATTACCAGAAGCCGAAGTCAACACTCCTGCTGATCAGGGATTCTGGGAATTGACGTTCAAGAACAGCTGGAGTGTCAAGGTTTGCTATCACTGCCTATGATATGCTTGCACAGATTGGTACATTTAGGTGATTTTAGAATCTTCCTTACATGTACACTCTAACTACCATAGACAGCGTGTCCTGTCTGGACCTTTTTGTTAAACCCAGGAGAACAAATAATATGATGTACATCCTGTTTTCTAGTGCTTTCAGACATTGTTAACTTGCCTTGCATCTTTCATGAACTTTTGCATGGAGTCAAGTAACCTTCGTTGTTGTAAAGTTTTTTCAAGTTATAATGGAGTGAGATAATATAAACCATTACATAATCACACTTCGCATAACCCTTGCTCTCACATTGGTCACCAGACACATCTGACTAGCCTAACATACTGGAACGTAACACATGTTGGAGATGTGCTAGAAAGAAGGGACGCTAATTCAGCCATTAGCCTGTCCCATTAGAAACCATTTCATTTTTGTACTATATACAGCTTTGGATTTCTCTGCCTTTAATTTACTGCTGGGGTGTTTAATTGTGAGATGGTGTCAGAATCCTTGAAGGATACACTTTACTTTTTTAGACTTATAGCCTGCCCCACTCGCATACAGCGACTCTGGGCGGCTTACAGAAATGCAAAATACACAGTTACACAATCATAATAGCATCACACACAGATCACAGGTAAACAACACAAATACAATAATGCACAGTAATACAATATATATAATTTAGTACAATATATCTAAATCAAATTACAAGAACAATATATAATAATACACTATAAAAATTATACAATATGAATACCACAAGTACAATCCTCGACACAGAGAAGATACCATGTCACAACACCAATTTTAACAATACAATTCAATAACTCTGAATGAAACTCACAGTAGCCCTTACAGTAGACCTCCCAAGGTATCTCAGAAGTCTATGCATAACAGCTAACAACATTTCCCTTGTGTTTTTCCCCTTCAGTATTTTCTACATTTCTGCAAACTGTGGCCTGAATCCAACTGCTAAACCTAAATCCAACTGCTGAGTTATGTTCCATAATTGATTCAATGGGTCTTTGCCCTAATCTTGATTTCTTCACAACTCTTGATAACCTCCTTTTTGCATGTGAATGATTTCATCAACACAAAGAGAACAAATCTGTTAGTAACATATCAGGTTAACTTTTTCTTCTTTGATAACTGATTTGGTTCCTGACAAATGGACTCTTAATGGGTAGATCCTTTAATTTTCCTACTGTTGTGTTTTAGTGGCTTTTAGCCCCACTGTGTATTCATATAATTCTAATTATAATATGATTGTGCTTTTCCCCTGTATCTTTTAAAAAGTTGAAATTTGGAGGAAAGGTGAGAAGAGAAAAGAAAAATAATAAACAACCGTCACCTCTTTCCTTCCTCCTAGCTAGTTTTTCTCAGTCAACAGTCAAATATTGCTCATTCAGGTTTTTCCTGCAGCTATAATGGATTGGTGTTTACTAAGCAATTAGTAACACTTTTACAGTTTGACCTCTAACAGTCCATGAAGAGACAAATGACCATGTGGCTGAAGAAATTAAAGATGATTCCCAAGGGGACCCCAAAAGAAGAAGAAGGACAAAGGGTTTTCTCCTCAAGGATGGTTGTTCCCTGCTGAGACCACCTTAAAAGGCCCACACAGAAACCCTGGGGTTCTAAGGTAGTCCTCTATGTCCAGCAGGCCATGACCTCTTCACCATCATAATATAATTTGATTGCATCCCAGTTTATGTGTAGGATTTCCTCCAAACAGTTGAAATAACAAGTTTTAGTTACTGGCCATAAGCACTTTCAGTTAAAATTGGATACCTTGGATACCTTGGAATTATTCAGCAAGGAGTCTGCACAATGGTAGACATCTCCACAATGACATTCCACACGTGCAAATGGACCTGGGAAATCAAGTCCATCTGCAATGCAGTATTTTTAACCATTTGGATCTCACATCACCCATTGGCTAGGTAGACCATGATGTGTGTCCTTTGTTTTCACCTTGCCCAAGGAATCTGATGGTCCTAGCCTTTCAATACTGGTTCCACCCACTAGCAGCACGTGGTTCCTGAGAACATCTCTGAGAACCAAATTTGATCCTTGGGCTGGAGGGCATTCTCCATTCCTTCTATATACTCACTGCATGATTTGATCAACTCCATCTCTTAGTCTTTCTCAGAGAGTCCCACGATAGGATTTTCACAGGACTATTTGGGTTGTCCAGCTTCCGAGCACTACAGAAGCCTAAATAAATAATACTCATAATATTTGGCAAGAGTAATGGTATCATTAGCTAAGTTTATCTTTCTATATTTACCAAGAGCTGTTCAGTAAACTTAGTTCTATAGGCTTGGCATGCTTGCAAACAAACAAAGAAACAAAAGCATTTAGAACCATATGTGAAGCCCCTCTGGTCCCTAACCATCATCACCTTTAAATTGACTGCAATAGTTAATGATTTCAGGCTTGAATTTCTTGTCTGAAATTGCTACATCTACATATTAAAGAAAAAGAAAACCAGCATGCTTTCTCCTATACAGGTATTTAGCAAATTTTCTGATTTCATTCTTTTCTTTTTTCACTACATCAGCCAGATTCCACCCCACCCCACCCACCATTCCTTTCTAAAATGGAAAATGTAGCATCAAACATCAAAGATCTGTGATGAATTTCAATCCAAGCTGTGTTTATAATGAGCTGCTGCAGAAATCTCAGCAGTGTCAGACCATATGCGTTGTTATGCAGAAAGTGACTGAGCCAACTCTTAACGCATCTCTACATATTCTAAACTACAGGATGTTGCTCCAAGCAATCAGTGGAAAAGGTAAGAGTAAAGGTCAAGGTTACCCTTGCTCAAAAGCCAGTCATATCCAACTCTAGGGTTCAGGGCTCATCTCTGTTTATAGCCAAAGAGCCAGCACCGCCTGCAGTTTGCAGATTTTCCATGGACATGTGGCAGCCATGACTAGACACCAGAGTTCATGGAACGTTATTTAACTTCCCACTGAAGTGGTATCTATTTATCTACTTGCAATTTCTTGCTTTCGAACTGCTAGGTTGGCAGGAGCTGGAACAGAGACTGGGGCTCACTCCATTGTGCAGTTCTCGAGTATCGACCTCTGACCATCTAGTCTTCAAGTTCAGCATCTTAACCACTTGAGCCACTGCAGTCATTGGAGAAACAGCTCTACAAATGGCCTTCTGTTTATAGCAGTGTTTCCTAACCTTTGATTTTTGGACTTCAATTCCCAGAAGCCCAGGTAAATTCCCCAAGGCACTGATCAGTCAATGTACTGACTTAGACATCAGGGAATTGAAGTCCTCCGGTGGTGTGTGTGCCCCACATTGGAAACCACTGGTTTATAGGGAGGTCAGAAAAAGAAAAATCTTAGAATGTGTCCAAGAAAAAAAATCTCTTCTGAAAAATGTTAGTTCATTCCTCAGGTGGAACACTTTCATATGTGCTGTCAAGTCAAAACTAACTTTTGTTGTCATTCAGTTGCACAGTCAATTCCAACCCTTTGCGACCCTATGGACCATTGTCCTCCAGGCACCTCTATCCTCAACCAACTTACAACAACCTTAATAGAGTTTTCAAGGTACAGTAGAACCTCACATAACGAAAAAAACTCTGTTCCATGGAGGTCTTTGCTATGCGTTTTGTTTTGGTTTGTGTGTGTGTGTGTGTTTGTTTTTTTGTTATGCAGGTTCCCTATGGGAGAACAGAAAAAATGTTCGTTAACCAGGGTTCCCATTAAGCATGTATACCCCGGTTACCAAAAACCCCACATAACAAAACAAAAAATCATTATGAGGAGTATCACCATCAGAAGCGTAGCGTGCCTTGGCGGGGCCCCGTATAAAAATTTGTTTGGGGCCCTTAGGAAGGGTAAAGATTTGTTTTGCTTACGCACGTTGGGGGCCCCTGTGGCCTGGGGCCCCCGTATAATTGATACGGCAGATACGGCGGTAGCTACGCCCCTGATCACCATTGCATCACGAATGCTTCGTTGTATGGATTATTCGCTATACGATGTGTTCGTTATGCGAGGTACCACTGTATGTGAGACATTTAAGGAGCAGTTTTATCAGTACCATATCTATGGCTGAGTGAGGATCCAAATTAAGGCCTCTTGAGCCCTAGTCCATCATTGTATCCACTACACCACAGGGGGTCCTCTTCTAAAATCCTGTGCTTTTTCTGAAGAGAATTATTTTACTGATGAGTTCTCTCAAAATAATTTTGACTTTAGTTAATACAAAAGATATCCCTTTCAAAAAGAATTTCAAAGAAGCTTGTCAAAGAAATTGTCATGGAGAAGATTCATAATTCTTGTGCTTAACTTACTTAAGAGGTGGTTGAGAAAGCATCTAAATACTGTATCCTTCATTTCATGTATGATTTTGCATGTTTGTCCAAATTTATGATACTGGTGACCTCAAACATTTAACCAAAAATGATGAAGTATCTTGACTAAGACAAAGAAAAGTAGGGATTTTAATAAGTGAGTATTTCATTACTGGGGAAATAAAACTTTTGTGGAAATGGAAGAGACATCATGGCATAATAGCAGCTGATTATAATACAATGCTATCTCCTACTTATTAAAGGGCTTATATTACGGAAGGTCAGCAGTTCGATTCCCGAGTACTGCAGGATGAAATGAGCTCCCGTCTCTGTGATAGCTCCTGCCAACCTAGCAGTTCGAAAGCAAGAAATTGCAAGTAGATAAATAGGGGCCACTTCAGTGGGAAGGTAACAGAGTTCCATGTCCTCCCGTGTCTAGTCATGCCTGCCACATGACCATGGAAACGTCTGCAGAAGCAGACAGCGCTGGCTCTTCGGCTTAGAAACAGAGATGAGCACTGACCCCAAGAGTCGGATACGACTGGCTTTCGAGCAAGGGAAACCTTTACCTTTACCTATATTACAGGAAGCAGTTTTATTACAAGCATTCTTCTTCCTTCCCCTCCGCCCCCTCCTCTTCTTCCACCTCCTTCCTCCTCTTCCTCTACCTACCCTCCCCCTCCTTCTCTTCCTCCCCCTCCATCACCACACCCTTTAAAGACTAAAATGTGTCTGCAACATCCCTTCCAACCTGTAACATTTGGAGAGTCAGGGAAAGATGTTGAACCACTCACTCTTTTAAACTTTTTAAATCTTTTTAAACCTTTTAACCTTTTTAAATCTTTTAGATTTTTGTAAATTCATGGTTTAATTCTTTTTTAATTGACTTTTAAGTAATTTTGAACCTCAAGGTTTTAATTTATGAATTTTCTGTAAGCCACCTAGAGTCAGGTTCGCCTGATTGGGGCGGGATAATAAATCTAAATAAATAAATAAATAAACCAAAATTTATCAGAAGAGATATTTTTTTTGGACATATTCTATGGGTTTTTTCCTGGCCTCCCTAGAAACAGAAGGCCATTTTCAAAATTTTCTCTAATATTTTTCTGTTTGATGAGTACTGACCCGCATCACCATGACCACATCACAGAAGGACCAAAAACAGAAAGGATTGTGGAAGAAACAAAATAATGGACTGGGCTACTACCCTATTGCCTTCCTTGTGACTGTAAGTGTGCAGCCTAAAAGGGTGGGCGCTCTTCTTTCGTGCCCAATTAAGCCCTGGACAGCCAAAATGAAGTCACTTTCTTCATTTTGCCATTTCCCAAACCCAAGTCCTTATAGGTGTATGCCTCTAGCAGCAATCAGTGGGCTGAAAAAACATAAGTAGAAACAAAGGACCAAAGCTTTGCTAACACCAAACCCCACCTTAGTTGCAAAATCGCCTCTTTCCTTGGAGACGTGTTGTGAAATCTAGTCTTCCTATAAACCGCATGGAGAATTTTGAAAGGCCATTCATTATATTGAAACATACACTGAAATCTTTAACTGAGGTTACTGGGAATTAAAATAGTGTGAAGCCTTGATTCAGTTTCAGTGCATGTTGGAAGCAAATTAGAATTCTTTGTGATTGCAGATGTTTGGAGAACTTTTCATATTATATATTTGTATACTGAAAGTATAATGTGAAGCATTTGTGTACATGCTAGCATTAATTTTCTGGTACAATTTTCTTCTTCTGCTCCTGTTCTATCTTCATTCTTTTTGCCTCTGCATCTTCTTTTTGCACAGAATATTTCTTCTTCCCCTGAGCATCATGTTCTTTTCCCTGTTTTAATAAATTTCTAAACCTGTACAGTATTAGGTAAGCTCCCCAGTATTCAATATAATTAATAATTCTTCAACTTAAATTAAGACAATTACAGCGACTATTTCCTCCCTCCCAAAAAAAACACTCACAAAAATCTCTTTTATTTGAGTGGTTGGCAGACTTCCCAGATGAATTTTATTACTGTCAAAAACTCAGATATGTCACTGAGTATCTTTGATGGCCACCTACCTACTCTTATCAGTATTCATAGGTTATAATCAGCAAGTGGAGAAATATGTATATTTATTTTCAAATACACTGTAGTCACAATGGTGAACATTCACTAAATTTTAGACATTTCTAGGGGGTAGTTTAATTGTGTCGTTTCAATGAAGCAAATACAAAGAGTCTTATGGCATTGCAAAGACAAACACGTGTTATTTAGTTTAAAGTTTCATGGACTACAGCCTGCTTCATCAGATGCAGTTTGTGATGCATTCCACTAAAGCAGAGGCGCCCAAACTACAGCCCATGGGCCAGATCTGGCCTGTGGCACCATGTGACCAGCCCGCAACCTGAAAAGTTTGTACACCCCTGCTCTAAAGCTTATAGCAAAGAAAGCTGGTTAGTCTTTAAAGTGCCCCATGAGTCTGAACATCAGGTCTTCTTCTTTCATGTCCCAATCAAACCCTGGACTGCCAAAATGAAGCCACTTTCTTAGCTTTGTCACTGGCCAAACTTAAATCCTCATCTGTGCATGTTTCTGGCAGTAATCAGCAGACCAGTAAATGAGTCAGATTCTGTATCTCTCCACATTCACATTGTGTGTTGTTGTCTGCCAACAGTCTCCAATTGAGCATGTTGATCTTGCATTTAGGCACTCCAACCCTCATCCTATTCAGGGTCCTCCAAGTGATGTGGTGGAGGTTGAGTTTCTCAACTATATCCTCCTTTAATGTTGTTCCTTGTCCAGTGAGCTCCTTCTTCCATCTTCTAATTTGGTTTTGCTCTTACATACCCTCAAGAATGTTTTTTCTTGCCATAAAGCTCTTCTTGGATCTGAGCTGGTGAATTTGAGGCACATATCTGTTCAGAGGACGTCAAGGGTCATTCTCTTGCTTAGTTCTCATGGCATCCATTGCTACTTCTCTCCTTATCTTAGGTGAAGTGATAGCAACAAGAGGATATATTTTCTCAACTGGTGTAGGTTTGAGGCATCCTGTCTCTATATGCATGACTTCATTGACAGCACTGTCACATCAGTGTTAGACAGTCACTGCAATTGAAAAATAGCTTTTATTTTTTAAAAAAAATTTTTAGTAGTAATGAAATGAAAGAAAATTACCTAAAGGTGCTATAAAAATGGTATATAGAGAAAATAGGAAAGATGGGGGGGAGACAAAGAGGATAGATGGTGGAGATGTGATGAAGCTGTGGGGTAGTTAAGAAGATTGGGGGGAAATTCATAATGTTATTATACAAAAAAATTAAATAAGTTTGGAAAAGAAACCAAAAATATTTCTTTTGAATATGATAAAGCTTAAAACAAAACAGTAGATTAATACTATATTATTTATAACAACAGCTGCAAGGATGCAGATAGCAAGACATTGGAAAGGGAAAGAGTAACTGCAGCTAGATGAATGTTCAATCAAATCACAGGAATTTATGTTGATGGACAAATTAACACTATTCTTAAGAGGAGAATCTTTGGCAGAGTATAGGAAACAGTGGTGCATTGTGGAATGCTATTTAAAAGAAAAGTGGAGGTTAAAAACTGGATAATGGATTTGTAAATGAATAAAAGGCTGTTCAGGAAAAGATTTATTGGATAATTTTTCATTATTAATGGTGCACTGATGTAAGAGCATAAATGAGTAAATAGATGGGGCAGAGCTGGATAAAAGCAAAGCACGTTAAAAATACTCTGATTGATTTGGTGAGAAATGGAAGGGACTATTTCTTAATGACAATTCATTTTATTATTGTCAATAAAAAAATAAAATAGGAATTTTAAAAATAGCTTTGACAATCTCCTTATTTTTAAGAAAAGGTTACCCTTGCTTGAAAGCCAGTCATATCTGACTCTAGAGTTCAGTGCTCATCTCTCTTTATAGCCAAAGACCAGCGCTATCTGTCTCTACAGACATTTCCATGGCCATGTGCCAGGCATGGCTAGACACTGGAGTGTATGGAATACTGTTACCTTCACATCAAAGTGGTACCTATTTATCTACTTGCAATTTCTTGCTTTCAAACTGCTAGGTTGGCAGGAGCTGGGACAGACAGGTGCTTACTCTGTCGTGCAGCACTCAGGTCTCGAACTGCTGACCTGCCAAACCTCCAGTCATAAAGTTCAGTGACTTAACCACCAACTCACATAGAATAAACGTGTCTGCATTTCTAAGGTATGCCAGTTTTATCCAGGTACCTGGATAAACAAATATGCAAGCCCAGAGCAAATGGGGGTATTTGTACAATTCTGAAGCCACTACTGGTTGCAGCAAGGAGTGCCTCATAACCCCCCAAGGGGGGGGGGGATAACATCTCTGTGGGTCCTTCTTATCCCAGCTTTCTGGAGGTTAAAACGATGATCAGCACCTTTAAATATAGAAAGGAGAAACCAAAATGTAAACAGTCCATTGAGTTGCTGGCACACAGGGGGAATGCAGGGTTGAGCTCGACCCCCAGTTCAAGACTCTCCATACAGTAATACCTCATATAACATTAGTATCAAATAACACGAAAATCGCATAACATCAAGGAATCTGGGGGGAAGAATTGCATCAGATAACATTAAGATCCTATGGGATGCTTCAGATAACAACCGCGAAAGCCTGTGTGGTTACAATGTATCTCTATGGATCCCATAGAGGATCAGATAACACTAAAAATCATATAACACGAAGACTTGTGGAACCAGGTTTTAGTGTTATATGAGGTTTTACTGTATTTGGGACACAAGAAGGACCTTTTCAGCCACTTCACTAGCCATTTCATCATTTTGCCTCTGATGTAAGACAACAAAAAGAGTTGCATCACTGTTTTAATTGTTATTTGCTTTCCAGTATAACTCCCCCTCCCCGCTACCTCAGTCATCATTTCACTAAACTTTAGTAAAGGTAAAGATCACCCTTGCTCAAAAGCCAGACATGTCTTACTCCAGGGGACAGTGCTCCTCTCTATTTACAGCCAAGGAGCCAGCGCCGTCTACACCTGCAGTCATTTCTGTGCTCATGTAACAGGCATCACTAGACTCCAGGGGCCATGGAATGTTGTTACCTTTCCCACCAAAGCAATACTTATTTATCTACTTGAAATTTCTTGCTTTCAAACTGCCAGGTTGGTAGGAGCTGGGGTAGATGAGCAATGCCTATTCTGTCACGCAGCACTCAGGTTTTGAACTGCTGACCTTCTGACCTTCTGGTCGTCAAGCTCAGTGTCATAACCACTAAGCCACCACAGCCACCTCTCTAAAATTTAGTGAAACATTAATACACTTATCAGCACTGGCTGTTCTTAATTAGGGTGTTCTTTAGTAGCCCTCTGTGGGAGATGCTTTAGTGGTAGATTTCCTTCTTTCTCTGGAGATGGAACTTGACCCTTACAGTTCCTTCTACCTCTACAGTTGCTTCTGAAATGAGACATGCAGGATTTAACACCAGGACTGCAGTAGACTGCCGCAGCCTTGAGGATATTAACAAGGTGCACCTTCACAGCCAGCCCATTTGGCATGGCTTCTTCCACCTCCATGACTGTTGTGCATTTTGCTGTTTGGTCCAATATGATGGTTTCTAGTGGCATTTCCTCCATTGAGGGGGACCATCACCCCACCTAAAGTGATGTATCACTTCAGGGATGATTTGGGGGGGGGGGAATGAAAATAAATTATTTCACTTCCCCAACCTTTTGGAAATACTCAGAGGAAGTGATCGATACAGTTTACAATATGCTGAAGGGGTTCGTTAGTTCCTACACAGCATACCAGGTGTTTACATTTGATAACTACAAGGCTCAGTCCTAGTATCCACACTTGCTGCTAACAGACTATAAGATCCCTGGTGGCACAGTGGTTAAACTGCTGTACTGCAACTGATAAGGTTGTGAGTTTGATCCTGATCAGGGCTCAAGGTTGACTCAGCCTTCCATCCTTCCAAGGTCAGTAAATGAGTACACACCATGTTGGGGACAAAATGCTAATTAACTTGTAAACCGCCTTGAGAGTCCACTAAGAGCTATGTAAGAGTATGTAAGTGTGATTACTTTGCTTCGAAACAGTTTTGAGAGAGAGTGACTTTTCACAGGTCTTCTGTCACAAATGAAACATTTCCCCCACTCCCACTTCCTCCCATCATAGTATCCATAAGGCTTGTCTTTCTCTATTATCTCCCTACTTCTCCCCACCTTCATTCTCCCTGGATCCCTTCTTTTCTGCAAAATTAAGATCTGGTCTGCCTTGGAACCCTCGGAACAAAGATAGCCAACCCCATGTAAAAAATACACTGGATCTCCTGGAATATTGATTAAGCATTGCACAGAAGACAGATTTCAGGAAAGTTTTTTTGAACTACCAGGATCTGGCCCATGGACTGTAGTTTGGGCACCCCTGATTTAAGCAGAGAAAATGGCAGCTGAAAATCTCAATCCTGTTGGAAAACAGATTGCAAGATGTGTTTTACTTCCACTTCCGGTTGGAGGACCCATATGACCAGCCCATTGAACCACGTGATTGGCCCATGCACCAAAAAGTTTGGGCACCCGTGAGGTAAATAATGTGTGCCCCCCCACCCGGATGCTGCTCAATTGATACTGCACCTGCCCTAAGGTAACAGTAGTGGAGTTGCAGTCAAACAACATTTGAAGGACCACATGTTTCTCATCCTCTCAACTGTCACACAAGTCTTGTGATCTGACGAGTTTAAAGTGGTAATTAGAGTGAAGGAAGTGAAGTGTGTACATAGGTTTGATTCCTTGTCTGTAAGCTTCTTGTAGCCTTCATTTGGATTTATTTTCCAACACATGTCCAGGAAACAAACCGTTTGGATCATTTCTGAAGCAGATGACAAAGAGTTTGCCCACTTACTAATAAAAGAAAAATGTCAGAAACTCAGTGCCTCGTTAAGAGAAAAACAGATGCTAAATGAATATGAACAATTATTAAGAGAGGCAATGATGACGCATTAATGTTAACTAGCGTTTTGTTTTTTTTCTTCTTTTGCCATGGATCATACTCCTCAAGGGATCTGGTCTTTTTACTCAAGCTCGTCATGGGCACATATTAACAAAAAAAATATGAGAAATGCTGTACAGCCTTTGGAGAACGAGACATGTCATGGCTGATTATTTTCTAAACACTGCCACCTGGTGGCATATTTCCCCCTCAAATCTGCCAGTGATGGAAGTCTCAGAGACTTCTTGTAAGGTTTATCTCACCCCACCCTAGAAAACCATGAGAGAAAAACCTAAAGGAAAGGGGTTTGGTAACAGTTATTCATCTAGACCCATGATGGCAAACCTTAGCACTCCAGATGTTCTTGGACTTCAATTCCCAGAAGCTCCCCTGAAGCCATACAAATGGGTTTACTGTGATTATTCTCGCCCACGCCGCCCTCGTTGCCCCTGGAAGCATAATTAAAACACGGCCGTACAGGCACGTTTTATTTCCGCTTCCAGGAGGTATGACAGCGGCGTGGGCCGGATGAATCGCAGTAAAACCATTCGTGTGGATTCACAGGGGCTTCTGGGAATTGAAGTCCAAGAACATGTAGAGTGCCAAGGTTCGCCATCATGGATCTAGACCACTTGGTCATAAGAGGCATAGACTGAATTCTAGTAGCAAGGCACAATGAGAGAAGGACCATTGAATTACTAGAGATGTGATAAGTCAACTCCTTCACAAGGTCCACTTATTGAATGAGACTATTCCAGTTGCAACTCACTACTGGATTCCAGCTATTAATTGACAATAACAATACAATTATTCGTGGCTAACATAATCCCTGTGCAGACAGAAACTGGCAGCCAGATTTGCAATAGGATCGATTTGATTTCAATTTTATATAATGCTTTGGGCACTGCTGTGTGACACTCATGGTATGTATAAACCAGGGGTTCCTAACCTTTTCAAGCCAGGGGCCTGGTCATGCTCTCTCAGTCAGCTTCAAGGGCCGGATGGCCATTTTGCCCTACCTGCATGATGGGGGTGGTCATTTTGTCCCAACAAATTCAAAGGGAGTGGCCATTTTGTTTCTTGAATGCCCTTGGAGAGGTGGGGGCCACATGAAATGGTGCCATGGGCCTGATCCAGCCAACAAGCCTTAGGTTGGGAACCCCTGGTATAAACAAACAAATGTATATATCCAGATTACTGAATGCATGCCATATTGAGACTTTGCCCTAGGTAGTGGTCACAGTGAAAAGGCCTTGGTTCAGCTTCCATTCTTAACTATCAAACTGACTTGAATGAAAACAACCCAAAGTAGCCTCTCAGACTGACCTACCCTTCAGGTTCTTCTTCTGCGTCTAGACCAGATGTGATTCTTGTGAGAATAGCATGAGGAGGAGGAGATCCAATTCATGTACTTTGAGATCATTGAAGAAAAATGGGATATGAAGTGCACACACACACACACACACACACACACACATCAAATTTGAGACTAAACAAAAAAGGACACTGGTGCAGGGCCGTAGGCATGGGGGGGGGAACCCTCCAACAGCCCCTCCAACCCACCCTGTGGTGCCAATGTTTATATATGTGAGTGTAACATTGTTGCACCTCCTGAAAAAAATTGCCCCTCCTGAACCCCCAGCCCACCCCACCCCAATTTAGAATCCTGGCTAAGGCTCTGGCATCCGTCACTTTGACCAAAGGCTCCAGAGAAGTTATATCTTTACCTTCCAGGAAGAACTTTAGGGCAAGCGGATGATCAGTCAGGCCTCATTCATCAGATAGAAGGGGTAGCTGTAGGGCACTTGTTTTAAGCCCCCCTTGGTCAGAAAGCTATCATCTTGAAATTCTCTCCTTCCTTCCAAAACTATTTTTCTTTCTTGCACTATGTCTTTTAGATTATGAGTACAATCTATCAACTAATTTTTTGCTTTTCTTCTTCCCTCCTCATTTCCATTTCCTTTTGTATCAAGTCTTTTATATTGTGAGCCTCTTGGTGGAAAGACTTATAGGCTTCACTTGTCTGCTTTCCTCTTCCCAATTCCTTTCCCCTTTGGTATCACACCTATTGTATTTGATTGCAAATTAGAATTATTTTACCTTTGTCCCAGCTCCTGCTAACCTAGCAGTTTGAAAGCAAGAAATTGCAAGTAGATAACTAGGTACCACTTGGGCAGGAAAGGTAATAGCATTCCAGCATCTAGTTATGCCTGCCATTTGACCACAGAAACGTCTGCAGTACTGGCTCTAACTCTTTGGTTGTAACGAAAATGAGATCCCTCCCCCTCAAGTTGGATATGACAGGCTTTTTGAGCAAGGGTGACCTTTACCTTTATTTATATTTAGAAAATCGTAAATGTGACTAGTAGTAGTGGTGGTGGTGGTGGTGTGTATGGTCAAGTCAATTTGAGAATACACAAACCTGGTTCTGCAGGCTTCCGGGGACTGTGTAGCTTGACCAGGACTACATAGATACAGAAAGAGCCTCCTCAAACATTGTGGTATTTTTGAACCACAATCAGGCGTACCCTGGTAATGGCAACCATGTGTTGCCAGCTAATCTTTCTCACACTCGGTCAGGCGAAGGGAACTGCAAATGAACTCACCAAAAGGTGTCTTCATTTGGGCAGTTTCAGGTCTGGCCTAGACATGGAAGAACTACCTAGATGGGCTTTTCTCCCTGGGGAATCAGAATTGGAATTGCAACCAGATTCCTAAACTACTGGCCTGCTCAACCAGCACTCTTCTAATAGTAATAGTAATAGTAATAGTAATAGTAATAGTAATAGTAATAGTAATAGTAATAGTAATTAGATCCAGATCTAATTCTACACGTCTGTTTATATGCCACAAGCAGTGATACACACACATACACACTGATCCTTGCCAATTTAGTGGGGCTTGAATAATAAGGACATTGCAAAGACAGGGTAAGATGGACTGGTTAGCAAATCCCAGTAATTTTGTCTTTGAGCCTTTTTAAGTCAAAGGGAAAAAGACCACTGTTGCACACAGCTCCAGCAAGTACCTTGTATGCATGATTAGAAAAAAGAAATTGGGAACAAACTCTTGAAATGTTGGTTTCTGTTATCCTTTATTTTCATTTTTATATACTGTATCTTGAATGGCTTCCTCTCTCCAGGCCGGCTTCTAGGCCACAGAATCATGAATAAGTCCTTTCTCCTTTTCCAACTGCCTGAAGTCACTTCCAAGCGTATCCCTTTACATTATCTCGCAAAGCTCCGCAGGATCAAGAAAGCAAAGCCAACTCTTGTAAAGCAGGTCTGATGAATTAAGAAATCATCAGAAGCAAAAACCCCCCTCCCCTTTAGTGACTTAAAAGAGAAACAGGGGAGGGGGATGGAGAATATGAAACCTCCGATTTTCTACGCAACTGCTGGTCCAGAAATCCTTTCCCTCCGCAAGCCTTCAGTTCAAATATGATGCTCCGGCGGGGAGGGAGAGGCCAAAGTAGTGGGATTTCAAAAGCCCAGTTTCCCCCTTTTCCTCTACACACGAAGAGGAAATCAGGTGGTGGTAACATGTGTGTATATTGCATTTCGGTTGCAAATGTTTGCAATTAACTTAATTGAATTCACTCGAGTTTGAACTGGTCCTGGAGCCAGCTTTAACGTTGAATGGGCAGCTCTCTCTCTCTCTTTCTCCCCCCCCCACTTCTCTCCCCCCCCCCACTTTTTTGCAACTTGCAAGCGTCCCCTCCCCTCCTCCCTCCCCTCCCCCACCCGCTCCACCCTATTAAACCAACCTCCCAGTCTCACTTGTTAAGAGACCCCATCGAGGCAGGAGAAAAACCCGACAGTCAAGTGGAGAGAAGGAAAAGGGGAAGCAGAGAGGAGGGGGAAAAAGGAAAGGGGGGGAAAAGCTTTAATTTTTCCCCTCCTTAAGGAAGGCAAGAGCCGTCTGGAAAATATTATCCCACCGTTTCTCCGACTGCTGGAGCTGGTCGCTTTGGTGCTGCCGAGGGAAGGAAGGCTCGAGATAGAAGCTCCATTCAGTCCAGACCAGAGAGAGAGAGAGCTTATTGCTGTGTGATTTCACACACACACACCCCACACACACCTCTTTTCCTTCCCGACTGATGCTGCTGCACCTCTGGCGACTTTCCCCTCCAACTTCGGCGACGGGTGTCTGGGACTGTCCTCCGCCCGAGACGCGTCCCCCGAGGGGCCGATCTGTCGCCCCTGCGAACCCTCCATCCGCTTGAACGGGAAGCCCCCCACCCCGGTTCTCAAGGGGGGCGGGGTGGGAGGAGGAGGAGGAGGAGAAGAAGCCGGCAGAATCCGAATTAAGAGGAGTGCGGGAGGCTCCCCCCTCCTCCCGCTCGCCTTCGCCCATGGTTTGGAATCCGGGGGTCTTCTGCAGCCTGGCCAAAACCCCTCCGGAGACCCGGAGTTGATCGATTACCTCAGTCGGGGAAGCCGGGGGCTACCAGAGTCACGCCCCGCGGCCACCACGGGGGCTACTGTGTCACATCGCGGATGAGCCCAGGGCCACCAGCAGGGCAACAAGGTAAGTTGTCTGCCCCCCTTTTCTTTGTTAATGGCAATAAATTATTATTATTATTATTATTATTATTATTATTATTATTATTATTATTATTATTATTATTATTATTATTATTATTATTATGGCAATGTTGTTTCCCCCCTCGTATCCTGGTGTGACCATTAGGTGAGACTGTCTCGGGATAGCGGGGGGGGAAATAGAGTCCTTGTTTCTCCAGCGCCGTCTGCGTTGAGACCCCCACAGTACAGAAGGCAGGGCGGCTTCTGCCCCGAGGAAAGTGCCGTCTAACTTAATGATGATCCTCTCCCCTCCTCTAGGTTTCTCTCTCTCTCTCTCTCTCTCTCCCTTCTGTTCATATGGTTCATTTTGTAAATCATAAGCTTGATGATAAGCCTTGATCGCGCCTGATTCAATGGCATTACCTTGGTTTACCTTCGCATTTTTTCGGACAGGCGCCGACCAGGTTTTCATTCATCCCTGATACGGCCAGTGTCAGCCACGTTTCTTAAGGCTGCGATCCCAGCGCGTGGTTTACTTGGGAGTAAGGGTTACTGGACTCGGTGGGATGTCTTGCCAAGTAAGCAAAACTAGGATGTCAGGTTCCACTTCTTTTCCTTGAAAATGGGATTGTGCTGAACAGTGTCGGATCCTCCCCCCCCCCGCCCTCATCCTGTACATAATATTAAACCGTTTCACCTCCGACTTTGCTCCTGCTTTACTGAGATAGTCACCCTGCGACCTCCCCGGTTCTATCCCATCAGTCTCACCAGAGAGGGTTTCCTTTTGAGTAGACCCCGTAACGAAGCAGGCTGCTTGAGAAGGAAAGCAGGGGGCGGGAGCGAAGGTGTAGCAGCCCCTTCCCCTCTGGCGTCCTTTTTTTTGGGAGGTGGGGGAGGCTTAGGAATTGCTAGAGAGCAACTCGCGAGTAAGTGATTCCCACGGAAGCTCGCAGCTTTACGCGGGAACGGTGGAGCCCTTTCTTTCCCTGATGTCTAAGGTGTATATTATTGGGAGGGGAGCGTTGCCTGCAGCCAAGAGGAGACTTAAAAAGGCACTTTTAGAGGCTCGAAAAACTTTTGATCTCGTTACAGTGTTTTTCCAGGGGCGGTGAATGTCGCGGAAATCACGGCGGCAGATTGTTTTAAAATATATATATATATATATATATATAATTTGGACGGCATACAGTGCAGCTATTAAGACACTTGTAAAGACATGAAACGTGACTTGGCCACACCCTCCGTCCGCCCTTCCCCGTCGCAGTGGGGGGGAAGCCGGCAGACGGAGCTGGGAGAGGAGAGGACGAGGAGGGGCGGGGATTGTCAGGATTAAGGGGTCAGATTCCCAGATAGAGAGGGGAGCCATCCATGTGCGCGCCGGCGCAAGAGACCGGATGGGGCAGCCGGGATCGCCCCAGAAAGTGGAGAGAAAGTTATCCTCCTTACTTACACTGATTGATTTACTGCACAATTGCCTTGGTATACCGCCTTTTAGCCAAATAAGGGCCCTAGGGCGACTTACAGCTCTGGCGCAGCAGTTAAACCGCTGTACTGCGAACCACAACTGCTGACTTTGTGAGTTCGATCCTGCCTGACGGAAGACCAGGTTGACTCAGCTTTCCATTCTTCCGAGGTCGGCAAAATGAAGACCCAACGTGTTGAAAACAAAATGCGAATTACCTTATGAACCGCGCTAAGCGCTATGGGGCGGTAAAGAAGTGTAATTGCTATTGCTACAGAATAAGTCAGGATGATGCCCCTGACACACACCCTGGTTAACTTAGAGGTCTCTGTTAGGGCTCTGTAAGACGTAGCGGGCTTCAAGTCGACGACAAGACTTGGGGTGAACTAAAACTTGGCAGTCTTCAATGTGCCACAGGACTCTCTTGGTTGCTATTCGATGCCCAACGGTATGGGGGATGCGGGGGTTCTCCTTTGCACGATTTAAGTACACCTTGTACTTTCAGCCCCCATGCTGGGTTGGGAAGGGCTGGGAGGGGGAGAGGTGGGCGGTGCCCTATCTGCCCAATCCCCTTGGGTCACCCCTTTGTGTCCTATTTGGGGACACCAGGAACGTTGTTCGTGAGAGATCCTTCGAGCCGCTCTAGGGAAGAGGCTACCTGAGGCGGGCCCAATCCACCATTTCCTCCCATGGAATTAGTGGGTCGGGATTTCAGTAGAAGAGGGAATCCCATTGAAGGCGACGGGGAATTCAGCTCCGTCGAGCTCACTGGAACGTGCCTGGGCGTCGTCCACCCACCCACCCCTATGATCCGAATATGGAAAAGGGACTGATCCTGACTTCCAGACTTCTGGCGGGAATTGCGGTGCCGCTAGCGAGGACGCCGACGAGGGGGTGGGACACGGCGGGGAGGCGACCGACGAGGCAGAGGACCTCCAACACCACGTTGTCTCGGCGATCGTATCTCCTTTTTGACATACGGAGGACACAAGAGGAGAATCGGGCCCTCTTCCCGCCGTCCCATCCTTCCAGCGCCGGCTCGGCCCGTCTAGGCTCCGAGAACCGAGATGCCTATCGGCTTCCCCTGGACAGAAGCCACGCCATTGTTTCACTCCCCTCCCGGCTCCTTTGGGTCCGGATCCAACTCAGAACTCTGCTACACCTCCTCTCCATCTACCGCCGTCCCCCAGGCCAGAAGGGCGGGCCCGCTCCTTCGGGGGTTGACACGCAGCTCCGACAGAAGTGGCTGGGTGGGGAATCGTCTTAATTTCCCGAAACGCCTTCGCCACTCGCTTGACCTACTCCCGGGAGGGGGAGGCAGGGGAACGGTCAAACCCCACCCACCCACCGCCGATGGGAACCGTCCAAGGGAGAAGCCCCAACAGAAGCCGTAGTCTGAGTATCCTCCTCTACCTGGAGAGGGAAGAGCGGTTCACAAGGCAACCCTCCCACCCACCCCCTTTTTTTCCCCAAAAAAAGCTCTCCCTCCCTCCCTCCCTCCGCCACCCCGTCTGGTGAAAGGAAAAAGCCCTTCCAGGCTGGGAACCCACGTGGCAGGCAGGGGATGCCGCCGATGAGGTCACTGCAAGAAAAGCGCCCGCCTCCCTGGGCAGTGACGCGCCGCCGCACCTTCACCTGATTGGCTCCTCTCCTCCGGACAGGGGGTTTCCCCGGCGAAGGAACCGCGGGAAAGTTTGCGAAGGCTTGTCCCAGGCGGAGCTGCCTAGAGAGGAAGGCTAAGAGTGGACACAGCAAGAGGAGGCAACAAAGCTCATACAGTATTGATCATGGTTGAAATGTTTGAACCGGTGTTAGTCTGTGTCTCAAGGATGTCAGAGAGTAAAAAAAAAAGCAAAAAGACATACAGTATTACACTGATTTTCCATAAAAGGGTTAGAGTTTAATGTTAGGTTTAGTGGATCAAGTCCACTTAGTCAATGTGATACACGAAGCTAACATTAAAATGTAGCAGTTAGTCTTCAAAGTGCTACAACGTTATTTGTTTTACTTTGTTTATTCTCTGATATGCTTGAAACACAGGCCAACATGGCTACTGTTCCAAAAATTCAACTTGTTTGGATGAAGCTCTAATGAATATTATGGGACCTTTAAATAAACATGTTTAGAACCTTAATAGAAAAGTGAACTTTGATTACTTCTCAAAAGACAACAGACCAATGTTTTTATATTCCTTGGCATTCTGGCCACCCAGCTTCTGAATTCTCTTAGTGATACCACATTTTTTTTTGTTCAATTGCACAGTTGATTCTGACCCTTTGCGACCCCATGGACCACTATCCGCCAGGCACTCCTGTCCTCCACCATCCCCCTCAACTCGCTCAGTTCTGTGCCCATTGCCTCTACAATACCATCTAGCCATCTCATTTTGGGCCGCCCCCTTCTTCTTTTGCCCTCCACCCTTCCCAGCATCAAGGCTTTCTCAAGTGAATCCTCTCTTCTCATTTGATGTCCAAAGTACTTTAGCTTCATCTTCACTATTTGCCCTTCTAAGGAGCAGTCAGGGTTGATTTCTTCTAAGATTGTGTTCTCCTTGATGTCCAGGGGACTCTTAAAACTCTCATCCAACACCACATTTCTTCTGTGCTCAGCTTTCCTTATGGTCCAGCTCTCACAATCATACATTGCCACTGGGAATACCATTGCTTTGACTATATGAATTTTTGTTTGCAATGTGATGTCTCTACTTTTCATTATGTTCCCCAGGTTTCTCATCGCTTGCCTCCCAAGAATCAGTCACCTTTTTATTTCATGGCTGCAATCACCATCTGCAGTGAGCTTTAATCCTAAGAATGTAAAATCTGTCACTGCTTCTACTTCTTCCCCATCTATTTTTCAGGGACTGATAGGGCCTGTTGCTATTATCTTGGTTTTCTTTATATTGAGTCTCAAGCCAGCTTTTGCACTTTCTTCTTTCAACCTAAGCAGGAGCATTTTTAAGTCCTCCTCACTTTCTGCCATGAGGGTGGTATCATCTACATATCTCAAATTGTTGATGTTTCTCCCAGCAATTTTGATCCCAAATTGTGATTCCTCCATCCCTGCATTGCGCATTGTGTGCTCTGTGTATAAGTTGAATAAGCAAGGTGACAAAATGCAGCCTTGTCTTACTCCTTTTCCTATTCCAAACCACTCTGTCCTCCCGTACTATATAGTTGTGCATTAGTTCAATTCTCATCACCAGACATATCCAGTCATTCACTTCTTACTGACCCCTCCTCCAAAAAGAAAAGTAGCCATGTAAGCCTGTCTCAGCTTGCTGGTATAAGAAAAACATGGGGAGAAGTGACAGGAAATGTTGCTGTGATTTAAAGACTTAATTTTATTTCAGTGTGTGTGTTCATGGATCAAAATACACTATCTCAGACATTGCAGTACAGATACACACCCTGTATATTTATACATATCCCAATGGGAGTGGGTGGGAGGGATAACAGACAAAGTGACAATGGTTTGTTAACACAGGAATGGGATTATCAAACTGTGAATTACTTCCATTAGCAGGTCCTGGCCAGGAATGTCTTGCTGGAAACCCAGGTAACAAACTTGCCAGACTTCTCACCAGGTTATCAGTAATGCATTTGGTGAACTTTCCTTCCTGTTTTTCCTCTGCATTCCCATTTCTCTGTCACTTATTTAATTCCTGCCCTTTGCTACTCTCTACAGATTAAAACTGGTAAGGTGAAAAGTGAAATTGTCCCTGTTGTCTTCTGTTTGTTTATCTTATGTATGCCTTTTAAAATTGATTCAAATAGCCTTTGGTCGGAACAAAGAAAGGAATGCATCAACCTAAAATCTTGCAGTGAACTGTTGCTCCTGGAGGTAAAAATGAGAAAGGGGATAGACAACAAATCCAAAAAACCTCCCCCTACCTCATCACCAACACTTTATCATAGAATCAGACTTGGATGAAACTTCATGGGATCATCTAACTCAGGGTTTCTCAACCTCGGACCTCCATGTGTTCTTGGACTTCAATTACCAGAAGCCCAAGTCAGCACTCCTTATCAGGGCTTCTGGGAATTGAAGTTCAAGAACATCTGGGCCCCCAAGGTTGAGAAACCCTGATCAAACACAAACCAGTGGCAAGGAAATTCAAGCTAAAGTATCTCTGATAGATGGTCATCCAACCATTGTTGGAAATCTTTGATGGAGATTCCACCACCTTATGAGACATTCTGTTCCACTAATAGCTCTTACCAGCAGGAGCTTCTCCTAATATTTAGTTAGAATATTTTGTTTCCCAATCTCCTCACCATCCCTGTTCATCTTAGTTCCAGATGGAGCTCACACAATGTCACATCAAGTAAGGTTCCTCAACCTGCTTATAGATCTTGCCTGATGAATAGCTTGGATGGAATCCAAAATAGGGTGGCTCTGCTGATGGAACTACTTCTCTCAAAGAAAGCAGAGACGTATTCCTCCATCCCCTTCTCATGTACCCTTAAGAAGTCCTTTGCCAAACCCTCTGATGCAGGTTTTCTGGAAGTGCAGAAAATTGGAGGGGAGTAAGCAGCTGTAGCACTTGTGATGGGATGGAAGGGTAGTTTGAACCTAGGCTCTCAAAAATGTGCATAAGTTACATGAGGAGTTGGAAACCTCTGGTCCTCAAGATGGCTTTGGTCTACAGCTCCTTCTGAGTTACACTCAGCATGGGCAATGCTAATGAGCTGTAGAAGATGTGATCTGCACAGCCAATGGAACTGTGTGTGCATGCATGCATGCATGCACACATGCATGGACGCATGCACACGCGCACACACCAGGTTACACTAGTATATATTTTGCACTTGTTCTTTTTTATTTATCTGGAATAACTATTACCAATTTCATATTTAGCAATTACTAATCCAAATTAAATGCAATCCAAACACTGCTTATCAACACAGCATAGGAAAGGAGGTGATAGTGGAAAGGGAATCTTCCATTTAAATTGGCTTATCCTTGGCTGAATAGTATATGAGAAAGCAAAATGGGGAAAAGCTGTGAAAACAGGTCAGTATAGGAACCATAGACCTCCATATTGTGCCTATCTTAAAACATGAGAATTTACAGCTGGTTTCATGTTTATAATAATATGATTTTTCTCTTTTACTGAGGGCTGTGTTAGCCTGTTGCTTAATTTGCACATAAAACAGAAACCTGACAGCTCTGTCTGAACCCTGCAGCAAAGATCAATGGCATGTAAAATCTGGAAGTGATAAAGGAGGAGGAGACAAAGGCAACTGTATTGCAGTTGTAAAGCCCTACAGATGTAACATAACTGTTCAGTTTCCCCCTCCATTGGCTGTTAAACTGGAAGGGAAGGAATGCTGACAGCTACTTTATGTTCATAATGAATGAACGCTGGGAATCATTTGTACTTCAAAGAGGGATTTACTCGTTCTCCTGCCAACCCACGTCTTAGTCAGTTTCCCAGAGATGTGCTTGCCATTTAAAGGCAATTAGATAATGTTTCATGTACATATGTCCACAAACAATACAAGGATGAATATAATTTACATGTGAAGACCCACCCTCTGAAACCTGGTGTCCCCTTCCTTCAAAAAGATCGACCACCACCTAGTCTACAGTATTTCCATGTGTATCTAGGCTAGGGGTTCCCAATCTAAGGCCATTTTATGTGGGCCCTCCACCCCTCCAAGGGCATTCAAGAAACAAAATGGTCACCCATTTGAATCTGTTGGGACAAAATAGCCACCCCCATTGTGCAGGCAGGGCAAAGTGGCTACCGGCCCTCAAAGCTGACTGAAAGAGTGTGACCTGGTCTCTAGCTTGAAAAGGTTGGGAACCTCTGATCTAGACCTACACAATAACATTGTCATTACTGTATATACTTGAGTATATACTGTATATACTTGAGATCAAAAAAGAGGACTCGACTTATACTCAGGTCAACGATCCTGAGGGTCCCAAAACAGCAGTGGTGCAAATTCAGACATACAGTTTTTAAAAAAAAAAGCAGTAACACTACCATAAAAATTCAAAAACATAACCTCACAAATGTCTAAATTAATTAATTTTACTGTATTTTCATGTATTTTAATTATTGAACCTCATTAGCAGCAGCTGCATTTTCCACCCCTGACTTATACTCGGGTCAATCTATTTCCCTAGTTTTAGAGGTCCGAATTACTGTAGGTATCTCGACTTATCTTCAGGATGATTTATAGTTGAGTATATATGGTAAATGCTGTTCAGTCTTTTCTAATTTAAAATGACTCTAATAGTTTTCAAAGAGTATGAGATGTTCAAATATAAGTTTACCATTGTGAACTTTACCACCTCAGTGAGTTTCCAAAGGTCAGTGGGATTATCAACCTAAATCTCATGAGCCCTGGACTAACGCTATGTCTACTAGGCTACACTGTCTCTTCTCTATATTAATAGTAAAGTCATAAGGAATCTAAGAAGAGCTGGCTGGAGCCAGTCAAAAGCTTATCTAATCCAGCATTCCGTTTGTGTAGAAGCCCATCAGAATCCTATGGGAAGTCCACATAAAAAAAACAAACCTAGCAATATTTAGGTCTTCTGGCTTAGGTTCCCCAGCAACTGCTGTTGGGAGACATGCCGCATCTGATGCTGGAAGTGTCAGACTGACAAAAAGTCATTCATAGCCTTACACTCTATTCTTGGAGTATAGATCAGTAGGTAACCAAAAATATTAGCAGGCTTGGGATAACGCCAAAATTAATAGATTTTTGTTAAAATAGGGTGTAGCTAAATACGACATCCTAACAGTTGCTGGAAGACTGAGCCTGCTCTGTGGCTATAAAATGTTGATTTACTGTTGTGAAAGAATGAAAAACTGGAGCAGCGGGCAGAGGGGAGAACTCTATGTTAACCAGAGAGGATATCATTGCTTTTAAAATCCTGGCTGTAGAAACCCTAAATAGAAATCAAACTCTGCCTCAGGAGAAACTCTTTGTTTGAAGAAAGGATGCAACATGGAACAGCAATATTATTATTATTATTATTATTATTATTATTATTATTATTATTATTATTATTATTATTATTATTATTATTATTATTATTATTATTATTATTATTATTATTCAGTCCTAAGTGGGAATCAAACTTGGTACCTTTTGGGCATAGTCAAAAATACTAACCATTTATCCACTAAGGGTTTCTCTTTAAACCTGATTTTTTTTAAAGCAATGATATCCTCTCTGGTTAACATAGAGTTCTCTGTTATAAGATTACCAAAAGCAGTTTTATTGATAGCATAGTCACCATGGCTTAGAAGTTGAAATTTTGCCTTGTAAGCAGGAGGTTGTCAGTTTAAATCCCCAGAGAGGAGTTGAAATTAGAAGACGGGTGGGAACATATATAATTTTTTAGGGTTAGACACCCTAATCACTCCCTGTCCAGCACCTTTTTAGAGCAGCCACCACGCCCCTGCATGGCACAGTGGTTAAACTGCTGTATTGCATCCCAAACTGCTAACATTGTATGTTTGATCCTGATGGTTCTCAAGGCTGATTCACCCTCCCATCTTTCCAAGGTCAGTAAAAATAGTACCCAGCATGTTGGGGGCAAAATCTTAATTAGCAAAGCAAAGCAATCACACTTATATACTGCCCCATAGTGCTTAGTGTACTTTTGGGGCAGTTCACAAGTTAATTAGCATTTTGCCTCCAACATGCTGGGTACTCATTTTACCAAACTTGGAAGGATGGAAGGCTGAGTCAACCTTGATCCTTGGTCAGGATCGAACTTACAACCTTTTGGTTGCAGTACAGCAGTTTAACCACTGCACTACCAGGGCTGCTATTTAGCTTGTAATATACAGTGGTGCCTCGCTTAAAGAGCATAATGCATTCCATAGGATTGCTCTTTAAGCGAGTTTGCTCTTTAAGCGAAACACCATTGCAAATGACCAATGGGGGGGGGGGGATTGCAAGCCCCAATTTATTTGTTAAGCGAGTTTTTGGTTGGTTTTATTTGTTAAGTGAAGCGAACATTCAGAGAAAATTCTGCTCTTTAAGCGAGTTACTCTTTAAGCGAAACGCTCTTTATGCGAGGTTTGACTGTACTTTATATTTTAATCCACTATGATCTCTGCTATGTATTTTTAGCTTGATTTTATTATTGGATTTTTATGGGTTGTTGTAACTGCTTGTCCACTGTTCTGAGTGGCCTGTTGGCCAAAAGAGTGGATATAAATATAATAAATAACTAATATTAGTTTCAATAGTAATATGTGAAGGGCTAAAGTTATGGCAAAGATTTAGTTCGAGTTTAAATTAAAGGAAGGGAGTAGCTGGACTTTGTAAGACTCTGGGAAATGTATTCCAACAATAAAAGGCAACAGAGGAGGATGAGTAGAATACGGCTATGGGGAAAGATAACTTTAGGAAGCAGTTAAGTAGCAAAGTGAGATGGGTTAACACAGAGATGTGGGAAGTAAATGTCGTAAGTGCTATATATAAGGAAGTTGCTTGCCCAGTTTTGTTGCAATTGAACTTGGAACTTGATTCCTTCGTATGAATCTTCCACAACCCAGCAACTTTTAAGGGTATGTTAGACTACAAATTCCACTGGTACCAAGTAATGTGATCATTAGACCCAGTAGGTCAGTGATGGAGAACCTTTTTAGAGACCGAGTGCTCAAACTGCAACCCAAAACCCACTTATTTATTGCAAAGTGCCATTTCAGGAAGGAAACGCTCCCATTGGGCTGCTGGTCAGAGGGGTGGCGTGAACTCTGTGCTGGGGGGAGGGAAGAAGCACTCCCATTGAGCTGCTGAGCAGAGGGGCAGGGCAAACTGTTCCGGGGTGACTACATGGGTGCTCACAGAGAGGGCTCTGAGTGCCACCTCTGGCATTCATGCCATAGGTTCGCCACCACTGCTGTAGTAGATTATGACCCTTTGTAACCGCATGGACCACAGCTCGCCAGATTCCTCTATCACCCATCATCCTCCAGAGTCTGCCCAGATCTATGGCCACTGTATCAACAATGCTGTCTAACCATCTTGTCTTCTGCTGCCTCCTTTTCCTATTGCCTTCTGTCTTTCTTAGCATCAGGAATTTCTCCAGTAAGTCCTATCTTTTCAGTTGGTAGCCAAAGTAATTGAGCTTCACCTTCAGTATTTGTCCTTCCAAGGAGCAATTAGCCTGGATTTCCTTTAGAATTGACAGATTTCATCTCCTTGCAGTCCAGGGAACTCTCCAGTCTTTGCTCTATCCTTAGATGACTTGCAAATTAACAAAATGCAACAGCTCATAGTCTTTCAGGAGGATCTTACCTTCCTCCACCCAGGTTCTGGACTTACGTTGTTTTTCATTTCATTTCATATTTACATTTATATGCTGCCCAATCGCCACACGACTCAGGGCAGCTCACAACAATAAATTACCACATCAAAGTTACAATCATTATAAAACATCAAAAACATAACAAAAACAAAATTACAGTATTAAATAAAAAGTCCATATCAGCATACATAATAATCATGACATAGCTCGCATCATGGCCCACACCAAAACCGTTGGTAACCTCAGCGGCTCTGCATTTCCCTGGCCCGGGGGGGGGGGAGGCTGGGTCAACGGCGGCATGTCATGCCTCCCGCCGGGCCACGGAGGCTCTTTTCAACCCAGCTGGGGGTGGGGGGAGCAGGGCCGGATTTACATGAAAAGAGGCCCTAGGCTATTCCACTTATGTGGCCCTTTCACCTCCCATTTTTAAGTTTGTAAATTACATGAGAGATAATAAAATACATCATTACTGTGTTATATATCAATATATAGGCCCCTCTTGATCTTGAGGCCCTAGGCTGAAGCCTAGTTAGCCTATAGGAAAATCCGGCACTGGGGGGGAGGCTGGGTTAATGGCGGATGTTCTTGGCATTACATACCTTTCAAGAGTGTACATGGGGAGGCATCAAACACATGAAACTGACTCCACTTATCACTTATTTTTGAAAGTGATTAGTCCAGTACCTTTTTTAAACAACCGCTGCTAGCATCTCCACCGAAAATGTCAGGAGCTGTTATTTGAAAGCCATTATTTGAATGAAATCAGCACAAAACCTTTAGCTTGCCAGTTTATTGGTGGTTATAGTCTAAATTGGCTAGACTAGGGAATAAGGAATTTCCTGGTTGTGGCAGTTTTTGACCTGTGGCTGGAAGTCCTTGCTGCCTGGAACTAGGCCATCCATGACACCTTTCCATATGCCAGCTTATTAAGTTTGTAACAAAAGATTTGTGGTCTGGCACAAACCCAAGTAGTAGTGGCGGGTATAAGACAGCAAATGCTTAATGACCAGCTATAATGTCACACATTATATTTCAGTTCTCAAGATAAGATTGAAATCCTGCACATGTGGTCCTCAAATCCGTTTTTACATACTTCAGCTCCCAATTCCCCTATTTTTCTTTATAAAATAAAATTACTTTATTTTTAAAGTAAATTACAGTGCCTAGATTGGGATGGCAAACCTTGGCACTTCAATTCCCAGAAGCCCTGATCAGCTGGAATGCTGACTTGGGCTTCTAGGAATTGAAATGCAAGAACAGCTGGAGTGCCAAGATTAGATATCACTGGCCTACTAGAAGCATCCAGGCATGGTACTTCTCCTTTTAATAAATAAAACACACATACCCAACTAAGATCCCCTTGAGCCAATTTCTTGAAAACTTAAGTAGACTTCTAGTTTATTTTTCCCCACCATTTTTGCGGCATTTTGGATGGTATGATAACTGGGTTCCAGAGAATCTAAGATGCAGACAATTGGCCCCCAAAGCCATCTAAGTTGTTCAACCTTTTTTAAAATAAGTCTTACACTGCAGTTCTAGCATGGCAACCACAAGCAACAGGAACGTCTTAAGTATCACATGGTTACAACATTTGTAGGCTTTGGCTAAATCAATGCGTGTATCAAGTCTCAGCATTTTGAGTGCTTGATGGAAGTGGAGGTGGGGGGAAGCTGAAGTCAAGAAATTCCCACAGATTGCATTCCATTTTAAGTAAGTGGCAAATCTCCCACTACATTCAAAGCAGCCAAAATTACATCTGTCCAGTCGCTTTGATTCATTTGAAACTATGGGCTCAATCAGCTACACCCAGAGGGCTTTTTCAGATGACAATTTGGCTCAAACTAATAGCATTTTAACTCACATGGGATCTTATATACAGTACTCCTTTTTTCTCCTTTGCTTGTGTATACAGTCCCATCAGTATGTACAATGATTTATGAAATTAAGTAGATTCACTTCCTGGTAGTAACTTTGCATCTCAAGCAAATCAACTAAGGACTAAACTTTTTTTAAAATGCTTTGAAATTTTGGTGTCTTTGCCCTTTTTCTTATGCATTTTGTTTAACAGCTCTATAAAAGCATTTCTCACTGGATTGGGTGGGACTTCTCAAGAAAACTGAGTAGTTCAAAATGAGGTAGCCAAAGCAAAAACCAAACAAACAAACCACAGAATCTTTGTCACGGCTAGTTATTGTTGTTCAGTTACCACTAGGGACCTGCAGAAAGGGGCTTCCCCACATTTTTCACTAGAAAAGAAAGTTTGGGAGCTTGTGGCCACAGTGACGTCACTGAGAATTAGGGTTAGCAGTCTTCTTGACACCACAGGGCTGTAGCCAGGATTCTAGTGGGGGGGGGGATTTTTCAGGAGGGGCAACAATGTCACACTCACATATATAACATTGGCAACATGGCATGGGCGTGGGGGGGGGGCTGTTAGCTCAGGAGGATCCCCCCCCCCCGCCTCCTTGGCTACAGCCCTGGGACATCATTTGAAGTGTGTTTCTCCAGGAATTGCTATGCTGCAGGCTGGTATAAGAGGGACTGTGGTGGCTTAGTGGTTAAGATGCTGAATTCTGGTCAGTTCAAGACCCGAGTACTGCACAACGGAATGAACTCTTGTCTCCATCCCAGCTCCTGCCAACCTAGCAGTTCAAAAGCAAGACGTTGCAAGTAGATTAATAGATACCACTTTGGTGGGAAGGTAAACAGCATTCCATGCACTCTAGTCAAGTATGCCACACGTTCACAGAAATGTCTGCAAACACAGATAGTGCTGGCTCTTTGGCTGTAAACAGAGATGAACACTGGACCCTGGAGTTGGATACGACTGGCTATTGAGCAAGGGCGAAATTTACCTTTATCTATGCAGGTATAAGTATCTCAGGGTGTGTGGTGTTGTAGTTCTGCTGTATTTAAGGTAACAAAGGACATTAGTGCTAACAGGAATTTGTTAAGTTATGTGTCAGAGAAATATACATGTGCTTAGGATTCTTGGTGACATTGGTTTGTTTTTTAGAAAGAAGTACAGTTAAAGTAAAGTCTTTAGGTCTTTTAAGTCTTTTAGGTCTGTGATGTGGCCCACAAAAGGAAGGAGCTCAAATACACATCTTTCTTCTTTTGTTGTTCAGTCGCACAGTCGATTCTGACCCCTTGTGACCCCATGGACCACCGTCCGCCAGGCACTCCTGTCCTCCACCACCACGCTCAACTTGCTCAGCTCTGTGCCCATTGTGTCCACAATACCATCTAGTCATCTCACTTTTGGCCGCCCCCTTCTTCTTTTGCCCTCAACCTTTCCAAGCATCAAGGCTTTCTCAAGTGAGTCTTTTTTTCTCACTTGATGTCCAAAGTACTTTAGCTTCATCTTTACTATTTGACTACTTTCTTCTACAAAAGGCAAAAAACAAAAACAAAAACCCCACCACGATTTTTAAAAAAACCCACCAGCCCAGGGCCCATGGGCTGGATCTGGCCCCTAGCACCATTTCATGTGGCCCCAAACCCCTCCAAGGGCATTTGAGAAACAAAATGGCTGTCTCCCATCATGCAGGCAGGGTAAAATGGCTTTCTGGTCCTTGAAGTTGACTGTGAGAGTGTGACCTGGCCCCTGACTTGAAAAGGTTGGGCACCCCTGCCTTAATACATGTAAATAGGTCAGAAAACCCCCAGCAGCAGGAAGACAGGAAACTTGCCAATTAGTTATTTACGGACAAACAATATAAAATAACTTCCTTTAGTTTAGACTAATAGTTCTGCCTCTATGGTTATTGCGCTAACACCCATTGCATCCTGGAGTTGCTCTACAATACTCAACAGAACTGACTCCTGGTGAAAACTCCCTGGTTGCCCCAAAGATCTGGCTGTGCCCTACCCATGAACTGGGAAACCATATTACTTGGTTAGCCATGTTTTACCTAAAGTACAAGTCCAAATTATTGAGATTCCCCTTGTGTTCCTTTCCACAGCCTCCTGACCAAGAATCAGTTCTCAGTTTTCACAAGAACTCATCTCTGGAAAATCACAAGGGGACCTCAAGTTTTAGCCCTAAGATGTCAAGGGATTGGACCGATGAGGTGCAGAGAGCTAACATGGGGTGGGCTACTGAGGTCTTTCATACATTTCAGGTCTACAAGTCCCACTTGTGTTACTCATCACAGCCCATGTGAGGTTTTTGAGACTGCAAGCCCATCTGGACCACAGTTATTCACCCCTGAACATTCAACTCCTACTCCTAGCCAGATCAGGCAGCTTTTTCAGGCAGCAGATGTTGGGCATCATGAAAGGGCAGCAATTTGTTAGCTATTTAAATTTTTATTGTATTTTTATAGACACAGAAGAGCAGCTGTTCTGGCCTGTGCCAAAATAGTCTGCCTGGCTTTATTTATTATGCAGTTTGCCCTGGTTAGATGGCCAGTGTTATTTGCTGCTCCACCTTAAGCATCGGTGATAAAATGTCTTGGACTAGCCTTGAATCATGCTCTGTGGAATAGATCAACTGTGATTTATGAGATTGGAGTCACTCTGAAAAATGGCTTTACATTTAGAGAAATGTCAGAGAAGTCTGCAAACTGCCGTTCCATAATGCCCCTCCTTTGTCACACCATCTCATCTGTCTCACAAACACATATTTTGGAATTCAAATAAACCATTGTAGAATGTGGGCTACGGTGGCTTGGTGGTTAAGATGCTGGACTTGATGCAGTAATGGGCAGCAACAGGTTCACACTAGTTCGTCAGAACCGGTAGTAACTTTTCCCAGTGTCACAGGGAACCGGTAGCAGCTTTTGGGGGGAACCACCTTGGGAGCTTACCTTTTCACCGGTTCCCCCACTGCGCATGTGCACCAAGAGCTTGGTGTGCATGCAGCCTACAGCACTTGGTGTGCATGCATGGCCTCCTTGCTGTCCTCCCAAGCTAGCCTGAAGCTCCCTATAGCCTACTCCCCAGGGTAAGTGACTCACCATTAGGTGTGGGTGTGTATTTTAATGTGTATTTAATGTGTATTTATTTTTAATGTGTATTTTTTTGTGTTTTATGTGTATTTAATTTGTATTTTATGTGTTTTTATGTTTATTTAATGTGTATTTATTTTTAATGTGTATTTTTATGTATTTTATGTATTTAATTTGTATTTTTATGTGTACTTATTTTTATGGGTTTTTTACATTGGCTCCACCCACATCATTGGCTCCGCCCATGACATCATGATGGCTCCGCCCATGACATCATGATGTTGGCTCCACCCACAATATTGGCTCTACCCACAGTGTGGTAGTAAAAATTTTGGCTGCCCATCACTGACTTGATGACTAGAAGTTTGGCAGGTCAGCATTTCAAGACCCAAGTGCTGCATGACAGAGTGAGCTCCTGTCTCTGTCTCATTTCCTGTAACATAGTAGTTCAAAAGCAAGAAACTGCAAGTAGATAAATAGGTACCCCTTTGGCAGGAAAGGTAATAGCATTTCATGCACTCAAGTGTTAGTTATGCTTGCCACATGACCATGGAAATGTCTGCAGACAGCATTGGCTCTTTGGCTGTAAATGGAGATGAGCACCACCCCCTATATTCAGACATGACTGGCTTTCAAGCAAGGGAGACCTTTACCTTTACTATTGAAGAATACCTGACACTCCAGATTATCTACCTCTGTAATATAGCTTTCCAAGATCTTACATCTTACTTGTCCATCTTGTCTGTAATTAATTTAAGTTAATATCACCTTGTTTAGTGGTAAAGCATGTTTACAGCAATTAGTTTTTACTTAAAACTTTTTTTTATCTCTCTCTCTCTCTCTCTCAATTCATTTTATTGGTTTTCACTCAAGATAAGTAGTTTTAGGTTTCTGGGCATCAATTCAACCATCTTGAAACCAGGAAATGCCTTAATCCAAGGTGTCCCTGGCTGCTACATAGCTTTTTGAACTACCATGGGATTCTAAGATTGGAAGGAACTTCTGCAAGCTGAACATTGTTTTAATAGGTCTGTTGAAATGGGAAATGATGGGTGGGGTTCAGCAGAGCCAATCTAGATACACCATGCTGTGCTTTACAGAGCTTGGGAAAGTTGTGTTTTGGACTATAATGTTGTGGCTGAGGATTCTGGAAGACTGACCAAAAAAGTAACTTTTCCAAGGTCTACTCTAGTGCTTTATTTTTGCTTCCTAGTACAGTTGTACCTCGCTTAAAGAGCACAATGCGTTCCACAGGATTGCTCTTTAAGCAAAACACCATTGTAAGTGACCAATTGGGGGGGGGGGATTGCGAACCCCAATTTATTTGTTAAGCGAGTTTTTGGTTGGTTTTATTTGTTAAGCGAAGTGAACATTCAGAGAAAATTCTGCTCTTTAAGCGAGTTACTCTTTAAGTGAGGCACTCTTTATGCGAGGTTTGACTGTATTAACAGCTCAACGCCTTCAGGGAGTGGGTATCTACCTCTCATTCTTTGCAATATCAGAAAGCCAGGACAGACAAAGTTCTTACTCCTGCTCTTAGTTTTGGGGCATGAGATCTCAAGATGTCTGATGCTGCTCATTGGCAGCCTTGTTCAGTCAAGAAAACAGCTGCCTTAGCCTGCCTTGCTTCTGCATGGATTGAGATGTGTAAGTGAACTGCTGAAAATAACCTAGTGCTAAAAGACAGGACTTTCTTTCATTAGCACCTCTCCGGCTGCTTGTCATTTGGCACTGATAATTCAAGTAACAAGCAGTGATGTGAAAGGAACTGCCCTTAACATTTCACATTAGTGGCTGCCAATTTAGGACGTGCCTCTCCTGATCCTATAAGAAAAGTCTTTATGTATTTTCCCATTAAAGAACTGGGAATACATCCCCTCCTCCCAGGCAAGCCATACATTTGTGAAAGTTTACATCTCCTCTTAAAATATCTCACTCTTAAGATCTCTGGTGACCTCCTCCTCTTGTATAATTCCTCTTCCTCTGATTTTCTGGAGAGTTGCTTTCCTACATAGGTAGGCAGACAGGTTTGAATTTCTGAATGAGAATGATGTGTTTTTTTCTTCTTCTATCAAAGGCTGTACATTTTCAGACAGAATCATAAACAGTCCACGTGAGCTTTATGGCTATAGCAGGGATTCTCAACCTGTGGCCCAAGAGGTGCTATGTGGTGGAGGAAAGGCAAAATGGCTGTCCGGGCCCTGAAGCTGTCTGAGGGAGCATGATCCGGCCCCCATCTTAAAAAGGTTGAGAACTCCAGGGCTATAGTGAAATACAGTAACTACTTTGACACACCTGAATTTTCAAAGCATGATCCTCAAACATGTGTAACACGGCAAGATGAAGTTATAAAATCAAATGTTGTCAACATGCACATACCGTAGGTTAAATATTATCAGTGCTGAGTTAGAAAATGTTACTTTTTTTTATGTACAGCAATTCCCAGAATCCCCTGGCCAACATGTCCTTAAAAAAACACTTTATAGTACAAATTTTTAAAAAATGACCTTCTCTTCCTTCTTGCTCCTCTTTTTCTTGTTCTTTTCTTTCTCTTTTTCTATATAACAATATGTCTTCATTATGCAGCGTGGGTGGCCACCTCACACAGGAGCTTGTGGGTGCCATTAAGGGGCAGCATTTGGTTAGTTGATTCCTTTATTGTATTTTTATTGGTTTGTAGGGGATGTTGTGGAATTTTCTGCCTCAGATTCTGACGGAAGCAGTGTTTTATTCGTTTTTAATAACATGGTAAAATAGATACTGAGGGGCTCCTCATTTAGTTGATAGAGTGACTGTACAAATTAATGAACAGGTGGGCACAGCAGATAAAATTTGGTGCTAAATCCACATATCCCACAGCGTATGCAACATCTTGTAGCTTAAGAGATGGCAGGTGCAATGAAAGGGATTTATTCTAGTGCAGGAGTTCTCAACCTTTTAAGGCCGGGGGATGGGTCACGCTCCCTCAGACAGCTTTGGGGGCCAGATGGCCATCTTGCCCTTCCTCCACCACATGGCACTTCCTAGTGTGGTGGAGGCAGTGGGGGGGGGCATATGAAATGGTGCTGTGGGCCATATCTGGCCCATGGGCCACAGGTTGAGAATCCCTGTTCTAGTGAATCTCCAACTTTGGAGTAAGAATAACACTGTACAATTTTCTGTGTCAACTTAAAATGATTCTTTTTCCAGGGAAAACTTGAGTTCCACCATTTTTTTTCAAGAAAACAAGGCCTTTGTCAGTAATTGGAGTGACATGGACGCCTCCCCCATAACATTACTCAGAACCAGAGGTTGAGAGTTCGATTCCCACCATGCTTTGAAGGCGAGGAGGAGTCAGCCTGTAGAACAGTGCTTCCCAACATGGGCCCACACCCCACAGGAGGACTTCAATTCCCAGAAGCCTAAATCACTACATTGGCTGGTCAGTCATTTGGGGAATTGACTTCTGGAAATTGAAGGCCAAAAACCAAAGGTTGGAAAAACATGCTGTAGAGCCTTGGACAAAACTCTCAACTGGGCCCTGAGAGGAATGGCAAACTATGTCTGAGTGCTATACCTCTAGAAAACCCTGGGAAGGATTGTGATAAGTTGGAACTCACTTGATAGCTTGTACTGTAATTATTATTTAGATAGCACAATCAGTTATGAAGTGTGGTGACACTTGCTGTTCATATGCATTCTTATCAGGGAGTAAGTTGTGCTGAACATTTTGGGCTCTTTTCATAGTAAATATGCATTGGTTGGAACTGGGTGTTTCTGCCTCTAAGGAAGTTAATTTTTTTTCTCAGATACTGTATGTCGATATACAGTACTGCAAAATGTGTTGGTAGTGAGGTGCCTTCTTATCTTACACACTTGTCAGGTCTTGCATTTTTGCTAGATCACACATAACTCAGAGTTTAGCTTTACAGAGATTCCACTGACAGACAAGCTAGGAATACCAAAAGTTGCCAGATTCTATTTCAAATTGTGAAAGGACTCAGAAGACTATATATACAGGTACAGTTTTACTAGTGCTTGCAAAAATTTTCAAAATAAAGAAAGAGCTTGTAACAATAGTATAAGCAACACAGAATAACATGACTGATGAAGTTGCTTTAGGCTTCAGTCTTTTTCTAGCAAGTTCAGACTTGAAGTCGAAAGGTACTAATTTCTTCTTTCTAGATTGTTGCAAATGCTTCCATTTTGAAAAAGACTGAAAAAATATGGAGTCACATGTGGTAGTTTAGATTTGTTTTAGATGCATAATGCCATAATTTTAATATATATATAATAGAAAGAGAAGAGTTTTTAAATCTTAATTGCTTCACTGGTGTCTAATACAGTATCACCCTGGTACTCTTCAAATGTTTATCATTTACTGTACATCAGTTATATGTTTTCAAATATATAAACATTTCATCAAAAAAAAATCCCTCTGGTTTATGAATGTGAGATACTGTAGTCTGCTTCGGTGTTTATTACTTAAAATGGTCACTACCATTCATTCATACTTGTCAAAGAAACAACAACAGCCATGACACTTGCTTTGAGTTTGGGTAAGGAGTGGTTTAACTGATGAAAAAAGGAGTCAGCTTCTGAGATTTTGCCTTGCGTGGTTCTCTGTGTGAATGGTACTATTCTCTATGTGAATGTAGACCAGTGTTTCCCAACCTATTTTGGCCATGCCTCACCTAAGCATCTCTAAAATCCTGATCCCCCACCCCGTGACATATAATTCTTATTCAAAAAGTGAACTATTCACATGGAAGAAGCCTAAAAAGCCATTAACTTGGTCTAATAACTCATTCTCAAATTTCCCCCCTTAAAAATCAAGTGCCCCACCATGGAACATGTGCCCCACATTGGAAGCCATGGATGTAGAATATCTTGACTGCTGCCATTGGGGTTGCCAACATTAAGGTTGCCCTTTGCTATGTAAAGCTTGCATCTTTTTTTCTAAAGCTTGCATCTTTTTTTCTATATGGTGCTGCAGTTTATCTGTACAGTATAAAAAGCGATCCTATGTTTCCAAGCTAGAGATACAGTACAATCTCCCATAAAGAGTGCCTCGCTTAGAGTAACTCATTTAAAGAGCAGAATTTTCTCTGAATGGTCGCTTTGCTTAACAAATAAAACCAACCAAAAACTCGTTTAAGAAATAAATCGGGGTTTGCAATCCTCCTCGCCAGAAGTCACAATTGGTCACATACAATGGTGCTTCACTTAAAGAGCAAACTTGCTTGAAGAACAATCCTGGGGAACACATTATGCTCTTGAAGCAAGGTACAACTGTACTTGCATTGGCTGAATCAGGCTGACGCAAAGTGATGAGAATTTTATTTTGTCATTCACAGCTTGTCAAAACTTGGTAAGAGGAAAATAGATGCTAAACCTTTCTCTTCCCACAGCCTTCATTCTCCAGATATGTTTATTTCCAGAGTCATTTTTAATAAATAGTTTATTTTAAGCTGTAACTTTTTTACATCCAAGCTCTGGTCCCACGGTTTGAGTCTAAAAACTCAAGTGATAATATAGAGGGGAATAAATTCTAAACTTTGGCTCATGGGTATCTTCATAAAAAGCATTATTATGGGGAGATGTCTGAAGAATGGGCCAAAGTATATCAATGAACAGAGACTTTACTGTTTATTTTGGGGGGAAGGGAGGTCAATGTTGGATTTTGATTTGTGAAGTGCAAATGAATGTGTCCAAAGGACATTTAGTAACTGTCTTACTTGGTGGTGAGAAATGCAAAGAGAACAGCATGTAGCATTTTTGTTTGCCTGAATCTTTCTAAAGCTGTTTTCAATTGTCCACCAACTGTACCCTATGCAACCAGGCTATGATGACCCAAGAAAACAATACACAGGTAGGCACTGGTCAGATGGAGTATCTAGGCTGAAAAATAGTGCACTCTATATCTATATCCATATCCATATCTATATGTTGCTGCTTGTAAAAATGTTAAAGTATTGCATGAGAAGATCTGGGATTTGCTGTGACTCCCTGCTTCCTATGTATGGGGTTGCAAAGAAAGAGTTGCCAGATCTGCTTAACATATGGAGAGTCCATGAAAACATTAACTAGATGACAGCTCATTTAGCAGTTACTGCCTGGATTTAAGCAGCAAATGCATTGCCTTTATTCAAAATAAATTAAAAAGGACCAAGAATTTGTGCAGGAAAAGAAATCCTAACATATCTCCTGACTGTATTGTATTTTCTGTGCTAGTGTATTGTATATGTTTTGCTTTTTGTATTGTATATCTGTGCTAGTATTTGGTAATACTGTAGTTCTTTTCAGTAGGAGGGAGTTGATTTTTATATGGATAAATTGCTACAGGGATTGACTCCTGATTGTATTGCCTTTTTATTTTTATGTTAGATTTATTGACTGTATTGATAGTATTGCATTATGTTATGCATATATTATGTTGTTGTATTTATATTTGATACTGTAATATATGTTGCCCATGTTTTGTTAGCTGCTTTGAGTTGCTTCGGCAAGTAGAGCGGCATATAAGTCTAAATACAAATATTTTAAAGACAGACCACCACCCCGCAGTAATAGCTGAGTTATTTTAGTAATAATGGGGTGCATCTTATACTCCGATGCATCCACCAAATATGGTACTTTTCAACTTTCTCCTTTGCCTTGAAATCAACCCTCTTGTCATTAGGATTGTGGTTGTGTTGGGGGTTGACTACAGAAGAGTAAGGACTGGAAGGGGCCACAGAACTCATTAGGTCCCACCATCCTGCCAAAGCAGGAAATACCTGCCTAAGCATCTCTGATAGTTTGCCATCCAACTTGTTTTTAAGCATCTCCAATCCTGGAAAATCCTTCACCATACAAAGCAGTCCATTCCATTGCTGACCAGTCAAACTTTCCTAACAGTGATTAGGTGGGCAGCATCCCTTATGCCCAAGCAGTAGGAAAACTTGGTGGGTGTTGCTATGTAACAGATTATTTTTTGGAGGGGGGGGGGGTTCCACATATTTTCTGAGAAGCAGTGCCTAAATTAACAATGACCTGTCTTGATCTCTTACAGATGCATTGCGAGCGGTTTATATGTATCTTGAGAATACTTGGAACCACCCTGTTTGGGGTGTCCCTTCTGCTTGGAATCTCAGCTGCTTATATCGTGGGGTACCAGTTTATCCAAACAGACAACTATTATTTTTCCTTTGGACTCTATGGTGCTATCCTGGCATCACACCTCATCATCCAAAGCCTGTTTGCCTTTCTTGAACACAGGAAAATGAAGAGGTCCCTAGAGACGCCCATCAAGCTGAACAAAACTGTTGCCCTTTGCATTGCTGCCTACCAAGAGGACCCCGACTACTTAAGGAAATGTTTACTTTCAGTGAAAAGGCTCACATACCCTGGGATTAAAGTGATTATGGTCATTGATGGGAATTCAGAAGATGATGTTTACATGATGGACATTTTTAGTGAAATCATGGGCAGGGATAAATCAGCGACTTACGTCTGGAGGAATAACTTTCACCAGCGAGGCCCCGGCGAAAGTGAAGAGTCCCATAAAGAGAGCATGCAACACGTCACCCAGATGGTCCTGTCCAACAAAAGCATCTGCATCATGCAGAAATGGGGTGGGAAAAGAGAAGTAATGTACACAGCATTCAAAGCATTGGGGAGAAGTGTGGATTATGTACAGGTAGGTTTGAAAAGCCTGGCTTGCTTGCCAAGTACAACATACCTCCAGAAAGAGCAGGTCTTGTACATTTTGTGCCTCCTAGCCAATCCTAGTCATTAGCAAACAGAGTGCTCCTTTCACTCTCCTGTATAAGAACAGCAGGGCTGCTGAAAACGCTTAACTTCCTAAATACTGAAGCCTATGAGAGGGTACACTGTGATGGGTCAAGGAAAACAAGGGAAGCTCTTAGAAGAAAAGTAGGCAAGGCCTTTTCTTTATACAGTACCTGCAAGCATCATTATTGCTCAATTAATTAATGAGGGTTTCCAAACTATAAATAGTTGGACAGGGTATAAATATAATAAGTTAATAATAAATAAATAGTTACGCTGCCAGTGCAAAATGTCAATTCACTTCTGTCAGACTTTACCTCTGGACATAGCTCTTGCTCTCAACTCCTTCCTCAGTGTGCTCACTGTGTCATTTTTAATAGACATCAGAGATGAGAGGGGAGGTCAAATGTTTGCCAACAAAACCTTTGAATTCAAAAGACATTGATGCCAGTGATGGCAAACCTTTTAGAGATCGAGTGCCCAAACTCAACAGGCTGCCATCCACACAGCAGAGGGGTGGGGTGAACTCTGTGCTGGGTGGAGGGAGGAAGCACTCCCATTGGGATGCTGGGCAGAAGGGTGGGGCAAAACTTGTGTTGGAGCAACAGCGTGCATGCCTACAGAGAGGGCTCTGAGTGCCCCCTCTGGCACACGTGCCATAGGTTTGCCAGATTATTTTCCCCTCTTGCTCAGCCTTTCTGGGCAATGGGCCATGTTGGTCTCAAGATAGGACTTTGGTATTTTCCATGTGCTAGGACATGGAAAATGAAGCTTATTTCTTAGTGAAGAAGGACTAGAGAAAGGCCTGGCAGGCCAGGGAAATTCTACAAGCTATCACAACCCATGGATGGAAACTCTATAGGCTGTGGATTCCTGTTTGCAGTCTACATTGATCATCAGATGCTTTGCACAGGTTTTGCACAGGGAGTGTAGGAATGTGCTTAAGCGCTAACAGGAGATGCTAAGATTGAATTTGGAACTTCCTTATTGCAAAACACATGTTCTACCAGGATTGAACTCATGTTGTTTCCCAGCCTTGATGCTGGGAAAGGTGGCGGGAAAAGAAAAAGTGGGTGGCCAAAAATGAGATGGCTAGATGGTATTGTAGAGACAATGGGCACAGAACTGAGCGAGTTGAGGAGGATGGTGGAGGACAGAAGTGCCTGGCGGACAGTGGTCCACGGGGTCACAAAGAGTCGGAATCGACTGTGCGACTGAACAACAACAAAACATCAATTTAACCATTGCACCACCAAGACCCTCCTTTTGTCTTCTGAAGTAGAGACAGGAGGTCTGGACCTAGATTGATGTTTGACTCTCCCAAGAGTGTTAAAGGGAAATGTCTGTGGTTCCATATTGGGTAATAAAATGTAGTGAATAAATAATGTCATTCCAATTTTGCATTCTTCACATTCTGGAAGATGGGCAACTACAGATTTCCCACAGAGTTGCCATCCAGGTGGTCAGAGCTAAAGCTTCTCTGAGTTGGATGTTACAGGCCAGAGAAACCCAACCCCAGTTCTGTGTCTCCTCCTACTGTCCATAAAATTTGAATCAGTTTATGAGGTGGCTTCTTTGAGGAACAGCTTTTGGTTGTTATGAAAGTACAGTAAATTTTTAGTTATTGAATATGTTTTAGTATTTTTGATACTTATGATAGGGGAAAGAGCTTCTAATTTTCTGCCTCTTGTGCAGTGGTGGGCAGCAACAGGTTCGGACCCCTTCCTGAGCTCTATTCAGTCATTAGAGACACATCTTGAGTCCTCATGTGTTGAGGGAGATGACCTGCTTTCCCTACCTTCTTATTGTTGCACTGAACACAGAAAGGCAACAATTTGAACAGGTGGGAAACTGGTTTATCTGATTAATATCTCCTTATGAGCCAGAGTCTGGGGTAGTGGTTGAGCTCACATAGGGTGGCCACAGATACAGCAGCCTCTCCCTTTTCAAATATTTATGCTTCCATCTGCAACTTGGGTAGGACTAGCACATGCTTCCTTAATGACTGAATAGGATTTGGAAATTTCTTCCCATTGTCCTGCTTGCAAAGCTCCACCTGCGCATAAATTGCTTTCCTTTCCACCTGAATTGCTTTTACAAACCCAAGTTCTCTCCATTAATTTTAAAGAGCTGTCAAAAGAAAGCAAGCTAAATTCATAACCACCTGTGCTGACCAAATTCAACAGGTGTTGCTGTTTTCATTATGGAGAGGACTGAACTGTGCCCATATGCCGTGTAGCCTGTGACCTTGAATACTAGTATCTGGGGACAACAAGGGAGATGGTCAGTGGTGGGCAGCAAAAAATTTCGCTACCACACAGTGAATGGAGCCTATGTTGTGGTTGGAGCCTACATAATGGGCGATCTAGTCATGCCTGCCATATGGCCATGTATACATCTGCACACACAGGCAGCACTGGCTCTTTGGCTATAAATGGAGATGAGCACTGCACCCTAGAGCCGGATATGACTGGCTTTTGAGCAAGGGAGACCTTGAACCACTTGCAGGGACAAAACCTGATGTCAAATTTGAATAGCAGTTAGGGATCTTTTGTTATTAGGTAAAGGTTGCCCTTGCTCAAAAGCCTGTCATTACAAACTCTAGGGTTCAGTGCTCATCTCTGTTTATCGCCAAAGAGCCACTGGACTCAAGCCACAAAAGCTCACATTAAAATACAGCAGTTAGTCTTTAAGGTTCCACAACGTTTTTGTCTTTTTGTTTTGTTTACTCTCTGATATGCTCTTGCACAGAATAAAACTTTTTAAATCATACCTTGTTAGTCTGGACAGGGCAGGGAGCTGGGCGTGGTCACCCAATTTCACTCCCCCCTGCCGCCCTAAGGCCATCCAATTTCTCTTCCCCCCTGCCCTAAGGCCACCCAATTTTGCTTTCCCCCGCCCTAAGGCCACCCAATTTTGCTTTAAAAAACACACACAAAAAACCCCCAACAACAACCCGTGTGTGTGTGAACCTGTTACTGCCCACTACGGGACTCATGCCATACTTGTTGGCTTCCCATGAAACTTGGCTGACCAGTGGATCCAAGTGTTGGCTAAGAAAAGATTTTGGTCTGATGATCAGGCTCAACTTTTCTTATGTCTACTGTACCCTTAGCTCTTTCTCTCTGCCTGTATCTGCTTGGCAAGCCTTCTCACCTTTAGTTCTCCAAATGTTTCGGCTTCCACTGCTAAAAACCTTGACTATTGACCTTACTGGCTGGGGCTTCTGGCAGTAGAATTCGAAAACATCTGGTGGGCCAAAGGCTGAGAAAAACCATGACAAAACAAGTAGGACTTTGAATGTCCACCAGGGAAGAAAGAAGGACAGTCATGGATAAATGGAACAGTAGAGTAGAAAAGATACAGGGAAATTGCAGCTACACAGACTTTCCATTCATCCACTAGTTTCCATGTCTGTTGAAGGAATTAATCAGCAAATTAAGATAATTTGACTTGTTTCCCCACATATCTACAGGCAAGATGTAAGTCATATTGTATGCCACCATATTCTGTTGTCATAAGAATATCCAGTAAGAATGGAATCTGCTGGTGTTGCACATTGGAAGGGTAGTTTTTTAAATTCTCATTATGCCCAACGTACACTGGGATTTGAAGGCATGATTTATTCTTTGACAAATTTGGAGGCCCTTGTATGTGAACATGTGCCCTTGTGTCTCCAAAGACGATCTCAGAGAATTGGCAGAATTGACCAAAATGGAGAGATTTTAAAGCCTTATAAAAACTTGTTAATACGCAGGAAGGGAAAGAGGTCTGGGTGGAGAAAAAGTTGTTGTGGGGGAGTGAGGGTGGAGGACAGTTTAGGAATACAAACAAGAGAAATCCTTCAGCCAAGTTGTGTTGGCTTCATCAGTTTACAGCTGCATTACCTCACTCAAGGCAAAAGCTTGGCCTTTAAAGCCGCTGTGACACTGTTCACTTAAAAATGAATTAGACGGGGCCCACTCCCCTCTCTCTCAAACCCAAGCTGCAGGCAGGGATTATTCACCAGCTGTGCTGTCTCTGGCAGCCTTCCCCCTCCCCTTCCCAGAGTTCTGCCAGAAAAAATGAAAGGCTGACACAAAGAACTACTTCTGACACAGTCAAGCGACTTCTATTAATTGTGTTTTTATTCCCAGCACTTCTCCTACGAGCTTAAAGCAGTAGACATGGATGCAAGTGACCTCACTTTATCTTTGGAATACTTCTATGAGATAGGCTAAGTGGAGGGGGCGGGGGAAGCCGTGTGTTTTATTTATCCTTTTCCTCCCATGACCAAGATATGGATCTCTTGCTCCCCACAGTATCTTCACAATAATCTTGTGTGATAGGTCAGGATGGGAGCAACAGTGGTTGGCCCAAGGTCATCTCATGAATGTCTTTCTTGGGTGACAAGTTGAACCTGAATTTCCCTAATGGGGTGGCAAGCCATTAGCATTTCAGGTGTTTTGGACTTTGATCCCCAGAATCCCCAGTTTGTATTGCTAGTGATAAAGGCTCTATTGGAGTTGTAGCCCAAAACATCTGGAGAGCCAAGGATTTGTCACTCCTATCCATGTTGGCTTGAAAGACTGATTGACTGGTCGTGCAGCTAACTCAAAGATCTCCAGTAGGTCTGGAGGTTCTGCTGTTTGTTGCCAAGGTCCCAAGACCAACCTTTTATAAATTGCTGGCTTCCAAATGTGTTGGGCTGCAGTTCTCATCATTCTCAGCCAACATGGGTAAAACCATTGAGAGTCAAAAGGAGTTAGGGGTAGAAGAAGAGCCCTCTGCTAGACAAACACAGCAAACAGGGCCAACAAGTGATGCAGTGTATAAATAAATGCTCACACTATTGTGTTTTTTATACAAGAGATCATGCTAAGGGGATATCTAGCCCAATGTTCGATTTCCTCCAACAAGCAAGCAGGTGTTCAGTGTAAAGATACCAAATATGCACTTGAAAGCAAAGGCACCCTTCTATTCCTGTTTACCAAGAACTGGCATAAAAAGAGATTGTTTCTGACATGGAAGGTATTGGATTGCCATTTTGATCTGTAGCCACTGGTAGCCTTTTCCTCGAAGGAATGCTGGAGTTTAATTCTCCTAATACCATGATGGCGAACCGTGGCACTCCAGATGTTCTTGGACTATAATTCCCAGAAACCCAAGTCCCCATGAATCCACATGCATTGGTTTGCTGCGATTCATCCGGCCAGTGCTGCACCGCCCTCATCGCTCCTGAAAGCGGAAGTAAAACGCACCAGTACAGGCGTGTTTTACTTCTGCTTTCAGGAGTGACAAGGGTGGCACAGCGCGGGCCTGATGAATCACAGCAAACCCATGTGTGTGGAATCATGGGGGCTTGGGCTTCTGGGAATTGAAGTCCAAGAACATCTCGAGTGCCAAGGTTCACCATCACAGTCCTGTTACAACCATGCAATCTGATGAATACCTCCTGGGAAGCTGTAATTGCTCTAACAATTGGGAAGCAATTCCATTTAGTAACAGTAGTTTCATTATGTTGTCTATAAAGCATCATTCCTATAAAAACAAAAGAAGACTTAGAACTGAAATAAGATGAGTTAGAGCTGAGAGAAAATTCATCACAAACTTGAAATGTCATAATAAAAACTGTAAATGGAAACAATAATTTAACTTCCTTTGCAAGAGAGGTGTCACAGCTAGACTTCTCCCTCATGAGCCATTGAGTTTCACAAACTACCAACCACTACGCAATTACTAAGCTAGAATGTTGTGGCCTAGGAAGAATAATCAGAAGTGATGTGCAACTTTGAAACATGGAATATGCCTTGCACCTGTCACCATGAAAAACATAGTTTTTTTAATGTATTGAATTTTGAGCAATTAAATTGAATATTACTTTTTTTCTCAGTACTGTATGTGCCACCAAGCACATAGTCTCCTACTTTGTAGTTGCCTTGTGACATAGATTGTTTTCATCTCTGGATCCTCAGTTGTCTTTGGACTTCAATTCCCAGAACCCTCAGACATGGGCTATGGTAAAGAGGAAATCCTGCAATATAGAAGGAGCAGAAGCTGAACAATACCTACTAGGTGATTTTTGTTGTTGTTCAGTCACACAGTCGATTCCGACCCTTTGCGACCCCATGGACCACTGTCTGCCAGGCACTTCTGTGCTCCACCATCCTCCTCAACTCACTCAGCTCTGTGCCCGTTGTGTCTACAATACCATCTAGCCATCTCATTTTGGGCCGCCCCCTTCTTTTGCCCTCCACCTTTCCCAGCATCAAGGCTTTCTCAAGTGAATCCTCTCTTCTCATTTGATGTCCAAAGTACTTTAGCTTCATCTTTACTATTTGACCTTCTAAGGAGCAGTCAGGGTTGATTTCTTCTAAGCAGAAGAGTAGCGTGCCTTGGCGGGGCCCCGTATAAAAATTTGTTTGGGGGCCCTTAGGAAGGGTAAAGATTTGTTTTGCTTAGCACGATGGGGGCCCCCGTGGCCCAGGGGCCCCGTATAATTGATACGGCAGATATGGCGGTAGCTACGCCTCTGCTTCTAAGATTGACCTATTTGTTCTCCTCACTGTCCAGGGGACTCTCAAAACTCTCCTCCAACACCACATCTCAAAGGCATCTGGGTTTCATTTAATATAAACCCAATATGGTAGCCAGTGGCTTTAGATTAGTTCTCAATCACTTTTCAGTAATTAAGACAATCTTTGCCAATCTGGTGCCCTTGTTGCTAAATTATTTCCCATGCTCTAGATGAGGAAACAATTTGTATGGATTCTCATGATATTTAAAAGAGTTCTCTTGGCTTTAGATATTTTCCAACACTCTTGAAAAGAAAGAACCGTTTCTTCCCTTGGCTTAGTCTCTGTAGGAGTTTCAAATATGTTTCCCTCCCAAAACTCTTTCTACATTCCCATTGTCTAAAAATATATTTTTATTTACCATAATTTCATAGACCATATCTTGATTAACATTGGATATTATCCCATCAACTGCATCAAAAAGAAATACAGTCAAACCTTGCATAACAAGCATTTCGCTTAGCAAAAAACTCGTATAATGAGTGAGTTTTTCGCTAAGCAGTCTGACTCGCATAATGAAAATTTTTGCTATGCGAGTTGGACTTTCCCTATGGAGAAACTCACATAATGAGTGTTTCTATGGGGAAAACTCGCATAGTGAATTTTTTTTTTTTTTTTTTGCTGTGTAAGTTTTCCCCCTTGAAACGCTCCTTATGCGGTTTCCCCATATAAATTTCCGCTATACTGTATGAGTTTGTTTCACATAGTAAAAAAACTCACATAGTGAACAGCCTTACAGAACGAATTAAATTCATTATGCGAGGTATGAGTGTAAGCCAGAATCCTCTTAGTGTTTGCATAACTTAGCCGGTGAAGCATGGATGCAGTGCTGGGTTGTACAGCAGGTCACATGTTTTACTGCACAACCAAGATGCATCTCAGTACCTCATCAATTGGCAACAATAAATGGTCAAAACTTTACACAAACACCAGTGAGAAATTAGCTTAAGTTTTATACTGGTAAAAAAGTAAACATATTCATTATTTGAGCATGTATTTATTTTAGCTGATCTCTGGCTATCTTTATAAAGGACGTGATGGTGTATAGTTTCTATGCAGCCTTATACAGTCAAACCTCGCATAATGAGCGTTTCGCTTAGCGAAAAACTCGCATAACGAGCAAGTTTTTCTCTAAACGATCTGACTCGCGAAACAAATTTTTCGCTATGCGAGTCAGACTTTTCCCTATGGAAAAACTCGCATAACAAGCGTTTCTATGGGGAAAACTCACATAGCGAATTTTTTTCGCTATGCGAGTTTTCCCCATAGAAATGCTCGTTGTGCGAGTTTTTGCAGAGGGAAAAGTCCGACTCACATAGCGAAAAATTCGCTATGTGAGTCAGACTCGCATAGCAAATTTTTCGCATAGCAAGCAACCTCGCAGAACGCATTAAATTCGTTCTGTGAGGTATGAGTGTAATTGCTTTTGTTCGTTATAGTGAGTTTAAAGGTAAGATGAAACACAAGTAACAAAGAAACAAGTCTAGAATATCACTTGCATGGTGTGGTCATTGCTGTGTGATGCTACTTCACTTGCTCTCTGCCTGCACCCAAGGAATGCTAGAGTTTATACTTTGGTCAGGTACTTACAAGTTCTTTGCTAAAGAGCCTGAGGATGCATCTGCATAATACAAACCTAACACTGTTATAGCAGGTTGACCAACTGGATCCAAAGCCTGGGCAAAGCTTGAAAAAGAGTTTTTGGCCTAGAACTGCCAGACTCCTACTCCAGGATTTGGCACAGGGTTTAGCAACTTTGATAGCCTTAAGTAACAGTTTAATGTTTCTGGGATTCTCTGAGGACTACACAGAACACCCCCCCCCCCAAATAAAAAGCATGGACAGAAAGGTATTTGAATAATTTATATTTTTAATGCTAAACAGTACAAAAAGCGATCTTTTTAAGAGGTGTTTTACCTCTCTGGTGGCTTCCACCAATTACAATACATTCAGGTGGTCGTTGAGATGAGAGGAAATATTGGCAGGGGAGTTTAAGGGGCTGTGAGCCCCCAAAAGAAGTTTTGGGTGGCTAGAAATTCCTAGTCTGTAGATTAACACTAAAAAAAACCCTTCGTCTTTCTCCCAAGTAGCTATTTTTCATAGTTTACATTTTGGAGGTCCATGTGGCCAGGAGCAGAAGATCGGTTTTCATACCTGTCAAAATTTTCTGACCATACTAGAGAAATATCTACAAGGGCCCTTTCAAAGAGTGATAGTCCTAATGGTAGCCTTTAGATAATCATTTCTCTGCCATATAGAAAAACCAGTAGGATGTTACCAGCTCCACATGCATTTATGTTTCCCAAGAAACCATGGCTCATAGTCAAGATTGCAGCTACTCATTAATACATTCCTCATATGAATAACATCTACAATAAAATTCTTCAAAGGAGAAGAAACACCATTCTTGTAATATATTTCACACATCTTAGAACTGAGACATATTAGAACTGAGACCAGAAAACCCTTTAAAACAACATCAGCATATAATATATGTATATATTACAAACAGAACAATATTAAATGTTAAAAACAGGAGCAAGTGATTATGGAAAACATTTCTGTGAAAGTGTTTTGTGTTGCACAGCCCCATGAAATCTTAAGTTCAAAAAGATCTGGAGAGCAGAATCAGCAGGCATGCACATGTTATCACACAAACGGTTAAACCTTCAGTGGGTAAGAAGGGCTATCGTATTTCTTCCCTGGTCCTCTGCCAGTTTTCAAAAGCATCTGTAGATTCACTCATCATCCACTCCTTCCTTTCAGAGGACAGCAGGAAATGTCTCAATTGAAGGCACCAAATGTATCCTGTGTCCTTCTTCCCAAAGGGGCAGGAAAAGTGCAGAACACCCACAAAGTTGTTTCTCACCAAATGCTACACTCACCATTCCTTGTTAACAACACTTTCCCTGTTGAAAATTGGTAGATCCCACATCCTAATAAAATAAATACTGCACATCCGATTCTGAGAAGAGGCTTTCATTATAACAGGGGTTGGTTACTAGGGGACGATCTAGTATTGTTGGATTGTCGTTTCCTTCAACTAGAACCAGCATAGCCAATAGTGAATTGATGGAAATTGCAATCCAACAACATCTGGAAAATCACAAGGTTCACACTGTTCCTTTGTACCTACGGTAGTTACATGATTGCTGTTTTGATTTAGATGGTACACTCATTTGTCTGGTTGTTGTTAAAAGAAATAACAATATGAGTTTAATTTGAGAGAATTCTTTTTCTGATGAGTTGGTCAGATGTGAGAACACAGACTAAAGGTGTGGATTTAAAGTCCATATTATGAAAACATGCACATTCTAAAATATGCAGTTCAAAAATCAATGGCCCATCTTCTTTATGTGAACCTGACTCCCTTTCATCTGTTTTCTAAAATCCGTTGTTGATTTGTACCAACCTTGTCCTATGTTTCATCACCCGTCTTTCAACTCACTGACAAAGAAGTAGAAGTAACTTGAAATCCAACACTGAAAAAATCTTACAGAACATTACACACTGTGATAATTATATACTTATGATGGGCAGGGAAGGTATAGGTTGATGGCGAACCTTTTAGAGACCGAGTGCCCAAACTGCAACCCAAAAAACACTTATTTATCACAAAGTGCCAATACAGCAACAGGGGAGGAAGAAAATGCTCCCATTGCGCTGCTGGGCAGAGGAGCAGGGAAAACTCTGTGCTGGGGGAGGGAGGAAGCACTCCCATTGGGCTGCTGGACAGAGGGGTGGGGTGAACTCTGTGTTGGGGTAACTGCTCAGGTGCTCACAGAGATGGCTCCGAGCAGTGGCATGCTGGGGTATCGGGCAATGTCCCACTCTGCCCCAACAATCTCTGCCCTTGTGGGAGGAATTTTATTTTTATTTATTTTCTCTTAACCAAAGGGTGGGAAGGAAGAAGCCAAGGCAGCACTGCACAGGGCTTAACTCAAGGGGAAGCAGGGGCTGGGCACCTTCCTCCTGCATTGTCACTGCCCATTATACATGTTTCCACTATCCTTCCTGGGGAATCAAACCCCAACCTCCTGCTTACAAGGCAAAATTTCAACCTCTAAGCTATGACAGCTCCACTACCAATGGAAATGCTTTTTGCAATCTTATAACAGGGAACTCTATGTTAACCAGAGAGGATATCATTGCTTTTAAAATCCAGGCTGTAGAAGATCTAAATGGGAATCAAACTCTGCCTCAGGAGAGACCCTTTGTTTGAAGAAATGATGCAACATGGAACAGTAATACTATTATTTTATTATTATTATAATTATAATTATATTTATAATAATATTTTTTAAATTAAGTCCTAAGTGGGAACCAAACTTGGTACCTTTTGGGCATAGTCAAAAACACTAACCACTTAGTATTTCTTTTTAAACCTGATTACCAAAAGCAGGTTTGTTGATAGTGGAGCCACTGTGGCTTAGAGGTTGCAATTTTGCCTTGTAAGCAGGAGGGTGTTGGTTTGAATCCCCAGAGGGGAGTTGAAATTAGAAGACGGGTGGGAACATATATAATTTTTTAGAGTTAAAAAACCCTAATCACTCCCTGTCCAGTGCCCTTTTAGGGTAGCCAGCATGCCCCTGGCTCCAAATGCCACCTCTGGCACACATTCCATAGGTTCGCCACCACTGGTATAGGTAATTTTATTTCTTTTACATTTACTTTTCAGCAATCTTGATTCTGGTATCTTTAGTAATTCCATGTTGCTTTCTTTTGGACAGGTATGTGATTCTGATACAATGCTTGATCCAGCTTCATCAGTGGAAATGGTAAAAGTTTTAGAAGAAGACCCCATGGTTGGAGGTGTTGGGGGTGATGTACAGGTGAATATAAACAACTTGTTTTAGACTTTTCATCAAAACCCTTTCCTACACTTACCATAATTCAACTTCAACCATACCTCTTTGAAAAAAAATCAATCCTTATTTAGGAAAAAAGCACATACATATTATTTATTAAATTGGTAGGTCACATTTTCTGTCTACCTACTGGTTAAAGCCACATAAAATTAAAACACCATTAAAACCCCACTCACACGTGAACAAACTGAAAGAACAAGTCTGAAAAGAGACCTTAAAATGACAAGATGTTACACAGGCTTAAAAGCCCCAAAGAACAGAACAATCTTACTGTGTTTCAAAGGCAAACACACAAGGAACTAATCTCATCTCCTTTGTGGAAAGAAGCTTCATAATTGGAGTCCTTATACCAAAATGTTCCCATTGCATGAATCATCCAATCTAGTGACATGGAGGATCCCCCCCTAAATGTGCTGATCAAGAAATGGCTAGATATTAAAGCTTCTTGATCCATATATTTGCAAAAAGTGAAACAGGATGTGTTGTTCCAGGTGCAATGCATTACAGTATATATGCTATATCTTTCTGTCTAGGAAATTGTAATACCAAAACCACTCTCTCTTTGTTTTCTAAAACCTACCTGAGGGTGCAACTACACAATGAGGAAAATTCAGTTTGATCCTCTGTGATCTTCATTGTAGTCATCCAAATTACAATTTGCAGGAATTAGCAGGGGCTTGACTTGCTTTTATGTCCAATAGCAGCAGCTACCTTAAGGTGCTAACAAGTGCTAATTGGATGTTTCCATTCCCCCCCCTTCAAGTGCCCCCAAAAGCTACTTCTGTGAATTCTCTGCCTGTAGTTTTTTTCTGGATAGCTAAAGTAGTTTGGGTATCTGCTTGTAAGGACCTTGCCACTTCCCCTGTTGCCACACCAGCGGCCAGGATGAGAGGCAGCTGCAGCCGCCGTCATCACCCTCCTGGCTTAACCTTGCCAAAGGGTTAAAAAGACGATGGGGATACCAGGGTGCCTTTGTATTCTGTATCTTTAAATATTGCTGCTATTGTTTATTTTTGTATGTTTGCATTTTTATTGTATTATGATGTTTTTTTGTGGTGCATGTAAGCTGCCCTGAGTCTCCCGATAGATTGAGCAGCATATAAATACAATAAATTAAATTAAATTAGGAGTTCAATTCCCCACTGTACCACCGGACAGAAGAGGCATCCTTTGTAGCCTGAGCAAGTTGCACGCAACCTCAGAGCATTCCCCCGAAAAAGGAAACAGTAAGCCACTTCTGTGTATTATTTACCTTAAAAATCATGGAAAGTTTTGGCATAAGTCAAAACTGACTTGACAGCATGCAGTTATTATTATTAAATGTCCTAGTGAAAATTCCACACACCCCTTGCGGGACTGCGGTGACTTAGTGGTTAAGATGCTGAACTTGACAACTGAAAGTTCAGCAGGTCAAGACCCAAGTGCTGTACGACAGTCAGCTCTCATCCTTATCCCAACTTCTGCCAACATAGCAGTTGGAAAGCAAGAAATTGCAAGTAGATAAATAGGTACCACTTCAGTGGGAAGGTAACAGCATTCTGTGTGCTCCAGTGCCTAGTCTTACCTGCCACGTGGCCATGGAAACATCTGCAGACACAGACAGTGCTGGCACTTTGTGTGTAAATAGAGATGAGCACTGAACCCTATAGGCAGATATGACTGGCTTTCAAGCAAGGGTGATCGTTGCCTTTTTCCTAGTGAAAATCTCTTCCAGCATTAAGTTGAAAACTTTTTTGTTTGACTTTAAGAAATGGGTTGGAGACAAGGGGTGTTCCCTTGAGAACTGACACTTCTGCATGTGCCCCTTTGCATCAGATTAGCCAATCTGGCAGAAGGCAGACAAAACTGAAAAGTGAATCATGACGTACAGTATTTGATAGTGTAGTCAGTTGCTCAGTGCATTCTGGAATAAAACCATGCCTTTTATGTTATACCTCCCTTTAAAAAATTGCTTTGATAGTTAAAGGCCCATCACTTTCATGGCAAAAGAAGAATGTCTGCTGGTTCAAGTGATGACTCATGCTGTTGCCTTGGGTTCTGTTATGGTTGCTGAGTCTGCAATAAAGTGTACAGAAAGAGACAGTAGAATAAGACTTAAGACATTTACTGCCTGAGGCAAAGCAGCAAATGGCATGCTTAATTTACTTATGTCAAAGTATATAGTACTTGAAGCCAGCCAAGTTATATTGGCACCTGAGACATAAAATCCACAAGTGTCTTACTTCATTCCTGGCAACACAAATACTATGGTAACAAAATAAACAATTAAACATCTTCCATCCTTTCATAACTCAAAAATTGCTACTCCTCTACCCAGAGCCATCTCTTAGAAAACTGTGTTGCATGTCACATTCCATAATGTAACTTAAAAGTGAGTATTTTCGCTTACTATTGAAGAGTAAGAATGTGAACAGGGATTTCCAAAAGTTGTCACTGTATCAATAACTAAGTTGTCATGGGCAGTGGGGCTTGGAACAGTGACTACAATGAAATATTTTTCAGAAATAACCTTCCAAAGTGCTGCTGTACCCAATGTTTGCTTGTGTTGGCACATTACAGGTGAAGAGCAATGATAATTTTGTTCTTAAAAGATTCTTGTCTGCCCTTACTAATATTTTATGGAATTCCTGATAAGCCACTGTGTAATCATAGGTTTCATTACAACATCATTTGAAATCCACAGCCTGAAATGAATGATTCCACAAATATGTGTAATATTGGTATTAGGCATATAGAAGCCAAAACAATGAAAATATTCTTCTTCTGCTGTATCCAAATCCAAATATTGGCAATCCTCATGGTGATCAGCCATGAAGACTATCCTGAGAATATAATGCACTGGCCTTTCATCTGCCTTCCGCATCACAGCATGATACCTGTACCACTGATCCAGTTCTGTGAGTCACTTTCTGGTCCTGAGCCCTTTTGGGATGCAAAATCCTTATCAGCCCCAGGCCAATATTGATGAAGGTGCTGCCTGCCATCAAGATGGATTCAAGTGGGATCTAACCCACTTGGGCACCATCACCCTTAACTGTGGACTTTGGCCCCCAAGGCCATTAATCATCAGGGTTGTCAGGTTAGTTAACTGCCGCCTGACACTCGGCATTGAGTCGCTGGCAGTATGGTCTACTCTATTACCATAGCAGGATAACCTGGCCAGATTCAGAATGTAAATACGCATGATAAAAATCAATGGGATTGGGGAGAGAAAATAATAATCAGAAATTGAAGTTGGCAGTAGTATTTTTACAACATTTGCCTTACTGCATTTTAAAACCCAGTATGTGTTCTTTCTGTTAGGAGCCATTCTTAAATTTTTCTCTTTTTAATTGTAGATTTTGAACAAGTATGACTCGTGGATCTCCTTTCTCAGCAGTGTCAGATACTGGATGGCATTTAATATTGAAAGAGCCTGCCAGTCCTACTTTGGCTGTGTGCAGTGCATCAGTGGACCTTTGGGAATGTACAGGAACTCCTTGCTCCATGAATTTGTGGAAGATTGGTACAATCAAGAATTCATGGGGTCTCAGTGTAGTTTTGGAGATGACCGACATCTCACCAACCGAGTCCTGAGTCTCGGCTATGCAACAAAATACACCGCTCGATCAAAGTGCCTTACTGAAACACCCATAGAATATCTCAGGTGGTTGAACCAACAGACCCGTTGGAGTAAGTCCTATTTCCGTGAGTGGCTATACAATGCAATGTGGTTCCACAAGCATCATTTATGGATGACCTATGAAGCTGTCATCACGGGGTTCTTTCCTTTTTTCCTCATTGCCACAGTCATTCAGCTTTTCTACCGGGGGAAGCTGTGGAACATCCTGCTTTTCTTATTGACTGTTCAGCTTGTGGGTCTTATAAAGTCTTCCTTTGCCAGCTGCCTTAGAGGAAACATCGTCATGGTATTTATGTCCCTTTACTCCGTGTTGTACATGTCAAGTTTACTTCCAGCCAAGATGTTTGCAATTGCCACAATAAACAAGGCAGGATGGGGGACATCAGGCAGGAAAACTATTGTGGTCAATTTCATAGGACTCATCCCAGTGTCCATTTGGTTTACAATCCTCTTAGGTGGTGTAATTTTCACAGTATACAAGGAATCCAAGAAGCCATTTTCTGAATCAAAACAGACAGTGCTGATTATTGGTACGATACTTTACGCATGCTACTGGGTGATGCTTTTGACATTGTATTTAGTTCTCATCACTAAATGCGGCAGGCGGAAAAAAGAACAACATTATGACATGGTGCTCGATGTATGATTTGACCACTGTGTCTTCATTGATTTTTTTTATTTTTGGAATTGCCCGTGGGAAACCTTTCAAGTGACCTGATAGTGAACCTTCTAGGGTCTATGGCGCACTGAATTTGATACCATCAAGGGGAAAAGATCACTGCTGCTTGGAACTGAACATTAATGAAATCATGGTCATGCCAAAGGAAAACTAAAACTTAAAATGTGATTGTGCCTTTGGGGGAGGGGAGGGGAAAACAAAATCGCATGGATTAAGCCCATTCCTGTGGGTAGCCTCTGATGATGCACTTTCTTCTGTTGTGCTTATGCCCAAAAGTGTTATCGTCCTATATATACCTCATTGGTCATGCTTATGATGTGGACGGACATGGAAGAAAGGGAGTTTTGGAGACAGAAGCAAAGGATCTGGGGAACCCTTGCAACCTAATTTATGAACTTGTTGTTTTGTGTGTGTGCGTGTGTGTGTGTGTGTGTGTGTGTGTGTGAGAGAGAGAGTCTGTACATTGGTGAGTTTGTGTGTTAGGCTGCCAATTCTAATTCCAAAGTCAATTTTTATAAGGTTTGATGACCAAGTTGTATTTTTATATAATTGTAATTGTTTGACTTTGTTTACTTTTTATCAGTTTTTTTAAAAAAAATTCTCGTATTTTATATTTCCACCAAAAAGTACAATCTTTCCTTCCCCACCCTCAGTTCTTACAGTGTCTCTTCTTTTCTAAACAGGCTTTGAAGAATGACTCCTTTACAAACAAACAAGCAAAACTTTTGCCCACAATGTGAAAATGAATGCTGATTATATATAATTTTTTTTCACAATGGAAAGAATAAAAATTCTCTCTGTACTTTTAAAATTACAAATGGTGGTTATTGCTGTGAAAGTATTTTTTTTAAAATGTGTGTTTGACTTTATTTTTGTGTGGAAAAACACTGACATTGTGTTAAGTTTTGGAGACAAAATATTGATGGACAAAAAAAGGCTGATCTTCCAGGAAGTTCTTCAGCATGGATTCCATTGAAATGAATGGGAACTGCTAAATTCAAATGAGGCCTGCAACAAAATGATGCAGCTTGAATCACTTTGTTCAGAGCTTCAACCAGCTGTGCCCTCTATCAAGGATTATCCATTCCCTGGCACTTCCTCATAGATGCAACTTTCTTTTCATCAACAAGACGATAAGCATTCATGTTTACTAATTTCTCATTTGGATGTTTGGATACTATGTTCCCTTCAGGTTTTGATATGAGTTATGCAAAAGAACTTCTTAAGGAATTGTGCTCAACAAGGCCAAAGCGGATAGATATGTGCAATCTGTTTCCACCCAGAAATGTTGCAAGAGGGAATGTAACTTCTCTCAGAAGGTACACATTTGAGGATTAAAAATATATTGTAGTTACCCTTCTTATCTTCCCTAAGACCCTGGTTCTTAACCCAGTGTTTTCCATTTTTATACAACATCTCCCAATGTAGATCATTCCCTTATTATGATCAGTACCCTTTTATTTGAACAGCATTGCAATAGTGCATCTCTCGGCTTCCATTTTAGAATTTCTGTTAACTTGGATAAAATCCTAAATGTATCTGAAATCTCCCTGGAGCGACTTGGACAAACTTCATTTGGTAAAAGAGTTCATCTTTAGGGCATTTCAGCTGTAGTCAGAAACCAGTGACTTTATTTTAAAGTTCTGCGGCAACAAAATTTGCTGTACCACATTAAAATACAGGTGGGGAAATTTTCCTATGTGAAAAAATACATTGAATATAGTAGTAATGTCACAGAGACAAATTTTAGCTTGTGCATCTCAAACATGTACCATAGTAACATCAATAAATGACTCAAGAAAGGCAGTCACAACCTTGAGCTTACAAGCAGGGCTATAAATTATAGGATTTGTTTGAAAGTCACTAATAAATAGGGTCACCATAAGTAAGAAGAAACTTAAAAGCATGAAACAATAACAAATATTAATTTTAAAAATTCAGGGACTTTTTCTAAAATGAGGGCCTTCAAATATACTCCTCTATTGAAGTGGTACAGTCTAGAATCTTATCCCATCAAATTCTAAAATAAAAGTTATCTTCTCAATTGGACAGCTTAATTTTACTTATAAGTGACAGTGAGAGGAGAAAAGAGTAGCACATAGCTCTGTTTTTGAGTTTAATCCCATTTTAGCCTTACTCAAGGAAGACACAATTTATTTATCATCATACTTCTATGCTCCCCTCCTCACAAATGACTCAGGGTAGCTGACAACAAATAAAACATAGCAGTTATACAATCCCACAATATAAACCCATCCATCACAAAATATAATAAAAAGTTAAAATGTAAAAACAGTGAAAATAAAAAAGCAAAAATTAAAACACAGCTAAAAACACAGAGGGGGGGGGTTAATAGGGAGTCAAATGAGCCAACCGGCCTGAGTGAACGTCTGGCCCAGACCCCATACCTGCCCAGCCAGCCAGGTCTTAACACCCTTCCTAAAGGGCAGCAACTCCATCTGGAGATGCAATTCTGTTGGCAGAAGGTTCCATAGGACTGGAGCGGACACAGAGAAGGCTCTTCTTCTAGTGTTAGAGAGGTGCGCCTCTCTAGCTGATGGCACCACCAAAGAACCTCTCTGGTCCACTCTGGTGGGACAGACAGATATTCTTGTGGTGATGCGCTCTCTTAAGGATCCTGGCTCACTACCATGTAGGGCTTTAAAGGTAATAACCAGCACCTTGAATTGCACTCGGAGGCAAACTGGCAACCAGTACAACTCCTGGAGCAATGGTAGGTACAATGAAATCAATGAGAATTAAGATGCACCGGCTAACTCAGATTTCACTATTTTCAGTGGCTCTACTTTAAATCTGGATCTAATGTTTATTATTACTTCATCTTCAGCAGCGAGTTCAATTCATTTTGATGAGCAAAATAGCTCCCAATATTCATAGAAGTGAATAGTCAAGCCTTTTTAAGTGGAAGAACCCTGTTTGTTTGCATATGAACTTTTGTACCAGCAAAAGACTGAAGCATGAGGAAGGTATGATATAGATGCTCTTAAGAGAAATAGCAACAGACAGGTCTGGCTGTAATCAAGGTGCACCATAAACAGTTTAGTCTTCAAGTGATTTGCCAATTTTTAAAGCATAGAGTTGATTTATACAAGTCTTCATGCAGAATGCAAAAATACAGCTTCATGATTCTACACCTCTGGATTGCAGATATATGAATTTGCAAGGAATGCTGACAAATATTCAAAACAGATTTAGAATTAGAAGATTCTGAAATATAGCGTGTTCATAGCAAACAGAAGTTTAAATGAAAATTCCACACTTTTTTTGGTGAACTGACAACACAACTAAACAACCCGATTGTTGAGATTGTACAACATTAATCCTGCTATGAAGAGTAAAAAATTTGAATTTTTTGGCAATTCATTAACTTTTTAAATGGCTTATTAGTGGAACAAGACACAGCATCACTTTAGTCCCATAGAAATCAATGGGACAAGTTTCTCATTAACTAGAGTCAATAGATTTGTATTCAATAGAACTGAAATGCGTTACCTTACAACACAATCTTACACAGGTCTCCTTTGAAATAAATCCCACTGAGTTTAATAGGATTTACAGGTAGCAGGCATTGTCTAGATGAAACTGTCTTTATGAAATAAAAGTAGGAGTTAAAACAGCTCTGTGCTCTAATAATAATTTTCATCTCTGGTCTCTAGTGAAATAATTTAGTCATGTTGCCCGTTTATTTGTATGCACCAAAGTTTTGGATACTTTTTAAAATTAGCAGTAGCAATTACATTTATATACCGCTTCATAGTGCTTAGAACAGTCTCTGGGTGTTTCACAGGTAATTAGCATTGTTTTCTCAACATGCTGGGTACTCATTTTACCAAACATGGAAGGAGGGAAGGCTGAATCAAGCTTGATCCCCTTCAAGATCAAACTCAGATTGTGAACAGATTTTTGCAGCTTAACCACAAGGTCCAAATATACATTTCTGGTTTTGAAAGAGGAGAACATGGGGGCTAATTCTTGCCCAGGAAAAGGGATGCAGCCTGAATGTACAGTAAAGAATGAAGAGAAAAATCTGCAGAATACGTACAGATTATATCTGGATCAATTTTGTTTCAGATTCTTGTGTGGAGATATACTGTGATAAAATAACACCCCATTCTAATTATGTTTTTGTCCTCTAATGCAGATATGAATTTGATTTTGATTTTCTGCTGTGGAATGCGCAACTCACATACAGCACTACCTTTGTCTGATGATGTGGAAATAACACATTTCTTTGTAATTTTATCTTAATATATGTTCACAATAGAAAGCAGGTGGGGGAGGGTGAACCTTGATCCTTTTGGGTGACCAAACGGATCAGTAATAAACATTCTGGAAACAAAACAATCAAGTGATACATGAAAAGAAAAAGAAAAGAAACTTGACTTTGCCTTTGTAACTATTTCTATTGTGTAAATTAAAGCTTCATAATAATAACATTCATTGTCAAATAAAATCCTCCCATTCTATAAGAGATTGAATTAATTGCCTGTATTTATTATAGCAATTATTCAATGCATTTCAAGTATAGGTTGTTCAGTTCTTTTGTTACTTTAATAAATAAAATATTTTTTATATGACTGTGAGCATTGGATGTTTTTCCAGGTGCTCTTGTGGCATGTATGGTGTTCCAAAAGGAGTGGAGCCCCAGGTTTATCATGGGAGATCAGTTATTAATACAGGCTGCTTTTAAAAAAATCATATTCTGCTTTATGAATCTGACCATGACCAATATAGAAATGTTGCACAGAATTGATAAATGACAAGCACTGTTTAAGACCATTAAGCAAAGAAAGCTCCAATACCTTGGGCATATCGTGAGGAACAACAAAAAGTATAGAATACTGCAACTCACTCTGCAAGGGAAGATCTTGCTCCCCCTCTTGAAGAAGCCGTCCCTTGATCCCACGGTAATTTCCAACTACCGTCCAGTGTCCAACCTACCTTTCTTGGGTAAGGTTTTGGAGAAGGCTGTGGTGCAGCAGTTGCAGGAGGTCCTGGATGAAGCGGATTATCTGGACCCGTTTCAGTCAGGATTCAGGCCCGGATATGGTACTGAGACCGCACTAGTCGCTTTGGTGGATGATCTCTGGAGAGAGCGGGACGGAGGGGAGCCGTCTGTCCTTGCTCTTCTCGATCTCTCAGCGGCTTTTGATACGGTCGATCACGGCATCCTTCTGGGAAGGCTCCAGGGTCTGGGGATCCAGGGCACGGTGTTGTCCTGGTTTTCCTCATTCCTGAGGGGCAGGACCCAGTCGGTGTGCCTGGAGAAGGAGAAGTCCAGCCCTAGGCCCCTGCAATACGGGGTGCCTCAGGGTTCGGTACTCTCTCCTCTCCTGTTTAACATCTATATGAAGCCGCTGGGTGAGATCATCCGTTCCCACGGGGTAAGGTATCATCAATATGCTGATGATACCCAGCTATACATCTCTGCCCGTGGGGACCCAAGCGGTGCGGTGGATGTCCTCTCCAGGTGCCTGAAGGCTGTAATGGTCTGGATGGGGGACAACGGGCTACAGCTGAATCCCGGCAAGACTGAGTGGCTGTGGGTAAGGGGTCCTGTGTTATCAAAGGAGCTTCCACCTTTGGTTCTGGATGGGGCAGTCTTGCCCCAAACAGACCCGGTGCGTAATCTGGGGGTCCTCCTGGACTCACGGCTACTGTTCGAAGAGCAGGTGGCAGCCGTGGCCAGGAGGGCTTTTGCACAACTTCGTGTAATTCGCCAGTTACGCCCCCTCCTAGACCGGGATGCCCTGCTCATGGTCACACATGCGTTGGTCACCTCCAGACTTGATTATTGTAACGCGCTCTACATGGGGCTGCCCCTGATGACCATCCGGAGACTCCAGCTGGTCCAGAATGCGGCGGCCCGGGTAGTGGTGGGGTGTGGGCGTTATGCTCATGCTTCGCCGCTGCTCCGGGAGCTGCATTGGCTGCCAGTATGTCTCCGGGTGCAATTCAAGGTGCTGGTTATTACCTTTAAAGCCCTATATGGTAGTGGGCCAGGATACCTAAGAGACCGCGTCACCCCAAGAACATCTGCCCGGCCCACCAGGGCGGATCGGAGAGGCTCCCTTGTTATTCCCTCGGCGAGGAAGGCGCACCTCGCCTGTACTAGGAGGAGAGCCTTCTCCGTGTCCGCCCCAGCCCTCTGGAACCTCCTGCCCACCGAATTGTGCCTTCAGACCGAGCTCCTGCCCTTCCGAAAGGGCTTGAAAACCTGGCTGGCGGGACAGATTTGGGGACCCGGGACCATGGGCTCCCATACCAAGTGGCTCATTTAAGGACTGCCCCCCCTGGGTTGGATCATGGGATTTTATTGGTATCTATCCCTGTGTTGTTTTTAATCTTCCGATTTTTTAATTCTGACGTTTTAGTGATGGTTTTATTCTTGTTTTATTCTTGTTTTATTCTGATTGTGGGCCGCCCAGAGTCGGGTTCTCCCGATTGGGGCGGGGTATTAAATTTAATAAATAATAATAATATAATAATAATAAAAAAAAAAGATCCCTGGGAAGAGAGGCCCTGGACATGGACAGACTTCATAGCTGAAGAACCTAAGAGATTGGTGTGAAATGTTCTCAGAAGAACTGTTCCAAGGAGTTAAGAACAGGGAGACTATCGCCATGATGATAGCCAATATCCAGAATGGATATGGCACCTGAAGAAGAATAAGAAGAAATCTGCCTGGGGGAAGTGGTGGTTAAGATCTTTTAAGAAGTCGTGTTCTTAGTCCCACTAGTCTTGGAGACACTTTTGGTGGGGATGTGTAAGAAGACCTCAGTGACTTCTCCCAAGAGGTAGAAAAAAACTAAGCTGTAGAATTATAATTAGAATAGTACAACAGGTGTGTTGGCCCAGAGTGCTGAAACTTAAGAAGGCATAAAATGTGCTGGTGGAACTAGATAATCCCCCTTCCTCACCCATTTTTCCCAAACAGAAGAAAAGCTATAAATTGAGTTATCAAAGAACCAAAATGGCTGTCATAAATCCAATCCCAGGCATTCATTCCTTGCTCTGTCCCATTCCTTCATAAGTCAGTCTTGGAAGACTCAGACTCGATAATAGATAGTGAAGCCCCAGAGATTTTTCTGCATCAACACAAGAGATCACACTGCCTGAACACATGTAAATGCATTGTGTGCAAAAAAGAAAGAAAGAAAAAGTAGAAGTCCCATCTGCAGAGGAAACAAGTATGGATGTGGGGGTGGTGGAAACTTGGCTGATTTACATTAACTTGTGCATTTCATCATTAATGGAAAATAATATTGATCTGACCATCCAAATCATAGAGCAATTCCTTTATTATTTGCCAATATAGTTATCACATCAGTTTTGGGGAAGGAAATTGTAGAAGCCCTTCACCCACCTACTACACTAAATCCAAGCCTTGAGGAATGATCTAAACTAGGATACTCATCTAGATTAGGCAAAAGGAACTGCAGAATGAACTCACCAAAAGGTGGCTTTATTTTGGCAGTTTCACATCTGGCCTAGACATGGAAGAAGAAGTAGAATGGAGGCCATGGAGTTGGTATGGAATACAAGACTGGGCACTCAAAACAGTTTTATTCCCTCTCCAGTCCATGTCAATTGAATCTTAGGCAGGAATATTTTCTCTGTTTTTGTGTGTAGTCTTATGCGCAGTTAAATTGTATGCAAACTATAGCAAACCTAATAGAGTTTGGAGGTAAGTGAGATCTTTGAATAAATAGTTTACCAGTGCACCTTCCCATGAGTTTTTATTGCTGAGTCGGCATTTCAGCCCAGGCTTCCTGAGTCCTAGTCAGTCACTATAGACTTGGTTCCTGTCCCTAAGACATTTGTAACAGGAGCTACCAGACACAGAACACTGCTCTGTGACCTTAAAGCAGGGGTGCCCAAACTTTTCAGGCTGTGGGCCAGTCACATGATTCAGGGACCTGGTCACTACAGCCTGGGGGCCAGATGCGGTCCCCAATACCAATTCATCCAGCCTATATGATGTCTTGAGAAGTAAAGGAGAAGGATGGTTAGACAGGTATTCAAATAGGACATATCAGGTAATGAAGTAATGATGTTAAAATTTTACACAGAACATCTCATAGTCTTTCTGGTATTTTGAAAGGCAGACAAGTCTTTCACCATTACCAACTTAGAACATACAAATCTAACCTGTAAACTCAGAGTTGTTTCCACTCTCTTTGAGATCACAGTTTTGCCTTACTCACTGGAAAACAAAGAGCAATCCATCAATCATAATATTATCCTGACCAGAAATAATTACAGATGATGGAAATCAAAATGAGGAAGTCAGCCAAAGCTGAACTGGATAGCTTTACCACTGTATCAGGGTGGAACAAACCCTATAAATAAAGTTCTTTATTTCTAATGTTACCTCCCCCCCACCCTCCCGTTGAATGGCTATTTACATTGTCCTCAAACAAAGGTAGAACTAGCCTTTTTGACAAAACAAATTATGAAATCCATACTGGGATAATATCATCATGAAACCATGTATGACGATAGATTTCGGCCTGACCCTTGCCTTGGTCTCTCCCTGTTCCTTTCAGAGCTTCCTTGTACTGGCCAGCTCTGTGTGTAATCCAAGACTCTGAGTTCAGGTCACCTAAATGTCATCCTGCAAATATCTGCAGCAACTTGGGGCTTACCTGAATTGTACAGAGCCCAGACAATAATGAGCAGAGTAATATTAATATGTACAGTATCTGGTAGCATGTGGCTTATGGCTTATCTCTTGTCTTACCCTCTCTTCCAATAAACAGATGTCACGATGAAGTAAAAGTTGTTGTTCTCAAAGCATAATGTAGAAATAGCCGTTCATTTGTTGGTTCAGGATACAGTACAAGAAAATCTAGCAAAACAATACTAATCAAAAAGTACAGGTAGGGAAATTCACACTCAAGCCTTCCCCCATGAAGCAAAAGGAAAACCTGAGTAATCTAAGTAATCATGACTAAGCTTGGGTTGGAGTCAGGACTCAGGTGTTAGAGTCCCACTCTCCCTTCTGAGTTGTAGCTTTCAGAAACCCCAAACTCGAATTGATTCCCAAACTCATGTGTCTATAGGAAAGAACATGAGCCTGGCTCTCCTAATTAGCATATGGGCAATCAGAGCCCAGGGATTGTACAAACACCCCCTGGTTCCCATAACAAAGTCTTGCCTTTCCCAACTCTGGATGTTGATGCAAACGAATATTCCAGGCCTGGAGAAGAAGACAAAATATAGGCCTTGCAGGCCCATCTACTTGATAAGGAATTTGAGGCCTTTGCACAGAGCAAAGCTACATTCTAAGACAGTTTAAGAACCATAGAGACTCCATATTGAATAACTTGTGACCCATTCCATCACACCATGGGAAAGGATGCCTTTAGAAAGTCTACACTCAGAGTCTTCTTCCTTCATTATATCTTAAACCAATGCACAAACTACATGACCTTCAGAATAGATCTTTCTTCTCTTCTTCTGTAACACTCTGCCTGAGGAAAAGATCTTGAAAGTCTTTTGTGGTTCTTTAATTGATTGGTCCATCTGTTGATTTGTTGGCTCCTTTGCTTGTTTTCATAGCCTATGTTATGCCTCAGTTATTGGGGAAGGAACTAAACGCCTATGACTAATTGTTGCTGATCACAAGAGACCAAACATTGGACAAGTTACATTCTTTGAGACTACAGTTCTCAAAATCTACTAATCAGCATAGTCACTGTGGGAGCTATAGGTAAAAATGTAACTTTGTCTGGAGCTGGACCATTTTCATATGACTAGAGTTGTATCAAATTACTGTGTACACGTGACTCCCCTTTTTTTAGTGGGGGTGAGGGACAACAGATGCAATAGATGGGAGGAGGTCTTTCACAACCACTTGCAATGTATGCCTTCATTTAGTTGCAATTCAAGCCAATGCAAAAAGGGGAAAGAGAACATCTATTTTAGCAGGCAATATTTAATAGGAAAGCCAAAGAAACCATCATTCATTGGCTGCCAAAACTGTCCCAGTGTGCAGCCTGTGTGTGTTTGTTTCTAATTGCTCTGCTTTCCAAAAGTGGGAGGAAACTGAGCATATAAATCAGGATTATGTAAAAAGATCCATTTAAAGAACTTGCATATGATTTTGTGTCTTTTTGATTGGTGTAATGAAGACATTATCAATCTCTGGACTTTGGATTCCACACAGCCCCATGACCAATGTAGCTATCTTTCCACTCTCACTTTATTTCTCTCTGCATGTGTATATAAGAGAAAGAGAAAATGAACCATTTTTCTGTTCTGAAAGGAACTTTTTTAAATGCAGGAAATCCTGCAGTTTTAACAGCAACCAATGTTGAATATGACTACCTGGATAAACTCCCCCACCATCTGTTAGTCTAAGGCAAGGGTTCCCAATATTTTTGTGCCACGGGCCATGCCATGCCACCTGGACAGCTGAGTAGGTTGGTCATGTGGCTCCTCCCACCATAAACACTGCTGTAACAGGCGTCCGTGGTTGTCATATATGTGTTTACAACAGCGATGGGTGCACTTATGGTAGCATTTATGGCAATGCAGGAGCGTTTTACAGCTGTCATAAATGCAGCTGTTTTCACTTCCGGTAGTGGCGAGGGTGGCAGCGGGCCACATGAAATGATGCTGCAGGCCAGGACCAGCCTGCCAGCTGTAGGTTGGCCCCCCCGGTCTAAGGTGTCCTTCTTTCACAGCACAGTCCTTTACTCCAAGAGCTGTTCATTCTAGTTGTATATGGATTGAGTTGATGGAGGGCAGCAGTTTCATCAATATTGGTCTGGAGCTGATGAGGGCCTTGCATGCTAAAAGAGCTCAGGACCATAAAGTGACTTGTGAAACTGGATCGGCGGAACAGGTGTCATGCTGTGATTCAGAAGGCAAATGGAAGACCACTGTATTATATTGTTCCCAGGACAATCTTCATGACTGTTTGCCATGATGATAGCCAATATTCAGAATCCGACATAGCACTTGGAGAAGAAGATATGCATTGAGGTAATATCCATTTGTTATCATTTGAATTGACTAATTACTTCAGTGTAGTTTATTCAATTAAACTTTCCATGAGATGCAACTATGACAGAAAGAACTGTATAATGCAGATGACTATGTTTAAATGAGGGCTTATAATGCTCTAAGGTAGGAGGAAGCTTGAAATTTCATCATCAATAGTTGGCATCAATAGGTAGAGTAGAGATGCAAGTTGCTTGAGTAAAGCCTTCCCACAACCATAACATATACTGTATTTCTTTTCAACTTACAGTAATTATCTCTAAATAAGCATCTGTACATAAACCTTTACACATGAAAATCTTATATGGTATCCTCTTGCTTTGGTTATATATGTAGCCTCCCTACCTTTGGGAGGAATTTAGACATTACATTTTTAACTCTGAATTAAGAAAAATAAATTATTATTTTTAAAATAAGCCACAATTTGTTTTTCATTAGGATTTATTTCAAATGGATTTTGCACTCCAAAAAGTCCATCTATTGGGATTCTTTTCAAGGCGTATTTGGAGGGCCAATGTTTATTTTAACAGTATTGTGTATATTTTTTTAATAAGTGAGTTCATGTATGGGTGCAAGTGTGTGAATGTGTAATTTGTTTATTTAACCAGTTCTACAATTCAAATTACGGTAATGAAGATGAATGATAGGAAAGAAACTGGCACTAAATTCCAAATGTAGCTACAGTCTTCACCTCTCAACCCAAAAGAAAGACATTCCAGCATGATGGAATTATTTTTCTACAAAGGAAAAATAATTCAAATCCAAATTTCTGGGTCTCCATGCACACTAAAAATCACTGCAGAACAGAATGTGCCAAAGCACGTTTTTAAAGGGGTGTTTTGAAAAACTCTTTCTTTGCTTTGTTTATTAGCCTCAGCCAAGCTGACCTGGCCGAATTATCCCAAAGATAGAGTTCTGATTGATTTCCAATAGCAATAGCCTCAAAAGAAAGACAAAAGGCAATTTCCCACCATCTTGTCACCAGAGAAAACTAAAAGGTCAGTGCAAATAAAGCTTAACCAAAGCATTTGTTATGACATTATTAGTCCATTCCATCCCCTTGCTGGGATTAAAGAATCTATGAACCAGGAGTGGTGGGGAAACTTCAGCATAATCCTTTACCTTTGGCCAACCTAAATCGGGCACAGCTGGTGGCTCAGCAACGTATAGTAGCAACAGGAGTCATTTCTTCCCTATAGAATGGCTCAAAATGGCTTTGCTCTGGGCAGTGTTGGTGAACCTATGGCTCTCTCTGTGGGCACATGCGCTAATGCTGTAGCACAGAGTTCACCCTATCCGTCTGCCCAGTAGCCCAATGGGACTGTTTCCTCCCTTCCCCAGCACAGAGTTTGCCTCACCCCTTTGCCCAGCAGTCCAATGGGAGCACTTCCTCCCTTCCCTCAGCACAAAGTTCATCTCACCCCTCTGCCCAGCAGCCCAATGGGAGAGCTTCCTCCCTCCCCAGCACAGAGCATGCCCTGCCCCTCTTCCCAGCTGCCCAATAGGTGTGCTTCCTCTCTCCCTAGCACAGAGTTTGTCCCACCATTCTGCCCAGCAGCCCAATGGGAGCACTTTCTCCCTCCTCTAGCACAGAGGTCACCCCGCCCCTCTGCCCAGCAACCCAATGGGAGCACTTCTTCCCCAGCATAGAGTTTGTTCCACCCCTCTGTCCAGCACTTGGTCTCTAAAAGGTTTGCCATCACTGCTCTGGGGCATTGTAGGCCATTTGTATAGCTTTTGTCACCTTGCAGCCCAGGAATGGTATACAGTACAAGGAAGTGAAGCAGCCCTGGTCACCACTGCTTTGAAAACTACACCCAGGGAATAGCAATAGCATTTGCAGTTATATACATCCCCATAGCGCCTAGTGCACTCTCTGGGCAGTTCACAAATTAATCAGCATTTTGTCCCCAACATGCTGGGTACCAGGCTTGGAAGGATGGAAGGCTGAGTCAACCATTATCCCTGTCTGGATTGAACTCACAACGTCTGGGCTGCAGTGCAGCAGTTTAACCCTTGCGTCACCAGGGAAAACTAACCAGCAAAAGAAGCACACATTTGCATAACAACAAACCAACAACAGCAACCAAATTCAGGTCACATCTCTTAAGAATCTTAAGTCAGAATGCTGTTGGGACTATAGAGTGTGGAAGGACAATAATGTAAGCAGTGGTCCTTTTTTATTTTAATCTGTCCATCACACTCTTTTATGTACCTGACTGCAATCAAGCAAGAGTTCAGTTGCTTGATGGATGGCATGCGGAACCTGAAAACTATTTGCACAACTGCCCTCATAAATGTGTGAACCAAAAAGATTTTGGTCTGAATCAGTGCCCAATTCATAACAGCTTAAGACTGTTAACTGTCAGATGGTTTTTGCCCTCAAATTGAATAGTATCAAGCACAATCAGCACATGGAAATAAAAAGTGACTTTCCTCAACAATAATGAAAATACATTTCCAAGGTAAGAAAACCAGTAGAAATTAATTTACTTTGTTGGTGTGATGGAGTTTCTTGTTACTTTTTAAAGGTTCTTGGAAGTACATTTTTTGACAATTTAACTATAATTTTGACATAAATGTTAACACAGGTCATTTTCTAATCAACCTTAATTTCTCTACACATACAGAGAGAGAAAGTAATAGCAAAAGCAGCAGAATGGTTTATGCAGTTATTTATTGGATAAATGTAATGATGATGGCAGAATTATCTAAAAAACTGCAATGTGAAGAGGAAATAATTTATTTATTTTCCAAACTTTATATGTGAATGAAAACATTTTACTAGCAAATCCCACTAAAACCAGTCAAGAAACAGGATGGTTCTTTATCCAGACTCCTGACGGGTTTACAAGATACTATTTCACAGCTACTCAGTTCCTTCATCTGATTGGGTATTTTTAAAACCATGAAAGTCATAATTTGGTGGGACTCTTTTAACATTTCTATATAAAGTAGTTCCCAGGTTATGATTTACAGATCTCATAGAAAAATCCAGGGTTTCCCTTGCAACTATAATTCACCTCCTTGATATGGATTCAGCAACAGTTGAACACATCCTAAGTCAGTGATGGCGAACCTTGGCATCCCAGCTGTTCTTGAACTTCAATTCCCAAAAGCCCTGATCAGCAAGAGTGCTGACTTGGGCTTTTTGGTAATTGAAGCCCAAGAAAACCTGGAGTGCCAAGGTTCACCATCACGGTCCTAAGTGAATACATGTTAAATCAAAGGAGCCATATAGGATGAGCTGGCCAATGAGGGCAAACTGAACCCTGGTGGCGCAGTGGTAAAACTGCTGTACTGCAGCCCAAACTGCTGACATTGTAAGTTTTATCCTTCCTATGCAACTTTCCCCAAACTTTGGTTTTTGGACTTCAATTCCCAGAAGCCTAAGTCAATTTCCCAAAGCACTGATCAGCACTGATCAGCCAATGTACTGACTTAAGCTTCTGGGAATTGAAGTCCACCAGTATTCAGCAGAACATAGTTTGGGATCAAGGCTGACTCAGCCTTCCATCTTTCAAGGTCAGTAAAATGAGTACCCAGCATGTTGGGGGCAAAGTGCTAATTACCTTGTAAACCACCAAGAGAGTGCACTAAGTGGAATGGGACAGTATATAAATGTAATTGTCATTGCTATCCCTTTCTAGCAATACAAAAAGAGACTGCTCACCCAAGCAGGCTGTCTGGATTAACAGATCTGGAAATGGATCAAAAAATGGTCTCCCCAGGAAGTACAGACTTGTTTCTGCCAGTTCAGCAAAATCTCTAGGAATGGTAGAAATGTGTGTTGGGAACAAAAGGGTATCTTATAACAAACCACCTCATCACACCTGGCTTTTCTTTGATAAAGTCAGGTTACTAAAATAAACATGGCTTAGTCTAGTTCATAGTTAAGCACAATTAACTATTATTTACACAGAACTTTATTGTCCTTTATTGGTATACCCATGTGCCTTATTCTCATGTATACATTATACATGGCCTAAGTGCATGCTTTATTATAACTGACAACCTCAATAGGGCAAGCTCTAAAGATTACAAAGTTAAATAGCAGAGTGAAGACTTACATAATCATTGAATTAGGCAAACAGAATATTTTCAATTGGATGGCACAGAAATATATGTTTAACTCCTTGTTTGTTTATTCTAGTGCACCTATAGGTTTTATGATGTAAAAAAATCATAAGCTATCTGAAAGTTAATGAAAAATCTAATACAAATGTTTCTAGATGTCAGCAATTCACAAAAGGTAGTTTCTTTCAAGGACGTTTCCTGGAATTGAAGAGATATTTTTATTCATAAAAATTGTTTATTAAACATGAAAAAGGTTCCTTTTCTGGACTACAATTCATACAGCCACCCTAGAGATTCTGGGAGTTGCAGCCTGAAAAATAAATTTGCCAAGCCATACCAAAGGCTTCTGTATTAGTTTAGTGAAGCCAAATAAAGCTTTGGAAGATCTTCTGGCTGACTCAGCCCTCCACAATCATGTCCCACAATCATATGGACAGTTTGGGAGAAACTCCCTTTCTCTGAGGGAAGGTCTCACAATTGCCTAAAATAGCATCTTAGGATCACTGTAACTCTGGAATGGATGCTTGTACGTCCACATAGACCGACCAGGGTTCCTTAAACCTGGCTCTCTAGGTGTTCGTGCACTTCAATTACCAGAAGCCCAAATCAGAATACTGTACCTGTTTATCAGGGGTACTGGGAATTGAAGTCCAAGAACATATAGAGAGTCAAGTTTGAGGAACCCTGACATAGACATTTGAGGTTTGGCCATGTTCATTCTGTTGTTTTCTGGTCCGCCCTGGTCCTGTTTACCCCAACGGTACTTCAGTGGTATGCTGCTGAGTAATGAGTAATTAGTGAATGTATTCTGCATCATCAAGTCACTTCTTGTTTATGATGACTTCATATGGTCACGCATGCTTTGGTCACCTCCAGACTTGATTACTGTAATGCGCTCTACATGGGGCTGCCCTTGGCGACCATTCGGAGGCTTCAGCTGGTCCAGAATGCGGCAGCCCGGGTAGTGATGGGGTGCGGGCGTTATGCTCGGGCCTCACCACTGCTCCGGGAGCTGCACTGGTTGCCAGTTTGCCTCCGGGTGCAATTCAAGGTGCTGGTCATTACCTTTAAAGCCCTACATGGTAGTGGGCCAGGATACCTAAGAGACCGCGTCACCCTAAGAATGTCTGCCCGTCCCACCAGGGCGGACCGGAGGGGCTCTCTTGTTACTCCATCGGCCAGGGAGGCTCGCCTCACGAGCACCAGGAAGAGAGCCTTCTCTGTGTTCGCCCCGGCCCTTTGGAACCTCCTTCCGACAGAGCTGCGCCTGCAGACGGAGCTTCTGCCCTTTCGAAAGGGCCTGAAGACATGGCTGGCGGGTCAAGTATGGGGACATAGCAATGCAGGTTCCCATACGGGATGGCTAATTTAAGAGCAGCCATCCGCCCCCATCTGGTAGCTGTTATTATGGGTTTCTATCCGTTTTTACTGTTTAACGTTTTAAATTTTTTATGAATTCTTATGAATTTTATGAATTTTAAGGCCATATATATTATGAGCTATGCTGTAAGCCGCCCAGAGTCGGGTTCGCCCGATTGGGGCGGGATATTAAATGCAAATAAATAAATAAAAATAAATAAATATGTTAATGGCTTCCAGAAGATCCTATCATTAACTGCCCTTCCCAAGCCATGCTAAGGACTACAGGTTCCTTTTATTGAGCCAATACAACTGATGTTAGAGCTTTCTCTTGTTTTACCACTTTCACTTATCCCTAATGTAATTGCCTTTTCTACTTAGTCTTGTCTTCTTAATGAGGTATCTGAAGGACAATTGCCTCCATTTAACCATTTAATTTAATTTAATTTAATTTAATTTAACCATTTAATTCATACCAAGGTTTTCCTTTTCATACCAAGGTTGATGACTAACAAGAAACTTTTAACTTTTGACTATATATATAACTTCTTGTTTCATATATCCAGCATTAATCAACTTAATTTTAGTCTGTTACTTTGTGTTAAATTGTAATAATATGTATGACAGTAAAATACTGACATAGAAACCGGCAATAGATGCCTTTGAAATGTTGTGTTGGAGGAGAGTTTTGAGAGTACTCTGGACAGCAAGGAGAACAAATAAGTCAATCCTAAAAGAAATCAACCCTAACTGCTCGTTAGAATGTCAAATAGTACAGATGAAGCTGAAATACTTTAGACATCAAATGAAAAGAGAGGATTCACTTGAGAAAGCCTTGATGCTGAGAAAGGTGGAGGGCAAAAGAAGAAGGGAGCTGCCAAAATGAGATGGCTATATGGTATTGTAGATGCAATGGGCACAAAGCTGGATGGGCTGAGGAAGATGGATGACAGAGGAGCCTGGCGGGCAATGGTCCATAGGGTCACAAACGGTCGGAATCGACTGTGCAGCTGAACAACAACAAAACCATTTTAGCATCCTGTGAAATGTCGGGCTTGATTTGATCCAGATTAGAACATACTAATTTGTCTTTTTGGCAGTTCAAGGTATCCATAAATCTGTCCTGCAATACCAGATTTTATTAAATATTTTCTTTAACCAATAGCATTCATCAAAGCAAATGTTTGTCAGTTGAATTTTAATCACACACATCCACAGCTCCTCAGGTGTCTTAGTGGTTAAGATGCAGAGCTTGGGGACTAGAAGGTTGGGTTTCAATGCCGGAAAGCTACATTGGGATGTGAAAGGAGCCTCATTCAGGCATCCCCTTAGCAGAATTTTACCAGCAAAAATCCTTTCAACCCAGAGTAATCTCTGACACGAAATTATTATAATCACAGACTTATTTATACTCAAAAATCTGTATGCTCCACAATGACCACCATTCTGCTCAGTTCCTCTACATCAGAAAGCCTTGTGGAAGGAAGTTTCTGCAACTTTGACCAACTTGGAAAAATTTCTTAGGAAATTGATATTAGGAAACAGTGGTAGAGTTTTGGAGAAGAAATCTGTGTGCTATGTGAATTGCTCTATACCCCCTAAGCTAGTCTGTGCCCTGTTCTTGGCTGTAGCTGACAACAGAAGTCCTAACAGCATGCAAACAACGATTGGGTTTCTGGAAAGCAACTGGAGAATGCAGCAGTTAGAGCATGTATCAGCTATTTTGAATCAGCTATACTGGGTTCCTGTATGTTTTTAGCCCAGTTCAAGATGCTTATTTTGACTTATAAATTCCTAAATGCCTTAGGATCTGAACAGGTGAAAAGCTGCCTCCTTCTACATGCACCTTCCTGCTATTTACAGTCATAATGATGAATCCTGTTGTACATACCATTTGGTTTGGGCTTATATTTATATACAGTGTCCTGCTATTTCGGTCACTGTTTAGTCATTTCAGCAGTCTCCAAGCTTTCTGGCTGCTTCTTGCCATGTCAGGCTATGTTGCAGTGCCTATCCAGTGAGTTACCTGTATTTTTGTTTCTGCAACAGTGAAGATCAAATTTCTCCTAGCTTTTATTGTATGTTCATTAAAAGAATTTCCTTCAAAATGTGAAAGAAAATCTATGTTTTGGGCATGTGTTTCTGGACGCAGTTGGCCCAGTACTCTCTTAAAATGCAGAAGTTACAAACTAATCACAGTCATGTGTGAAGGAGCCTTCTTGAGGAGCAGAAACCATTGCAAGTACACCCGGGCATCTGCTGGGGAAAGGCATATAGCTGGCTAATATTTTGTATCCAGAAGGACTGAACACATACATATCCAGTCTCTTGAAAGTTTGCTATCTGAAATCCTCAATTCAAACGAGTTGTTCGTGGATTCAGGATCCTGACAAATTCCTTCTTCACTAACATTAAAAGCATCTGCTCTTTTACACCAGACAAAGTTCGTCTATTTCAGAAAATGCAAGGTACAGTCAAACCTCACATAAAGAGTGCCTCACTTAAAGAGTAACTCGCTTAAAGAGCAGCATTTTCTCTGAATGTCTGCTTCACTTAACAAATAAAACCAACCAAAAACTCGCTTAACAAATAAATCAGGGTTCACAATCCCCCCCCCCCACACACACACACAATTGGTCACTTACAATGGTGTTTCGCTTAAAGAGCAATCCTGTGTAATGTATTATGCTCTTTAAGCAAGGTACAACTGTACAAATAACTCTTAGCTTTTTTCTGCGGCCTTCTGAATTTTGCCTCTGCTAAGTCATAGGAAGCCTAGCCCGCTGCTGTTACAAACTGTTTCCACTTGAGAGACTTCATGTTAGCTTTCCTAAGACATACCTGTGGGTGAGCAGTGCAAAATGTCAAAGAACATTGCATAGTAAACCATCAGAACAATTAAGCCCTTGTAAGTCCTCTAATACTTTTTTTAAAAATTTGGAGCAACTTCAGGATCTGGAAGGGTATGGTTCCTTTTCCAGTTGTCTGCCAGTGTTTTAGAAACATCTGTCTGAGAATAACATGTCACTGTTTCTCCATCCAGAAGTGCGGAAACGCTGGAGAAAAACCTTAATGGAAATACAAAAGCATCCTTTAGCCATGTCATGAAAATATTTGCCCTTCAGTTCACAAATACAGTTGTACCTCACTTAAAGAGCATAATGCGTTCCACAGGATTGCTCTTTAAGTGAGTTTGCTCTTTAAGCGAAACACCATTGTAAATGACCAATTGTGTGTGTGGGGGGGATTGTGAACCCCAATTTATTTGTTAAGCGAGTTTTTGGTTGGTTTTATTTGTTAAGCGAAGCGAACATTAAGAGAAAATTCTGCTCTTTAAGCAAGTTACTCTTTAAGCGAGGCGCTCTTTATGCGAGGTTGATTGTACTGTGTTTTGAGTGGGGATGAGTTAATAATAAACCTGATTTGTACAATTAATAAAAAAAATGCACCTAATTTTAAAAAGTTGGTGATAAGAGTCAATAACCAGGAGCCCATCCTAGGGACATGTCTGTGAGAATTGCCTGGATGAGGCCAATTATAGCCTGAAGCCAAAGTTGCAGTATTTATGTCTTTTTCCTACTGAAGTGTCCCCGAATGAACCATAAAGCAAACACTTTACACACCAGTTCAGTCTTTACCACTATGACTTCACTCTAAGGGTTGGTCTTGTTTACAGTTTCTTTCAGGTACTAGCGTTGCTCTAGAATTCTGAACTATGTGATTAAGGGCAAAATATATGACTGTGAGGCAGTCCTTGGTCAAATATGTTGGAATCAAAGGCCACAAAGCAGTGACAGAACCAGGCTTTTAATTGGATACAATTAGGTCTGAGCCATAATGCTTGTGGAGATTGGGTTTTATGCTGATACCTGTACTGGTATTTGCATTTTAACAGAGTATCATAACATTTGGAACCAAGTAGCACACTCGGCAGAAGGAAAAGAACTGGGTAAGGAACTGGACAGGGAAGTAGGTAAGGGACATGGAAGACACATAAGGTAACCTGGTGAACACAATGCAAATGTTAGCCGTAAGCCTGATGTTTGCAAGCACACTGCCTTTGCAAAATGTCAATGGGAAAAATCTACAAGTTAACACAATCGGCAATTTAAAAAACAACAACAATATATTACTGGTTACCCCACATATCTGTAGGTTCAGTATCCAGGGTTTCAGTTATCCAAGGTTCTAAAAATATTCAATCAAAATCCTGAAATACATGATACAGTATATGTATATATTATGTATTTCTATGGTTCATTACCAGAGCTGGCCACTAAAAGCCACCACTTGCAATCACCACTTGCACACAGAGAGGGAGGAGGTCAGATGAGCCAACAGACTGGGGCAACCATCTGGCCCATATCCCACACATGCTCTGCCAGCCAGGTTTTAACCCCCTGCCTAAAGGGTAGCAGCTGTGACTGGAGACACAGCTCACTTGGCAGGAGGTTCCATAGGGCCGGGGCAGACATGGAGAAGGCCCTCCTCCTAGTGCTAGAGAGGTACACCACTCTAGCCAATGGTACATTAGTGATTTCTAAACCTGTCACTGATGTCATTGTGCCAGCGAAACACCCATAGTATCCAGGGTGATACAGTTTGGGTTGCTTGAGCTTGTGTAATCACAAAAAACAGTGGAACTCAGTTTGTGAATTGTTGTTAACTGACCAGAGTAACTATTCACATTAGTTGGGCAGTATAGAAGTCCAATAAATACCGCCTTTTTCAGACCATAAGGCATACCTGACCAGTTTTTAGAGCAGGAAAACAAGAAAAAATATTCTGAACCAAATAGTACTGGTATACTAAAATAACTGCAGTGGCTCAAGCGGCTAAGACACTAACTGGGAGGCAGCCCCACCTGGCGCCTTTGGACCATAAGACACACCCTCGTTTACCCCCTGACATTTTTTTTTTTGGGGGGGAGTGAATCTTATCGTCCAAAAAGTATGGTATATAAATCTACTCAGCAATCTGTATGTGTGTAAGGGCAGTGGTTTCACAAGCCATGGATTCCATGTTATTACATAGGCTCGATTAGATGCTTTACAGGAGCCGAGAAGAACCCTGGTCTATCTGTTATACTTTTTGAAAAATAAAGGTTAATGCCATTACGATTCATTTCATTGTTTCCCACTATCTTTGAACTGTTGTGTGTAACTGGTCTTATGTCATGGCCCGTGTTCACATTGGCTCAGAATTTGGGCACCTGTAGTCTTAAAAATTAATAATAACATTTCCAAGCTTTGGACCAAAGGGCAGCTTTCTTGAAAAAAGTGTGTTTTCCCACTGTGTGGAATGATAATGCTCGAAGGCCATTTGTGTCTGACTGTAGGGGGCAGTACTCGTCTCCATTTACAGCTAAAGAGCCATCACTGTTTGTGTCTGGAGAAGTTTCTGTGGTCATGTGGCAGGCACAACTAGATGCCAGAGCACACGGAACACTGTTACCTTTTCCGCCAATGCAGTACCTATTTATCTACTTGCAATTTAGAACTGCTAGGTTTGCAGGAACTGGGACAAATGATGGGAGCTTACTCTGTTGCGCAGTACTCTGGTCTCAAACTGCTGGCATGCCAACCTTCCAGTCATCAAGATCAGTGTTGTAACCACTAAGCCACCACAGCCCAAGAGCTGCAGGATAAACCCAGGTTAACAGATCACAAGGAGCCATAAGTCATTAGAGAACAGGCTGCCAGCTAAAATTCCCATTTGAAACACCTGCATGTAGTTGTTTCTTCCTCTGCTGCTTAGGGACCTGCTGATTCTCATAGACACAACTTTGCAGCTGCTGGAACTACCTCTTCATCCTGGAACAAATCATGCTGCTGCTGCTGATTCATCTTCTTTTTATGGGATTTGCAATATAGTTGATTTATTTTTCACAGAGCTCTCATCACAACCACAAGAGCACACAGCTTTTCTCCATTCTCAGCAGCACAGGTTTCATGTATGACTATTGTTTTGTGTTTTTAAAATACAGTATATTATCTATCTGTGTTTGCTTCCAGTTTCTTGGCTAATCCTAAAATCGGCGGGTGTGCCTTGTATCTCTCACTCCAGCCTGTAATATCCTGCCCAGTTCCATACAGACAATTTACATTTGTCTAAATAGACTGCTGGCTTGTCATGCTTGTGATTCTAGACACTCATTAGGTTTCACAATGGGAAGTTTTAGGAGACTCTCAGTGTTATTATCCCAAAGAAGAATCCATGCCAGAATCACTGTCAAGATAGTTTAAGGTTACAATGATTAATCAAGCAGTCGGGAGAGATGGAATTAATCATTTGTCTCAGCAAACAGCTGGGATTTTCTGAGTCTTGCATCCTTTTCTCTTCACATGAACAATAAATGCTGGCAAAATAAAAACTATAAAAAAGAGGACATCATTATGCAGGATGATTTTTTTGGACCTATGCAGATGCTTGGGGAAATCTACCCAAGATGATCTCTTGTATACCAAAAAGACATAATTCAGGTAGAAGTGAGCCAGGTAGCCTGTAAAAGGAGCTTCTAAGAGTCTGTCACTTTTACTATCAAATAGACAGAGAAACTATTTGAGGAAACAGAGTTTTCATAACGCTAAGAATTCACTCTCCTTCCATTTCCATGTCCTTTTACAAGTGTGATGTGATGTTGCCTCTTCATCCTACCAGCCACAGATTATAAATAAAATAGGAATTTGCCTGGGAATGATACAACTGTCTTTCTTGCACTTGGAGTCAACAATACCAGTGTCACAGAAACTTCCTTGCATAAAGAAACAGCAGATCCTCCTCTGTAGCAAAGTAAAGGCAAACACAATAGAGAAAGCAACTTGACAAATCTTGCCTTGACCAGGTGTGTATATCGAGCAATGGGGCTTTTCCCCACCCTGCCCTGACATCTGGTACCCTGGGGTGCCAACAGCAATTTATGGGATTCCCCCCAAATCCCCAATAGACACCCCCACCACTCCCTGTCCAGCACCTTCCCATGGTGCCCTGCACAGTCCTGCCTGGATTTGGGAAAAGAATAATGTATACCTGGTTGGAAGCAGCATGATCTTGGCAGGCTTCCATTTACTGCAGACTCTGTTGATAAGTTACAGACTCAGTCTTCTGTCAGAATTATACAACATCAAATCTGTGGAAAACAGCAACTAGTGTAGGCTCATTGAATCATTAGAACTTATATTTATGTTGCCTTACCAAATCCCCAGTGATCCAATTGGCACTAGCGGCTGCTACTCGTATCAGAGCATACCTTTTTCCTTGAAGTCATTTTCTCAGTTGATGAATGTGTCTCTGGTGACTCCATAAACCTATCCTGCCATGGAACATGTGGCCACACACTGTGCACTGGATAGATGGTGGAGGGTGTGGCCAAGTTTGATGAAGCTTTTGTGTTTGTCGCTTAGCCTCTTCATGTCGGCAGCATTCTCCTTCGAAGTGACTAGTAGCAGCAGAGATGGTTTGGTGCCAATGAGCCAATAGGTCACCTCTAATGGTGACTTAGTACTGGATTATTGTTATTACTTTTAGGATGACAACTCCTTGAATTTCCAGTCATAGCCACTGAAAGCTATTGCCCCAAAAAAGCTTTTCCGGGTTTTGGTTCTTTCATTGCTGGTTTCAACACCATATAATTTCTGTATTCTTTTGGTTCCTCAAAGATTAGTGGAAAATTGCAAAGCACTTTATCAAAAAATATTCAATCCCTATTGTACATTAAATAGAGGAACAAAAACCCTTGTGGGCTGAATATGTCCACTTCTACTATAAATCCTACAACAGCAGTGACTTCCAATGTCTATGTAGGATAAATGATGGTTATGGTACTTTCTTCTTACCTCCTGTTTAAGTACGAGGGATAAAAAAGGATTCTGAGGCTGGTAGTGTACAAAATGCTGTGAAGTGAAATTACACTCCCTAGATTTGTACTCAGGGCTGCAGTGGATTAGGGCTAAGACACTGAATTTGATAACCAGAAGGTCAGCAGTTCAAGACCCAAGTGCTGTGTGACAGATGGAGCTCCTGTCTCTGTTCCAGCTCCTGCAAACCTAGTAGTTCGAAAGAAAGAAAATGTAAGTACATAAATAGGTACCACTTCAGCAGGAAAGGTATTGAAGGTATTGTTGTTACAAGGGTGTCAAGTTGCTTCCCTCCCCTTGAGTTATGGTGACTCTATGAATGAGCAATCTTCCAAATGTTCTTTTTGCAACATCCCTGGTCAGCTCTTGTAAACTCAAACCTGGGAGTTGATCCATCATGTAGCTGGTCTTCCTTTTCCTGGTGGTTCATTGTTTCCCATCATTCTTTTTTCCAGATCATCTAGTCTCCTCATGCTGTGCTCAAACTCTTATTATTCTTGTACTGTATGTTCAAATTCTTCAGACCCAAACAGTTTACAAATGTTCATACATAAAAAGGAAGCTACGAATTAGAGAATGTGTGAAAAACTTTCTTGCTTTGACAGAGAAGATAGAGAACAATTACAAGTACAGTATTTGTAATTCTACAAAGGAAGCACATAATAACCCCAAAATGAATCCAGCAGTAAATGTACAGTGTTCTAGCCTAAACCACTTAAAATACCTGGGAGAATAAAGAGATCTATGATTGATTCTGAAAAGATAATAAAATAGACACCAGGTAGTAGCTCCAGGGAAAGCATTTGACAGATAGGGAGTCAGCACTGAAAAAACAATTTGTGAAAGAAAGAAAAGAGAAGGGAAAAAAAAGAAGAGACGTAGCAGTGGATGCCAAGAGAACTAAGCAACAGAATGACCCTCAACATCCTCTGAATTGATATCTGATGGTTCATATCCAGGAAGAGCTTTATGACAAGAACATACATTCTTGAGGGTATGCAAGAGCAAAATCAAATTAGAAGATGGAGGAAGGAGCACACTGGACAAGAAACGACATCTTTCCTAACGTTCTCAAAGCCTGGAGAGGTTGTAGTTTTACCTAGGCCTCAAAAATCCTTTCTTCTCTCTGTCTCACAAGACTTCTGTCACGAGACAGTTTGTTTTCAGTTCAGTGTTCCGGTTTCTTATCTCTCTAGGCTAGCTGAGCTCGCATGTTTTGATGAACAGAGAGCATACATCCTTCACGTGTGTAAACATCTTCTCTTGTTATGAGAAAGTTTTCTTTGTTCCCTGTTTGGTTAAAGATACCCCACCTGACTGGAGAATCTCCATTTTGGAGAGAGAAGAGTTAGTTTGTTTTTGGATGTCTATGGATTAAGACCTTGACCTGTTCCTTTTCATCATGATTACCTAATGTGGACTGTTACTGGACTGATTTTATGTTATTTACCTTTTAATCTACATTTCTCCATGGACTATGCTTTAATAACCTGACCAATAAAGCAGCTGTTTTTCTCTGAAGATTGTTTCTTTTATCATCAGCACACAATCAGCACACACAGAGCCTTGCTACCCAGACCTCCCATGTTTTGCTCTATTGCCTGAGCATAGTAAGAGTTCTCTTTAAGCAGCCCGGCTCTCTCAGCTGTGAAGTAAGGGCTTTAGAAAGTTCCCGGAATGAGACAAGGTCTCAGGAACTGAAAGGGAGGGGCCCTTGGAGTGAGACGGCCAGTGTCTGACAAGGAGGATATGGCTGAGGACCTCAACCTCCCCTATGTCCCTAAATGCAAGACCAACATGCTCAAGTGGGGGGCTGCTGGCAGACAACAACAGGCTGTGTGAACGTGGAGAGATATAGAATCTGGCTTATTTACTTGTCTGCCGATTACTGCCAGAAACATGCACCAATGAGGACATACATTTGGCCAACGACAAAGCCAAGAGTGTGGCTTCATTTTAACAGTCCAGGTTTTGATCAGGACATGAAAGAGAGACTCATTTGTTGTTGCTATGTGTCATCAAATTACCCCCAATACATGGTGACTGCAGAATGAGTGATCTCCAAAACGTTCAGTCCTCGACATCCTTGCTCAGCAATTGTAAACTGATGCCTGTGACTTCCTTTAAAGAGCTGCTTTTCCTCTTTTCCTGCTGCCTTCAACAGGGCTGTAGCCAGGATCCTGAAAAAATGGGGGGGGGGTGTTTCAGGAGGGCAACAATGTCACACTCACATATATAACATTGGCACCATGGGGTGGGGTAGGGCGGGGTGGGCTTTTAGCTCAGGAGGGTTTTCGCTCCCCCTGGGGCCCCCTGGCTACACACCTGGTCTTCAACCTTTCTCAAGATTATTGTCTTTGCCAGAGAATCTTCCCTCCTCATGAGTCCAAACTATGACAGCCTCGGTTCCATCACTTTGTCATGACAAAATGAAGCAAGAGATAGTGCTGGAGATGAGATTGCATTTTAGCTGCTGGGGAAGAGCAAATAACAAATATGAGTATCATTTTAATTAGATATTCTGCTATGTGTTATTAGATGTTTTCATGTTTGTATAATTTGGTCTGTTTATGCTAATAAAATTAGATTTAAAAAGAGCAGTACATAGTACATAATCCATTACTCAGATTAGAAAAATGCTCCATCTGAAAAATCATCTAATGAGGGAGCAGAACATTAGAGGTGGAGTGAAAATTAGAATAGAGAAAAAGATGACGTGGGTAAATATGGAAAAATTGAGAATTTATTTTACCATTATAAGACTTCATTCTCTTTTTTGCCATGAAACAAATGTGTGACATAGATAAAAATTATATTTCCTGCAGAGGTCCTGCATCACTTGGTTCAGGAAAAGCCTAATTTACTCATAGCTAAACTCTTTGCTTTGCTTTTCTTTATTTTGCTTTCTAAACAGATTGTTTGGAGAGGGAAATCTTTTTGGAAGTGAATTTATTAGAATCGAGAGATAATTTTTCCATCTTCTTGCTTCACAGAGTCCCCTTTCCCTGGCAGAGATGAAACTATCAATTCCCAGTGACAAGAATCAGCCAGACAATGGGTTTCCTTGAACTGCAAAAACATCTGTTCCATTAATTAGCCAACAATATGTTTACACTTAACCAAAAGGCCTGAGAAGGATGTTTTCCAGGAATTAGTTGATGTCTCTTAAATGATCCTTCAAGAAGGTTGGCTAAATCCATAGTAATCCTATAAATCTACACATTAATGGGGGTGGGGACCCAATGGATAACACAGATTTCCCCCTTGGGAAATGAGTTGGTTTCATTTATTAGGGTAACCACCCATTTCTCAAAGATGAGAAAGCTGAACATTGGCAGACCACAAATGCACAGCCAAAGGTCAACCTGAGCAATGAGGTCAGCTAATGAACTGCGCCAATTAATCTTCCCCCACCTGACATTCATAAGATAGGAGTCTTTCTACTGAAGGGAACTTTGTGTGCCAAAAGGGCTGAGAATCAAAAAGTGACTTGTGGAACTGGATCAGTGGTACGGGTGTCACACTGCTATGTGGAAGGCAATGGGAAGACAACAAGTATATTGTTCCCAAGACAATTTTCAAGGCTAATTGTCATGAGAATAGCCAATATTCGAAAACAGATTTGGGAGGAGGAGGAGGAGGAGGAGGAGGAGGAGGAGAAGAAGAAAGTGGCGATTCTACCTGTGTACATATAAATAATACAGTTTTAGTAATTCTCGTTCCATGTTCAATCATACTAGGGGCAAAGTTCCTAGAAGGGACTGTAAACTTACATGGCATCAATAAAGTAGTCAAAGGTTCAGAGGTATTCTGTAGAAATTAGAATTGTGGCTGTAACCTCTATATGATACTCTAGTTTACATTTTTTACAGTTGGCTATAGCAGGGATCATATGGGATCTATATGACTTGGCATTTGTTTTACCATACCAGATGTTAAAAACTAAGCCTTATGCTTAACTTTACAATGACTGTAGCTAATTAGAAATCATCAGAACAACACTTCTCAGGCCCAGAAAACAAATTTGTGCCCTTTTTTAAAATCCCTTCTTCCCTCTCTCTTCCTTCCACCTGGCTTTTGCTTTTTAACCACAGAACAATTCTTTTCTGAAGACATTTGCATTTATTACACATACATACACTACATTTCTAGACTACAGTTCTATAAAAATAACCAAAATGCCACACAATAAACGTTGAATAGAACCTTTGTATATTTTATTGCTATATATTCTAAATTAGGGATGCATAGAAGCTCCCAACTCAGTCTGTGTCCAATTAAACTAAGCATGCACAGATTGTGGATGACCTGCTCTGTGATTTTTCAGTTGCATTCTCATCTGCTCCTTGAATGGGTCATTTACACTCAGTTAAACATGTCTACTTCTTGTGAACAGGGAAATGTAAACCACAAGCCCAGAACACAGACTTACTGGTTGATGTATGACAAGGGCACCAGTGGTAGTTTGTGGTGTTGGTACTCCATTCTATTTTTCTTCTTTTTTCTGCTGCCAGGAGAAAGCATCCATCAACTCCCTAAGGCAGTGTTCGCCAACCTCTGGGTTTTTTTTTTGGGGGGGGGGGCAAAAACCCTCCTAAGCTAACAGCCCACCCTGTGATGCCAATGTTATATATGTGAGTGTGACACTGTTGCCCCTCCTGAAATGTTTGCCCCTCCTGAGGCCCTCCCATCTAGAATCCTGGCTATGGCCTTGCTTTTGTACTTCAATTCCCAGAAGCCTAAGTCAATTCTCCAAAGCACTGATCAACAAATGTAGTGACTTAGGCTGCTGGGAGCTGAAGTCCAAACCCAAAGTTTGGGGAACACTGCTCTAAGGCAATAAAGGCTAACCTTGGCACTCCAAGCGTTCTTGGATTTCAATTACCAGAGGCCCAAGTCAGCACCTGTTGATCAGGGCTTCTGGGAATTGAAGTTCAAGAACAGCTGGAGTGCCAAGGTTAGCCATCACTACCCTAAGGCATTCACCAGGAAAGAAATGAGTGAGATGCTTTAAAAGGGTAATGGCAGAGTCATCTTTGTTTCCTTCTTTAAAAGGCAATGTTAGGAGCCTGTACCTCTGTACATACCATTCTCTTTCCCTTTCTACCCTTCTGGTTCCCTTCCCTGGATCTAAAATAAGTGTTGCAGCCTCAAAATCATGTTTATTTGGCAGTAAGAAATGAAATGAAATTTTATTTGTACTTTAAGAATCCTACTCTTCATCTTTTAGAATTTTTCTTTCTCCTTTCCCAGTTCTAATTGGCACATGTAAATATTGGATATAACATCAGTATTGCTCTCTGCATCATTAGCCCTCTGGAGTCTTTGTACCACTCCTCTGTCACCAAAGAAATGCATTGATCATCCTGCTTTGATTCAGTCTTACACTGTTCTAAATACCGTACTGGTATGGTAAACTACAGTATTTGCTATGCAACATTTAAAACATAACCATCTTTTCATGAGAATTATAAGATACAGTATAAGTGGTTATTAAAATAAAAGCCATTGGAAAAAATGTGTGTTGCATATATCATTGCTGTGGAAGATGCTGGTGTAGTGTTTATATTTGCCTTGGGATGTTTTGTCTGTTTGCTTTGGAGTGCATGTTTAATTTTAATACATGTTTATAGACTGCTTGCTTATAAAAACAAGCCAGGTGGTGTTCAGCGGACGTTGGGGGGAAAATAACACAGTAAAAGAAACAAAAATAGTTCAAAAAACAGCTAAATAATAGTAAAACTATTAAAATGATTCAGAAAGCCCAACATAAGGGTAGAATAATAAGAGTGGGAGAATATCCCAGATGGGCAGGATATAAATGCAATTATTATTTTTTTTAAATGGGGTCATGTTTTGGAAGGAAATGTATTCTACAGCTTAACATAATTTGGAAAGTAATAATGTCCTGAAAGTGCACTAGCACTCTGGAGCTGACAGTATCCTCAAGAAAATACTCAGAATCTGGACTTATGAGCCTTCTTGTGACACAAGCCCTGGTTCTTCTTCTTTGTTCATGTCCAAATTGCCAAAATGAAGCTACCTTCCTAGCTTTGTCATTGGCCAGACTTAAATCCTCATTGGTACATGTTTCCAGTAGTAATTGGCAGACCAGCAAATGAGACAGATTCTGTCTCTCTCCACAGTGACACAGTGTGTTTTTGTCTGCCAACAGCCCCCACTTGAGCATGTTGGTCTTTCATTTAGGGACTCCAACCCTCAGCCTCTTTAAGGTCCTCCAAGGTGACACAGGGGAGGTTGAGCTCCTCAGCCATATCCTCCTTTAATGTTTTTCTATCTTCTAATTTGATTTTGCTCCTGGAATTGCAACATTATCTAGCCCCATCCACCATGGATATATGACAAGTTTGGAGGAGTACAGCTCTGATATTGCACGACAGTTAGTTCAGCATGGTATAACCTGGAGAGTTAGTGGTTTCTCTTTAAATCCTGAATTAAAGTAGACTTTTGAAGATGAAATACATCATAGGCCGCCACTTGGAAATGTGGTGCAAAATGTACATTGGGAATAATAATTATGGAGGCTGAGTGTCTTTGTATGACTGTGCTATAAGACCTACATACCATGCTGGGCCAGATTTAGTATTAGGCAGAAGACAGCAGATAATGGGATACAAACATTCTTGCCTCCTCTTTCCTGGACATTCTTTTCCATTGGAGGACTGAGCTATTGTGAGCCACCCAACACAAAGGAGCCAACTTGTCCTTCACCCTCGGCCAGGAAAATGTCTTAGGCCAGGCTTCATATCCTAAATACTCCTCTCAGGATTTCAGCCTCTGCCTTCAGGATTAGTTTGTCTCCTTGGGAGCTGTGTCTTAATCTCTCTACATCATGGTTAGCCCTTTTGTCTGCTTTGTCATTCTGTCTCTCACACGCACACACAGTCTTTCTATCTGCCCACTTTGCAATCATGAAAGAACAAAACAAAACAAAAAGATTGGCCATGTCATCTCCAAATTCTCAAACGTTCCCACTAACCATAAAGGAACAAGCCCACATTTCCCAAGACCGTCTATTGTTCCTATGCCAGTCCAGGCCCAACATGGTGGCCTTTGCCAACCCAGCTGGGTATTTGCTGGCACAGTTGCTATGAGAGTTGCCAGGCAGCAGCCAAGTCAAGAATCTGTGAGCTTTGGTTGTTCAAGAAGGGGAAATATAATCAATTCCACGTGCTTGGTTCTTTTTGTTTATTGCCTAAGAGAAAGTAATTTATTCAGAGATTCCAAATCATATTTTAGAAACATAACAAACAGTCCATTGTTCAGCTTGGAATTGGCCTGGTTTGGAAAATGTTTATTATGTGCAATATTATAAAGATTCCCTTCTAGTTATTTCCAAATATTGTGACTAATTTATCTTCTTCAATGACATGCTAAGAGCTATTCTGCACAGTCCTGCGCCATCGGATAAATAGAGCAATGTGTTTTTTCCCCATGACTATCTCAAATAAGGAGACCCATCAACACCTCTGCCTTTGCCAAGTGGAAGGAGCCCACCATGCAAGTATCACTTGATATGCAGCTTTTGGAACACTGCATCAGCATTGATCATTTACCTTCCTAACAGTCATGATCTGGACAGTTCACCTCACTGGGGAACAAAAAGAAGCCATTAGGCAGGAATAAGATATTAAGTAATCCAGGCTGCTTTTTGCAGAAAATCTGTCTTCAAACAAAGGAAGAGATAGAATTATGGTTGATTCTATTCTTTTAGCAGTCTCTCATAGTTCATATGTTAGACACTGGACCTTGATGATTGAACTCTGGCCCCACAAACTTATCTGCAAGTTTTTATACAGCTGCTTGATAGGTTCCACTAATGGCCTATATAGCTTGTCCTCTCATGTAAGAGTCAAGGTATACAATACAGAAATTTTGTTATAAACTGAAATTATGCTGTCTGAGTTTTGTGCATGAACAGTCATACTTGTATATGAACTCTGTGTTTGCATCCTCAAGGAAGCAATTAAAATACCCAAAGCCTAGTAACATACCCTACATTACTGTCTAGCACTCCTGCACAATCAAACAAATCCAACAAGTACAAAGGTGTGCCACATTAACTGAGATGTAACTTGATGCTTGGGGAGGAAACCCAGTAGTAAAACCCATGAGTCTCAGGACTAAATTTTGAGACTTGTTAACCTTAATTGGCAGGTAATATCAAGCTGCTGAATTGGCCAAGAACTCATATCAGTACTGAGAGCTTGATCTTCTTTCCTTGCTTGGTCAGAAAAGCCATATTTTCCTCAGGCCATTGTTCTCAAGGTCCAGAAACTGATATCAGGGAGACTGGGTGGGTGACTGTACTTCTGATCTGCCTTTGGTTGCTGCCACCAACACTCCCATTTGGCTTCAACATTGTCTACCTTGGATAAGCCAATCCTGCTGACATATTTTCTTTCACTACCAAGGGATTAAAAGATGATGATGCTTTTGGCTAATTTCTCTGGTAATATACTGAGTGATGTCAGAGTTCACAACTCTCAGAATCAAAGACATCTCATTAGTACCTGTAATCTAGACATGTTGGAAAAGTTTATTTCATGGGACAGGGAAAACAAGAGGAATGAAGACATTTTGCTTTTCTTCCCCCAGCGTCGAACCCAACAGTTCTGCTGTTTTTGCCAAAGAATATTCAACACCTTCCAATTTCTGAATGTCAAGAGGGCTTTTTAAACATTTTTCATGCTAATATCAAACTGCTTCTGGCTTCTCAGCTCCCAGTAGCAATTCCTATGCAAAACACCTGAGCAAAAATGTTTGCAATCTAAGTCAAAGAATGAGCTCATTCTCCACTTGCAAAACTGCAGGGATTGATCCAGTCGCTAATTCATATGATTCTATAAACGGTTGTTTTCTAAATCAGCTTTAATTGAGGTCGTTCATATCCAAAACTCTATTTCCAGAAGGAAAAGGTATGTCATGTGGGTTATTTAGGGCTCCAGTCTTTGTTTAAAAAAAAGAAGTGTTTACTCAGTTGAGATTTACATGTGGTAGTTTTATTGTTTGTTCCTGCTGGGATTAGTAGGTTGTTATTTCATTGCCCCATCAATAGAGTCAAGATTGGACTGTGGTGCCTCAGTGCTTAAGAAGCTTGCCTTGTTAGCTGGAAGGTTGGCAGTTCAAGATTGCATGACAGAATGAGTGCCCGTCTCTGTCCCAGCTCCTGCCAACCTAGCAGTTCATAAGCAAGAAATTGCAAGTAGATAAATAGAGACCACTTGGATGGGGAAAGATCTTGGGGACATGAAGCGAGCCTCAGTTGGGCGTCTCCTGTACAGAGTTCATCCAGCAAAAAAAAATTTCAATCCAGAAAGCATCTTTGTGTGCTTTTGACATTATTTTTTTTTAACAGACTTGAGGCTTGTCTACATGTTGTAATACTCTTGTGTTGGGTTTGCCATGGTTGAAATCAGTTTAAGGATTGGGAACTACACCACATATAGCTAAGTATACATTTTTGTCCAGAAAAGTGTTTATTTTAAACACTCCTGTGGGGTTGTTTATTTTGAATTGATTCTGATCACATATTATTTTTAATTGTTTTGGTGTGTGCAATCATCAGTGTCAAAGTAAATTATGTCTTGGGTTTGGCACATTTTCGGTAACCAGATGAAACATTTGTTTTACTTTTTTATTTTAAAAAAAATAGCACTGCATTTCTTAAGCATTAATGAACTATGCCACTTCTAAGTTATATATTTAAAAACTATCAACAATATTAAAAGGGCAATGCAAGACTGCCATAAAGTTTGAACTGAAGAAAAGTCAGAATGCCAAAGTGCCATATTCTGATGCCAGAGCAGCTGAAACTATAACTTACTTTTTAGTTATCTGTTCCCTTCCATATCAAGTACAAGGTGCTATATTTGACATTTAAAGCCCTTTATGGTTTTGGGACTTCTTTCCTGAAGGAAATCAACCCTGACTGCTCATTGGAAGGACACATATTGAAGTTGAAGCTCAAGTACTTTGGCCACCAGATGAGAAGAGAGAACTCACTTGAGAAGGCCTTGATGCTAGGAAAGATCAAGGGCAAAGAGGACAAAGGGGAGACAGAGGATGAGGTAGCTAGATGGAATTGTTGATGCAATGGGCATGGGTTGAGGGGGTGGACAGAGAAACCTGGCATGCGATGGTCCATGGGGTCGCAAAGAGTCAGACTCGACTGTGCGACTGAACAACAACAACTTGTCAGAGAGTCTCTCCTTATAAACATTAGCCCACACCACCCATTCCCTACAGTCAGCGTAGCTCCCAGTGCTGACCTTGAAGATGGCAAGAAAGGTCATGACAAGGAGAAGAGCCTTCTTGGTGGTAGCACCAACATTTTTGAACTCATTACCTGTTGAACTGTGTCAGGCCCCATTGCTGGGTATATTTAAGAATCAATTAAAGGCCTTACGCTTTAAAGAGGCATTTGGTAATATCCTTCCCATAGCCAAATGGTAGCTTAATTAATCTTGGATATTGCCAGATGTCGGCAATGTTTGATATTGAAATCTGTACATTGTTGTTAATTGTTAATGGTTAGTGGGTTATTATGGTGATCAGTTTCTGTTTTAATGTTCACTTGTGAAATTCCGAGGTGTCGTATATCACTCAGAGTGGGAAAATATTCCAGATGAGTGTTATATAAATAAATGAATAACTAATAAATACATTTTATATTATTTCAATTATAGTGCTGCATCCCTTAAGCATTTATGTGTATACTACTTTAAAAAAATTTCAAAATATTTACCTCACCTAATTCCTCTAGCACCAAAATGCCAAATTACTTCTAAATGTAGCAACCTGAAATCCTATATACAGTAGTTCCCCGAACCAATATACACAGCTTAAAATTGGACTAAAACCCCTCCCATTAAGATGCACACAAGACAAAGACCTTGTGACAATAAATCAACTTCAAAAACACCAAAACAGAGCTCCCAATTTATTTCTCCCATGTAGTTTTGCCCTCACAAAAAGAAGTCAATGACAGGTAGCATTTAACCAACAGCACATTACCACAGCCCGATAGACTGTGCTAAGTGGCAGTTTAAATATCTAAATAATAATATCAATGGCAGAAAGATTAACTTAAATAATAATAATAATTTCATGTCAGAAATTATTCTGGGTTGAAAGGATTTTTGCTGGAGAAACTCTGCTCAGGGGATGCCCGAATGAGGCTCCTTTTCCCCACCAAAGTGATCCCTAGTTATCTACAAGTACAGTACTGTACTTGCAATTTCTTGCTTTTGAACTGCTAGGTTAGCAGGAGCAATGACAGAGATAGGCGCTCAAACTGTCATGTAGAACCCAGGTCTTGAAGTGCTGACTTGCCAGCCCTCCAGCTAACAAGGTGAGCTTTTTAACCACTGAGCCACTGCAGCTCCTAAATAATAATATTGAGGTGCTAATCAAAGAATGGAGAGACCCTAGTTACAAATATTTTTAAAATAATGTTCAACTCTTAATAAAGAAATAAAATATATATTCTCTATTCTGTAATAAGATATTTGAGCAATAAAAAACTTTAATTTGCATAATTATCACACAGGGAATTTTTTTAAAAGGAAAAGCATTTTAACACCAAAAAAACCCAACCACAATTGATTTTAGCTTTAAAAACATCTTTTTAAAATAAACCAATCCCATTTTAAAAATTCATTTATTTTTAAGTCATTGGTGGAAAATGTCAACATAAGGTATGTAACTTATCATAGCTAATTGCAGCTAATTGACACAGTGCTAGGGCACAACCCAGTTGTGCAATCAGGCACATGACCGAACACACAACTGTGATGCTCCAGGCACCTTAGTGCAGGGAGGGCTGGAACCTGGATCTCTAAAGCCCAACACTCTAAATATTGCTCTATGTTATTTCTCAGAATATTCAATTCATGGGATATCCACAATATATGGAATCCTTCCAGATTACACCCCAAAAGTAGGATGTCTTTTGGATTTCTCACACTATCTCAGACTGTGTGGGTTGTACTGGAATCCTTTGTCCTTTGTCTAAATATGATTATGCGGAAAGCTATTGTGCTTGGCATTGAGACCTTCCTGTTTGACTGAATGTTTTAATCAGCAACCTAAAAGATGTGAACCAGTAGTTCCACAGTTGTTTCAAATTTACTAATAATAATAATTTTGTGTCAGAAATTATTCTGGTTTGAAAGGATTTTTCCTGGAAAAACTCACTCCGGGGATGCCCAAATGAGGCTCCTTTCATGCCCCCCAAGATCTGGGACAGAGACGGACACTCAGTCCGTCATGCAGTACCCAGGTCACAAACTGCCAACTTGCGAGCCTTCCACCTAACAAAGTGAGCCTCTTAACCACTGAGCCACCACAGCCCCCTATTACAAAGCTACTAAAAACATGTTACTTGAAAGATGTAGCTAGCTGCTGTCCTTTTTCTCTTCTTTCTTTTCCCCCTCAAAAAAAGCACATGGAACCCAATCCAGACTAAAACATCAGTAGATGGGAAGGGAATTTTTTAGGCAATGGAGGTTTCCTGGCTCAGTGAGTTAGGAATCAGGCTCAGAGTTCAATTCTCCACTATACCAGCTGGAAGCATGGTACCAGATTAACTTGATCTTTACTGCTGCTCATATTTTTGAATTTGAATGCTGCCAATGTTTCAAACACAAGGGGATAATTCATAAGTTCCAATATTAAGGAGGAGGCTAAGAGATAATTGACAATATTTGATGTTCAATTCATTTTTTATGTAGAGCAGCAACTCAGCAAATACATGAAAGTGGTGGGTATTTAACTTGATTTAACATAAAGTTTTCAATTCAAAGGGTAAGGTAAAGGTCGCCCTTACTCGAAAGCCACTCATATCCAACTCTATTTACAACCAAAGAGCCAGCGCTGTCTGCGTCTGCAGATGTTTTCATGGACACATGGCAGGCATGCCTCAACACTGAAGTGCACGGAACACTGTTTACTTTCCCACCCAAGTGGTCCCTATTCATCTATTTGCATTTTCTTGCTTTTGAACTGCTAGGTTGGCAGGAGCTGGGACAGAGACGAGAGCATAATTTGTCGTGCGGTATTCGGGAAGTGAACTCCGATCTTCCAGCCGTTGAGTTCAAAAGAGATAGTTAATCAGACCCCCCCCCCATTTAAACCATTTCACTTTTCTCCCAAAGGTTTGAGAAAATCCAAAGTAAGCATCATTTTGCAAAAAGAATCCCATTGCAGACCACGAGAATGATTTGCAACAAGTACAGTGCCCATATCTTTCCTTTAGCTTATGCTCAAAATAGGGATGTGTTGTGTTCCACTTAGAGCATAAAAGAACAACGGCCCTGAGGAAACATGACTGAGACTTCTTTCTCAAAGCAGATGGTTGGCTGTGCTGTCCATTGGGTTGCACAGGGTAGAAGCACTTTAAAATTCATATGAATTCCTTTACATGGTTAACAAAACAACACCTTTCAGACACATCTGAGAGACACGTTTCTTCTAGACATTTCAATTGCTCAGAAGCTGTAAGGCAAGCAATGGATACCTTCAGAAATATGTTGAAAAACAATCCTGACAATTACATTGTGTTTGGGTAACAAGCCTTCCACCATTTCATGGATTAAAAAAGACTGACATAAACTACCCATGAATATGCTAGGAGAGCCATTAACAAATCATCATTGTAATTTTTTAAAAAATGAAAATGATTTGCATAAAATGTGCAAAATTTTAGAGTGAAAGATGCATATACTGTATGTATGTGTATGTTGCCAAATGGAGTTTCTTTCTTTCTGCTCTGGGTGGCTTACAACAAATTACAGTCAAAATATAACAAACAAACACAATGAAAGTCAAAATAACAAACACTTCAAAGAGAATAAATTGCAAATTATAAGAAATAAAATAAGAATATAACCTACTGGTGCCCTTCAATAATCTAGACCAGGGGTTCTCATCCTTTTCAAGTGAGGAGGTGGGTCACTCTCCCTCAAACAGTTGAGGGGTCCAGACTGGTTGTCCCTCTGCCATTTATGGCTGCTGTAAATGAGTCCGCAGCTGTCGTAAATGAACTTATGAGTTTATGGCTGATTCTGGCTGCAGGTTGGATTCGGCCTGTGGGCCATAGGTTGAACATTCCTGATCTAGACAGCTCCACAATAAATGAGCTTATTCTATATCCTAAATTGGTTCAATCATATGGAGTACAAACAGGAGACAGTTTCAAAAGTGGAGTAACCAAATGCACACAACAGTTTAGTTGCTTTTTTAACATTGTAACAATGTTTTATTTTTAGCTTTTCATGTCACCTGCTTTGGGTCCTGTTTGGGGAAATGGTAGAGTATAAAAATTAAATGAAAATCAGAGCACATCAGCCTGGAGGGAAAACCTCAGAGAACAATAAAGATAATTCTTATGCATGGAGATATCTGATAGTTTCAATGCAACTTATTTTCTTAGCACAGTAAATAAAATAATTTTCATGAGCCAGTGAGACTGATATGCATTTAAAAGTGAAAATTGCGCAGGAGATGATTTTAATATGCTGTCGGCTCTAAAAAAGAGACTTGGAATGGCCAAAAATAAACCACTCCTCGTGATTCTGTAACTAATATTCTAAGAGTGGAAAGAGGAACTCCTTGCCTTCTTTCCTTTGTATGGCTCATAGAGTGAAATGCTATATTTATGTTCCCAATGCATCCTCTATCTCACGTCTCCATTTTCCATTCTCAGGCAGATTTTTCTGCCTGAGACAGAAGACAGATACCCACCCACCCACCACTCCATCACATATGGAAGGCAACTAGCTTGACACTTCAATCCTGGTAACATGACCATTCCCACTCATGGTGGGTTGGGTTTCAATACCCGAGAGCTGCACTTGGGCACATGAAAGGAGTGTCAGACTCATTCGGGGTGTCATGCTCCCTAAACATCATTTCAACCCAGAATAAACTCTGACATGAAATCATCATCATCATCATCATCATCATCATCATCACCCTGGCCCTCTGGGCCTTTCCAGAACAATCTTTTAAAAGATGCTGAACCCAATCGAATTTCTGACTGGAAAATCTGCCATTGTTGGAAATCCCCCACCATCACCCTCCAGAGAAGGAGCGGCCTGGCTTGGGGTTTTTAAGCAAAGTCTAGGAGTTACCTCACCAATAAGCTACACCTGTGCTGTTCCAATTGCTGTTCCAATTGGAGAATCCTTAAGGAGGTACAGCTGTTTTACATTTACATTAAGGCATATTATCCTAGAGAACCGGTACGATGACCATATCCATCTTGCAACATGGTGCTGTCCAGGCACTTATACTAACAGGTAAGTGATGGGTTTGTGTTTGGGTAGGTGGGTGGGTTGATTTATGTTTGGGGGGTTGGATGTTTGGGTGGGTGGGTATATTTTAATGTAATTTTTATTTATTTATTTATTTATTTATTTATTTATTTATTTATTTATTTATGAGTTTATGTTGTGGGTGGGTAGGTGGGTTGAGGGGTGTGTGTGTGTGCATGCTTATTTTTATTTATTTTTATTATTTTATTTTATTTTTTTCTTTGGCCCCACCCATGACGTCGTGATGTCATGATGTTAGCTCCGCCCACACTGTGATGACATCATGATGGGGTAATAAAATTTTTGACATCCCACCACTGTGTAAAGGTAAAGGTTGCACTTGCTTGAAAGCCAGTCATATCCGACTCTAGGGTTCACTGCCCTTCTCTGTTTATAGCCAAAGAGCCAGTGCTGTCTCCTTCTGAAGACATTTCCATGGACATGTGGCAGGCATGCCTAGACACCAAAGTGCACGGAACACTGTTTAACTTCTCACCAAAGTGGCCCCTATTTATCTACTTGCAATTTCTTGCTTTCGAACTGTTAGGTTGGCAGCAGTTGGGATAGAGACATAAGCTCACTCTGTCATGCAGTACCTGGAAATTGAACTCTGACTTTCCAGTCAGCAAGTTCAGCATCTTAACCACTTGAGCCACTGCAGTCTCTTCAAAGGTAAACTGTATATTTAAAAAGGCAATGGTCGTCAGCCAAAAGCTTGAACTGAAGAAAAATCAGAATGCCAAAATGCCATATTCTGAAACTGCTCCCTTCAATATCAAGTAAAGTTCACCCTTGTTCAAAAACCAGTCTTATCCAACTCTAGGGTTCAGTGCTCATCTTCATTTACAGCCAAAGAGCTAGCGCTGTCTGCATCTGCAGACATTTCCATGGACACATAGCAGGCATGATTAGTTTTTGATAATCCTACTTTGCTTTAAAATCTAGTAAGTGATTTCCAGATGATCAAACCAGAATCTTGTCCTGGTGGGAGACATTCTTTAATATTCATCCATTTGCAATGTGTGTTGTTTTTTCTCTCCATAGGTTTAGGCAAGCCTCTTTTGGTTTAATATTCAGTGTTTGAGAGATACACAGAAAACTCGATTGTTTATTTTAGCTGTTGTCTAAAAGGTTGGTGTCTGTGTAGTGGATGGGCCTGGTGAGGCATTGCCAGCAAAAGAATAGATTTTTTCATTGAGGATAGGTTTCAGGCAGCCAGTAATAATACTACATGACTCATTAAAGGCTGCATCCAATTGTTGATTTACACCAAGGTTTGGCAACCTCCAGCCCATGACACCAAATCATCCAGTCCACACCCTCGTTCCAGCTGCCGCAGCCATAGCCACCACTACCTCCACTGCTGGAATCAGCCATGGACTCATTTATGAGAGCTGTAAACAACTGTCTGAGGGTGCTTGACCTGGCCCCTGACTTTAAAAGGTTGAGGATCTCTGATTTATACCAATTGGTGCTTCTAGTTTAATATTCAAAGCTTGAGAGGCATGCAGAAGACTTTTCCTTAGTTTTAACTGTTTGCTAGGGAGTTCTTGTTCATGAAAAAGATGTTTCTGGTACAGTACTTCATTTCCTTATTACATTAGTTATTTGCTAGTACCGCTTGACATACTTCTGGAGGAGCAATGCCAGCCCAATAATAGACATTTTTGTGGGGGGTAGGGTTGAACTTTGAACTTATGATATGTTAATTATGATTTCTTTTCCTTTCATGTCCAAATCAAACCCTGGCCTGCCAAAATGAAGCCACTTTCTTGGCTTTGTCAAGTTTTCTGATGATGTTTTTCCTCATACTAACTTTGGCTTCGGTATTCAGACAGTGCTGCTCAAAAGCGCTCCTTAATTATGGTAACAGAATGCAACTGGCTGGTAAGATAAAGTTATGACTATGAAATAGGAGTAATCACTTTGGATGCCCATGGTAAAGTTGACATTAAAAGGTATGTTTGTTGTTCAAAGAATTTTAATCAGGATGAAACAGAGTATCACCTAGACTTGAGCACAGAAAATCTTAGACATTGGCTAGATAGCAAGTATGGTAATAGATATTACACAGTTACTTCACAGCCAACCTTCAACTGCAAAGGAAGGAACACATTAACAAACTGTAGAAATGGGCCAAAACAAACAAAGGGAGTTTCATCAGGGAAAAAAAGGTAATGTTCTACATTTAAACAAGAGGAATAAGATACACAAATACAGGATGTGAGGCTACTGACTTGATAGCTGCACATGTGAAAAGGATCTATAGCAGGAGATATCAACCTTTTAAAACCAGGGGCTGAGTCACACTCCCTCAGACAGCTTTGGGGACTGGGTGGCCATTTTGTCCTTCCTCCACTACACAGCAGTTCCTGATGTGCTAGAGGCGGTAGGGCACCACATGAAATGTTGCTGTGGGCTGCATCTGGCCCGTGGGTCGCAGGTTGAGAATCCCTGATCTATGGGTTTTAGTAGGCCACAAGATAAACATGAGTCAAGACTCAAGAGTATGATGCCACAGCAAAAGAATCTAATGTAATGTTCACCTGCTTCAACAGAAGTATAACATCCAAATCAAGGAAAGTAATAATAATGCACTATTCTGTGTTGACCAGACTCCACTTGGAATACTGGATCTAGTTTTAAAAGGATATCAAGGTGCTGGAGCATGTCTATAAAAAAGCAACCAGAATGATAACTGACTGGAAACCAAGCACTATGAAGAACAGCTGAAGGAGCTGGCTATATTTAGCTTGGAGAAGTCTGAGAAGCAATATGATAGCACTTTTCAGATATTTGAAGATTTTTTTTTACAATCCTGAAACAACAAGAACTTGAGGATGTCAGATGAATGTCTTCCAAAATACATTTTCTGTGGAGAGCTTGTTTCAGGGGCTCAACTGCATGGTGAACATAAGAAATGAGTCAAGGATACAATGAAGACAACATTGCAAGACTTTTATATTGAGCATATCAATTGGGAAGCTCTCGCTCACAATTGAATGTACTGTATGTCAAAAATATGTTGAATAAGAGGCTAAAGCAGGGATTCACAACCTGCGGCCCACGAGCTATATATGGCCTGCCATTTCATGTGGCCCTCCACCAACTCAGGAAGTGCCATGTGGTGGAGGAAGGGCAAAATGGCCGTCCGGTCCCCAAAGCTGTCTGAGGGAACATGACCTGGCCCCCAGCTTAAAAAGATTGAGAACTCCTGGGCTAAAGAATTGATAGGAATCAAGGATGCACAAAAGAAAAGAGAAGAAGCAAGAATGTAACATCTCAACAGTCTACCAAGCCCAAGATCAGCTATATTGTCTTCACTGTTTCTATATCTTCTGCTCTTGTATTGAGCTAGTTCAGGGATGGCCAACCTTGGTGCGTCAGGTGTTCTTGAACTTCAATTCCCAGAAGCCCTGGTCAGCAGGAGTGCTGACTTGGACTTCTTGTAATTGAAGTCCAAGAATACCTGGACCACCAAGGTTGGTAATCCCTGGGCTAGTTAGTAACTTCCAAGTCAATCAATGTGCTACAGCTCAACTTTAACTGTTTATTTCTTCCCCTGTCCAAATGGTGAATTAATAGAATAGAGATGGTGTTCCACAAAAAGAAAGGATAAATATTAACTATGGACATTTGATGGTTTTCTGTAATTCTCTTGGGTAGGAGCTGAAGATTTGGATTTAAGTTAAAATAAAGAAGATTTCTGTTCTTCAGAATAGCCTACCTTATAGGATGATGGACTCTCCAATATTGGAGATACAGTATTTATACAGTGGTTGGGTTACCGCCTGCCATTGAAGCTTTAGATAAGGATTTCCTGCCTTCCCCTATGGTCCCTTCTAGGTCCAATGTTTTATGATTCTGTGAGAGCAGAGAACAAAACTATCTCCTTGAAGAAGAGAGAATTATTTAATATGCTAATTTAAGAGTCCCCTCTTTGATTCTGGGCCTTTATGAAGCCACTCCATTCCAATGCAAGAATGGATCACATGGAAAATTTCAGGGAAGTGGTGATCATCATGAATGGTGATTTGCCTTTGTGATGATATCATTTCTCCAATGCCAAAAATAAGTTAGGCCAAAACCAGCACCATTGAAGCTGTTATAAGAAGGAATTTCTCTTCTTCCTGTAACCAGCTCCAGTCAGGAGCCCAGCTGCAGCATTGTGGACTCAGTTATGTTGCTGAATACTTGCCAAAGACCATCCTGTGTAGAGTTCATTACAGTAATCCAAACGAGATGTAACCAAATAATGTATCATCATGACCAGACCAGGTATCTTGTAGCTGATGCATTTATACCATCAGCCTTTGTTTACAACAGGGCATTTAGGCTTGGGGATGAATCCAGGAGCACATTCAAGACAGAAACTTAAGTTTTTAGGGAGAGTTTCCAGGTTGCATCTAACCAGTTCAGGAGAATAGGCAAAATCTTATTTAACTTTAGATTGCTCAGAAGAAACTAAGGCATTTCCCACATTGGAAGGGAAACTAATTGGCTTACTCTGAGCCTATCTGGTTGGGGGTGGGGCACCAGTTAAATTATGAATGTAGCATCTTTGTATGTTTTCAATTTTGGTGAAGCAAACTAAAAACTGGAGTGGGGAGAGAAAGTTTGTTCTTCCTTAATAAATAAAAAATGCAAGGCCATCTCCATGTGATAATTATGATCATTTTTACCCAAGCATATGTTTTCTCCTCCTATTACCATTATTGGAAGATTCACTATTTAGTCCCCTGCTTTGAAACATGAGAAAGATAATTTCCATGTAAGCTGCAATATGGCCAGATGGTTGAAAGCCAAGCAGATTTCCTCTGATTGCACAAATCGCTTATTAGCACAGCTGTATACAAACTGTTGTTTTGACTCAGAAATTGTCCATGGGAATATTGAAAACTGCTGAGCAACTGTAGTTATTGATATCCACGTAAACAGCTGTCCTTCTGTGCTGCACCTGGACAATTCCAACATAATGTACTTCCTGCCCCCATTGAATAGGATGCCCTCAATTTCACTACACCAAGAGTTTGCCAATTGTGTTAGGAATCCCATTCAGATTCTATCCTGAAGCACCCTTGATAGTCAGGCATTCAGAAGCTACTTGGCTCCAGAGAGTATGTGGAAAGGAGTGCCTCATTATGCAGATTAAGTGTCTGAACATCTCCCACAAAGATGCACTAGAAGAAGAATCTCTAGATAATATATTTTTTGGCTCATGCCTGCAGTTAATTAATCAATCTATAACAAAAAGGTTCTTAATAATTTATTGTTAAAGGAAATAATATTTATTCATTAATAGTTGATTAATTGATGAATAATGCATTAATCATGAATAATTAAATAAGAAATACTCAATTATTCCTTAATAATTAATCATTACCCTTTGAATGAAACTGTTTACTCTGAAGCCGCAGTGCTGTCCAGTGAAAACTTCCTCCCCAGATATATGTGTTTTAGCAATTATTTCCGCCTCTGCTCTCCCACTTCTGGGCCTTATAAATATTGCAGCCAGGGCTGATGTTGAAGGGTGGTGCCTGGTTTATCTATGGCACATAAATCAGTCACTTTGGACACCCAAAGTACAACCATTCCTTCCTAAACACAGAGACATTTTTGCATACTAAGGGCCAAAAATTGATCCCATAGGAGGTCTGTGATGGGAGGCCTGCCATTGTGTTTCTCTGATTTGGGATTTAATATTAAGCACTAAACAAATTTGACCTTTTCAGCCAAACTCTGGCCCATCCAGAGTCCTTGGCAAATTCCCAAAGCCTTAAGATGATCCAGGGTGTTGACCTTCTGAATATTACAAATTACAAAACACTTCTCACATGCCCGCATGTTCAAGCAATTTTGCTAATTTATTCTTCCTAAATTGGGCTTTATAAAACATGCAGCTGCGATTTTGATTTCAGCTCTGTTTTATTACTGTGAAGCCGAGGAGCTCCATTGAAAATCCACCTTCCTATTCGTATATCAACTGCTTTTACTTGTGATGACATATTTTTTCCTCACATCACTCATATCTCTTCAAAGCGCTAAGTGCTTCATGGATCCACTTTCACTCACAGTCTTGCTAGGTCACAGGTTAACTTGTCTTATGCATGGACCTCATGCACCCATGTTTCATTTACACAAAGGAAGATGATTTTGGCAGAAGTCAGTGAAATACAGTAAAACCTTGCATGAAGAGCGCCTCGCTTAGAGACTTACTCCCTTAAAGAGCAGAATTTTCTCCGAATGGTCACCTCGCTTAACAACTAAAACCAATCAAAAACTCACTTAACAACTAAATTGTAGTTTGCAGGTCCCTCAGCCAGAAGTCACAATTGGTCACTTACTTGCTTAAAGAGCAATCCTGTGGAATGCATTATGCTCTTTAAGCTGTACTCATATTCACTCAGCTTCTGAGAACTGACTTTGCTAAAGCCCAGGAAAGGGAATAATAATAGCACTTGCATACCCTAATACAGTGATGGCAAACCTTGGCACTCCAGGTGTTCTTGGGCTACAATTACCAGAAGTCCAAGTCACACTCCTGCTGATCAGGGCTCCTGAGAATTGAAGTTCAAAAACAGCTGGAGTGCCAAGGTTTGTAATCACTGGTCTAGTACCAACTGACTATATAACCATATAAAATGGTGTCAGCTCTTCAAGGCTTCTAGAACCTTCTCCTTCAACAGGGAAGGCTCTGGCCTTCTTGGTGTCCTTAGCCCAGTTCTGCATTCCTCAACCCATTAGAGAACTTGATATATCAGTGTCCAAGGCATGGGCAGCTGGCAGATAACACAAATGCAAAGACCCAGGGCAACCAGATAACAGGCAAAATAGTAACCATATCTCAGTCCTGAGTCCAAAATAAATCAAGTCAGGGAAGCAGGATTGGTTCAGATGGTGAAAGTATAGTCCAATTGAACCAAAAATCAGATAAGCAGGAGAACAGACACAGTAGAGTATCTTCAGGGACCGGAGCAAGGTGAGGATGGACCTACAGGAACTAGGAGCCAGGCAATGTGCAGCAACAGTCCACGGGAACCAGGCAGAAGTCTTCAGAAGTAAGAATCAGGAACAAGGAGGAGTTCTTTTAGAACACAAGAACAAGGCAAGTAATCCAAGCAACTGCATGTCCACTGACCTCTATTACTGAGGCAACATCTGGGAGGAAGGGAAAGTTCTTATATAGCTAAGCCACCCAGGGTCTCCAGGTAGAGCCTATGAAGGTCCAGAACCTTCCCTAGGACTCTCAGGTGGGGCTTACCAGTTGCGGAAGGGTGAGGGTTCCAGTTCCCTCAACACCCAAAGGGGTAAAAGAGAGAGCAAAGGAGGAGGGGTTTGGTGCTGCAGGACTTAGAGGAGCAGCTGCAAATCCTGACAAGATGTCTAGAACTACTGGCTCAGGTGTGTGGATGGTAATAGGCTGCTGGCCTCCTGGGATGACTCCTTGCGCTAGCACAATGACAGTGGGAATATATCTGACAGACCTGTGAATAAATCACTTAGTTCTAAAACAGAGTTCTTCATACAGTCAGCAGGATTGATTAAGAGTATGTAATGTGTTTCATTCTTTTGTGCTTTAATCCTCTGTTGTTTGAAACTTTTTTTATAAGATGTTTTGGGTCTCAGTTCTGAGAGAACAATGGCATATAATTAAAATTTAAAAAATCATTAGAGCATTTTATCCAGCGTTATTTTTGAACTAGAATCAAACTATGGGGTAAATGTCATGGTCAATTTTGATCAATTTTTATTCCAGTTTTATTGTCAGAACACCTGCACCAATAATATCTGAACATGGTTCTGCCAGTATTGTACTTCTGTGATGTCAGGACAACTCAACCAATGATTATACGGCTTTTTCTCTGCTTCCATCCCAAATTCTTTAATGTGTTGCAACAAAGAAGAAATATTAAATGAGTTTTAGGAAGCACAGATCTGAGGTTCATAAACAATTTCATTATGTAGCCTTCACAGTTGTCATAGTTAAAAAGACTCATATACCTGTGAGCAGTGGGTAAAACAGGAAATAGGTAACTAAGATATATCTTATTCTATGTTGCCTTAGCAACTTTCTGAAATGGGATACCATCTAGGTCCTGTTGTAGATTTTGTGCCACACTCAGCTAGCATGATCGTTGGCGGAAATGAGGTTGCAGAAAGTTGGCTTAGGGTAAGAACAAACAAAACTGAAATCATGTTTTTATGGGGTGGGAGGGCAGTTTCATTTCCAGTATAACAATACCATACCACTATCCTCACAGGCATTGCCATTTTCAGAAATGCAGAGCCAAAAGAAAATTCTCTAGGGTTGACTCATTATATCCAGACATGCAACTCTGTTACATTTACAAGTACAGTACTGTACTGAGCTGATAAATGGGAATTGTGTACTCTATACGGGAGGCACATCTACCATAGGCTGTCAGAGATGGACCTGTAATTGTTAGAGGACAGTCCTCGGAAATATTCACTCATTCAAGGTACTGTAACTGCTTACTGCAGATAACACTCAAAGAGTCCTCATTGTGGACCATATAAGCCTATGGTTAAATCTAGCCTACAGCAGCTCGATCGTCTCTGTCTCTCTCCCTCTCCCTGGAGCTGCTGTAGGCTAGCTCTAGCCTAGATTGAACCATAGGCTTATGCGGTCCGCAATGAGGACTCTTTGAGTGTAATCTGCAGTAAGCAGTTACAGTACCTTGAATGAGTGAATATTTCTGAGGACTGTCCTCTATCGATTACATGACTATCTTATTGACAGGATCTTCCATAGCAAGTTGACAGCCAACTCTGTTTTAGAAATCATAAATAGCAAAGGACATATTTTATTATTCTCAGCTTTAGTTCCAATGAACACAAGGCAGGTTCTATGAGGTAAGCAATCACCTTCTCTAGAATGCTTCTTTTAAGTCCCTAAATAATAGACTTTATATTTATTTGTTGCTGAAGAATGTTAATATTTCCGGAAAATGTCTTTGATTTCCCTTCAGCCGGATTTGTCATCACTTCTGGCCCTGACTTGAGCAGAAAGCTTCACATCTGAATGCTCCTTTTGTGCCAAATTGTTGCCCTTCTCTTCATAAATAGGTTGTTAGTATTTACAATGGTGGGGGAAGGCTTTGAAATGTCTCTTGGATGGGGGGGGGGAGATCAACCCACTGGAGCATGGCTGAGGAAAAGGGTTGTAAGCTGTTTCTTGTGGCAAAAGTGTTTACCTGGCTTTCTCTGGACTCTAGAGGGAAGAACTCATCCTGATGGCTTTATTTGCTTGTAGACAGGAACAATCTATAATTTTGGCTCTTGGGGGTGAGTGGGTGGGTGGGAAATAGAAGATTAGAAAAGGCGTGTGAAAAATATTTCTGAATGTCCCAAGCAGCTTTTTTCAAAAGGGAAATTGAGGACTTTGTTGGAATTTTATAATGAACTAGACCTAGCAAAAAAAAACTTTTAAAAGTCCCCACACACATACACACACACGCAAATCTCACACAGAAGGTCTGTTGAAAGAGAAATACTTGTGGGACATTAGGAATGAAAAAACTGAGCATGCACACTGCCCAAACTTGCACGCCTTGCTTCTTCTACCGCATGGCAAGCTTTGACGCTGATATAAAAGAGGCTCTTTGTCTCAGGAAAAAGTATAGCTTTCAAGGACAAGAAAAATCCACAACCAGCCTCTCATTTTGACACAAAGGCCATGGCATTAGAGAAATTATGCAGGGAGTCATAAAGCCACCAGCTTAGTTTAGAGAAGCCAGGGGCTGCAGGCAGTGGGGAGTGGGGGTTAAGGCTTTAATTCCTCTTCTCCATTGATTTACTCCTTCCTTTCAGATGTATAATCTCCTGTCCAAAAGGTCAGGACTATAAAATAAGTATTATGTTTGTACATCTCCAGTGGTTTGTGCCTGTTTAATATAGATTTTTCAAACATGCCCTCCCCATCTTTCTAAATATATTCCCCGTTCTGAGCTGTAACCCTCTACTCAAACTTTCTGTCTAATCATGGAGGGAGCAGCTCTGGTATCTTACCTACCACAGCATGAATCATACCATTGCATCCTTTTGATAATCTCTGGATCATGATTTATCAAGGAGTATTTAAACAGAGGTGCACTATCAGGACAGAAATGTTCATGGGCAGGGTAAAAGTGTGAAGCTGTGGAGAAGGGCAAGGATTCAAAAACCTAGCAGCCACCTTTAGAGTTCTTCTGGGCAAACCACCAGACCACTGTGGCCCCAGTCAAATATGGTTGTTGTTCAGTCACACAGTTGAGGTCGACTCTTTGCAACCCCACAGATCACAGCATGCCAAGCTCCTCTGTCACCTGCCATTCTCCATAGTCTGCCCAGATCTACGCCCACTGCATCAATGATGCCATCTAGCGATTTCATCCTCTTCCACCTTCTTCTCCTTTGCCTTTGATCTTTTCTAGCATCAGGGCCTCCTCCAGTGAGTGCTCTCTACTCATTTGGTGGCAAAAATACTTGAGCTTCAGCTTCCATATCTGTATTTCCAGGAAGCAGCCAGGGTTGATTTTCTTTAGGATTGACTGATTTGATCTCTTTGCAGTCCAGGGGACTCTCAAGAGTTTCTCAAAAATGGTAGGCATCTTCAAATGTTAGAAGGCCCCTCAGATAAAGCAGGGCAGGATTTGCATCAGTGGTTTCAATAATCCATGTTCAACAAAGCCTATGTTGGAAGTGTCTGTGTCTGCAGATGTTTCCATGGTTGAGTTAGATTAGATGGACAATGAGGCGTGTTGGGGGAATGGCCTTCCCCAAATCAAATCCACTCCCCAATATTTCCCAACTTTGCCTCTACTGCTGTCAGAGTCTTGATGCTGGAAAGGCAAGGGCCAAAGAGGTTTCCTCAGTCACTGGTCATAGGATTTGCAAGACTGAGGCAAATCTTATGCCTCTGCTGCCTGAGAGGTGAATTTTCAACAAGCTCTCTTAGCAATTGTAGGATTTGTCTTTAATTCAGAAAACATAGTTGCTTACTGTGTTTCTGTGATGCCATTGGACACAGAAAGCACCATATGAAAAGGACTATTTCCCTATTAACAACTATAAGATACAGCAAAACCTTGCATAAAGAGTGCCTCACTTAGAGACTAACTTGTTTAAAGAACAGAATTTTCTCTGAATGGTCACCTCGCTTAAGAACTAAAACTAACCAAAAATTCGCTTAACAACTAAATCGGGGTTCACAATCCACCACCACCACCACCCGCCAGAAGTCATAGTTGGTCAATTACAATGGTGTTTCGCTTAAAGAGCAAACTCGCTTAAAGAACAATCTCGTGGAACGCATTATGCTCTTTAAGCAAGGTACCACTGTATATTCCTGAGATGTACCAGGTAGCAAGTTTGAAGATAACAAAACATTTCTTGTTTCTGAAGTGCTCAGGAATTCACTTCACGTCTTGGAACCTGCCAGACTAACTGATTTAAAGTTGGAGTCTGATGGTTACTGTTTGACTGGTATAAAGGTAGCATATGCATTTCGCTTGCCAACATCATGTAACTGACAAATTAAGCCAACCAGACATTGGAATGAGCCCGTTTCCTGATGTCTGTTATCCTAGGATATAGACGGAGTGGCAGACTTGCTGAGAGGAAGAGATTGGTGCGATGAGGTAAAGTATTGCAACTGAAAGGCTAGCACAGAACATATGACAGCCATTTTGGGGTGAATTGACAGGTTTACACAGTCAAGCCATTTGCCAGAATCAACTTTTTCCAACTCTCTTTTTTTCTGCCTGAATACTTGGCTGAGAAACATTGATTCTGGCAGAGCCAGGCAAGGCTGTATTCTCTTACTAAGTTTTCAAAAAGGGAGGAAAATTCTGCTTTCATCTAGATGTGCCCTGAAACTTCGTTAAAACTTAAATTTGGCTAGAACATTTTTTTGCTTGTGAAATGTATATTCTTTTCATGCTCCCACACTCACCAACTAAAATTCAGAGTCTTAAAATTGACAAACTAAAACATTCCATGCCTGTGCAATAAAACCAGTATTTAATTCAGACAGAAGTGTGTTATCCAGATACACACTGAAAGTCATACCATCTCTAGCAGAGCTTAGAAAAGTTAATTTTTGGACTACAGCTCCCAAAACTTCAGCGATCATGTCCAGCTGGATTCTGGGAGTTGTAGTCCAAACATGTTACGTTTTCCAACTTTGAATGATTCTGAGCTTGTTAGACATACATACATCCTGACCTAGCAAAAGGCAAGTGCTAAGGCTCAACAAATCATTAAGAAAAGAGAATTGAAAATCTATTCATTTTGCTTCCTGTGCACTTAAAGCCTACTGGCATAGAGATGACATATTCTTTTTAAAAAATGCATGGAAATAAAATTGGTTAAAATTTTGTCACTTAAAATAGTAAATCTCAGTCAAAGCAAAGCAATCACACTTGTATACCACCCCATAGCACTTGGGGGCGTGGTTTGGATGGAGTAGGAGAAGCAGCTGCTCTCCCGTCCTCCGCCATTAAATGGGGACACCAATGAGATTTTTATAATAAAAAAATAATTTTTCGGTGGCTACCTGTGGATGTTGGCAACTGATAAGGTGAAGTGATCCGCCCGGGACTTTTGAAATAAAGGAAGAGCGGAATCCTGAGGCAAGCGGGGCTCGAGGAGTTCGAGCTCCGGGTTGTGGGGGGGCTCCGGAGCCTCGGAAGAGGACTCCGGACCCGCTGGTAACCCGTTGAGCCGATCCTCGAAGCCAAAGCGGAAGTAAGAAGCGGCGCAGAGAAGAACGGGTCGGGATCGTGGTTGGAGATCGCGGTAGACCGCAAGCGGAGATCGCAGCCGGAGATCGCGGCGCCGGAGTCCTGCTGATTTTGGAGGTTTGCGAATACTGGGCTTTTGATCAGACGGGGCGCCGCGGTAAGAAGAAGGAATTGCTGTGTTGCTGCGTTGCAGGGTCGCGGTTCCGGAGTCTGTCCTTTTTCTCTTGAAATAACTGTGTTGGAGAACGCTTTATGGGGCAGTCGGGGAGTCGCGAAAGGGAGTAATGGCGGATCTATGAACTGTGTTTGGCAAAAGGAAGCAGAGAAGAGCGAAGATTGGAAAGAGACAATAGGGGAGAGAAAGTGGTAATAAAACTTTATTTTTACTAACTTTTACGCTACATTGCTTGCAGTAGCGCTCCCAGGCGCAAGAGTTGGATTTTTAAAGTTGACTTTTAAAGAGTTATATAAAACGTAATAGACTGATCTTAGAAGCAAAGATGGCAACGGAAAGCGAAACTTAAGACTGAAACGAAACTTAACTTAATACAATCGCTATAGGTCTTGGAGCGAAAGAGAAGCAGCTACTGGCATTTAACAACTGACCTGAAAATCTTTCTATGATTAATAGCAATTTCTTCTTTTATTATTAGTATTATTATCATTATTATTTTTAATCAAACGTTTACTGCTTCCAATTGGTTTAGTTAATATTTTTTGTATTTTGTATTTCTTTGTGTGAAACCATTATAGTTGCTCTTATACTGAATTTTGCAGATTGCCACCCCTCTCCCTTCCACCTCCTCCCCCCTTCACTCTTGGTCCCCTTCTTGATGGCTATTTATTGTCTATTGTTATAGGTCTTTTGTGGGGTATTACATTGAACTGAACTTTGGTGGGAAATTATATTGAATTGTATTTTCTCCCCCTGATCATTTTCTGGGAAACAGATTGGCCATGCAGGGAGGGGAGGAGGCAGTTAAGCCAAAGATGAAGAGAGAGAGAGCAGAAAAAGATCAGAAAGATAGGGAAAGACGTACACCGTCACCAAAGATGGAGGCAGCAACAGTAAAAACGGATTCTCAAGCAGGCACTGGACGACGATCAGAGGATTTAACGGAAAGAATGGACAATATGTGTGCTATCTTACAACAATTGGTTAAAAATGCAAATGATAATCAGGTCGCAATGCAAAAATTGAATAAATTGGTGGAGAATAATTGTGAAGAAATGAAAAAAGACAGAGAACTGGCCAGGCTACAACATGAGAGCCTGGCCAGGACTCTGACTGATTTGCAGAAGGAGGTTACTCAGAATACAAAAAAAATTAACGAGATTACTGACACAATGCAAAAGGATTTAGAGCAAGCAAAGATTTCTATGAATGAGATGTTGATTCAAGAGCATGTGATTGCTTCAAGAGTATCTGTTCAAGAGAAAAGGATGATGATGGTGGAGGAGGGGCAGAGAAAACAGAACATTGTCATACGCAAAATGGCCGAACGAACGCCAGACAAGCTTAGAGATAGAATAGTAGATTGGTTGAACTCTTTGAAAATGGGAAAAGACTTTGTGGCAGAAGACATTGGAGCCATATATAGAGTGGGGGGAAGGCGAGATAGGAGATCACCAAGGAATGTTTTGGTTAAGTTTGCAAATTGGGCGGATAAATTAAAAGTGATGGCTTACATCAAACAAGCGGGGTCTGGCGTTCTAAAGATTGAGGGGGCTGATGTGGAAATCTACAATGACATAGCGCCGGAGGAAAGAAAATGGAAATACATGATGAAACCTGTGACGAAATTTTTGGCTTCAAAAGATATTAAGTATAATTGGAGATTTCCACAACAGTTGAGATTTTTTTATGAAAAAAGATGGCATATTTTGGATGATAGAACAGATGTCTTGGAGTACTTGACTCAACTTGGGTTCATGAAGGTGGCTAGTCCAGAATGGATTGCTATGAGAACTGATTTGTATGCAGTTGGTGTGATGGGCCCGGTCCTGAATAAGGAGGGGGAGGTGGAGGGTGCAGTGGGAGGAGTAGAAGTATCAGGAACATCGAGTGCGGAGCTTTTTGAATAAATAACTTGCAGAACAAATTATAATGGTGGAGGGAGGGGGGCTTTAGAAGAACACAATGCTTTTTTCCCCCGGTCCCCCCCTCCCCTCTTTGAAGGATAGAGGCGACATCTTGGAACAAGGTGTGGGGAGGGTAGCAGAAAATGGAAGAGTAGGTAAGTTTTTTTTTCTTTTTCTTTTCGTAGTAGTAGTATATAACTTTTTTCAAGTATTTTACTTTACTGAGTTATTTTGTACTGAGAATGTACAAATGTCTTTTCTGTCATATTACTGTTTGTATTTTTTTGTATTTTTTTTTAGGTTTTTTTTTAGATTTTTAGTAGGGGATGGGGACAACACGTCCGGGGAGGAATGTAAAGGAGGGGAGGGATTAGTAAACATAAATGGTTAAGAACTTAAGGTTGTTAACATGGAATGTGAAAGGGACAGGGAATGCCGTGAAGAGGAGGAGGTTGCAGATAGCGCTCAACAAAACTAAATCTGATATCATCTTTCTACAGGAGACCCATCAAAAATCGGCAGACACTAATAAATTATTTGTGAGAGGAACTGATATTTATGAAATGGCTTATGGGACATCAAAAGCGAGAGGTGTTGCAACTCTTATCTCGGAAAAGTTGGGTTTTAGTGTAATAAAATCTATAGCTGACCCAGAGGGGAGATATCTAATAATTAAGGGGAGGATAGAAGATGAAGAGATAACTCTTGCAAACATATACGCCCCAAATACCAATCAGGCAGAATTTTTAGAAAAATTAAGAATAATTCTACAGAAAGAAGGAATGAGGAATATGATTATAGGGGGGGATTTTAACTTGTTAAGTTCTGAGATTGACACTACAAGTATTAAGAAGAGAAGTAATAAATACATTTTAAGCGATTGGGCAAAACTAATGAATATAAAAGATGTATGGAGGGAACTTAAAGGACAGGAAAGGGACTATACTTACTATTCTCAAGTTTATAATATGTATTCAAGGATTGATTATATATTTGTAACACAAGGGTTACTGAAAAACATAGAGGATATTAAAATAGGGACATTTAGAGAATCAGATCATGCTAAGATAAGTATGGATATAAAATTGGATGAAGGTGATAGGAAAAGATATGTTTGGAGATATGATTCAAAATTATACAAAGAGGATAGCATGAAAAAACAAATTATGGACAAATGGGATGAATATTGGACATGGAATGATAATAACGAGGTCAGCTCAGGAGGGGTATGGGATACAATGAAAGCGATCTTTAGAGGAGAATCAATAAAACTGAGTAGTTGGAAAAAGAAACGGAACATTAATAGAACTCAGGAGTTGGAAACACAATTAAAACAACTTCACCGGGAATATATAAAGGGTAAAGATCAGAGGGTATTACAGCAGATACAGAAAGTAAAGAAAGAATTGGAAGCCCAGGACATGGAAAGGGTAAAAAAAGATTTGATATTTTTAAAAAGAGAATACTATGAGCACAGTAATAGAAATTCAAAGTTATTAGCAAAAGCAGCGAGGGATAAAAAGAACAAAGGCCAGGTAGGAGTATTGGTAGATGAGAAGGGGAAGAGATGCAATAAAAGGAAAGAGAAAGCGGAAATTATAGAGGCTTTTTATAAGGAGTTATATTCAAAGAAGCAGGTAAATTTGAACAAATTGGAGGATCACTTCAAAAAATATAACAATTTTTTAATAACAGAAGAACATAGAAATATGATGGAGGAACAAATATCCGTAAAAGAAATTGAGAATGTAATTAATAAATTAAAATTGGATAAAGCTCCAGGAGAAGATGGGCTTCCCGCTGAATTTTATAAGGATTTTAAGTTGTGGGTTGTTCCGAGATTACACAAATTATTCAATGGGATCTTAGAGGGAGAATCAACACCCGAATCTTGGAATAGATCTATTATCGCACTGATTCCTAAGCCAGGGAAAGATTTACATAAAATAGAATCATATAGGCCGATATCCTTAATTAACCAAGATGCCAAAATTTTTTCTACAATAATGGTGACTAGGCTAAATAGTTTCATAGCCAAATATATAAAAGATGATCAAGCAGGGTTTATAAAGGGTAGGTATATGTCAGACCTTACAAGGAGGGTAGTGGATTTATTGGATATAGCTGAAAGGCAAAAGGATAGGGTAGGTTTCTTAGCCCTGGATATTTTTAAAGCATTTGATTCTTTGCAATGGGCAACAATACATGAGGCAATTAAACAATATGGATTTGGGGACAAATTCCAAAAAGTTATCAAGAATTTATATAAACAGGGAATAGCAATAGTGAAATTTAATGATAACTATACAGGAGAAATAAAACTGGAGGCTGGAACTAGGCAGGGCTGCCCATTGTCGCCCACATTATTTGTTTTGGCTATGGAACTATTGGCGAATTTAATACGGCAAGATAAAGAAATAGTTGGAATTGAAGGAAATAAAATAAGCTTGTATGCCGATGATACACTAATCACAATTAAACAACCAATACAAGGAATATTAAGGATTAATAAACATCTGAAAACTTTTGAGGAAATGACAGGTTTAAGGGTGAACTGGGATAAGTCCGAGATGATTCTAGTCAATGGGAGTAAGAAGGATGAAGAAGAAATAAAGCAAAAATTTAATATTCAAATTCCGGATAAAGTGAGATATTTAGGGGTAATACTTGCTAGAAAAATTGGGGAACTTAAGGAATTGAACTATGGAAAACAAATGAAAGAGATAGATAAAAAGATAATACAGTACAACAAGTTGAATTTATCGTGGTTTGGCAGGGTGGCAATGTGTAAAATGATGTTGTTACCTAAATTAAATTTTTTATTTGATGCTCTGCCAATAAAACATACAGAAAAAGAGTTGGAAAAATATCAAAATATTATAAATAGATTCTGTAATGGGAAAAGAAAAGCAAGGATACCTAAGATTTTATGGTATATACCACAAAAAGAAGGGGGACTGGGTATTCCGAATATTAGCAAGTATTATAGAGCCTTTCAATTACGAAATGTTATTAAATTACTAAATAGAGAAGAGCCAATATGGGGAAAATTAGAATCAAAAGAGTTTTCTAGGAAAGGGAAGGCATTCTTTTTATGTGGTGATAAGGATAAAAAAATGAGGATTCAGGGCAAGATGATAAGAGCAACAATAGAAGAATGGAACAAAGTAAGAAAGGAACTTATTCCAGGGATCTCAATGGTTACAGAATTAGAAGATTTTAACAACTTTCCGATAAAAATAGAAGGTAGGATTAAGGATATCTTATTAAAAAATGGGGTCTCTCTGTTGAAGGATTGGATCAAAATTTGTAGGGATTTGGAGAGGAGAAAGGAGCTTTATCTGCAACTGGAGTTGGATTGGTTTAAAGTCCTCCAGATAAATAATTGGAATAAGAAATTTCTTTTTGAAATGGGATCAGACAGGGAGCTTACAGAATTTGAAACATTGCTGGTCAAATTGAGAAAAGGAGACATAGGTTTAAAAGGGATAGTTAGTCAAATATATAAAATTTTAAATAAAGGAGGGAAGGCTCAACAAGTATTGAAAGATAGTTGGGAACAGGAACTGAACATAACAATTAATGAGAAGACTTGGGGGAAAATGTGGAGAAGACGTATTATGAGATCTATGTCGGTAAGAGTGAAGGAACATAATTACAAATTAATTTGGAGATGGTATAGAACCCCAGTAAAACTGCATCTAATGTACAAAGATGTGAGTGAGAAATGTTGGAGATGTAAAAAAGATAGAGGCACATATGAACATATGTGGTGGTCTTGTGAGACTTTGAAGGATTTTTGGGGAAAAATAGAGGTTGAAATTACAAATATATTGGATTTGCAGGTTGAACTGGGTCCAAATACAATTTTGTTAACTGAGATGGATAAATATAAAATGAGTGAGGATAAAAATGAATTGATGGCGATAATGTTATCAGCGGCCAGACAATGTATAGCCAGAAATTGGAAAAATAATGAAAACTTACAAAGAAGGAATTGGTATAATGAAATGTGGGATTTGGCACTCAACGAAAAGCTCACTTGGGAGATAAATTTTAAAAAGGGTAAAGTAACTGGTAACAACTTCTGGAGGATTTGGAAACCTTTTATTGAATATGTAACAGTAAAGAAACAGGGCATACCCCCTGTATCTGAGCAAAATGACTTTTGGAAAACATAAGTAAACATAAATCCCCGGACATTGTATATATCACAAGGGTGGTTTTAAAGATAAGAAGAAAAATTGAGATAGAGAATAACATATATTGGTTATGAGGTGATAGATGAAAATATAGTTTGGAGATTGATGTAGTAAATAGTGTTTTATAATGAGTTAATAATTTTTGATGGATGTTAACAATGCAGTATTGTTATATATGAGAGATTTTATTTTCCTTTTTGAATTCTCTGTTTATATTCTTCAGTTATGTAATTCACATTGTTTTATGTATGTGTTTTGTTTTGTATTACTTTACATACCTAATAAAAAAATTAAAAAAAAAAATTTTGTCACTTAAAATAGTAAATCTCAGTCAAAGCAAAGCAATCACACTTGTATACCACCCCATAGCACTTAGTGCACTCTCGGGGTGGTTTCCAAGTTAATTAGCATTTTGCCCCCAAAGTGCTGGGTACTCATTTTACTGACCACGGAAGACTGGAAGGCTTAGTCATCCTTGAGCAGTGATAGGCTACTACTGGTTCGGACCGGTTCACCCGAACTGGTAGCGGCCATCCGGAAAGGATCACGGGGGGGGGGACCCTCCGGCGACCGGTTTGGTCCCCTCTTCGGCCACCCTCCAGATGTATATTTCCTAGCAGCCATTTTGGCTGCCTGGAACTGCGCATGCATCAAACCTCCATTTGATGCATGCACACTAAAAAAATAGAAGTATGCATGCATCAAATGGAGGTTTGATGCATGCACAGTTCCAGGCAGCCATGTTGGCTGCCCAGAAAGGGCACAGGCAGCTCCTAGAGGAGAAGCAGTGGTGGTGTCTGCGTTTCCTCGCTGGGCTACACCGTGCCAGGCCATCGTGCCACTGCAGCAGTTTGCCATGGCAGTGCTTTGTCGCTGCATCACCACAGTTCCTGCCTGCCTGCCTGTCTAGTGCCTTCCTGCCTGCCTGCCTAGTGCCTGCTCCCCGACCCTGATGGGTTTGTGTTTGGGGTGGGTGGGTGGGTTGATTTGTGTGCTGTGTATTATGTGTATTTATTTTAATTTTAATGTGGCTCTCTGGTTCAGTCTGCAAGCCAGCAGTCTCCATACAGCTTTTTGCAGTATAAAGAAGACCAAACTGCTAACTGGCTGTGATACAGCTGTTAAAGCTATGGGCAATGGCTGAGAGGCAGAAAGAGGCTGCCCAAATACAAAAGAAGATTTGAAATTCCTCACTATTAGTAGTGGTGTAGATCAGTGTTTCCCAAATGCTCGTTTTTGGACTTCAATTCCCAGAAGCCTAAGTCATTTCCCCAAAGCACTGATCAGCCAATGTACTGGTTTAGGCTTCTGGGAATTGAAGTCCACTAGTGGGCTGTGTACCCCTTGTTGGGAACCACTGGTGTAGATTATACCTGCCATTGGTTAGCAGGTGTCTATTTTGAAGTGTGAGTTGGTGTCTAGGAGCTTTTGAAAACCAAGTCTTAAGAACTCCCTAGGTTTACTGGTTTGGAATATAAGAAGATTTATTTTTTTTTCTGTATAAAATGCAGGAACAATTAACTCCACATTTCTTTTCTCTTGTGCATAAAACAGAAAGTTCAGACATTAATGTTCAGCAATCCCAGTTGCTCTCTTTGTCTTATTAGATATATTGTGCCAATACATCTGTTAGCCTGGACAAGCTTGTACTTGTAAGCTAACTGGAAATGTTACATTTCTTGAAAGGTTTAATAGCCTCATAGCATTTTCTCAGCTGTAAGAAAGTTAATCTGTTATTCTGTCATTAATGTTTAGTAAAAGTGATCAGTGATTATCTTTGGCTTCAGCACATAAATGTTGAACTTGCTTCCTGTAAAAACAAAATTTTACATATAGATGTAAAAATAATAATATTATGTTTGTCATTGGGAATGATCCCTTAAAATATTACTTGATTTCTGTTCTTTCCCCTCCGCTACCTCTCCCTGTTGTTTTGCATGGCCTGAAATAAAAATGTGACATGAAATGAGTGCTGTAAACATTGGCAAGTTTATCATTTGAGGATTCAGGGTTTGAAGAATTTACCAAGTTCTTCTGAACTGAAGGTACACTATAACACCGGATAACGTTATGACTTGGTTCCACAAGTCATGACGTTATCTGATTTTTAGCGTTGTCTGATGCATGCATCAAACAACGGTTAAAAAAAGCCCAGAGAAGAGGTGCTCGCACGCGTGTGAGAAGGCACGCCAGTGGGCACCTCATCTACCAACCCGACGGGACCCTCACATGAGAAGGGGGTCGTGCGCCAAGGCAAGGGATCAAAGCGGAGGTGGTGTATTGGACCCAATCCACCCCCCCCCCACTATGATCCCTTGACTTGGTGTTTGACCCCATAGCAATAGTGCGCGCGGGCAAGGGGTGCCTTGGCCGAAATCCTCACCCCCTGCGTGGGGGGAATTTCGGCCAAGGCACCCCTTTCCCACGTGCGCTATGGCTACGGGGTCGCATGCCAAAGCAAGGGATCAAAGTGGAGGTGGTGCCACCACTCCCGCTTTGATCTCTTGCTTTGGTGTCATCCAAGCTGAACCGAGTTGCGGCTGGCGATCCCTAGCCGCAGCTTGTTTCAGCTTGGGTGACAATCCTCCCCCCGCGCAGGGGGAGGATTGTAGCCAAAGCCGAGCCGTCAGGGAAATGTGCTCATGAGCGCACATTTTCCCCACCCTACTGTGCTTGTAGCAATTCTTGCGAGCGCAGTAGGGTCAAGGGAAATGCACACTCACGAGCGCCTTTCCTCCCGAACTTACTGCACTGGCAAGTATTCTTGCGAGAGCAGTACGGTCTGGGGAATGCACTCGTGAGTGCGCATTTCCCCTGACCCTACTGCGCTCGCAGAGATCACTCCAGTTGAGGGGTGAATTGGGCTGCCAAATCTACCCCCCAACGGGTGGGGGGGTGGATTGGGTAGATGTTCTACCCAATCTGCCCCCACCCCCAATGATTGAATCGGATAGCGCTAAAGGATCATTATCCAGAATCGTTATCTGATGCAAATTTTTTCCAAAAAACTTGCATCGTTATCCGATTCTAGCATTATCCGATGCAATCATTATCTGGTGTATTACTGTACTTGAGACTTAAAACAGAATAGCAGAAAGTGAAACAAAATGATTTCCTCTTTCTTTGTCAAAGGTATTATCTAGACTCTGCAGAAACTAGACAGGGAACCTCTGCAATGCTGAGTACCTCCTGTGACGGGAGTTTCCTTTTCTTTACTCTGTTCTTTCTTGTTCTTATAACTGTGATTGCAGGGGAGTGGATCATGTCCCTTGCTTTTGCTGAATCTTTATATCCCACAAAATCGATAATAGTGGAAGTTGAACAGCAATTTCACTTAAGAGAACATGTTATTTTCTACACCAAAATTAAGGAATATGTTTTCACACTTCCTTAAAATCTGAAACAGCCTAAAATGTTTCCTCAGCTGTTTAATGCATAGATATCCGTGCATGGTTTCTTTAATGTGCTAGACTAGATACAGAAAATGCTAGCAGCATCTCAACAATTTGACTCAAATGATCTAAATTCCTGTTTTGATCTGAATGCTACTATTATAAGCAGTGGCATGGGAAGGGTACAGATAGGTGATGTAGAGACATGTGCCCAATCCAAAACTTGCAACTGATGAGTAGGATTGGAGTCCATAGAGGTTTATGTAGGGAGGGGAGAACCTTCTTGGTCTGTAAGATGTCAGAAGTTTCTATCTTGGTTTTTTATCGTAACAGATGGACAGGACTACCCAAACCACCACTTGGAGAAATGTTCATCCAGAAACTGTGCTATGTATAATTTCCCCCATCTTTCCTCAGCTGCCAGAGGCATACAACGAGTACAAATACAACCACACTGCTTATCTTGGCTGTTGGCGGGAACACAGAACTGTGGAAGAATTTCCTTAATTTCAGGTCATCTTAATGTCTCTGTTCCAAGTAGTCAAGGTGGCTTCATCCAAGAACCTAAGTCGAATATACTGAGTTAGCAATGGGACTAGACTACTTCCTCCTGAACCCCTTGATCTATTTCACCCAAAATGAGAGAACCAGAGGGAACAAAACATGTGTTTGAGCCAATGGAAGTAGAGAGGGAAAGTTTCACTTGCTGCCAATATTCCACAGTGAGATTCCTGGAGGATATGTTCCCCAACACTGCAGCTGCATTTTATTTCTACTTATTGGCCCATGAGCCTGACTTCTACGCTGGAATGTTCAGGAGGCCATAACTCTCCAAGGTAATTCAGGTTCACCAGAGTTTCAAAAATAAAAGAGTAGGGAGGTAAATGTGTCTTTTAATCATAAGAGTCAGTGTTGTTGTTTATCCAAGCTAGAGTATATTGACTGAATCATTTGCTGAGAGGTGGAAATTGACTGGTGAGAGGCAATAGTGGCTGAGCAAGGATTTGAAATCAGGTCTCCTGAATCCTATTATGTTTTTCTACCCCCTACTGTTTCTCATTTCATTATACATCCTCCACTTATTTAATCAATTAATATATTCACTAGTTTATGCTATTACTGTACTTGCTAATAATTATTTGTGCTTCTCTTCTTCTTCTTGTGCTATATCCTATTCCGAATTTTGGAGATCATCATGGTGATCGGCCATGAAGATTTTCTGAGAATATAATGCAGTGGCCTTCTGTCCTTCTGCATCACAGTGTGACACCCATACCATGGATCCAGTTCTGCGAGTCACTTTCTGGTTCTGAGCCCTTTTGGCATGCAAAGTCCTCATTAGCCCTAGGTCAGTATTGATCAAGATGCTGCCCTCCATCAAGATGGATTCAAGTGATATTTAATCCATTTGGGGACCATCACCCTTCCCTGTGGTCTTTGACACCCAAGTCTGTTAGTCCTCAGGGATGTCAGGTTAGTTAACCACCACCTGATGATCGATGTTGAGTCACTGGCAGTATGCTATACTCTATTACCATGGCAAGATAACCTGGTCAGACTAGTGTGCTTCTCTTAATGGCAGCTTAAAATATTCTTTTTCCACACTCTCAGAAAAGAAAAAATAAAATGAATACACCATTCTTTTTCTCATTTTATGCTGTTATTTTTCCTGCTGCCAATGTGCTGCATTGTGTTGTGTTGTTTATTTAATGGATCGATTGTTTCTTTGTTCCCTCTGGATTTCTGCACAGATTATATATATATGTATGTATAATGAATCTACTACAGCTGTTGGAGATATCAACTAAAAAATATAATACTGTGCATTTCTCTTTGCCTCTCTACATACAATATCCTTTTAGCTTCCTTTTGGCTTGTTTTGATATATTTCCCAAAGTGCCTCTTTTACAAAATTGTTTATGTTATCTTAAACCTTCTCCTATTCTTTACATCTGTACCTCACTGCAATGGTTATAGTTTTTTCTTCTTCTCCTGTTTAGAGCTGAATAGAAACGACAGGCATTTCCAAACAGTCTTCTTTTAAAATGTGTCCTCTGCTCATTAGAAAAATCTAGTCAAAACAACTCCTGCTATTCCATATTACCTCAGTGGGATCTTTGCTAATGTCAAAATGTTTGTGTTGGTCTGTGCCTGCCCAAACCCTTAAATGTAATTGCGCTGAGGAACACCAGATGTTCTGTGAGAAAGAGAGGCAACTTCCTCCACAAGAAGGGATGTGTTGGAATTCTACCACAAAGAGTAGTCCTGCAATTGTGATGAGAAGGGACAATGCTACCCAAGTAAGTTGACTCCAGTTGAATTTTCACCTAGTAGCGCCCCTAAAATTAATCACCATTTTTCATCATACATAGACCACACACATTATTTTATGTATTTCTGTTTATTTGTTTAAAAGATTTTGACTCCAGCTTGCAGGAAAGTCCACCTTCCCTCCCCCAGGAACCAACAAAACAAATGTTAAAATCCATCAGTTAACATTAAGCAAGGAGTGTGGAAATAAAATGCTATAAGAAATCATAAACTAGAGCAGCTGTGGAAGCAGTGAGAGAAACACAGGGAAGAAAGTAAAATCGAAGGCTCATTATCTTCCCTAGCCAACCAAAGGTAGACAATAGCAGAGGATCTCCATGTCAAATTAGCTGGGGATTCTGGGAACTATAGTTCAAAACAGTACCTTTTCAAACTCTGCTCAGTGCTAATAATCCACAATTTTATGCCACTGCCAGATTTTAATTATTTTATGCCTCACGTCTGGGGATAGTAACATTCAAAACAGGATTTCCAAAGAATATCCCAATGAGCAAGCCTGTTTATCTCTCACCCATCTTTCAGCAGATGCTCTTCAGAGGCTTTATCTTCCTATGAATCAGAGGCTGAATGTTTTTCCTGACCATCCTTTTTAATGTCTATCCAGAATTTGAATACAAGAGCTCTGAAAAATGCACACAGATAGACTATTTACTACATCCAACCATTGTTCTTTAGACAATACATTTTTCTCCTTCCTATACTTCTTTTCCTACTAATTTTAACTTGAATAATTAGTTGTAAAAATCTGTCATTTTCCTTTCTCATTACATGATTGAAATATTCTAGCTCTTTTTATTTTTATTAAACATTTCTTGGCCTTTCTTTGTTCATCTTAATTCTCATTTGCCACCTTTTTAGTTCAAGACATTCCTATCAATCCACATTGTATACGTTTCTTTCTTTTCTGTATTTTCTTGAGCTAAAAGTCTGTAATTCCATGCCATATAGTATAACTAAGATCATATAATGCATACTTTCCAAGCAAATTATAGGGCTTCTTTGTATATTATATTCTTCATCTTATAGAAGCTACTCCAAGCTATTTCTACACTGACTTTTATGCCTGTGTTCCCATCTTTCATCCAGCCAAAATTCAAGATACAGCACTTACGTTTGTCAACACTCACTACTCTTGCATTTTGGATTTTTAATTACATTTTTTGGGTGTTTGTTTTTTACTGGTTGCAATAAATGTTGTTTTTTAAATCCCATTTTTTAGACTATGTTTGCTTCATTGGCTTTCTTGGAGACCATTAATTTTCATAACCTTGGGGCTGTTTAGTTTAAAGAGAAGATGAACTAGAATGGCATGTGAAAGATGTCCATGATTATACAGGGTGTAGAGAGATTTTTCTTTGATACAAAATGGTACTAAAAGTTAGAACCATCAAGATGGATGGTGGGAGATTCAGGAGAAAAAAAGAGAAAAACATTTTTATCAAGTGCATAAGTAAAGGTAAAGGTTTCCCTTGCTCGAAAGCCAGTGGTCCCTATTTGTCTACTTGCAATTTCTTGCTTCTGAATTGCTAGGTTGGCAGGAGCTGGGACAAAGATGGGAGCTCATTCTGTCTTGCAGTACTTGGGAATCGAACTGCTTAATGTGGAGTTATTGTAGCCATCAACTTTTGATTATTTTAGAAGAAATTAGATTAATTGAGGATATGACAGTCAGTGGCTTCTAGTCATTATGATCAAAAAGCAGTATACCATGAAATATAGACTAATACAGGGGTGCCCAGACTATGGCCCGGGGGCCAGATGGAGCCCTCAATGCTAATTCATCTGGCCCATGAAGCCCTTGTCACTCCTGGAAGTGGAAGTAAAACATGCCCTGAACCACGTGACCAGCCCGTGGCCCAAAAAGTTTGGGTACCCCTCGACTAATAGATTAATTGAATTGGAAAAGGCCTATGATGACTTTGCAGGAATCCAGATCAAAGCAGATCTTACAAATAGTGGTCCAATATTAGTTGCTAGAGTGGAAAAAAGCTACAGATGACTACTTCCATTGAATCCCAATAAATGAGCATATGGATAGCTGCTGTCCTTATTTCGTGTCCCAATCAGGCCCTGGACTGCCAAAATGAAGCAACTTTCTTCACTTTATTACCACCCAAACCCAAGTCCTCATTGGTGCACATCTCTGGTAGCAATGGGCAGACCAGTAAATGAGTTGTACCATATGTCTCTCCACATTCACACCATGAGTTGTTGTCCGCCAGCAGTTCCCACTTGAGCATGTTGATTTTGCATTTAGGAACTCTAACCTTCAGCCTATTCAGGGTCCTCCTAGTGATATAGGAGAGATTGAGATCTTCAGCTCTATCCTCCTTTAATGATGTTCCTTGTCCAGTAAGCTCCTTCCTCCACCTTCTAATTTGCTTTTGCTCTTGTGTACCCTCAAGAATGTTTGTTCTTGCCATAAAGCTCTTCCTGGATCTGAGCTGGCGGACTTGAAGCTCATATCCATTCAGAGGGTTTCGAGGGTCATTCTCTTGCTTAGTTCTCTCAGCATCCACTGCTACTTCTCTCCTGAGCTTAGGTAGAGCAATACCAACAAGAGGGTATATTTTCTCAACTGGTGTAGGTTTGAGGCATCCTGTCACTATACGCATGGCTTCATTAACAATGATGTCAACTTGTTTTGCACACGTGAATGTGCTCCATATTCTGCTGAAGAGACAGACGCTCAGGGCCAAAGCTGATGTGTGCTGTGTGGATGGTTGGATTCCCCATTTATAGTTTTTGAGTTTCCTGATGATGTTGTTCCTTGTACTAACTTTGGCTTTGGTATTCAGGCAGTGCTGTTTAAAAGAGAATGTCTGGTCAACAATCACACCGAGGTATTTTGGTGCTGAACAGTGATGTAATCAGTTCCCTTGCCATGTAACATTTAACTTAACCCTTACCTCTCAGTTTCGAAGGTGGAAAGCACATACAGTACTTGAGTCTTGCTTGGATTAGGCTTCAAATGGTTGATATTGTAATACAGTACTGTCCTAATTCTTCAAGTGCTCCAGTATGTTTTCCAGCTACCTCATCAAAGCTTGATCCTTGAACTGTCATTGCAAAACAGTTTTGTACTGTCAAGAACTGGTTGATCATTTGTGTATATATTATACAGTATTGGAGACAATACACTTCCTTTGGGCAGTCCATTCTTTGTAACCCCTATGTGCTGTCTTTCAATTCATCATAACACAGAATCTTTGGTTCTGGTTGAAGCTGCCAATAGCCCTAGTAAACTATCTTTGGTAAGCTTTTTTACTTTATGGAGCAAAATCCTATGATTGACAGTATTGTATGCTGCATATTTTTTAAAAAAGAAATTCTTAACTATTGCAAATGGCATCAGGAAACAAAGCATCAAACAGTACATTGAGTCAATCAATTCCTGATAGCAAAAAAGGACAAAATCCTATTGTCAATCAATGCTTCCATAGGACATTCATTCAAGTCTTAGTAACAAATTTCCTCTGATTTAATAAGGTGCAAACTGTGATATAATAAGGTGTAAACTCTAGTTCTGCACCTGAACACAAGTACTGGTTCACACTCAAGACTGCAAACAGTACCTTGTTCATCAGGGACAATTTTTTGCCAAGATTTATATGATTTCCTTTACACACGTTTGAGTTGCCAATAGGAATCTGACCAGTAATTTTTAATGCTATGACAATTTGTATAAAGAAGAGGGAGATAGGAGTGACAATATGGGCTTGCATGTTAATTACTTGACTGGTTCAGTGATTTTATTTATCTAGCTGCAGAGCCAAAGGTTGGGATTCGAAACCCCACTTTACCTCCTGAAAGAAAAGCCAGCATATTATCTATCTATCTATCTATCTATCTATCTATCTATCTATCTATCTATCTATCTATCTATCTATCTATCTATCTATCTATCTATCTATCTATCTATCTATCTATCTATCTATCTATCTATCTATCTATCTATCTATCTATTTATTTATTTATTAGACTTGTATGCCACTCTACTCACCGAAGCGACTCAGAGCAGCTAACATACCATGGGCAACATATATTACAGTATTACAATATCAAATATAAATACAATAACATAATATAAATATAACACCATAATGCAATACAATCAGTACACTTAATAAATCTAACATAAAAATAAAAATACAATACAGTCAGGTGGCCTTGGGCAAGCTACACAATCCCAGGATGCCCCCAGAAGAAGGGTAGGTAAACCACTTCTGTGTGTTGTCTACCTAAAAGACTCTGGAAAGGGTTGTCATAAGTCAGAACTGATTTAATGGCATGCTGCGATGTTGTTGTTGATGATGTTATTTTCACATTTTTCAAGGAAATAAGTCCTCATTGAAAAATACAGACTTCACGTGTACTACTCTAAGAATTAATCCTATTTAGTAAAAGTGACATAGACTTAACTACCCAATTATTACTAAAAATAATTATCTGTACAGTAATACCTCGGTTAGTGTTTGCATCACATAACACTAAAATCGAATAACATTGGGAATTTGAGGCAAACTTTTGCATCGCACAACGTTAAGCTAACGTTGTGCGATGCAAAAGTTTGCCTCAAATTCCCCAACGTTGACCTCTGTCCAAAAGCCCTCAGAGCTGGAGACCAGCCCTGTGTGCTTTGGGGCAAAGATGTCCACTCAGAACAATGGTTTGATAGGGTGGGGGAGAGATTGCAAGCCCAATCTCTCCCCAACCAAACTGGTGCTCCCAGCATGCTCGCACAGGTTTCTTTGGGGGGAGATCAGGCAGCCTGACACCCCCCACCCCACCCTGACAAACCTGCACTCACAAGCTGGGAGTGCAGGTTTGTTTTGGAGGAGATTGGGCAGTCCATCTCTAATCTTGAAGATTGGAATGTCAGAGTTTAAGACCCGAGTACTGCATGACAGAGTGAACTCCCATTTCTGTCCCAGATCCTGTCAACCTAGCAGTCTGAAAGCAAGAAATTGCAAGTAAATAAATAGGGACCACTTCGGTGGGAAGGAAAACAGCATTCCATGCATTCCAGTGTCTAGTCATACCGGCCACATGTCCATGGAAACATCTGTAAATGCAGACAGCGCTAGCTCTTTGGCTATAAACAAAGATGAGCACTAAACCCTAGAGTTGGATACAACTGGCTTTCAAGCAAGGGCAACCTTATCTTGCAGCTGCTAGCACACCATGTTCATGGAAGCAACAGGTTTCAAACCAGAAACATATTGACAGTTTAGTTTCTTAATCACCTTGACACACTAGCTCTAGGCTACTACAGGATTTTGCTGCTTTGATACTGCAGTCAAATGCAAAATTTAGTACAGGTGTGCCCAAGCTTTTCAGGGTGCGGGTCAGTCACGTGGTTCAGCAGGCTGGTCACATGGTTCATGGTTCCTCCCACCAGAAGTGGAAGTAAAATAAGCCCACTGATGCACAAAATGCTGCTGTAAATGGACCCACAACTGTCATAAACACATTTATGACAGTTGCAGGTGTATTGTTGGCAATGTTTTGTGCATGTGGGGCATGTTTTGCTTATGCTTCAGGAAGCAGTGTGGATGGTTTGGGCTGGGTGATTTGATGCTGTGGGCCATATCCAGCCCACAGGCCATAGATTGGGGACCCCTGTTTTGGTATGTGATATGCAAGCAAATCTTACACATGTTTATTCAAATGTTACATTTTTTCCAGTGTTACTGAAATTTTGTTTAAGAAGTAATACTGCAGACTGACTAAAATCAACACAAATCGTCAGGACACAGAGCCACTGACACAGAGAACTGTCTCTAACATTTTCTTCTGGCTTTACTCATTTCCAGTAGATAATAAAGGATGCCATTGTTCTAAGAGAGGATCTCCAAAACATGTCCAGCTTTGAAATCCCCAAGCCTAGCTTCTTAATCCATCCTTTCATGTAGCTGTCTCTGTTTCCAGTATCTTGCAACCAAGATTTGGGCAGCAGTTAATAAATTCCTGACCAGATTCTTAAGAGTGTGTGTTTCCTAAACAATGTTCTTACAGTAGTTCATAAGAATTATCTTGGTTCTTACTGGGATTTTGTTTCCAAAGGTCTCTGTGTTTTCAACTATTTTTTTCTAGAAGTGTCTATAAATACGTAATTCCATCAAACACATCTGGAAATCAGCTTTCATATGATTAAATCTTCAACCTCTGTCTGTAGTAGCAGCAAATCATTGCTACTACTTCTGCTACTAGAATGTGCAGGTTTAATATAGTTTTCCTAAGGAGTGAATCCAGTAAGTGGGCCTCCAAAAATATTGTTCTGGTGACAACAATAATCCAAGTGTGTTGTAGTAGCTGACTTTTTTTCTCCTATACCTCCTAGTTGTCAGGGGGTTCTGGGGGTCCTAAGAGGCTTTGGTGGTGACAGAGTGCTGTGTATGAAGCAGTCCACCATGACTCCCTCCTTTCAGCAACTGTCAGCCTCTGCAAAGGACCCAGATACCCTGATCTAACCCAGTCACAGGGAGTGTGGTTTTTCCATAGTAGCGTAGATGTAGAGTAGCAGTGTGTGGTAGAAGCAGAGAGTTAGGTGCCAGTGCTATGCTCAAGTAGAAGCCAACAAAGTAATGCCCCAAAACAGAACTTTATTTTCTATTTGATATTCCCTGTGGCAATGTATTTTATTTATTTATTTATTTTATTTATTTATTGGATTTCTATACCGCCCTACTTGGTGCGACCAACTCAGGGCAGTGTACAAACAAATAAAATACAATCAACTAATAAAACATAATAATAGGGCAAGAAATGCTGTGACAAACCACCACATAGTAAAACAGAAACAGTGTGGCAATGCAAACAAGCAACAAACATTACTGCACAATCCATAATACAAAGCAAGATACAGTCCCAAAATATAATACAATATAACAATATAATGACAAGATATAACAATATAATAATAAGAATCCTCGCAGTACAAAACAATATAATCACTTGTCATAAAAATAACGTTCCCTCAACTAACGGCAGTCTCTTCCTCCAGTGAGATGGCAGAGGCACGGAGGGAAGGCGGGAGCGTCCTCACTCCACCGCCGCCGCAGTCGAACTTTTATGCGCCACAGGGCCATGATGATGGGGGGCGATGGGTGGGAGCGTTGCCTCACCACCTGCAGGTGTTCAGCATCTCCCCGGCAAGATGATGATGATGATGATGAGGATGATGATGATGATGATGATGATGATGATGATGATGATGATGATGATGATGATGATGATGATGATGATGGTGGTGGTGGTGGTGGTGGTGGTGGTGGTGGTGGTGGTGGTGGTGGTGGTGGTTCAATTTATTTGCCGCCCTACTCACCTACTCTGTAGGATTGACTGGTTTTTATCTCTTTCCAGTCCAGGGGACTCACTTTAAAGAGTATCACTGATCCAGTTCCACAAATCACTTTCTGGTCCTGAGCCCTTTTGGCACACAAAGTCCTCATCAGCCCCAGGCCAGTATTGATGAAGCTTGGAAATGTTAATTATTCAGGAGGTACTGAATAATAATGGCATATAATACGCTTTAAAATACAATTTCATTGGATTACATTGTATGGTTGTGAGAGCTGGACTATTAGGAAAGCTGAGTGCAGAAGAATAGATGCCTTTGAGATGTGGTGTTGAAGGAGAGTTTTGAGAGTCCCCTGGACAGCGAGGAGAACAAATAGGTCAGTCTTAGAAGAAATCAACCCTGACTGCTCCTTAGAAGGTCAAATTGTAAAGTGAAGCTAAAGTACTTTGGACATCAAATGAGAAGAGAGGATTCCCTTGAGAAGGCCTTGATGCTGGGAAGGGTGGAGGGCAAAAGAAGAAGGGGGCGGCCAAAAATGAGGTGGCTAGATGGTATTGTGGATGCAATGGGCACAGTGTTGAGCAAGTTGAGGAGGATGGTGGAGGACAGAAGTGCCTGGCGGACAGTAGTCTATGGGGTCGCAGAGGGTCGGAATCGACTGTGCGACTGAACAACAAAAAAAGAAGAAATACCTGTAGAGAATAAAATCCTCAAATCCCAAAGTCCATAGGGCTCTTTTAGATCCAGAAATGTCTATGAAATATTTCAAAGAGCCAATCAATCCATCAGAATGTCCATAAGCCTGTGGAGCAAAAGAACCCCCCAAAGTCCTTCAGTCCATGAAATGGCCAAATATCAGCAAAGTCCAATATCCATAGGATGACAACATCTTAGGTTAATCCAGCAAAGTCCAAGTCTCAGCCATCCATCAGATGCATTGGGCAGGGTACATCTCCAAGATTAAATCCAGTCCAGTCCAATTCCATCTAATCTCATTGGATTACATCCTGCCTCCTGCCTTTGGGGTGTTCCCTCCAGGGAATAGAATTCAGCTAACAAGAGCCTGGTAGCCTTCAGTTAGAGAACCAATTTGGGGTCTTAAAACCTCTGATTTATTTAGGCAAAATGAGTCACTACCCACCCCTAGGAATGCATTACATAATGCAATTACATAATGGGAAATTCCCACTCCACAGTGTTCCCTCTTCCCTCTAGAATTCCTGACATCATGGGAAGGCACCTGACCATCCATGGAATGTGTTTACCTCATGGAAAAGCACCTGGGCTCCCATGGGAATGGAATTGACCTATTCCCTCTGTCCTCTGATGTCATGTCTGGCTTGGCAGACTGTCGTAGAAAGCCCCCTTTTAAACAGTGCTTTCTCTGTTAGCCTTGTTACCCACTTAAATGTCTTTTAGTACTTTTAAAATGGTGATTCCAGATATGTGGGAGGAAGAAAATATGTAAACATCCTTGCCTCATGATTTTAATGAATATGTGATTGACATGCATTGCTGTAAGATTATGGGCTACAATCCCTAAAGGGAAGGGCCAGAGGTGTAACCCAGTGACACAGACACACACACAGAGAGAGTATGTCCCTTCTCTGGAATGCTGTGCTGCCATTCTGAAAAATGTGAGAATTGTGGAAGGAGGGGGGCCGCATGCTTTTTCTGGAACCCTTAATGGTTAATTTCTGCTTTGAAATGCTTGCTGATCTTTTGATCAACTGTATCCTGTATGTTACAATGCTTTCAATATATTTCTTGAAGTAACTTGGAGTGGTTATTTGGCCTAATGCTATCTTTTCTACAGGGAGCTGCAACCCAGAAGAACAAAGGGCCTACCCAAGAGGCAGGTCCCTTCTGTTACACAAACACCTGGTGTTGACCTAATCTCTGTGGAATCTGAGATATGTATAAACAAAAGAAAGATTGCAGATAGTTGTGTCACAGTTTGACCATCTCTACCAAAGCAAGTAGCTATGATGACCCTAGGATCATGACACTAGTATCCCAGCATGGCCATTGGTTGAGAGATTGTGGTAAGTGTGATTCAGAAAGGTAACATTTCTAGGATGTGCAAACCCATTCAGTACAAGAACACTGCAAAAACTGAGTCCAAGACCTTTAGCTCTACCTCCAATGAGGAGGACCACCTCTGACAGGTCAGAGTGAAGTTACTGCCTCCGACAGCAGATTCAAGGTTCTACGAAGGGGTGGGCAAACTGCTCTTTAGTTTGTTGTTCTTATATTTTAACCATCTGGTATGCGCACCCCCCACCATGTTCAGATGTTAAATAATGTAGCTGGCTTCGGATAATATTCATCTCAACTTGACTCAACTAAACTAGGTTAGTCTCAGATACATTTTATAGCTATGATTAGCCACGATGGCTGGCAGCAGTGATGGGATGTCCCCGGTTCCAGACGGTTCCCTGGAACCGGTAGGACCAATTCCGGAGGGTTCTCCGTGAGGGGAGTCCACTTTTGGGGCGTCTGGTTCCGGACACCTCACCGAAAGAAAATTTTTTAAAAAAAATCGGAGCTAAAATGGCTCCAATTGACTGCGCATGTGCAGAAACTCAATCTGACACATTGCGCATGCGTCAGATTGAGTTTCTGCACATGCGCAGTCAATTGGAGCCATTTTAGCTCCAATTTAAAAAAAATTGTTTAGAGCTTTCAGGACGGCGGCGGCGGAGGCGGCACCAGCCCTCTGAGAAGGGCACCTCCCCCGCGGCACGTTGAGGGCTGCCTGGGCCGTACGCTGCCGACAAGCCCCATGCCCTAGGGACGCCCAGCACGGTGCACCGCTGACGCCTCCTCCTCCGCCGGGCGCCAGCCTGTGGGCTGGGTGCCTGCAACCGCCGCCTGCCGCCGCCGGAGCTGCTGTTGGCTCAGTGGCGTAGCATGGGGGCGGGGGGGGGCGGATGCCTCGGGCAGCGGCTTTCAGGGGGTGGCAAAATGTCCCCTCCCCACCCTTTTGCTGGCGAGCGCCCCGCGTGCGCTTCGCCGCTTGGAGGCGAGGAGGAGAAAAAGGGTTGTTTTTTTTAGGCGGACAATTCAAGGAGGGGCCCGCCCGCCCGGCTGGCCATTGGGGGCTCTCCTGGCGGGCGGCCCACGTGCACGCGCACGCTGCTCGCCTCCGCCCGCCCAGCCACCCACCCAACTTGCCGTGAGACGGGGCGCTCGTCGGGGGTGGGTGGGTGGCGCCGTGGCGGGGAGCCCCTGGCGGCTGGCTGGGCAGGAGGAGGTGGGTAGCATGCCCGCGCACGCGGGCCGCCCACCAGGAGAGCCCCCGACGGCCAGCCGGGCGGGCGATCTGCCGGAGGTGCGCTCATCAGGGGGGGTGGCGGACGGCCCCTGGCGGGCGAGCAGACGGAGGTGTGTGGTGCGCGTGAGATCGCGCGTGCGCCGCTGGTCAGCAGGGGGCCGCCTTCTGCCTGGGTCGGGGGGAGGGGGTGGTGGCAGCGGCGAGCTGGGGGGGTCCCAAGAAAGGTAAGCGAGGGGTAATTTATTTGTGTTTTGGGTGGGTGGTTGTTTTTATTTTATTTATTTATTTATTTATTTATTTATTTATTTATTTATTTATTTATTTATTTATTTATTTATTTGTGTCTGGGTGGGTGGGCTGAGAGGGAGGGGTGCGTGTGTGTATGTTTATTTTTATTTTTTATTTATTTTTATTTTGGCCCCGCCCACAACATCATGACATCATGACGTTGGCTTCGGTCATGACGTCATGACATTGGCCACGCCCATGACGTCCGTGACGTCATGGCGTGGTAGTAGAATTTTTGTCATCCCATCACTGGCTGGCAGGGTCTGAAGTTACAATCCAACATCCCAGACTACTTCATAGGACCTTCTTCCTAATTTCTTCTCCACAATTTTGCCACCACTGCCCACCTTGTCCTTCTGTGCTCAGCAGAAAGACAGATGACTGGAAATGTCTAAACATATCAGTGTAGAAAAGATTGGGCTGGGTTTATGGCTATTACACAGTGGTAACTACCCTGAAAACTCATAATTAGGTAAACACTGAAATCTTCCACTTCTTATTGCAAGATATCTATTCAGAGATAGTGCAGGAGAAAAGTACCATAAACTGCCTCCCAGAAACCATAAAGTTGGCTTCTGATAGCTGTTATGAAAGAAACCCCTAAGTATCACAAATTCACACAGAGAGACACAGACAGTGTAAAGATCTGGAGAAACATGGGTCAACACAAGCAGATCAAGCACTAGAACAAAGCAGGACAAAGCAGGACAAAAATATACCACCACCTGAAACTGATGTAAAAAAAAAAAAACCCAGAAAGCAAAGTGTTTGTCTCCCATTTGACTGATAATGGGTTTCAGATTTGTTTCATGTGGACAGGAGTTTTAATTCAATGGGTGTAAGGAAAGTTGACCCTTAAAATTAACCAACTTCTATAAAAGGGGACTGCAATGGCTCAAGTGGCTAAGACACTGACTGGATGGTGGCAGGTCAGCAGTTCAATACCCGAATACTGCAGGATGGAATGAGCCCTCATCTTTGTCCCAGCTCCTGCCAACCTAGCAGTTCGAAAGCAAGAAATCACAAGTAGATAAATAGGGACCACTCTGGTAAACAGCGTTCTGTGCACTCCAGTGTCTAGTCATGCCTGCCACATGACTAGGGAAACATCTGCAGAAGCAGACAGCGGCTATGAAACAGAGACAAGCACTGAACCCCATCATCGGATACAACTGGCTTTTGAGCAAGGGTGACCTTTACCTTTATGAAAGGAGAAGTAAAATCTACATTTGCAGCTGCATATTAATAAATGTTGCTTATTTCAAAGGCAAGGGGAATAAGGAAGAAAGACATACATTTATCTTCTATTTTCTTCTTTATTGCCTTTCCCTGTTATATGTGTTGGTGCTTGAACTTTCTGTTACATAGCACTTTGACCAAGCAGCACAAGCAAAATCTAAGTAAATCTTAGACTTAAGATTTATGTTAGTTGTTCTTACATCTAACCATGAAAAACACGATTATAGACTAGAAACATATGTCAGGCTAATGCATTTGTTAGCCACCCAAGTCTCCAAAAATCTTTATTGTTTCTGTTAACCCACACACTCCTCTGGTGTTTTGTGTGTGATACTATTTATCAATAGATTATTACACAATACTCCTTCCTCCTTTCCTCCACTTAGGCCCAGATGGACAATCTCAGTACAAAATAACTGCTGCGTTTCTCCTGTCTTTGTTGTGTCTACACTTGTAGACTTGGTAAACCAATATATACAAATAAAACTATTTCCCAAAATTGTTGCCATTTGTCCTTTATACGACTAATATTCTTCTTCCAAAATTTAGTTCCTAAGAAGAACTCTTCATTATTAATAGAATGGATTTCCAGGGAAACTCGAAAACACATTCTCATACTTTAATAATTTACTAATCAAATACACAGTTTGCATTTTGCTGCTCTGCAGAAGCCTTGCCCTGTGTTTTTTCACTTTCCCATCTTTCAAAATAATAAAAAAGATTAACTTCTTCCTAACTACCTTGGCACAAAAGGAAACTAGTGCAAAAGGAAACTAGCTCAGCTGCATGGAAATTGTGAGCCAAAATTAAGAAGTCCATGTAAGGACAGTTCTGGCTAAAACATGCATGAGAAACCTTTTGTGCTGCTCGGTCTCCCTTTCGCACCTCAGGATGGGAAGTGTGTGTGTCAGTTTCTCTGTGTCACACTATCTTTGAGTTTGATTCTCCTACTGCAGTGATTTTCCTCCCAGTTTCCTACCATCACATAACTTGTCTATTGAGAACCCATAGCACATCTGCAGCAGAGCTGAGGGTACTGCAAAGGATTTTGGAAAATGTTTTAGGCTGTGCACTCAACTTGTAGAGTATGTTGGCCAATCTTATCTGTGTTGACTTTATAGGGGCCTAGATCTATGGCCTTGAAACTTTCTAAATCCAACACCCATATACAAAAGGGTGAACATTCAGTGGTAGAGCAGACTACTTTTACGATTGTAAAGAATACTATCTAATTCTTGACCCCCCAAAAAAGAGCACATCAAGAGACTGTTTTAAAAAATGGTTGACCACTGCCAGATTTTTCAGCAAAGCGAAAAGACCAAGCTTGGAGTTTCCCCCCTGTCGTCATCAACATTAGCAAGATATTTATTTATTTATTCATTCATTCATTTATTGCATAATGAAATGTGTATCATATGCAGAAAACTTCTGTTGGGGAGACACATACAAAATCTTAAGTTTTCATATAAAAACACTTCTGCAAATTTTTCACAGCTACTGCTAATTAGTATTGACAATATTGAATTAGGGGGACCACTGATATAACTGATTGTAAGGCATTTTACTATGTTACTCTTTAATCCAGCCCAAAATGAGTGTGTTTAGTATTACATTTCTGTTGAATTAAATTATATATTTAGCATGTATCTAGAAAAATGTGTTCCCTGGAGGAGTGAAGCAAATCTGTTTGTCGCAATGTGTGCTTTCCTCAGCTTGGTATCTTGTATTTCATAGGTTTAGTTGTGTGACTGAAGTTTGAAACCCAGGCTTAATTTGGAAGGCATGTATAGTAAAACCCCTACTTATGAAAAAAAAGGCAGTTCCATAGGCTTTTGCTTAAATCAGTTTTTTATGTGGCTCGAAGCAAACGCACAAGAAAAATTATTTTTTATGTAACTTGAAGCAAACCCATAGGAAAAATGAAATGTTTATGTAAATCAAAGAAAGCCCATAGGGAAATGAATTTTTACATAACTCGAAGCAAACCCATAGGAAAAAGAATCTTTATATAACTCAAAACACACCCATAGGAAATTGTGTAAATTGGGACGTGGTTTTAGCAAAAAATCATCATGTAAGTGGAATTTTATATAACTCAAGGCATTTGTAAGTCGGGTTTTTATTGTACTGTATTTCTAAAGAAATCCCATTGCAGAAGCAGGAAGAGATTAATCAAAGTCAGGATGAGACTATACAGTGGGGAGAATATGCTTAGATCTGTTGTGATTGACATTTTTTTTCAAATTGCAGAGAAATCACTGGGTAGCCATCCAAATATGATCTGTAGGACTCAGGTGAGGCAGAGGAAGAGAACCATGTCAGCACAGCAGAAACAGCCTTTAACAAGGTAGTACCGTAATTATACTGCATCACAAAAAAATTTTGTCTGCTACTTGGTCTAATCCATGTGTCCTGTACTAAAGTACGCTGAATCCAAATCTGAAGCCTGATTCTGCCTAGGACATCAGGATCTTAAGTTAGCAAATCTCACCCTCTTGGTTAGGTTCTTATGTTGATCACATGTAGCAAATGTAGCAAAAAAAAAATCTGGTTTATTAACACAGCTGCACCTACTCATCTTTAGCTCAAAACAGACCCATTATGGCCTAACTGTACTAGCCAATAAGATGGTTTCACACTAGAGACAAGCCCTTGGTCCATCTAGCCAGTGGTGGGATGTCAAAAATTTTACTACCCCACCATGACATCATCATAGTGTGGGCGGAGCTAACATCACGACATCATGGGCGGAGCCAATGTCATGACATCATGATGTGGGCGGGGCCAAAGAAAAATTAAAAATAATAATAAAATAAAAATAAGCACACACACACACACACACACACACACCTCAACCCACCCACCCACCCACAACACAAACCCGTAAATAAATAAAAAATACATTAAAATACACCCACCCACCCCAAACACAAATCAACCAGAGCTTTTAAACCAGAGCTTAAAGCTTATTCTGGCTAATCTTTCTCACACTAGGTCAGATGGAAGGAACTACAGAATGAACTCACCACAAGATGGCTTCATTTTGGCACTTTTCAACTTTTCAACAGTTAAAGAAGTTAGGTACTAAGTCTTTGCCTAACCAGTTCTCTAGGATATCTAGGGGAGCAGGCTATAGGGAGCTTCAGGCTAGCAGCGTCTCTTCCTCCTCCCCGTTTGGGAGGACAGCAAGGAGGCCGTGCATACGCACCAAGCACTGTAGGCATGCATGCACACCAAGTGCTTGGTGCGCATGCGCAGTGGGGGAACCAGTGAAAAGGTAAGCCCCGAAGGTGGTTCCCCCCAAAAGCTGCAGCCGGTTCTCCGGGACACTGGGAAAAGTTACTACCAGTTCTGGAGAACTGGTGAGAACCTGTTATATCCCATCACTGCATCTAGCCTTATATACCTATTTCTGACATCAGCTCATTTATTTGCCCAGACATGCCAAGCCACTGCTGGAACATGCATACCAACAGGGGACATGATTCAGTTGAGGTGGCAGCAGGCATAGTGGTAACTGCAACTGTTATAATGTTCCAATGTAAAAATATATTACCCAGTTACCAATCATTTGAACAGCTATAGCACACCTTAAAATCTGTACATGACAGGCAAATTCTGAGTTCAGATTTGGAATCAGCACACTCGATATCATGTAAATCACATGTGTTATTCCCAGTAGCAAAATTATTGTTAATGATGCCCATCAAATGCTGGTTACCAAAGAAAGTTGAGTTTCCACCAGCCTTCCCTGAGTTGAAATGTATGTCACAGGCTTTGATTCAAATTTATCTGTGCCCAGTCCATTACAAACTGTGTGATAAATAGATAATGTAAAGATAAAGGTCTCCCTTGCTCAAAAGTCAGTCATATCTGACTCTAGGGTGTGGTGCTCATCTCCATTTACAGCCAAAGAGCCAGTGCTGTTTCCATGGTCATGTAGCTGGCATGACTAGATCCCAGAGCACATGGAACGCAGTTATCTTTCCTGCCGAAGCAGTACCTTTTTATCTACCTGCAATTTCTTGCATTCGAACTTCTAGATTGGCAGGAACTGGGACAGAGAGAGGAGCTCACTCCATCATGCAGCACTCAAGTCTTGAACTGTTGACCTGCCGACCTTCTAGTCATTAAATTCAGCATCTTAACCATAAAGACACTGCAGTCCCCCCAAATACAAATTTCCTTTTAACCCTAGTCACATTTCTTCTCTCTTCTCTGTGTTTTAGACTGTCTTCCCCATCCTTTCTTCTCTCCAGTTTGCTAAACTATGCCCAGACTCCTCAAATAGCAACCTAGTTACAAGACCCAAACAGCTGATAACTAGCATGGTAAATCAGGCCTGCACACCACTTGCACTCCTCTGGAGGAATCCAACATTTCCAATGATTACAATATTTGCTGTTTCCTTTTCTTCTTTGGAATGTATGAAATTGGGGTAGGAATAATAATTGGAAATATTTATAAGACTACCACTGTTTATAAAATTGCCTTTTCTTTCTTTCTCCTGAGTTCAAAGATATACCTTATAACCAGCACTAGTTTTTTAGCTGGTTGAAGTTAAGGACCTACACTGTGAGGCAGAAGACCTCTGCATTTGTAAATGTTTGCATCTAGGCTACTGCATGTGCAGGTGTGTATGTATGCTTCTGAGTGTATGTGAGAGTATGACTGCCTACTTCTCCCCACACAACTTCTGGTCCATCAACCACAACAGCCACTAGCCAACAAAGTTCTCACATCTCAACCAACCACCCTCCCCGAACATCTTTCACCTGTTTGCCTGTGAGGAGAGATGCCAGGGCTGGCCCTGAAATTGGGGGGTGGGGGGTGGGATGGATTACTTACTTTAGGGTTAACTCTTCTTCTCGTTGTAGTCTCAAAAATACAGGTTCCCATTCTGAAAAGTGCCATGTGTTCTGGTGTGCCACCTGCTGAGGTTGCCTATGGTTATGATTTTTGTTACACCTGCAAGTTTCTTATTCTGTGCAACAGATCAATACATGTTAGTCTGAGGGACTGAAAATAATTTCATTGGAATTGAGATATCTTATGCAAGCATTGAGATGTCTTTATATTGAGACGTCTTTGTGCCTAATCTCTTATTGTAAATATTTTTTTTGTAAGCCACGTAGAATGGGAGAATATCCCAGATGGGTGGGATATAAATGCAATGTATGCAATAAATGTATGCAATAATTACATAAAATAAACCAGCCATTTGGCATCTACTGAACAACGCTCTTGCTAAAACATAGTTCTCCTTGACTTGCAAATTCGCATACAGTACAGTATTTGCAAAATCTGCAACATTTTTGGAGAAAAGAAATACACAGAAAATCACATTTTTAAAAAAAAAACAAAACAGCTAAACTGAACAGAATTGAAAAATTTGTAACAGGTGCCTTAAATGAAAAGGGAGGGAAATATACAAACATAGTTAAAGGGGGGGGGATACATAATAAACATGTAAAAACACAGACACGAGAGGAAATGTATACATGAAATATATAAACAAATTTCACATGGACATTAAAATAAAGCCTTACAATCTGATCTGAAGGAAGCATGGGGTGAAAATAAGTGCGAAATTTGGAGAAAGGAAGCAAATTGGGGCAAGACAGTTTTTCCGGTTCTTAGTTAGATTTCAATAGCAATGCTCTAAATAAGCAGGAGAGGCTTGTTGACCTAATGTGACCTCACACAAGCAACAGAGCCTTAATAATCTCTTTGTCATTTCTTTAACTTCCTAACCTCTCTTCCTCTCTGTCCCCTTTGTGACAGGGCTACTGGCTTCAACAAAGCCTCCACGACTTAAAAGGAGACAATTAAGCCCCAGAATCTTTCCTGAGAGGATAAAGGATTACTGTCCCTCCACTTTCTTGATTATCCTGAATGCAAAGCTGATAGTGAAGTGTGTTTCAGATAAGCAACTTTCAGATTAATTAAGATAATGTTAAACATCTTCTGTAGATAGTAAAAGGCATGACCCTTCTGGGAGGAGAGGAAAGAAGCAAAGAGCTACTAGTAATGGAGTATTAATCATATATTTGCAAGGGTAGAAAAAATTGGAAGCGACAGAGCACTTAAATTGAAAAAGATACACACCTTTGCATGGGGGAGTAGATAAAGAAGGATCTCCTTAGGTTCCTAGAGTGACCTTTATCTGCTCTGACCTATGCTGACCTTTCAATCTAGACCAGGGATTCACAACCTATGGGCTGCTGCCCAAATCCAGTCTTCAGTGCCAATTAATCTGGCCTGCAGTGAGGACCCCACTGCTGCTGCTGGAAGCATTGAAAATGCCGGAAGCATGGAAAATGTGCCAAAAATGCACTGAAAGTGCAAAAAATCCACAGAAAATGCACCAAAGCACAAAAAAAACCTGCTAACCACATGCCAACACCCCCCCCCCACTGCCAAAAATGCAGCGCCCTTGCTCCAGTGGCCAGTGGAAGTGGTGAAGGCAGCAAAAACATCTGAAAATGCACTGTGAATGCACCTGCTGGTGGCACTACCATCAGAAGTGGCAGAAGTGGTGGGAGAAGCCACACCTCCAGCCTGCTCACCTGTCAGAGGGGGTGTGGTCTGGCCCGTGACATGAATAGGTTGCAAACCCTTGATCTAGACCAGTGGTTCCCAACATGGGGTCCACACCCCACAGGGGGACTTCAATTCCCAGAAGCCTAAGTCAGTGCATCAGTGCTTTGCGGAATTGACTTAGCCTTCTGGGAACTGAAGTCCAAAAACTAAAGGTTGGGAAACACTGGTCTAGACTCCTGGTTCTTTGGTTGCTGGCATCACATTTTTCCTTCTTCCATTTCTTTTGTGACCCTTTATGAATAGAGTGAAAACTGGTGGAAAAACCACCAATAATTTTAAGATATGCAAATGAGAACTTATTACTAGCAGAACATAGTGTAATGTATTGAAATGACAAGTGAAGATCACAGGTGAACATACTTGGAAAGGAAGATCACAGCTGAACATACGGAAAAGAAAATGTATGACTACCAAACAGTAGCATGACTCTTCAAAAAAGAAATCAAACATTTTAAAACATGATCAGCGCCTCAGATTAATCGCAAATGTCCAGATGGAGACTTCAAACACTGCAACCTTGAAGAGAGGCTATGAGGAAAGTAGAAAATATCCTCAAGCATAAGGATGTGTCACTGGAGACCAAGACCAAGATAATTATGTTATTCCCTATCACTGTACATCAATGTGAAAGCTAGACAACATAGAATGCCAGCTTTTTTAAAAATAGCATTCATTCAAAATGAATGGGTTCTAGAGTAAATCAAAGTTGAACTTTTACTAGCAGCTAAAACAGGGATTCTCAACCCGTGGCCCTTGGGCTAGATGCTGACCACAGCACCATTTCATGTGCCCCCCCCCCCCACTGCCTCCACCACACCAGGAAGTGCCATGTGGTGGAGGAAGGGCAAAATGGCCATCTGGCCCACAAAGCTGTGAGAGGGAACATGACCCGGCCCCCAGTTTAAACAGGTTGGGAACTCCTGAGCTAAAATGACTAAATTAAAGCTAACATGTTTTATATGTATCATCAGCATATATGCTGTAAGTATTTGGGGAGTTGTAATTAAAAAAACATAACTTTTTCCATCTCTGAGATATACCAGATGGAAAGTTGAAGCCTGAAGTTCCATTGTAGCAGACCCAAGGTTCTACAAATTCACAGTGCAAGCACAATGTGACAACCAGGGTAATGTGAGTACATTTCACAGATCATTGTTCACATATGACAAAGCACACAACCTGACTATTTTACAAAGCCAGGCTTCTGTTTATGCTATTCACTATGACACTTGAGTGACAACATTCATTGCTGATAGCTAGCAGTGCTGTTTGGCAATATAGAAAATAATATGCTACATCCTTCGTATATCAGAGCATGTCTCAAATTTGGAAAATGCTGATACACGTAACTATACAATATTTAAGACATGTAGAATTAAGATGGAATAGTATGAAATAACACAGGAAATGTACATGTGTCAGCTTCTTGGCTTCCACTCGGTGGGTTTCGGTTTCCAAATTCTGATGAATTGCACAATCTGTAGATCAGAGTCCAGCCCTTCTCACTGAGTGCCAAGTCCTTGTCTGTTTTGCACTCTAGTAATATGGGAGGAACTCTGTTGAGCTCTATGGATTACTTTCATCTCATGACATTAATACAGAGGGTGCATTCTGAACCTTTAACTTGTAATTCATTATGACTTTAGGAAGAACTCAAAAACTCTAGCTGCTAAATACAATCCAGCTGCTGCAGCAGCTTCCTCACATCTGTCTAATCAACATGTTCCTCCTTCTTAGATATCAAAGTAGAAAAGCCATGATCTGTCATTCTTGATCTGCCCAACCCACAAGACAACAATTTAACTCCCACCATTTTCATAGAACAAGAGACACTGGAAATATTGGAGTGCCTCTTTCAGTTAATCAAGAACAATCCTTAAATCTCTTTCAACACAGATTTATCCAACTTTTCCAGTTACTCTGTCACAAACCAAATTGCTGCAGCTCTAGAGAACAGAATCTGGAGCTATCGGTTTAAAGGAAATTGTTAGATATTACAACTGAACATTAAGAAGAATTTGTTTGACAATGTAAGAGACTACCTCTTTAGTTGATGGATTTCTTTAGTCATTTTCAATAGAGATTGGGTGGCCATTTGTGACGAAAGCTTTTATCATGGATATCCTACAGTGCCATGGGAATTCTCAGCTTTCCAATATTTAGGTCTCAACTAGCCTCTATCAAGGAATCAAAGCCCCACCAACTGTTTAAGCAGTATGACAATGGAACTAATTTTCTCTGGAGCTGGTGAGTGCTCTGACACCGGAGGCATTGAGGAGAAAATTGGACAAACATCTTCCAATCTGCTTTGGTTTGGAATCCTGCATTGAGCAGTGACTTGGACTCAATGGCCTCATAGACCCCTTGCAACTCAATTCTTCTGTGATTCTATGATAGAACCAAAACCCCACTTTTTCTGAAATGGATGTACGCATGTTTACAAGCATTATATTATTGTAGTAACCCCAAGTAACTTGGAGTCTTCTTAGATAAGTCTTTGACCTATAACTGCCATCTGGCAGCAAAGATTAAAACCAGAAACAACATCTCACAGAAGCTAGCAGGTACTTCTTGGGGCACCAGCACTCAAGTTCTTAGATCCACCGCCCTAGCATTATTATATTCTGTCACTGAATGCTGTTGTTCATCTTGGCTTAATAGTACAAACACAGGACTAATAGACATACAGCTGAATCAGGCAATGTGTATCATCACAGGCTGTATTTGACCAACAAACACCCACTGGCTCCCCATCTTGAGCCACATTCTGCTGCCACCACGAAGAAGATCACTGGCAATATTTAACCTATGGATACAAATAGTAAACAATCCTCTCCTCCTAATCCATGCCTATATAATTGCCCCCTCAGCCCAACAATTAAAATCTAGACACCCTGCTTGGTACACTGCAATCAACCTACAGAATAACCATTTCAGTATCTCAGATGGCCAGATGGGACTCTGGCAACATCTATCTCCGATTCCCCATCATCATATCATCAAGAATCCCTGTGAATGGCCAGCTGGATTTTCCCTTCCAAAGTGGAGTGGAGGATGCTGAACAGAGTGAGGACTGGCTGTGGTAGAAGTGGAGCCACTCTGTTCACATGGGGGTGGAAGTCCGATCCCCAAAGTGACTGTGTAGAAGAAGACCAAAACGTGGACCACATTATATTTAGGTGTCCTTTATGCAGTTTGGAGGCACATTGGAGGACTTCCATAGTGCCACAGATGAAGCCCTTCTATGGCTTACAAACTTAGATGTGAACTATAACTAAGACCTTGAGATGGACAATTTGTGCTTACTGTATATATCAACATTAATGTAGACAGCTGAAGGTAATCATACGATAAATAAATAAATATTATTATATTTGTCATTTACATTAAGTAGTCTGGCAGCAGGATTTGAAAAAGCACTAAGTATCTAACAGGAATGTAGAAAGTATTCAAACGATTTCTCATTCTTGGCAATTTTCTGAGTCTAAGGGGGAAACTACACAATTGAAATAAATAGGGAGCTGATGTCCCACTTAGACAAGTTCGGTGCCCTATCAGTGTGATAGATAAATACTCCTGCTTGGAAAACACAGGACTAGAAAATTGTTCAGGGTTCCTTCTAACGCTACAGTTTTATGATTCTTAGCACAACCTTCTTCTTGGTTTCACTTCTCCTTTTTCCATTTAAAAATCCACTTGCCAAGCATCAATGGAAAGAACAAATGTATTTTTGATGGCAGGCATAGAGTGGCATTGTCTCTCAGAGATTCTTCTATCATCTCAGAGTATTTGAATACATATTAATGCTTTGATTCAGAAATGAGACACTTCGAGGCGTTCTTCCTTAATTTGTAGATCTTATACAGAATAACAGCTCTGGATGACACAAGTTGGTACTTTGTTACACAGTAGCAACTGGCTTGAGAGTGAATACTAGCATGATGATGTCTTCTTGGCTCAGTTGCCTCATTTGCAGACTAGACAAGAGCACCGAAGAAAGACGCTGGTGTCCTCTGTGTTAAAAACCTGGCTCATTAGGCATACAGCAATGAATTGGCTTATACGGTTTATACCAGAGGTTCCCATCCCTTTTTATGATTCGGGCCTGACCATGACCCAGGAAGTGGAAATAAATGCACCTGCTTCTGCATTTGCAACAGCCATGGGCACATTTACGGCTGATGTCACCATGTTTATGCATGCACGGGCACATTTTACAGCTGTCATAAACACGACTGCTTCCACTTCTGGGTGTGGTGGCTAGTTAGACCTCTCAATCCCCCATGTCCCAACAAGGCTCTCACCTAGCAGGGGTTATTATGTGTGTTATTTGTTAATTGTTAATGATAACATTCACAAAGAAAGGTGGTGCTTTAATGTAAATGGATAATAAATGGACAATAAAGAAGTCAGATTTCAGAATCACGAAACCTAAGTATTTCTTTCCTTCCTTCCTTCCTTCCTTCCTTCCTTCCTTCCTTCCTTCCTTCCTTCATTTATTCACTCACTCACTCACTCACTCACTCACTTACTTACTTACTTACTTACTTACTTACTTACTTACTTACTTACTTACTTACTTACTTACTTACTTACTTACTTACTTACTTACTTACTTACTTACTTACTTACTTACTTACTTACAGTAGAACCCAGTATAACAAAAAAAAAACACTCCATTCCATGGGGCTCTTCGTTATACTAGTTTTTTCATTATATGGAGCACTATTGGTGATACCCCACGTAACAAAAATAACAGGGTTCCACTGTACTTACTTATTTGCATTTATACCTCTCCCTTTTGGTGCAAGGACCACTCAGAGTGGCTTACAATCATATTTCCCACAAGGGGCTCAATCTACAGTTCGCAGCTGGTGAAAGTCTCCTGTGTTTTTACATGCCATTCCTCTCTTTCCTGACAGCAGTACAGCTAAGGGATCTCAGGGCTACATCCCAAGGGCTCCCCAAGGGCACCAGGAGCTGAGTGTTCAATTCCCCTCTATGGCTCCCAGGAGAAGAACCACCCTGCATAGCTTGGGCAAGCAGCTAGCTCCCAGAATGCCCACCAGAAAAAGAGAACAGTAAACCATGTTATAATACTTTATACCGAGAAAATCCTAGAAAATCACTGGAATTGGCTAGATAGTCTGTAATTATAATTACAATTATAATTATATTACACATGCCATTCACTGCTCTGATCCAGGAATGTAATGGCTCATTACAGTTGGAGCAGAATGCTTCCATAGTGCAAGATGTCAGCTATATATTGTCACATATTCCTTAAAACAAAAGAGTAGTGAATTGCACCTTCACAAGTGATCACCAGACAAGCAAATAGATGTTAAATCATGCTGCCTTTTGCAACACTTCACTTTTGTACAGATAAATTGATGTAAATCAAAATATTGCTGTTATTAACAAGCCAAATAAATCTGGATATACAACTGTATGAAACAATAGATCCTCCCATTTCCCCAAAATACCGTAAACAAAAGAAAATATCATACAAATACAAATATACAGGGGGACACAAAAAACTTAACAAAACTTATATAATACAGTACTACTATGTACACCCGCCATTATGGGATGTTATAGATATACTGTAGACTTTCATTTAAATATTCTCTATAATATCATTACATTTATTTATATATTTGTCCCCTCATTCCAGGAACTGCAGTAGCTTAGTGGTTAAGACACTGAACTTAATAACTGGAAGGTCAGTAGATCAGCAGTTCAAGATCTTAGTGTTACACAATGGAGTGAGTTCCCGTCTCTGTCGCAGCTGCTGCCAACCTAGCAGTTTGAAAGCAAGAAACTGGGAAAGATAACAGCATTCAGTGCACGCCAGTGTCTAGTCATGCCTGCCACATGACCATGGAAACGTCTGCTGGCACAGACAGCATTGGTTCTTTGGCTGTAAACCAAGATGAGCACCAGATCCTAGAGTTAGATATTTCTGGCCTTTGAGCAAGGGCGACCGTTTTCCCCTCATCGCAGAAAGATAAAAGATCTTGCTCTGGCAATAATTCTTTGCTTTTGACTAATTTAGTTTTAATTTATATTTTAATTCATCATTTATTGTAATATTCCATATGTCTTTGTTCAAATTCACAGTCTACTTTCCATTTTAACAATAATCAATCCAAATGTTGTTACCAATACAGTAATACCTCATATAACATTAGTATCGAATAACACGAAAATCGCATAACATCAAGGAATCTGGGGGGAAGAATTGCATCAGATAACATTAAGATCCTATGGGATGCTTCAGATAACAACCGCGAAAGCCTGTGTGGTTACAATGTATCTCTATGGATCCCATAGAGGATCAGATAACACGAAAAATCATATAACACGAAGACTTGTGGAACCAGGTTTTAGTGTTATATGAGGTTTTACTGTATAATAAACTCTTTTTTTCCACTCTAACTGCTCATTTCCAAAATCCATTAATAAAGCTGTTTTAAGATACATCTCTAGTTTTATAGAAAATATTTGATTAATTTCCAGACTGATCCTCCTATAATCTAACCCTGACTTTCCAGTCTTCAAGATCAGTGTTTTAACCACTAAGCCACCACAGTGTGAGTGAGTGAGTGAGTGATGTGGGAATCTGTCTGCAAGAGAAACAGTCAATAATATAGCAAGAGGCTTCACGTGGTTTCTTAGTCTAAATCCTTGTGTCATGTCAAACTCTAAGTCTAAGTAAACAAGCACAATCAGGTCTGTGCTTCATTTCCTGCCCTCAAGCAGACAATTACCTTCCAATGACAAATACAACACCGTGGAAGCTTGAGTCACATTTCTACAAAGTTTTTCTCAGTCTGGCGTTCTCAGTTGGCCAAAGTCTCCTGTTCTTTTACATGTCATTCCTGTCTTTCTTGCTTTTGGTACAGCTAATATACCTCAGGGCTACATCCCAAGGGCTCCCAAAATGACCAATAAGAGATTCCTCTATAAGAAGTATGGATGTGGTTACTTCCTAAAATAATTGGTGCTCGGCAGACCAATCTGATATTTCGTAGGGCTGAACCTACTAGTTAATATATCTGCTAGCTCATTTTACAAACATCTTCCAGGAGCTTGCCTTAATTGACCCAAAAGATGGAGGAAGGAGCTCACTGGACAAGGAACAACATTTGTTTGCTGCTACTTGTATCTGGGTATACATTTTCCCTTGGAAATCAGGAAAAATACCACTAGCGTGAACTTGTTTAAGGTGGATTGCAGCTTGCCATGAAGTGGCCCACACACTGCAACAGATATGAAATGAGACACCGGGACTGCAATGGACTTGCCACAGCTTTGCGGATATTAACAAGGTGCGCCTTCACAGCCAGTCCATTTGGTATGGCCTCTTCTGCCTCAATGACCATTGGGAATTAGAATAGTGAAATTGTTACTCCTCTGCTCATTTTGCCATTGGGCCCAATATGATGGTTTCTGGTGGCATTTTCTCCACTGAGAAACCTAAAGGGGCTCATCCGCCTGTAGCCATTGTCCCCTTTAGGGAGTCATGTTATTTACCGCTGCCCAACACTTGGAGTTGAGTTGCTGGCTGTACAGTCTACTCCATTACTGTAGTGGGATGTCTGGCCAGACATGCATTAAAAGAGAATATAGCTAAAGATCTTAACCTCCTCTATGTCACTTGGAAGACCCTGAGCAGGCTGAGAGTTGAGGTCCCTAAATGCAAGACCAACATGCTCAAGTGGGGGCTACTGGTGGACAACAACATGCTGTGTGAATGTGGAGAATACAGAACCCAGCTCATTTACTGGTCTGCCAATTGCTGCCAGAGACATCCACGGATAAGGACTTGGGTTTGGGCAACGACAAAGCGAAGAAAGTGGTTTCGTTTTGGCAGTCCAGGGTTTGGTCAGGAAACCAAGGAAGAAGAAGGGCCCATCTCTCTTTTTCAATTCCATTTAATATGTATTCTCTTGTCTTGAATTAAGAGTTGCCAGAATGTGTGCTTTTTTAAAAGTTGCCAGAGCCAACATTTTTGGGAGTTCTAGTAACTCAACTTCCTGCTTGCCACTAAGAGGAATTAAATGGTAAAAGAACAGCACTTCTCCAGTGCTGAGTTCCAGGTTGATGTGACCTGGCCTACAGCCACTAGAAGTTACACTTGCTGGAAACAAAAGGCATTGTCCTTATTTTGTTTTCAAATCTTATCTTTAAGTATGGAGAGGACATAAGGTTGCTTAATCTTGAATTATTCCTATGGTTTTCTCCTGATCCTGATTGATCAGGACTCCCAAGACCCATTTCTCACTCCAAATTGCTCATTCAACATTAATCTTCCCATTTCTTTGCCGGTGTTAAATAAACCAGAGTCAATCACACAAGAGATTCAACAATTTTTTTACAAACTTTCCAAGACAGATGCATTTTTGTTTGTTGCTCAGACAACCCATCCCCTGATTGTTTTCACTGCACTCCTGGGAACAATGATTAGATTTTAAAGACCTTTAACAGAAACTTAATTTTTCCCACCTCATTCTTTCATATCAATTTTTTTCAGCTGTGTGAACAAATTGAAGTGAAACAGATGGTACAAGCTGGGGAGTGAAGGGAGGGGAAGTGAAGACCCACAGAAAGCTCCAAGGGTTCAATACTTGGGCAACCATTAACACCTTCTAACCTTATGAATCGCTTCATCAAGTAAATTTTCGCCTCTTACTAACTAAGATCAAAAGGAGTTCTTCAACTTGTGTGACATTTTCATATCACAGCAGAAAGCAGATGATCCTATTTTTTTTAAGAGCAGAAGGGCAGTGATGGGTTGCTACTGGTTCGGACCAGTTTGCCCAGACCGGTAGCATCCATCAGGAGGGGGTCACCGGGGTGGTGTTAAACCCCCAGCCGGCTGGTTCGGTCACCTCTCCAGGCCCCCTCTGGAAATGTGCATGTGTCAAACCTCTATTTGATGCATGCACAGTAAAAAATAGAACTGCGCATGCATCAAATGTAGGTTTGACGCATGTGCAGTTCTGGGCAGCGCCTCTACAAACGGCGGTGGCAGTGGCGGCGGCGGCAGCAGCAGCAGCAGCCTTTCCTCACTGCATGCGCTGGCTGGCTGCCACACCACTGCAGGGGTTTGTCGCAGCGGCGGTTTTCCGCCGTGCTGCCGCAGTTCCTGCCTGCCTGCCTGCCTGCTGCCTGCCTGCCTGCTGCCTGCCTAGCTAGGTAAGTTACTGGGTGTTTTTTTTTTTTTGGGGGGGGGGTTGGGATGGGTGGGTGGGTGGGTTGAGGTGGGTGTGTCTGTGTCTGTGTGTATTATTATTATTATTATTATTATTATTATTATTATTATTATTATTATTATTATTATTATTATTATTATTATTATTATTATTATTATTATTATTATTATTTATTTTCTTTGGCTCCGCCCACAACATCATGATGTCATGATGTTGGCTCTGCCCATGATGTCATGACATCATGATGTCATGACATTGACCCCACCCATGACGTCATGACATCACAGTGGGGTAGTAAAAAATTTGACATCCCACCACTGCAGAAGTGTGTCCGTCCTATCTCAAGCAAGCCCATAATTTATATGATCCTAAGATGGTGGGCAGAATTCTCACTTATTTGAAGTGAGAAACTTGTGATAGAATTAAATTGATACATGTACTAGGGTGTAAGAAACAGACCCAAGGCATCTGATCTTTGGACTTCAGATCATCCCTCAAGGTTGAACCCAAGGAAGAGCTTCTTAAAAACATCAGCACCAATTCCAGCTTCAGCTGAAGTTCATCAAACTGAAATATGGAAAATAATATCACCCAGAGTGGTGTGGACAATGAAAGAGAAGCCAGCAGCAAGTTACCATCTCCAATATGGGACATGGAAGATGCTGAATAAGTGGAGAACAGGGATGACACTGTGCAAAACAAAACTAAAGAGGTGGGACTACATTGATGATGGTGAACAATATGAATGTGATGAGAGACAAGACTTTGAACATCTGTTAATCTGCCTGAATCACCATGATATTGAGGATTTGTTTTAAGCAAATGACAGGGCTGTTCAAACCTCTGAAAATTGAAAAAGTAGAGAGTAAATATGTAAATGTGTAGTTTATGTAGTTTCGGCATATATTTTTAGATGATTAGTGTTTTTTAAAATTATGTTGGTTTTAAATGCTAGTGCTTCAGACTTGGATAAATAAATAAAAACTACAGTGTGTGCTCCAGTAAAGAAATCAGGCATCATAAAATGTTTTATCAAGGCCAGGAATCAATTGTATACTTAGAAATGGACTTAGAAAGGGGAGGGGCTTTGATTTGGGGCAATCTAGTACCTTAAGTCACATGACCTCTAGAAAGCTCCATCTAGTACAGCAGTATGAAGAACCTATGGCTTTCCAAAAATTACTGAAAGATAACTCTCACAACCCTGCACCTTTGGTCATGTTGGCTGGGGATGATGGGAGTTAGAGTCTAACTGTAATCAGAGAGTCCGAACTTCCTTACCTCAATAAGCCAACATCCTGTCTAACATTTTCAGCAGTGTTTCAAATTGATATGTACAAGTGGGGAACAATTGTTAATATCCACAATCTACTGTGGTTTGTTTTGAGCCTCTGGTTTTTGGGAAATATGCAGCATCTTGCTAAGTTGATTCCATCAAATGAGGTCATGAATGGCACTTGTTCTGAACCTTAAAACTGCTAGGTTGCTTTCTTTCTTTCAGACCCCCATGCCAGCCTCACTTTTGCCCCTTTAACATGAGCTTGGCATTCAGGAAATAACAGACAGGAAATATTATTTTCTTGGACTACAACTTCAGAAAACCTTTGCAACCTTTGGGGCTTTTTTCCCTCAGCAAAAAAACTACAGAAAACCTTTGCAACCTTTGGGGCTTTTTCCCCTCAGCAAAAAAGTAACATCTCTTTCCATCTCTGTAAAATAATACAGGAAAGCTGCTTCTGGTATGGATCTAAACCAGGGGTGAGGAACCTTTTAGAGTCCACGTACCCAAATGGAGGGGTGGGGTGAATTCTGTGCTGGGGGAGGGAGGAAGTCCTCCCACTGGGCTACTGGGCAGAGGAGCAGGGTGAACTCTGTGCTGGGGGAGGGAGGAAGCACTCCCATTGGGCTGCTGGGCAGAGGGGTGGGGAGAGCTCTGTGCTGGGGAAACAGCGTGCATGCCAACAGAAAGGGCTCTGCATGTCCTGTCTGACATGCATGCCATAGGTTCGCCACCACTGATCTAAACTAACGAGGGAAAGCTTTACTTGCTTTATTTTCTGCAAGTCAAGTTGTAAAAGCAAAGAAAGTTTATGTCTGTTTGTTGTAAAGTCAGCAAACCTAACTTCTGCGATTACATACCTGTTTTTCAATTTCAGCTATGGTGGTTTCAAAAAGCTACAAATGACCCTTCCTCTTAGCCAAAGGTGTATAGATCTAAAGAGGGGTTTCCGGTACTTCTATTATTCTGAAACACTGTTCTGGCTTTTGCACAGTTGGTTCTTGCCCTATAGAGGCCTCTATCTTTGCTGGAATCTTTTCCAAAAGGTTCTTCTGACCTGGTGGAAAAGTGAGCATGCAAATATACACGAGTATTCAGCAGTCCCTGCAGCGGTCAGAACTGTGACTGTCTCCATAAAAGCAGGAAAATGTCTTATATTTTCTAGAGTTGGTCCCAGATTTGGTAATCCTTAGAGCAGGGTAATTCTTAGAGCAGAAAATCCTTAGAGGTTCTGATCATCGTATAGTTCCGGCCGAGAAAGAGAAATCCCTGGTGATTGCCGGTTCCGAATCATTTTTGGCGCCGCGGATATGATTCTGATCCCCGTCGTGGTCTGCATGCTGGGAGGCTGGTGTATTGTCTACTTAGCTGACACGGTGTTAAAGTCATCTTCCTCTCTAAAGACATCTTACGAGGACTGGCTCACGTCCCACGGCCTGACTGTTTCTCCATTCCACGTGCGATGGCAAACTTCTTTTTTTCAACCGCCAGTTGTACAATTGGGGAAGATGGAAGCCCAGATTCCTTTATCTATGGTTTAGCATTGGAATGATTTTTGGCATAGCTGCAATGTTTGGTTCTGTTGTTCTCCTTGGAAAGACACTGATACAGGCCCTCTCGCAAATGCTATCTGAGGCTCCCACAGGTCAGAATGATCAGATGCTACAGGTTGTGGTGCCTGGTGTAAATCTTCCCATCAGCCAGCTGTCCTATTTTTTCACAGCAATCCTCATCAGTGGTGTCATACATGAAATGGGCCATGGTGTGGCAGCTATACGAGAGCAAGTTCAGTTCAATGGCTTTGGAATTCTGCATTATTAAAGCAATGGTATTTCCGGTAGTAATACAGTTGTACCTCGCTTAAAGAGCATAATGCGTTCCACAGGATTGCTCTTTAAGCGAGTTTGCTCTTTAAGTGAAACACCATTGTAAATGACCAATTGTGGGGGGGATTGCGAACCCCGATTTATTTGTTAAGCGAGTTTTTGGTTGGTTTTATTTGTTAAGCGAAGCAAACATTCAGAGAAAATTCTGCTCTTTAAGCAAGTTACTCTTTAAGCGAAACGCTCTTTATGCGAAGTTTGACTGTATATGGTTGTAAGAGCTGGATCATTAGGAAAGCTGAGCACAGAAGAATAAACACCTTTGAGATGTGGTGTTGGAGGAGAGTTTTGAGAGTCCCCTAGACAGCGAGGAGAAAAAATAGGTCAATCTTAGAAGAAATCAACCCTGACTGCTCCTTGGAAGGTCAAATAGTGAAGATGAAACTAAATTACTTTGGACATCAAATGAGAAGAGAGGATTCACTTGAGAAAGCCTTGATGCTGGGAAATGTTGAGGACAAAAGAAGAAGGGGGCAGCAGAGAATGAGATGGTATTGTTGATGCAATGGGCACGGAGTTGGGCAGGTTGAGGAGGATGGCAGAGGATAGGAGTGCCTGGCGTGCAAGGGTCCATGGGGTTACAGGGGGTCAGAATCGACTGTGGGACTGAGCAACAACAGAGCAGGGACACTGAAATCAACAGATGTCTATTACTCATGACTTAATTAAGCTACACAGATTTCCTTGAATCTACTCAAACATGAGTTACATATATGATGGACTGCAGATCAGTCCTTCCACAGGCAGAAAGATGGGTCTGGATTTATACTAATTCCCCATGTACCAAGATCTCTTTCCATGCTACTCCAGTTGAGGTAATTGTGCATAGTGGTCCTTTAGTTGAACAGTGAGCTGTAGAGCGGAACTTGGAAAATTTGATTTAAAGTACAACTCCCAGTATGCTCCAGAAAGGCAGTAGGGTCCTATAAGATGTGGTTTAGAAAAAGATGTTTTCCCATCTCTGCTCAGCTGCCTATAAGAAAAGAAGATAAAAGAATGTTTTTAATTGTTTTAAATTGTAATCTGCCCTGAGTCCTTGGATAAGGGTGGGGTATAAATTTAATAAAATAAATAAATATCTTACCAGAGATCTTTCACAACATACATTAGATTGATATCCACTGGATTGACTTGAACAGATGAACAAACTTGTAAAGGCTACGATGTTTCCTCAGATACCTGTTTGAAGGATGTAGCAGATGCTCCTTTTGACTACAGTAATACCCCGGATAATGTTATGACTTGGTTCCACAAGTCATGACGTTATCAGATTTTTAGAGTTGTTCAATGCATGCATTGGACAATGCTAAAAAAAAAAGCCCTGACTTCAGGGACAAACAGCTTTAAAGGCAGGCAGGGAAAGAACTTTTCCTCCCTGCCTTTAAAGCCACCCCCACCTGCAGCTCGGCCATGAGAGAATCCAGCCTGGCCCTGCTTACCTTGCTGCATGCTCCGACAGCCAGTCAAGCCGATCGCTGAGGCTTCTGTTTTTCTCTTTCACTTCCTGTACTGAAACGACAGGGAGGGGAAAAGAGAGAGGGGTGATTGGTTCTCTAGTCCCCAAACTGCTGGGGGTGGGGGGGGGAGGGAAGTGGCAGGGAGAGGTGCTTTGGCCTCCTTTACTTCTTTATGACGATGGATCGGATAACGCTAAAAAGAACATTATCCGGTACAAATCTTCCCTCCAAATTTGTCGTCGTTATGCGGTTTTAGCATTATCCGGTGCAATCGTATTACTGTATTTGTATTTGAAAATGTGTATACTATACTATATATTTACCAGTGCAGTTTGGTTTTACCTGTAAACCAGCTTTTTATCAAAGTGCCAAACCCATTTTCATAATCATTTGACATGTGAATAATATTTTATGGCCAGGTAGCGATCCATAATGTGGTGTTGTGGCTTGTGTGATGGATTAGGAGTCTGGTAGCCTGAGATTGGAATCCCATCCAGCCACAGAAACTCACTGGAGGTGTGGAACTGGTAAAGCCATTCCTTAAATGTCTCACTTACCTTGAAAGCACTATTAGAATCATTATAAACTTATGTCGACTTGATAGCACATAGCAAAGTAGAACCTTATCACAAGGAAACAAACATAAAATGATTGCTTTGTGCAATAGGTTTTTCTGCTTCTGACCTCCAACTCTAAGTGTACCCTAACTAAGAGTAAACCAGTTTGCCACCACTTTTAAGAGTCCTGGCTTCATCTTCCACAATTCTGGGATCTACAGTTGCTTGCTTGCTTGCTTGCTTGCTTGTTTGTTTGTTTGTTGCATGAAAGATCTACTGCAGCTCTTTACACTATAGCAAAAATTTAAGCAGCAGCAGGACAGAAGTTAAAGATCGTAATAAGTTTTCAGTTCAGGAAGGAACAGCAGGTACTGTGAATCCAGGCCTCATGCATCATAATCCTGCTGGAGTTTCTCCAAAGGTAGCTGCTTCCAGATCTCTTCTTTAGGAGTCTTGCTCACTAAGCTGCTATTCCCATTTCCTGAGCTTTGGCATCTGTTCCTCAAGGAGGCCACCCAAGCATACTGGCTTCCAAATTCCTCCAGCTGTGTTAATGACCATAATTCTGCAAAGAGTCACTGAGCCAGGGACTAATCCTGCAAACATCTGGGTCTTCTAGCAATAGCCCAGAGCTGTGTTAACAGGGAGTAGTGAAGAACACTAAGAGTGCTATGGTATATACACATCACATTACCGACACTGCAAAGGGTTACACCTGGCTTTTCCTGAAACATTTTTTTCTTCAGATTGAAAATTCACACTCTTAGCTACAAATTAAGCAAAGCAAAGCAATCCCACTTATATGCTGCCCCATAGTGCTTACTGCACTCTCTGGGCAGTTCACAAGTTAATTAGCATTTTTCCACTAATATGCTGGGTATTCATTTTACCGATCTTGGAGGGATGGAAGGCTGAGTCAACCTTGAGTCCTGTTCAGGATTAAACTCACAACCTTTAATGCTAATTAATTTGTGAACCACCCAGAGAGTGCACTAAGCGCTATTGGGCGGTATTTAAGTGTGATTGCTTTGCTATATCTGACTTCTTGTAGTTTCACTCCATTATTACGCATCCTCCATTCTAGGATGATGGAAAACAGATCCTTCCCTTCCTCTTTATGATTATCTTTCAGAAAAAAGTCAGGGGAGAAATCCAGACTGACAGATTTGTCCAGCCAGGCCCAAAACTTTGAGTACTAAACTCGTAAAGTTTGATTTGGGTTTGACGGGATCCCCTTTGGACGATCATGTTACTATTTACTTTAAATTGTCCACTTTTCCCTTATAATAGGCTCCTCATGCTGGTAGAAGACAGGTACATTAGAACACTCTCCATGTTGGGTATGGCTGAACCTGCAAAACATGCCCTGCACCAATGGAAAACATTTTCATTTCTGTTTTTTGAATAATTATAATTTAGGGGAATGTGTCAAAATTACAAATACCTTTCTGTTTCGACAGAAGGAGAGTAAGGTATATAAACAGAGTGAAAGAAGGCAAAATGAAGGCTGCAACTACTCTGGCAAGCTGAACTGGAACAATATGGCTTTGCTGCGGCTTGATTCACAGCCTATTTTATGCTTCTGTTTGGATTAGGTGATCACAGGGAGACTGTGATTGTTTTGGTGCCAGTATCCACACTGGCACATCAATCCGATGTGGTTTGTTCTGCGCCGTAGCCCAAAGCCTCCCTTCCGTAGATCACACTCTCTGCCAATCCCTGGCTCTCCTTGTATGGATCATTGTGAAGCTGGTGGACTGTTTAAAGTGTTGCATGGTGTTTAGGGAAAGATACAGTTTCCCAAAGTTATTCCTAGCATGCACATATACTCAGAAAAACAGTTCTTCTTTCATGTCCCGATCAAACTCTGGACTGCCAAAATGAAGCCAGACCAGTAAATGAGCCAGACTTTGTGTCTCTCCACATGCACATCGTGTGTTGCTGTCCGCCAGGAGTCTTCACTTGAGCATGTTGGTCTTGCATTTAGCGGCTCCAACTCCCAGCCTATTCAGGGTCCTCCAAGTGATGTAGGGGAAATTGAGATCTTCAGCATTTGATGATGTTCCTTGCCCAGTGAGCTTCTTTCTCCATCTTCTAAATTGGTTTTTGTTCTTGCCATAATACTCTTCCTGGATAGTAATCTGCTGTGATTCATTGGAGTTGTTTCTATTTTGTATCAATTTTATCTTCTTCTTTTCTCCATGAGAAGATGATCTAGTACTAAAATAATATATCAATACAGTGATGATGTGATCTAGCACTAAACTCAGTTTGGTCTGTTTCAAAAATTACTTCAGGATGACTAAGGAGAAAGACTACAGGGATGGGCATTCCTGCTGTCTGAATCATCACACCCATCTTAGTATGTCATGCATCTTCCATTTAAAAAAACAAAATAACTGATCACACAGGAAAAACAACATCCAGCCTGAAAAAAGTAGAAGCTCCCAGTAGCAGGGGAAAAGGTCTATTTCAGAAACAAAGAGGGCCAGGCCAATTAGCATTAGCTTTTGTATCATATGACTAAAAAAAATTGAATGCATTCATTTTACTTTCACAAATCCTGTACTATTTACCTGTGTAGTTACAGCCTAAGAGGTCTTCCTATCTCTTCCCCTCTTTTGATTGTTTTACTGAAGTATGTCTCTATTGTATTCTATTCCCGGGTTAAATTAAGGATTAATTTTACAATGAAAAGAAGGCAAAATATTTCATTTTCAAAATTTATGTTAATTTATTATTTGTAGCTATTTCCAACTTCTTTTTACGACTCAATAAGATGAAATTCATATCTTATGTTCCAGGGTTTGTTTGTTTTTTGCAACAGGTTTTATAGATAAAGTCTCATTTCATTAAAGACAAATTTCCAAGATTTTTGAATCTTCTCATATGTCCACCATAAATGAAAACAAGTACCAACATTCTGATTACATCTCTAGCATAATGCAGAATATTTCACATTATAACAATTCAAATTGTATTAGTGTTAAGTACTCCCTCCATATTGTTTTATATAACAACTCTCTTCAATCCAAACAGACATATTATTTAACATTTTTTCTTCCATAAATTGTTCCATTCCTCATTAGCTATTTCTTTAGTGAAATCCATTTTCCAAATTAATTTCAAACACTGCTGTTGGTCCTTTGGCTCTATAAAGATAAAGGTCTCCCTTGCTTGAATGCCAGTCATATCCAACTTTAGGATGTGGTGCTCATCCCCATTTATAGCCAAAGAGCCAGCACAGTCTACGTCTGCAGATGTTTCTGTGGAAATGTGACAGGCATGACTAGACACTGGAGGGCATGGAATGCTGTAACCTTCCCACTGAAGTGGCACCTATTTAATCTACTTGCAATTTCTTGTTTTCAAACTGCTAGGTTGGCAAGAGCTGGGACAGAGACAGGAGCTCACTCTGTCATGTAACACTCAGGTCTCAAACTGCTGACTGGCCAACCTTCTAGTTGTCATGTTCAGTTTGTTAAGCACTAAGCCACCACAGTCCTATTCACAGTGTATAAATTTTACTTATTAATCATTTCCTCTTTTTAATTTTCTTCAAAAATCTCACTATTGAAACATTTTAAAATTCGATGGAACCATACTATTTTTTAAGGAGACATTTGTATGGTGAGTGTGAGATTTGACCTCTTTCTCACCCAATTCACTGCAAGCACCACCATATGTACATTGCTACCTTCATGTCCTGATTTGTGAACTGCTTTTGATGGGACCAAACAAAGTAACACCTGCAGGTTCAGCAATCAATTGTAATTTAAAGCAAACAAACAGATATCCCTAAAAGATCAGTGGAAGGGAAACAGGAAGATGGTGAGTGTCAGTATCTCACTTTTCTACTCATTACGACCTCTTGTTCACAGATGTAAGTTTGTAGGTAACCCATCCTTTCCTTGGCCTCCTTCCAAAACTAATAGTCACTCAGGGAACAGACATGTTGAGTCCTGCATACACTTCTGTTTTCCTTTCATACCCCCTGCTCTCTCTACATCCCTGTTGTAAAAATATCCTTGAATTCTTCTGACAGCATTCTAAACAACTAGACTGTAAGGCCCAAAGGATCTGCAATAGGATACAGGGTCATTCACTGGTAAATAGTAAACAAGCATGATTGCTATACGATTCATGGGTTGTGTACTGTGGGACATTTGGTGGCTTGAAATTCCTAATGGGAATCCATGCATAGAATTATGAGAACCAGGGAATCATTTGTTCCAAATGGCCATTTTCCACCAGATATTTTACACATTTGTGAAGTTGGGTGGTGGAACTTCAATTTTTGAATGCAAATGCTCCAGATTCAATCACTGACATTTGCACATAAAGCCAAAAACAAACCCTGCTTTCTTGCTTCCTACTTACCTACCTATGGCAGTATAAAATGTGTGGCTTGTGCTTTGTGACTCATGTTTGGAAGGTTGGCACATGATATTCTGATTCAAGTAACTTTTGTGAGATGCTTTGCATTTCTATTCCTATAAACAGAACAGATCCCAAATCTGCATCTATACACACATATTTGTATATCTGTGCAAGTCTGTGTTATTTTTATTGTCCCCTCTTTGGTGATGTATAAATGTGTGTGTAGATGCTGTCTGAACTTGCTGTCTGAACTTGGAAACTAATACTCCCTAAAATTAGTGTTTATTTATTTATTTATTTAGATTTATTATCCCACCCCAATCAGGCAAACCCGACCCTCGGCAGCTCACAAAAAAGAAAAAGACTACGCAAATGAGTGCAAACCAAACCAAACAATCCCACCACACCCCCACAAACAATCATCCTGTTTCTGCCCCGTCTGGACACATGATGGGATCCTGACAGTAAGAAGTTCATTCCCACATTTTTCACACACCCCCAAGGAATGTCACTGAGTGCACATTTGTGTGTGTATGGTTTTTTTAATAAAAAAATCTGTATGATACTGTTTCTTCTACTATTTATTGAGATGTGCTTTGTATGTGTGAAACAGCATACAGAATAAAGGCAGGTCCTTCAAGGTGTGTTGACTTCATTGATCTTCTGTGCAAACAGAAGTAATAATATCAAGAAAACAGGTACCACATATGACATATAAGATTTGCTACTTTACCTTTACCTACTTTGGGTTATACATTATATTTAGTGGGGTTAGCCAAGATGCTGCATGTTTTATATAATCACAAATGTATTTATTCATAATGGTGGGTAGCATATCATTTTCAATCATTTGGATTAAAGAAATTAGAGTGAATTGGTCATATTAGCTTTACTTTATTAAAGTTGCATAAATTTGCAGATGCCCCAGAATGGCTTTAGCCATATCATGAAATCACATTATTTTTGAGCTTAGAAATGTTATTAAAAAAAAAAAAACACCTATAATCCTCAGATCTCTCCCAATTAGCCTGACAACTTGAGGGATGCTGGGAATCCCATCCAGAAGTAACTTTTTCAAAGTCTTCATAATTTCAAAACATTTGAGGTGAGATTGCAAGCTACAAGGAGTTTGCAGAAGCACCAGTTAGTTTAGTTGCTCAGATTGGTAACCACTCACATTTATACCCAAAGGCAAAGTAGGAAGACATCTTCCCCTTTATGTCTCCATCTCTCATTCAATAAAGTTCATGCTGATAGTTTGGTCCAACATCATTATATCCCACTAAACTGGATGAGATATCTCTACCATATCTACCAGCCCTCCATTCTGATATAATGAATATAAAGAATGAAGGTTGGGTCCTGAACATCACACCACAACTTCCTACATCACCCAATCACCCCCACCCCATCTACCACAGGGATTCTCAACCTGCAACCTGTGGGCTGGATGTGGTCTGCAGCACCATTTCATGTGCCCCCCCCCCACACACTGCCTCCCCTACACCAGGAAGTGCCATATAGTGTAGAGAGGGCAAAATGGCCGTATGGCCCCTGAAGCTGTCTGTGGGAGCATGACCTAGTCCCCGGGCTTTAAAAGGTTGAGAACTCCTGATCTACAGGAACACATACACACCCTTCATCTTTGCAACAAAAAGTCACAACTGACTTCACGTGGGGGGTGGGGTGTGTGTGACAAACTGAAGCTTTCTGACATTAAAAACTAGAAGTCTTCCAGCAGCAAAGAGGGGGGAAATGAATTGGGAGCAAAAAGCACTGGATGAATTAAAATCAGCCTTTCATCATGCACTCAGTAAAAAGTAAATCTATTTCACCCATTTTATAAATACAGTTGTACCTCGCTTAAAGAGCATAATGCGTTCCATGGGATTGCTCTTTAAGCGAGTTTACTCTTTAAGCGAAACATCATTGTAAGTGACCAATTGTGACTTCTGGTGGGGGGATTGCGAACCCCGATTTATTTGTTAAACGAGTTTTTGGTTGGTTTTATTTGTTAAGCGAAGCGAACATTCAGAGAAAATTCTGCTCTTTAAGTGAGTTACTCTTTAAGCGAGGTGCTCTTCATGCGAAGTTTGACTGTAGAGCAATTCCACAAATTTTGATGGTGTAGTTGATTAGGTCATAATAAAACTTTGATGCATGTTGCACTCAGATTGCTGGTAGATCATAAGTTGTGCAGGCCTGCCATAAGCAGAAAGGTGAAATCATGCATTTTTGCTGCAAAGGGGAATGTGCTGAGCACAAATAATTTTATACAAGGAAAAAAACACCTTGAATATTCATTTTAAAATTCTGCCCAGGAGGTTTTAGCTCCTTTTGTCTCTTGCAGTGCCTATTTTACCTACCAAAGCAAGGAGTCCTGTCCTTTAATCAAGGCTTTGCTAGATAAGAACTGATAAGGAGTCCTTTCCACCTTATTGTTCACCCTTTGGTCTCTTCAGCTCTCCAAGAGGAAACTCCAAAAGTAACAAAAGTTTAGACTGTACCTAATTAGAGAATCAGAGGAATATTCGGTTCAATGAAGAGGTTAACGAATAGGAAGACTTCAAACCTGAACTCTATAGATGCTTCAGATTTGAATTAGAGCTATAGTGAAGGCAGGCATCAGAGACTCAAGGGCCTTTTCCACTGACTTTCAAAACCTCAAAAGAGCACAGCCGGCAGCCCTTTTATCTTAGAATGAAAGACAAATAGGAGAGGAGTTCCCAAATTGTATATATTTGTGTTTGGATTTTAAAAAAATCAACCAAAGATAGGGAGGGGAGTTTTGGTGCACTATATGTGAGAAAGAAAGATGAGGACTTTTTTCAACAACTAGTGATGGGAAAAATCAGAAAGGATGATGTCTGAGCACTTTGGCAAAAAAAAAGTCTTTTTTTGCAGGTTAAAAAATCCATTTATTATTATGAAGGCTTGTGTAGGGGGAAAGATTAAAACAAGTTCTCTACTTGATAGTGGCTCCATTTTTCTTGAATTTGACAACTTTTTGAAAACTTGATTAAATTCACGAAAAGATTAACTAATTACACCCAATTAAAAATTGGCTTGACATGTCCTGGCAGTGCTTCAACAGATGAGGTTTAATTTGCTTCCCAAGCTGCTTAATCAGAAGTGCCATTTCAGGTATTGATAGAGGGGTGGGAGTAAAGAGATCTTGGGGTGGGAGGCAAAGTCAGACTCACAAAAAAGCTTCAACAGGATTGCAGTGGCTCAGTGGTTAAGAAGCTCACCTTTTTAGTTGGAAGGTCAGCAGATTGGCAGTTCAAGATCCAAGTACTGCATGACAGAACAAGTGCCTGTCTTTGTCCCAGTTCCTGCCAACCTAGCAGTTTGAAAGCAAGAAATTGCAAATAGTTAAATAGGGACCACTTCGGTGGGAAATGATCTTGGGGATATAAAAGGAGCCTCATTCAGGCATCCTCAGAGCGGAGTTCCTCCAGCAAAAATCCTTTCAACCAGAAAGCACCTTTGTGTGCTTCTGACACAGATAAGAAAATGCAAAGTTTCAAAGCCTTGCTGTTGGAAAAACCTAAATTGAAATGCAACTGAACAATAAAAAGTGATGTGTTTAAATAGCCATACTAGTAAAGATAAAGGTTGTCCTTGCTCGAAAGCCAGTTGCATCTGACTCTAGGGTTCAGTGCTCATTTTGGCAGTCCAGAGTTTGATAGGGGCACAGAAGAAGAAGAATCTTTCTGGCAGTCCAGGATATCCACAAAGATCTCCTCCAGCACTATATTTCAGACAAAAAAAATTGTCCTATCAATTTGCTTTACTATTCACATCCATACATAATCTTTTCTAATTTCTTCATTGCTGGTCTTCCAAGTCTCAGTCTTCTTCAGATTTCTTGGCTGTAGTATCCATTTGGTCTAATGATTTAACCAAAGAATACAAAATATTTCACTATCTCAATTTCTTCATTGTCAACATTAAAGTGGTGTGGTTCTTTTGTAGTTGTGCTTTTTGTTTTCTTAATGTTCACTTCTAGTCCTGAATTAATATTTTCTTCTTTCACTAAAAGTTATATCTGGTCATTGCTGTCTTCTGCCCATAAGATGGTGTCATCTGCATCTCTTAAACTAGTGATGCTTATTCCACCAAAATTTACTCCTTCACCTGAATCTAGTCTGGTTTTTCATATATCTTCTGCATACAGATTGAACAGATAAGAAGGTAAAATGTATCCTTGTCAGGCAATTTTGCATTTAAGAGACCATTGAGTCTCTCCAAATTCTGTGGGGTACAATGGAAAGAAAGTTCCCACAATGTGTTGAGCTTCTTCTTGGACTACAGCTTTAGTGTCTGAGGTTTCAGCTGGACATGGAAGGGGGGGAAGACTTCTCATGGCTTCCTAGCTCACATGTCTAAATGGGAGAGTGTGGGGTGGGGTCCCTTTTAAAATATTAATCCAACAACACCATGACTCATAAGCTGACTCCAAGGCAAATCCCCTTAGGGGCTGCTTCATGAAAGGTCACCTCCCAGATCCAGCTGCCAGAAGAAAGTGAGTTTCAGTTGTGTTTCTGCTCCTGTCCTGAGATTCCTTTTGAGCTTTTGGAAACAGTTTGCTACCTGAAACTCAGAACACGTTTGCTGTGTCTTGCATTCATTCCGTTTATTTTCAAGAGAACCAGACACTGTAAAAGTTACATTTTGGGATGACAGCTTCCTGAATCCCCTAGGGTGCTGTCATCCGAAAACATAACTTTTCTGGCTTGCAGAAAGAACACAGGTTACTTCAAACAGCAACTCTTCTTTTTCCAGATTGGGCCATGTTTCCAAAGTTTTGCAGCAGAAAATTGCTGCCCTTGTGAACGTCTTACCACATCCTCCATTGACAAGAATTTGCCCTGCCTTCCCTCCTTTTTCTTATCCTTTTAAAGCTGGAGTGTACGCAGATCGACCCAACATCTGCCAAAAAGTGTCTCATTCATACTCCCTTCTTTTGTCCCCCCCCCAACTTTGAAAACTCAAATGACCTCACCATCCCTGAGAGCTAAAGAAAAGTAGACAGATCATACTCATCCTTTTTTTAAAAAAATTCCATGATAAAAGAGCACCAAAATAGCAAAATAGTGCTAGTATAAAAGGGAGGAAAGATGGAAAAAGGAATGAAATCAGTGGTAAAAACACCGCTCCTTGACACACCAAAAGGGAAAAGAAACCGGTACTGGGGCAATTTGGAAGCTGTCGTTGCAAATGCTATATACACCAAGGACAATATTTTTACCTCAGTTTTCCTGTTCCTACAATACCTCTTCTACACAGAAAGACAGTGGGAGTTGAAAGTACAAAATGAACCTTCCGGTCACTGCCACCACCACCACACATACACACACCAGTAATAACTAATAGGCAAACGCTCTTTCTTATTTTATTGAACAGTTGTACATTCCAATCATACAATTACAAGAAAAAAGTGACTTTGTTCTTGTTTGTTTTTGCAGAATATAACACATTCCAAAAGTAATAGTTAAGGTTAGTTACTTCCTGGCACTGCTTGGATTTGGATTCAACCAGTAAACTATCACCAAATTTAACTAGAGGGCATATCCATTGAATCACTGCCACCCAATATTAACATGACCTGCACTGGAACATCCTAGTGGATAAATGGTATTAACTTATGGCTATATCTACCCATATCCGGATTATTGATTATGACCTTGTATGGAGTGATGACGTCTCACTCAATACCTCTTAGATCATAATTTCCTTCAGGCTAACAAGCCTGAGGGTTCCTTCCCACGACAGCAGACACCTCCAGTGCCTCTGTCCTTCGGTTATGGTCAGGAACCTCCATTACTATGCTCAATTAACATCGTTTTGATTACCATTTACCACACTACAGCCACCAAGGATGTTCGTTTATGGACAGACACCCCAACATCAAGATGCCAATTCGGCCTCGATACCCCATCGCAGGTCACTGAGGAATTTTTATAAACTTCCTCCAATAAATGTACTCCATCCTGCCTGTAAAGGCCAGGAAATTCAATTTTCATTTTGGGATGTTCAATAACTGTGCCGAATCCTTCAACCATAAACTTAGCCAAAGCTTTGTTCATGCTGCGGCTGCCTTGTCAATTCTGCATGGGTCTCCAGTGCAGCGCCAAGTAAAATGGGGAAAGATCTCTGATCACACCAAGCGGCGGTCGGGCCACCAGCACTTCATGAGGGACATGTCCCTTTTCACAGCCATGCTCATTTCAATGCCCTTCATGAGGCACAAATCATTCCACCCAAATGGATGACCATAACATCCGGAGGCGTGCCTCCCCTTGCTGAGTTTATAATCAGCACCAGCTCTCCCCAGTGCATGCCCTGCTTCCTGTGCCAATCCACATATGCTCTGCCATGCAGACCAAGGTCCTTGCCCCACACGGAGCGGGTCACATGATATTCCGAGGATGCCTGCTGCCTCTCCCCCGGGCCTTACCTATGGCTGGGGGGTAAAAAGCCGTGATTTGGTCATTGGGGCTGGACATCCCCCCCCCCCCCGCTCATCTTGGGCCAGCTTGAGCCAGCTTGAGCCAGCTTGAGCCTTGGACTTTCTTGCTGGTCATTTCTTATGACCTTTTCTATTTGGAACAGAAGACAGTCCTGGCTTGAATGCTGTTTTGTTGATTGAATTTTTGTATACTATATGACTTTGTATTTTTTGACTTTGTATCTACTGTGTCTATTGGTTATTGTATATTGCTTAATTTACTGTGTATATTGTGTTTACTGTGTATATTGTTTCATGATTATGTGAGCCGTCATAAGTCAGGTTCCTCTGATTGGGCAGCATATAAGTGCAAAAATTAAATTAAATTAAATTAAATATTCGGCCCAGAAAATGCAGCTGTATCCAATGATCACAATCTGCTGTGGGCGACGAGAAACACAACCTGGAAGGCAAAAGGGGCAGCAGTCCTTTGATCAGTACTTCATAGGTCTAACATACATTTGGTAAGCCCTGGACTTCCACCAGCCCCCCTTTTGAATGTCCTCACGAGAATAACCCGTCTCCACCATGGTGGATGCGACCCCAATCCAAAAAGAGAACGTGCCGAAAAGCCGCACATTGACTCTTAAATGAGTCAAGACTCTCTTGGTTACTGCCCAGAACTGGTATCATGTCAATGAGCTATGGTCCAAATGTCAGAATAAAGGGCCAGCATCGGTTCCTCGCAGTCTGAGATATGCCTCTAAGGCAACACAAGGGAAAACAGAAAGAGGGCCAATGTAAAGCAAAGTCACTCTTGCCCAATTGATCAGTTTCTGACCAGCGGATCAACTCCAGTTCCCAGTCACCAAGTCTCACATCAGCCATTTGCAAAACTTGGCTGGCCTCACCAGTCTTTGAAGGAGCTAAAAATTTGGCCGAACAGAGGGCTAAAAAAAAAATGCCACTGTCGCCAGAGCATGGAATAGGACTGCCTCAAATTGGCTCATGCAGGTGGCCAACATATCTGTGAGCAATTTAGGGGAAATTGGTAAGCGGTGGTCGTAAGGCCTACCCTGCTCTCTAGACCACCCCTCCAAGATCTTAATGATCCTGAAATCAGCAACTATATTAGCATGTCCCATCGCTTTCATATAAAATTTTAGAGCAGACATTTTTGAGCAGATGGTCCAGGGGGATATCCCCAAGTGATACAAGTGAACCATAATGTACAAAATATGCTCCGCAGGTGCGTGCCAGTCTGGCTGCAACAGCCGGGTGTGACTTAACCCACAGAGTTCTGAAATAGTTGTGGCATAGCTGCAGCAGGTTCTAGATGCTATGGCTGCACCTATCGCATGGTCTATCTCAAGTCACCAAAGTTCCATATCTCTGGTGGCATTACGTCCAAGTCTATTGCAGCATCTGGGGCAAAGGTACAGAACTGTTGCATCTGCCACTGGGATAAAGCATCAGCAATTGATTATTGATGCTGGGGATGTGTTGGGCTTTGAATAATATATTGTACTCTAGGCATTTTAAAACTAATTTGCGGACCAAATACATGACCCTCAGGGATCAGGGCATCATAGTGTTGACAATATGAACCACAGCCAAATTGTCCACCCAAAATTTCACTGCGGAATTGGCCCAGGTCTCACCCCATAAGAACACAGCCCCCAACCACTGGGATTAATTCCAAAAATGTAAGGTCTTTCATGATGCCTGATTCTTTTCAATGTGCAGGCCACGTGCCGTAGCACCAATGGTCACGGTGGTATAATCTGAAAGTGCAACTGCCAGAGGTGTTGGTAAACACCACCATTTGCACCTCTGCCTGAATTTTGGAATGCCAAAAAGAGGCACCATGATAACAGGGCAAAAATTCCAACCATAGCTGGATGTCCTCCCTCAAAGCCCGGGTGACCCTGGCTTGGTAGACTGGCCGGGTCAGCCCCTTCATGGCGTTGCACAGGCAGCAAGCAAAAGCCCTTCCCGGTGTGACCACCTTGCAAGCAAAGTTTAAGTGACCATGCAAAACCTGAAGCTCTTTCAGCGTCACTTTGCATCTCGACAACATGTTACTCAGTTTGTCTTGTAACTGTGATAACTCATCATGGGGGACACAAGACTACTGTCTTGAGGTGTCTAACAGGACCACTAAGAAAATGAGGGAAGTGGCCATTTTTGTCATCTGCCAAGGGGACTCCTAGTTTGAGGACTAGCATCTGAAATTCATGCAGGTCAGCACATCTAGAGGATTGGGAAGGGCCACAAAAAAGGAAATCATCCAAATAATGGATCACGTGGCTAGATCCAGGGCGCTGCACCAGGTGTCCACAATCGTAATGGTCAATGGCTGCCCATAACTGTGCATGTGTCAAACCTCTATTTGACACATGCGCAGTTCTATTTCTGTGGGGGGAATTCAGAAAGGGGTTTGGTCTGAACTGGGGAGGCGACCGAACTGGTCGCCCGGGGTTCCATGACCCCCCCTCCCCCAGTGAACCCCTCATGATGGGCGCTACTGGTTCAGGCGAACCGGCCCGAACTGGTAATATCCCATCACTGTGCACATGTTTATTTATGTGACACAGCCATTAGATAAACAGTAAGTTAATACTTATGTGTTAACATTCTCACTGCATCACCAGTTTGTCACAGTCTGCGCAGCTCCAGGTGACAACCCCAAGGATAGCTAGAAAGTCTATTACTAGAAATGGAGATTTCTTGGTGGAACACACTACATTACAAGCTGTGGAACACACTACCAGTGAAGGTGTGCCAGGCCCCATCACTGGCTATCTTCAAAAAACAATTGAAAAATTTCTTATTCAAGGAGGCCTTTCGGGGTGTTGTCCCTTTGGCTATAAATTAGCCAATCAGTTGATCCTCTGTGCCCTTATATTTGACTCTTCCAAACTGTGTTTGAAGTGCTTTTCCCATCTCTACAAAAGATGTTCAGGCAAACCCGTAAACATAGTGCTCACCTAATAATGTGTCCCATCCAACAACCCAAACAGGATCTAATTTATTTATATCACCAGGCTAGGTGCTTTGACCTTGCTTTACAACAAGTATAATTGGCCTGTTCTTCAGCTAAGAAGTGAAGCAGTGATGCAATCAAAGGCTGACCTTGTTCTCTTCTGTGTCACAGCCCTGGTTTCCCTGCCAAGACACATTGAGAGGATAATTATTGGCTAATTAGTTGGCTAATATACAGAACTCTCAAGGTGTGTTTATAGTGTGAAACTTTCCTGGAGCACCCAGGAAAGGCTGCTTAGATCTCTCAACATCTTACAGCTGAGGAATTTCTTAGAAAACTGGTTACAGTGTTTGCTCAAGGTATGACAGGTAGACACAAATGCTCTTCGAAGTGAGCAGAAGACCCCTAGGCTAAATTCCCCCCTGTCCTTCATGACTGAGTTTCATTTTCTAGCACTGAAATTGTTCTTTCTTTATTTGTATCAGAAGCACCACCAGCATATAATAACATATAAAGCTAAAATTAACATATCTAAAACAAAAAGGAATTAAAAGGGCTAGATGACATCCACCCAAAATCGGGCCACATCAACAGCATTTTCTCTTGCCAACATAAGGACTGAAATTGTAATATCTTGCTATTGGGAAAGGATTATCCATTTTTCACCACAAAGAGGTAAAGCCTACCCGTGTTCATCCACATCTATTGTCCCATGCTGTGTAAACCATAATCACACAAACATCACACTCTACTGGACTTGAGTAGTGCTCAAGTTCACTTGGATTACTTACTTACTTACTTACTTACTTACTTACTTACTTACTTACTTACTTACTTACTTACTTACTTACTTACTTACTTACTTACTTACTTACTTACTTACTTAAAGAGGTAGGCTTGACATTTGCCACACACAGTTAATGCCCAGGGGACATGAAAGAAGACATCTCAAATAATGTGAGCATTGTGAACACATTTGGACAACCTCTGGGCATGGACAACACCCTGTCATCTTAGCCTTCCACTCTTTCCACTGGATTGCTCCTGACATGAACAACGAATAAATTAATGTCCTACCTAGTTCTCAAACACTTGCTCTGAATTCCTTCTACTTTGTTATGAGCATTGCACACACATTCACTCCGTAAGCCACCTTCCTCTGGTTTTTGCTGTCACGAGGAGGATTTTGGCAGCAAGAAGACTTTTTAAAAAAAGAAAAAGAAAAAAGCTTTTGTAGAAGTTAAACAAATATTCTTGATATGTTTGGAGATGTGTCCCAGAATAGCATTATTAATGAATTTTGAAAGAAAACAAGTTGAAAGAAATAAGAAAGAAATGATTATTGTAATGGTAACACGGAAGGGTGATGGTCCCATTTACCACCGGCCAGCCTTGGCTGGCCTCTGCCTGGAGGGAGGAGTGGTGAGGAACAGCAGCTGCACGGTGGGCCAAGCCATTAAACCACCACCACTGCTACCGGATGCCCTGCCGCCCCTGGACGCCCTTGGCTGGGCTAGCCTGGAAGGAGGAGTTTCAAGGAGCAGCAGCTGTGTGGCGGGTCCGGACATAAAACCGCCACCACCACCACCGGACGGGCTCAGCCATAAAACTGCTGTCACCGGCATCAGACATTTCTTGTGACTGTGGTTAGGATGTATATATTTTTCTTTTTTTCTTTCTTTTGAAATGTTTTTGTGATTTGATGCTTTGTAGTTGTGATTGTAATTATTTTGTTCTTTGTTAGCCGCCCAGAGTCACTTTGTGAGTGGGGTGGCATACAAGTCAAATAATAAATAAATAAAAATAAATAAATAATGTTTTCTGCTTTTATTTTAACACACCCGGCTAAGGGAAGGAGCAACAGCTGAGAGGGCCGGCCGGTCATAAGAACACCGCCGCCACTGCCGCCTCTACTGGACTCTCCCTCAGCCAGCCCGGCTGAGGGAAGGAGCAACAGCCCAGCTGTGCCCAGGGCCCCTCCCTTCAGGGCTGGGAGAAGAAAGCCGTGGTGCTTGCGGTCAGTTGAACTTTGCCACCCAGCTGACCTCCGGGGCCCTCGACACCACTGCTGCCACTGGACTCCCAACCAATGTCCTCCGGTTGGGAAGAAAAAACACCAACAATGTCCTCCACCACCACCAGACTCCCCTCAGCCAGGCGGGTCTGGAGGGGAGAGGATAGCTGCACAGCTCGGCATGGCTCGAAAATGCCACCACTGCCCACCACTATCACCAGACTCTTCCCCTCAGCTGACTTGGCCTGGAGGGTAATGGACAGAGTGGTTCAGACTGAGTTTGTAATGTATTTCTGAGTTTTGCTTTTGAAATGTTTTGGTAATTATTTTATAATTGTAATTGTGATATTGTAATTGTGATATTTTGTAATTGTGATATTGTAATTGTATTTATTGTAACTGTGATATTTTGCTTTTTTAACCGCCTAGAGTCGCACTGCAAGTGGGGCGGCATACAAGTTGAATAAATGAAATGAAATGAAATTTTATTGGCTCAATATTTTATTCTCTATGAATTTAAAATTTTAAGTGTCAATATCTCATCCCTATTTAAATGTGTCTAATATAGTTTTTACAATTTGTAGGGTTGTTGCTTTAAAAAAATCCTATAAGCCACCTTTTGAAGAATCTCCAGAAAGGGATGATATTACATATTTGTGCTTTAGTTCTATGGTTTTAATTTTTAAAATCTGAATGTTTTAATTTTGTGCTGCTTGGTTTAAATTGTTTTAAATATCTTATTTTTAAAAAGCTGCTTTATACAGCTTTATAACCTGACTTGATACCTCGGATAACATTTACCTCGGATAATGCTAAAATCGTATAACGTTGAGTAATCTGGGGAGGAGAATTGGATCGAATAACGTTAAGGTCCTATGGGATGGATCGGATAACAACTGCTAAAGCCTGTGCAGTTTCAATGTGTCTCTATGGAGCTTTAACGTTATCTGATCCATCCCATAGGATTTTAACATGGATCGGATAACATTAAAAATCAGATAACACCAAGACTTGTGGAACCAAGTCTTAGCGTTATCCAAGGTATTACTGTACTGTGATATAGGGATGATTATACATGTTTTAATTACAAAGTAATAAATAAATATTTACTACATAAATACAACACAGTAAATGAAATAGAGTGTGTAAAATTTAATGGGTGATGGGAAAATTGAAAAGCAGTTAGATCAGGCAGTCATACTTCAAAATGATCCACTGAAATAAATGAGATTTAATTTAGTCAGGGCTCATTTCAGTCTCAGGACTGCAGTGGCTTTGTGGTTAAGAAGCTGAATTTGACAACCAGAAGGTTGGCAAGTAAGCAGTTCAAGAACCGAGTGCAAGACATTGCAAGTAGATAAATTAATACCACTTCGGCATGAAAGGTAACAGTGTTCCATACAACTCTGGCATCTAGTCATGCCTGCCACATGGCCATGGAAACACCTGCAGATGCAGACAATGCTGGTTCTTTGGCTGTAAACAGGGATGAGCACTGCACCCTAGAGTCAGACATGACTGGCTTCTCAGCAAGGAGACCTTTATCTTTAATTTCAATCTCATTGATTTCAGTGGGTGTATTTTAAACTATACAGTGGATATGTTATTTTACATTATTTTAATGTTGGCAATGAAGAAACTGAAGTTGTTACATATGTTCTATACAGTGGTGGGCTCAAAAAAAATTTTACTACCACACTGTGGGTGTGGTATGGTGGGAGTGGCCAGGGGGAAAGCCCTGCATTGCTAGGACTACTTTATTTCAAAACTTGGATGGGCAGGGCCAGCCAGAATTTCTGTTACCGGTTCTGGCAAACTGATCCCCACCACTGGCTCTATATCTTTCTTCAGTCATTAGCCAAGAAAAGAAAACTGAGACTTGGAACCGACTATGATTTATGGTTATGAAAGCTAGAGAAAGCATTTGGTCTATGGAACCAAGAAAAGTAGATTAATTCTACTTTCCCAGGTAAGGAAAGGTGTCAATTTCAAGCCAGCCAAAGCCCAATCCACCAAAAAAAAAATTGGATTTACATGACAGACACAGACTCAGTCTTCTGAAGAAGCTGTTTGCTTCTGGCCCCAAGTCAGCAAAACTTTTGGAAGATTCTAAATTTCAGTGCCTGCCAATGAAGCAAGATTTTTATTCCCATACATTTGACTTCAGACGGCCTTTCTGAGGCAAAGACAAGCTGTATTATGTGTTGCCCTCATGTGACCAATACAACCGCCCTCTCATTTTCTTTTTTTGAAAAATGTGGAGAGAGGTACTGGAGGGGATGGGGAGGGAGGATTTTATGGCTCTTCTAATACATCCCTTAGCGGTGTTTAAACATACCTATATGCTGTGATCCTGTCTGGTAGTAACAAGCTTGTGTTCCTTAAAGCTCATCAAGTAGCTCTCCGCTTAGGCAACTAACAAACTATCTGGTTACAGCCAGGCAAACAGAGACAATGTGACGGTAACGTAATTTAAATGAAATAAAATAAAACCTGTAGCATTAAAAACTGGGAAGAAAACTGAAATTGTCTCCTTTCCTTGTCAAATTGTTTACACTTTGCTTTGCTCTGTTTCCAGAGCAACACAAAGAAGTCGTATGCATTAGCACATTGCAAAGTTTAGGTTTGGGAACCTGCAGTTTTCCCCCCTTGCAAAATGAGATTAATTTAGGAAACAATTTCGCCCTCTGGTGGAATTCTTTTGAATGCTGCTCTTTAAGGGATGCTGTGGGCTCTCTGCAAGTTCATATAGGTACGTATATTGAAATTAATGTTCATTAACCAAACAAAAGAATGACCCTTCACATCCTCTGAATAGATATGTGCCTCAAATCTGTACAAACATTCTAAACAAACATTCTGGAGGGTGAGCAAGAGCAAAACCCAATTAGAAGATGGAGGAAGGACCTCACTGGACAAGGAATAACATTAAAGGAGAATATAACCGAGGAACACAACCTCCCCTACATCACTTGGGGGACCCTGAGTAGGCCAAGGGTCAGGGTGCCTAAATGTAAGACCCAATGGGGGCTGCTGGTGGATAACAACACACTGTGTGAATGTGGAGAGATACAGAATCTGGCTCCTTTACTGGTCTGCCAATTACTACAAGAAACAGGTACCGATGATTAATTAAATGTTGGCCAATGACAAAGTCAAGAAGGTGGCTTCATTTTGGCAGTCCAAAGTTTGATACGAAAGAAGAAGAATATTCATTTTGTGATCCTTATACAGCCTTTCTAATGTTTCGGAAGACATTTATTTCATATAAAGGTAAGTTGGGAGCCTTAGACCTGATCTAACATAGCCATCAAACTAATTTCAGAATATACCAGTAATTACCAGTAATGGACTGGAAAGATAAAAATCAGTAGTAACATCTAACTAAGCAGTCATAATATTTTTAAAGTGAATGTTCTTTTCATTGACGCTATTCATGCACTGCCTAAAACTGACAGTTCATTTTACAAAAACACACGTTTTCCCAGTTTTTACAAAAAGTTCAGTCTGTTCCTGAATCACAGGTTGTCTATTATGAGAAAATCTTTCACACCCAGAAACTTTATAGGAACAAGTGGGATGTCATTGGTTCTCTGAAGTCACCTGACTCTTGTTTAGGTGGAAGCTGACTGGGTGTGGGGGAGCTCGGGGGGGGGGCTCGGGGTGGTTGCCACCCTTGCCACTGCCAGCAGGGCCACCAGTCTGGCCCTTCAACAGTCTGAGGGGCTGTGAACTGGCCCCTGGCTTAAAAAATGTAGGGATCCCTGATCTATGGGTTTATTTGCAACCAAGGGGGAGGAAATTCTGTCAGTTTCTTGTAGAGCATACTGGATCTGATCCAATAATGCATACATGTGCACCTCTTTAAAAGAAGATAAAATCATCATATAATAAGGTGGTGGTATGGATGATAGAGAAAGGCCATGGTGATTTAGTAGTTAAGACACTGAGCTTGACAAGCAGGTGGTCGGCAGGTTAGTAGTTCAAGACCCAGGTGTAGTGTAACAGAGTGAACTCCAACCATCTGTCCCAGGTCCCTCTAACCTATCAGTTCGAAAGCAAGAAGTTGCATGTTGATAAATGGGTACCACCTTGTTGGAAAACATAACAGCGTTTTGTGCACTCCAGCATCTAGGCATCATGTCATGCCTGCCACATGACCATGGAAACATCTGCAGATGCAGACAGGGCTGGCTCTTTGGCTGTAAATGGAGATGAATACTACCCCCTAGAGTTGGACACACAAGGCTTTCAAGCAAGGGAGACCTTTACCTTTACTAATAGTGATAGAGCTGGTCACAGGGAATAATAGAGTCTAGTATTCAGCCCTCCCCTTCAAGGCACTGTTGAATGGAACAGCAGCATTCTTAAAAGATTTCCATGAATACCACTCATCTTTGTATCTTCCCCACATCAACAAAATGTCCTTTCTAGCTTCCCCTATGCATCGGATGGTGAAGCTGAATAGACATGTTGGTTTAGCCCTCAGGAAAGTAATAAAAAAGAGTCAGCATCTATTATTATTATTATTATTATTATTATTATTATTATTATTATTATTATTATTATTATTATTATTATTATTATTATTATTATTATTATTATTATTATTATTATTATTATTATCATCATCATCATCATCATCATCATCATCATCATCATCATCATCAATCATCATCATCATCATCATCATCATCATCATCATCATCATTATTATTATTATTATTATTATTATTATTATTATTATTATTATTATTATTATTATTATATTTGAATTTCTATACCGCCCTACTTGGCAGAGCCAACTCAGGGCGGTTTACACACATGTATAGTTACAGTCACAACATATCAATAAATCAATAGTCAATAAATCAATTATTCTTTCTTCTTCTTCTTCTTCTGCCATATCAAAATCTGAATACTGGTGCTCATCATGGTGATCAGCCATGAAGACTGTCCTGAGAGTATAATGCAGAGACCTTTCATCTGCCTTCTGCATCGCAGCATGACACCCGTACCACTGATACAGTTCTGTGAGTCACTTTCTGGTCCTGAGCTCCTTTGGCACACAAAGTCCTCATCAGCCCCAAGTCAGTATTGAAGAAGGTGCTGCCTTCCATCAAGATGGATTTAAGTGGGATTTAATCCACTTGGGGACCATCACCCTTCCCTGTGGGTTTTGGCACCCAAGGCCATTAGTCCTTAGGGTTGTCAGGTTAGTTAATCGCTGGCTGACACTCAGTGTTGACTCACTGGCAGTATGGTCTACTCTCTTACCATAGCAGGATAACCATAGTCATATTCTTGTAACCGGGCAGGGCTTGACATGTGGAGGAGACATGAGGACTCATTTAAGCTGACTTGTACACTCCCACAACAGCAAAGATATGTGGTGGCCTTTTAAAGAACATTTTGCTGAGCATAATTAATAGTGGTTCTGTGTTCAAGATGTCTGAAAAAATAGCAGAGTTCCCAATTAGGTTAATGCTGTAAGCATGTTCAGCTTCACACAACTACAGTGATCCAGTCATTCGTTTTAAATGTCCAAGTGCATTTTAATGTGTGTATGCATGAGGAGATTTCTTTGTGTACATATGCAGTCCTTCTCCTCTACACTACAGGAGACTCAGATGCCAGTGTTGGTTGAAAACCAAGGCCATCTTTATTGAATTCTGTAGCCAATCAAATACGAATCAGAAATGGATCTTCAGAAGGCATCTTCGTAGTGCAGTCTGGGTAGTCCCTCTTAACAATACCCTTCCGAGGCCTGGAGGGCCAAGTCCACCTTTGAACTCCCCTCCCTTCTGTTGCCAACAATCCAACCAATGCATGGCCTAGAAGAGGCAGCCATCATCTCTTGGTGCATACCCCACACTGTGGCAACGTGTTCAGCAACCTGAACTCTATTGGATGACCCTGGGCACATAGGGGACCCTATTGATTGCAATACCCACCAAGGTGACCTAAAAACAACCACTCCCAACCAAACACCCACATCCCCTTCTGTGCATAATGGGACAGGTGAAAAATCCACAGCACAGGTCAATCTACAGCAGTGGTGCCCAAACTAAGGCCCGGGGGCCGGGTGTGGCCCACGACGCCAATTCATCCAGCTGACAAAACCCTTGTCACTCCTGGAAGCAGAAGTAAAACGCACCCGTATGGGCACGTTTTACTTCCACTTCCAGGAGTGATGAGGGCTTCGTGGGCCAGATGAATTGGCATTGGGGGCCGCACCCGGCCCCTGGACCTTAGTGACCGGCTCCCGTGAACCACATAATCGGCCCACGGCTCAAAAAGTTTGGGCACCCCGATCTACAGGGTGCCCATAAGTCCCTACCTGTCCTCTCTGTGGGCACGCGCCCCTCCCCTCCACCCAGCAGTCCAATGGGAGTGCTTCCTCCCTTCCCCAGCAGAGCGCTACTCTCTTTATGGCCAGGTAGGGGCTTACAGGCTCCCCTGTAGGTTGTGAGCCAAAATTCCTGTCCGTCCCCAAAGCAACCAGCTAACTCTCATCATGCACATTAGGGTGGGAGTGAGAGTCATTGTGAAGCCTGAACAGGATGCACAATGCTGTGGAGAAAACACAAGTATTTATGTTAGTCTTGAACCACACCCAGACATCTTCGGAGTCGGGATTGGCAAATGGCAATTTGCATGGGTGAATCCCTGCCTTAGATAGATTGGGGTGAAAATACCACTGGCCAAGGAATTTAGCCACAATATCATATGTGCAGTCTGTAAAACATTTCTATAAATATACAGTGCCCACTCCCACGTGATTAATCTTGGAAAATTTTCTTTCAACAAAGATATTTCAATCTCTACACATCCCAGATACTTTG